>CM077644.1:102500-1302500 GCA_039707465.1 Rhabdophis nuchalis | reverse complement strand
GGGCTAGTAAGGACTGGAGTGGGGTTTGGTCTGAGTTTATATTGCCCTGTCAGGGTGGGGTGGTCTTCCTTGACATGCACAAATATTTGACAAACTGTGCAATCCATGCTTCCACCCAACTGAGGGCATCCGCCACAGGGACAAGTCACTGAAATCCCCTGACCTCCTTCAGCAGAGGCCAAAACAGGCACCCACCACCAGACTTCACCAAGACCTGAGAAGGGGCCTGTGTATAACGGCCTTTCCAATGCTGGCCAGGTGGGGTGCAGGTGTCAGAGGGTGCTGTACCACAGGGCAGGTGCAACTCCATGGAGAATTCACCTGTTGTGAGGTGTGCTAGATGAAGGGCTGGGTTCCTGCCAATTCTAGCGTCTTCTATAGAAGAGGTTCCCCAAATCTCCAGGGCCGTTGAGAACCGGTTCCAGCTCCCTCCCTCCCCCTGCCCGTCCACCCATCATCCAGATGAAGAGCGAGAGGAGGAATTCTGGGAGTTGACGTCCACAAGTCTTAAGGCTGTCAAGTTTGAACACCCCTGGGGGGGGGGTTCCCCCTAAAGGGTGAGGGGTGCAAGGCTCTTGTAACTTGACAGCTTTAAGACTTGGGTGCTTCAAATGCCAGAGTTCCTGAGCCAACATGACTGGAGGAGGAATTCTGGGAGTTGAAGTCCACAAGTCTTAAAGCTGTCAAGTTTGAAGACCCCTGGGGTTTTTCCCCCTAAAGGGTTAGGGGTGCGAGGGTCTTGTAGATGGACAGCTTTAAAACTTGGGTGCTTCAAATGCCAGAGTTCCTGAGCCAACATTTTGGTTGCTAAGCAAGAGCGTTGTTAAGTGAGTTTCACCCCATTTTACAAGTTGGCCACGCCTACTCAGACACATGGCTGGCAAACCACTCCCACCCGGTCACATGGCCGGCAAGCCACTCCCACAAAGCAGGCCACACCTACAGAAGAGGTTCTAAAATGTTTTGAAACCCACCACTGGCTAAATGCCACCGCTTTATCAATGGGAGCCAGAGGGACCCCTCTATCAGTGAGCACAGGATGGGCAGGAACTCGAGAAGAGAGGGTGGGCCTCAAATAATTTGGCCCTCTGCCCTGTAGGGCTTCAAAGGTGAGGAGTGGCATCCAGAAGCCCATGGCAGTAAGCGTAACCTGAAAGATGGATGTTACGTAGGTGTGCCATGCTCTGCACATTACTGCTTGGCCTACCACATTCTAACCAGTCGCAGATTCGGAATGGCCTCCAAGGGCAGCTCCATGTAGAACACTTGCAGTAGTAGTCCATCCACGAGTTGACTTAGCTTGAATGATTGTTACAATGCATCCTGTCCTCCAGGCCAGGGAAGATGCAACGGCTTACAAGACGAATCTCTGTGAAAACCTTCCTGGTCACAGCTGCCACTTACTCCTTAGGCTGCATTTCCAGGTGGATCCTCTGATGGAGGATTTAGGGGCTGCCACAAAGATGAGGGGTGAAGCTATTCTCCAAAGCACTTGAATTTAGGACAACAGATGGAAACTAACCAAGGAGAGAAGCAACTTAGAAGTGAGGAGAAACTTCCTGACAGTGAGAACAATCAACCAATGGAACAGAAGTTGCCTCCAGAAGTTGTGAATGCTCCATCACTGGAGGTTTTTTTTAGAAGGGACTGGACAATCATTTGTCAAAAATGGTTCAGGGTCTCCTGCTAGAGCAGGAGGTTGGACTAGAAGACCTCCAAGGTCCCTTCCTGTCCTTCTGTCATTATTGTTATTCTGAGTATGCCCCAGTCCCAAAGAGAATATGGAATATGACAGTCTTTTCAGGGTGAAATATGATAGAGCCCCAGCCCCAGGGGCCTGGACAGCCACGGCCACTCAGTCTTGCTAGGGTTGGGTTTGAGCTGGTTCCATCTCATTGGGACCTTCTCCACCTCCAGGTATTGGGACAAGAGTTGATTGCATTGCTTGGCTGGTCAAGGGTCATGATGTATAGTTGAGCATCTCTCAGCATTCTGATGATACCTGACCCAGAGCCACATGCGGGTGACCAATAGAAGGGGTGAGAGGTTCAAACCCTGAGGCTTCCCAAGGCTGACCTCTCTCCTCCTGCCAGTACTGACTGGAACCAGCCATGGAGGAAGGAGGATAACCACCAGGTCCTGGGCCTCCCACTCCACCATCCAGAACGATAGAATGATTGGTGGCATTGAGGACCATCAAGAGACCAAGAAGAACCAGGATGGCTTCCCAGCCCCACCACAGGCCACTCACAGAGGTGATCGGTGTTGTCTCCATACAGTGTCCCATCTTGAAACCCAATTGAAAGAGGTGTAAATAATCTACTTCTTCCAGGGCCCCCTGTCACCCAATCACCTTCTCAAGGACCTTCTCGAAAACCCTTGAGACACCCTGTCATTGGCTGACAGAGACAACCAAAGAGCAAATAGAATTCACGCCTGACCTATTCCTTTTGGGGATCATAAACCATAAACATCACAAGGGGGTAATCTATTTAACAATACATATTACTACAGCAGCAAAAATGGTATTTGCCCACAATTGGAAAACCAGGGAAACTCCACAAGAAGGGGGAATAATTAAGAAAATCCGATTGTGCTGAAATGGATAAATTGATGTGAGAATGGAAGAATAAAGATGAATATTGTAAGATCTGGGATAAATTTTATCGATGGTTGGAACAAAAAAGGAAAGACCCAAAATAGGCAATGACTCAAGATTTATAGAATGGAGACAAGAATTATGTATGAAACTATAACAGGGAAAATGTATCAGATAAACACAAAGCAACATAGTTGGAAATATGATAGTGCTATATTTGTAAATACAGAAGAGATCAAATGTAAAAAAGCAGGGTGGTTGCAATGTATAAATTTATATCTTAGCACGTATGGCATAGATTTCGCCAGGATGGTTACGCTCTGTCCAATGTTTTAATATATGTTTAATAAAATACTTTTTATATATATATATAAAAAGAGACACCACTATCATCCCCTCCTTCAAGTCCGATGGAAGAAGTCATAACTCTCAAAACAGACCAGGACCACACAGGAAGATTCAATTAAGTTGATTTATTGCTAAAAGCATAGGAGAAGAATCTTCTCAATTAACAATCAATACCTGGTTAGAATTAGATAAGGACCAATGACACCCTAGGAGGGTTGAATGTAATCTGGTTGTGGCAAGGTGGATATTCTTGTCTCATCCCTCTTTTCATTCTGCCCCCAGGAGCTTCAAATTCTTCTCCACCACACCATTCATTAGGTGCCATGAGATATACAAGATGTGGAGACTCTGGAAAGCGTGCAGAGAAGAGCAACAAAGAGGATTAGGGGACTGGAGGCTCAAACATATGAAGAACGGTTGCAGGAACTGGGGATGTCTAGTTTGATGAAGAGAAGGACCAGGGGAGACAGGATAGCAGCCTTCCAGTATCTCAGGGGTTGCCCCAAAGAAAAGGGAGTCAAGCTATTCTCCAGAGCACCTGAGGGCAGGACAAGAAGCAATGGGTGGAAACTAATCAAGGAGAGAAGCAACTTAGAACTAAGGAGGAATTTATGACTTGGTGTCAGAGGGGGAGCCGGACCTGGTGGGTATCACGGAGACCTGGTTGGGCACGGAGGGGGGAGTGCCCCTCGTGGAAATGTGCCCACCGGGTTACCGGGCATTCCATCAGCCACGGGCCTAGGGTAGGGGTGGGGGAGTGGCGGTTGTCATAAAGGAGAGTCTAGAGCCGAGGGAGACCATTGTGCCGCAGACAGCCAGTTGTGAGTCCCTATGTGTGAGGTGGGGCCGTGGGAGGCAGTTGGGCTTGTTGATTGTGTACCTGGCTCCCCGCTACATATCAGCAGCCCTGCCCGAGCTTCTTGATGTGATAGCTGAGGTGGCGGTTGACACCCCCAGACTGCTAGTCATGGGGGATTTCAACCTGCCATCGGTAGGCGAAGCATCTGAGACGGCCTGGGAGTTCATGCCTTCCATGACAGCCATGGACCTGACCCAACTAGTTCATGATCCCACACATACCGGGGGATACACACTGGACTTAGTTTTCATCTCCGGCCAGTGGTTGAGTGATCTCGGATTAGGGGAATTAGTCATCAAGCCCCTGTCATGGTCAGATCACTTTCTCCTCCGGCTCGACTTTCCAACAGCTACTCCCCACCGCGGGGAGGCAGAACCAGAAATGTTAAGGTGGTTCCGCCCCAGGCGCCTGATGGACCCAGAGAGGTTCCAGATGGTACTTGGGCCAATACCTGAGACCCTGACCCACGACTCGACTGAGGACCTAGTGGCCGCCTGGATCGGGTCGTTCCCTTGCGGCCTCTCTCTCGGCGTCGATCCACCCTGGCTCCCGGGTTTTCTGAGGAGCTGAGGGTGATGAAGCACTGAAAGAGATGCCTAGAGAGCATTTGGAGGTACACTCGCACTGAATCTGACCGGACACGGGTAAGGCCGCATTTGCAAACCTACCTTGTGGCGATATGAGCGGCAAAGCGGGACTACCTCTCCGCCCTTATCGCATCTGCAGATAACCGCCCGGCCGCCCTGTTTAGGGTGACCCGCTCCCTCCTTCACCAGAGGAAGCTCCTTTACAGGGTCGTGCAGAGGAATTTGGGTCTTATCTGCATGATAAAATCGTTCAGATCCGGAGCGAGCTGGCCTCCGATTGGGATAGTCTGGGTGGGCTGACGGAGGCAGGTCTTGAGACCGTTATTTGGGAGGAGTTCGACCTTGTGGCTCCTGATGACATGGACAGGATGCTGGGCTGAATGCCACCACATGTTTATTGGACCCGTGTCCCTCCTGGCTAGTACTGCCCTCCCGGGAGATTACACAAGGCTGGCTCCAGGGAATTGTCAATGCTTCTCTGAGTGAGGAGTTCCTACCGACCGCCTTGAAAGAGGCCATGGTGAGACCCCTCCTCAAGAAGCCCTCCCTGGACCCAGCTGTGTTAGCCAACTATCGTCCGGTCTCCAACCTTCGCTTTCTTGCGAAGGTTGTTGAGAGTGTGGTGGCACGACAGCTCCCCCGGCACCTGGAGGAAACTGTCTATCTGGACTCGCGCCAGTCCGGCTTCCGGCCTAGACACAGCACAGAAACAGCATTGGTCGCACTGGTGGATGATCTCTGGAGGGCTCGGGATAGAGGTTGTTCCTCTATCCTGGTCCTATTAGATCTCTCGGCGGCTTTTGATACCATCGACCATGGTATCCTATTGCACCGGCTGGAGGGGTTGGGGTTGGGAGGCACCGTTTTGCGATGGTTCTTCTCCTACCTCTCTGACCGGTCGCAATTTGTGTTGGCAGGAGAGCAGAGGTCGACGTCTAGGCCCCTCTCATGTGTGGGGTGCCTCAGGGGTCGGTCCTCTCGCCCCTCCTGTTCAACATCTATATGAAGTCGCTGGGCGAGATCATCCATGGTTTTGGGGTAGAGTTCCATCAGTACGCTGATGACACCCAGCTGTACATCTCTACCCCTGACCACCCCAACGATGCCGTTGAAGTGATGTCCCGGTGCTTGGAGGCTGTGCGAGCCTGGATGGGGAGAAACAGGCTTCGACTCAACCCGTCCAAGACCAAGTGGCTGTGGTTTCCGGCATCACGATATAGCCAGTTGGTGCCATCTCTGGCTATCGGGGGCGAGTCATTAGCTCCCGCGGAAAGGGCCCGCAACTTGGGCATCCTCCTGGATTCTCGGCTGTCATTGGATGACCATTTGACAGCCGTGGCCAGGGGGGCCTTTTATCAGGTTTACCTGCTACGCCAGTTGCGCCCCTTTCTAAATCGTGATGCCCTAAGTACGGTCACTCAAGCCCTCATCACCTCCTGCCTAGACTACTGTAACGCTCTCTACATGGGGCTCCCCTTGAGGTGCACCCGGAGGCTCCAGCTAGTCCAGAACGCAGCCGCGTGGGTGTTTTGGGAGTGTCGAGATACTCCCACGTAACACCTCTTCTGCACGAGCTCCACTGGCTGCCTGTGGCCTTCCGGGTGCGCTTCAAGGTGTTAGTAACCACCTTCAAAGCGCTCCATGGCATGGGACCTGGTTATTTGCGGGACCGCCTCCTACCACATACCTCCCTTCGACCTGTCCTCTCCCACAGAGTGGGCCTCCTCAGGGTGCCATCTGCCGGACAATGCCGGCTGGCGGCCCCCAGGGTGAGAGCCTTCTCTGTGGCAGCCCCTGCCCTCTGGGATGGCTTACCACCTGACCTTCGTACAGTTACGGACCTGCGCCTCTTCCGCTGGGCTTTAAAAACATACCTATTTCACGAGGCCGGCCTGGCATGGTTTTAAATTTTTAATCTTATTTTAGAAATGGGTTTCAACTGATAATTTTAGCACGGGTTCAACTTAATTTAATTCGTTTTAATATTCTGTATTTATTGTTTTTACACTTTATTCCTTTCCTGTGCACCGCCCTGAGTCCCATTGGGAGAGAGGTGCGGTATATAAATTTGATAAATAAACAAACAAACAAATAAATAAATAAATAAATAAATTTCCTGACAGTGAGAACAATTAATCAGTGGAACAGAAGTTGCCTTCGGAAGTTGTGAATTCTCCAACCCTGGAAGTCTTTAAGAAGATGTTAGATAGCCATTTGTCTGAAATGGTATAAGGTTCCTGCCCACGCAGGGGGTTGGACTAGAAGACCTACAAGGTCCCTTCCAACTCTGCTATTGTATTGTATTGTATTGTATTGTATTGTATTGTATTGTATTGTATTGTATTGTATTGTATTGTATTGTATTGTATTGTATTGTATTGTATTGTATTGTATTGTATTGTATTGTATTGTATCGGGTCCATCAGGCCCCAGGCTCCTGATGGACCCGATAAGGTTCCAAAGGGAGCTTGGGCCAATTCCTGTGGACTTGCCCCGCGACTCGACTGAGGACCTAGTGGCCGCATGGTTAAGTGCGGCCACGGGGGCCTTGGACCGAGTCGCGCCCTTGCGGCCTCTCTTGCGGCGACGAACCACCTGGGCTCCTTGGTTCACCGAGGGGCTTAGGGAGATGAAGCGCCACAAGAGACGCCTAGAGAGCAGATGGAGATCTTCTCGCTCCGAAGCCGACCGAACACTAGTGAGAGACCATATTAGGACTTACTTAGTGGCGTTAAGAGTGGCCAAACGTGAGTATTGTGCCACTCTTATTGCATCCGCAGATAACCGCCCTGCCGCCCTGTTTGGGGTGACCCGCTCCCTCCTTCAACAGAGGCCGCGGGAAGCCCCTTTACAGGGTCGAGCAGAGGAATTTGGGATTTATCTGCAGGAGAAAATCACTCGGATTCGGAACGAGTTACCCTCCATCGACAGTGGTCCAGTCGAGCGGGCCAAGGCTGATCTTGTGACACCATCTTGGGAGGAGTTTGATTTTGTTACCACCGAGGATATGGACAAGTTGTCAAAGAGGCTTAGGGCTACCACATGTTTATTGGACCCGTGTCCCTCCTGGCTTGTACTGGCATCCTGGGAGACGACACGAGGCTGGCTCCAGGGCATTGTCAACGCATCTTTGAGTGAGGGGTCCTTGCCTGCCGTCTTGAAAGAGGCGGTAGTGAGGCCCCTCCTCAAGAAGCCGTCCCTGGATCCAGCATTATTAGAGAACTATCGTCCTGTCTCCAACCTCCACTTTCTAGTGAAGGTTGTTGAGAGTGTGGTGGCCCAACAGTTTCCGCAACACTTGGAGGAAGTTGATTATCTAGACCCGCGCCAGTCCGGCTTCCGACCCGGGCACAGCACCGAGACGGCATTGGTCGCGTTGGTTGATGATCTCTGGAGGGCGCGGGATAGAGGACATTCCTCTATCCTAGTCCTATTAGACCTCTCAGTGGCTTTTGATACCATCGACCATGGTATCCTATTGCGCCGACTGGGGGGGTTGGGGTTGGGAGGCACCGTTTTGCGGTGGTTCTCATCCTACCTCTCTGGTCGGTCGCAATATGTGTTGACAGGGGGGCAGAGGTCGGCCTCGAGGCCCCTCATATGTGGGGTTCCTCAGGGGTCGGTCCTCTCGCCCCTACTATTCAACACATATATGAAGCCGCTGGGTGAGATCATCCATGGTTTTGGGGTGGGATATCATCTGTACGCTGATGATACTTAGTTGTACATATCCACCCCAGACCACCCCAACGATGCCGTCGAGGTTATGTCCCGGTGTTTGGAGGCCGTACGGATCTGGATGGGTGGTAACAAACTCAAGCTCAACCCGTCCAAGACTGAGTGGCTGTGGCTTCCGGCGCCCCGGTTCAGCCAGATTATTCCAACACTGGCCATTGGGGGCGAAACACCGGCCCCCGTGGAGAGGGCTGTCTATGGAAGATCACGTGGCAGCCGTGGCCAGGGGGGCGTTCCATCAGGTACGCTTGATGCGCCAATTGCGCCCCTTACTGGATCGGGGTGCCCTACGCACAGTCACTCAAGCACTCGTCACCTCTCGACTCGACTACTGTAATGCTCTCTACATGGGGCTTCCCTTGAGGTGCACCCGAAAGCTGCAGCTAGTCCAGAACGCAGCCGCGCGGGTGATTATGGGAGCGCCTAGACACTCCCACATAACACCTATCCTGCGCGAGCTGCACTGGCTCCCTGTGGTCTTTCGAGTGCGCTTCAAGGTCTTGACGACCATCTTTAAAGCGCTCCATGGCTCGGGGCCTAGTTATATGCGAGACCGCCTCCTGCCCCATACATCCCTCAGACCGATACGCTCCCACAGAGAGGGCCTCCTCAGGGTGCCGTCGGCTGGACAATGCCGACTGGCGACACCCAGGGGAAGAGCCTTCTCTGTGGCTGGGCCAGCCCTCTGGAACGACCTACCCCCTGAACTCCGCACCATCTCTGACCTCCGCCTCTTCCGCAAGTGTCTGAAGACACATTTATTCCATCTAGCCGGCCTAGCGTAACCCCCTGTATTGACCATTAGACAGTTTTAAATTTGGGATTTTAATTCGGTTTTTAGCACAGGTTTTACTAGAATAAGTTTTTTAAATTTTATATGTTTTGTATGTATTTTAACATTCTTGTGCGCCGCCCTGGGTCCGTTTGGAGAAGGGCGGGATATAAATTTAATAAAATAAAAAAATAAAAAAAATAGTATTGTATTGTATTGATGTCCATGGGTCATTTCTGTGGTCAAGCCAAAGTCCAGCGTGGCAGCATAGCCAGGAATATCCCAACTGAAGGATATTTGGATTCAAGCAGGAGTCCCTATTGAGGTTTCCTGGGTGGCTGATTGTTCAGCCCCAGTGAAAGGAAGACCACTGGCCATTGGGGGCATGGACTTCCCTGCCCAAGTCTTCTAGGAATGAGGGTTTCTCTCTCTCTCTGTCCATTGATTCTGCTTCCTGTAACTGGCACCCCTTTGGCTCTCTGGAATGAGAGAGAACAGGTCTTCAGGGATTCTAAGTGTTTGAAGAAGGAAGAAAGACAACTCTGGGGAATTTTAGCTCAAATCACTCATAATCTCTAAAGCCATCTGAACTCTGACAGGGAACCTACAAAAGTGAAGAAAATGGCCACTGTGTGGAAAGCAGAACAAGTGTCAGAGGAGCTGAGAAAAAACCGGAGCAGTAGCCGAAGGGTCAGGTAAGAACGGAAGGTTTCAACTTGGCCAGGAGAATTTGCAACAAGGTGGTTAGATGCTTCAGCTCTACGTCAACTGAAACAGAAGAACAGAGTTGGAAGGGACCGTCTAAAAAAGCCAACAGAGTCCTGGGCTGCATCAACAGAGGGATGGAATCAAGAGAAGTCTTAGTATGGCTTTATAACTATCTTGCTAAGGCCACAATTGGAATTCTGTGTCCAGTTTTGGTCACCACACTATAAAAAGGATGTGGAGACTCTGGAAAGTTAATCAGAATCTGTCTAAGATGATCAAAGCAGGCCTGGAGACTAAAACATAGGTTGGACAGTTGCAGGAACTAGGCCTGGCTGGTCTAGGGAAGAGAAGGACCAGGGGAGATATGATAAGAGTCTTCCGATATTGGAGGGGCTGCCCCAGAGAGGAGGAAGGGGGTCAAGCTATTCTCCAAAGCCCCTGAAGGCCAGAGAAGGAAGAATGGATGGAAACTGACCCAGGAGAGATTCAACCTGGAAATAAGGAGGGGTTTCCTGACCGTGAGAACCATCAACCCATGGAACAGAAGTTGCCTTCGGAAGTTGTGGGAACTTCATTCCTGGAGGCTTTCAGGAAGAGACTGGACAGCCACCGGTCAGAAATAGTGTAGGATCTTCTGCCTTTGGGGGGGGGGTTGGACTAGATGACCTCCAAGGTCCCTTCCAACTCTGTGAATCTGATTTAGAAAAGGTGTTTTTTGCTGCAGCTGCAAACCCAGCTGCAGGAGCCTTGAAGGAGGATCCGTGGGGCTAGAGCTTGGCACGAGGGTCTGTGTGAAGAGGAAGGCTAAGAGCAGAGCAAGAATGGCCTCCAGTCAAGAGTGACCCTTTGCCTTGGCCAAGGGGGGAGGGCTGAAGGGGGGGGGGGACTTCCTGAAAACCTGAGCCCAAACACCTGGGCAAGTGGTGCCACCTGCTGGCAGAATGAAGGCACTGCATGAGTTTCCATTAGGGACCCAAAACCAAGCCAAGATACAATTTATATCATCCGGATTGTATAGATTTATTACATCACCACATCCAGGAATTGGAAAAGTGGAGTAGGCGTAGACTCCTATAGTTGGGTAGACAATATATAGTCATTGTAGCTTTAAATGCTGTGGTATGTTGTAGTGCAATTAGTAAGTGCAATTAGAGATTAACTATAAGAGGAAGCCAGGAGAGCTCATCTCTCTCTCTCTCTGTTGGACTTGCTGTGTAACAACTGTTTGTCGTGAACTGTGATTTACTGAAGAAGAAGACTGAAGTTTGTGTAAGATATTGGATATCATTGAGACTTTGTTTTGACTCAATTTGACATCATAGCTTGTTGAACAGTAGCTTAGTTTAGTCGTTTTTTGCAACCTAAGTGAAAGCTATTCTATTTTACTTAAATAATGTCTCGTATACTTATTGTGTGTAAATTAGCAACAATTCCTCTGGCTGCATACTTCGCTGCACACCCTCTGTTTGTCTCCCAATGGAGATCTCCCCTAACACTCTTCTCTTCCCAACAGCCCCATGGGGGAGGCTGGGCTGAGAAAGAAGGCTTGCCTGAGGTCAGTCCAGGTTCCAGCCCCATGGTTAGTCTCACAATTACCCCAGCCTTAGTTCACACAACACCCATGACCTGCTTTCAGTCACCTCCCTCCTCTCCTTCTCTCTTTCCCTCCCTCCCTCTTCCTTCCTTCCCTCCCTCCCTCCTTCCCTCCTTCCTTCCTTCCTTCCTTCCTTCCTTCCTTCCTTCTCTCCCTCCCTCCTTCCCTCCTTCCCTCCTTCCTCCTTCCCTCCCTCTCTCCCTCCCTCCTTCTCTCCCTCCCTCTCTCCTTCCTTCTTCCTACCTTCCTTCCTTCCCTCCCTCCCTCCCTCCTTCCCTCCTTCCTCCTTCCCTCCTTCCTCCTTCCCTCCCTCTCTCCATCCTTCCTTCTCTCCCTCCCTCCCTCCCTCCCTCCCTCCCTTCCTATCTGTCTGCTTTGCCTCATTGCCTCATTGTTCAGACCATCCACATGGAGCCACCAGGGAGTAGTAAGGCCTCTGTGTCCATCCCAGAGTTAACTCTGTAGTAAACCCTTTGTAGGGACTGAGTGTCAGGGATTTCTGGCTCCGAGAGGGGCATTCCCCTGTGCATTCTCTCTGGAAAGCCACACTGGAGGACGATGCGCTGCCTCTCAGCCCCTCTTCCTCTAACAAGGGGGGGGGAGATGGGTCAAGATGGGGAGGGGACCCCCCAAGAGGCCAAAGAAGAGATCTGAGACCGAGAGGGCAGCTACAACCCAAAGCTTTATTGCAGAACGGAAGGAAAGAGCCCAGGGTGGGGTGTGGGCGGAGGGTCTCCAGGGTGGTCCAGGGCAGAAGGAGGATCTTCAGGTCAAGGTCGAACAGTAGATCCCATTCTGGTGGGTCTCCCAGTTGCTGATCCTGTAAAAACAAACATCCAGATGTGAGATTTCTGCCCAGAAAGGCCTCTGATGATTCCCCCTGCCTCATCTTACAACCACCGAGACCCAAACTCAAATTCAGGAGGAGTGGCCCGATTGGGAAATCTAGGGAACAAGGGGGTCATCTCCCTCCATGGAGTTCTGAGGCTCCATCATGGAGGGTTTCAAGCAGAATACAGACTAACAAAATTGGAGGGGTCCTCAGAGGTCTTCTAGTCCAACCCTATTCCACTTCAGACAATGGCTGCCCAGTCTCTTTTTGAAAGCAATCACGGATGGGGCACCCACAGCTTCTGGAGGCAAGCTGTTCCATTAACTCAGGGGTCCCCAACCTTTGCAACTTTAAGTCTGAAGGACTTCAGCTCCCAGATTTCTCCAGCCGGCAAAGCTTATTATGCATACACCCACATAGCAAAGCTAGCCGGAGAATTCTGGGAGCTGAAGTCCTTCAGACTTAAAGTTGCAAAGGTTGGAGACCCCTGCATTAACTAATTGTCAGAAAGTTTCTCCTTAGTTCTAGCTTGCTTCGCTCTTTGTTCAGTTCCCATCTTCATCCCACACAGTGCCCAGGAGCGGCAGTTGAACTGGGGGGCCACCCGAGGTGATTCAGGAGGAGGAGAAGTCAGGAGGGCGACATAGAGGGTCAGACTCAGGCCTCCCACTGGTTTTTGTGGAGATCCATCAGGAAGAAGACTCCACCCACCAAGGTTTGTTCCTTTCTTTCTTTTTTACATCAGCTCCACCATTGATGGACAGCAGGAGAGCCTGAAAGACCCCAGAGGGACCCTCAAGTGCCCAGACCACATCCAGGGCTAGGAGACCCCCACAGAGCCCTTCCTTTGGTCTAAGCCAGGGGTCTGCAAAGTTGGCTCTTTTAAGACTGGTGGACTTCAACTCCCAGAATTCCCCAGCCAGCCATGCTGGCTGGGGAATTCTGGGAGTTGAAGTCCACCAGTCTTAAAAGAGCCAACTTTGCAGACCCCTGGTCTAAGCCAACGGCACAAAGGAGAACATTCGGCACTCACCAAACAGCACCTCGTCAATATCCATGCACTTAGTCAGGGAACCGTAACGACAACACTTCTCCGCCCCAGGGCAGTTCCAGTCATGTTGACACTTCTGGGGACCTCTTTGAGGGCCCTCTGGAGGACACGTCCCTCGTTTTTCTGCAACAGAGAAGATCCCGAGGCTGAGAGATTCCCCTGGAATTGGAGTCCCAGATCAAGCAAGATCCCCCCTCTGGGCCTTCCATCTCTATGCATGCAGGATGGTGCATTGCCAGAGTCCCACCTCCTCACCGCCTTCCCCACAAAGCCCAGGCATTTCCCTCTGGGATCGAACTCTCAGGACCCTCAGGGGGGGGACACACTATAATTGGGGGGCCCTCTCTTGTCTGGGGGTGGACAGGCAGGGCCCCTCTTTCCACCAAAGGGGAAGGAGGAATCCCTGGGACTTTCTGTGCCGGTTCTGCCCACCCCCACAGCCCCCTCCCCAAATGCAGAGGGGGCAGGAGAGGACCCTCCCCCAAGCAGAGGCTGGACAACCAGGGAGGTCTTCCTTCCTTGGTCCTCCTGGAAGATGCCTGAGCTTCTCAGGCTCAATGGGGAGGTTGAGGATCTGAGTGGGTCCCTCAGCACAGGCCCCTGGGCTCCCTCGGAAGTGGGCAGGATGGAGCCATCAGGCCAACACCCACATAAGCAGGGACAAAAGTCACCTCCCCCAAAAAACAGTTCCCTCCTCAAGAAGACCACCCTCCCACCAAGATCTGTAAGGCAAAACTGAAGTATCTAAACAGGGAGCAAACCCCCACACTCCCCACACTCAGCTGCACTGATGATGTTCCCTAGTTGGGTCATGAAATGTCTGCAAAAAAACAACTAACCTCAGAGAGCACCAGGGACTACATAGTCTTTCTTTCTTTCTTTCTTTCTTTCTTTCTTTCTTTCTTTCTTTCTTTCTTTCTTTCTTTCTTTCTTTCTTTCTTTCTTTCTTTCTTTCTTTCTTTCTCTCTCTCTCTCTCCCCCTCCCTCCCTCCCTCCCTCCCTCCCTTCCTTCCTCCTCTTCTCTGCAAACCCCACTCTCTTCTAGCACTGATGTCATTCCCTAGTTGGGTAATGAAACATCTGCAAGAAAACCACCAGGCTCAGAGAGCACCAGGGACCCCTAAGCGACCAAGGTTCCCTTCTACGGAATCAATCACAGACTGCTGTGAGAACCAGGAGATCCACAGGAAGCCACCCTAGGCTTAATTTTAGGAGACAATAGTTCTTTTTCAGCGAAGAGGCCCCTCCCCAACCCCTCCCCTACTTACCAACACAGGTGTTGTGGCATTCCTCTCTGGTCTCGAAATTGTTGGCATTGCCCTGGCATCCCCCATAAATAAAACTCTGGCAGTTACTTAAAGTGGAGTTGTAGTAGAAGCGAGGGATGTAACCTTTACATGGTCCAGGGTCAGCAGGAAGATGACAAATGCCTGTGGAATAGGTGGGGGGGGGATGTTATTTGATTAGCTAGCACACAAGTCTTTAATGCACTCCCCAACCTTGCACCCTCTTAACATGCTCAGACTGAAGCAGTCAAAAGCCACCTGGGATGTTTGGCAGGTAGGTAGAGGGAGAAAGGTCATGGTTGTCTCAAAGGTGCTTTGCAACTGGACTTTCTTCCTTTATTTCTTGAAAATGCTTCACCTCTCATCCACGAACTGAAGAAGCAAAGCTTCTTTGATGAGAAGTGAAGCATCTCTAAGAAATACAAAGTCCAGAAATCTCTTGAAAAGCACCTCTGCAACTGTCAACCACCATCTCCAGAACCTCCCCAGAAGAAGCCCCACCAAGCCAGAGGTTCTAGACTGGGGGTCTCTGGTTTCCCTTTCCTGGAGGAGAACTCTGACCACTTCAGCCTGCCAAGGGTCCAAAATCATTCAGAAAGCCCTACCTGGCCGGTCCTGGCTGGAGACGGGGGTCAGTTCTGCCCAGAGGGTGAGGAGTCCCAGCAGGAGAAGAAGACCTCCAGAAGACATGCTGAAGCCGTCTGCCCCACACCTGGGCTGCTGCTCTATTTATTCCCCCAACTGGGAATTTCACACCTCCGGATCAAGGAATCAGGATGACTTAATGAGTGAGAATCCAAATTATTTCCTCTTTCACAAGATGGGCGAAGAAGAGGTGGGGAATCTGAGAATCCAGGAATGTGGATAGGTGGCCACTTTGGGGAAGGCTAGGCAGGGCCCTGTTGTCATTTTCCCTGTTATGACATCTTCCTGAATGTGATCATTTAGCATTCCTTTTCTCTACAAATAAAATGGGATCCATTGGAAAGGGACCCCTGGAAATCAGAATAAAGCTGGAAGGGTCCTTGGAGGCCTTCTAGTCTAACCTCCTGCTCAAGCAGGAGACCGTGTACCATTTCAGACAAGTGGCCCTCCAGTGATGAAGCCCCCATAAGATCTGAAGGAAAACTGTTCCACTGGTTAATTGTTCTCACTGCTTGGAAGTTTCTCCTGACTTTCTAGCTTACTAATATGTACATTGTGGTCTACTTTGTCAAGTGCCTTACTGGAGTCTAAGTATAATATGTCCCCAGCGTTTCACTGATCAATTAATTTAGTCACTTTATCAAAGAGCGAAATAAGATTGGTTTAGCATGATCTCTTTTTAACTAACCCATGCTGGTGTCTAGTTCTAACAATATTTGTTTCTAGATGTTCACATATCTGTTTTTTTGATTATCTTTTCCAGTATCTTCCCAGGTACTGATGGTGGGCTGATTGGTCTGTAGTTTGCTGGGTCTAGTTTTTTTTCCCCTTTCCTTTTTCCACATCTGCTCTTTTCCAATCCTCAGGTAGTTTCCTGGTGCTCCAAGATTTTTTAAAAAATTGATACAATGATCCTGAGATAACATCTGCCAGCGGCTTCAGAATTCTGGGATGTAATCTGTCAGGTCCTGGTGATTGATATTCATAAAGATCAGACAGATATTCTCTTACCATTTTCTTTCTTAGTTTAATTTTTATTTCTAGTCTGTCTTTTGCAGTTATGTTTTGGGTAGGTTGAGCTATAGTTTCGTTTTGCATGCAGACGGATGCTTAGAATGAGTTAAGCAGCTAGGCTTTCTGTCTACTGCCTGTTACTTTATTGTCATCTTTTCTCTTTAGTGGACTGACTATTATCTTGACTTTTTTCTGGTTATTTGTATATTTTTATTATCTTTGCTTTTTGTTGAATGTCTTTGTTCATTCTGTGACTTTGGTTTCCTGACTCCGTCTTTGCAGATTCGGGCTACCTGCTGATATCCTGCTTTAGTTATGTGTCCCTCTTTCCATTTTTTGTTCCTTTTCTCTTTCAGTTTATCAGAGAGATCTTTGTGCAGCCATGCTGGCTTCTTCTTGGATTTCTTGTTTTTCTTTTTCAGTGGTATTGTGTTTAGACCGGGCTTTTATGATAATATTTTTCAATGTTTCCCACAATCTTGAATTGTTTTCTCCTTATAGGATTTTCATCTATTTCCTAAGTTTTCTCTGAGTTTTTTTTTTTTAAATCAGTTCTAAGATACTGACTGGATTATTTATTTTATTTATTTTAATCACATTTATATCCTGCCCTTCTCCACGAAGAACCCAGGATTATGTTCTATTGCTTGTGTTTGCATTGAATTCCAGCATGATGTAGCCATTCTCACCGAAGTTCCAGCAACTTCAACTCTTTCTATCATTTCTTCTCTATTGATAAGAATTAGGTAGTTTTTCCTCCAGTTCACTCTTCTACCTTTTGGGGGGCAAAGTTGTCAGCTAGGTTGGTTAGGAATCTCTCCCAGTTACTATAAAGTTTGTCTCCCAGTTGCTAACAGGGTGGTTAAAGTCTCCCATTGCTACTCTGGTATGTTTACAACCTACATTTGTTAATTAATTTAGAATAGAATAGAATAGAAAGTTGGAAGGGACCTTGGAGGTCTTCTAAACCAGGGGTTCCCAAACTTGGCAACTTTAAGACTTGTGGACTTCAACTCCCAGAATTCTCCAGCCAGCATAGCTGGCTAGAGAATTCTGGGAGTTGAAATCCACAAGTCTTAAAGTTGCCAAGTTTGGGAACCCCTGTTCTATACCAACCCCTTGCTCAAATAGGAGAACCTATGCCATCTCAGACAAGTGATTGTTCAGTCTCCTCGTAAAAACATCCAGTGATGGAGCGCCCATGTTTTCTGGTGGCAAGCTGTTCCACTGGTTAATTGTCCTCACTGTTAGGAAGCTTCTCCTTAATTCCAGGTTGCTTCTCTCTTTGATTAGTTTCCAACCGTTGTTTCTTGTCCTGCCCTCTGGTGCTTTGGAGAATAGCTTGACCACCCTCCTCCTCTTCTTTGTGGCAGCCTCTCTAATACTGAAATACTACTGTCATGTCATCCCTAATTAGTAGTCAAGAGTAGTAAAGAGATTAGTAAAGAGTTGAGTGGCCTGTAGTATATGCCTACAGCAGGGGTGTCCAAACTTGGGAACTTTAAGACTTGTGGACTTCAACTCCCAGAATTCCCCAGCCAGCATAGCTGGCTGGGGAATTCTGGGAGTTGAAGTCCACAAGTCTTAAAGTTCCCAAGTTTGGACACCCCTGGCCTACAGCAATGCCATCCTTTTTTTCCTTTTATATTTTCCTTTTGCATTGATCATTTTTCTAAGACCAAATCACTCCCGCTTTGCCATCTTTACTTGATAGGGTCAACTCCCTCCCCATATGGGAAAGGGAACTGGGCAGCCCTACCAGACCAATTGCAATTTGGTAAACTCCAAGCAACCGTTATTTGACTGTTGTTTTTAATGTTTGGTATTGATGGGGGTTATTGCTATGCCACAAAGTTTAGGGAATTCTGAATTCTCAGACCTTGCTTAATCCAACTCTTGCTCCATCTCTCGGTGCAGTCGAAGTCCTCTCTGTTGTTTGAAATTTAGGAATGTCTTTCGGGTCTTCTGCCTGCCCTGATCAGCCCAGAGAGCCCCTCCCTCAACGCCCACCTGTTAACCAACCCTGGTTAAGGAGGAACAAGGACAGGTAAATGAAGGAGGAACAAGCAACACCCCAGGCAGGTAGGAGAAGCTGCTGTGTGCCAACCCTTCTTATTCATAGATCTTACTGGACTGATGACATTGCACAGAATGGCAGTGAAAGGTGATCAATATGCAAACCAGGTTCTCAGAGCACTAAGGATCCACCAGGAGATGCCAAGGGTGGGGCCATGAGGGTTTCTCTTGGGTCCTCTGCTCTTCGATGAAGCTCTGAATTTTGGGGGAAAGAGGAGGAGGAAATGCAAATTGATCGCATGGGGCAGTTTATCCTCTGGAAGAAAGAAATAAAACCCAAAATTTCTTCATTACAAGAAGCAAGTGGTAGAAACTAATCAAGGAGAGAAGCAACCTAGAACTAAGGAGGAATTTACTGGCAGTGAGGACAATTAGCCAGTGGAACAGCTTGCCTCCAGAAGTTGTGAATGCTCCATCACTGGAGGTTTTAAGAAAGAAATTGGACAACCATTTGTCTGAAACGGTATTGGGCTGCTTGGGTGAGCAGGGAGTCAGACTAGAAGACCTCAAAGGTCCCTTCCATTCTATTATCACCACCTGTCCAGAAGGTTATCCAAAGATTAGGAAAGGGTTAAAGAAGGACAACAAAGGGGGATAGGATAGGATAGGATAAGATAGGATAGGATAGGATAGGATAGGATGGAAAAGAAGTGGGGAGAGGAGAGAGAAAAGAATTGGATGGGATAAGATATTGTATTGTATTGTATTGTATTGTATTGTATTGTATTGTATTGTATTGTATTGTATTGTATTGTATTGTATTGTATTGTATTGTAGGGTAGGGTAGGGTAGGGTAGGGTAGTTGGCCAAGTGTGATTAGACACTCTAGGAATTCGTTTCTGGTGCAGAAGCTCTTGATCTACATGCAAAGCACAGAGTAGTAACCATTATAAAAAATGATACCAATAAGGGTAATAAAGAAGATAAAAGAGTAATAATGGTACCAGGTAAATAGACATAAGAGCTGTGAGAAAATGGTCCCTCGTCTAGTTGTTTTGACATGCAATGCCCTGTAGCGCCATCCCCTGGGGAGGAGTTGAAACAGTCCATGTCCAGGATGCATAAGGTCTGTAGATGCTTTCTCAGCCCTCCTTCTGACCCATGGAGCATACAAGTCCTAGTTGCAGTTGTTCGTTCTGCAGCCCCAACTACTATCGGTTGAAGTCTGTTCCTGCCCTGTTTGGCTGCTGTACCAGGCCAGGAAGGTCCAGAAGAACCAATGACAGACTCAAGGGTTCCTCTGAAGAACTGGATCAGCGGCTCTCTGGGCCGCCTGGACTTCCTAGGTTGGGGGAAGAAGAGCATTCTTGTGCTTTTTTGATGATGTTTTTGATGTTTGGTGTCCAATTCGAATCCTGGGAGATTGTTGAACCCCAAAACTTGAAGGTGAGACTCTGCTCTTGAATATAGTAAGAGGTGGGAGAATAACTTAGAATAATTTTATGGTCACTTGGAATGCACACTAATCAGCATCCATTAAAGTGAAATTTCATTGCACATGACTCTCAAAGGGTCACCACTTCCCACATTCACTACGTAAACATGACAAAATAAAGAAATAAATACAAAATGCATATGCATATACCCACATATATGACCATGGTGGCCCAGTGGTTAGAGCGCAGGACTTCAGGCTCCTTCTGCTGACTGCCTGCAATTTGGTAGTTCAAATCCCACCAGGCTCCAGGTGGACTCAGCCTTCCGTCCTTCCAAGGTGGGTCAAATGAGGACCCAGATTGTTGGGGGGGTCAAGAGGCTGACTATGGAAACCACTTGGAGAGGGCTGTAAAAGCACCGTGAAGTGGTATATAAGTCTAAGAGCAATTGCTATTGCTATACTCTATGACACAGAGAAACAACACTGTCTACTTTGAATGTATATGTGTATGTGGCGAGAGAAACGAATCTTGTGAGTTTACCAGATGGATGGCATAGGGAACATAGAGAATCTGGTTGTCCTGCTATAGATACCTCAAAAGGTATCTATAGGTCTTGACGACCATCTTTAAAGCGCTCCATGGCTCGGGGCCTAGTTATATGCGAGACCGCCTCCTGCCCCATACATCCCTTTGTCCAATCCGCTCCCACAGAGAGGGCCTCCTCAGGGTGCCGTCGGCTGGACAATGCCGACTGGCGACACCCAGGGGAAGAGCCTTCTCTGTGGCTGGGCCAGCCCTCTGGAACGACCTACCCCCTGAACTCCGCACCATCTCTGACCTCCGCCTCTTCCGCAAGTGTCTGAAGACACATTTATTCCATCTAGCCGGCCTAGCGTAACCCCCTGTATTGACCATTAGACAGTTTTAAATTTGGGGTTTTAATTCGGTTTTTAGCACAGGTTTTACTAGAATAAGTTTTTTAAATTTTATATGTTTTGTATGTATTTTAACATTCCTGTGCGCCGCCCTGGGTCCGCTTGGAGAAGGGCGGGGTATAAATTTAATAAAATAAAAAAAATAAAATAAAACCTCCTCCCAGAGGAGAGCAACAGAAACAGACCATGAGGGGTCTCTAACAATACTTTGAGCTCTAAGCACATAGTGCTTATAAGCAGCATCCTGATTGACACGAAGCCAGCTTCCTATGATCTTCTCCGCTGTCCTCAGCACTCTCTGTAGGGACTTTCTATCTGAGGCATTGCAGTCACCAAACCAAACGGGTGCAGTTTGTTAAAACGCTTCTATTGTAAAAAGTGGCCAGGACAGATGGAGAAAAACGTGCTCTCCTCATCCGACACAGGAAATGCAGATGCTGGTTTGCACTCTTCACTATGGATGACGTGTGGAGGGTAGAAGGGCTCCTACTAAAACCAGTCACATCTCTATGCTTTTAAGCATGTTCAGCTCTCCATTGCTCTGGCTGCAACAGAGGCCCAGCTGATCTATGTCAAATGATTTCATTGAGGGCTGCATCAGGGTTGTGTTTGGCCTAGGGAAGGCGTGGTCATGGTGGGGGTGGCCAGTTCACTCGTGTTGGGGGCACCTATGGAGGCCCAAGCACTCTCCCAGTGCAAACAGTCTCCAAAGCTCCGTTTTTGCCTGCGATGGCTTCCTGCAACCCTCTGACAAGGAGGTCCACCCGTGGCCCTTATGAGCTCCATTTTCCCTGGCAGAAGGACTGTGGGCCGGTCCTTTGCTGTTTCTAGGGTGGGCCATGGGCCAGATCTAAAGGCCCCGTGGGCCGGCTGTGGCCCCTGGGCCTTGAGTTTGACACCCCTGATCTACCTCTTGTCTGTAAGTGGACTCATCACTGGCCTAAATGAGACCAATGACTTTTGTATCACCTGCAAACTTCTGTACTTTATGACAAACTTCTGTACTTTGAGATGCAGCCTTCGGTGTAGAGAGAGAAGAGTTTTTGAGAGAGGACACAACCTGAGGAGGGTGGGCACACCTGTGCTTACCAAACAGGTATTTGATGGGATTTCACCTGCTGCTTCCTGTCTGTTAGAAAGCTTATAATGCGCTAACAAGTGTGGTCGGTCTCAACTAGCTGAATCAGATTAGTGAGAGGACTATCTGGAATTATGGTATTTTTTCCATTCAAGGTTTTTTATTTTTTTAATACAAATTATACATATTTACATCCTCTCATTTACATTAGTCCTTTTTACATCAACGTTTCTGTTTTCACTTTCTGCCCAGTTATTCTCTTCCGTTATTTTCCATCTTCTTTATGGCGATTTTTTTTCTTACTGCATCAATATCTTCCGTTGCCCCTTCAAAGTTACGTCCAATTTTCCTTTCTTATTTTCTTCCCTTGGTCTATTTTGCTATAAACAGCATAAAATCCTCTCCTTCAATTTAAGCACTTAAGAGAGCATTTCTTTCGGATTTTTTCTCTCTACCCTTAACCATATCCTATCATTTCTGTATATTTCTTAATTTGTTATGTGACAATAATAATAATCTTACGACTGTTCTCCTTAGTCTGTGCAATACAATGCAACAGCAGAGTTGGAATGGGACCTTGGAGGTCTTCTAGTCCAGGATCCCCAACCTTTGCAACTTTAAAGCTGAAAGACTTCAGCTCCCAGACTTCTCCAGGCAGCAAAGCTCAACAACTCTAACCCAGGGGTCTCCAACCTTTGCAGCTTTAAGTCTGAAGGACTTCAGCTCCCAGACTTCTCCAGCCAGCAAAGCTTATTATGTATACACCCACATAGCAAAGCTGGCTGGAGAATTCTGGGAGCTGAAGTCCTTCAGACTTAAAGTTGCAAAGGTTGGAGACCCCTGCTCTAGTCCACTACCTCTCTTTCCCTTTCTTCCTCTTTTCACCGCTTTCTCTTGGGCTCCCCAAAATCCCACTTTTGATTCTTTTCCTCCTCCTCCCCCTTTCCCCTCACTTCTTCCTTTTCCTTTCCCTGTTTTTTGTGATTATTGTATCTTTTCTTCAGAGCATTTTCTTTTATTATTCTAGCAATTTTCCCCAGGGGCTTCCCCTCGTCTCCTCCTTCCCTTACTTTTTTGTGGTTTCTTTGGGAAGAAATCTCCCCCTTTGTCTACTTTCTGGAATTAGGGTGTCGAATGCTGAGCAGAAGTCTGCAAGGAAGGACTGGTGGAGATTCCAGGTGTCGCAAGGCGTAGTTCAGTGCCATATTGACCGCATCGTCTGCCCATCTATTGGTGCGGAAGA
This sequence comes from Rhabdophis nuchalis, assembly GCA_039707465.1. Taxonomy (NCBI): domain Eukaryota; kingdom Metazoa; phylum Chordata; class Lepidosauria; order Squamata; family Natricidae; genus Rhabdophis; species Rhabdophis nuchalis. The sequence continues at coordinate 1,279,759 of CM077644.1, read as the reverse complement.
CAAACTGCGAGAGGTCCAAGAAAGGATCCCTGGATCTCAGGTGATCCAGCACTAACCTCTCAAAGGTTTTCCCAACTACGGAAGTCAGAGCAACCGGCCTGCAGTCATTCAGCTCCATGGGGGAGGGTTTCTTGGGCACCAGGGGGACAGTAGAGCGTTTGAAGCAAGAAGGGACCTCACCCACCTCCAGCGATTCATGAAAGGTGGGGGCCAAGATTGGGGGGGGCAGTAGATCAGCACAGGCTTCCAAGCAAGGAGGAGTTACTCCGTCTGGGCCGGCTGCTTTCCTGGTCTTTCGCCTATGAAATAAATCACAGAGTAGTAGAGTCTCCATTTCTATCCCAGGCTTACTCTGGAGTAAATCTTTCATAGGGACTGTGTTACTGGATATCGGCCAGGGATTTATGGCTGCGAGAGAGGCCTTGCCCGTACATTCTCTCTGGAAAGCCATGTTGGGGAACAAAGTGCTGACTCTCAGCCCCTCTTCCCCTGACATGGGGGGGGGGCATGGGTCAAGGTGGGGAGGGGAATCCACAAAGGGACAGAAAAAGACACCCGAGACAGAGAGGGATGCCAGGACCAAAGCTTTATTGCAGAACTAAGGAACGAGCCCAGGGTGGGGCTTTGGGGGGAGGCTCTCCAGGGTGGTCCAGGGCAGAAGGAAGGTCTTTGGGTCAAGTTGGAACAGTAGATCCAATTCAGGAGGATCTCCTCGTTGAAGATGCTGTAAAAAGAACCATTCAGAGATGAGGTTTTTGCTCAGAACTGCCTCATGTTACAAACACAGAGGCCCCTTGTTGGGTCTGATTGGGAGAGAAGGGAAGCAATGGGGCAGCCTCCCCCCTGGTGTTATGGGGCTCCATCACTGCGGGTTTCAAGTAGAATACAAAATACGGACTAACAATGGGAAGGGGCCTTGGAGGTCTTCTAGACCAGGGGTCTCCAACTTTTGCAACTTTAAGTCTGAAGGACTTCAGCTCCCAGACTTCTCCAGCTAGCAAAGCTTATTATGTATACACCCACATAGCAACGCTGGCTGGAGAAGTCTGGGAGCTGAAGTCCTTCAGACTTAAAGTTGCAAAGGTTGGAGACCCCTGTTCTAGTTCATAACCCTGCTCAAGCAGGAGACCCTATTGCATTTCAGACAATGGATGTCCAAATGCTTTTTAAAGCATTCAATGAGGGCGCACCCATAAACTCTGTTGGTAAGCTACTCCACTGGTTAATTGTTCTCACTGCCAGGAAGTTTCTCCTTAGTTTTAGGTTGTCTCTAACCACCATGGACATTTAGTGCTAGGCAGTGGTGAAATTCAATTTTTTTTACTACCGGTTCTGTGGGCGTGGCCTGGTGGGTGTGGCTTTGTGAGGGTGGTAGGGGAAGGATACTGCAAAATCCCCATTCCCTCCCTACCCCATTGACCTGCTTTCCAGCTCCATTCTCCTGTGCAAGGCAGTAGAAGGAGATCCAGCCAATCACCTGGGACTCGGGAGGCAGAGAATAGATGGGGCGGGGCCAGCCAGAGGTGGTATTTGCTGGTTCTCCAAACTACTCAAACTTTCTAAGGTTCTACATTTAGGCAAGAAAAACAAAATGCACAGGTACAGTATAGGTGGTACCTTGCTCAATAGTAGCAACTGTGAGAGGGATCTTGGAATCTTAGTGGACAACCATTTAAATATGAGCCAGCCATGTGCAGCAGCTGCCAAAAAAGCCAACACAGTTCTAGGCTGCATAAACAGAGGGATAGAATCTAGATCACGTGAAGTGTTAATGCCACTGTATAGTGCCTTGGTAAGGCCACACCTGGAATACTGCATACAGTTTTGGTCGCCACGATGTAGAAAAGACGTGGAGACTCTGGAAAGAGTGCAAAGAAGAGCAACCAAGATGATTAGAGGACTGGAGGCTAAAACATATGAAGAACGGCTGCAGGAGCTGGGTATGTCTAGTTTGATGAAGAGAAGGACCAGGGGAGACATGATAGCAGTGTTCTGATATCTCAGAGGGTGCCACAAAGAAGAGGGAGCCAAACTATTCTCCAAGGCATCTGGGGGCAGGACAAGAAGCAATGGGTGGAAACTAATCAAGGAGAGAAGCAACTTAGAACTAAGGAGAAATTTCCTGACAGTAAGAACAATTAACCTCTGGAACAGCTTGCCTCCAGAAGTTGTGAATGCCCCAACCCTGGAAGTCTTTAAGAAGATGTTAGATAGTCATTTGTCTGAAATGGTATAAGGTTCCTGCCCACGCAGGGGGTTGGACTAGAAGACCTCCAAGGTCCCTTCTCTGCTATTGTATTGTATTGTATTGTATTTCTGCTACCGGTTCTCCCGAACCTGCTGACTTTCACCCCTGGTTCTTCGTTGCTTTTCTCCTTGATTAGTTTTCATTTGTTGCTTCTTGTCCTCTTCTGGTGTTTTGGAAAACAGGTTGGCTCCCTCTTCTCCCTGACAAAGCTAAGTAAAGGTGGGACATTTGTTTGTCTAGGATGCTCTGAGGATTTCTTTACTGGAAGGAAGGTGGACTAGAAGACCTCCAGGGTCTGTTCCCCGTCCTCTCTTTCTAGAAGACCTCAAGGCCACCGCTTGGGCATGTTCACATGAGCCTTCTAACTTGGACAGGGAGCATTTCTTACCCTCAGAAATACGAGGTTGTCTTTGCTATGAAGCTATGGACCTTCCTGTCAGCTGAACATGGATCAGTCATCGACTCCCCAGAGCATGAGCTGGACTAGGGTGAGCGAGGTGTTGCATCCTCTGCTTCTCCTGGAAGTCCTGGCTGCCTGGGGTCTTCTGGCCTCCTGACCAGGCTGGGAGGAGGGCCATCCTCTCCAACACAGCGCCCAACAGCAGCTGAACTGTGAGGGGACACCCTCCTACCAATGGCTGTCCAGGAGGAGGAGAAGTCAAGAGACAGCCGGAGGGGGATGTGGATGGTCAGCCTGAGAGCTTCCACAGAGTGGGGGTGGATACTCTTAGGAAGAAGGGCTCCACTAGGCCAAAGCAAGGCATGCTTGAGCATCAGAGCAAGATCCTTTGTTAGATCTACTCCACCTTTGATGGACAAGAGGAGAGTCTGGAGCTGCAGCAGCCTGAAAGGGTCCCAGAGACCCCTGCCTGTGCCCAGTCCAGGTCTAGGCCTCAGAGACCCCACACAGACATTCCTTTGGTCTAAGCAAAGTGCACAAATGATAATGCACAGCACCTACCACACCTTTCATAGACGCACTCCATGTTTTTCTGCAACATAGAAGATGCCAAGAGAATCCTCTGGAATTGGAATCCCACATCAAGCAAGATCCCATCTCTGGACTTTTCAGGAGTGAAACCATCTCCCTGTGTCCAGATGAGATGATGCCAGAAGGAGCCATCGCTGGCTATTGGGGGTGAGTCATTGGCCCCCACAGAGAGGGCTCGCAACTTGGGTAACCTCCTGGACTCTCAGCTGTCTCTAGAAGATCACATGACAGCCGTGGCCAGGGGGGCTTTCTATCAGGTTCGCCTGATACGCCAGTTGCGCCCCTTTCTGGATCGTGACGCTTTACGCACGGTCACTCAAGTCCTCGTCATTTCCCGTCTGGACTACTGCAATGCTCTCTACATGGGGCTTCCCTTGAGGTGCACCCGGAGACTCCAGTTAGTTCAGAATGCAGCTGCGTGGGGGATTCTGGGAGTGTCTAGATGTTCCCGCGTGACACCTCTCCTGCGCGAGCTGCACTGGCTGCCTGTGGCTTTCCGGGTGCGCTTCAAGGTGTTAGTGACCCTCTTCAAAGCGCTCCATGGCAAGGGACCTGGCTATCTGCAAGACCGCCTCCTGCTACCTAATACCTCCCACCGACCTGTCTGCTCCCACAGAGAGGGCCTCCTCAGGGTGCCGTCAGCCAGGCAATGCCGGCTGGTGACCCCCAGGGGGAGAGCCTTCTCTGTGGCAGCTCCTACCCTCTGGAATGACCTACCCACTGACCTACGGACAACCACGGACCTGTGCCAGTTACGTCGGGCCTTAAAGCCCTATCTGTTTCATGCGGCCGGCCTGGCATAGTTTTTTAAATTGTTTAGTTTTTAAATTGTTTTAGTAAGGGTTTTTAAACAGGGTTTAGATCAGGCCAATCTACTTAATATATTTTTAATTGTATTTTAATTGTATTTTATGCTCTATATTATTGATCTTATTATTGCCTGTACACCGCCCTGAGTCCCGCAAGGGAGAAGGGCGGTCTAAAAATTTAATACATCCTAAATCCTCCCCTTCCAGCCATTCCCTTTTGGGGTTGACCTCTCAGGACTCTGGGCTGGACTTTATAACTGGGTTCCTCTCTCTTAGCTCAAGGTGCTGGGGGTGCAAATCCCCTACCCCCGTTTCAACACCAGAGTTCAACCAGCGTGTCAAATATTCCCTTCTATAGAAACAATCGTAGCCTGTTGTCAGAACCAGGATGTTACATTAAACCATCTTATGCTTAATGGTAAGAGACAGCAGTTCTTGTTCAATGAAGAGACCAGTTCAGGGATGAAATCCAGGAGGCTCTGACCAGTTCTGGAGAACCAGAAGCAGGAATTTTGAGTAGTTTGGACAACCGGTAAATGCCACCTCTGCCTGGCCCCTGCCATGCCCACCAAGCCACGCCCACAGAAGTGATAGTAAAACAAAATGCATTTCATCCCTGGGCCAGTCCGCAGCTCCTTCTCTACTCACCAACACAGGTGCTGTGGCATTCCTCTTTGGTCTTAAAACGGTTGGCATTGCCCTGGCATCCACCATAAACAAATTCTTGGCATTCGTTTGAAGCCGGGTTGTAGTAGAAGCGACTCATCCTGGCTCTACATAGTCCAGTCTCAGGAGGAAGATAACACAACTCTGTGACACATGGAAAGGGAGGGGGGTGTTATCTGATTGGACAGCAGAAGAGTCCTTGAGGCTCTTCCCCAACCAGTTGCCCTCCTAGCATGCTCAGATCGGAAGCAGTCGGGAGCCATTTAAGATGCTCTCCTTTGGTTCCCTGCTCTGGGGATTGGATCAGGTGGCTGAGAGGATTGCTCCTGTGGCTTAAGATCCTGATTCTGCAGCTGCCCTGGGTAAAGAGAGGTCGGCCCTCCTCTAAACCTCCCTCTCTCTTTCTTGGCCCCCCTCCCATTTCCGTCTCCTGTTCAGCTGACGCTCAACCACCATCTCCAGAACCTCTCCAGAAGAAGCCCCACCAAGCCAGAGTGGGGGTGTAGACTTGGGGTCTTTGGTTTCCCTCTCCTTGGGGAGAGCTCTGACCCCTTCAGCCCCTCCCTGCCAAGGGTCTTAAGATCATTCAGAAAGCCCTACCTGGCTGGCCCTGGCCGGAGACGGGGGTCAGCTCTGCCCAGAGGGTGAGGACACCCAGCAGGAGAAGAAGGCCTCCAGAAGACATGGGGAAGCCTTCTGCTCCACCCTTGGGCTGCTGGCTCTTTTTATTCTCTAACTGGGAGTTTCACATCCAGGAAGCAGGATGACTTAATGCAGAGACGATTTGAATTCTTTTCTCTTTCATAAGTTAGTTGAACAAGATGTGACAACATTCTGAGTTACATTGAGTGCCCAGTTTGGGGAAAGCCAGGCAGTTCCCTGTTGTTGTGTTCCAGTCCCTCCCTTCACACACGAGGCAGACGGGATGGACATTACCGGTTGGAGGACCGTGGCCGCTGGTTACAGGTGGTCACGCGCTCCAACCCCCCATGCTCCCATCGCAGACTAGGAGGGCAGGAATCACAGACCCGGGGCCCTAGGCTGATGTTATGCAACGCCAGGTCCGTGGTACAAAAAGCCCCCCTCATCCATGACCTTGGGTCAGAGGGGGACCCGGACCTGGTGGGTAGAACAGAAACCTGGTTGGGCCATGAGGGAGGATTACCCCTCGTAGAAATGTGCCCACCAGGCTACCGAGCCTTCCAACAGCCTAGGGCCCTAGGGAGGGGTGGTGGGGTGGCGATTATGGTTAGGGAAGGTCTTGAGCCAAAGGAGACCACGATCCCTCAGATGACTGGGTGTGAGTCCCTCCTCGTTAAGTGGGGCCTAGTGTCAGCCTTCGCTATCTGCTTTGCTGCCATGGAAATGGGGAGGGTGGGGTGCTGGGATTCAAATGTTGTGCTGGTGGAAAACGGTGATGGACGGTGTTATCTCTTCGGCTAACGGTCTCACATTCCAGGCTGGTGATGACCTGCCCACCTGATGTCGGAGATGAATGCATATTGGACACTGCTTTGGGGGGAGTTGGGTATTGGGTTGGGCTTAAAGGTTAATACGCTATGTTGGCGCCTAAAGTATTCACTCTCTGCTTCAAATGATCTGTTCACTTACGATCCTTAGTAAAAGTAACTTTATTCATTTTCAAACAATGTCTAAGTGTGGTCTTTCCTAAGAAATCGAAGAAACAGGTCCTGACATTAAGCAGAGAGTCACAAATAAATCCTACACCATGTCGGACCCCACGAAACAAGAAATTCCCTTGGTGGAAGTCCGGCCCGAAACGGAACTGGGAGCTCAAGCACCAACAGAAGTTACGAGGTCAGTGTTGGAATGTTTAGCCGGCCTAGATTTAAGCCAGCCAGCCGAAGATTCTTCCAAATCTCGCCGCTGGTCAGAGGGCATGGGAATGACTGGAAGCAAAGCCTCAGGAGTTACTGTAACAAGGCGTTGCCTTTCCCCCAAGCAACTCATACCTGAACTCTTAAAAGAGGAAAGGGAATTTAAGGAATGGGGCCAGCATTACCTTCAACAGGCAGCTGAGAAGCGGGCGGCCCTGGATGAACTTTTGGGGAGGGAACAACAGCAGGAAAGCAAACAGTTAAATATGCAGGGAGCTGCAGCTGTTAAGGATATCAGAGATTCACCATCCCCCCCTGCCCGAGCTAGCAGAGGTATGCAGAGAGATGCCCGCCCAGCCTCTCCCCGCCGCCTTGCAAAGCTTCCTCCCCTGGGTGTGAAATTCGACGGCAGTGCCGAGGGCCTGGCATTTTTTCTGATTCACGTCGATAATTTTGTACAATTTTATGCAGCTGATCTTGAAGATGAATTCAAAATTAGAATTGTCTCTATGGCCTTGGAAAAAAATGCTTCCCAATGGTTGGTCTCACTGCATAATAGCCATTCACCCGTGTTGCGTGACTTTGAGCGTTTCATGACTGCCCTGAGAAGGCGCTTTGAGGACCCCCGTGTTGAAAGGAAAGCTAAGATGAGAATGAGAAATTTACGCCAGGGGGATAATTCAGTTCAGGAATACACGCAGAACTTTAAGGAACTGGCCGTGTTCATGACCGGTTACAGTGACCGGGCATTAATGGACCTCTATACTGAGGGTCTTGATAAGAACATTTATCAAACGTGCATGAATAGATTTCGCCCCGAAACCTTAGAAGAATGGATAGATCTCGCGGGTGACGTTGAGCTGGATCAAGCCCAATTACAAGATTCAGTCCGTCATGAGCGGAAACTGCAAAGAGAGAGTCCCAGACCTCATTCCCCTGAAAAGTTTTCACCCATCCAGAAAAGTGGGGGGGCCCGAAGACCTACTCAACCGCGCTCGACTGTTTGTTATCGATGTGGAAAGGAGGGGCATTGGGCTAACAAATGCAGATCAAGTCGTTCTTCACGCCCACATTCTTCTCCGGAGAGGGAAGGAGGGAGGGACAGAAGACCTCCGAAACCTCTGAGCGTGCGCAGTAAACCCGCGATGAGTGGGGCGGAGCCACTGGACCTCTCGTCTGCCCAGCCCAATGCCTGCCCGGATGACTGGGAGGAGTCGGATGACGACAACTTGGTGAGTCATCGTTCCGGCCCCCTTTATATTAATTTAAAGCTTTTGGCTCCATCTACTGGCCGCACTTGCAATGTGCAGGCTCTAATTGATTCTGGTTGCTCACGGTGCCTTATAAATCAAGATGTTGTGTATTCTATGGGTTTCCATCTAAAAAATCTAAAAACTCCCATAGCGTTTTGCCAAATGGATGGTTCTGTAGCTGGGGGAGCCCCTGCCTCTCTCATTACTGAACCTATTCGTGTCTCCATTGGGCAGGCCCATACAGAAACCATAAATTTCATTGTAACGACCATTTCTGAAAATGCTGTCATTCTGGGTGTTAATTGGCTTCGTAAATGGAACCCCCTCATTAACTGGAAAGAGGGTTGGGTTCGAATTCCTTTGATAGTGCCTGATCACACCTCCCTGCCTTCGGAGGACGAGCATATTTCGCCCATTGACCTGGCCCCTGTTTCGGAACCAGCTGCTCAATCACTGGCATTTCCTTCTCCTGAGGTCATCCCTGGAGAAGAAAGAATTCCCAAAGAATATTGGGACCTCAAGGAAGCTTTCAGTGAAAAATCTTGTGATTCCCTCCCCCCTCATAGGGCCACTGATTGTTCAATTGATTTCCTCCCGGGAGTGCAGTTGCCAAAACCCCGCATTTATTCCATGACGCAGCGTGAAATGAATGAACTACGGAACTTCATTGACAAAAATCTTCAAAGGGGTTTTATTGAACCAGCTAGGCCACGTGTAGCGGCACCTGTTATGTTTCGAGAAAAGAAAGATGGCACTCTCAGATTAGTACAAAACTATTCTTATCTGAACACCATTTGCGAACATAATGTCTACCCACTCCCACTTATGAAAGACATGCTGGCTCACCTGGCTACTGGGAAGATTTTTACTAAGCTGGACTTGCGCGAGGCCTATTATAGAGTTAGAATCAAGGAAGGGGACGAATGGAAAACTGCTTTTAACTGCCCACTTGGATGTTTTCAATTTAAGGTTCTCCCCTTTGGTTTGCAAGGTGCCCCCTCAGTGTTTATGCAATTGATAAACGAAGTCCTCCACGAACACCTTTATAAAGGCGTTTTAGTCTACATTGATGACATCATCGTATATTCGCAGACACGTGATGAACATGTTAAGCTTGTGCGTTCCGTCCTTCGGAAACTTCGCTCCGCCGAGCTATACGCCAAATTATCCAAATGCGAGTTTCACCAGGATAAAATTGACTATTTAGGTTATCGCATCTCTTCTTAAGGAATTGAAATGGATCCTGCAAAGGTTAAGGCGGTAACAGATTGGGCCCCGCCCCGTACTCGTAAACAGCTCCAAAGTTTTTTGGGCTTTGCAAACTTTTACCGCCAGTTTATTCCATCATTCGCTAGTATTGCTTTGCCTATAACAAATCTTCTCAAAACGAATGGCGAGGGGAAACCTCGACCAGGAACGCCCCTTAAATGGACCATGGAATGCCAAGCCGCTTTCGAGAAACTTAAGCGTTTATTTGCGGCTGAGCCGGTTCTCAAACACCCCGATGTCACGTCCCCTTTTGTGATTCAAGCAGATGCGAGTGATGTCGCCGTGGGGGCTGTCCTGTTGCAACTCAACAACCATGGCCAATTACAACCGTGTGCCTACACCTCTCGGAAACTCACCACGACCGAACGTGGATGGGCCATTTGGGAGAAGGAGGCTTTTGCTGTTCGTTGGGCCCTCATGACTTGGCGTCATTTTCTTGAAGGTGCTCCCCACCCATTCGAGGTCTGGACCGACCATAAGAACCTGGAAGCTCTCACCTCTTCGCGTAAACTATCGCCAAGACAGTTGCGCTGGGCGCATTATTTCCATCGGTTCAACTTCCATCTTAAATTTATTCCCGGAGGAAAAAATTTCATGGCTGATGCCCTCTCCAGATTACCACAATATGATGCTTCTAAACTTACCGTTGTACAACCCCTCATGCCTCTTACTTTACCGGCTTCTCCGGTTGCTGCTCGAACTCGTTCTACTGTTCAAACTACCCCTCCGGGTGAGCTGATTGCTCGGATTAAGACTGAACTGCTTACTGATGAGTGGTATTCCGCCCACTCTGCTGATTGCACCATTAGAGACGATCTTCCTTGGATTGGTTCCAAAATCTATGTCCCTGCGACCATACGGCCTTTTGTACTCCAACGCGCTCACGATTCACGTTTGGCAGGTCATTTTGGTTTCGTTAAAACTGTACACCTTGTCAAACGTCAATTCTGGTGGCCGTCTCTTAAAAAGGATGTTGAGTCTTATATTGCCAGTTGCCCTGTTTGTGCTGCTTCGAAACGTTCCCCTGGAAAGCCACAAGGCCTTCTCCAGTCTGTGGCGATGCCGGAATCACCTTGGAAAGAAATTTCGATGGACTTTATTGTGGATCTCCCACCCAGCCAGGGCTATACCGTTATTTGGGTGGTTACAGATCTTTTCTCCAAACAAGTACATTTTGTGCCTTGTTCCAAAATTCCATCCTCCAAATCTTTGGCTAAGTTGTTTGTCACTCATATCTACCGTTTTCATGGTGTTCCCCAACGCATTATCTCTGACAGGGGCACTCAATTTACGTCTGTCTTTTGGAAGGAATTCTTGAAACTTATTGGCTCCGCCCAAGGCTTAAGCTCCGCCTACCACCCCCAGACGAACGGATCTTGTGAGAGGGTTAATTCTGTTTTGGAACAATATCTACGCTGCTTCATTAATTTTCAGCAGGACGATTGGGCTGATCTCCTGGTGCATGCGGAAGTGGCTTATAATAATTCAGTTCACTCTAGTACGAATATGACCCCTTTCAGTATCGTCTATGGACAAGATTTTGTTCCCATTCCTGAATTACCGCATGTCTCACCTACTGTTCCTTCTTTGGCCGATTGGTCTTCTAGACTGTCTCCTGTTTGGCCTATCATACGTAAAACCTTGAACGATGCCCATCAATCACATAAAATGTATGCTGATAAGAAGAGGTCAGCTCCCCCGACCTACAAAGTTGGTGATAGGGTATATGTCTCTACTAAACATTTGGATAGCCCGCAGAAATGTAAGAAACTGGGACCCAGATTTGTCGGTCCATTTACTATCACTAAAATCATTAGCTCTGTCTCCGTCCGCTTGGATCTCCCTAAAACTTACCGTCGACTGTATCCGGTGTTCCATGTTCATCTGTTGAAACCTGAACGCACTTCGCATCTTCGCAAGCCGTTTCCTGATGCTCCTACCCCTACCATGGTGGACGGTCACCAACATTATGAAGTTCGAGACATTTTGGACTCCAGAATCCATAGAAATAAGACTCAGTTTTTGGTCAGCTGGAAAGATTTTCCCCCTTCACATAATGAATGGGTTGATAAGGACCATCTCAAAGCACCTAAACTACTACGGCAATTTTATGCCAAGTATCCTCACAAGCCTTGACCCTTTCCCTCTTTTCTCTCTCTTGTTTTGTCCTCCTTGTCTGTTTTTCAGGTCTAACATCTCCCTTTCGGCGGATATCCGAGCTTTCTCGCTGTTCCTGGAGGAGGTCCGGATGTCAGCCTTCGCTATCTGCTTTGCTGCCATGGAAACGGGGAGGGTGGGGTGCTGGGATTCAAATGTTGTGCTGGTGGAAAACGGTGATGGACGGTGTTATCTCTTCGGCTAACGGTCTCACATTCCAGGCTGGTGATGACCTGCCCACCTGATGTCGGAGATGAATGCATATTGGACACTGCTTTGGGGGGAGTTGGGTATTGGGTTGGGCTTAAAGGTTAATACGCTATGTTGGCGCCTAAAGTATTCATTCTCTGCTTCAAATGATCTGTTCACTTACGATCCTTAGTAAAAGTAACTTTATTCATTTTCAAACAATGTCTAAGTGTGGTCTTTCCTAAGAAATCGAAGAAACAGGTCCTGACACCTAGGGAGGCAGATGGACGTGTTAGTTGTATACCTGGCTCCTCGCTATGCAACAACAGCCCTGCCCGAGCTCCTAGAGGTGATAGCCGAGGCGGCGGTTGAGATCCCCAGACTACTGGTCATAGGGGACTTCAACCTGCCGTCAGTAGGCGAAACCTCTGGTGCAGCTCGGGAGTTCATGGCTTCCATGACAGCCATGGACCTGACCCAGGTAGTTGTAGGCCCTACCCACGAGGGTGGACACACCCTGGACTTAATCTTCGTCTCAGGACAGTGGAGTCGTGATCTGGGAATAGGGGATTTATTTATTTATTTAAATTTATATCCCGCCCTTCTCCACAGAGGACCCAGGGCGGCGCACAGGAAATTTAAAAACATACAAAATACAATAAATATAATTTAAAAGACTATTAAATAAACCTATCCTGCGCTAAAACCAAATTTTAAAAACCCAATTTAAAAACTACCTAAAAGTCCCCATGGGAGGTTAGGCTAGGCCGGCTTGTTGAAACAAATATGTCTTGAGACATTGGCGGAAGAGGCGGAGGTCGGTGATGGTACGTAATTCAGGGGGTAGGTTGTTCCAAAGGGCTGGGCCCGCCACAGAGAAGGCTCTTCCCCTGGGTGTCGCCGGCCGGCATTGTCCGGCCGACAGCACCCTGAGAAGGCCCTCTCTGTGGGAGCGTATCGGTCTGAGGGATGTATGGGGCAGGAGGCGGTCTCGCATATAACTAGGCCCCGAGCCATGGAGCGCTTTAAAGATAGTTGTCAGAACCTTGAAGTGCACCCGAAAGACCACAGGAAGCCAATGCAGCTCGCGCAGGATCGGTGTTATGTGGGAGCATCTAGTGGCTCCCATAATCACCCGCGCGGCTGCGTTTTGGACTAGCTGTAGCTTTCGAGTGCACCTCAAGGGAAGCCCCATGTAGAGAGCATTACAGTAGTCGAGTCGGGACGTCACGAGAGCTTGAGTGACTGTGCGAAGGGCAGCCCCGTCCAGTAAGGGGCGCAATTGGTGCATCAGGGGTACCTGATGAAACGCCCCCCTGGCCACGGCCGCCACATGGTCCTCCATGGACAGCCGGGAATCCAGGAGGACACCCAAATTGCGCGCCCTCTCCACGGGGGCCAGTGTTTCGCCCCCAATGGCCAGAGTTGGAGTAATCTGGCTGAACCAGGGTGCTGGAAACCACAGCCACTCAGTCTTGGCAGGGTTGAGCTTGAGTTTGTTCATTCATTCATTCATTCATTCAAATTTAATTTATAGAACCGCTCCCTCTCCCCACAGGGACTCGGGGCGGTGCACAGGGAAAGTAAAAACAATAAATATACAAATATAAATACATAATATAAAAACAGATTAAATCTATTCCTGTGCTAAAACCCGTTAAACTAAAATACCCAACAACTATACATAAATTTAAAACCCCATAGAAAGAGAGACTAGCCTAGGCCGGCCAAGCGGAAAAAGTGTGTTTTTAATTTCAGACGGAAGGAGCGGAGGTCCGTAGTCGTTCTAATATCGGGGGGAAGGTCGTTCCAGAGGGCCGGGCCCGCCACAGAGAGAGCCCTTCCCCTGGGCGTCGCCCGCTGACACAGTCTAGTGGACGGCACCCGGAGAAGTCCCTCTCTGTGGGAGCGAATCGGCCGTGAGGATGTATGAGGCAGGATCCGATCCCGCAGGTAGCTAGGTCCCGAGCCATGGAGCGCTTTAAAGATGATAACTAACACCTTGAAGCGCACCCGGAAGACGACAGGCAGCCAGTGCAGCTCGCGCAAGAGCGGTGTAACGTGGGCAGACCTAACGGTTCCCATAATTGCTCGCGCGGCTGCATTCTGGACCAACTGAAGTCTCCGGGTGCACCTCAAGGGGAGCCCCATGTAGAGAGAGTTACAATAGTCCAGTCGGGATGTCACGAGAGCATGAGTGACTGTGCGAAGGGCGTCCCGATCCAATAGGGGGCGCAATTGGCGCACCAGGCGGACCTGGTGAAACGCCCTCCTAGCCACGGCTGTCACTTGATCTTCCATGGACAGCCGGGTATCCAGGAGGACACCTAAATTGCGCGCCCCATCCACAGGGGCAAGATGTTCGCCCCCTATGGCCAGCGTTGGAGTCAGCTGGTTGAATCGGGCAGCCGGAAACCACAGCCACTCGGTCTTGGTCGGGTTGAGCCTGAGTCCGTTACTTCCCATCCAGATCCACACGGCTTCCAGGCACTGGCACATCACCGCTACGGCATCGTTGGGGTGGTTTGGGGTAGATATATACAGCTGAGTATCATCAGCGTAAAGATGGTACTCTACCCCAAAACCACGGATGATCTCACCCAGCGGCTTCATGTATGTGTTGAACAGGAGAGGCGAGAGGACCGACCCCTGAGGCACCCCACATGTGAGGAGTCTCGGGGTCGACCTCTGCTCCCCTGCCAACACAAATTGCGATCGGCCAGAGAGGTAGGAGGAGAACCACCGTAAGACGGTGCCTCCCACCCCCAACCCCCCCAGCCGATGCAATAGGATACCATGGTCGATGGTATCGAAAGCCGCCGAGAGGTCTAATAGGACCAGGATGGAGGAACAACCCCCATCTCTGGCCCTCCAGAGATCATCAACCAACGCGACCAATGCCGTCTCGGTGCTATGCCCGGGCCGGAAGCCGGACTGGCGCGGGTCTAGATTATCAACTTCCTCCAGGTGACGGGGAAACTGTTGTGCCACCACACTCTCAACAACCTTCGCCAAAAAGGGAAGGTTGGAGACGGGACGATAGCTGGTTAAAAGAGCTGGGTCCAAGGAAGGCTTCTTAAGGAGGGGCCTCACCATGGCCTCTTTTAGGGAAGCAGGCAAGGAACCCTCACTTAAGGAAGCGTTGACAACCTCTTGGAGCCAGCCTCGTGTCACCTCCCAGGATGCCAGTACAAGCCAGGAGGGACACGGGTCCAATAAACATGTGGTGGCTCGCAGTCGCCCACGTAGCCTGTCCATACCCTCGGAAGCAACGGAGTCAAACTCCTCCCAAACAAGATCTGTCTCATGGCATCCCACTGGACCATCAATGGGGGCTAACTCGTTCTGTATCTGAGCGATTTTCTCCTGCAGAAAAGTCACAAATTCCTCTGCTCTACCCTGTAGCGGGGCTTCCCGCACCCTCTGTTGAAGGAGGGAGCGGATCACCCTAAACAGGGCGGCAGGGCGGTTTTCTGCGGATGCTATGAGAGTGGCACAATGATGACGTTTGGCCACTCTCAGCGCCACAATGTAAGTCCGTAAATGGGCTCTTACCTGTGTCCGATCAGATTCAGATCGAGTGGATCTCCATCTTCTCTCTAGGTATCTCTTGTGGCGTTTCATCACCCTCAGCTCCTCGGTGAACAAAGGGGCCGGGGTGGTTCACGGCCGCAAGAGAGGCCGCAAGGGCGCGACCCGATCCAAGGCTCCCGTGGTCGCAATGTTCCATGCGGCCACGAGGTCCTCTATCGGGGCGCGGGTCAGGGGTACAGGAAGTGGCCCAAGCGCCGTCTGGAACCCATCCGGGTCCATCAGGCGCCTGGGGCGGACCCAGACAGGTGATTCTGGATCCGCCTCCCCGCGGAGGGGAGCAGCGGTCGGAAAGTCGAGCCGGAGAAGTGAGTGGTCTGACCACGACAAGGGTGTGATGACTATATCCCCTATACCCAGATCACTCTTCCATTGGCCTGAGACAAAGATGAGGTCCGGTGTATGTCCACCCTCGTGGGTGGGGCCCTGAATTAGTTGGGTCAGGTCCATGGCCGTCATGGAAGCCATGAACTCCCGAGCTACCTCGGATGATTCGCCCAACAATGGCAGATTAAAGTCCCCCATGACTATAAGTCTGGGGGTCTCCACTGCCACCGTAGCGATCACCTCCAGGAGCTCGGGCAAGGCTGCTGCTACATAGCGAGGAGCCAGGTATGTAACCAGCAAGCCCAACTGCCTCCCTAGGCCCCACTTCACGCAGAGGGACTCACAACTGGTAGTCTGTGGCACAATGGTCTCTCTCGGCTCAAGACCTTCCTTGATAATGACCGCTACCCATCCAGATTACCACCCATCCAGATCCGTACGGAGGTAGGATGAGAACCACCACAAAACTGTGCCTCCCAGCCCCAACCCCCCCAGTCGGTGCAATAGGACACCATGGTCGATGGTATCAAAAGCCGCCGAGAGGTCTAATAGGATTAGGATAGAGGAATAACCTCTATCCCGTGCCCTCCAGAGATCATCAACCAACGCGACCAATGCCGTCTCGGTGCTGTGACTGGGTCGGAAGCCGGACTGGCGCAGGTCTAGATAATCAACTTCCTCCAGGTGTCGCGGAAACTGTTGGGCCACCACACTCTCAACAACCTTCGCTAAAAAGTGAAGGTTGGAGACCGGACGATAGTTCTCTAATAAAGCTGGGTCCAGGGACGGCTTCTTGAGGAGGGGCCTCACTACCGCCTCTTTCAAGACGGCAGGCAAGGACCCCTCACTCAAAGATGCATTGACAATGCCCTCGAGCCAGCCTCGTGTCGTCTCCCAGGATGCCAGTACAAAGGGCTGCTGTGAAGAGAAGAACTAAGTCCAATTCCTGGAGGTCGTAATATACAATAAATTATAAATATTATAGATAGATAGATAGATAGATAGATAGATAGATAGATAGATAGATAGATAGATAGATAGATAGAATGATAGATAGATAGATAGAATGATAGATAGATAGATAGATAGATAGAATGATAGATAGATAGATAGATAGATAGAATGATAGATAGATAGATAGATAGATAGATAGAATGATAGATAGATGATAGATAGATAGATAGATATGGAGATAGATAGATAGATAGATAGATAGATAGATAGAATGATAGATAGATAGAATGATAGATAGATAGATAGAATGATAGATAGATAGATAGATAGAATGATAGATAGATAGATAGATAGATAGAATGATAGATAGATAGATAGATAGATAGATAGAATGATAGATAGATGATAGATAGATAGATAGATATGGAGATAGATAGATAGATAGATAGAATGATAGATAGATAGAATGATAGATAGATAGATAGAATGATAGATAGATAGATAGATAGATAGATAGATAGATAGAATGATAGATAGATAGATAGATAGATAGAATGATAGATAGATAGATAGATAGATAGATAGATAGATAGATAGATAGATTTTTTATTTTTATTGCATCGCAGAACATAAAAATGTATACATATAATTAACCAGAGCAAATACTTCTATTTCTCCTGTTTCATGTACCAGATATGCTTGCTCAAATACTGCCTTCATTCTGCCGGCAGGTGGCACCACCTGCCCAGGTGTTTGTGCTCAGATTCATTCAGGCTGTGGTCCTACAGATCCAGCTGTGTTTGCAGCTGTGGCAAAGAGCCCTTCCAGACAGTGAGAGTTGGGGGCTTCTCTGCTGTTCCTGGGAAAACATGGAACATCAGAGTTGGAAGGGACCTTGGAGGTCCTCTAGTCCAACCACCCGTTTAAGCAGGAGATCCTATACTATTTCAGGCATAGAGCTGTCCAATCTCTTCTTAAAAACCTCCAGGGATGAAGCACCCACAACAACTTTTTTTCCATCTAGCCGGCCTGGCATGAACTACCCGACACCGAACTGACTTTTAGTTGATCAAAGTTTTAATTTGGGGGTTTTAATTATGTTTTAGCGCAGGGTTGGGTTTAATATAGTTTTAACGAGTCTTTGTATTTTGTATATTTGCATTTTTTTTGGAAAAAGTTTTTTATTTTTTATTATTGAAAATAAATAAAAAGAAACATCATTCATTTCGTGTTTTGTACAACATGTCGTTCAGACAAACGCCCTGTGCGCCAGAGCTTAATCTCACAAAGATATTAATCTGTATATATATATCACTTTTGCATCATCTATTAACATTTCCATTCCCCTAACTCTTCAATATATAAACAAGATATTAAATAGAAAAAAAAAGACCAACAGAATAAGAACAGAAAATCTTCACATACCATGTGAATACCATTGTTTTCTAGAGGTAATTTTATCGTACTAAAATAAATTATTTTATCCTTCTAAAGACAAAAATTTCTTCAAGTTATATAATAATATAATGTGTATTGTTATATCCCTTAGTTTCCCCTTTTTTCCAGCCATTGATAAAATTTATTCCAAATTTCATAGAATTGTTCGCTGTCTTGCTCTCTAATTTCAAACGTTAATTTACTCATCTCTGCACATTCCATAATTTTATAAATAACTTCTTCCTGTGATGGTAATTTGTCATTTCTCCAATTTTTTGCAAAGACGATTCTAGCGGCTGTCAAGATATTTACAATTAGGTATTTCAAATTTTTGTCAAATATTTCTAATGTAAGTCCAAGCAGGAAGAGTTCGGGTTTAAAATCTATATGTTTTTCTGTTTTCAGAACGATGCCGCCCGCCATTGGTGAAGGGGAAACCCCCCGCAGCATGTCCTCCTCCACCTAAGCCGAAGACAAGGGAGGACGACCCAGGCAAGCCGGCCTTACGGGAGACCCCCAAAAACGGGGCGTCTCGCCCCCGTGGGGGGGCAGGAAAAGAAACAAAGCGGCGAGCGAGCCCTAGGCTCGCCCGTCGCCGCTGGAGCCGGAACCGGAAGAGTATCATCAATGGGAACTTTGAGGAATCCTTTGTCAAATATTTCTAATGTAAGTCCAAGCAGGAAGAGTTCGGGTTTAAAATCTATATGTTTTTCTGTTATTTTCTCCAACCATGTGTGGATCATACTCCAATAATGTATTTTTGTATTTTTAATCTTCCTGTGCGCCGCCCTGGGTCCCTTTGTGGGAGATGGGTGCGGGATATAAATATGAAAAATAAAATAAAAAAACCTGGAGGGAGGATGTTCCACTGGTTAATGCTTCTCATTGTTAATGCTAGACACATGTTCTAGCCCAACCCGCTGCCCATGCAGGAGATCCTACACCTGTCAAATAGCATCCAGAAGTCAATCAGAGTCCGAGGCAAAGGATTCCTCAAAGTTCCCATTGATGAAGATGTTGGCACATCTGGGACACTAACCTGAATCTGGAAGCTTCCCGGTTTTCCCCACCCAGTTGGAAGTTGCCCCCACCCCCACGAGTCCCTCACATGGTCCAATCTCCCACTGCCACGCTGGCAGCTTCCACCCATCCAGATCCTGTCAGGTGCAGAGGTGCAGAGACAAAGGATGACCTTGGCTTTCTTCTTGTAACGAGGTGTTGGAGGAAATCTCCATCTGCTTCAGTTCCCAGCCGGGAGAAAAGCCCTGGAGACCGAATGAGGGCTGGGGGCAGATCAGAAAGGGGGGCCATCGGTTGATGAAGCAGAACCAGGAAGCACGTGTGATCCTGGCTAGATGGCCCCATGGAGGTGAGAGAGAGAGAGAGAGAGGATTTTGAAATTTCTCTTGGACTTTGCACTGGAACTTCCTCTTCCTGTACAAGAACATGGACTCTCTTGGCTGTCCTCAGACTCTCCTGGGGTCAAGTGTGACCATGTTTCTCTGAGACAGGTTTGGTTGAGGTTGGGAGGGTGATGCAATGTCCATAGAACATTGCAATGCAGGGGGCCTGTGTCTTCTGCAAAGTGGTCCTACGATGTTACCGTATTTTTCAGAGTATAAGACGCACCCAGATTTTCAGCCTCTTTTTAGAGGAAAAAAGGTGCGTCTTATACTCCGAAAAATATGGTAGCTGGTCTGGAGGAAAGAAGGGCCAGGGATGATGTCATAACAGCGTTCCAGGATTTGAGGAAGAGGGAGGTCAACTGATTCTCCAAAGGACCCTGGAAGCAACCTGGAATTAAGGAGAAGCTTCTGAACAGTGAGAACAATTCGCCGGTGGAAGAGATGGCCTGCAGAAGTTGTGGCTGCTTCACCACTGCATGTTTTGAAGAAGAGACCGGAGAACCATTTGTCCTGGTTGATATAGGGTCTCCTGCTTGAGCAGAGGGTTGGGCTAGGAGACCTCCAAAGTCCCTTCCAGCTCTGTTTTGATTAGCTGAGAGGTCCCAGCCTCACCATTGCGCCTTCCTTCACAAAACCCTTGACCTGCCTTTAATCTGCTCCCTTCCCTCCCCTCCCTCCCCTCCCTCTCTCCATGTTCAGGAGATGAAGTTACTGGTGATTTATCAACAGGTGGCAGGCAAAGGGAATTTTTCATGGACAGATGTAATGACATATGTTTCTCATGGACAATTATCTACAAGCACGAGAATCCCTCCTATATCTTTCCTACTATTCTGTTTTCTTTTCCTGTTTTTTTTCTACTCTTCCCTCCCCCCCCCCTCTCTTGTTCTGCTTCATGAATTAGAGACAGAAAACTTTATCTCGGTTTCCTGACGGTCTCCAGCCAGACCATCCGTGTGGAACCATCACAGGTCAGCAGAGTCTCTGCGTCCATCCCAGACTTAACTCTGGAGGAAACCCTTTGTAGGGACGGAGTGTCAGGGATTTCTGGCCCGGAGAGAGGCTTCCCCAGCACATTCTCTCTGGAAAGCCACACTCTGGAAACGACGAGCTTCCTCTCAGCCCCTCTTCCTCTGAGGTGGGGGTGGGTGGGGGACGTGGGTCAAGGAGGGAAACCCCCAAAGGGCCGAAGAAGAGAACTGAGGCAGAGGGGTGGAAGGACCAAAGCTTTATTGCAGAACCGAAGGAAGGAGCCCAGGGTGGGGCTTTGGGGGGAGGGTCTCCAGGGTGGTCCAGGGCAGAAGGAGGCTCTTCGGGTCAAGTTGGAACAGGAGATCCAATTGGGGTCGGTCTCCCCGTTGGTGATGCTGTAAAAACAAACATTCAGATGTGAGGTTTCTGCCCAGAACGTCCTCCAATGCTCCCCCCTGCCTCATCTTACAACCAGGGAGACCCAACCTCAAAGTCAGGAGGAGTGGCCCCATGGAGAGAGAGCCAGGAAACAATGGGGTCATCTCCCTCGATGGAGTTCTGGGGATCCATCCATGGGGCTTTCAATCAAAGGTCAGACAGAATCTTTCCCGCAGGCACTGAGGATTTCTGCCCTTGAAGGAGGATGGACTAGATGACCTCCAGCGCCTTTCCCCAATCCTCTCCTTCCAGGAGACCTCAAGGCCACTGCTTGGAGCACAGAGAAGGAGGTGAGCTTTCTCACTCTGCCATGGAGCATTTCTTACAACCAGAAATGTGGGGTTGACACCATAACCCCCTGGTGAAGCTCTGGACCTTCCTGTCCCTGAGCTTGGACCAGTTTTGGCCTGTCCAAAGGATGAGCTGGACCAAACTGGGCAAAGGTTTCCTGTCCCGGCCTCTCCTTCTCCTGGAAGTCTTCGTTGTCCAGGGCCTTCTGGCTTCCTGAGCAGGCTGGCAGGAGGACCCTCTCCTTCAACCCAGTGCCCAGGGGCAGCAGCTGAACTGGGCGGCCACCGTTCTCTTCCCCGCCCCCTCTTGCCAGGCTGACCTGTCCCAGAACCAGAGAGACCCCCCTCCCTCGCTGTGAGGGGCTGCTGTGCTCCAGCCTCTGCCTTCGGGGCCCCCTGGCAAATCGAGGCACCTTCATTTGGGGGACTCTGGCCCCCTGTCCTGGGGGAGGGGGCCCTCCTCTTCTGGGACAGGCTTAAGGGGGAGGGGAGCCCCCCTAGGTTGAGGGTGGCGCAGGGGGGTCCTTTCCCGCTTCCTCTTCTTTGCCCACGGCCCTCAAGGTGAGAATGCAGGACCCTCTGCCCCTTCCCACCTGGCCTCTCCCCCTTCAGCCCTCCTCCCCCAAGCAACTCACACCCACCTCTTTGGAGACACGTCTGGTGGCACTTCGGATACGTTTTGAAGTTGTTGAGGTTCTTCCCACACGTCCCAAATTTGAAACTCCTGCAACTGTGGGTGTTTTGGTCGTAAAACCAGAATTTCCCCTTGACATCGCAAGGCTTCTCCTCAGGGGGCTGCTGGCAGGGGGCTGCAGGGGGGAGAGAGGGGACAGAGGTTGGCATTAGGTGGGCAGCCCTATGGATGCTTTAGAGGGAGGGAGGGAACGAAGGAAGGAAGGAGAAAGGGAAGGAAGAAAAGGAGGGGGGAAGGAAAGAAGGAAGGAAAGGAAGGAAGGAAAGTTAGCACCCACCCCTCCTAAAAGAATGAAGTACTTTGAGAAATGTTACAAGAGGCAGAATATTCTATTTCCCTATAGGAGAAACATGTTTCTAAAGACAAAACCCCCCAAGGAGATCCTAAGCTTAGGGCAGCCTTTAGGGAGGCAGAGGGGGTCCTCCATTACTCCCAGCAGCAAAGGGGGGACCAAAGGCAGAATTCGCCCTCAGCCCCTGCATTGCATCGGCAGCCTTCAACCAAAGTGGGCTTCAAGATCCTCTCCCTATCCCTATTCTGAACCCAGAAGTGTAGTATGTCATATATTCCTCTTTACAATCATCAAGATTATTATTACTATTATTACTATTATTACTATTATTACTATTATTACTATTATTACTATTATTACTATTATTACTATTATTACTATTATTATTATTATTATTATTATTATTCTGTGGTTAATCTTGGGTGAGATTCACAGCCTTTGGGACCTAGGAACTGTCAAGTTCATGGAGAACAAGGGTCTCCATGGCTATCATGATGGACGCCTAAGGACACCCTCCAGGATGGAGAGATAGGCAGGATGTCTCTCAAGGCCATTTGCAGGGAATCACAAGCAGGTGAAGACATCTGCTTGGGAAGACCCTGAAGCAAATGGGGAGCCACTGTGGGAGACAGAAGGCTGGACTGGATGGGCTGTGGCCTCTTCCAGCAAGGCTCTTCTTATGTTCAGAAAGAAAGAAAGAAAGGAAGAAAGAAAGGAAGGAAGGAAGGAAGGAAGGAAGGAAGGAAGGAAGAAAGGATGAGAGGAGTTCATGGAGAACAAGGGTATCATGATGGATGCCTAAGGACACCCTCCGGGTTGGAGAGATAGGCAGGATGTCTCTCAAGGCCATTTGCAGGGAATCACAAGCAGGTGAAGACATCTGCTTGGGAAGACCCTGAAGCAAATGGGGAGCCACTGTGGGAGACAGAAGGCTGGACTGGATGGGCTGTGGCCTCTTCCAGCAAGGCTCTTCTTATGTTCAGAAAGAAAGAAAGAAAGAAAGAAAGAAAGGAAGGAAGGAAGGAAGGAAGGAAGGAAGGATGAGAGGAGTTCATGGAGAACAAGGGTATCATGATGGATGCCTAAGGACACCCTCCGGGATGGAGAGATAGGCAGGATGTCTCTCAATGCCTTTTGCAGGGAATCATAAGCAGGTGAAGACATCTGCTTGGGAAGACCCTGAAGCAAATGGGGAGCCACTGTGGGAGACAGAAGGCTGGACTGGATGGGCTGTGGCCTCTTCCAGCAAGGCTCTTCTTATGTTCAGAAAGAAAGAAAGAAAGAAAGAAAGAAAGGAAGGAAGGAAGGAAGGAAGGAAGGAAGGATGAGAGGAGTTCATGGAGAACAAGGGTATCATGATGGATGCCTAAGGACACCCTCCGGGATGGAGAGATAGGCAGGATGTCTCTCAATGCCTTTTGCAGGGAATCATAAGCAGGTGAAGACATCTGCTTGGGAAGACCCTGAAGCCAATGGGGAGCCACTGTGGGAGACAGAAGGCTGGACTGGATGGGCTGTGGCCTCTTCCAGCAAGGCTGTTCTTAGGTTCTTATGTTAAGAAAGAAAGAAAGTGTTAGATCAGACAAAGGATTCCGACTCAGGCATGGTCAAAACAACAGGAACGTTTATTCACACTCTTACAACAGCACAAGAATTCAACTGACAAGGTTTCTTCTCTGGCAACCTCTTATATAGAGTTACCAGGCAGGAAACTCCTAGCAAGCAATTGCAACATGTAACTCCTTTCCAGACAGATTCCAGACAGCTCGTCTCAGTCAATTAACACAGCTGCCTGATCTGTTCCGGAATGCGGTGACTCAAAGATTACCAGACTTGCTGTCTGGGCTGAGGACTCAACACTCCTTCCCCCATAGTCAGTGCGCATGTGTCTAGGTTCTCTGTCCAACACAGTACATGCGCACGCGTAGTCGTTCAGATAGGCGGGGCGGTGTCGGGTCCGCCCTGACCGCCTTAGTTCTTGAGGACGCTCCTCTCTGTGGGACAGAGAGAGCAGGCACAGGGGCCGGATCCGGCCCCGGGAGAGGGCAGCGGCTTAGGGCATCAGCATGCCCTATCTGCTTGCCAGGACGGTATAGCAGCGTATAGTCATACGCTGCCAGGAATTCCGTCCAGCGGGTCATCCTGGGCGACAGGATGGGGGGGGTCGGACGGTCACCGGCCAATAGCCCAAGGAGCGGCTTATGGTCCGTGACAACAGAAAAGGTCCGCCCATAGAGGTAATTGTGGAACTTCTTAATCCCGGACACTACAGCCAAAGCCTCCTTGTCGATTTGGCTGTAGTTTCTCTCCGTTTGAGACATTGTCCGGGAGTAAAAAGCAATGGGGGCTTCCGAGCCGTCTGGAAAGACGTGGCTAAGGACAGCCCCCAGGCCAAAAGGGGAGGCATCGCATGCAAGCGTCAGAGGAAGCCTGTCATGGTACTGGACTAGTACCGCATCTGACGTGAGCATGGCTTTGACAGCCGCGAACGCGTGTGCTTCGCGGCTGCCCCAGTGCCAGGCCGTGGATCGGTCGAGCAACCGATGCAGCGGCTCGGCTAGCGATGCCTTATGGGGAATAAACGGCGCGTAGAAATTCAAAAGGCCGAGGAATGCCTGCAGCTCCGTTTTGGAGGCAGGAGTGGGGGCCTTTTGGATGGCCTCGACCTTGGAGGGGGTTGCGTGAATTCCTTGGGCGTCAATCATGAAACCCAGGAATTCCACCCTAGGCGCAGCAAACGTACATTTGCTGCGTTTCAACTTTAAACCCGCGCCCCTGAAAACTCTGAGGACCTTCCGTAACGTTTTGGCGAGTTCTGATATGCTGGAAGCAGCAATCAGGATGTCATCAAAATACGGTACAACGCCAGGGAGCCCATGGAGCAGTCGCTCCATGAGGCTCTGGAAGATCCCCGGGGCTACGGACACGCCGAATTGGAGACGGCGACAGCAGAAAGCCCCACGGTGGGTCACGATGGTCTGCGCTTCCGCAGCCTCGTCATCCACCGGGAGCTGTTGGTAGGCCTGCGCCATATCCAGTTTCGCGAACACTCGACCTCGTCCCAATGAGTGGAGTAGGTCTTGCACCACCGGAACCGGGTATGGGTTCGCCTGAAACCCGAGGTTGATCGTCGACTTATAGTCGGCGCAGATCCTCACGGACCCGTCGGGCTTAATGGGGACCACAATGGGGGTCTCCCATTTCGCCTGATCGACGGGTTCGAGCACGCCCTGCGCCACCAATCGATCCAATTCCGCTTCAACCTTGGGCTTCAGCGCGAACGGCAGCCTGCGGGCCTTCAAGCGGACTGGAGCAACCTGGGGGTCCAAATTTAGGGAAACTGGAGTGCCTTTGTACGTTCCTAAGCTGCCATCAAAGACGTCGTTGAACTCTCTGATTACTTCGTCTACTGGAGAACTGGCTGGCACGCTGTGTACTCCTTGGACTGACAGTCCCAAGGCTGGAAACCAGTCCAATCCGATCAAGGCAGCTAGGGGTTTGGCCACTACCAGGATGGGAAGGGATCCGTGGAAGGGGCCGTAGTCTACTCTCACTCTGTGCAGACCTAGAATGGGAATTTGTGAGCCCTGGTAATCTTTCAGGATCGTCGCCGTGGGGCCGAGATCCCGCTTCCTGAGCTTGGGGCAAAGCTTAACTAAATGCGCCCAGGACATGAGTGATCTAGAGGACCCTGAATCTATTTCCATTTTTACCCCCACCCCCTCTAAGCAAACCACTGTTGACAGTCTCCTACTCTCTGCCTGGTCGTAGCTTAGAGCTGGGGGCATCTCCGCCAGCGCGAAGCAGTCGGTCGGCTGTGGCTGGTAGCGTCCTGAACACTTCTGCGACCCCCGTTGTCCTGGTGGAACGGTTCTAGAGGCGGCAGCTGGCGTTGTCGCTGGAGCGGCAGCACGGCACACAGCTGCTAGGTGTCCTTTCCTGCCACATCTGCGGCACACCGATGCCTTGAATGGGCACTCTGGTCTCTGGTGGGCCCCTCCGCAGCCTAGGCAGTTCCCGGACTTCTGCTGCGGTGTGAATGCGCGATTCGGCACGCGCCCGGTCACCCTCATGCAGTCCCCACGGTCTTCCTCCTCCAGCTCATCCAGCGGCGCTATTTCGTCTACCAGACACGCTCGCGGAGTGGGGAAAAGAGGAGGGCGCGCACGGCCCATGTCGGATGTGGAGATCTCCGACAATTCTGTCGCGCGTGCTTCTTCTACCGCTTGCTCGAGAGTCAGGACAGTTTTTGAAAGCAAGCGGCGCTTTAGGCGGATGTCTCTTACGCCGCATACAAACTGCTCCAGTAGGGATTCCTCCAGGAAGCCAGCAGGGAACTCGCAGGGAATTGCGGTCGCTCTCAATTTCTGCAGGAACTCGGCTACCGACTGTTGCGGCTGTTGCACACATTGCCTGAATGCATAGCGATGCGCTATGCGGGAAGGTGCCGGCGCATAGTGTGCTCTCAGGCGGCCCAGAAGATCGTCCCACGGCACTTCATGCACCGCTGCGGGTGCTGCTATGGTTCGGGCGGTAGCGAACAATTCAGGGCCGCCGCACTGGAGGAATAGGCTCAGCTTCCTGGCAGGCGCGAGTTCGCCGTAGTCGCTGGCTATCAAGAAGCACTCGAACCGGGCTAAGAAGGAAGCCCATTGTTCCTTCATCGGGTCGAACGGTGCAAACGGAGGCATTGTCGCCGTAGCCATGGTGAGGCTGTGCGTTGCGCTGCGCTCTGTTGTTGAAGTATTCGTTACCCGTTGCGTTCTAAGGCCACGGCCTGAATCCCACCTTCGTCGCCAGTGTTAGATCAGACAAAGGATTCCGACTCAGGCATGGTCAAAACAACAGGAACGTTTATTCACACTCTTACAACAGCACAAGAATTCAACTGACAAGGTTTCTTCTCTGGCAACCTCTTATATAGAGTTACCAGGCAGGAAACTCCTAGCAAGCAATTGCAACATGTAACTCCTTTCCAGACAGATTCCAGACAGCTCGTCTCAGTCAATTAACACAGCTGCCTGATCTGTTCCGGAATGCGGTGACTCAAAGGTTACCAGACTTGCTGTCTGGGCTGAGGACTCAACAGAAAGGATTAAAGGAAGAAGCAATTAGTCAACAGTTGGATGCCAGTTATTTGACTATCTAGATAAAAATATAAGATCTCTGCAATGCTGGTTCTCTTGGATGTGGAAAAGGCTTAGGGTTGAAAACTGGAACCGGAGCATTTGCAGTGGATCTGGTTGTTACCCTATCACGATTTTGGAACTTTATAATCCTGATGAAAAGTCACTCGGGGGTTACCTATGTAAAGGGTTTTTTTTTGTTATTTATGGGGGCAGCTGCTTAAACTGGTATTACAAACAGCTACGGATGGAATGGAAGGAGACCTGAAGAGTTGGACTTATGAACATTGACGCGGAAAGGATTAATATTATGTTAGTGTTCTGGGAAAAAACTTGGGCTGAACTTTGAAAGTTAAATGCTAAATTTGTATAGATATAGAACTCATGGGAGGATTTTTATAATATATTTTGCAGATGGTATTTAGATTTGAAGAAATTATTATTATGTATGGGTGTTTACCCCAACAGATTGATGCCAGTTATTTAAGAGGGGATATGTGAGGGAGAATGTAAGGCAACTTATATTTTTCAATTGTCTATCTAGATAAATATATGTAGATCTCTGCAATGCTGGGGTTTTTTTTTTGGAAGTGGAAAAGGCCTATGAGTGAATGAACCAGAATTCTCTAATCAAGACTTGAGGGGAAAAAATGAAACATGGGATTTGGATAAGGTTTATTATCTCTAATGTTATATATTTTAATCTTAGAAGTCTTGTTGAATATAATTTTGGATTTGAATCTCTTAAATGGCATAGCTATAAGGCAAAAGGGATATAGCACTAGAGCATTTGCAGTCGATCTGGTTGTTACGATATTGCGTTTTTGGTTTGGAATATCTGTTGGAAGAAGTTTATATTATATTTTATAGATGGTATCTTCATTCCAAGAAATTATCATCATCTATGTAATGAAGTAGAAATTTTCTTGCAATTTACTGTATCCTTCCTGTGATAGGGACATATGGTTTAAGTTTTATAAGTGTTAGGTTATATGACACGGTATTTAGATCTTAAGAATTATTTTCTATGTATTTTAATGTTTAACTATAAGGTTAAAGGTGTGGGTGTTTATGTTGAGTTTGTTATAAGGTTTCTAATGGATTGATTATATACAGAATAAATATCAGATTAGGAAGTACTATGTAGCTTTTAGGTAAGAATGCTTAGATTGATAGGTGAATAGAGTAAATAATATTTGGGATGCTGGGAATTATTAGAGTGGTGTATAGCGGAAGTCAGGGGGGAGGGTTTGAATGGGAGGTGGGGGAGGGTTAGGGTGGAGGGTGGGGTAATACATATGTATGATTAATTTAGAGAGGGGAATAATGGGATAGGATTTTTTTTAAAGAGAAATTTATATTATGTTTTTTATATCTTTAATTAACTTAGAAGATGGTGTTAATGGGATATTGATATACTAAGAGAAACTTATATTGTGTCTGCTGGGAGGTGAGGGGGTATAATATCTGAATGAGAAACTCATTTTAAGATGGGGTGAGGGGGGGTATAGTATTTGTATGTGATTTATATTATATGTCGGGGGGGGGTAAAAAGGGGGAAAATCTGTGTGAATAAAACTTTTTCAATAAAAAAAGTGCAAAATGTAGCAAAAAAGATCAATAAATGATTAAGATTATAAAAAGAAAAAAGAAAGAAAGAAAGAAAGGAAGGAAGGAAGGAAGGAAGGAAGGAAGGAAGGAAGGAAAGAAGGAAGGAAGGAAGGATGAGAGGAGTTCCTGGAGAACAGGGGTATCCATGGCTATCATGATGGATGCCTAAGGACACCCTCCAGGATGGACAGATAGGCAGGATGTCTCTCAAGGCCATTTGCAGGGAATCCTAAGCAGGTGAAGACATCTGCTTGGGAAGACCCTGAAGCAAATGGGGAGCCACTGTGGGAGACAGAAGGCTGGACTGGATGGGCTGTGGCCTCTTCCGGCAAGGCTGTTCTTATGTTCAGAAAGGAAGGAAGGAAGGAAGGAAGGAAGGAAGGAAGGAAGGAAGGAAGAAAGAAAGAAAGGATGAGAGGAGTTCATGGAGAACAAGGGTATCCATGGCTATCATGAGGGATGCCTAAGGACACCCTCCGGGATGGAGAGATAGGCAGGATGTCTCTCAAGGCCATTTGCAGGGAATCACAAGCAGGTGAAGACATCTGCTTGGGAAGACCCTGAAGCCAATGGGGAGCCACTGTGGGAGACAGAAGGCTGGACTGGATGGGCTGTGGCCTCTTCCAGCAAGGCTGCTCTTAGGTTCTTATGTTCTTATGTTCTTAAGGTACATAACACAAACGGAAGGGAAGGTGTTATTTCATTAGGTTACACAACCACCTTCAACGTATTTCCCCAACCTGGAGCCCTCCTAGCATGCTCAGGTCGGAAGCAGTCAGGAGCCATCTGGGAGGTTTTCCTTTGGTTCCCTGCTCTGGGAAGTGGATCCGATGGCTGGACTGGATTGTTCCTGTGGCTTAAGATCCTGATTCTGGTGCTGCCCTGGGTAAAGAGAGGCCGGCCCTCCCCTAAACCTCCCTCTCTCTTTCTTGGCCCCCCTCCCATTTCCATCTCCTGTTCAGCTGACCCCCCAACCACCCTCTCCAGAACCTGCCCAGAAGAAGCCCCACCAAGCCAGAGGCTCTAGACTGGGGGTCTCTGGTTTCCCTTCCCTGGGGGAGAACTCTGACCCTTTCAGCCCCTCCCTGCCAAGGGTCCTGAGATCATTCAGAAAGCCCTACCTGGCTGGTCCTGGCCGGAGACAGGGGTCAGCTCTGCCCAGAGGGTGAGGAGTCCCAGCAGGAGAAGAAGGCCTCCAGAAGACATGCTGAAGCCGTCTGACCCACACTCAGGCTGCTGGCTCTATTTATTCTCCTAGCTGGTATTTTCACACCTCCATATCCAGGAATCAGGATGACTTAATGCAGTGATAATCCGAATTCCTTCCTCTTTCACATGAGGTGCAAAGAAAAGGTGTGGAATTTGACAGTTGGACTGACTGGACACTTTGGGGAAAGCCAGGCAGGTTCCTGTTGTGTTTTTCTAGCCATTTCACGCACACACAAGTGTACAAAGTGTGAGGGCTTTATTGGGGTTCTCCAAGGCCCAAGGTTCTTTCCCAAGTCCCCATTTGCACAGGTGAGAAGTCCCCTGGAGTCTGGCACTGCTCCGTCTAGGCCCAGGGTCACAAGAGTGAAGGCACAACTCCACAAGGTCACACGAACAAAAAAACCGAAATCCAGTCATAGTCCAAAGTCCACGCATAGGAACCCAACCAGGGTAAAATTCAGAATCCATTGAGCAACTCCGAGGTAGAAATACCGTATTTTTCAGAGTATAAGACGCACCCAGGGTTTGAAGAGGCAATTTATTAAAAAAAGTCAGTAGGTATATTGAGGGATAGGGTGGGAGAGAAAAAGAGAGAAATACAGTAGGCAGGTAGGTAGGTAGGGGGGTACAGAGAGAGAGAGAGAAATACAATAGGTATGTAGGGAGACAGTGTGTGTAGTTAGGTAGATAGGTAGATAAAGGGATAGGGAGAGAGAGAAATACAGTAGGTAGGTATGTAGGGAGAGAGTGTGTGTAGATAGATAAGTAGGTAGAGGGAGAGATAGAGAAATAAAGAGAGAGAGAGAGAAATACAGTAGGGAGGGAGGGAGGGAGGGAGAGAGAGAGAGAGAGTAGGTAGGTAGGTAGAGGGGGGGAGAGAGAAATAGAGAGAGAGACAGAGAGAAATACAGTAGGTAGGTAGGTAGATGTTTCCAGGTCTATTTACCCATGTGCTGGAGAAGGAAATTATTTTTTTTATATAGAAAAAGTTTTATTGAGTTTTACAAATTTTTTAACCAAAAAGGGTAGGGTAAGGTGAATTAAAAAGATATTCTGAGAACTTTCACGTCGGGAACGTTGGCCCTCCCGGGCTTCTTAACAAGACATTGGTAATACATTTTTCAATAATACAACAAGGTGAAAATAAATGCTTACATATAAATTCTGAATTCTATGCTGGCAGTCGTGTACAAACATCCAGACAAAAAGAGAAGGAAATTATTGACCACCTTTGGAACAAATCTTGGTTTTTGCAGGCACAGTACTTGACCAACCTAATTCTCATCTGATGTCCCCAATTCGGGTGTGAGCCTGGTGCCGAAGCCAATGATGAACGCCAGACAGAGGTTCAGGTTTTCTCTTTGCTTTTTATTGGAGCCCTCCAAGGAAAAGGGTTACTGGTGGAAAGGCCAAGAACCCAGAACAAAGGATTAAGGAAGCTTTTATACGTTTTCACTAAAGGAGAAGGTGGGATAACAAGAGACATCATCTAATAAACATTTTAGTAATAATTCTACCATTTGTTCTATTGGTCTATAGCTGTCCCATTCCTAGCTCTTAGCTAATGAATGGCCCAGGAATGATCTAATACACATTTCATTTGCTGTAGCCCATGTCCGCCTCTAACTTTTAGCTGAGGTCTGCAAGCTGTTACCTAGCTCCCCATAATTCCTACATGTTTTACACATGCATATTTCTTGTTGATAAGCATTCTTTGTTCTTGGCAGACAGACACCGCCCCAATTCCAGTCTTCCTGTTTTACTTTCAAGTGTGTGTCATGATCCAATCCATCACATCAATCACTCTAACTAAAGAGCTTTCGGAAAGGGCGAAAAAAAAACCCTTTTTGCACTGTGCAAACCTCCCCCAAACGGCCTGTTTTTTATGAAAATGGGCCCGTTTTTATCAAATAAAAGGCATGAACAGGCTTGGGGGGGGGGGCTTGCAGAGTGCTCCTCGGGGGGGGGGGCTGGGGGAAAATGAGGAAAAACGGCCCATTTTTTTCATGAAAATGGGTTGTTTTTTCGTCAAAAAATTGCATGCATAGCGTGATGGAGGTTTATAGGGTTCTGCTGTGGGCTGGGTGGGGGGCAAAAGCGCCCTGTTTTTTGCTCATTTCTGCCCTCCCCAGCCGCCAGGAGCTCTGTGGAAGCCTCCACAATGGTGTGCGCATGGCCATTTTGGTGAAGGGGGGGGTGGGGTTTCAGGAGGCAAAAAAATGCTGTATTCGATGTATAAGACGCACCCAGATTTTCAGCCTCTTTTTAAAGGAAAAAAGGTGCGTCTTATACTCCGAAAAATACGGTGGGTGGCTAAACGAAGCACAGGTCCAGACTCAAGGAAACAGAAGTCATGAAGTAGGGATATACATGGGCAGTTGTTTCCAACATCACATTGCTCTTCCTCCTCTTCCTCCTCCTCTCTGCAATCTCCTTCCCTTTTAGCACTGATGATGTTACCTATTTGAGTCCCAGTACATCTGCAAGGAAACCACCAAGCTCAGAGAGCACAAGGAATCCACATTCCTCCTCCCCCTCCTCCTCCTCTTCCCCCTCCCCTCCCCCTCCTCCTCTTCCTCCCAAACTCCATTCCCTTCTAGCACGGACAAGGGAATAAATGGGGAACTCATCGAATTTGCAGACGACACCAAGCTGGCAGGAATAGCCAACACTCCAGAAGATAGGCTTAAGATACAGAAGAATCTTGACAAACCTGAACATTGGGCACTATCTAACAAAATGAAATTCAATGGCGAAAAGAGAAAGGTTCTTCATTTAGGCAAGGAAAACCAAATGCCCAGGTACAGTATAGGTGGGACCTTGCTCAAAAGCAGTAACTGTGAGAGGGATCTTGGAGTCCTAGTGGACAACCATTGAAATAGGAGCCAGCCATGGGCAGCAGCTGCCAAAAAAGCCAACACAGATCTAGGCTGCATCAACAGAGGGATAGAATCAAGATCCCATGAAGGGTTAATACCATTTTATAAGGCCTTTGTAAGGCAAAACGTGGAATCCTGCATTCAGTTTTGGTCACCACGATATGGAAAAGATGTGGAGATTCTAGAAAGAGTGCAGAGAAGAGCAACAAGGAGGATTAGGGGACTGGAGCCTAAAATATATGAAGAACAGTTGCAACTGTGGATGTCTAGTTTAATGAAAAGAAGGTCCCTTCCAACTCTGTTATTCTATTCTATTCTAGTTGGGTCATAAAATGTTTGCAAATTTTGGGCATGGGATTGAGCTAGACAAGTGGCATAAATTGTGGATGCAAAATTATAAAATGACAATGTCAACTGCTTATAAAGAGAACTTGTATAAGATGTTTTACAGGTGGCACCAGCGAGAATTGCTAGAATGTCTAAGAACAAGTCTGAAAAATGATGGAAATGCCACCAGATGCCTGGCTCTTATTACCATATGTGGTGGACTTGCCTTAAGGCTAAAAGATATTGGACTATAATCCACATATGGCTGGAGAAAATGACACATAGGCATGTAGATTTTAAACCTGAACTTTTTTTACTTGGAATCACACCAGAAAAAATTGAAATATTTGATTATGAATATGTTAACAACAGCCAGAATTGTATTTGCAAAATATTGGAGAAATGAGAAACTATTATCTGTAAGATTATGATTGTGCAGAAATGAGTAAACTGACATTTGAAATTAGAGAACAAGAGGATGAAGAATTTTATAAAGTATGGAATCTGTTTGATTAAGTGATATACCTTATAGTAGTAATGTATTTGCTAAAGACAATTGAGAACCATGTTATAGAACAGGAACTTATGGACAACTTTTCTTTCCTTTCTTTTTACTTATTGAATAACCATAGAAAAAGATTAATTTTTGACAAATACTACTTGTTACTATACAGATAATTAATTATCTAAGAGGATAAGGTGATATGAAATGAAGGGGGAAAAAGTCTTAATTCCATACACATAAATTTATATATTTAAACTTAATAATGATGATATATTGCACAGGGTTCTTAAGTTTAATTGTTGTTTTAGGATATTATGTATTTGTATATTTATATTGTGTTTTAGTTTCCTGTGCGCCGCCCTGGGTCCTTTTGTAGGAGATAGGTGCGGGATATAAATCAAATAAAACTAAAACTAAACTAAACTATTGAGTTACACTGGATGGAAAATTAAAAACTACATTTGTAATTGTAATTGTAAAAACCTATGACCGAACGACATGTTATACAAAGCTGAAAATGATTGAATGTTTTTACTTATTTTTTAGGTTGAAAATAAAAATTTATACCCCAAAAAAATGTTTGCAAGAAAACAACCAAGCTCAGAGAGCATGTCCTCCTCCTCCTCCTCCTCCTCCTCCTCCTCCTCCTCCTCCTCCTCCTCCTCCTCCTCCTCCTCCTCCTCCTCCTCCTCCTCTCCACAAACCCCACTCTCTTGCAGCAGTGATGAACTACTTGCATAATGAAATGTGTGCCAGGAAACCACCAGGCTCAGAGACTCTCAAGGACCCAACCCTTCAGCACTGAGCTACCCATTTTCTCTTCCCTCTTTGCAGGATTTCCCTGACGGGGCCAACCCGGCCTCCATCCCCACATCTCCACTGCAACTGGGCAGCCCCACCACCCCACTTGCAATCCTGCAAAATCCCAGAAGTTGCTGTTATTTGGATGCTGCTTTTAATGTTTGGTATCGATGAGGCTGATTGCTATGCAACAACTTCTCAGACCTTGCCTCATCCAGATCCACCTCGCCCTGCAATTGCAGTTCTCTCTGGGTTGTGAAATGTAGACGTTTCCGTTGGTTCTTTCCTTGCATGACTGCCAGTTGGCAATGCTAATCAGCGGAGAATCTTAATCAGCGCAGAGAGTCCCTCCCTCAACGCCCACCTGTTAACCAACCCTGGTTAAGGAGGAACAAGGACAGGTAAATGAATGAGGAACAAGCAACACTCCAAGCAGGTGGGAGAAGCTGCTGCGTGCCAACCCTTCTTATTCATGGACCAGCCTTACTGGACTAATGACGTTTCCCAGAATGGCAGTGAAAGGTGATCGATATGCAAACCAGGTTCTCAGAGCACCAAGGATCCACCAGGAGAAATTAAGGGTGGGGCCACGAGGAGAGAAGAGCCACAAAGATGATTAGGAGGCTGGAGGCTAAAACATACAGAAAATGGTTGCAGGAACTGGGTGTGTGTAATTTAGTGAAAAGAAGGATTAGGGGAGACATGACAGCAATGTTCCGATATCTCAGAGGGTGCCACAAAGATGAGGGAGTCAAACTATTCTCCAAGGCACCTGGGGGCAGGACAAGAAGCAATGGGTGGAAACTAATCAAGGAGAGAAGCAACTTAGGGGGTGTGATGGCTACATCCCCTACTCCCAGATCACTCATCCACTGTCCAGAGATGAAAATTAGGTCCAGTGTGTGACCCTCCTCATGTGTGGGGCCCTGAATTATTTGGGTCAGGTCCATGGCCGTCATGGGGGCCATGAACTCCTGCTATACCTCAGATGATTCGCCTACCGATGGCAGGTTGAAATCCCCCATGACTAGCAGTCTGGGGGTGTCAACCGCCACCTCGGCAATCGTTTCAAGGAGCTCGGGCAGGGCTGCTGATACATAACAGGGAGCCAGGTACACAATCAGCATGCCCAACTGCCTCCCCAGACCCCACTTCACGCAGAGGCTCACAACCAGCAATCTGAGGTACAGTGATCTCTCTCGGCTTGAGACCTTCCCTAACCAAAACCGCCACCCCCCCACCCCTGCCTAGGGCCCTTGGCTGATGAAATGCTCGGTAACCTGGTAGGCACATTTCAACGAGGGAGAGTCCCCCCTCGAGGCCCAACCAGATCTCCGTGATACCCGCCAGGTCCGGCTCCCCCTCGGACACAAGGTTATTTATGAGGGGGGCTTTGTTGACCATAGACCTGGCGTTGCATAACATCTGCCTGAGGCCCCAGCTCTGAGATCCTTGACCTCCTAGATTGCGGTGGAGGCACAGGGAAGTGGGACGCGGGACCGCTTGTAACCAGCGACCTCGCTCTCCCCATGAGTGGCGTGGTCCCTGTACCCCTGCCCTTCCCCTGAACCGTTCTAATAACCAGACCCTCTATTGGATCAACCTCTGTTCCCCCCCCCCATCGGACCTACTTGCTTCCCCAGAGGATCCGCCGGCCAGCCTGGCGATGTTCACACGACCAGACTGCGTAAACCCTCCAAGAAGACCTCC
This sequence comes from Rhabdophis nuchalis, assembly GCA_039707465.1. Classification (NCBI taxonomy): domain Eukaryota; kingdom Metazoa; phylum Chordata; class Lepidosauria; order Squamata; family Natricidae; genus Rhabdophis; species Rhabdophis nuchalis. The sequence goes on along the minus strand of CM077644.1, from coordinate 1,243,770 downwards.
AAGGTCCCTTCCATCTCTGTTACTCTAAGGTTTCTCCTGAGTTCTCTGCTCTTTGACGAAGCTCTGAATCCTTGGAGGGAGGAAATGCAAATTGTTTCCATGGGACAGGGAATCCTCCGGAAGAAGGAAATAAAACCCCAAATTCCCTCTGTAGAAAGCTAGCACCCAACCCTCTCCCAGAAGAATGAAATATTTAGGGAAATATTTAAAAAGGCAGAATATTATATTTCCCTAAAGGAGAAACATGTTTTTAAAGACAGAAAACAGTCTTTCCTAGTAGCCCCAGGAGGACTGGGCCAGCCGATCTACAAGACATAAGACTTTCAGCTCCAGGGGGAGGGGGTTAAGACATGATCCCTCGGGTGTTGGTTACTGCAAAGGGGGAAGAGAAAATGGGTAGCTCAGTGTTGAAGGGTTGGGTCCTTGGGGGTCTCTGAGCCTGGTGGTTTCCTTGCACACATTTCATTACGCAACTAGCTGGGACCATCAGTGCTAGAAGGTAGTTGAGTTTGTGAAGAAGAAGAAGAAGAGGAGGAGGAGGAGGAGGAGGAGGACTGTGGGGACATTGATGCTCTCTGAGCTTGGTTGTTTTCTTGCAAACATTTTATGACCCAACTAGAATAGAATAGAAAAACAGAGTTGGAAGGGACCTTCAAGGTCTTCTAGTCCAACCCCCTGCTTAGGCAGGAAACCTTACACCACTTAGACCAGGGGTGTCCAAACTTGGGAACTTTAAGACTTGTGGACTTCAACTCCCAGAATTCCCCAGCCAGCTATGCTGGCTGGGGAATTCTGGGAGTTGAAGTCCACAAGTCTTAAAGTTCCCAAGTTTGGACACCCCTGACTTAGACAAATGGCTATCCAACATCTTCTTAAAGACTTCCAGTGTTGGGGCATCCACAACTTCTGGAGACAACTTCTGTTCCACTGCTTCATTGTCCTCACTGTCAGGAAATTTCTCCTCAGTTCTAAGTTGCTCCTCTCCTTGATTAGTTTCCACCCATTGCTTCTTGTTCTGCCCTCTGGTGCCTTGGAGAATGGCTTGACTCCCTCTTCTTTGGGGCAACCCCTGAGATATTGGAAGGCTGCTATCATGTCTCCTCTGGTCCTTCTCTTCATCAAACTAGACATACCCAGCTCCTGCAACCATTCTTCATATGTTTCAGCCTTCAGTCCCCTAATACTCTTTGTTGCTCTTCTCTGCACTCTTTCTAGAGTCTCCACATCTTTTCCACATCGTGGAAAAAACTGAATGCAGGATTCCAAGTGTGGCCTTCCCAAGGCCTTATAAAGTGGTATTAACCCTTTTAATGTGATCTTGATTCTCTCCCTCTGTTGATGCAGCCTAGAACTCTGTTGGCTTTTTGGGCAGCTGCTGCCCACGGCTGGCTCCTATTTCAATGGTTGTCCACTAGGACTCCAAGATCCCTCTCACAGTTGCTACTATTGAATAAGGTCCCACCTATACTGTACCTGTGCATTTCAATTTTTTTGCCTAAATGTAGAACCTTCCTCTTTTCACCCTTGAATTTCATTTTGTTAGACAGTGCCCAATGTTCAAGTTTGTCTAGATCCTTCTGTATCTTAAGCCTATCTTCTGGAGTGTTGGCTATTCCTGCCAGCTTGGTGTCGTCTGCAAATTTGATGAGTTCCCCATTTATCCCCTCATCCAAATCATTAAGGAACATCATGAGTGCTAGAAGGGAATGGGGTTTGGGAGGAAGAGGAGGAGGGGGAGGGGGAGGAGGAAGGTGGATTCCTTGTGCTCTCTGAGCTTGGTGGTTTTCTTGCAGATGTACTGGGACTCAAATAGGCAACATCATCAGTGTTAAATGGGAAGGAGATTGCAGAGAGGAGGAGGAAGAGGAGGAAGAGCAACGTGATGTTGGATACAACTGCCCATGTATAGCCCTACTTCATGACTTCTGTTTCCTTGAGTCTGGACCTGTGCTTCGTTTAGCCACCTATTTCTACCTCGGAGTTGCTCAATGGATTCTGGATTTGTACCCTGGTTGGGTTCCTATATGTGGACTTTGGGCTGTGACTGGATTTCGGTTTTTTTGTTCGTGTGACCTTGTGGAGTTGTGCCTTCACTCTTGTGACCCTGGGCCTAGACTGAGCAGTGCCAGACTCCAGGGGACTTCTCACCTGTGCAAATGGGGACTTGGGAAAGAACCTTGGGCCTTGGAGAACCCCAATAAAGCCCTCACACTTTGTACACTTGTGTGTGCGTGAAAGGACTGGAAAAACACAACAGGAACCTGCCTGGCTTTCCCCAAAGTGTCCAGTCAGTCCAACTGTCAAATTCCACACCTTTTCTTTGCACCTCATGTGAAAGAGGAAGGAATTCGGATTATCACTGCATTAAGTCATCCTGATTCCTGGATATGGAGGTGTGTATTCTCCAGCTAGAAGAATAAATAGAGCCAGCAGCCCAAGGATAGGTCAGACGGCTTCAGCATGTCTTCTGGAGGCCTTCTTCTCCTGCTGGGACTCCTCACCCTCTGGGCAGAGCTGACCCCTGTCTCCGGCCAGGACCAGCCAGGTAGGGCTTTCTGAATGATCTCAGGACCCTTGGCAGGGAGGGGCTGAAAGGGTCAGAGTTCTCCCCCAGGGAAGGGAAACCAGAGACCCCCAGTCTAGAGCCTCTGGCTTGGTGGGGCTTCTTCTGGGCAGGTTCTGGAGAGGGTGGTTGGGGGGTCAGCTGAACAGGAGATGGAAATGGGAGGGGGGCCAAGAAAGAGAGAGGGAGGTTTAGGGGAGGGCCGGCCTCTCTTTACCCAGGGCAGCACCAGAATCAGGATCTTAAGCCACAGGAACAATCCAGTCCAGCCATCGGATCCACTTCCCAGAGCAGGGAACCAAAGGAAAACCTCCCAGATGGCTCCTGACTGCTTCCGACCTGAGCATGCTAGGAGGGCTCCAGGTTGGGGAAATATGTTGAAGGTGGTTGTGTAACCTAATGAAATAACACCTTCCCTTCCGTTTGTGTTATGTACCTTAAGAACATAAGAACATAAGAACCTAAGAGCAGCCTTGCTGGAAGAGGCCACAGCCCATCCAGTCCAGCCTTCTGTCTCCCACAGTGGCTCCCCAATGGCTTCAGGGTCTTCCCAAGCAGATGCCTTCACCTGCTTTGGATTCCCTGCAAATGGCCTTGAGAGACATCCTGCCTATCTCTCCATCCTGGAGGGTGTCCTTAGGCCTCCATCATGATAGCCATGGATACCCTTGTTCTCCATGAACTTGACAGTTCCTAGGTCCTTGGTTAGGACTCGAGCTGCTGAGCTATCAACCAGCCCCAAAGGCTGTGAATCTCACCCAAGATTAACCACAGAATAATAATAATAATAATAATAATAATAATAATAATAATAATAATAATAATAATAATAATAATAATAGTAATAATAGTAATAATAGTAATAATAGTAATAATAGTAATAATAGTAATAATAGTAATAATAGTAATAATAGTAATAATAATAATAATAATCTTGATTATTGTAAAGAGGAATATATGACATACTAGACTTCTGGGTTCAGAATAGGGATAGGGAGAGGGTCTTGAAGCCCACTTTGGCTGAAGGCTGCCGATGCAATGCAGGGGCTGAGGGCGAATCCTGCCTTTGGTCCTCCCTTTGCTGCTGGGAGTAATGGAGGACCCCCTCTGCCTCTCTAAAGGCTGCCCTAAGCTTAGGATCTCCTTGGGGGGTTCTGTCTTTCGAAACATGTTTCTCCTTTAGGGAAATAGAATATTCTGCCTCTTGTAATATTTCTCAAAATACGTCATTCTTTTAGGAGGGGTGGGTGCTAACTTTCCTTCCTTCCTTTCCTTCCCTCCTTCTTTCTTTCTTTCCTTCTTTCCTTTCCTTCCCTCCTTCTTTCCTTCTTTCCTTCTTTCCTTCCCTCCCCCTTTCCTTCCTTCCCTTTCTCCTTTCCTTCCTTCCCTCCTTCTTTCCTTCCTTCCCTCCCTCCCTCTAAAGCATCCATAGCGCTGCCCACCTAATGCCAACCTCTGTCCCCTCCCTCCCCCTGCAGCCCCCTGCCAGCAGCCCCCTGAGGAGAAGCCTTGCGATGTCAAGGGGAAATTCTGGTTTTACGACCAAAACACCCACAGTTGCAGGAGCTTCAAATATGGGATATGCGGGAAGAACCTCAACAACTTCAAAACGTATCCAAAGTGCGAGCAGACATGTCTCCAAAGAGGTGGGTGTGAGTTACAGGGGGAGGGGGCTGAAGGGAGAAGGAGGGCAGGTGGGAAGGGGCAGAGGGTCCTGCATTCTCACCTTGAGGGCCGTGGGAAAGGACCCCCCTGCTCCACCCTCAACCTAGGGGGGCTCCCCTCCCCCTTAAGCCTGTCCCAGAAGAGGAGGGCCCCCTCCCCCAGGACAGGGGGCCAGAGTCCCCCAAATGAAGGTGCCTCGATTTGCCAGGGGGCCCCGAAGGCAGAGGCTGGAGCACAGCAGCCCCTCACAGCGAGGGAGGGGGGTCTCTCTGGTTCTGGGACAGGTCAGCCTGGCAAGAGGGGGCGGGGAAGAGAACGGTGGCCGCCCAGTTCAGCTGCTGCCCCTGGGCACTGGGTTGAAGGAGAGGGTCCTCCTGCCAGCCTGCTCAGGAAGCCAGAAGGCCCTGGACAACGAAGACTTCCAGGAGAAGGAGAGGCCGGGACAGGAAACCTTTGCCCAGTTTGGTCCAGCTCATCCTTTGGACAGGCCAAAACTGGTCCAAGCTCAGGGACAGGAAGGTCCAGAGCTTCACCAGGGGGTTATGGTGTCAACCCCACATTTCTGGTTGTAAGAAATGCTCCATTGCAGAGTGAGAAAGCTCACCTCCTTCTCTGTGCTCCAAGCAGTGGCCTTGAGGTCTCCTGGAAGGAGAGGATTGGGGAAAGGCGCTGGAGGTCATCTAGTCCATCCTCCTTCAAGGGCAGAAATCCTCAGTGCCTGCTGGAAAGATTCTGTCTGACCTTTGATTGAAAGCCCCATGGATGGATCCCCAGAACTCCATGGAGGGAGATGACCCCATTGTTTCCTGGCTCTCTCTCCATGGGGCCACTCCTCCTGACTTTGAGGTTGGGTCTCCCTGGTTGTAAGATGAGGCAGGGGGGAGCATTGGAGGCCGTTCTGGGCAGAAACCTCACATCTGAATGTTTGTTCTTACAGCATCACCAACGGGGAGACCGACCACAATTGGATCTCCTGTTCCAACATGACCTGAAGAGCCTCCTCCTGCCCTGGACCACCTTGGAGACCCTCCCCCCAAAGCCCCACCCTGGGCTCCTTCCTTCGGTTCTGCAATAAAGCTTTGGTCCTTCCACCCCTCTGCCTCAGTTCTCTTCTTCGGCCCTTTGGGGGTTTCCCTTCTTGACCGACGTCCCCCACCCACCCCCACCTCAGAGGAAGAGGGGCTGAGAGGAAGCTCGTCGTTTCCAGAGTGTGGCTTTCCAGAGAGAATGTGCTGGGGAAGCCTCTCTCCGGGCCAGAAATCCCTGACACTCTGTCCCTACAAAGGGTTTCCTCCACAGTTAAGTCTGGGATGGACGCAGAGACTCTGCTGACCTGTGATGGTTCCACACGGATGGTCTGGCTGGAGACCGTCAGGAAACCGAGAGAACGTTTTCTGCCTCTAATTCATGAAGCAGAACAAGAGGGGGGGGGGGGAGGGAAGAGTAGAAAAAAAACAGGAAAAGAAAACAGAATAGTAGGAAAGATATAGGAGGGATTCTCGTGCTTGTAGATATTTGTCCATGAGAAACATATGTCATTACATCTGTCCATGCAAAATTCCCTTTGCCTGCCACCTGTTGATAAGTCACCAGTAACTTCATCTCCTGAACATCGAGAGAGGGAGGGAAGGGAGGGGAGGGAAGGGAGGGCAGGGAGGGGAGGGAAGGAAAGGGAAGGGAGCGAAGGGAAGGGAGGGAGGGAGGGGAGGGGAGGGGAGGGGAGGGGAGGGAAGGGAAGGGAAGGGAAGGGAAGGGAGGGAGAAGATTAAAAGCACGTCAAGGGTTTTGGGTGAACAAAGCCAGACATAATGGTGAGGTCAATGGTTGAGCTGGGACTTCTCACCTAATCAGAAAACAGTTGGAAGGGATCTTGGAGGTCTTCTAGTCCAGCCCCCTGTTCAAGCAGGAGACCCTACTACACCATTTCACACTGACAGTCCAGTCTCTTCTTGAAAGCCTCCAGGGATGAAGCTCCCACAACTTCCGAAGGCAACTTCTCTTCCATGTGTTGATTGTTCTCATGGTCAGGAAATGTCTCCTTATTTCCAGGTTGAATCTCTCTCCTTGGTCAGTTTCCATCCATTATTATTCCTTCTCTGGCCTTATGGGGGTGGTTGGAAAATAGGCTTCCAAAGCACCTCAAGTATTGGAAGATGCTCTCCTGTCTCCCCTGGTCCTTCTCTTCCCTAGACTAGCCAGGCCCAGTTCCTGCAACCGTCCATCGTATGTTTGAGCCTCCAGTCCCCTCATCATCCTTGTTGCTCTTCTCTGCCCTCTTTCCAGAGTCTCCACATCTTTTTTTATAGTGTGGTGACCAAAACTGGATGCAGTAATCTAGGTGTGGACTTACTAGGGCTATATAGGGTGGCATTAATATCCTACTTGATCTTGATTGTATCCCTTGGTTAATGCAACTTAGGATTGTGTTGGTTTTTTGGCTGCTGCTGCACACAGCTGGCTCCTTATTAGCTGGTTGCCCACTTTATGTAATCAGATCACTAATTGGTCAAATCTTGTTGGTAGTTGAACCAAAGGTTCAAAGTCCATATTCCAACTTTAATAATAATACAATAGCAGAGTTGGAAGGGACCTATCTTCAAAAAAGGATCCAGAGGTGATCCAGGAAATTACCGACCGGTCAGCTTGACAAGTGTCCCAGGTAAAGTGATGGAAACCATCTTAAAAGATAAAATTAATAGGCACGGAGAAGAGAAGGCACTGCTGAAGGAGAGCCAACATGGCTTTTGCAAGGGCAAATCATGCCTCACTAATCTGCTGGAACTTTTTGAGAGTGTCAACAAGCACGTGGACAAGGGAGATCCAGTTGACATTGTTTATCTGGACTTTCAGAAGGCCTTTGACAAGGTCCCACACCAAAGGCTCTTAAATAAACTTGCCAGTCATGGAATAAAGGGACAGGCCTTGTCCTGGATTAGCAACTGGCTAAGGGACAGGAAACAGAGAGTAGCATTAAATGGACACTTCTCCAGGTGGAGGGAGGTAAAGAGTGGGGTCCCCCAAGGTTCAGTACTGGGACCCCTGCTTTTCAACCTTTTCATAAATGATCTAGAAGTAGGATAAAAAGCAAGGTAGCCAAATTCTCCGACGACACTAAATTATACAGGGTAGTAAAAACTGAGAGAGAGTGTGAAGAGCTCCAGAGGGATCTCTTGACACTGGGGGAGTGGGCAAACCAGTGGCAAATGAGCTTCAACATTAGTAAGTGAAGAGTGATGCACGTTGGGGCAAAAAACCCCAACTACATCTATAAACTGATGGGGTCTGAACTCCTTGCAACTAACCAGGAAAGGGACCTTGGTGTCCTGGTGGACAGCTTAATGAAGGGGTCAATCCAGTGTGCCGCAGCAGTGAAAAATGCAAACTCATTGCTAGGGATCCTTAGGAAGGCTATAGAAAATAAGTCAGCAAGTGTCATTTTGACTCTTTATAAATCTATGGGGAGGCCCAATCTGGAGTATTGTGTCCAGTTCTGGTCACCATACATTCAAAAGGAAATTATGGAAAAGGAAAAGGTGCAGAGGAGGGCAACCAGAAGGATTAAGGGGGCTGGAACACCTTCCTTACCATCTGAGGCTGTGTTCTCATTGCATTACGTCCTCCTCCTTCCTGAATGTGAAATTCCCAGTCGTGAGACTATTTAATGCATGCAGCCCAGGTGTGGGTCAGACGGCTTCACCATGACTTCTGGAGGGCTTCTTCTCCTGCTGGGACTCCTCACCCTCTGGGCAGAGCTGACCCCCGTCTCTGGCCAGGACCGTCCAAGTGAACTTTCAGAAAGATCTGGGGACCCTTGGCAGGGAGGGGCTGAAGGGGTCAGAGTTCTCCCCAGGGAAGGGAAACCAGAGACCCCCCAATCTAGAGCCTCTGGCTTGGTGGGGCTTCTTCTGGGGAGATTCTGGAGAGGGTGGTTGGGGGCCAGCTGAATAGGAGATGGAAATGGGAGGGGGTCCCCAAGAAAAAGAGAGGGAATTTTAGGGGGAGGCCGTAGCAGCAGAATCAGGCTTTTAAGCCACAGGAACAATCCTCTCAGCCACCTGATCCAATCCCCAGAGCAGGGAACCAAAGGAAAGCATCTTAAATGGCTCCCGACTGCTTCCCACCTGAGCATGCTAGGAGGGCAACTGGTTGGGGAAGAGCCTCAAGGACTCTTGTGCTGTCCAATCAGATAACACCCCCCTCCCTTTCCATGTGTCATAGAGTTGTGTTATCTTCCTCCTGAGACTGGACTATGTAGAGCCAGGATGAGTCGCTTCTACTACAACCCGGCTTCGAACGAATGCCAAGAATTTGTTTATGGTGGATGCCAGGGCAATGCCAACCGTTTTAAGACCAAAGAGGAATGCCACAGCACCTGTGTTGGTGAGTAGAGAAGGAGCTGCGGACTGGCCCAGGGATGAAATGCATTTTGTTTTACTATCACTTCTGTGGGCGTGGCTTGGTGGGCATGGCAGGGGCCAGGCAGAGGTGGCATTTACCGGTTGTCCAAACTACTCAAAATTCCTGCTTCTGGTTCTCCAGAACTGGTCAGAGCCTCCTGGATTTCATCCCTGAACTGGTCTCTTCATTGAACAAGAACTGCTGTCTCTTACCATTAAGCATAAGATGGTTTAATGTAACATCCTGGTTCTGACAACAGGCTACGATTGTTTCTATAGAAGGGAATATTTGACACGCTGGTTGAACTCTGGTGTTGAAACGGGGGTAGGGGATTTGCACATTTGCACCCCCAGCACCTTGAGCTAAGAGAGAGGAACCCAGTTATAAAGTCCAGCCCAGGGTCCTGAGAGGTCAACCCCAAAAGGGAATGGCTGGAAGGGGAGGATTTAAGATTTAGGATTTATTAAATTTTTAGACCGCCCTTCTCCCTTGTGGGACTCAGGGCGGTGTACAGGCAATAATAAGATCAATAATATAGAGCATAAAATACAATTAAAATACAATTAAAAATATATTAAGTAGATTGGCCTGATCTAAACCCTGTTTAAAAACCCTTACTAAAACAATTTAAAAACTAAACAATTTAAAAAACTATGCCAGGCCAGCCGCATGAAACAGATAGGGCTTTAAGGCCCAACGGAACTGGCACAGGTCCGTGGTTGTCCGTAGGTCAGGGGGTAGGTCATTCCAGAGGGTAGGAGCTGCCACAGAGAAGGCTCTCCCCCTGGGGGTCACCAGCCGGCATTGCCTGGCTGACGGCACCCTGAGGAGGCCCTCTCTGTGGGAGCGGACAGGTCGGTGGGAGGTATTAGGTAGCAGGAGGCAGTCTTGCATATAGCCAGGTCCCTTGCCATGGAGCGCTTTGAAGAGGGTCACTAGCACCTTGAAGCGCACCCGGAAAGGAGCTCGCGCAGGAGAGGTGTCACGCGGGAGCATCTAGACGCTCCCAGAATCCCCCGCGTGGCCGCATTCTGAACTAACTGGAGTCTCCTGGTGGACCTCAAGGGAAGCCCCATGTAGAGAGCATTGCAGTAGTCCAGACGGGAAATGACGAGGGCTTGAGTGACCGTGCGTAAAGCGTCATGATCCAGAAAGGGGCGCAACAAGTTGCGAGCCCTCTCTGTGGGGGCCAATGACTCACCCCCAATAGCCAGCGATGGCTCCTTCTGGCAGCATCTCATCTGGACACAGGGAGATGGTTTCACTCCTGAAAAGTCCAGAGATGGGATCTTGCTTGATGTGGGATTCCAATTCCAGAGGATTCTCTTGGCATCTTCTATGTTGCAGAAAAACATGGAGTGCGTCTGTCATGCTTGCTTCTACCTCCATTCAAGAAAGAACACACTTAAGCATAGTTCAAATGATTAAGGTTACTTTTACTGAATAAGGAAAGGACAGCAGCAAAGGTTAAGCCAGAAGTGGCTACTTTAGGCGCGAAGCATACATATCAAAGCATAAGCCAAACCCCAATAACCCCTGATCCCCAGACAATGTCCAATGCAATATCTTCCACGTTGTCTGGTGGGCAACACGTCCACAGCGGTCATCAGAATGGAATGTGATACCGTTAAATCTAGCGATATCACCACCTAGCCCCATCTTCCTCCAGCACACTTACTAACAACATCCCCCCACCCTCCCCGTTTCCATGGCAGCCAAGCATGCAGGAAAGCGAAGGCTGACACCTGCTGTCTCTTAACGTTAAGCATAAGATGGCTTAATGAAGCATCCTGGTTCTCACAACAGGCTATGATGGATTCCATAGAAGAGGATCTTGGTCACTCAGGTTGAATTCTCCAATTTCTAATGCTCTCTGAGCTGGGTGGTTTTCTTGCTGACTGTTTTATTACCCAACTAGGGAGCATCATCAGTACTAGAAGGCAGTAGAGTTCACAGAGAGGAGGAGGGGAGGGGGAGGAGGACGGTTATTTTGCTGCAGGCATTTCATGACCCAACTAGGGAACATGTCGAACTGCGCATGCGCGAAGAGATGGCGGTCTGCCTCTGAGCTCTGCGCGGGCCGCGGGGCTCTTTGGAAAATAGGGATGCCGCCCGACCCTCTCTACCAGCTTCGAGGATCGGGCCCAGTAAGTGACCACCCTGGCTTACCATCGAGGCCTTGGACGGCCTCCCAGGGTTAGTTGACAGCCGAGAATGGGGTTTTTGCTGACCGGAAGGCACCGGTCAGCTGGAGACGGCGGGTGTTTGGCTGATGTCGGGCCGATGTCGGGCTTGTAGAGCCCGCTGAGGGAGTATGCCGAGATCGTCGGGGGAGAAAGCGGAGCGTCGGAGGCCTGGCAGGAGGTCTGCTGGACGCTGGAGAGGTGGAGACCGGGCAGGAGGCTGGGCAGGAGGCTTGCCAGAAGGTCTGCCGAGGCGTGCCGAGTGTCGAAGGCTGAAGGACATGAGAGGCCAGGATGCCAGAGGCCGGGACGCCAGGCTGGACAGAAGGCAAGCTGGGACTGCTGAGTGCGGAGGGCCATGGGAGGCCGGGATGCAGAAGGCCGGGATGCCAGCCTGGGAGGGACAACTGGCGAGGATGACCTAGGCCCGATAACAGCAGGGCCGTAGCCGAGATGACCCAGTCTGGACTCCTTATTCGGCCGACTCCATTATTGCACCGGTGAGTGGGAAGATCGGAGGTCCAGCAGCCGGGAGCCGGGAGGCCGCATAACAGCTGGGCCAAGGCCTAAGAAGATCCAGGCTGAGGCCCTGTTCCCTACTGACTTACTGCCCTGTTTAAATCAACTTAAGCCAGGACCCATAAGGGGGCCGGGAGATCCTGCAAGGGGCCCGACCATGTACCATCTTTGGCCGAGGCCTGAGGCTCTGGAAGAGTGGGACTGGACTGGATTTCCTAAGGCCACGCCTGTGATAGTGCACTCTATGTGATCATGTGCACTTTATGTGATTATTTATTGCCCATCTTACCCAAGATTTCAACTTTTCTGTACCGGATTATTGACTTACTGGAATTAATTAATTTTAACACCTATTTAATATTTATTGAATATATATTTTAACATCTGTAATATATATTTAATATTTATTCTAATCATCTAAGCATCCCTGTAACCAATTGATACCCTGCTGCTAATGTGACCCGTCATATACTCAAGGGCAGACCTAATCCTACTGCAGGAGTCCCCCCTCTCGCAGGTTTGGCCCTCCGCTCTTACGAGGGCCCACCTCGATGAGGGATATATTAATCTAGAGAAGTGGGCGAGGCGTAGTTTTAGGGGTTTTTTATCTAAATTCTTGATTTGTATTTTAGGGGGTTCTAGGGTGGGGGGAGGGGCTAGTCAGGCTGAGGGAGGGACCAGTGCCAAGCCGGCGGGTGGAGTTAGCAAGGAAGTGAGCGGAGCCATTAAGGGGGGGGGGAGTAGCGATACTCCAGAAGAGGGTCTTTCCATCCCAACGGTCGTGGGGAGGGGTAGGTGCGAGGGTAGACTGAGATCTCATCACCGGTTGGGAGACCGTGGCCGTTGGGTACGACCAGTCATATGTCTCAACCCCCGCAATCTAGGTGGTCAGGACCTACAGAGCCAGGGCCTGAGACTGATGTTCTGCAATGCCAGGTCCGTTGTCAACAAAGCCCCCCTCATTATTGACTTGGTGTCGGAGGGAGAGCCGGACCTGGCAGGAATCACGGAGACCTGGCTGGGCCACGAGGGAGGTCTTCCTCTCGTGGAAATGTGCCCGCCAGGTTACCGTGCATTTCATCAGTCAAGGGCCCTAGGTAGGGGTGGTGGGGTAGCGGTCATTGTGAGGGAAGGTCTTGAGCCGAGGGAGACCACTGTACCACAGATAACCGGTTGTGAGTCCCTGTGCGTGAAGTGGGGCCTAGGGAGGCAGTTGGGCTTGCTGATTGTATACCTGGCTCCTCGCTATGCATCAGCAGCCCTGCCCGAGCTCCTCGAGGTGATCGCCGAGATGGCAGTTGAGACCCCCAGACTGTTAGTCATGGGGGACTTTAACTTGCCATCGGTAGGGGAGACATCCGAGGTAGCTCGGGAGTTCATGGCCTCCATGACAGCCATGGACCTGACCCAAGTAATTCAGGTCCCCACACACGAGGGAGGACACACACTGGATCTCATCTTTGTCTCTGGCCAGTGGATGAGTGATCTGGGAGTAGGGGATTTAGTCATCACACCCCTGTCATGGTCAGATCACTTACTTCTCCGGCTCGACTTTCCAGCCGCTACTCCCCACCGCGGGGAGGCGGAACCAGAATGTCCAAGATGGTTCCGCCCTAGGCGCATGATGGAACCTGATAGGTTCCAGACGGAGCTTGGGCCATTTCCTGTAGCCCTGACCCGCACCCGGATGGAGGACCTAGTGGCTGCATGGAATAGTGCGGCCACTGGGGCCTTGGACCGGGTTGCGCCTTTGCAGCCTCTCTTGCGGCAGCGAACCACCCAGGCTCCTTGGTTTACCGAGGAGCTGAGGGTGAGGAAGCGCCACAAGAGACACCTAGAGAGCAGGTGGAGATCGTCATGCTCTGGATCTGACCGAACACAGGTGAGAGCCCATTTACGGACTTACATTGTGGCGTTAAGAGTGGCCAAGCATCAGTATTGTGCCACTCTTATTGCGTCCGCAGATAACCGCCCTGCCGCCCTGTTTGGGGTAACCCGCTCCCTCCTTCAACAGAGGCCGTGGGAAGCCCCTTTGCAGGGTAGAGCAGAGGAATTTGGGGAGTATCTGCAGGACAAAATCGCTCAGATTCAAAGCGAGTTGGTCCCCACTAGTGGTCTGAAGGGGACGTCGGAGGCGGGTCTTGAGGTCCCACTCTGGGAGGAGTTTGACTCTGTTACTTCCGACGATATGGACAGGTTGTGTAGGCGACTGCGAGCCACCACATGTTTACTGGACCCGTGTCCCTCCTGGCTTGTACTGGCCAGGAGGGCGTTTTACCAGGTTCGCCTGGTTCGCCAATTGCGCCCCCTATTGGATCGGGACGCCCTGCGCACAGTCACTCATGCGCTCGTGACATCCCGACTGGACTATTGTAACTCTCTCTACATGGGGCTCCCCTTGAGGTGCACCCGGAGACTTCAGCTAGTCCAGAATGCAGCCGCGCGAGCAATTATGGGAACCGCTAGGTTTACCCATGTAACACCGCTCTTGCGCGAGCTGCACTGGCTACCTGTCGTCTTCCGGGTGCGCTTCAAGGTGTTAATTATCATCTTTAAAGCGCTCCATGGCTCGGGACCTAGCTATCTGCGGGATCGGATCCTGCCTCATACATCCTCGCGGCCGATTCACTCCCACAGAGAGGGACTTCTCTGTCAGCGGGCGACACCCAGGGGAAGGGCTATCTCTGTGGCGGGCCCGGCCCTCTGGAACGACCTTCCCCCCGACATTAGGACGACCACGGACCTCCGCTCCTTCCGTCTTAAATTAAAGACTCACTTTTTCTGTCTGGCCGGCCTAGGATGAGTCTCTCTGCCTCTGGGGTTTTATGGGGAATTAGTATTATTTAGTTTTAATGGGAATTTTAGCGCAGGTTATATTTAATTTGTTTTTAGAATTGTTGTATGTATTTGGTTTTTATTCTACCTGTGCACCGCCCCGAGTCCCTGTGGGGAGAGGGTGCGGTTTTACAAATTAAATTATTATTATTATTATTATTATTATTATTATTATTATTATTATTATTATTATTATTATTATTATTATTATTATTATTATTATTATTATCCTGGGAGGTCACACGAGGCTGGCTCCAGGAGTTAGTCAACGCTTCTTTGAGTGAGGGGTTCTTGCCGGCCGTCTTGAAAGAGGCGGTGGTGAGACCCCTCCTCAAGAAGCCTTCCCTGGATCCAGCTTTGTTAGTCAACTACCGTCCCGTCTCCAACCTTTGCTTTCTGGCGAAGGTTGTAGAGAGTGTGATGGCACAACAGTTTCCACGCCACTTGGAGGAAATTGACTACCTAGACCAGCGCCAGTCCGGCTTCCGGCCCGGCCACAGCACGGAGACGGCATTGGTCGCGTTGGTGGATGATCTCTGGAGGGCCAGAGATGGGGGTTGTTCCTCCATCCTGGTCCTATTAGACCTCTCGGCGGCTTTTGATACCATCGACCATGGTATCCTATTGCATCGACTGGAGGGGTTGGGGGTGAGGGGCACCGTTTTGCGGTGGTTCTCCTCCTACCTCTCTGGTCGAGCGCAATTTGTATTGGCAAGGGGGCAGAGGTCGACCTCGAGGCCGCTCACTTGTGGTGTGCCACAAGGGTCGGTCCTCTCGCCTCTCCTGTTCAATGCATATATGAAGCCACTGGGCGAGATCATACGTGGGTTTGGGGTAGATTACCATCTGTACGCGGATGACACCCAGTTGTACATCTCTACCCCAAACCACCCCAACGATGCCGTCGAAGTGATGTCCCGGTGTCTGGAAGCCGTACGGATCTGGATGGGAAGTAACAGACTCAAGCTCAACCCATCCAAGACTGAGTGGCTGTGGCTACCGGCGCCCCGGTTCAACCAGCTGATTCCATTGCTGGCCATTGGGGGCGAACATCTGGCCCCCGTGGATCGGGTACGCAATTTGAGCGTCCTTCTAGATGCCCGGCTGTCAATGGATGACCATGTGACATTCGTGGCAAGGGGGGCGTTCCACCAGATTCGCCTGGTGCGCCAATTGCGTCCCCTATTGGACCGGGACGCCCTTCGCACAGTCACTCATGCACTTGTGACGTCCCGGCTAGACTACTGCAACGCTCTCTACATGGGCTCCCCTTGAGATGTACCCGAAGGCTGCAGTTGGTTCAGAATGCGGCCGCGCGGGCAGTTTCGGGAGTCTCTAGATACTCCCACGTAACACCTCTCCTGCGCGGGCTGCACTGGCCGCCTGTGGCTTTTTGGGTGCGTTTCAAGGTGTTGATTATCACCTTCAAAGCGCTCCATGGCTCAGGACCTAGTTATTTGCGGGATCGTATCCTGCCCCACACATCCCTTCGGCCGATTCGCTCACACAGAGAGGGACTTCTCCGGGTGCTGTCCACTAGGCTGTGCCAGCGGGCGACGCCCAGGGGAAGGGCCTTCTGTGTGGCGGGCCCGACCTTCTGGAATGACCTTCCCCCTGACATTAGAACGACCACGGATCTCCGCTCCTTCTGCCAGAAACTCAAAACCCACTTGTTTCATCTAGCCGGCCTGGCCTAATTCCAGCTTTCCCACCTCAGTTTGTATTTTTAAATTTTGTGATTTGGTTTTAAGGTTAAGTTTTTAATTTTTATAAATTTGTACAGGGGTTTATTTAATTCGATTTTAGTTATATGTATGCTGATTGTATGGTTTTAATTTGTACCTGTACACCGCCCCAAGTCCCTTCGGGGAGAGGGGGCGGTCTAGAAGTACAATTAATAATAATAATAATCATCAGTGCAGCTGAGGGTGGGGTTTGCTATTGTTGAGATACTTCAGCTTCCCCTGCAGGTCTTGGTGGGAGGAGGGAATTATTTGGGGGGGGAGTTTTGTCCCTGCTTATGTGGGTGTTGGCTCCATCCTGCCCACTTCTGAGGGAGCCCAGGGACCCACTGAGATCTTCAACCTCACCATTGAGGCCAAGAACCTCAGGCATCTTCCAGGAGGTCCAAGGAAGGAAGACCTCCCTGGTTATCCAGGCTCTGCTTGGGGGAGGGTCCTCTCCTGCCCCCTCTGCATTTGGGGAGGGGGATGTGGGGGTGGGCAGAACTGGCACAGGAAGTCCCAGGGATTCCGCCTTCCCCTTTGGTGGAAAGAGGGGCCGTGCCTGTCCACCCCCAGCCAAGAGACGGGCCCCCAATTATAGTGTCCCCCCCGATGGTTCTGAGAGGTTGACCCCAGAGGGAAACGCCTGGGCTTTGTGGGGAAGGCGGTGAGGAGGTCGGACTCTGGCAATGCACCATCCTGCATGCATAGAGATGGAGGACCCAGAGGAGGGATCTTGCTTGATCTGGGACTCCCAATTCCAGGGGAATCTCTCAGCCTCGGGATCTTCTCTGTTGCAGAAAAACCTGGAGAGTGTCCCCAGGATATTCAATCCCCTCTTTGTTTTGAGGTGTGTGAAAATGACTGGAGCTGCACTGGGGCACAGAAGAGTTGCCATTATGGTTGTTTGAAGAAATGCATTTATCCTGCCTATGAGATGTATGGTAAGTGCCGAATGTTCTCCCTTGTTCCGTTGGCTTAGACCAGGGGTCTGCAAAGTCGGCTCTTTTAAGACTGGTGGACTTCAATTCCCAGAGTTCCCCAGCCAGCATAGACCCCTGGCTTAGACCAAAGGAAGGGGTCTGTGAGGGTCTCGTAGCCCTAGATGTGGTCTGGGGTCTTTCAGGCTCTCCTGGTGTCCATCAAAGTTGGAGCAGATGTTAAAACTAGGGAAGGTCCCCTGATGCTGAAGCAGAACCAGCTGTGGTGGGGGCCTTCCTCCTGATAGGTACCCACCCCACCCCCACTGTGGGAGCCCTCAGGCTGACCCTCCACATCCCCCTCCCACCGTCTCTTGACTTCTCCTCCTCCTGAACCTCCCAATTCAGCTGCTGCTGCTGGGCATTGTGTTGGAGGAGATGCCAGCCTTGCCAAGGCCCCAGGCAGAGTGGACTTCCAGGAGAAAGAGAGGCCAGGACAGGAAACCTCTGCCCACTTTGGTCCAGATCGCCCTCTGGGCAGACCATCTTTAAAGTGCTCCATGGCAAGGGGCCTGGTTATCTGCGAGACCACCTCCTGCCCCATACATCCCTCCGACCGATCCGCTCCCATAGAGAGGGCCTTCTCCAGGTGCCGTCGGCCGGGCAATGCTAGTTGTCGACACCCAGGGGAAGGGCCTTCTCTGTGGTGGGCCCAACCCTCTGGAACGACCTGCCCCCTGAACTCCACGTCACCTCGGACCTCCTTAAAAATGCACTTTTTCCACTAAGCCGGCCTGGCGTGAACCACCCTATACCAACTGAGTTTTAGTTTGCCAAAGTTTTAATCAGTGGGATTTTAATTATATTTTAGCACAGGGTTTTGAGTTTAAGGTTGTTTTAGGATAATTTATAGTATTTTGTATATTTGTAGTTGTTTTTAATTCTCCTGTGTGCCGCCCCGGGTCCCTCTGTGGGAGATGGGTGCGGGATATAAGTATGAAAAATAATAATAATAAAATAATAACTGGTCCAAGCTCAGGAGAGAGGAAGGCGCAGAGCTTCATCTGGGCAGCCTAAGAGAAGCTCAGATTTCTGACTGTAAGAAATCCCCCCCCCCCATCCAAATCAGAAAGCTCAAGGGAACGTGCCCTTGTCTGTCCTCCAAGCAGTGGCCTTGTGGCCTCCTACAGGATGGGGTGGGGGAAGCTGGAGGTCATCTAGTCCACCCTCCTTCCAGTGCAGAAATCCCCAGAGCATCCTGGAGAGAGTCAATCCCACCTGTGCTTGAAACCCCCAGTGATGAGGCCCCATAACTCCACAGGGGGAGGCCGCCCCATCACTCCCCTTCTCTCCCAATCGGGCCACTCCTCCTAAATTTGAGTTTGGGTCTCCCTGGTTGCAAATGAGGCAGGGGGAAACACTGGTGGCCGTTCTGGGCAGAAATCTCACATCTGGATGTTTGTTATTACAGGATCAGCAACTGGGAGACCCACCAGAACTGGAACTACTGTTGAACCTTGACCTGAAGACTCTCCTTCTGTCCTGGACCACCCTGGAGACCCTCCCCCCAAAGCCCCACCCTGGGCTCATTCCTTCAGTTCTTCAATAAAGCTTTGGTCGTGGCATCTCTCTCTGTCTCAGGTGTCTTTTTCTGCCCCTTTCGGGGTGTTCCTCCCCACATTGACCCATATCCCCCCCTCCCCCCATTATCATCGTTCTCCCATGTGGCTTTCTGGAAAGAATGCACGGGGGAAGCACGTCTCGGAGCCAGAAATCCCTGACACTCCATCCCTACAAAGGGTTTACTACAGAATTAAGTCTGGCATGGAGACAGAGACTCTGCTGACCTCCAATGGTTCCAGCAGGAAAAAAAAAACAGGAAAAGAAAACAGAATAGTAGGAAAGATATTAGATATATGAGGGATTCTTCTAGATAATTGTCCATGGGAAACATATGTCATTACAGCTGTCCATGCAAAATTCCCTTTGCCTGCCACCTGTTGATAAGTCACCAGTAACTTCATCTCCTGAACATGGAGAGAGGGAGGGGAGGGGAGGGAAGGGAGCAGATTAAAGGCAGGTCAAGGGTTTTGTGAAGGAAGGCGCAATGGTGAGGCTGGGACCTCTCAGCTAATCAAAACAGAGCTGGAAGGGACTTTGGAGGTCTCCTAGCCCAACCCTCTGCTCAAGCAGGAGACCCTATATCAACCAGGACAAATGGTTCTCCGGTCTCTTCTTCAAAACATGCAGTGGTGAAGCACCCACAACTTCTGCAGGCCATCTCTTCCACTGGCGAATTGTTCTCACTGTTCAGAAGCTTCTTCTTAATTCCAGGTTGCTTCCAGGGTCCTTTGGAGAATCAGTTGACCTCCCTCTTCCTCAAATCCTGGAACGCTGTTATGACATCATCCCTGGCCCTTCTTTCCTCCAGACTAGCTACGCACAATTCCTGCAGCCTAGTGGCTCTTCTTCTGCACTTTCTCCAAAGCCTCGTGCTCCCATTGTCTCCTTAGCCTGCTCTCCTTCCGTCTTACATTCCAATAGAAATTTGTAAATCTTCTTTACCAATTTATCATTTGTCCCCACGAGGATCTTATCTCTTGCCACCAACTCCCTCTTAATGCCCCACTCTTTCATATCTTTCGAGGAACGAGATTGGATTGGAAGGTAGGACCACCATTCCAATTGGTTAGGAAATGGTTCACTCTCCCACTTGGTGCAAATTTTCTCTCCCAGTTGGTATCTGTGTACTTAAAGGCTCCCACCTGGAGTATCTGGATGGACTTCAGAGAGGCCTCCTGTCTCAGCCCATCCTCCCCCAAAGGGCTGCTGTGAAGAGAAGAACTAAGTCCAATTCCTGGAGGTGGAAATATACAATAAATTATAAATATTATAGATAGATAGATATGGAGATAGATAGATAGATAGATAGATAGATAGATAGATAGATAGATAGATAGATAGATAGATAGATAGATAGATTGATGAGATAGATAGATAGATAGATAGATAGATAGATAGATAGATAGATAGATATGGAGATAGATAGATAGAATGATAGATAGATAGATAGATAGATTGATTGATTGATTGATATGGAGATAGATAGATTGATGAGATAGATAGATAGATAGATAGATAGATAGATAGATAGATAGATAGATAGATATGGAGATAGATAGATAGAATGATAGATATATAGATAGATGATAGATATGATAGATATTTTATTTTTATTTTTATTGCATCGCAGAACATAAAAATGGATACATATAATTAACCAGAGCAAATACTTCTATTTCTCCTGTTTCATGTACCAGATATGCTTGCTCAAATACTGCCTTCATTCTGCCGGCAGGTGGCACCACCTGCCCAGGTGTTTGTGCTCAGATTCATTCAGGCTGTGGTCCTACAGATCCAGCTGTGTTTGCAGCTGTGGCAAAGAGCCCTTCCAGAGAGTGAGAGTTGGGGGCTTCTCTGCTGTTCCTGGGAAAACATGGAACATCAGAGTTGGAAGGGACCTTGGAGGTCCTCTAGTCCAACCACCCGTTTAAGCAGGAGATCCTATACTATTTCAGGCATAGAGCTGTCCAATCTCTTCTTAAAAACCTCCAGGGATGAAGCAACCAGAACAACTTTTTTTCCATCTAGCCGGCCTGGCATGAACTACCCGACACCGAACTGACTTTTAGTTGATCAAAGTTTTAATTTGGGGGTTTTAATTATGTTTTAGCGCAGGGTTGGGTTTAATATAGTTTTAACGAGTCTTTGTATGTTGTATATTTGCATTTTTGTATTTTTAATCTTCCTGTGCGCCGCCCTGGGTCCCTTTGTGGGAGATGGGTGCGGGATATAAATATGAAAAATAAAATAAAAAAACCTGGAGGGAGGATGTTCCACTGGTTAATGCTTCTCACTGTTAGGACACATGTTCTAGCCCAACCCCCTGCCCATGCAGGAGATCCTACACCTGTCAAATAGCATCCAGAAGTCAACCAGAGTCTGAGGCAAAGGATTCCTCAAAGTTCCCATTGATGAAGGGAGCCACGTTGGCACATCTGGGACACTAACCTGAATCTGGAAGCTTCCCGGTTTTCCCCACCCAGTTGGAAGTTCAAGTTCTTGCCCCCACCCCCACGAGGCCCTCACATGGTCCAATCTCCCACTGCCACGCTGGCAGCTTCCACCCATCCAGATCCTGTCAGGTGCAGAGGTGCAGAGACAAAGGATGACCTTGGCTTTCTAGGAAGAACATTGTTATGGCTGCATATCATCTAACTCCCTCCCATTTTCCCACCATAGAAAAGGCATAGCAGAAGAATAGAAAGAGTGGCAGGCCAAAGACCCAAAAGAAAAGACAGCTGCAGGGCTGACAACACCATTCCAGACAAATGGCTGTCCAATCTTCTCTGAAAAACTTCCAGCAATGGAGCCCCCACCACTTCTGAAGTCGTTCCTCTGATTAATTGTTCAGGGAATTTCTCCTTAGTTCTAAGTTGCATCTCTCTTTAATGATCCTCCACCCGTTTTTCTTGTAACAAGGTATTGGAGGAAATCTCCATCTGCTTCAGTTCCCAGCCGGGAGAAAAGCCCTGGAGACCGAATGAGGGCTGGGGGCAGATCAGAAAGGGGGTCCATCGGTTGATGAAGCAGAACCAGGAAGCACGTGTGATCCTGGCTAGATGGCCCCATGGAGGTGAGAGAGAGAGAGAGAGAGAGGATTTTGAAACTTCTCTTGGACTTTGAACTGGAACTTCCTCTTCCTGTGCAAGAACATGGACTCTCTTGGCTGTCCTCAGACTCTCCTGGGGTCAAGTGTGACCATGTTTCTCTGAGACAGGTTTGGTTGAGGTTGGGAGGGTGATGCAATGTCCTTAGAACATTGCAATGCAGGGGGTCTGTCTTCTGCAAAGTGGTCCTACGATGTTTACTGTATTTTTCAGAGTATAAGACGCACCCAGATTTTCAGCCTCTTTTTAGAGGAAAAAAAGCTACAGCTAGTCCAGAATGCAGCTGCGCGGGTGATTACAGGAGCCCCTAGATGCTCCCACATGACACCTCTCGTGCGCGAGCTGCACTGTCTTCCTGTGGCCGTTCGGGTGCGCTTCAAGGTTTTGGTGATCATCTTTAAAGCGCTCCGTGGCTCGGGACCTAGTTATATGCGAGACCGTCTCCTGCCCCATACATCCCTTTGTCCGCTCCGCTCCCATAGAGGGCCTTCTCAGGGTGCCGTCGACCGGGCAATGCCGGTTGGCGACACCCAAGGGAAGGGCCTTCTCTGTGGCGGGCCCCACTCTTTGGAACGACCTACCCCCGGAACTACAAACTATCTCAGACCTCCGCCTCTTCCGCCAGTGTCTAAAGACACACCTTTTCCATCCAGCCGGCCTAGCGTAACCTTCCATTGGGACTACTTTTAGACAGTTTTAATTTGGGGATTTTAAATTGATTTTAGCACAGGGGGGAGTTTAATATTTTTTAAAATTTTATCTTTTGTTTATACTTGTATGTTTTAATTCCTGTGCGCCGCCCTGGGTCCTTTCTGGAGAAGGGCGGGGTAAAATGCGAATAAAATAAAAAAGGGAATTTTGCATGGACAGCTATAATGACATATGTTTCCCATGTTCAATTATCTAGAAGAATCCCTCATATATCTAATATCTTTCCACCATTCTGTTTTCTTTTCCTGGTTTTTTTCCCCTGCTGGAACCATCGGAGGTCAGCAGAGTCTCTGTCTCCATGCCAGACTTAATTCTGTAGTAAACCCTTTGTAGGGATGGAGTGTCAGGGATTTCTGGCTCCGAGTGGTGCTTCCCCCGGGCATTCTTTCCAGAAAGCCACATGGGGGAATGATGATAATGGGGGGGGGGGGAGTGATTTGGGTCAATGTGGGGAGGAGAAACCCCAAAGGGGCAGAAAAAGACACCTGATGTCAGCCTTCGCTTTCCTGCATGCTTGGCTGACATGGGTACGGGGAGGGTTGGGGGATGTTGTTAGTAAGTGTGCTGGAGGAAGATGGGGCTAGGTGGTGATATCGCTAGGCTTAACGGCATCACTTTCCATTCTGATGACTGCTCTGGACGTGTTACCCACCTGACAACGTGGAAAATATTGTATTGGACATTGGTGTGGGGGTCATGGGTGATTGGGGTTTGGGTTATGCTTTGATATGTATGCTTCGTGCCTAAAGTAGCCACTTCTGGCTTAACCTTTGCTGCTGTCATTTCCTTCTTCAGTAAAAGTAACCTTAATCATTTGAAATATGCTTAAGTGTGTTCTTTCTTGAATGGAGGTAGAAGCAAGCATGACAGAAAGCCAGAAGTCACTTCACACTTATCTCTGACTTAACAACTTCAGCAGTAAGTGTAATAAAACAATAAAACAGAAGACAAATGTCGGAGCCAAGGAAAGAAGAGCTGCTGGGCGCAACAGCACTCGACCAGGCGTGCCTAACAGAGGAAACAAGGTCAGTAATGGAATTATTGGCTGATGTTACTCTGGACTCGAAACCCGAAGATATATCAGTTCGCCATCGCTGGTCCGAGGGAGTGGGGATGAAGGGAGCCACCTCTGAAGAAATTGCCCCTGGGGTAACCACCACCCGACGCAGACGGGCCCACTCCCCCTCCTTGTGGGATCAGTTGGGGGAAGAGAACCATTTAAGAGAGGCCGCTAGATCATTACTCCGTCAAGCTGATGATATCAAGAGTTTAAGAGAACAAAAGTGGGGGAGGGACCCTAGCCCCTCAGACTGGGAGCAGAAGGACTTCGGGCAGAAGACACCCCCCCAGGAAAGGGAGAGAGAACAACCACCCCCACACGCTGAAACACCAAAGGAAAGCGGCCTAGGAGCTGTTCAACAGAGAGAACCAAGTCCCGCACCACGTAGAAAGAGACTCCCCCCCTGGGAATTAGGTTTGGAGGGAACTCTAAAGAGCTGGGATTTTTTCTACTGCAAGTCAGCTATTTCGTGAAAGAATTTGCTTGCGATCTACCAAATGATGAATCTAAGATAAGAATTGTTTCTCTGGCTCTGGAGGGGAGGGCAGCAGATTGGATAGTCTCCCAACATAATGATCACTCACCATTAATGAGAGACTTCGACAGATTTATGACCGTTCTAAGAAGACGGTTCGAAGACCCTCTCCTTCATAGAAAAGCAAGGCTTGAAATGAAAAATTTACGCCAGGGAAACAGACTAGTTCAGGATTATAGTCAACGTTTTCGTGAGCTTGCAAGTTATATGAGAGGGTGGAGCATTGAGGCTCTTATTGATGAATATACTGAGGGCCTAAGCCCCACTTTGTATCAAAGCTATATTAACAGAAATATGCCTGAAACCCTAGAGGATTGGTTTGATCTAGCCGCTGATGTTGAGATAGATCTGCTGCGTAACAATGCACTGTCTGAGATTGAAAGGAAAGGAAGAAAGAATCCCCCCCCCCCGGCCCGGTTTTGGTCGTGATTACCAAAAGGGAATTAGAAAGGGAAAACCGAAAGCCTTCCAGCGGTGACGGATGAGTCTTGGACTCGTCCGCTGCTTTTCCTTCTTTCTGCCCCCCATCGGGGGCGAGGCACCCCCATTTTTTGGGGGCCTCCCATAGGGCTGGCTTGCCTGGGTCTGTTCCTCTTAGCGGCGGCTGGAGAACGGCCCTTGTCTTCGGTCTAGGCGAGGGGAGGCATGCTGCGGGGGGGGTTCCCTTCGCCAATGGAGGACGGTAACAATCAGCGAATTTAAAAAGAACTGAGCGTGCGGGTCGGAAGGCTCCCTGGGGCTTTGGCGGCGAGGTGAAGAGTGAGTGATTTTCAACATTATTTATGCTGGCAGCCTGGATTGAAAGAACGTAGAGGGGAGTGTTTGTTGGCTAAACCCCCCCTTGGATTTAAAGCGGCGTTTGGAAATGGCTCCTCGTTGCGAGGAAGCGGATACTTTGTTTCCGGACTGCTTTGAAATAAGCGAAAGTGATCTGCGGCTTATTTCTTTACAATGTATCTAAGTCCGGCTGGCTTGATACAATTTTCTTTGGTTATTTTCTCCTCCTGGCTCTCAGACGGGGCGGTGGAGGATGGTACCCTTTGTTCCTGAATGACTATTTTTACCTTTGGAAAATTACCAACATCTCTTTGTGAAATGGACTCTCTCTCTCTACTAATGAAGAAATTTCTGGATTAATTGATTCCTTCCCTGAGTGCCTTCTCTGCTAAAATTATTGACTGTGAAAAGTGTTTCTCTGCTGGGTCTTGAATTCTTTTACAACTTTCACTCGAACTGTTTTTCTCCTGATCTGCCTCAACGGCCCCACCCAAAAAACGCCATCTTAGTGACACTGACTTTAACAGCTTACCATGGCATCAAAATCAGAATTGGCAGGACTGGAACAAAGAATGTCATCTTTGGAATCAGTGTTACAAGCTCTGTTGCAGGAAATTAAAGCTTTAAGAGCAGACAATAAAAGTTTCAAGGAGGATCTTCTGGAAACACGGAAGCAAGTGCTGGAGAATTCACAGAAGACTGAGGAGCTGGAAGGGGGGCTGGCTGGGGCAAAGGGAGAACTTAAAAATGTCAACATTGAAATTGCAGATTTGTCTGGTCATATGTCTAGGATGGATTTTGAAAGGATGTCATATTTTTTAAGATTTCAGAATATTTCTGAAGAATCTGGTGAATGCCTTCCTGAGCTCATGAGTACAATTTTAGCAGACTATTTACATAAACCTAAAGATGAGATCAGGGGGGACATTGACCTAGTCTACAGAATAAATTCGACATATGCCAGGATAAATGAAGTACCCAGAGAGATACATATTAAATTTGTTAGAAGGTCAACCAGAGAGGGAATTTTAAAGGCGCAGAGGGGGGGGGGCGTTAATTTACCAACAAAAGGAAGTCGCCATCTTGAAGCAGATCCCAAAAAAGATTAGGGAGGTGAGAAGGAGGTACTCCTTCTTATCCAGAAAATTGTTTGACCACGGGATCTGGTTTAAGTGGGCGATGCCGGAAGGGATGTTGGTGTTCTGGGATGAAGGAAGAGTAAGGATTAAAACAGTTGCTGAGGCGGAAGCCTTTCTTAAAAAACATTCCTCTATCCTGGGGGAAGATCCAGGGGGGACGGAGGGGGCCACGGCCCCGCCCTCTGGGGTCCAGGGAGGAGAAAAAGAAGATACAATTGCCAAGAGACATAGATCGAAAAAATAACTTTGCTTTTTTAAAATTATTATTAATATTGTATAACCTTATGTCTGGATGTTTGTACATGACTGCTAGCATAGAATGGAGAATTTAGGAATCTTGTACTTATTTTCACCTTGTAGTACTTTTGGAAAAATGTTCTTTTAATGTTTTATTATGAAGCCCTAGAAGGGCCAATGATCACGACGCGAAAGTTCTTAATATGTTTCTGTATCCCTTACCCTACCCTTTTCGAAAATGGTAAAAACCAATAAAACTTTTTCAATATAAAAATAAAGAGCTGGGATTTTTTCTACTGCAAGTCAGCTATTTCGTGAAAGAATTTGCTTGCGATCTACCAAATGATGAATCTAAGATAAGAATTGTTTCTCTGGCTCTGGAGGGGAGGGCAGCAGATTGGATAGTCTCCCTACATAATGATCACTCACCATTAATGAGAGACTTCGACAGATTTATGACCGCTCTAAGAAGACGGTTCGAAGACCCTCTCCTTCATAGAAAAGCAAGGCTTGAAATGAAAAATTTACGCCAGGGAAACAGACCAGTTCAGGATTATAGTCAACGTTTTCATGAGCTTGCAAGTTATATGAGGGGTTGGAGCATTGAGGCTCTTATTGATGAATATACTGAGGGCCTAAGCCCCACTTTGTATCAAAGCTGTATTAACAGAAATACGCCTGAAACCCTAGAGGATTGGTTTGAACTAGCCGCTGATGTTGAGATAGATCTGCTGCATAACAATGCACTGTCTGAGATTGAAAGGGAAAGGAAGAAAGAATTCCCCACCCCCCCGGCCCGGTTTTGGTCGTGATTACCAAAAGGGAATTAGAAAGGGAAAACCGATTTCTCCCTGATCAAATGCTTGCTTCCGCTGTGGAAGGGAGGGCCATTGGGCGAACGATTGCAAAGTGAAAGAAACACCATGCCCGCAGCCATCCACGGAAGTGAAAAAACGCGCGAAAACCCTGAGCATGCGTATGAAGCAAGCGATGCGCGGAGCTGAGCCCCTGGACCTCACTACCGATCATCACCAGCAGAGGGAGCCGGATGACTGGGAGAAGGATACGGACTCAAATGCCGAGAATTGGGTGAGTCCCCTCTCAGGGCCCCTTAATATTCCTTTGCATCTTTTGGCTCCCTCTAGTGTCCGCAATTGTAAAGTACTAGCTCTTTTAGATTATGGTTGTTCACGATGTCTTATCAGCCAGGACTTAGTACAGCGTATGGGTTTTCATCTAAAGAATCTAAAAGTTCCCATAGCTTTCTGCCAGATGGATGGTACCGTAGCGGGTGGTAACCCAGCATAGTTTGTCACAGAATCAATTCAGATATCTATTGGCGACCACCATCAAGAATTCATTAACTTTATTGTTGCCCCAATTGCTGATAACCCAGTCATATTGGGCCTGAATTGGCTACGGAAATGGAACCCACTAATTGACTGGAAAGAAGGTTGGGTTCGCATTCCTTTACCTATGCCACCTAACCCAGAAGCAGAACCCGCTGCACAATGCCCCACCATACAATCTCTGGATGAACCTCTATCCATCCAGGAACCGGTAAACACGGGTCAGATTGTTCCCCTATTGGAAGTTATACCAGGGGAAGAAAAAATTCCTAAGGAATACTGGGATCTGAAAGACGTTTTCAGTGAAAAATCTTCTGACGAACTCCCCCCCCCCCACCATAATACAGACTGTTCTATTGATTTCCTCCCAGGGGTACAACTTCCCAAACCACATATTTACTCCATGACACCTTGCGAAATGGTTGAACTTCGCAAATTTATTGATAAAAATTTGGAAAGGGGTTTCATTGAACCTGCTAGACCACGAGTAGCAGCTCCCGTAATGTTTAGAGAGAGAAAAGATGGTTCTCTTCATCTTGTAACGGACTACAGGATCCTCAACGCAATATGCGAGCACAACGTCTACCCCTTGCCTCTCATGAAGGACATGTTAGCTCATATGGCCGCAGGCAAAATCTTCACTAAACGTGACCTCAGAGAAGCTTATTACAGGATAAGAATTAAGAAAGGTGATGAGTGGAAGACTGCATTTAACTGATCTTTAGGGTGCTTTCAATTTAAAGTGTTACCCTTTGGCCTGCAGGGGGCTCCATCGGTTTTTATGCAACTGATCAACGAAGTATTACATGAGCACCTGTACAAGGGCGTTATCGTTTATCTTGATGATATCGTCATATACACTAAAAACACGTGAGGAACACGTCAAACTAGTCCGCTCTGTCAATGCCCCTTTCGTCATTCAAGCGGATGCTAGCGACGTGGCTGTTGGGGCTGTCTTATTACAATATAACCAACAAGGTCTGCTACAACCCTGCGCTTACACCTCTCGTAAGTTATCCGATACCGAGAGAAGATGGGCGATCTGGGAGAAAGAGGCATTTGCAGTTCGTTGGGCACTCATGTCTTGGCACCATTTTCTGGAGGGTGCCCCTCACCCATTTGAGGTATGGACTGATCGCAAAAATTTGGAGTACCTGACAACGTCTCGTAAGCTATCTCCAAAGCAATTGCGCTGGTCTCAATACTTCAATCGTTTCAACTTTACTCTAAAATACATCCCTGGAGGAAAATTTTTTATGGCTGACGCCTTGTCCAGGTTTCCTCAATATGACACTTCTAAGCTTTCAGTCATTCAACCTGTTCTTCCGCTGTATAACATAGCCACCCCAGTTGTGACCAGGAGTCATTCCATTCTGCAGACCGACGCACCACCTGAATTAATCTCTAGAATTAAGATGGAACTTCTTACAGACGAGTGGTACTCCGCCCACTCTGGGGATTGTACTTTGAGGGATGGTCTACCTTGGATTGGCTCCAAAATTTATGTCCCTGCAACGCTTCGACCATTTGTCTTACAGAGGGCACATGATTCGAGATTGGCTGGTCATTTTGGATTTGTAAAAACTATGCATTGAATCATACATCGCCAGTTGCCCGACATGTGCCATTTCGAAACGTTCTCCTGGCGAACCTCACTGTCTCCTCCAATCCGTAGCATGGCCAGAGGCTCCTTGGAAGGAGATATCTATGGACTTTATTGTTGACCTTCCAAATAGCCAAGGTTTTGCAGTTATATGGGTTGTTACAGATTTATTCTCCAAGCAAGTACACTTTGTGCCATGCTCGAAGATACCATCGGCTAAGACTTTGGCAAAACTATTTCTGAGTCATATTTATCGCTTGCATGGCGTCCCGAAGCGCATCATCTCTGATAGGGGTGTTCAATTTACTTCAAAATTCTGGAAGGAATTTTTGACACTGATATGCTCTGCCCAGGGCTTAAGCTCCTCCCACCATCCGCAGACTAATGGGGCTTGTGAAAGGGCTAACTCGGTTCTAGAGCAGTATTTACGATGTTTCATAAATTTCCAGCAGGACGACTGGGCTGATCTCCTTATTCATGCGGAGGTGGCTTATAACAATTCAGTTCATAGTAGTACTGGCATGACCCCATTCAAAATAATTTATGGTCAGGACTTTGTACCGATCCCCGAGCTCCCTCATGAACCTCCTACAATTCTTTCGCTCTCAGAGTGGAGTGGTACACAGTCGGCTGTTTGGCCTATCATTCGGAAAACATTGGATGATGCTCATGAATCGCATAAGTTATATGCAGATAGGAAACGAGTGGTGCCTCCGTCGTACAAAGTTGGTGATCGAGTTTACGTTTCTACTAAATATTTGGATAGCCCTCAGAAGTGCAAGAAGCTAGGTCCTAAGTTTGTGGGTCCTTTTACGATCACCAAGATAATAAGTTCTGTTTCTGTTAAGCTGGACCTTCCTAAATCCTATCGACGCCTTTACCCAATTTTCCATGTCCACCTGTTGAAACCTGAACGCCTTTCACACCTTCACAAACCATACCCTGGTTCTCCCAAGTCAGTTTTGGTTGACGGGGAACAACACTATGAAGTTCGAGACATTTTGGATTCCAGAGTGCGTAGGAACAAAGTGCAGTACCTTGTAGTTTGGAAAGACTTTCCCACCTCCCACAATGAATGGGTTGACAAATGCCACATTAAGGCCCCGAAGTTACTGAGACAATTTTATGCCAAGTATCCTAATAAGCCTTGACCTCTATTTTTTCTCTCTGTGTGTGTTTTTATGTGTTCTTGTTGTTTTCGTCTGTTTTACAGGGTTGAACACTGTTCTTCTGGAGGAGGGCCGGATGTCAGCCTTCGCTTTCCTGCATGCTTGGCTGCCATGGAAACGGGGAGGGTGGGGGGATGTTGTTAGTAAGTGTGCTGGAGGAAGATGGAGCTAGGTGGTGATATCGCTAAACTTAACGGTATCACATTCCATTCTGGTGACCGCTTTGGATGTGTTGCCCACCTGACAACGTGGAAGATATTGCATTTTGACATTGTCTGGGGATCAGGGGTTATTGGGGTTTGGCTTATGCTTTGATATGTTGGTTGGTTTCTCTGCATAATACTCACTCACCCTTGTTACGGGACTTTGAACGCTTTATGACTGCGCTTAGAAGGCGATTCGAAGACCCCCGAATTGAAAGAAAGGCTAGAATAAAGATGAGAGATTTGCGCCAGGGTGATATGTCCGTGCAGGAATACACCCAAATTTTTCAAGAACTTTCTGTTTTTATGGTGGGCTATAGCGACATTTATCAAACGTCCGTGAACAGATACCACCCCGATTCCCTAGATGATTGGATTCAGTTAGCCGGAGATGTGGAACTGGACCAGGCCCATTCACAAGATTTTACTAACCTAGATTTACGTGAAGCTTATTATAGGGTAAGAATTAAAGAGGGTGACGAATGGAAGACGGCTTTCAACTGTCCGCTGGGATGTTTCCAGTTTAAAGTTTTGCCTTTTGGTCTTCAGGGAGCTCCTTCTGTATTTATGCAACTAATCAATGAAGTTCTCCATGAACACCTGTACAAGGGGGTCATCGTTTATCTTGATGACATAGTCGTGTATTCGCAAACACGTGATGAACATGTTAGGCTTGTCCGTTCCGTTCTTCAAAAGCTCCGCTCCGCCGAGCTCTACGCTAAATTGTCTAAATGTGGGTTTCACCAGGACAAGATTGACTATTTGGGTTATCGTATTTCCTCGGAAGGAATTGAAATGGATCCTGCTAAAGTGAAAGCTGTCACGGAATGGGCACCCCCACGCACTCGTAAACAACTACAAAGTTTTTTGGGTTTCGCCAACTTTTACCGTCAATTTATACCTTCATTCGCTAGTATTGCGTTGCCCATTACAAATCTTCTCAAAACGAAGGGTGAGGGTAAACCTCGACCTAGTGCCCCCCTGAACTGGACCATGGAGTGCCAGGCTGCTTTCGAGAAACTTAAACGTTTATTTGCGGCCGAGCCTGTCCTCAAGCATCCCGATGTCAACTCTCCGTTTGTAGTTCAGGCTGATGCCAGCGATGTCGCTGTGGGAGCTGTTTTGCTACAACTCAACCAACAGGGCCAACTACAACCATGTGCCTACACTTCTCGTAAGTTATCCACTACTGAACGTGGATGGGCTATTTGGGAGAAGGAAGCATTTGCTGTCCGTTGGGCCCTCATGACTTGGCGTCATTTTCTTGAGGGTGCCCCACATCCATTTGAGGTTTGGACGGACCACAAAAACTTGGAAGCTCTCACTTCGTCCCGCAAATTATCCCCGAGGCAACTACGTTGGGCGCATTACTTCCATCGATTCAACTTTCGTCTCAAATATATTCCTGGAGGGAAAAATTTCATGGCTGATGCACTCTCCAGGCTGCCCCAGTATGATGTGTCTAAACTTATGGTTGTGCAACCCATGATTCCACTTACTTTACCAGCTTCTCCTGTTTCGACCAGAAGTCAATCCACTGTGCAGGCTAACCCTCCCGTTGAACTGATTGCTCGAATTAAGTCTGAACTACTTACTGATGAATGGTATTCCGCACACTCCGGTGATTGCACTATCAGGGATGAACTCCCTTGGATTGGTTCAAAAATTTATGTCCCTGCCACCATACGGCCTTTTGTGTTGCAACGAGCACACGACTCGCGATTGGCGGGACACTTCGGATTTGTTAAGACTATACATCTGGTTAAACGCCAGTTTTGGTGGCCTTCCCTCAAGAAGGAAGTTCAGTCATATATCGCCAGTTGTCCTGTTTGTACTGCTTCAAAACGTGCTCCTGGGAAGCCCCGAGGCCTCCTACAATCTGTGGCTAGGCCGGAAGCTTCTTGGAAGGAGATTTCGATGGACTTTATTGTTGACCTTCCGAGCAACCAGGGCTATACCGTCATTTGGGTGGTTACGGATCTTTTCTCCAAGCAAGTCCACTTTGTACCTTGTTCCAAAATTCCGTCCTCCAAATCGCTAGCTAAGTTGTTCCTGAACCATATTTACCGTTTCCACGGTGTCCCTAAACGTATCATCTCGGATGGAGGTACTCAATTTACATCGCACTTTTGGAAGGAATTTTTGAGATTGATAGGCTCCTCCCAGGGCCTAAGCTCCTCCTACCATCCGCAGACGAACGGTGCTTGCGAGAGGGCCAATTCCGTTTTGGAACAATACCTACGTTGTTTTATAAATTTTCAACAGGACGATTGGGCCGACCTTCTGATACACGCCGAAGTGGCTTATAATAACTCTGTTCATTCCAGTACGAATATGACCCCTTTTAAAATCATTTATGGTCAGGACTTTGTACCCATCCCTGAATTGCCTCACGACTCGCCTGCAGTTCCCTCCCTGGCTGATTGGTCCGCCAAACTGTCTTCGGTGTGGCCTGTCATAAGAAAAACTTTGGAAGAGGCGCATCAATCACATAAGTTATATGCTGATAAAAAGCGAGCGGCTCCTCCGACCTACAAGGTTGGCGATAGAGTTTTCGTTTCTACTAAACATTTGGATAGCCCTCAGAAATGCAAGAAATTGGGCCCTAAATTTGTTGGGCCATTCACTATCACTAAGATAATCAGTTCGGTTTCCGTCCGTTTGGATCTCCCTAAAACCTACCGTCGTTTATACCCAGTGTTCCATGTTCACTTGTTGAAGCCTGAACGCACTTCGCATCTGCGCAAACCCCATCCTGATTCCCCTGTACCGATGATGGTAGACGGTCACCAACACTATGAAGTTCGGGACATTTTGGACTCCAGAGTCCGTAGGAACAAGACTCGGTTCTTGGTCATGTGGAAAGACTTTCCTCTTTCTCACAATGAATGGGTGGATAGAGAGCATCTCAAGGCCCCGAAGCTTATATGCCAGTTTTATGCAAAGTATCCACACAAACCATAACCCCTTCCTTCTCTCTTCTATGTTGTTTTGTCTTTTCTTGTCTCTTTTGCAGATCTAACATGCCTACTTCTCGGGGGCGTCCGGGGATCCTGCCTGCTGCTGGAGGAGGTCCGGATGTCAGCCTTCGCTTCTGATTTCTTTTTATGCTACTTGGCTGCCATGGAAACGGGGAAGGTGGGGCGCTGGGGTTTCAATTATGAAAGCTGGTGGAAGATTGGTGGAAGATGTTGCCGGCTGGTGTTATC
This sequence comes from Rhabdophis nuchalis, assembly GCA_039707465.1. Lineage (NCBI taxonomy): Eukaryota > Metazoa > Chordata > Lepidosauria > Squamata > Natricidae > Rhabdophis > Rhabdophis nuchalis. The sequence continues at coordinate 1,210,241 of CM077644.1, read as the reverse complement.
TTTGGTCTAACGGTCTCACATTCCATGCTGGTGATGACCTGCCCACCTGATGTCGGAGAAGAAAGTACATTGGACAATGCTAGGGGGGGGTTAGGGCTATTGGGGTGGGCTTAAGCAATAATACTCATTGTTCGCGCCTAAACTAGTTACTCCCTGCTTCACCTTGGTCTGTTAATCTTTGGTATACAGTAAAAGTAACCTTATTCATTCCAAACAATGTTTAAGTGTGGTCTTTCTTGAGTACTTTAAGAAACGGATCCTGACAGCTTCGCGCCTAAAGTAGCCACTTCTGGCTTAACCTTTGCTGCTGTCATTTCCTTCTTCAGTAAAAGTAACCTTAATCATTTGAAATATGCTTAAGTGTGTTCTTTCTTGAATGGAGGTAGAAGCAAGCATGACACCTGAGACAGATAGGGATGCCACGACCAAAGCTTTATTGAAGAACTGAAGGAATGAGCCCAGGGTGGGGCTTTGGGGGGAGGGTCTCCAGGATGGTCCAGGACAGAAGGAGAGTCTTCAGCTCAAGGTCGAACAGTAGTTCCAGTTCTGGTGGGTCTCCCAGTTGCTGATCCTGTAACAACAAACATCCAGATGTGAGATTTCTGCCCAGAACGGCCACCAGTGTTTCCCCCTGCCTCATTTGCAACCAGGAAGACCCAAATTTCAAATTTAGGAGGAGTGGCCCTATTGGGAGAGAAGGGGAGTGATGGGGCGGCCTCCCCCTGTGGAGTTATGGGGCCTCATCACTGGGGGTTTCAAGCACAGGTGGGATTGACTCTCTCCAGGATGCTCTGGGGATTTCTGCACTGGAAGGAGGGTGGACTAGATGACCTCCAGCTTCCCCCCATCCTGTAGGAGGCCACAAGGCCACTGCTTGGTGGACAGACAAGGGCACGTTCCCTTGAGCTTTCTGACTTGGATGGGGGGGGATTTCTTACAGTCAGAAATCTGAGCTTCTCTTAGGCTGCCCAGATGAAGCTCTGCGCCTTCCTCTCTCCTGAGCTTGGACCAGTTATTATTTTATTTTTATTATTTTTCATACTTATATCTCGCACCCATCTCCCACAGAGGGACCCGGGGCGGCGCACAGGAGAATTAAAAACAACTACAAATATACAAAATGCTATAAATTATCCTAAAACAACCTTAAACTCAAAACCCTGTGCTAAAACATAATTAAAATCCCACTGATTAAAACTTTGGCAAACTAAAACTCAGTCGGTATAGGGTGGTTCACACCAGGCCGGCTTGGTGGAAAAAGTGCGTTTTTAAGGAGATCCGAGGTGACGTGGAGTTCAGGGGGCAGGTCATTCCAGAGGGTTGGGCCCACCACAGAGAAGGCCCTTCCCCTGGGTGTCGACAACTAGCATTGCCCGGCCGACGGCACCTGGAGAAGGCCCTCTTTATGGGAGCGGATCGGTCGGAGGGATGTATGGGGCAGGAGGTGGTCTCGCAGATAACCAGGCCCCGTGCCATGGAGCCCTTTAAAGACGGTCTGCCCAGAGGGCGATCTGGACCAAAGTGGGCAGAGGTTTCCTGTCCTGGCCTCTCCTTCTCCTGGAAGTCCACTCTGCCTGGGGCCTTGGCAAGGCTGGCATCTCCTCCAACACAATGCCCAGCAGCAGCAGCTGAATTGGGAGGTTCAGGAGGAGGAGACGTCAAGAGACAGTGGGAGGGGGATGTGGAGGGTCAGCCTGAGGGCTCCCACAGTGGGGGTGGGGTGGGTACCTATCAGGAGGAAGGCCCCCACCACAGCTGGTTCTGCTTCAGCATCAGGGGACCTTCCCTTGTTTTAACATCTGCTCCAAGTTTGATGGACACCAGGAGAGCCTGAAAGACCCCAGACCACATCTAGGGCTACGAGACCCTCACAGAGCCCTTCCTTTGGTCTAAGCCAGGGGTCTGCAAAGTCGGCTCTTTAAGACTGGTGGACTTCAACTCCCAGAGTTCCCCAGCCAGCTATGCTTTGCAGATCCCTGGTCTAAGCCAACGGCACAAGGGAGAACATTCGGCACTTACCATACATCTCATAGGCAGGATCCCTGCATTTCTTCAAACAACCATAATGGCAACACTTCTGTGCCCCAGTGCAGCTCCAGTCATTTTCACACTCCTCAAGACAAGTAGGGGATTGAATATCCTGGGGGCACTCTCCGGGTTTTTCTGCAACAGAGAAGATCCCGAGGCTGAGAGATTCCCCTGGAATTGGAGTCCCAGATCAAGCAAGATCCCTCCTCTGGGCCCTCCATCTCTATGCATGCAGGATGGTGCATTGCCAGAGTCCCACCTCCTCACTGCCTTCCCCACAAAGCCCAGGCATTTCCCTCTGGGGTCGAACTCTCAGGACCTTCAGGGGGGACATTTTAATTGGGGGCCCGTCTCTTGTCTGGGGGTGGACAGGCACGGCCCCTCTTTCCACCAAAGGGGAAGGCGGAATCCCTGGGACTTCCTGTGCCGGTTCTGCCCACCCCCACAGCCCCCTCCCCAAATGCAGAGGGGACAGGAGAGGACCCTCCCCCAAGCAGAGGCTGGACAACCAGGGAGGTCTTCCTTCCTTGGACCTCCTGGAAGATGCCTGAGGTTCTTGGGCTCAATGGGGAGGTTGAGGATCTCAGTGGGTCCCTGGGCTCCCTCGGAAGTGGGCAGAATAATAATAATAATAATAATTTTTATTTATAACCCGCTCTCTCTCCCCGAAGGGACTCGAGGCGGGGCACAGGGAATTAAAAAGTTAGAAAAAATACAAAATATAGAACAATAAACATACATAAATACTGACTAAAAGGCATATTAAACAGAAAACCCTGCGCTAAAATTCCCAAATATTTACTAAAAATCCCTAAACAATCAGAAGAGACTATCCTAGGCCGGCCAAGCGAAAAAGATGTGTTTTAAGTTTCAGACGGAAGGAGCGGAGGTCCGTGGTTGTTCTAATATCGGGGGGAAGGTCGTTCCAGAGGGCTGGGCCCGCCACAGAGAAGGCCCTTCCCCTGGGCGTCGCCCGCTGACAAAGTCTAGTGGACGGCACCCGGAGAAGTCCCTCTCTGTGCGAGCGAATCGGCCGTGAGGATGTATGGGGCAGGATCCGATCCCGCAGGTAGCTAGGTCCCGAGCCATGGAGCGCTTTGAAGATGACAACTAGCACATTGAAGCGCACCCGGAAGACGACAGGCAGCCAGTGCAGCTCGCGCAAGAGCGGTGTTACGTGGGTGAATCTGGAAACACCCATAATTGCCCGCGCGGCTGCATTCTGGACTAACACCCACATAAGCACGGACAAAACTCCCCCCCCTAATAATTCCCTCCTCAAGAAGACCACCCTCCCACCAAGACCTGCAGGGGAAGCTGAAGTATCTCTACAATAGCAAACCCCACCCTCAGCTGCACTGATGATGTTCCCTAGTTGGGTCATGAAATGCCTGCAGCAAAATAACCGTCCTCCTCCCCCTCCCCCTCCCCTCCTCCTCTCTGCGAACTCTACTGCCTTCTAGTACTGATGATGCTCCCTAGTTGGGTAATAAAACAGTCAGCAAGAAAACCACCCAGCTCAGAGAGCATCAGAAATTGGAGAATTCAGACTTCCGGTTCCGGCTCCAGCGGCGACGGGCGAACTTAGGGTTCGCTCGCCGCTTTGATCCTTTTCCTTTCCTTGTTTGGGGCTTCTCCCGTAAAGCCGGCTCGACAGGGAAGCCCCCCCCCCGCGGCAGTGGGGAGAGCGACCCTGCTCCTCGGCTTAGGCGGAAGAGGAAATGCTGCGGGGGGCTTTCCCTTCGCCAAAGGTTGGCGGCACCATTTAATTCCATGGAGAGAGATGATCGGAAGAGTCGGGAGGCTTTTCGGGACCTCAGCTGCGAGCGGAGAGTGAGCGATTAAAACTTTTTTTCTTGTACTGTCAGCCGGGCTGAAAGGGACTGGAGGGGGGTGTTTGTTTCTAAAAAACCCCCCTTGGACTAAAAGCGGCACTTGGAAATGCCTCGTTGCGAGGAATCGGAAACCTTTAATCCGGACGGTCTTTAACAAGGGAAAGTACTCTGCGGTCTGTTTGCAATTATGTTTCTAGGTCTGGCTGAAACAGTTTTTTTTCTTTTCTTTAACCACTCTCTCCCTCGGGCTCTGAGTTTGGGCGGTGGAAGATGGCTTCTCTTTGTCCCCGACTGACTATGACCTATGGAAAATTACCAGTGTCTCTTTGTGACTTGGACTTCCTCTAATTATTGATGAAGAATTTTTTTCTTTTGGATTTGTGTTTTCTTTTCTGGATTACCTTCGTTATTACACCTATGGAGTTGGAAAAGTGTTTCTCTTCTGGTTTCTGAATTCTGCAGCTCTGCAACTCTGAGAACTTTGGACTCCTGATCTGCCTTACCAGCCCCACCCCAAAAACGCCATTTTATTGGCACGGATTTCAATAGCTAATCATGGCACAAGAAGCAACGCTGGCAAGCCTTGAACAAAGAATGACTGCCCTTGAATCTGTTATACAAAATTTGGTATTAGAAATTAAGGCTCAGAGGGCAGAAAATATCAATTTTAAAAAGGAATTACTGGACACTCGAAAACAAGTGCTTGAGAACACACAGAAGAATGAAGAATTGAAAGGGGGGCTGGAGGGGGCTAAGGGAGAGATTAAAAATGTTTCTAATGAGGTTGTGGAAATAAATGGGCATGTGACTAGGATAGATATGGAAAGGATGACATATTTTTTGAGATTTCAGAATGTTTCTGAGATGGATGGTGAATATCTCCCTGATCTTATGAGTACAATTATTGCAGACTATTTACATAAACCTAAAGATGAGATCAGAGGGGACATTGACCTAGTCTACAGAATAAATTCTGCATATGCCAGGATGAATGAAGTACCCAGAGAGATACATGTTAAATTTGTCAGAAGGTCAACCAGAGAGGAAATCTTGAAGGCGCAAAGAGGGAGTCCTATGATTTACCAACAAAAGGAGGTTACCATCTTGAAGCAGATCCCAAGAAAGATTAGAGAAGCGAGGAGGAAATTTTCCTTCTTGTCTAAAACATTGTTTGATCATGGGATCTGGTTCAAGTGGGTGATACCCGAAGGGATGCTGGTGTTCTGGGAAGGAGGAAGAGTGAAGATTAAAACAGTTGCTGAGGCGGAAGCCTTTCTTAAAAAACATTCCTCTGTCCTGGGAGAAGATCCAGGGGGGGCAGGGGGAGCCATGGCCCCTCCCGCTGGGGGCCCGGGGGAGAGGGTGGAAGATACAATTGCCAAAAGACTTAGATCTAAAAAATAACTTTGCCCTGGTTTTTTTTTTGAGTAATATTGTATGATATTTGTATCTGGATTTTTGTAATCGACTGACAGTATATAACTGAAAAATTTAGGAATATGTACTTGCTCCCAGCTTGTAGTGTTATGTGAAATGTTTCTTTTCTTTCTTTTTAATAATGTAACTTGAGGTCCCGGAGGACCCGACGACTTTGACGTGACCACTCTCAAAATTTCTATGTATCCCTTACCCTACCCCACGAAAAAAAAATGTAAACTCAATAAAACTTTTTTAATATATATATAAAAAAAAAGAAATTGGAGAATTCAACCTAAGTGACCAAGATTCTCTTCTATGGAATCCATCATAGCCTGTTGTGAGAACCAGGATGCTTCATTAAGCCATCTTATGCTTAACGTTAAGAGACAGCAGGTCTTGTTCTATCCAGAGGCCACTCCCCAACTCCTCCCCTACTCACCAACACAGGTGTAGTGGCAGTGCTCTTCGGACGAAAACCTGTTGGCATTGCCTTGGCATCCACCATAGCCAAACAGTTGGCATTCATTTGCAGTGAAGTTGTAGAAGTAGAGGTACCCAAGGGCTAAGCATGGTCCAGAGTCAGCAGGAAGATAACACAACTCTGTGACAAACGGAAGGGAAGGTCTTATTTCACAAACACCTTCAACGTATTTTCCCAACCTGGAGCCCTCCTAGCATGCTCAGATGGGAAGCAGTTAGGAGCCATCTGCGAGGTTTTCCTTTGGTTCCCTGCTCTGGGGATTGGATCCAGTGGCTGAGAGGATTGTTCCTGTGGCTTAAGATCCTGATTCTGCTGCTGCCCTGGGTAAAGAGAGGTTGGCCCTCCTCTAAACCTCCCTCTCTCTTTCTTGGCCCCCCTCCCATTTCCGTCTCCTGTTCAGCTGACCCCCAACCACCATCTCCAGAACCTCCCCAGAAGAAGCCCCACCAAGCCAGAGTGGGGGTCTAGACTGGGGGTCTTTTGTTTCTCTCTCCTGGGGGAGAACTCTGACCCCTTCATCCCCTCCCTGCCAAGGATCTTAAGATCATTCAGAAAGCCCTACCTGGCCGGTCCTGGCTGGAGACAGGGGTCAGCTCTGCCCAGAGGGTGAGGACTCCCAGCAGGAGAAGAAGGCCTCCAGAAGACATGCTGAAGCCGTCTGCTCCACACTCAGGCTGCTGGCTCTATTTATTCTCCCAGGTGGGAATTTCACATCCAGGAAGCAGGATGACTTAATGCAGAGACGATTTGAATTCTTTTCTCTTTCATAAGTTGGTTGAACAAGATGTGACAACATTCCGAGTTGCATTGAGTGCCCAGTTTGGGGAAAGCCAGGCAGTTCCCTGTTGTTGTGTTCCAGTCCCTCCCTTCACACACAAGGCCCCCCAAGACCCTTGTTCTGTTCCCACCCCCACCCAATGGGAAGTCCTCTTGAGTCTGGCACTGTTCAGTCTAGGCCCAGGTTCCAAAGTCCAAGAGGGAAGGCAAAGGTCCACAAAGTTTGAAGTCCATGCACGATCACCAAGCCAAGCTATGAGTCTTCCTCCCCGTCCTCCTCCCCGTCCTCCTCCCAAGGTTCTGACTGAGACCCTTCCTGGTTGGAGTCCCAAGCCATTTAGCAAGAACCACAAATCCAGTTGTTGATTAGGAACGCCGTGTTGGCACGCACCAAATGAAGCCAACTCTGACTCCACCCACTTGGCGTCTTGCCTCTGACCCTATTCCCCCCCTCCCCAAGGTGTGTCTCTCGTCACAACTTCCCAGTCGCAACCCCTCCAATCGTTGTGGGTCTCCGTGGAGTTGTCCTTGTGTTTGGGGGCTAGCGTGTGCTTTGTTTTGATTGCAGTGTGAATTCCTTGGTGGGGCTGCGAGGCACAGTTTCCCATCCCTCTGCCTTTGGCAACTCAGGAGCAGGTCAGGAAAGCTTTGCAAGTTGACCACTCCTTCCCTTCTAGCCCTGATGTTGTTCCCTAGATGGGTAATGAAACGTCTGCAAGAAAACAACCAAGCTCAGAGAACAAGAAAATGGAATGGCAGAAAAAAAAAATGATCGGATACACAGGAAGTCTTATGTGTGTAGAATCTGTATGTTTTACCCATATGTGATTATAATTGTCCACGAAATATCTCCTTTGCAAGCCTTCTTTTCATAATTAAGCGATAACATCCACAATGAGAAGTTTGAAAATTTCACCAGCAGGTCCTGACAGGTTCTGGAGAACCGGTAGAGGAAACTTTGAGTAGTCCAGAGAACCAGCAAATCCCACCTCTGCCTGGGCCCAGAGTGGGGAGGCAAGGGGGATTTTGCAGTATCCTTCCCCTGCCACGCCCACCAAGCCACGCCCACAGGACCGGTAGTAAAAACATTTGCATTTCACCACTGCTCCATTTCCACCCTCTGCCCATCAATTCCCACAGCAGAGGGGCAAAGAAACGCCTCTTCCAGAACGCCCTTCAGGCTGCAGGAGGCAGAAAGACCCTCGGCATTTGCAGCTGGGACCCTGCGTGGGGAGCGTGTTCCTCTCAGGGTAGCCCTTCCAATCCCTTTCGCCGTGGTGCACTTTGTGATGTCAACATGCAAACAGGCTTTGTGACCCAGGATGCTGTTGTGTCAGCCAGGACCCAGGAAGGAGCAACAGCCCCAGGGCTCACCAGTTCAAGCACAAGGGTCCTCCCTTGACACAGATGACAGGTGTTGCATCATCTGTGGGCCCTTCCTGACATGGGCAAAGCCAACGGTTCTTTGCATTGAGAAAGAGACCTCGACATCCTTCCATTTCCTGCCAGGCATCTTCTCACCTCCTCAAAGCAGGACTTGAAGGTCTACCCATCCAACCCAGCTTGGCATTCCTGCTCTTTGGGCATCATGAAGGCTGGGCAGGGTCTCCTCCTCCTCCTCCTGGGTCTCCTCCCCTTCCCCAGGTCCCCACACCCACCAAATGTGAAGTTCTCTTGAATCTGGTACTGTTCAATTTAGGCACAGGGTCACCAAGTCCAAGAATGAAGGCACAAGTCCGCAAATCCACGCACACAAAATTTGAAATCCAGGCAGGAGCCAAAGACCATGTATGGTAACCAAGCCAAGGTACGAGTCCAGGACCCAACAGCCAACACCAGGGTCCAAATATGCAGTCAAACGAAGCCCAGGAATGGCTTCAGAATAGAATAGAATTCTTCCTTGGCCAAGTGTAATGGACACACAAGGAATTTGTCCTTGGGGCAGATGCTCTCCGTGCACATAAAAAGACAAGATACTTTCATCAAGAATCAGAAGGTGCAACACCTGATATTGTTTCCTGATTGCGTATTTGTACCCTGTGACTAAATGACAGTCATAGGGCACAAATAAGCAACCAGGAAACAATATCAATATAAATCCTAAGGGTGCAAGCAACAGCCTTACAGTCCTACAGTCATAAGTGGGAGGAGATGGGTGAGAGGAATGATGAGAAGACCAATAGTAATAGTAATGCAGCCTTAGGGAATGGTTGGACATTGGTGGGGGAATTATTTGTTTAGCAGAGAGATTATGTTTGGGGAAAATCTGTCCTTTGTCTAGTTGTTCTGGTGTGCAGTGCCCTATAGTGTCATTTTGAGGATAGGAGTTGAAACAATTGATGTCCAGGGTGCGAGGGGTCTGCAGATATTTTCACAGGCCTCTTTTTGAGTCGTGCAGTGGGCAGGTCCTCCATGGAAGGCAGGTAGGCAGCCATGGGTTTATTCTGCCGTTCTGATTCTCCTCTGAAGTCCGTGTCTGTCTTGCTGGGTTGCAGAGCCAAACCAGGCAGTGACGGAAGTGCAGATGACAGACTCAATAATGAAAGATATTTGGATATAATTCTACAGGCTCCATCCTTCCTCTGTGGAACTGAATCCACAGCTCTTTGGGGCGTTTGAGCTTCCTGAGTTGGCGCAGAAAGAACCTTCTTTGTTGTGGTTTTTTGATTACCTTTTTTTATTAGGTGTCCATTTTAGGTCTTGAGGGATGATAGAACCGAGAGATTTGAAGGTCTCCACTGTTGACACTGAGTTGTCTGGTATTGTAAGTGGTGGTAGCAAGGGATGGTTTCTCCTACCACCATTTCTGCAGCTTTGAGTGTGTTCAGTTCCAGATTGTTCCAGTCGCACCACGAAGCTAGTTGTTCAACCTCCCATCTGTAGGCGGTTTCATCGTTCTCAAATGAGACCAATAAACTGTTGTACCATCTGCAAACTTCAGTAGTTTAAGAGATGGATCGTTTGAGATGCAGTCATTGGTATAGAAAGAGAAGTGGAGAGCACATGGCCCTGGAGGGGGGGATGCTCCTGTGTTAATTGTGCAGGTATCTGATGTAATTTTGCCTAGCTTCACCTGCTGCTTCCTGTCTGTTAGGAAATGGAAATCCAGGAAATGGAAGACACAGAACGGGAGCATAAGTAGGAGAGGCATAACGGGAAAATCACCAAGCTCAGAGAGCACAGGGGACCCCACAATTATTCTCCTCCTCCTCCTCCTCCTCCTCCTCCTCCTCCTCCTCCTCCTCCTCTTCTTCTTCTTCACAAACTCAACTACCTTCTAGCACTGATGGTCCAGCTAGTTGCGTAATGAAATGTGTGCCAGGAAACCACCAGGCTCAGACAGCCCCAAGGACCCAACCCTTCAACACTGAGCTACCCATTTTCTCTTCCCTCTTTGCAGGAGTTCCCTGACGGGGCCAACCTGGCCTCCATCCCCACATCTCCACTGCAACTGGGCAGCCCCACCACCCCACTTGCAATCCTGCAAAATCCCAGCAGTTGCTGTTATTTGGATGCTGCTTTTAATGCTTGGTATCGATGAGGCTGATTGATATGCAACAACTTCTCAGACCTTGCCTCATCCAGATCCACCTCGCCCTGCAATTGCAGTTCTCTCTGGGTTGTGAAATGTAGACGTTTCCGTTGGTTCTTTCCTTGCATGACTGCCAGTTGGCAATGCTAATCAGCGGAGAATCTTAATCAGCGCAGAGAGTCCCTCCCTCAACGCCCACCTGTTAACCAACCCTGGTTAAGGAGGAACAAGGACAGGTAAATGAATGAGGAACAAGCAGCACCCCAGGGAGGTAGGAGAAGCTGCTGTGTGCCAACCCTTCTTATTCATAGATCGTACTGCACTGATGACATTACACAGAATGGCAGTGAAAGGTGATCGATATGCAAACCAGGTTCTCAGAGCACTAAGGATCCACCAGGAGAAATTAAGGGTGGGGCCATGAAGGTTTCTCCTGGGTCCTCTGCTCCTCAACGAAGCTCCGAATCATTTGGTGAGGAGGGGGAGTATATTTAATCCTACTGAAGAAATAAATAAAATCCCAAATTGCCTCATTACAAGAAGAAATGGGTGGGAGATCATTAAAGAGAGATGGAAGAACTAAAGAGGAATTTCCTGAGAGTGAGAACAGTGAACTTATGGGTGCTCCATTTGGTGTAGGGAAGCCAAGACACTCAGACAAGCTCTTCAAAGCAGCAAAGAGTTTATTGTGCACAGATTCAGAGGTGGGCCCGCATTACTTGACCAATGTTTGCTGATCCATACTCGAGGCCTAGGCCAGCCTTAGACCCTGGTATCTCCTGTTGCTACCTCACATCAATGAATGTTTTCAAGGAGAGATTTGAGAGCTGTGTGTTTGAAATGGTGCAGGGTCTCCTGCTTGAGCAGGGGGTTGGACTAGAAGACCTCCAAGGCCTCTTTGAGGTTCTATGTTTGCCCAGGAGGAGGAGGGAAGCCTCCCACGCTTGCTGGCTGGAAGGGCTCTTGGCCACAGCTGCAAACACAGCTGGCCAAAGGAGGTTCCTTGGGTCCAGAGCCTTGAATGAGGCGGTTTGTTCATCGTGTTCTACCAGGATTGTGTAAAGAGGAACGCACAGAGTCACCAGCAATGGTCTCAGATCAGGAGTGACCCTTTGCCTTGGCCAAGTGGGGGAGGGCTTTCTGGGACAGACCAGGGGGGGGGTTTCCTGGGAAACTGAGCCCCCAACACCTGGACAGGTGGTGCCACCTGCTGGCAGAAGGGGGGGCAATACTTAGGAGCAAAAAAAAAAAGAAATAATCTGATTAGATTTGTATCATCAGAATTTACAGATTTATATCACCATCTCCAGGAAATGTTCTTCTTTTAGAACAGGCCTGGTGGGCAGATGGGGCCGAGAAAGACCAACAGTTACTCTCACAATTACACCTGGCTTTGTTCACACAATACCCTTGACCTGTTCTCAATCGCCTGCCTTCCTTCCTCCCCTCCCTCCCCCCTCCCTCCCTCCCTCCCTCCCTCTTTCTTTCTTTCTTTCTTTCTTTCTTTCTTTCTTTCTTTCTTTCTTTCTTTCTTTCTTTCTTTCTTTCTTTCTTTCTTTCTATTGGAAGAAATGTCCATCTGGGTTTACTTTCAAGTGGGAAGAAAGACCCTGCTTGGAAAGATGGCTTAATGGTGGACAGGGTCACATGGTTGGAGGCCCTGGGCAAAAAGCCACAAGGGTGAGAGAGGGAGAGAGACTGATGTCCTCTCTTGGCTTTTGAACCTGCTTCCTCTTCCTGTGGCAAGAAATGAATCCTGATTGGTTGTCAGACTCCCATGGGGTCACACAGCAGTCACTTTGTAGGTTGTCTTGAGACCCAGGCTTGGTTGATTCTTGCTGGGTGATGATGTAGTGGTGGGCTTCCATTTTTACTTTTTTTACTACCAGTTCGTTTATTTGCATGTGTGTGCAAATGCAGGGCTAATCCCTTCACCCTGGAGCTGAAGGTCTTCTGTGTTGTAGATGAGCTGGCCCAGCCTTTCTGGGGCTGCTTTCCAAGAACACGTTTCTCCTTTTCTCACGCAGGGAGGTAGAATATTCTGCCTTTTTAAATATTTCCTAGAATATTTCATTCTTCTGGGAGAGGGGTGAATGCTAACTTAGTACTCTTTCCTTCTCTTTCTTTCTTTCTTTCTTTCTTTCTTTCTTTCTTTCTTTCTTTCTTTCTTTCTTTCTTTCTTTCTTTCTTTCTTTCTCTTTCTTTCTTTCTTTTTTCTTTTCTTTCTTTCTTTCTTTCTCTTTCTTTTTTCTTTTTCTTTCTTTCTTTCTTTCTTTCTCTTTCTTTCTTTCTTTCTCTTTTTTCTTTCTTTCTCTTTCTTTCTTTCTTTCCCTTTTTTCTTTTTCTCTTTCTTTCTTTCTTTCTTTCTTTCTTTCTTTCTCTTTCTCTCTTTCTCCCCCTCCCTCCCTCCCTCTCTTCTTTTCATCCCAATTCTGAATCCTCCACGTGAATCCCCCAAGAGAAGAGGAGAGGAGAATAATGGAATGGAATGGAATGGAATGGAAGGGGAGGGAAGAGAAGAATAATGGAAGGGAAGAGAAGAGACTACATTGGCCAAACGTGATATTGAATGCCAAGCAGAAGAAGGCCACAAATAGGACCGTGGCCTGGGTCCTTGGAGATTCCAGATGTTGCAAGGCGTAGTTCACTGCCATATTGACCGCATCATCTGCCCATCTATTGGTGCGGAAGACAAACTGCGAGAGGTCCAAGAAAGGATCCCTGGATCTCAGGTGATCCAGCACTAACCTCCCAAAGGTTTTCCCAACTACGGAAGTCAGAGCAACCGGCCTGCAGTCATTCAGCTCCATGGGGGAGGGTTTCTTGGGCACCAGGGGGACAGTAGAGCGTTTGAAGCAAGAAGGGACCTCACCCGCCTCCAGCGATTCATGAAAGGTGGGGGCGAAGATGGGGGAGGGGCAGTACATCAGCACAGGCTTCCAAGCAAGGGGGAGCTATGTATTACCTATGCAATAAAGCTCACACATCTTATTCTAGGAACACCAGAGGTGGCGGTGGGGAGTGGGGGCGGGGGCAGAGGGATGGCGGTAGGTGTGGGACATTTGGCTACTGTTGTTGCATGTGAGGTGGGGAAAGCAGCAGCAGATGACAGTGGTCTTCTCTGCAACCTCCACCAGACCTCATTCCGGCCCTTTGACCGTTGGCGTTTCTGCCAGATGACCCAGAGCCTTCTGGGCGTGGCTTAGGAGAACAGGCTGGAGGAGGTCAAGTGGCCATTCTGGGGCTAAGCCTGGACCTTTGAGGAACATTTGGGGTCCATCAGAAGATGCCCAAGGAAGGTTGGTCAGCAGCCTTTGTCCTGCAGAGACTCTGGGTCCCCCCCAGGAATTGAAAGGACCTGGAGACTTACAAACAAGTGGCAGGCAAAGGAGATTTTACACGGACAACTATTATGTGTAAAATAGACATGTATCTGCACGCATAAGAACCCCTTGTGAATCTAATGTTTTTCCTGTTTTTCTTCTCTTCTCTTCTGCTTCATGAAATAAAGGCAGAAAACGTTCTCTGATTTGCCTCATGGCTTCCAGCCAGAACATCCGCATGGAGCCACCAGGGAGTAGCAGAGCCTCCGGGTCCATCCCAGAGTTAACTCTGTGGTAAACCCTTTGTAGGGACTGAGTGTCAGGGATTGCTGGCTCTGAGAGAGGCATTCCCCTGCGCATTCTTTCTGGAAAGCCACACTGGGGAACGATGCTCTGCCTCTCAGTGGGGGGGAGACATGGGTCAATGTGGGGAGGGGACCCCCCCAAGGGGCCAAAGAAGAGATCTGAGACCGAGAGGGCAGCTACAACCCAAAGCTTTATTGCAGAACAGAAGGAAGGAGCCCAGGGTGGGGTGTGGGCGGAGGGTCTCCAGGGTGGTCCAGGGCAGAAGGAGGCTCTTCAGGTCAAGGTCGAACAGTAGTTCCAGTTCTGGTGGGTCTCCCAGTTGCTGATCCTGTAAAAACAAACATCCAGATGTGAGATTTCTGCCCAGAAAGGCCTCTAGTGCTTCCCCCTGCCTCACCTTACAACCACCGAGACCCAGACTGAAACTCAGGAGGAGTGGCCCCATTGAGAGAGAAGGGAAGCAATGGGGCAGCAGCCTCCTCCATGGAGTTTTGGGGCTCCATCATGGAGGGTTTGAAGCAAAAGTGGGACAGGGACTCTCCAGGAAGCTCTGGGGATTTCTGCACTGGAAGGAGGATGGCCTAGATCAGTGTTTTTCAACCTTTTTTGTGCAAAGGCACACTTTTTTCATGAAAAAAAATCACGAGGCACACCACCACCATTAGAAAATGTTAAAAATTTTTTAACTCTGTGCCTATATTGACTATATATAAAGTAATTCTCTTGAATAGGAATCAAATAAACACAAATAAATTATTTTATAATTACTTTATTATGAAATAATAAAGTATTTTATAATTGTTCATATTTCTGTTTACTTAGTGCGAAACCTGGGCCTGTTTGGCTGAACACAAAGCTGATATTCTGGCAGGAATTTTTCCCACGGCACACCAGACAATATCTCACGGCACACTAGTGTGCCACGGCACAGTGGTTGAAAAACGCTGGTCTAGATGACCTCAAGGCCACCTCTTGGAGCACAGAGAAGGACATGTTCCCAGGAGCTTTCTAACTTGCCCAGAGGATGAGTGAACCCAAGGGGGCAAGGGGTCCTGTCCTGCCTTCTGCTCCATGAGGCCCTTCTGGCTGTCTGACCAGGATGGCAGGAGGACCATTTCTCTCAACCCAGGGCCCAGCAGCAGCCAAAGGGGAGCATTCTCCCAAGGGAGGCTGAAGGGGAGAAGAGGTCAAGAGGCAGAGGGAGGGGATGTGGGGAGGGGTCAGTCTCAAGGCTTCCACAGATTTGTGTGGGTGTCTATGAGGAAGAAGGGTTCTGCTTCAGCCTCGTGGCCTCTTCCTTTGTGGCCTCTGCTCTCCCTTTGTTTTGAAACGGTTTTCATTTACATGAACGTTTACATCGATTTGTCTAAGCATCAACTCCCCAAAATGATTATGGGCTCTGTCCATCACTTTCTTCTCCCTCTCTCCTCCTTCTCCCTACCTCCTTTCTTCCCTCCGTCATCCTTCTCTTCTCTACTTCCCAATCCTCTCTCCTTCTCCTCTCTCCCCTTTCCACTCCTCCTTTCTCTCCTCCTCCAGCCTACCTCCTTTCTTCCATCTGTCATCCTTCTCTTCTCTACTTCCCCTTCCTCTCTCCTTCTCCTCTCTCCCCTTTCCACTCCTCCTTTCTCTCCTCCTCTTCCCCCACTGCCTATCCCTCTCTTCTTCCCTTACTTCTGTTCTCTATTCCACACTCTTCATCTCATTTACTTGGTGCATTTCAGTCTCTAGGATCTGCTCCCCCTGTGATGGACAGCAGGAGAGCCTGAAAGACCCCAGAGGGACCCTCAAGTGCCCAGACCATGTCCAGGGCTAGGAGACCCCCACAGAGCCCTTCCTTTGGTCTAAGCCAACGGCACAAGGGAGAATATATGGCACTCACCAAACATCACCTGGAGAATATCCATGCACTTAGTCATGGAACCGTAACGACAACACTTCTCCACCCCAGGGCAGTCCCAGTCATGTTGACACTTCTGGGGATCTCTTTGAGGGCCCTCTGGAGGACACGTCCCACGTTTTTCTGCAACAGAAAAGATCCCAAGGCTGAGAGATTCCCCTGGAATTGGAGTCCCAGATCAAGCCACCCTGGGTCCTAACAAGGAGAAGGGCGGGGTATAAATTCGAAAAATAAATAAAAATAAGCAAGATCCCCCCTCTGGGCCTTCCATCTCTATGCATGCAGGGTGGTGCATGGCCAGAGTCCCACCTCCTCACCGCCTTCCCCACAAAGCCCAGGCATTTCCCTCTGGGGTCGAACTCTCAGGACCCTCGGGGGGGGGACATTTTAATTGGGGGGGCCCTCTCTTGTCTGGGGGTGGACAGACACGGCCCCTCTTTCCACCAAAGGGGAAGGCGGAATCCCTGGGACTTCCTGTTCTGGTTCTGCCCCCCCCCCCAGCTCCCTCCCCAAATGCAGAGGGGGCAGGAGAGGACCCTCCCCCCCCCAAGCAGAGGCTGGACAACCAGGGAGGTCTTCCTTCCTTGGTCCTCCTGGAAGATGCCTGAGCTTCTCAGGCTCAATGGGGAGGTTGAGGATCTGAGTGGGTCCCTCAGCACAGGCCCCTGGGCTCCCTCGGAAGTGGGCAGGATGGAGCCATCAGGCCAACACCCACATAAGCAGGGACAAAAGTCACCCCCCCCCCAAAACAGTTCCCTCCTCAAGAAGACCACCCTCCCACCAAGACCTGCTGAGGTATCTAAACAGGGGGCAATCCCCACACTCCGCTGCATTGATGGTGTTCCCTAGTTGGGTCATGAAACATCTACAGCAAAATAACCATCCTCCTCCCCCTCCCCCCTTCTCCTCTCTGTGAACTCCACTGCCTTTAGTACTGATGATGTTGCCTAATTCGGTCATGGAATGTCTGCAAGAAAACAACCCCACTCAGAGAGCGCCAGAAATGCCACAATTCAAGCAGAGCAACAAAGATCCTCTTCTATGGAATCCATCATAGCCTGTTGGAACCAGGATGCTTCATTAAGCCATCTTATGCTTAACGTTAAGAGACAGCAGGTCTTGTTCTATCCAAAGGACACTCCACAACTCCTCCCCTACTCACCAACACAGGTGAAGTGGCACTGCTCTTTGGTCTCAAAATTGTTGCCGTTGCCCTGGCATCCACCAGTTAAACTTTGACATTCGTTTGTTGCCGGGTTGTAGTAGAAGCGACGCATGTTGATTTTACATGGTCCAATGTCAGGAGGAAGATAACACAACTCTGTGACAAATGGAAGGGAAGGTGTTATTCCACAACCACCTTCAATGTATTTCCCTAACCTGGAGCCCTCTTAGCATGCTCAGATGGGAAGCAATCGGGAGCCATCTAGGAGGTTTTCCTTTCCTCCTATCTCCTGTTCAGCTGACCCCCAACCACCATCTCCAGAACCTCCCCAGAAGAAGCCCCACCAAGCCAGAGTGGGGGTGTAGACTGGGAGTCTTTTGTTTCCCTCTCCTGGGGGAGAACTCTGACCCCTTCAGCCCCTCCCTGCCAAGGGTCTTAAGATCATTCAGAAAGTCCTACCTGGCCGGTCCTGGCCGGAGACGGGGGTCAGCTCTGCCCAGAGGGTGAGGAGTCCCAGCAGGAGAAGAAGGCCTCCAGAAGACATGCTGAAGCCGTCTGACCCACCCTTGGGCTGCTGGCTCTATTTATTCTCCTGGCTGGGAATTTCACATCTCCATATCCAGGAATCAGGATGACTTAATGAGCAAGAATCCACATTCCTTCCTCTTTTGCAAGATGGTAGAAGAAAAGGTGGGGAATCCCAAAAGTTGGATTGGCTAGGCAGAGCCTTCAGTTCCTCCTGCAGACACACGAGGAGTTTAAGGAGTTTACTTTTTAAAAATAAAAATAATCATTTGTTTATCAATGGGAATAAAATATAAAACACACATCCAACAGTAACAACAACAGCAACAACAAAATGTGTACAAGAAGGAAAAAAGGAAGGAAAAAGAAAGAGCCCAGCATCCAACATTAAACATATAAAAACATCCACCCAGGCTGAGTGCTAAAAAGATTTTTTTTTCCAAATTCTCCTCCCCTTGCGTGATGGGTCTGTACATAGTTATAAACTTTCCCCTCCTTACGTAACAAGAAAACTATATTTTATAAACTAATATTTCAGACGAGGAGGTCTCTATCCAATAATCAAATTGACCCAGCATCTAATATATTTCTTTATTTATTTATCAGCTCAAAAACCTAACACACACACACACACACACACACACACACACACACACACACACATATATAAAATAAAACAGTCAACAACTTAACTCAAACATTACCCTAGTCTTCAAATCCCTCTGTTCTCCATCTGATACTGTGGTTGACAGGTAGAAGGCCCACAAACGGTTGCCAGGCTTATAAAGCGAAGTTATCCTTTATATCTAATCTAATCTAATCTAATCTAATCTAATCTAATCTAATCTAATCTAATCTAATCTAATCTACCTACCTACCTATCTCTATCTATCTTGTATATCTAATCTATCTATTCCAGAGGACTGGAAAAGAGCTGATGTGGTTCCCATCTTCAAAAAAGGAAAAAAGATAGATCCAGGAAACTATAGACCTATCAGCCTGACCTCAATAACAGGAAAGATTCTGGAAAAAGTAATCAAGCAGTGAATTACTGAACACCTAGAAGCAAACAAAATAATAACCAAAAGCCAACATGGTTTTGTCAAAAACAGATCATGCCAGACTAATCTAATTGCATTCTTTGACAAAGGGACCAAACTAGTGGACCAGAGGAATGCCGTCGATATAGTTTACTTGGACTTCAGTAAGGCATTTGACAAGGTAGACCATAACCTACGACTAGATAAAGTAGAAAATTGTGGGTTAGACAGCATCACCACCAGATGGATTCGTAACTGGCTGACCAACCGCACTCAACATGTAGTCCTCAACGGAACTGCATCTACATGGAGGGAAGTATGCAGTGGAGTCCCCCAAGGCTCTGTTTTAGGCCCAGGACTCTTCAACATCTTCATCAATGATTTGGATGAGGGGATAAATGGGGAACTCATCAAATTTACAGACAACACCAAGCTGGCAGGAATAGCCAACACTCCAGAAGATAGGCTTAAGATACAGAAGGATCTTGACAAACCTGAACATTGGGCACTAGTTTAATAAAAAGGACCAGGGGAGACATGATAGCAGCCTTCCAATATCTCAGGGGTTGCCACAGAGAAGAGGGTGTCAAACTATTCTCCAAAGCAGCTGAGGGCAGAACAGGAAGCAATGGGTGGAAACTAATCAAGGAGAGAAGCAACTTAGAACTAAGGAGAAATTTCCTGACAGAACAATTAACCTCTGGAACAGCTTGCCTCCAGAAGTTGTGAATGCCCCAACCCTGGAAGTCTTTAAGAAGATGTTAGATAGCCATTTGTCTGAAATGGTATAAGGTTCCTGCCCACACAGGGGGTTGGACTAGAAGACCTACAAGGTCCCTTCCAACTCTGCTATTGTATTGTATTGTATTTGATATTTACAAGTTTGCGTCATTTAGTCTCAGGTCTTGCTTCACTTTTGCTCTTTTCACTTCATATTCAGTAAAAGTCCCTTTCCTCGAAACCAATGGAGTGGGGGGGGGGTTCCTCCCTTGGATGTTGAGGGAGGCACACTTGAGACATTCCTTCCACTGGGAGCCCAGGACGTCCCCACCAGGTGTTGGGAAGGCGTGGACCAAAGCCAGCTGAAGGAGGGCTGTGACCTGATTGGACCATGGGACGGACGTGTGGCCCGGGGGTGAGAACTTTGAGTTTTGGTTGGGAAAACCTGGGGTCCTTCAGAGTCAGGTTTCACCAGATGTGCCAAGATGGCATTCTTAATAAATTCTTACTTTGAGGAAACTCCAGGCCTCCACGTTCTGATTTCGTTGGGTTTGTTCCTTGGAACCCTGACAAGCTGTACAATACAGTTTAAGGCAGTGTTTCTCAACCTTGGCCACTTGAAGATGTCTGGACTTCAACTCCCAGAATTCCCCAGCCAGCGAATGCTGGCTGGGGAATTCTGGGAGTTGAAGCCCGGACATCTTCAAGTGGCCAAGGTTGAGAAACACAGGTTTAAGGACTTTAGCGAGGCCCTCCAAGCCCCAAGCATTATTCCCAGATCCCCACCCAATGGGATCTTCTACTGGATCCCTCTTCCAGAGCCCCCCCAAATGCCCTGCTGCGGCAGGACACAGATGGACCCTCATGAGTCACAGCCTGAACAGTGCCAGGGGAGCGTGACTCTTACAGGATGACCCTTCCAATCCTTTCAGTCACGGTAGAACATGTGATGCCAACATACAAACATGGCATAGGAAAGGCCAACAGTTCGTTGTGTAGAAAAAGAGCCTGCAATGGATCAAAGCAGGACTGAAAGGTCCATCCATCCAACCCAACTTGGCATTCCAGGGCTCACCAGTTCAAGCACAAGAGTCCTCCCTTGATGCAGATGACAGGTGTTGCATCATCTGTGGGCCCTTCCTGGCATGGCCAAAGCCAATGGTTCGTTGTGTTGAGAAAGAGATCTTGACATCCTTCCATTTCCTCTTGTTCCTGCAGGGATCTTCTCACCTCCTCAAAGCAGAACTTGAAGGTCCATCCATCTGACCCAGCTTGGCATTCCTGCAGTTTGGGCATGATGAAGGCTGTGCAGGGTCTCCTCCTCCTCCTCCTCCTCCTGGGTCTCCTCCCCTTCCCCAGGTCCCCACTCCCACCAAATGTGCAGTTCTCTTGAATCTGGTACTGTTCAATTTAGGCACAGGGTCACCAAGTCCAAGAATGAAGGCACAAGTCCACAAATCCACACACACAAAGTCCGAAATCCAGGCAGAGTCCAAAGTCCATGCATGGTGACCAAGGCAAGGTACGAGTCCAGGTCCCAACAACCAACACCATGGTCCAAATATGCAGTCAAACGAAGCCCAGGAATGGCATGAAGGCAACGGAAGGCCGAGAGTTGGAGTGTATGGATGAGGGGGATAATGGGCAGTTGTTTCCAACATCATGTTCCTCCTCCTCCTCCTCCTCCTCCTCCTCCTCCTCCTCCTCCTCCTCCTCACCCCACATTCCCTTTTAGTGTTGATGATGTTCCTTGGTTGGGTTACGAAACATCTGCAAGATAACCACCAAGTTCAGAAAGCACCAAGGGCCCCTCAGTGCAACCCTACGCTACAAATATTCCCTTCTATCAGTAAGAATAGAAAATGGTAAAAACGTGTGTTTCATTTTCATTTTATTTCATGTTATTACATTTATATACCATGCCACTCTCCCCAAAGGGACTCGGGGCGGTGCTTCAGAGAAGCATTATCTTTCTCGCATCTCCCTGAAAGTGATCTTTTTTTTTTTTGGGTATACATTTTTATTTTCAACATAAAAAACAAGTAAAAACATTCAATCATTTTCAGCTTTGTATAACATGTCATTCGGTCACAGGTTTTTGCGCATCGGTCTTTACAATTACAAATGTAGTTATTAATTTTCCATCCAGTGTAACCCAATATATCATCATTATTAAGTTTAGATATATAAATTTACATGGCTCGGGGCCTAGTTATATGCGAGACCGCCTCCTGCCCCATACATCCCTTCGTCCGCTCCGCTCCCACAGAGAGGGCCTTCTCAGGGTGCCGTCGGCCGGGCAATGCCGGTTGGCGACACCCAGGGGAAGGGCCTTCTCTGTGGCGGGCCCTGCCCTTTGGAACGACCTACCCCCTGAACTACGTACCATCTCAGACCTCCGCCTCTTCCGCCAGTGTCTAAAGACACACCTTTTCCATCAAGCCGGCCTAGCATAACCTCCCGTTGTGACTGCTCCTAGATAGTTTTAATTTGGGGGATTTTAGTCGATTTTAGCACAGGGTAGGAATTTAATATGTTTTTAAATTTTGTATTTTGTAATATTTGTTGTGTTTTAAATTTCCTGTGCGCCGCCCTGGGTCCTTTCTGGAGAAGGTGCGGGGTATAAATCTAAATAAAATAAAATAAAAATGTATGGAATTAAGACTATTTTTTCTTCATTTCATACCACCTTATTCTCTTGGATAATTAATTATCTGTATGGTAACAAGTAGTATTTATAAAAAATAAATATTTTTCTGTAGTTATTCGACAAGTAGGGAAAAAAAGTTCTCCGTAAATTCCTGTTTTATAACATTGTTCTCAGTTGTCATTAGCAAATACAGTACTAATATAAAATATATCACTTAATCAAACACCCATAATATTTTCTCTATATAAAACCAAAAGGTTATCCAAATTTTCCATTATATATGTATCTCATTAATAACCTAGTTAATGTACAAAATATCTTTCTAAAATCACATAATCTCAGTTTATTACAAGTGATCTTTTTGACATTCCTTTTCTATGCAAATGAAATGGGATCCATTAGAAGGGACCCTGTAGATTGCAGGATTTCCCCGACGGGGCCAATCCGGCTCGATCCCTATGCCTGAATTGCAACTGGGCAGCTCCACCACCCCACGTGCAATCCTGCAAAATCCCAGCAGTTGCTGTTATTTGGATGCTGCTTTTAATGTTTGGTATCGATGAGGCTGATTGCTATGCAACAACTTCTCAGACCTTGCCTCATCCAGATCCACCTCTGCCTGCAGCTGCAGTTCTCCCTGGGTTGTGAAATGTAGACGTTTCTGTTGGTTCTTTCCTTGCAATACTGCCAGTTGGCAATGCTAATCAGTGGAGAATTCTAATCAGCACAGAGAGTCCCTCCCTCAACGCCCACCTGGTAACCAACCCTGGTTAAGGAGGAACAAAGACAGGTAAATGAATAAGCAATACCCTAACTTTTACTTTACTTTACTTTTATTAGATTTCTATCCTGCCCTATCTCCCAAAAGGGACTCAGGGCGGTGCACAGGAACTTAAAATCCAAAAATACAAACAATACAAAATACTGCAAAAATTAAAACTACAATTAAATAATTTAACCCGTGCTAAAAAAGGAGGCAATTAATTTAAAACCCAACTCTAAAATAACATGTAGCAGCTATGCCAGGCCGGCCATATGGAAGAAATATGTTTTTAGAGTCTGGCGGAAGAGGCGAAGGTCGGTGATAGTACGGAGGTCTGGGGGGAGGTCATTCCAAAGGGTGGGGCCTGCCACAGAGAAGGCTCTTTCCCTGGGCGTCGCCAGCCGGCATTGTCCAATGGATGGCACCCTAAGGAGGCCCTCCCTGTGGGAGTGGACAGGTCGCGTTGAGGTATGTGGTAGTAGGCGGTCCTGCAGGTAACCAGGCCCACTGCCATGGAGCGCTTTAAAGATGGTCACTAAAACCTTAAAATGCACCTGGAAGGCTACCGGCAGCCAGTGCAGCTCACGCAGGAGAGGTGTTACATGGGAGTATTTTGAAACTCCCAAGATCCCCCGCACAGCTGCATTCTGCACCAACTGGAGCCTCCGGGTGCATCTCAAGGGGAGCCCCATGTAGAGAGCATTGCAGTAGTCCAGGCAAGAAATGACAAGAGCTTGAGTTTCTGTCTGTAGGGTGCCATGATCCAGAAAGGGGCGCAACTGGCGTATCAGGTGGACCTGATAGAAGGCCCCCCTGGCCATGGCCGTCAGATGTTCATCTTAGGACAACCGGGAATTCAGGAGGACACCCAAGTTGCAGGCCCTTTCTGCGGGGGCTAGCAGTTCCCCCCCGATAGCCAGAGATGGAACTAACTGCCGGAAACCGCAGCCACTCGGTCTTGGATGGGTTGAGTCCGAGCCCGTTCCTCCCCATCCAGACCCGCATGGCCTCCAAACACCAGGACATCACGTCGGCGGCATCGTTGGGGTGGTTAGGGGTAGAAATGTACAGCTGGGTGTCATCAGCGTACAGATGGAATTCTACCCCAAAACCACGGATGATCTTGCCCAGCGGCTTCATGTAGATGTTAAACAGGAGGGATGAGAGGACCGACCCCTGGGGCACCCCATAAGTAAGGGGCCTCGACGTCGACCTCTGCCCCCCTACCAACACAAACTGCGACCGGTCGGAGAGATAGGAGGAGAACCACCGTAACATGGTGCCTGCCAACCCCAACCCCCCCCAACCGGTGCAGTAGGATACTATGGTCGATGGTATCGAAAGCCGCTGAGAGGTCTAACAGGACCAGGATAGAGGAGTAACCCCTATCCCGGGCCCTCCAGAGATCATCTACCAACGCGACCAATGCCATCTCCGTGCTGTACCCAGGTCGGAAGCCGGACTGGCGCGAGTCTAGATAGGCAGTTTCCTCCAGGTGCTGGGGGAATTGTCATGCCACCACACTCTCAACAACCTTCGCCACAAAGCGAAGGTTGGAGACCGGACGGTAATTAGATAAAGCATCTGGGTCCAGGGAGGGCTTCTTGAGGAGGGGTCTCACCACCGCCTCTTTCAAGACGGCTGGCACAAACCCCTCACTCAAAGAAGCGTTAACAATTCCCTGGAGCCAGCCTCATGTAACCTCCCCGGAGGCCAGTACAAGCCAGGAGGGACACGGGTCCAATAAACATGTGGTGGCATTCAGCTGCCGCAGCATCCTGTCCATGCCATCAGGAGTCACGGGATCAAACTCAGCCCAAATAACGGTCTCAAGACCTGTCTCTGTCATCTCGTCTGGACTAAGCAGGTAGGAGAAGCTGCTGTGTGCCAACCCTTCTTATTCATAGATCTTACTGCACTGATGACATTACACAGAATGGCAGGGAAACGTGATCAATATGCAAACCAGGTTCTCTCAGACACTAAGGATCCACCAGGAGATACCAAGGGTGGGGCCACAAGGGTCTCTCCTGGGTCCTCTTCGTTTTGATGAAGCTCTGAATCATTGAATGAAGAATGGGAGCAAATGCAGATAGATCGCACGGGCTAGGGAGTCCTCTGGAAGGAAGAAATAGAACCCACCATTGCCTCATTACAAGAAGAAATGGGTGGGAGATCATTAAAGAGAGATGGAAGAAGCAAGGAGGAACTTCCTGATGGTGGGAACAATGAATCAGTGGAGCATCTGAAGAGATCTTCTAGTCCAACCCCTTGACCAAGGCCAGTGGTGGGTTCCGGATCCATGGAAGGCACAGTGTGCACATGGGTCTTACCACCCAGCGATGCCTCCACATGGCTGCTTAACTCATTTTTTTGCATCGGTCTTCACACAAAAAGAAACTCCCAACCTACCAGAAAAAGAGAACCTAATGTAAAAGACAAAGTAGAAATAATCTTTCTTTTCAATTCTTATTAGTTTGTACTATAAAATACAAAAGAAAGGGATAGGAAAGATTGGGGGAGGGAAAAGGGAAGGGAAAAGTGTAAAAGAAAAGAGGGGGAAAGGAAAGGAAAGGCACTGACGTCTGACTCCCTTTGGTGGAGTAGAGCAAGATAATTACATCAAGTCTCAACGTTATACTTTTACATAGCACAGTAGTATAAATCTGTCTGGCGAGGAGTTAGAAACTCTCAGGAGCAGTGAGAGTCAGAAGGTCACGTTGTCTTACATATTTACAATGGAAAGAAAGATTTGAATCAGAGAAAGAGAGTCATGGGTTTGACTTTGTGAAGAATGAATTGGAGATCCTACTGTGTGGTAGTGATGAACATAATATTGCTAAGGAATACACTGTTATTGAATCTGAATTTGGAAAATGAATATGCAAAACATTACATGATTCAGTGGGCAGGGAACCTTGGATAGAACGTAATGCTTGAATAGGAGAAAATGTGGTCGAAAGGGACACGTTAATGATTTAACAGATGATCAGCTGCTACGATGATGTAATGCTGGGAATGAGTCAGCAAGGTTTTTGGGACGATATCACTTTAAGAGCCTGTAATAAGAAGAGGTCCCTGTTGGGGCATATCTCTCTGTCTCCTGTGTGCTTCTGTGCTGTAGTAGCTGATTGCTGTTTGTTTGGGGTCTGACTAAAGCAGGAGTGGGATTCAAAAATTTTGCTACCAGTTCTGTGGGCATGGCTTGGTGGGTATGGTGTGACTTGATGGGCATGGCAGGGGAAGGATAGTGCAAAATCCCCCTTCTCTCTGTTAGATTGACAAAGGAGTCCGACTCAGGCATGGTCAATCAACAGGAACATTTATTCAGCAACTATTTACAATGCACAAGAATCACTACTGGCAAAGCTTCCCCGTCTGACAGCCCTTTATATAGGCTTTCAGACAGGAACCCTTGCAGCAAGCTAGCTGCAACATTGCATCTGTTTTCTAGACAGTCTCCTGCCGGCTCCGTTCCGGAATGTGGTGACTCAGAGTTCACCAGACTTGCTGGCACGGTTGTAGACCTGAGGACTTAACACTCTCCCACCCCACAAACCTGCTTTCCAGCTTCGTTCTTCTGTGCAGGCAACAAAAGAAGACTCAGCCAATCAGCTGGGACTCGGAAGGCAGAGAATAGATGGGGCGGGGCCAGCCAGAGGTAGTATTTGCTGGTTCTCTGAACTACTCATAATTTCCGCTACTGGGACCTGGAGTGTGTCTCTCCTGCCCAGCCTATGGGGCAGGTGGAATCCAGAGGAGCAAGGAGGACCCCCAAACCTCTTGCCCCTGATCATGATGCCATCATCTCCAAGCCTCAAGACTCACCTTGCAGGGCAGGAAGTCAGCAACTTTAGCGTTCAAAAAGTTATCCACTATCTTTGGAAGCAAGCTGAAAGAAAGGAGAAGCAAACCCCCAAACGTTGTAAAGTAATTATTATTAAAATATGATACTATAAATTATTGTAAAGTCATTATGCATTAAAGCAAATGTTATCAGATTTGCAGAGGATACAAAATGGGGAGGAATACCCAATATTTTAGAAGAGAGGCTCAAGATCCCTCTAGGCCCGTGGTGGCAAGCCTATGGCACGTGTGCCACAGGTGGCATGAGGAGCCATTTCTGAGGACACGCGAGGTGTTGCCATGTCAGCTCCAGCGTCCATGTGCATGCCGGCCAGCTGACTTTCGTCCTTCACTTTCAGCTGTTTTTCGCCCTCCGGAGGCTTCAGGGAAGCCTTCTGGAGCCTGAGGAGGGCAAAAAACGAACCTACCAGGTCCACGGGAAGTCAGAAAACGGGCTGTTTCTGGCCTGGCCATATTCACCCTCCCCAGGCTCCAACAAACTGTGTGTGCATGCACAAGGAAGTGTGTGGGTCACGTGCACATGCGCAGGGGGCACGGCACGGGGGCCATTACATTAAGGGGGTGGCACACCCATGTGCGTGATAGCCTGCAGGCATGTGCTCTTGGCACCTGAGGTGAGAAAGGTTTGCCATCACTGTCCTAGGCCTCACCTAACAAAATGAAAATCAGTGGTGAGAAAAGCCAAGTTCTACCTTTAGGGAAGAAGACCAAATGCTCAGGTATGTGGCAGGGCTGAAGGCCCAATGCAAGAGATGGCTTAGGGCAGGGATGTCCAAACTTGGGAACTTTAAGACTTGTGGACTTCAACTTGCATAGCTGGCTGGGGAATTCTGGGAGTTGAAGTCCACAAGTCTTAAAGTTCCCAAGTTTGGACATCCCTGGCTTAGGGGGTGCTACTTGGGACGCTGACAGTTCTTGTCCCTCAGACGTCCCAGAGGTCACTGGCCCTCTAGCGATTCCATTTCTGGGATAGTTCCTGAACTACACCTTCCTCATCCTTCATACGGTTTGAACTCTTTTGCTCTTAGCTGGAAAATCTCTGACCCTTGGCTGGATCCCACACATTAAGTTTCCCCACATCAATTCGGTCTCCTCCCTTCTTGATGTGTCTTGTGACTTCTCACCTGCTCTACATTGTATCTATATATATTTATTTATTTATTTATTTAATTATTTATCTATATTATGTATTCCAAGCTAGACCTGTTACGACTGCGAGAGTCCCCGCTCTCGCAGGTTTGGCCCTCCGCTCTAACGAGGGCCCACCTTGATGAAGGATTTATTAATCTGGAGAGGTGGAAGAAGCGTGGTCTTAGGGGTTTTTTAATTTTTAAATTAATGTCTATTTTAGGGGGTACCAGGGAGGGGGGAGGGGATAGACAGGTTGAGGCGGGTGAGGGAAGAGAGGGCCAGGCCAGCGGGCGACGGAGGGTAGCGGAAGGTTCGGTTAGGAGGGGGGAGACTCAAGTCGTTCCGACAGAGGGCATTCCCATCCAAAAGGTCGTGGGGAGAGGCAGATCCGAGGGGAGACAAATGTTATCCTCCCGGTTGGGGGCGCGAAGCCGTTGGCTTCAAACGGTCAAGTGCCTCAACCCCCGCAGGCTAGGTGGCCAGGGAGTACAGAGCCAGGGCCTGCGGCTGATGTTCTGCAACGCCAGGTCCGTTGCCAACAAAGCCCCCCTCGTTCATGACCTTGTGTCAGAGGGGGAGCCGGACCTGGTGGGAATTGCGGAGACCTGGTTGGGCCACGAGGGAGGACTCCCCCTCGTTGAAATGTGCCCACCAGGTTACCGCGCGTTTCATCAGCCCCGGGCCCTAGGTAGGGGCGGTGGGGTAGCGGTCATTGTAAAGGAAGGTCTTGAACCGAGAGAGACCATTGTGCCACAGACTACCGGTTGTGAGTCCCTCTGCGTAAAGTGGGGCCTAGGGAGGCAGTTGGGCTTGCTGGTTGTATACCTGGCTCCCCGCTATGTAGCAGCAGCCCTGCCCGAGCTCCTCGAGGTGATCGCTACGGTGGCAGTTGAGACCCCCAGACTTTTAGTCATGGGGGACTTTAATCTGCCATCGGTGGGTGAATCATCCGAGGTGGCTCGGGAGTTCATGGCTTCCATGACGGCCATGGACCTGACCCAACTAATTCAAGGCCCCACTCACGAGGGTGGACATACACCGGATCTCATCTTTGTCTCAGGCCAATGGAAGAGTGATCTGGGTATAGGGGATATAGTCATCACACCCTTGTCATGGACAGACCACTCACTTCTCCGGCTCGACTTTCCGACCGCTGCTCCCCTCCGCGGGGAGGCGGAACCTGAGTCACCAATCTGGTTCCGCCCCAGGCACCTGATGGACCCGGATGGGTTCCAAACGGCGCTTGGGCCAGTTCCTGTACCCCTGACCCGCGCCCCGATGGAGGACCTCGTGGCCGCATGGAATATTGCGACCACGGGAGCCTTGGATCGGGTCGCGCCCTTGCGGCCTCTCTTGCGGCGGCGAAACACCCTGGCTCCTTGGTTTACCGAGGAGCTGCGGGTGATGAAACGCCACAAGAGATGCCTAGAGGGAAGATGGAGGTCTACCCGTTCTGAATCTGACCGGACACAGGTAAGAGCCCATTTACGGACTTACATTGTGGCGCTGAGAGTAGCCAAACGCCATCATTGTGCTACTCTCATAGCATCCGCAGAAAACCGCCCTGCCGCACTGTTTAGGGTGACCCGCTCCCTCCTTCAACAGAGGGTGCGGGAAGCCCCGTTACAGGGTAGAGCAGAGGAATTTGTGACTTTTCTGCAGGAGAAAATCGCTCAGATACAGAACGAGCTAGCCCCCATTCATAGCCCAGTGGGATGCCACGAGACAGATCTTGTTTGGGAGGAGTTTGACTCCGTTACTTCCGAGGATATGGACAGGTTACGTGGGCGACTGCGAGCCACCACATGTTTATTGGACCCGTGTCCCTCCTGGCTTGTACTGGCATCCTGGGAGGTGACACGAGGCTGGCTCCAAGAGGTTGTCAACGCATCCTTAAGTGAGGGTTCCTTGCCTGCTTCCCTAAAAGAAGCGATGGTGAGGCCCCTCCTTAAGAAGCCCTCTTTGGATCCAGCTGTTTTGAACAACTACCGTCCAGTCTCCAACCTTCCCTTTTTGGCGAAGGTTGTTGAGAGTGTGGTGGCACAACAGTTTCCCGTCACCTGGAGGAAGTTGATTATCTAGATCCGCGCCAGTCCGGCTTTCGGCCCGGGCATAGCACCGAGACGGCATTGGTCGCGTTGGTTGATGATCTCTGGAGGGCCAGAGATGGGGGATGTTCCTCCATCCTGGTCCTATTAGACCTCTCGGCGGCTTTCGATACCATCGACCATGGTATCCTATTGCATCGGCTGGGGGGGTTGGGGGTGGGAGGCACCGTTTTACGGTGGTTCTCCTCCTACCTCTCTGGCCGATCGCAATTTGTGTTGGCAGGGGGGCAGAGGTCGACCGCGAGACCCCTCGTATGTGGGGTGCCTCAGGGGTCGGTCCTCTCGCCCCTCCTGTTCAACACATACATGAAGCCGCTGGGTGAGATCATCCGTGGTTTTGGGGTAGAGTACCACCTGTACGCTGATGACACCCAGCTGTACATATCTACCCCAAACCACCCCAACGATGCCGTAGCGGTGATGTGCCAGTGCCTGGAAGCCGTGCGGATCTGGATGGGAAGTAACGGACTCAGGCTCAACCCGACCAAGACCGAGTGGCTGTGGTTTCCGGCCGCCCGATTCAACCAGCTCATTCCATCGCTGGCCATAGGGGGCGAACATCTTGCCCCTGTGGATGGGGCGCGCAATTTGGGTGTCCTCCTGGATGCCCGGCTGTCCATGGAAGATCAAGTGACGGCCGTGGCCAGGAGGGCGTTATACCAGGTTCGCCTGGTTCGCCAATTGCGCCCCCTATTGGATCGGGACGCCCTTCGCACAGTCACTCATGCGCTCGTGACATCCCGACTGGACTATTGCAACTCTCTCTACATGGGGCTTCCCTTGACGTGCACCCGGAGACTTCAGCTAGTCCAGAATGCAGCCGCGCGAGCAATTATGGGGACCGCAAGGTCTACCCATGTAACACCGCTCCTGCGCGAGCTGCTCTGGCTACCTGTCGTCTTCCGGGTGCGCTTCAAGGTGTTAATTATCATCTTTAAAGCGCTCCATGGCTCGGGACCTAGCTATCTGCGGGATCGGATCCTGCCTCATACATCCTCACGGCCGATTCGCTCCCACAGAGAGGGACTTCTCCGGGTGCCGTCCACTAGACTGTGTCAGCGGGCGACACCCAGGGGAAGGGCTCTCTCTGTGGCAGGCCCGGCCCTCTGGAACGACCTTCCCCCCGATATTAGGACGACCACGGACCTCCGCTCCTTCCGCCTTAAATTAAAAACTTACTTTTTGCGTCTGGCCGGCTTGGGATAGTCCCCCTGTCTAGGGGTTTTACTGGGTAAATTTTAGTTTAGTTAGTTAAATGGGATTTTAGCACAGGTTGAATTTAATTTGGCTTTTAAATTGTTTGTATATTTATTGATGTTTGTATGTTTTTTACTGTTTTTATTCTACCTGTGCACCGCCCCGAGTCCCCATGGGGAGAGGGAGCGGTTTATAAGTATTAAATGATTGATTGATTGATTGAGGTTGCATGCCCGATCCACGGGGGCTAGATGTTCGCCCCCTATGGCCAGTGATGGAATCAACTGGTTGAACCGGGACGCCGGAAACCACAGCCACTCGGTCTTGGACGGGTTGAGTTTGAGTCTGTTGCTTCCCATCCTGGTCCTATTAGACCTCTCAGCGGCTTTCGATACCATCGACCATGGTATCTTATTGCATCGGCTGGGGGGGTTGGGGGTGGGAGGCACCGTGTTGCGGTGGTTCTCCTCCTACCTCTCTGGCCGATCGCAATTTGTGCGTGCAGGAGAGCAGAGGTCGACCCCGAGACCACTCACATGTGGAGTGCCTCAGGGGTCGGTCCTCTCGCCTCTCCTGTTTAACGCATATATGAAGCCGCTGGGTGAGATCATCCGTGGTTTTGGGGTAGAGTACCACCTGTACGCTGACGACACCCAGCTGTACATATCTACCCCAAACCACCCCAACGATGCCGTAGCGGTGATGTGCCAGTGCCTGGAAGCCGTGCGGATCTGGATGGGAAGTAACGGACTTAGGCTCAACCCGACCAAGACCGAGTGGCTGTGGTTTCCGGCTGCCCGATTCAACCAGCTTTCTCCAACGCTGGCCATAGGGGGCGAACATCTTGCCCCTGTGGATGGGGCGCGCAATTTGGGTGTCCTCCTGGATACCCGGCTGTCTATGGAAGAGCAAGTGACAGCCGTGGCCAGGAGGGCGTTTTACCAGGTTTGCCTGGTTCGCCAATTGCGCCCCCTATTGGATCGGGACGCCCTTCGCACAGTCACTCATGCCCTCGTGACATCCCGACTGGACTATTGTAACTCTCTCTACATGGGGCTCCCCTTGAGGTGCACCCGGAGGCTTCAGTTAGTTCAGAATGCAGCCGCGCGAGCAATTATGGGCACCTCTAGATTTGCCCATGTAACACCGCTCTTGCGCGAGCTGCACTGGCTACCTGTCGTCTTCCGGGTGCGCTTCAAGGTGTTAGTCATCATCTTCAAAGCGCTCCATGGCTCGGGACCTAGCTATCTGCGAGATCGGATCCTGCCCCACACATCCTCACGACCGATTCGCTCCCACAGAGAGGGGCTTCTCCGGGTGCCGTCCACTAGACTTTGTCAGCGGGCGACGCCCAGGGGAAGGGCGCTCTCTGTGGCGGGCCCGGCCCTCTGGAACGACCTTCCCCCTGATATTAGAACGACCACCGACCTCCGCTCCTTCCGTGTAAAACTGAAGACCCATCTCTTTCGACTGGCCGGCCTTGAATAGTTCTCTCTGTCTTTTAACGATAAAGTTTAATGGTTTTTTAATTGTATTTTTAGCACGGGTAATTTATTTAATTCTATTTTAGTAATGTTTGTATTATTGTATATTGTTTTAATTATGCCTGTGCACCGCCCCGGGTCCCTGTGGGGAGAGGGTGCGGTTAATAAATTCTAATTTATTATTATTATTATATTATCCAGATCCGTACGGCTTCCAGACATCGGGACATCACTTCAACGGCATTGTTGGGGTGGTTTGGGGTAGAAAAGTACAGCTGCGTGTCATCAGCGTAGATGTGATACTCTACCCCAAAACCACGGATGATCTCACCCAGCGGCTTCATGTATGCGTTGAACAGGAGCGGCGAGAGGACCGACCCCTGAGGCACCCCACAAGTGAGGGGTCTAGAGGTCGACCTCTGCCCTCCTGCCAACACAAATTGCGATCGACCGGAGAGGTAGGAGGAGAACCACCGTAAAACAGTGCCCCTCACCCCCAACCCCTCCAGCCGATGCAATAGGATACCATGGTCGATGGTATCAAAAGCCGCTGAGAGATCTAACAGGACCAGGATGGAGGAACAACCCCCATCTCTGGCCCTCCAGAGATCATCCACCAACGCCGTCTCAGTGCTGTGCCCGGGCCGGAAGCCGGACTGGCGCGGGTCCAGATAATCAACTTCCTCCAGGTGACGGGGAAACTGTTGTGCCACCACACTCTCAACAACCTTCGATAGAAAATGAAGGTTGGAGACTGGATGATAGTTTTCCAACAAAGCTGGGTCCAGGGAAGGCTTCTTGAGGAGGGGTCTCACCATCGCCTCTTTAAGGGAGGCCGGCAAGAACCCCTCACTCAGAGAAGCGTTGACTAACTCCTGGAACCAGCCTCGTGTCACCTCCCAGGATGCCAGTACAAGCCAGGAGGGACACGGGTCCAATAAACAAAGTGGTGGCTCTCAGTCGCCCACGTAACCTGTCCATATCTTCAGAAGCAACAGAGTCAAACTCCTCCCAGAATGGTATCATTCTCAATTTCATTGTAATTTTTACAATGACAATAAAGATTATTATTATTATCTCAAGACCTGCTTCCGACAATCCCTCTAGGCCACTCTTGGTGGAGATCAGCTGGCTCCGGATCTGAGCGATTTTATCCTGCAGATAAACACCAAATTCCTCTGCTCGACCCTGCAGAGGGGCTTCCCGCGGCCTCTGTTGAAGGAGGGAGCGGGTCACCCCAAACAGGGCGGGAGGGCGGTTCTCTGTGGATGCGATAAGAGTGGCACAGTATTGAAGCTTGGCCACTCTCATCGCCACAATGTAAGTCTGTAAATGGGCTCTCACCTGTGTTCGGTCAGATTCAGAGCGTGTAGATCTCCATCTACTCTCTAGGCGTCTCTTGTGGCGTTTCATCTCCCTCAGCTCCTCAGTAAACCAAGGAGCCCAGGTGACTCTTCGCCACAAGAGAGGCCGCAAGGGCGCGACCCGATCCAAGGCTCCAGTGGCCGCGGTGTTCCATGCAGCCACTAGGTCCTCGATTGGGGCGCGGGTCAGGGTCACAGGTAATGGCCCAAGCTCCGTCTGGAACCTCTCGGGGTCCATCAGGCGCCTGGGGCGGAACCATCTAGGGATATCCGGTTCCGCCTCCCCGCGGTCAGATGCAGCGGTATGAAAGTTATTTGTTTGTTTGTTTGTTTGTTTTTAGTTATTTATTTCATCAAATATGAATTAGATAACAGATATAAATATAGACATGATTATGGATGCATGAAATGGATACGAATACAAGGGAATATTCGGACAGAGAAGGTAGGTATGATGGTGCGCTTATGCACACCACTTAAAGACCTCTTAGGAAAGGGGTGAGGTGGACACTAGACAATCTAAGGTTAAAGTTTTTGGGGGTTTGGGGAAGAAACCACAGTATCAGGTGGAGCATTCCAGCCATTGACCACTCTGTTACTGAAGTCGTATTTTCTGCAATCGATTTTGGAGCAGTTTACCTTATGCTTGTAATCTATTGGGAGCTCATGGGTTGTTGTGGTTGAAGCTGAAGTAGTCCTTGACAGGTGGGACATAGCTTAAAATTCTTTGGGACTGTTTCACAAGAGGTGGGAAATGAACACTGGTGTATTCTATTAATCCCCATTCAACTGGGGAGGATACTATCTGTATAGGATTTTCTAAAGACACGTTTTTTACTTTTGGGGGATGCCAGGGCAACGCCAACAATTTTGAGACCAAAGAGCAGTGCCACTACACCTGTGTTGGTGAGTAGGGGAGGAGTTGTGGAGTGGCCTCTGGATAGAAGAAGACCTGCTGTCTCCTAAAATTAAGCCTGGGGTGGATTCGTGTAATATCCTGGTTGGCAGCCCTGGAGATGCTCCCCAATGGCTTGGATGGCCTTGGGTCTCTTACGTGGAACTCTGACTCTGGTTCTTACAAGAGGCTGCGATGGATGCCGTAGAAGGGAATCTCTCTCGCTCTCCTTGAACTGTGGAGTTTCTGCTCCTCTCTGAGCTGGGTGGTTTTCTTGCACACCAGTTTATGACCCTAATACTCTGCTAGAAGGGAGAGGAGTTTGCAGAGAGGAGGAGGAGGAGGAGGAGGAGGAGGAGGAGGAGGAGGAGGACTGTAGGGTCCTTGGTGATCTCTGAGCTTGGTTGTTTTCTTGCAAATGTTTCATTATCCAATTGTGTAACACCAACAGTGCAACTGAGTGTGTGGTGTTGCTACATGTTTATATGCAGTGACTTCTCCTGCCGGTGTGGGTGTGGGTTTTCTCCTTGGCAGTTCCATAAGGAGAATATGATTTCCTGCTTCATTGTTTGTCTCTATTATCTGGATGTTGGATTGAACCTCAGTTCCTGTCCATGGTTATGATTCAACAGAATACCAGAGCTGGAAGGGACTTTGAAGGTCTTCTAGTCCAGCCCCTTTCTCAAGCAGGAGACCCTATATCATTTCAGACAGGTGGCTGTCCAGCCTCTTCTTAAAAACCTCCCAGGGTGGAGCATCTACAACCTCTGGAGGCAAGACGTCCCACTGGCTGATTGTCCTCACTGTTAGGAGGTTTCTCCTCAATTCAGGCTGCTTCTCTCCTTGGTTACTTTCCAACAATGGGCAGAAACGAACCAAGGAGAGAAGCAACGTAGGACTCAGGAGGAATTCCCATCCTCTGTGGGGAAGGAAGTGGGAGGTAGAGTCGTGCTCCAGCCAGCCCCTCTCATCCTGGATGCATGGAGATGTTTTGGATGCTGAAAGGTCCAGAGATGGGACCTTCTTTGCTCTGGGATTCCAATTCAAGGGAGAATCTCCCAGTGGAATGGGGTGCATGAAAGATGTGAGATGGCGTAGTCCACAGCTGCATAAGAGGAGAGGAGAGGAGAAGGGAAGGGAAGAGAAGACCAGCTTAGGGAACTGCAGGGTCTCCTGCTTGGCCAGGGGGTTGGACTAGAAGACCTCCCAGGTCCCTCCAAACTGTAGCGTTCTGTTCTTCTGTCTAGAAGGAGAACAATTTTCTTCTTTGGAAGAAACAGGATTGAGCCCAGAATATTCATATTCCAGAATAAGGAAATGGCTGTCCATGGTTGTGTTTTGTGGAGCTGCAGGGGATGATGGGGGAGGGAGGATCCTGGTCCACCTGGCCATATCTCATCTGGAAGCATGGAGTTGTTTTGGCTGGGATCTTGCTTGATCTGGGATTCCAGTTCCAGAGGATTCTCTCAGCGTTATGAGCTGGGTGGTTTTCTTGCACAGCCTTTTATGACCCAAATACAGGGCTAGAAGGGAGTGGAGTTTGCAGAGAGGAGGAGGAGGAGGACTGTGGGGTCCCTGGTGCTCTCTGAGCCTGGTTGTTTTCTTGCAAATCTTTCATTATCCAATTGTGTAGCACCAACAGTGCAACAGTGTTCGTGGGCTACTGAAAGGTCCAGAGATGGGATCTGGCTTGATCTGGGATTCCAGTTCCAAAGGATTCTCTCAGCCTTGGGATCGTCTCTTTTGCAGAAAAACCCGGGGTGTGTCCCAAGGCCCCTCCAGGCACCATCACCGTTTGTCTCGTGAACTGTAGAAGCGACTGGACCTGTGATGGGAAAAAGAAGTGTTGCCCTTATGGTTGCAGTATTGAATGCAAGGATCCTGTCTAAGGTAAGAGCACTGAGTTCCTATACCTCTCTGTGGGGATTCAGAGATCCCAGAATGGACCTTGGATGGTGAGGAAAGGAGAAGGTCCCAGTCTTGCCTCGAGGACATCAATGTCTCCGTCCTTCTGAGGTGGGACTTGTGGAAGACAAAAGGACAGACGGGGGGAGGGGGAAGTTCCCTCTCAGCTGAGCCTTAAGAGAGGGTCCAAATCTGGGATTAAAAGAGTCACTCAACCCGGGTGACTCTGGGAGGCTTAGGAAATCAACATGCAAGGAAAGCTAACACAACAATGTAAAATTACCACATCAGGGTGCAGATGAGCAGGCAATATCAGATCAATCCAATGACAGCCCATCATCCTTTAACGGAGGCTCTGGCACATCCCGAGTCCAAGGCCCTGGGAAGGGACAGGTTCCTCTAGGTTGGGAGAAGAATGTCCCATGAGGCAGGGCTCCTGCCCCTCCTGGGTGCCACAAGTTGGCATCGTTTCAGCAAATGGAGCCAGAGCCCTGGTCAGGGCACGAGGGGGGGGCAGGTGGGACGATAGGGGCCATGAGATATTCCACGTAGAGCTTTAAAGGTTCTTCCTACCTAGTAGTCTTCCAGGTCTTTCCTCCTCCTCCTCCTCCTCCTCCTCCTCCTCCTCCTCCTCCTCCTCCTCCTCCTCCTCCTCCTCTATTCTTCCTAGAATAGTGACCCCCACTTGAATGCTTCTGGAATGGGGACATTTGGTAGAAAGAGACGCAGGAGCAAAAGACCCCACCCATTTTGTCCACTGTGCAGATCTACAGCTACCTGGCTGTGGACTATCACAGGTCTACACTCAGGTGTCACGAATATTGATGGCTTCATCATGCAAGTCCTTATTTTGGACTGTCAGAGAAGGTCTATACCTCAATCGGGGATGGTCCTTATTATTTGGTAGCCCCATGTCTCTTGTGGTAGCCATCTTCCCTCCCACTTGCCTCCTACTTTCTCCTCCTGAGAGTCCTTCCGTTCTCCTGGAAGGGTGGATCTCCAATTAAATTTGTGGGCAACTGGAGTTTTTTGAGAGAAGAAAGGCAGACCCCACCCACTTTGATCCAACTCACCTGCACAGATGAACAGCCATTGGGCTCTGGACTGGTGACACTTAGGGGGAGAGAAAGGCCAATGTCTTGGTCAGGTGAGACTCCTACAAACTGTAGCACTTAGAGACGTCCTCCAGGCTTGTCACTGATGGTCCAACAACATCCCTCCGACCGATCTGCTCCCATAATGACTGCTTCAGGGGAACTTCACATTGGTGGGAGTGGGGACGTGCGGAAGGGGACGAGACCCAGGAGTAGGAGTAGGAGGTCATGTGAAGCCCTCAAGGTGCCCAAACAGCAGGAATGCCTGGCTGGGCTGGTCAGATGGACTCTTAAGGCTGCTTTGGGGAAATGTCACTTATTTTCTACACAACGGATCGTTGGCCTTTCCTATGTCAGGTGAGGCCCACAGGTAAGGGAACACCCAGCATCTGCATCAAGGGAGGCCTGTTGTGTTTGAACAGGTGAGCCCTGGGGCTGCTGCTCCTTCCTGGATCCTGGCTTATACAACAGCATCCTGGGGTACAAAGCCTGTTTGCATGTTGGCATCACATATTGTACCGTGACTGAAAGGATTGGAAGGGACATCCTGCAAGAGTCACGCTCCCTGGCACGGTCCCAGCAGTGACTCATGAGGATCCATCTGTGTCCTGCCGCAGCACTGAAGGGCATTTGGGTTGGGGGGGCTCTGGAAGAGGGATCCAGTAGAAGATCCCACTGGGTGGGGACTTGGAGAATAACGGCAGGGACTCGGAAGGCCTCACTAAAGTCCTTAAGCTGCATGGCACTCGCTCAGCACCCGAAAGGAGAGGAGACAACGACTGTCGAGGAATGGATTTTAAAATTGACAGAATTGGCAGAGATGGCAAAATGAACTGCCTTGATTAGACATAATGGATGACATTGCTTTATAAGAGACTGGAAACCGTTTGTGGGCTTTCTACCTGTCAATCCCAATAGCAGGCGGAGAACAGAGGGATTTGAAGACTAGCGTAATGTTTGAGTTAAGTTGTTGACTGTTTTGTTTTCTTTCCTTTCATAGATAGATAAATTGACAGAGGGAAGGAGGGAGGGAGAGAGAGAGATACTAGATAGATAGATAGATAGATAGATAGATAGATAGAGATAGATAGATAGATAGATAGATAGATAGATAGATAGATAGATAGATAGATAGATATAGAGATATGCATACATAGTTAAGTAAGGATGAGAACATTTGTAACTATTTTAGAGACCTATCATATAAGAGGAGGAGAATTAATCAGTTTTTTTAAAAATTACTTTTTAGCACCCAGCCAGAGTGGATGTTTCTATATGTTTAACTAGCCGTTCCCAGCCACACGTTGCTGTGGCCCAGTCTTTGTTAAATGGCCAACCAATCTGTGTGAAGATCTACACCTGCACACACAAACACATACACACAACCACTGTATAACCCCCAACCAACCTACCTACTCCCTTTCTCCCTCTCTCCCTCTCCCTACCTACCTACTTTGAAGTGGAGGAAGGTTTCAGGTGAACACCAGTTGAACATGGGTCAGTCGGTCCTGAGAGATAGGCGACTGCCGTTCCAAAGGGACAGGCAATGGCCTCTGTCACCCTCGGCCTCTCTCTCTCTCTCTCTCTCTATCCCTCTACCTACCTACCTACCTACCGACTGCATTTCTCCTTGAATCTTATGGACAGAGTATTATGACATTTTGTATTATGTCACCCTGTGGCCCACTGCTCTCTCTGTATCCATCTACCTACATTTTTTACATTTCTATTGCGTCTACCTGGCACAGGTGTGACATCTACACAATCTATATATATATATATATCATTGGTGCTGTATTTGTAAGGAACGTTGTGTGAAATTTGGAAGCGATCGGTGCAGGACTTTCAGAGATTAGCGGTTTTGAACAAACAGAGTTACATTTTTATTTATATAGATGTTGGATGTTTGGGTCTGTCTTTCTTTCTTTCTTTCTTTCTTTCTTTCTTTCTTTCTTTCTTTCTTTCTTTCTTTCTTTCTTTCACACATTTTGTCATTGTTGTTACTGTTGGATGCTGTACTTTTTTTGTGTTTTTTTCTATTTTGTATTTTATTTCCATTGTTAAATCTATAGATGGAAAAATAAATTCCTTAAACTCCTGAAGTGTGCAGGACAATAGGAACTGGAGTAGGACCACAGGGCCCTGCCTACCTTTCCCCAAACTGACCGGCCAATCCAACTCCCAGATTCTCCACTCTTGTTTGACCATCTTCTGAAAGAGGAAGAGTTTGGATCTTCACTGCATTACGTCATCCTGCATCCGGGATCTGGAGGTGAGGAATGGGGAGAATAAATAGAGCCTTCAGAGTGTGGGGCAGACGGCTTCAGCATGTCTTCTGGAGGTCTTCTTCTCCTGATCGGACTCCTCACCCTCTGGGCAGAGCTGACCCCAGTCTCCGGCCAGGGCCGGCCAGGTAGGGCTTTCTGAATGATCTTAAGACACTTGGCAGGGAGGGGCTGAAGTGGTCAGAATTCTCCCCCAGGGAAGGGAAATCAACACCCCCAGTCTAGAGCCTCTGGCTTGGTGGGGCTCCTTCTGG
Source organism: Rhabdophis nuchalis (assembly GCA_039707465.1). Classification (NCBI taxonomy): domain Eukaryota; kingdom Metazoa; phylum Chordata; class Lepidosauria; order Squamata; family Natricidae; genus Rhabdophis; species Rhabdophis nuchalis. The sequence goes on along the minus strand of CM077644.1, from coordinate 1,170,193 downwards.
GGAGGTTCTGGAGATGGTGGTTGGGGGTCATCTGAACAGGAAAAGAAATGGGAGCCCCCCCCCCCCAATAAACAGAGATGTAGTTTTAGGGGAAGGCCGACCTACTCAATAGTTTAAAATTCTTTGGGACGGTTTCACAGGAGGTGGGGAATTAACACTGCTGTATTCGATTAATCCCCATTCAACTGGGGAGGATACTATCTGTATATGTGTTAGTCTCCCCCGACTTTTTAAAGTTTCTTTTTGAATTCTTTTTTTATAATTTTGTCTTTTAAAAAAAAATTGCTGGTGCTTTGTATTTAAACTTTCTTTAAATAAACTGAAGGCCATACAGGGGGAAAGAGAGAATCTAAAGCCACAGGAACAATCCAGTCCAGCCATCGGATCCAATCCCCAGAGCAGGGAACCAGAGGAAAGCATCTTAAATGGCTCCCGACAGCTTCCGACCTGAGCATGCTAGGAGGGCAACTGGTTGGGGAAATACGTTGAAGGTGTTTGTGGTACCTGATGAAATAACACCTTCCCATCCCGTTTGTCACAGAGTTGTGTTATCTTCCTCCTGACATTGGACCATGTAAAATGAACATACCTCACTTCTACTACAACCTGGCAGCAAATGAATGTCAAAGTTTTACTTACGGTGGATGCAAGGGCAACGCCAACAATTTTGAGACCAAAGAGCAGTGCCACTACACCTGTGTTGGTAAGTAGGGCAGGAGTTGGGGAGTGGCCTCTTGATAGGAGAAGACCTGCTGTCTCCTAAAATTAAGCCCAGGGTGGATTCGTGTAATATCCTGGTTGGCTTGGGTCTCTTACGTGGAACTCTGACTCTGGTTGGATGTCGTAGAAGGGAATCTTTCTCGCTCTGCTTGAACTGTGGAATTTCTGCTGCTCTCTGAGCTGGGTGGTTTTGTTGCACACCAGTTTATGACCCAAATACATGGTTAGAAGGGAGTGGAGTTTGCAGGGAGGAGGAGAGGAGGAGGAGGAGGAGGAAGACTGAAGTGTCCTTGGTGCTCTGTGAGCCTGGTTGTTTTCTTGCAAATGTTTCATTATCCAATTGCATAACACCAACAGTGCAACTGTGTTCATGGGCTGCTGAAAGGTCCAGAGATGGGATCTTGCTTGATCTGGGATTCCAATTCAAGGGGGAATCTCCCAGTGGAATGGGGTGTGTGAGAGACTTTGGGAGACCGGGTGAGGAGATGCTGCCAAAGGAACCGTCTGATAAGAGATGGCGTAGCCCACAGCTGCATAAGATCAGAGGAGACGGGAAGGGAAGGAGATGGAGAGAGGGGAAGGAAAGGAAGGGACAGGTGGGGAGAGAGGGGGAGAGGAGAGGAGAGAATTTCTCCCAGGCTGAGGGCCAGCTTAGGGAACGGCAGGGTCTCCTGCTTGGGCAGGTCAGGGAGTCGGACCGCCCCAGGCTCCTGATGGATCCAGAGAGGTTCCAGACGGAGCTTGGGCCAATACCGGGAACCCTGACCCGCGATTCGACTGAGGTCCTGGTGGCCGCCTGGAATAATGTGGCTACTGGGGCCCTGGACCGGGTCGCGTCCTTGCGGCCTCTCATGCGTCGCCGATCTGCCTTGGCCCCTTGGTTTTCCGAGGAGCTGAGGGCATTGAAGTGACGCAAGAGATGCCTAGAGGGCATTTGGAGATCCACCCACACCAAATGTGATCGAACACGCGCTAGGTCCCACTTAAGGACCTACTTCATGGCGATAAGGGTGGCGAAACGTAATTATCTCGCTGCCCTTATCGCATCCGCAGATAACCGCCCTGCCGCCCTGCCACCCTGTTTAGAGTGACCCGCTCCCTTCTCCAACAGGGGTCGTGGGAAGCTCCTTTACAGGGTCGTGCAGAGGAATTTGGTCAATATCTGCTGGATAAAGTCGCCCAGATCCGGAGCGAGCTGATCTCCAATGAGGTGGACCCGGGCGGGCAATCGGAGGCAGGTCTTGAGACCGTTTTATGGGAAGACTTTGACTTTGTGACTCCTGATGACATGGACAGGTTGTTGGGACGACTGAATGCTACCAGATGTTTATTGGACCCGTATCCCTCCTGATTAGTACTGGCCTCCCGGGAGGTTACACGAGGCTGGCTCCAGGAGATAGTGAATACATCTCTGAGTGAGGGGTCTCTTCTGGCCACCTTGAAAGAGGCGGTGGTGAGACCCCTCCTCAAGAAGCCTTCGCTGGACCCAGCATTATTGGCTAACTATCGTCCGGTCTCCAACCTTAGCTTTCTTGCTAAGGTTGTAGAGAGTGTGGTATCTCAACAGTTCTCCCGACACCTGGAGGAAACCCTCTATCTAGACCCGCGCCAGTCCGGCTTCCGTCCCAGGCACAGCACGGAGACGGCATTGGTCACATTGGCCGATGATCTCTGGAGGGCCCGAGAGAGAGGTTGTTCCTCTGTCCTGGCCCTATTAGACCTCTCAGTGGCTTTCGATACCATCGACCATGGTATTTATTTATTTATTTATTTAATTCGATTTGTTAACCGCACCAATCTCCGTCGAGACGGACTCTGGGCGGTGCACAGGACATTAAAATATACAATAAATAACAATATACAAAAGTTAAAAAGAAATTAAATAGAAAACGTGTGCTAAAATCCCATTAAAAACCTATCTAACTTGGCTGAGGCTCTGTTGTTCTAAAATTCAAGTTCTACGCCAGTCCAGCTTGCTGGAAAAGAAGTGTCTTAAGTGAGCGGCGGAAGAGGGGAAGGTCAGTGATGGTGCGGAGTTCGGGGGGGAGGTCGTTCCAGAGAGCGGGCCCCACCACAGAGAAGGCCCTGTTCCTGGGCGTCGCCAGCCGGCATTGACTGGCAGTCGGCGCCCTGAGAAGGCCCTCTCTGTGGGAGCGAATCGGTCGGTGGTAGGTATGTGGCAGGAGGCGGTCCCGCAAGTAACTAGGCCCCGAGCCATGGAGCGATTTAAAGATGGTAACAAGCACCTTGAAGCGCACCCGGAAGGCCACCGGTAGCCAGTGCAGCTTGCGCAGGAGAGGTGTTACATGAGAACTTCGAGATGTTCCCAAAATCCCCCACGCGGCCGCATTCTGGACTAACTGGAGCCTCCGGATGCCCCTCAAGGGGAGCCCCATGTGGAGAGCGTTGCAGTAGTCAAGGCGAGATGTCACGAGTGCTTGAGTGACTGTGCGAAGGGCGCCCCGGTCCAGAAAGGGACGCAACTGGCGTACCAGGCGAACCTGGGAAAAGGTCCCCCTGGTCACGGCCACCACATGGTCATCCATGGACAGCTGCGAATCCAGGAGGACACCCAAGTTGCGAGCCCTTTCCACAGGGGCCATTGACTCACCCCCGATAACCAGCGATGGAATTAGCTGGCTATGCCAGGGCGCCGGAAACCACAGCCACTCGGTCTTGGACGGGTTGAGCCGGAGTTTGTTACTCCCCATCCAGAGCCGTACGGCCTCCACACACCGGGACATCACTTCGACAGCATCGTTGGGGTGGTTGGGGGTAGATATGTACAGCTGAGTATCGTCAGCGTACAGGTGGTACTCTACCCCGCAACCATGGATGATCTCACCCAGCGGCTTCATGTAGATGTTAAACAGGAGGGGCGAGAGGCCTGACCCCTGAGGCACCCCATATGCTAGGGGCCTCGACGTCGACCTCTGCCCTCCTGTTAGTACAAATTGCGACCGACCGGAGAGGTAGGAGGAGAACCACTGTAAAACAGTGCCCTCCACTCCCAGCCTCTCCAGTCGGTGCAATAAGATACCATGGTCGATGGTATCGAAAGCTGTTGAGAGGACTAACAGGACCAAGATAGAGGAATAACCCCTATCTCTGGCCCTCCAGAGATCATCCACCAACGCGACCAATGCTGTCTCCGTGCTGTGCCCGGGGCGGAAGCCGGACTGGCGTGGGTCTAGATACGCAGTTTCCTCCAGGTGCCGAGCGAACTGTTGTGCCACCACACTCTCAACAGCCTTCGCAAGAAAGTGAAGGTTGGAGACCGGATGATAATTACTTAACAATGCTGGGTCCAGGGAAGGCTTCTTGAGGAGGGGTCTCACCACTGCCTCTTTAAAGGAGGCAGGCAAGGAACCCTCACTCAAAGAAGCATTCACTATTTCCTGGAGCCAGCCTCGTGTCACCTCCCAGGAGGCCAGTACCAACCAGGAGGGACACGGGTCCAATAAACATGTGGTGGCATTCAGCCACCTCGGCAACCTGTCCATGTCCTTGGAAGTAACAAAGTCGAACTCAGCCCACAAAACGGTCTCAAGACCCGACTCAGACAATCCGCCGAGATCTATTGGAGTGGAGGCCAAGTCGTCACGGATCCGAGCGACTTTATCCTGCAGATAAATCCCAAATTCCTCTGCTCTGCCCTGCAAAGGAGCTTCCCACGGCCCTTGATGAAGAAGGGAGCGGGTCACTCTAAACAGGGCGGCAGGGCGGTTATCTGCGGATGTGCTAAGGGTGGTGAGATGTGAACATTTCGCCCTCATTATCGCCACAAGGTAGGTCCTTAAATAGGACCTTGCCTGTGTTCGGTCGGATTCAGAGCAAGTGGATCTCCACCTGCTCTCCAGGCGTCTCTTGCGGCGTTTCATCACCCTCAGTTCCTCTGTGAACCAAGGAGCGAGGGTGGATCAGCACCGCGTGAGAGGCCGCAAGGGCACGACCCGGTCCAAGGCCCCCGTGGCAGCACTATTCCATGCTGCCACTAGACCCTCAGTCTAGTCGCGGGCTAGGGTTACAGGTATGGGTCCAAGCTCCGTCTGGAACCTATCAGGATCCATCAGGTGCCTGGGGCAGAACCATCTCAAGTATCCTCCTGCACCGGCTGGAGGGGCTGGGATTGAGAGGCACTGTATTGCAGTGGTTCTCCTCCTACCTCTCTGGCCGGTCGCAGTGTGTACTGACAGGAGGGCAAAGATCGACCTCAAGGCCCCTTGTATGTGGGGTACCTCAGGGGTCGGTCCTCTCACCCCTCCTGTTTAACATCTACATGAAGCCGCTGGGTGAGATCATCCGTGGCTTTGGGGTAGAATACCATCAGTATGCTGATGACACTCAGCTGTACATTTCTACCCCTGGCCACCCCAACGATGCCATGGAAGTGCTGTCTCGGTGTCTGGAGGCCGTGCGGGTCTGGATGGGGAGGAACAAACTCAGACTCAACCCGTCCAAGACCAAGTGGCGGTGGTTCCCGGCATCTCGATATAGCCAATTAACTCCATCGTTGGCTATCAGGGGGTGAGTCATTGGCTCCCGCAGAAAGGGCCCGCAACTTGGGCGTCCTCCTGGACTCACGGCTGTCCTTAGACAATCATGTGACGGCCGTGGCCAGGGGGGCCTTCTATCAGGTTCACCTGATATGCCAGTTGCACCCCTTTCTTCATCGAGATGCCCTACGCATGGTCACTCAAGCCCTCGTTATTTCCCGCCTAGACTACTGCAACGCCCTCTACATGGGGCTCCCCTTGAGGTGCACCCGGAGGCTCCAGCTAGTGCAGAATGCGGCCGCGCGGGGGATTCTGGGAGTTTCTCATTACTCCCACGTAACACCTCTCCTGCGCGAGCTGCACTGGCTGCCTGTGGTCTTCCGGGTGCGCTTCAAGGTGTTAGTTACCATCTTCAAAGTGCTCCATGGCACGAGTCCTGGTTACTTGAGAGACCGCCTCCTACCACATTCCTCCCTTCGGCCTGTCCGCTCCCACAGAGTGGGCCTTCTCAGAGTGCCGTCAGCCGGTCAATGCCGACTGACGACTCCCAGGGGACGAGCCTTCTCTGTGGCGGGTCCGACACTCTGGAATGACCTTCCCCCCAATATCCGCACCATCACGGACCTACGCCTCTTCCGTCAGATGGTAAAAGCACATTTCTTTCATTTAGCCGGCCTGACATAGATTAGGGAATATTTTAATTTGATATTTATTGGTTTTAATTATTTATTTAAATTTTAGCACAGATCTAATAATTTAATTGTTTTTTTTTTATTGAAAAAGTTTTATTCACACAGATTTTCCCCCTTTTTACCCCCCCGACATATAATATAAATCACATACAAATACTATACCCCCCTCACCCCATCTTAAAATGAGTTTCTCATTCAGATATTATACTCCCTCGCCTCCCAGCAGACACAATATAAGTTTCTCTTAGTATATCAATATCCCATTAACACCATCTTCTAAATTAACTAAACATATAAAAAACATAATATAAATTTCTCTTTAAAAAAAAACCATATCCCATTATTCCCCTCTCTAGATTAATCATACATATATATTACCCCACCCTCCACCCTAACCCTCCCCCACTCCCATTCAAACCCACCCCCCTGACTTCCGCTATACACCACTCTAATAATTCCAAGCATCCCAAATATTATTTACTCTATTCACCTATCAATCTAAGCATTCTTACCTAAAAGCTACATAGTACTTCCTAGTCTGATATTTATTCTGTATATAATCAATCCATTAGAAACCTTATAACAAACTCAACATAAACACCCACACCTTTAACCTTTTAGTTAAACATTAAAATACATAGAAAATAATTCTTAAGATCTAAATAATTGTTAATTGTTTTTTATATTTTGTATATTGTGGGGTTTTTTATCTTTCTGCGCACGGCCCTGTGTCCCTTTTAGGTGAAATAGGGTGGTATATAAATCGAAACAATAAATAATTAAATAAATAAAGAAGACCTCCCGGGTCCCTCCCAACTGTAGTGTTCTGTTCTTCTGTCTAGACGGAGAACAACTTTCTTCTTTGGAGGAAGCAGGATTGCACATTTCCACTCCAGGATCCCATATCAAAAGAGGGGAGCCCAGAATATTCCTATTCCAGAATGAGGAAATGGCTGTCCATGGCTGTGTTTGGTGGGGCAGCAGGGGATGATGGGGGAGGGAGGATCCTGGTCCACTTGGACATGTCTCATCTGGAAGCATGGAGGTGTTTTGCCTAAGGAAAGGTCCAGAGATGGGATCTTGCTTGATCTGGGATAACAGTTCCAGAGGATTCTCTCAGCTTGGAATCGTCTCTTTTGCAGAAAAACCCGGGATGTGTCCCAAGGCCCCTGCAGGCCCCATCTCCGTTTGTCCCGTGAGGTGTGAACGTGACTGGGAGTGCGATGGGAAACAGAAATGTTGCCCTGATGGTTGCATGATTGACTGCATGGAGCCTGTCTAAGGTAAGAGCACTGAGTTCCTATACCTCTCTGTGGGGATTCAGAGATAATAATAATACAATACAATAGCAGAGTTGGAAGGGACCTTGTAGGAGTGTTGGCTATTCCTGCCAGCTTGGTGTCGTCTGCAAATTTGATGAGTTCCCCATTTATCCCCTCATCCAAATCATTGATGAAGATGTTGAAGAGTCCTGGGCCTAAAACAGAGCCTTGGGGGACTCCACTGCATACTTCCTTCCATGTAGATGCAGTTCCATTGAGGACTACACGTTGAGTGCGGTTGGTCAGCCAATTGCGAATCCATCTAATGGTGATGCTTTCTAACCCACATTTTTCTACTTTATCTAATAGTAGGTTATGGTCTACTTTGTCAAATGCTTTACTGAAGTCCAAGTAAATTATATCGACAGCATTCCTCTGGTCCACTTATTTTGTCACTTTTTCAAAGAATGCAATTAGATTAGTCTGGCATGATCTGTTTTTGACAAACCCATGTTGGCTTTTGGCTATTACTTTGTTTGCTTCTAGGTATTCGCTTATTTGTTGCTTAATTATCTTTTCCAGAATCTTCCCTGGTATTGAGGTCAAGCTGATGGGTCTATAGTTTCCTGGATCTATTTTTTTTCCTTTTTTGAAGATGGGAACCACATCAGCTCTTTTCCAGTCTTCTGGCAGTTCCCCGGTGCTCCAGGATCTCTGAAAGATATAGTTCAGTGGTTCTGAGATCTCGTCTGCCAGTTCCTTCAGAACCCTGGGGTGTAATCCATCCGGTCCTGGTGATATGAACTCGTCCAGGGCAGACAGATGCTCACTTACCATTTTCTTCCCTATTTCAACTTGTGTTCCTAGATTTTTGTGGTGCTGTTTTTGATTGGTTGGACTGTTTTATCCCTTGGTGTAAAGACAGATGCAAAAAATGAGTTAAATTTTTCTGTTTTCTCCCTGTTGCTTATCATCTTCTTGCCATTTTCTCCCAGCAGTGGACCAATTGTTTACTTAATTTTTTCTTGTTTTTAACATGTTGGAAGAAGCCTTTTTTTTGTTATTTTTTACTTTTTTGGCAAGCCTTTCTTCATTGCGAGCCTTAGCTTTCCTCACTTCATCTTTACAGGCTCGGGCTATTTGCTGATATTTTGCCTTAGTTATGTCCCCCTCTTTCCACTTTTTATATTTATCCTTTTTGTCTTTCAATTTGTCAGAGAGTTCTTTATGCAGCCATGCTGGTTTCTTTTGGGAACTGTTATTTTTCTTCTTCATTGGTATTGCGCTAGACTGGGCTTTTATAATCTCATTTTTCAAAATTTCCCAAGCTTCTTGAGTTGTTTTCTCCTTGAGGATTCTCATCCATGGAATCCTTCCCAAGCTCTCTCTAAGTTTATTGAAATTAGCTCTCTTAAAGTCTAAGACTCTAGTTTGACTTTATTCTACTACTTTTGTTTGCGTAATGTTGAATTCCAGTATTTCATGATCGCTTGCCCCCAAAGTTCCTGTAGCTTCTACACCTTCTATCATTTCCTCTCTGTTAATGAGAATTAAGTCCAATATTGCTGATCCCCTTGTTCCCTTCTCAACCTTTTGGGAAACAAAGTTGTCTGCAAGGTTTGTTAGGAACCTGTTGGATCTTCCACTTGGTGCAGAGTTTGTCTCCCAATTGATGTCAGGGTAGTTAAAATCCCCCATTACTATTGTAGTGTGTACTATTGTACTATTGTAGATCCCAGAATGGACCTTGGATGGTGAGGAAATGAGAAGGTCCCAGTCTTGTCTTGAGGACATCAAGGTCTCTGTCCTTCTGAGGTGGGACTGGTGGAGGACAGAAGGACAGACAGAGGGGGGGGAGAAGGGGAAGTTCCCTCTCAGCTGAACTTCAAGAGAAGGTCCGATTCTGGGATTAAAAGATTGGGGAGGGGTGTTCTTTGAGAGCAGAGGACCCAGCCTCCTTTGCTCCTTGAGGGAAAGAACCCCCCCCAATCCTGCCATTTATTTGAGATTTCTTCTAAATTCCTCCCTTCAACGATGTCGAGGCCCCAAAGGTTGCAGGGAGCTCCAGAGCCATGGCTTCCATTCGTTCTCTGGGGCCTTTGGGAAGCCCTGTCACTGTCCTCACCACCTTCTAGGAGGCCAGGAGGAAGGAGGGAGGCCTGGGGGGGATGGGTGTGAAAGGGCCAGAGAGCTCTGAAGGGCAGCAGATGCTGACCCATGGCCACTCAGTTGGGAGCGCAGAACCTTTGGGAGCATGACCCCCCCCCCACCCATGGGAAGAGTCCTCACACAGTCCCAGCATGTGGGGCCTGCCCATGTTTCCTCAGTGTTGAAAGGAAGGGACATTGACATGTAAATCCACCAGTCACACCATGTCACACTCCATGCCCAGCCACGGATCGGTTCCTTTGTCTCAAACATTGATAGGACCACCCTACTCAACCCGGGTGATTCTGGGAGGCTTAGGAAATCAACATGCAAGGAAAGCTAACACAACAATGCAAAAAAACCCCATCAGGGTGCAGATGAACAGGCAATATCAGATCAATCCAATGACAGCCCATCATCCTTTAAAGGAGGCTCTGGCACATCCCGAGTCCAAGGCCCTGGGAAGGGACAGGTTCCTCTAGGTTGGGAGAAGAATGTCCCATGAGGCAGGGCTCCTGCCCCTCCTGGGTGCCACAAGTTGGCATCGTTTCAGCAAATGGAGGAAGACCCCTGATCAGGGCACGAGGGGGGGGGCAGGTGGGTCGATAGGGGCCATGAGATATTCCACGTAGAGTTCAAAGGTTTACCTTTAATTGTACGCTGAAGGGAGACACTGCAGTTTCTAGGCAGACCCATGTAGAGTGGATTGCAGTAGCCCACCAGGAAGTGACTAAGACATGTGTAAGTTCTCCTGATGCAGGGAAGGATAGTTGGTGGAACAGGATGAAGTTCTTCCTACCTAATAGGTAATCCCCATTCTCTGATGGTAGCAACCTGACTGAGTCTTCACGGTCTTTCTTTTCCTCCTCCTCCTCCTCCTCCTCCTCCTCCTCCTCCTCCTCCTCCTCCTCCTCCTCCTCCTCCTCTATTCTTCCTTGAATAGTGACCCCCACTCGAATGCTTCTGGAATGGGGACATTTGGTAGAAAGAGACAGAGGAGCAAAAGACCCCACCCACTATGCAGATCTACAGCTACCTGGCTGTGGACTATCACAGGTCTACACTCAGGTGTCACAAATATTTATGGCTTCATCATGCGAGTCCCATAGAGAGTGCCTTCTCCGGGTGCCGTCGGCAGGGCAATACTGGTTGGCGACACCCAGGGGAAGGGCCTTCTCTGTGGCGGGCCCAAACCTCTGGAATGACCTGCCCCCTGAACTCCGTACCACCACAGACCTCCGCCTTTTCCGCCGGCATCTTAAAACGCATTTGTTCCAAGATAACAAATGCCGGCTTAAGATAATCACCCGATTTGGACTTTTTAGTTATAAATTTTAATTAGAGAATTTTAAAATGTTTTAGCACGGGGTAATTTAATTTAATTGGATTTTAATAATTGGTTTATTTATGTACGTTGTGTTTTAATTCGCGCCGTCCTGGGTCCTTTTGTAGGAGAAGGGCGGGGTATAAATTTAATGAAATGAAATAAAATAAAATACACCTTTTGAATTGCACGGTGTTGTAAGATTATGCAGGGCAAGGCTTGGGGCCTCCTGGGTGTAAGACTTCAGCAGAGTGTGGAAGATACCTCTGAGCAGAAACGCCCTAATGGATTCTCTTTCTACAGGTTCCTGTCAGTCAAGATTCACCATTCAACTTTTCCGAATTGTGTCTGGTGCCTCAACTTGGACCAAAAGCCCATCAGGCACCATGGGGTCCCTTCCCCTCAAATACACGGTGGACCTATTCTTCTTTCCTCAAAATAAAGGCATTGGGACCCTACTTCCCACTGAGTGGTGTATTTTTCTGTCCCCTGGAGGCTCTCCCCCTCCCACTTATGGGTGTCCTCCCCATGTCTGAGGATGAGGGGCTGGTCAGACAAGGGATCTCTCAAAGGCTGGAGATTCTGGAATCTTCTGTGTGTCATCTGCCGGACTAACGGACCCAACAAAAGCAGACACTTTCAGAAACTTTAATATTCTCAGAAGCAAAACTTTATTGAGTTCATCATTTCAGCACTGAAGAAAGCAAAACCAACTTTATGGTTTATGCCGCCTAGAATTGTGTTGGCTTTTTCGGCAGTTGCAGCACACGGCGGGCTCCTCTTTAAATGGTATGAGTCAAACTAGGATGAGGTAACTTCCTTAATGAGGTTCAGAATCCTGGCTTGAGCAGATGTATGGTGACACCAGAATCAGAATCAGAATAGAGGTGGAAGGGACCTTGGAGGTCTTCTAGTCCAGCCCCTGCCCAAAGGAAGTGACCCAATACCATTTCAGACAAGTGGCTGTCCAGTCTCTTCTGGAAAACCTCCAGTGATGGAGCCCCCACAACCTCTGAAGAAGAGCTGTTCCATTGGTTAATTGTCTTCACTGTTAGGAAGTTTCTCCTAAATTCCAAGTTGCTTCTCTCCTTGATGGGTTTCCATCCATGGCTTCTTGTCCTGCCTTCTTTGGTGCGTTGGAGAACAGGTTGACCCCCTCTTCTTTGGGGCAGCCTCAGGCTGTGTCGCTTACCTGTAGGGGGTTAATGAGGGGCGGTATTTTCCAGTGCCCTGGAGGAGGAGCCGAGAGAAGAAGAATCTAAGACCCCAACTGGGAGGGTCACAATTCCTCCCTTCTCAGCGTCTTCGTTTCCAACGTCCCATGACTGGGCTGACTCCTGAGGAGGAGGCGGAGGAGTCGTCAGGTGCTGCAACATGTCCATAGTAGTTTACTCACATGTTCTGTGCAAGAAGGGGCCATGAACAGGAGGTGAAACGTTTGCCCGGAGGTTGAGCAAACTGGGTTTTGCAGCACATCTTGAGGAATCTGCCCTGTAAACGCTTGAGTTTCCTCATTCTGTGGGTTGTGTGGTTGAAGCCAAGTGGGAGGAAAGCTTACTCTGTGGGTTCCATGCTCCCTCATCACAGGCTGATGATTGATCTCTTCCACCATAGAGCTCACTGAACAGGAGAGAGAAAGGGCCAAGCCTGGAGATGGTCTTTCTCCATCCCCGACTGGACCACCCACTTAGGAAGAACTTCTCCAACTCCCAACCATCGGGGTCAGGGGTCTCCAAACCTCTCCAGATAGCTATGGAGGTCCGGGGAATTCTGGGGGCTGAAGTCCACAAGGCTTCCTGTCATTTAGGTGATTAAGATGCATTGTCAGCCTTCGCTTTGCTGCATGCTTGGCTGCCATGGAAATGGGGAGGGTGGGTCTTGGGTTAACTATGTGCGCTGGAGGAAGATGGTACGAGCCGGTGATATCTCAAACCTAACGGTATCACATTCCATTCTGATGACTGCTCTGGACGTGATGCCCACCTGATGTCCTGGAGGATATTGCATTGGACACTATTGTAGAGGGCATGGGTTATTGGGGTTGGCTTATGCTTTGATATACACGCTTCGCGCCTAAACTAGTCACTCCCTGCTTGACCTTCGTTTGCTGTTCTTCTGTATTCAGTAAAAGTAACCTTGAACATTCTGAAATATGCTTAAGTGTGGTCTTTCTTGAGTAATAGAAGAAGCGAACCCTGACATGCATAAAATGAAAGATCTGGAAGGGCCCTTGGAGACCTTCTATTCCATCCCCCTGCCCAAAGGAGGAGACCCTCTACCATTTCAGGCAAATGGCTGTCCAGTCTCTTCTTGAAAGTTTCCAATTATGGAGCCCCCACAACCTGTGTAGCGTTCAAGTGAACTGCTATGCTAGGCTATGCTTTGCTCATTATATTGTATTGTATTGTACTCTGCTCTGCTCTGCTATAGCATTGCACTGCACTGCACTATTACATTACATTATATTACATTACATTATCTGATTACATTCTGCCAATAATACCGGAGCCTCCGTGCCCGAACTTTCTCTGCAGTCCCAAACCAAAGAGGAGAAATCTCTTCTCCTCTGCCATCACAACCCCAGGGCAGCCCTGACAAGGAAGTGAGGTGTCCCCCACAAGCTGGGCAGCCCCCATATTCCACCCTCCACCAGGAACTCCCCCCTCCCCGAACTCCTTAACATGGGACTTTCCTGGCTCTGCTAGAACTCTGGAAAGGCGAGTTTTTCTTGGCCAGAGAAAGGACCCATTGACATCAGCAGGGACCTGCCTCGCTCCAACCCTCAGATTCCCCACCTCTTGTTCCCCCATCTTGTGAAAGAGGGAAGAATTTGTGTTCTCATTGCATTACATCCTCCTGCTTCCTGGATGTGAAATTCCCAGTCGCGAGACTATTTAATGCACGCAGCCCAAGGGTGGGTCAGACGGCTTCAGCATGTCTTCTGGAGGTCTTCTTCTCCTGCTGGGACTCCTCACCCTCTGGGCAGAGCTGACCCCCGTCTCTGGCCAGGGCCGACCAGGTAGGGCTTTCTGAATGATCTTAAGACACTTGGCAGGGAGGGGCTGAAGTGGTCAGAGTTCTCCCCCAGGGAAGGGAAACCAGAGTCCCCCCCAATCTAGAACCTCTGGCTTGGTGGGGATTCTTTTTTTTTTTTTTTTTTTTTATTGCAAAAGTTTTATTCAGACAAGTTTTCCCCCCTTTTACCCCCCCGACATGTAATATAAAATCACATACAAAAAGTATACCCCTCACCTCCCCCCATCTTAAAATAAAGTTCTCATTCAAATATTGAGTATTATACCCCCGACCAACATGATATAAATTTAGTATAAAATACATCAGTCTCTCCCTGACACCCTTTCTAAGTTAATTCAACATCATAACATGACCATATCCCATTATACCCATCTCTATATTGCTTATCCACTTATATTTCCCCACCCTCCACCCTAACCCACCCCCACCTCCCAGTCAATCCCACCCCCCCTGAGTTCCGCTGTACACCACTTTAAACATTCCAAACATCCCAGATATTGTTTAATCTATTCACCTATCAATCCCAACATTCCTACCTAAAAGCTACATGGTATTTCCCAGTCTGATATTTATTCTGTATATAATTAATCCATTTTGCCCATTCCTGCATGTAGCTCTCCTGCTTCTGGTCTTTTAGGAAAGCTGAAAGTTTTGCCATTTCCGCAAACCCCGCCACTTTTTGAATCCATTGAGCAATTGTCGGTACAAAATCTTTCTTCCAATGTTGAGCAATCAACAACCTAGCTGCTGTAACCATATACAAAAACAATTTTGTATCCCCTTTACGAAAATCCTTAGTTATGCCCAATAGAAACATTTGCGGGGTAAATTCTAATCTTTTCTTAAATACGTTTTGCATAACCCACCATATTTTTATCCAAAAAGCTTTGACCTTATTGCAAGTCCACCATACATGGAAGAAAGTAGCATCTAAACACCCGCATCTCCAGCATTTAGGTTGAAAATTAGGATACATACATGATAATTTCTTAGGATCCAAATACCATCTATAAAACATTTTATAAAAATTCTCCCTTAAACTTTGTGACTGTGTAAATTTAATATTTTGAACCCATATTTTTTCCCACGTATCCAACATAACGGGTTCATCAAAATTCTGAGCCCATTTAATCATACAATCCTTGACCAACTCGCTTTCTGAATCCCTTTCTAACAGTACATTATATATTCTTTTAACATGTTTTGGGCCAGTCTCTTTTATCTGCTTGATCAACTCCACTTCTTTCTCCATAAAACCAATCCTGCGATCTTCTTTCCATCTCTTCTGTAACTGTGTGTAGTGTAACCAATTTAAAGTAATTCCTGCCTCCAACAGTTGTTCCAAAGTTTTCATCTGCCATTCGCCCCTGTCAAAAGTAAGCACATCTTTATATAAACACCCCCCGAGTGACTTAGTATTTGTAATCCACATGGTGTCTGCAAGATCCAACCAAAGCGGTATTTTATAATCCCAATTAGGCCGGTGCTTCCTCCAAATTCTCATCAGGGCACTTCGGAGAACATGATTGTTAAATACTTTATCCACCTTTTCTTCATAAAACAGATATGCATGCCAACCCAACACAAGATCATGACCTTCTATATTCAATAGTTCAGATTTTGTTTTCCCAAACCAATCTGCCACGCACATCAATGCCGCCGCTTCATAATACAATCGGAGGTTTGGGAGTCTAAGGCCACCTCTTTCACGAGTATCTTGCATAATCTTCATCTTTACTCTCGGCTTTTTCTCCTTCCAAACAAATTTATTTAATGTTGCTTGCCAATCTGACAAGATTTTATCTGATTTAAGCACCGGTATCATCTGAAATAAAAAAATGAATCTAGGTAGAATATTCATTTTAATTGCTGAAATCCTTCGGTGGGGATTCTTCTGGGGAGGTTCTGGAGAAGGTGGTTGGGGGTCAGCTGAACAGGAGATGGAAATTGGAGGGGGCCCCAAGAAAGAGAGAGGGAGTTTTAGGGAACGTCTGACCTCTCTTTACCCAGGGTAGCTGCAGAATCAGGCTTTTAAGCCACAGGAACAATCCTCTCGGCCACCAGATCCAATCCCCAGAGCAGGGAACCAAAGGAAAGCATCTGAAATGGCTCCCGACTGCTTCCAACCTGAGCATGCTAGGAGGGCAATTGGTTGGGGAAATACGTTGAAGGTGTTTGTGCTACCTGATGAAATAACACCTTCCCTTCCGTTTGTCACAGAGTTGTGTTATCTTCCTGATGAACCTGGGCCATGTAGAGCCGGAATCCCTCGCTTCTACTACAACTCGACCTTAAACAAATGTGAAGGATTTACTTATGGTGGATGCCATGGCAATGCCAACAATTTTGAGACCGAAGAGCAGTGCCACTACACCTGTGTTGGTGAGTAGGGGAGGAGTTGGGGAGTGGCCCCTTGATAGAAGAAGACCTGCTGTCTCTTAATGTTAAGCATAAGATGGGTTAATGAAACATCCTGGTTCTAATATCAGGCTATGATGGATTCCATAGAACTGTGGAATTTCTGGTGCTCTCTGAGTTTGGTTATTTTCTTGCCCACAGTTGCATGAGAGGAGAGGAGAAGAAGAGGGAGAGAGGGGGAAGGGAAGAGGAGAAGGGAAGGGAAGGGAGGAGAAGAGACCTTCCCTAATTTCTTAGGCTTCATAGGAGACAGCAGGAGATTTGTCCTTTCAGACCTGCAAGATTCTGTTAAGGTAGCTGGACAACAAAGCAGAATGTCAAAGTTTTATTTATGGTGGATGCCAGGGCAACACCAACAATTTTGAGACCAAAGAGCAGTGCCACTACACCTGTGTTGGTGAGTAGGGGAGGAGTTAGGGAGTGGCCTCTGGATAGAAGAAGACCTGCTGTCTCCTAAAATTAAGCCTGGGGTGGATTCATGTAATATCCTGGTTGGCAGCCCTGGAGATGCTCCCCAAAGGGCTTGGATGGCCTTGGGTCTCTTATGTGGAACTCTGACTCTGGTTCTTACAAGAGGCTACAATGGATGCAGTAGAAGGGAATCTTTCTCGCTCTCCTTGAACTGTGGAGTTTCTGCTGCTCTCTCAGCTGGGTGGTTTTCTTGCACACCATTCTAGGCTGCATAAACAGAGGGATAGAATCTAGATCACATGAAGTGTTAATGCCACTGTATAGTGCCTTGGTAAGGCCACACTTGGAATACTGCATACAGTTTTGGTCGCCACGATGTAGAAAAGACGTGGAGACTCTGGAAAGAGTGCAGAGAAGAGCAACCAAGATGATTAGGGGACTACAGGCTAAAACATATGAAGAACGGTTGCAGGAACTGGGTATGTCTAGTTTGATGAAGAGAAGGACCAGTGGAGACATGATAGCAGTGTTCCGATATCTCAGAGGGTGCCACAAAGAAGAGGGAGTCAAACTATTCTCCAAGGCACCTGGGGGCAGGACAAGAAGCAATGGGTGGAAACTAATCAAGGAGAGAAGCAACTTAGAACTGAGGAGAAATTTCCTGACAGTCAGAACAATTAACCTCTGGAACAGCTTGTGAATGCCCCAACCCTGGAAGTCTTTAAGAAGTTGTTAGATAGCCATTTGTCTGAAATGGTATAAGGTTCCTGCCCACGCAGGGGGTTGGACTAGAAGACCTACAAGGTCCCTTCCAACTCTGCTATTGTATTGTATTGTATTGTTTTTTATGAGCCAAATACTCTGTTAGAAGGGAGTGGAGTTTGCAGAGAAGACGAGGAGGAGGAGGAGGGGGAGGGGTAGGGGGGGAGGGGGGGTAGGGGGGGAGGGGGAGGGGGAGGAAATGGAGGAGGAGGGGAGGAGGGGGGGAGGAGGAGGAGGCGAGGAGGAGGGGGAAGAGGAGGAGGCGGGGGGAGGAGGGGGAGGAGGGGGAGGGGGAGGAGGAGGAGGAGGAGACGGACTGTGGGGTCCCTGATGTTCTGTGAGCCTGGTTGTTTTCTTGCAAATGTTTCATTATCCAATTGGGTAACACCAACAGTGCAACAGTGTTCATGGGCTGCTGAAAGATCCAGAGATGGGATCTTGCTTGATCTGGAATTCCAATTCAAGGGGGAATCTCCCAGTGGAATGGGGTGTGTGAGAGACTTTGGGAGACCGGGTGAGGAGATGCTGCCAAAGGAACCGTCAGATAAGAGATGGCGAATCCCACAGCTGCATAAGAGGAGAGGAGAAGGGAAGGGAAGGGAAGGAGGTCTGCTTGCTGAGTCTGACCTTTGTCCTTGGGATCTTCTCTTTTGCAGAAAAGCCCGGGGTGTGTAAAAAGGCCCCTCCGGGCATAGTCACTCCTTGTATTGCAAAGTGTGAAAATGACTGGATATGCACTGGGAAGCAGAAGTGTTGCCCCTATGCTTGCATGACACAGTGCATGGACCCCATCTAAGGTAATTGTCCACCTTCTGAATGAAGAACCTAACCGAAGCAAACATCTTCGAGACTTTCCAGAGGTTGGATGCAAACCTAATTTCGGCGATGAAGAAGGCAAAACCAGCTCTGATTATGTCCCACGGAAACCCCCATAGAGTATGGAATTCCCCCTCCCCCTGTTAGTGCAGGTCACATTCTCCAACTGAGTGCCATTATTTTGTTATGAGAAAAAGTCTTTAGGTTTCGCAAACAACTGCCGATGGGACCTTGGCTCTCATGACTCTTCTGCCCATTCTTCTCTCTGCCCTTAGTTCTTTGGCAAGTTGAAAGATGAGAACGCAGAAATGCACTTCAAGCTTGACCGTAATTAGTATTGTCACTTAGACCAATAGTTGGCTTAGACCAAAACAAGTGCTGTGTGGGACCTCCTAAACCAAGACTTGGTCTGGGCACACGCAGTCCCACCCATGCTCCTCCTCTGAGCAGACCACAATTAATCCATGCTCAGCTGAGAGAAAGGTCCATAGCTTCACCAGTCAGGGAAGGGTCAGTAACTCACATTTCTGACTATGAGACATGCTCCCAGTCTGAGTTAGAAATCTCCTGTGAAGGTGCCCTAGTCTGTGCTCCAAACAGCAGCTGTCTTGAAGTCTCCTGGAAAGAGAGGATTGGGGAATTACACTGGAGGTCATCTAGTCCATCCTCCTCCCAGGGCAGAAATCCTCAGAGCACCCTGGATATCCTACCTTTACTTGAAACCCTCAGTCCCGGAGCCCCATATCTCCAAGGGGGAGGCTGCCCCATTGCTCCCCTTCTCTGCCAATCAGGACTTTCCTCCTGGTTTCAGATTTGGGTCTCCGTGGTGATAAGACAAGGCAGGGGGAAGTCCTGGGAAACACCAGGAGCCCTCATGGGCAGAAACCTCATATCCGAATCTTTGTTTTTACAGGATCACCAACAAGGGGATCCACCTGAATTGGACCTAATTCGCCAACTTCATCGAGAGACCTTTCTTCTGTCCTGGACCACCCTGGAGACCCTCCCCCCAACCTCCCCACCCTGGGCTCATTCCTTTTTCTCTGCAATAAAGCATCAGTTGTAGCTCCTGGTCTCAGATGTCTTCTTCTGCCCCTTTAGGGGTTTCCCCTTCCCACCTTGACTTGTGTCGTGGTCCCCCCCCCCATCAGAGGAAGAGGAGCTGAGAGGAAGTACATCGTTCCCCAATGTGGCTTTCCAGAGAGAATGTGCAGGGGAAGCCTCTCTCTCAGAGTTAGACCAGGGATTGGCTCTGGAGCCACATGTGGCTCTTCCATCCCTCTGCTGCAGCTCAATGTTGTCAGTCAGCACCACAATTGATGGGGCTTTCGGTAAGGACAGGTAGAGGAAAAAGGATGCCGCGCTAGGAGGAGACTCTATGGTGGGAGAACCGGACTTCCGGTCGGCTCCAGAACTGAACAAGGGGCTTCTATTTAGGACATTTGTGGCTCTTGGAGTATATAAGGTTGTTGACCCCTGAGTTAGACTAACCTAATTGTCACTTTGAATGTGCACTGATCGGCGTACATTAAAGTGAGATGTCATTGAATGCAGCCCTCAAAGGGTCACCACCTCCAATGTACACAATATATAAGCATGAGAAAATAAATAAATATAGTTTGGGGGGGGAAGGCCGCTGTCACCCTCCCTGGGCTGTTAGAATGGGTCTGGAGTCTGGGGAGGGCAAAAAAGGGGTCACCATGCCATTGTGTGCCAAAAGGAGGGGGAGCACAGGGTCACATGTGCACGTGGAGGGGGGGCGGGTGCATAGAATTATGGGTGTGGAGGCCCTGTGCTCCTCCCACCTTTGGCACGTGATGGCAAAAAGTTTAGCCATCCCTATAATATGACCTGGAGAAACAACACAACCTAGATCGGATGTATGTCCTATTCCTATTTTACCTGCCAGGTGATTTGGCTGCCTTGGAGGGGCGATGGCTGGGCCCCCAGCACCCTCATCCTTCCACAGAGGATCATCCCACCAGCCTTTACAGCATCTTCAGTTTGCCTCTTAAAACTCCCCTAAGGTTAAAATCCTTCCTCCAGGACAGATAAAAGCTGCGATTCCTCCAAAAGGGAATTTGAGCGGGTTGCCAGGCAGCTGCCAAGAGGAAGCTGTGGGAATTCTTGTTTGAGTCTTGAGAAAACGTCCCGTGAGAGGAAAGAGGGAGAAGGGGCTGGTGGGCTCAAGGGTCAAGGCTGAAGAGTCAACTCTGCTAAGGCATTGAAGAGATTGAAGAGCTGATGCGACTATAAAGCGGATGAAATGTACGGCTGATGCTGTCAGCTCCGGAGCTGTCATTCATGGGGAGGGTTGCTGGGGGAGCTGCCAAGAATCATGCTTACCAGCTGGAGATCTCCCTCCTCCTCAAGCAACCCAGCTGAGAACTCTCCATAACTCTTCATGACTGACTGCATGGTTCCAGGCCCCCGCAGAATTAGCTACAGAGTTCCACAGGATGCAAATGGAGTAGTTTGGGTTCCGTATTTCACCCAATGGGGTGGAGATGGACTCCGCAAAGGCAAAGGCGGTGTTGGACTGGCAGGCCCCTAAAACCCACAAGCAGTTGCAGAGGGTTTTTTAGGGTTTGCCAATTTCCATTGCCAGTTCATCCCATCCTTTGCCCAAGTGGCCCTTCCACTAACCGACCTCTCAATGTCAAACTCCCGACTGGGAAGCCCAGATGTGTGGACAACAGCATGTAAGAAAGTGTTTGAGCGTCTGAATGAAGATGAATCAGCATTGGGATAGCCAGTTGAAGACCGTGAAGGGGTCCATGAGTCGTAAGTCTTTAGGCAGCCAGGAGAGGAAGAATTCTCTTTCTCCTTGTGTCCAGTATCCATGGCTAAGTTCTCTGTGTAGAGTTAAGACGAAGATTGATTGCTTCTCAGGTATTTGCTATGACATATATTTCTGTTTATGTTGCACCACGGGTGGGTTTCAGCCGGTACAGATGGGTATGGGCGTACCGGTTGGTGAAATTTAGCATGCCTTAGCATATCGGTTCTTCTGGAGGCTCCTGACAAGCCCACAGGGCCTGTGCTGCCCTCTTCTCTTTGATAGCCACCTCATTTCCAATGAAGGTGGTGGGGAATCCATGCAGAGGGAGGAAATTGCATGGATTCCCACCCCTTTCATTGGAAACGAGGCGGCTGTCAGAGGAGAGAGCAGCAAGTGCTGGTGGGCTTGTCCAATGAATCCTCACCTCCAGCTCCTTCTTTGCCTGTTTGAAGAAGCCATGCAGGGGCGCTGGTGGTCTTTCTCCATCCGCAATTGGACCACCCACTTAGGAAGAACTTCTCCAACTCCCAACCATCTGGGTCAGGGGTCTCCAAACCTCTCCAGATAGCTATGGAGGTCCAGGGAATTCTGGAAGATGAAGTCCACAAGGCTTCCTCTCATTTAGGTGATTAAGATGTGTAAAATGAAAGATCTGGAAGGGCCCTTGGAGGCCTTCTATTCCATCCCCCTGCCCAAAGGAGGAGACCCTCTACCATTTCAGGCAAATGGCTGTCAAGTGGGAATGTCAAGTCTAGGTGAGCATATCCACATGCATAGTGTTCAAGACAACTGCTATGTTATGTTATGTGATGTGATGGGATGTTATGTTATGATTATATTGCATTGGATTGCATTACATTACAGTGCGTTACCTTACATTACATTCTGCCTATAATACCAGATCCTCCGTGCCCAAAATCTCTCTGCGGTCCCAAACCAAAGAAGAGAAATCTCTTCTCCTCTGCCATCACAACCCCAGGGCAGCCCTGACAAGGAAGTGAGCCCCCCCCAAGGTAAGCAACCCCCATATTCCACCCTCCACCAGGGACTCCCCCCTCCCCGAACTCCTTAACTTGGGACTTTCCCGGCTCAGCTTGAACTCTAGAAAGGCGAGTTTTGCTTGGCCAGAGAAAGGACCCATTGACATCAGCAGGGACCCCCTCCTGCAAACCGCTCATACCTTTGGCCCAAAGACGACAAACAACCCAAAAGTTTCACAATCCATCATATTAGGGCGACCCTTTTTGCGTCATGGTTGAAAATTAAACAACTATATATCCAAATCCCAAGATGGCTAGCACCAACCGAAGCAGTGACCTATCCAACGGTTCATAATCCAAAAAGAAATTTAACTTATGAAGATTTGACAGACGAAATTGGTAATATCAGAACACGGGCAGATTTAGAGTTAAGGGGTTGGAAAATATATTGGTGGTCCTACACCCAAGCAGTATCTAAATTTAATAAGGATAAAAAACAATTTGGAATTTACCCGTCAACACAAGATATTGATAAGATCTTATGGGATTCACCGATTAAATTTATTTCTAAAGCATATAAATTGCTTTTACAAGGATACATTGGTGAGGAAATAATCAAAGGTGCTATGATCGCTTGGGGGAGGAATATAGGAAGAAACATTACACTCGACGAATGGCAAACAATTTGGGGCAAATCTATTAAAATGACCCTGGCCTCCTCATTCAAGGAGAACTTATACAAAATGTTATATAGGTGGTATTTACCACCATCCCGAATAGCATATATGTTTCCAAATACTTCCGACAGATATTGGAAATGCAAAACGGCCAGGGGTACGTTCTTTCACCAATGGTGGACTTGTCCAAAAATTAACCAACTTTGGAAGAAAATACAAATCTGGCTGATGGAAATAGTAGGTATCAACTTCCCTCTTAATCCTGAATCTTATTTACTTGGCATTAAACCAAACCAAACTCAGAACCAAGACTGGTACCTTTTTATACACATTACAACAGCAACAAGGATGGCCATTGCGCAACAATGGAAAGATAGTAATGTACCAACAGACCACCTCGTCATATCCAAAATTTTCAACTGTGCTGAATCCGATAGGTTAACATATGCCTTAAAAGACAAAACAGAGTCAATCTATGCTCAAACATGGGAAAAATGGTACATATGGTACGACAAGAGAACAAAAGGATACCAAAGTAAACAACCAAATAATATAAATGTGAAATAAATACAAGGAACAAATGAGACGATAATGAATTTAAGATAATTATAGAGATATATATGCAGATAGTTAAGTTAAAATGTATATAGTAATGAATAGAACAGACTGGGACAAACAAAAACTTTTGAATTAGGGGAATAGCTATATCCCCGGTATGTCTACCCTTTTCTTTGCTTTTTTCTATTTCCCCCCTCTTCTCTCCCCCTACCTTTCTTTCCGCCTTAATAATGTATGTCGATTTTCCTTTATATTTGTTAAATGTTATTCTTTATATTTATATTAATAAAGATTTTTTTTTTTAAAAGAGAGAGACCACCAGCGCCCCTGCGTGGCTTCTTCAAACAGGCGAAGAAGGAGCTGGAGGTGAGGATTCATTGGACAAGCCCACCAGCACTTGCTGCTCTCTCCTCTGACAGCCGCCTCGTTTCCAATGAAAGGGGTGGGAATCCATGCAATTTCCTCCCTCTGCATGGATTCCCCACCACCTTCATTGGAAACGAGGTGGCTATCAAAGAGAAGAGGGCAGCACAGGCTATGTAGGCTTGTCAGGAGCCTCCAGAAGAACCGATATGCTAATGCATGCTAAATTTCACCAACTGGTATGCCCATACCCATCTGTACCGGCTGAAACCCACCCGTGGTGCAACATAAACAGAAATATATGTCATACCACAACAATTTAATCCAACAGACTTGGAAAGAGAAGGAGAAGGAGAAGCGGAGAGCAGGAGTCGGGAGGAATCGAAAGAAGATGATATGGGGACAGATAATATAGGGGGAGGAGAGGAAATTGAAGGGATAAGAGAAGGGGAAGGAGGACCAACACTAGCAACACAGAGAGAAACAAGACAATCCAAGAAAGCTACAACCAAAGGGCAGTAAAGAATAGGAACGACAGGTATAATGGGGGAATGTATATGTTTATTGTCGGTAAATATTAACGGCTTAAACGGCCCCTCTAAACGAAATAGAATTCTGAATAAATTGACTAAGATCAAACATGATATTATTTGTTTACAAGAGACTCATATAAAAAAGGATCATGCGCATCTACTAAGACATCGGAAATTGGGTAATATGTTTACCGCCTTAGCAGAACAAAAAAAGAGAGGTTTAGTGTTTTATGTGCAACACCATTTGAAAGCCCAACAAATCTTTGCTGATCAGGAAGGAAGGATCTTAGTGATAGAGATAGAGATTGGACAGAGGAAGTGCCTTCTGGTTGGTATATACGCCCCCAATGTCAATCAAAAGGCCTTTTATGAAGATCTGTATGGGAGACTGGGGGAAGCGGAATATGATCATATCTGCCTACTGGGGGATTTTAATGCGATGGTGGATAAAACTCAGGATTATATTCGGGGGGGGGGGGGAATCAAGGAGGTTTGAAAGAAATTTAAAAAACCCTACCAAGGATATGTCATAAGATAAGGGAGGAATTCGGCCTACAAGATGTGTGGAGATTACACAACCCTGGGAAAAGGCAATACACCTATTTCTACAATACACCCAGACACCATTCCTGGACACGTTTAGACATGGTCTGGATCAGGGGTGGGTTTCAAAATTTTTGGAACAGGTTCTGTGGGTGTGGCCTGCTTTGTGGGAGTGGCTTGCTGGCCATGTGACTGGGTGGGAGTGGCTTGCCAGCCATGTGACCGGGTGGGAGTGGCCAACTTGGAAAATGTGAAACTCACTTAACAATGGTCTTGGTTAACAACTAAACTTTTGGGCTCAATTGTGGTCATACGTTCTTTCTTTCTTTCTCTTTCTTTCCTTCTCTCTCTCTTTCCCTCTTTCTCTCTCTCTCTCTTTCTCTCTCTCTTTCCCTCTTTCTCTTTCTTTCTTTCTTTCTTTCTTTCTTTCTCTCTTTCTTTCCCTCTTTTTCTTTCTCTTTCTTTCTTTCTCGCTTTCTCTTTTTCTTTCTCTCTTTTTCTCTCTCTTTCCTTTCTGTCTCTCTTTCTCTGTCTTTCTCTCTCTCTTTCTTCTCTCTCACTTTTTTTCTTTCTTTCTTGCTTTCTCTTTCTTTCTTTCTCTCTCTGTCTCTCTCCCCTTCATCCGCCCATCTATCACTCTGTGTTTGTTTGTGTTTGTGTGTGTCTGTCTCGCATTCACGCACTTAATCACTTTCTGCGTCTCTCTCTTTCTCTCCCTCCCTCCCTCTCTGTCTCTCTGTGTGTGTCTGTCACTCTCTGATTCCCCCCTCCCTCCCTGTCTCTCTCTGTGTCTGTGCCTCTCTCTGTCTGTCTGTCGTCGTGCCCGCCCGCCCGCCCGTCCCCCGCGGAGCCTCTTCATCCCGGGGCCGCTGTGCTCACTCACCTTAGCCTGCCCTCCCCGCCGCCCGGCGGCCTGCATCTGAGAAGCATGTGTGTGTGTGTGGGAACAGGGAAAGTTTTGCCGCGAGTGGCGGGGGGTGGGGGTTTGCGCAGCTTAGCGCGCTCTTGTTCCGCTGCCACCCCTAGCCGGCAGGCTTCAAAGGCCGAACGCTCGCTGAAGGGCTCGGCCTTTGAAGCCTTCCAGCTAGGGGCGGGGCGGAAGAGCACGCTAGGCTGCGCGAACCCCCCCCCCCGCCCCCCACGCCAACAGGGAAAGCAGGCCCGGCAGCTTCAAAACTAAAGCGCCTGGGTCTTGAAACTTTCCCTGCTAGGGATACACGAGCGAGCCACGTGTTCCTTAGATACTTCCGGGTCCACAATCCAAAGGGCTCGCTTGGGATCCGGAAATTTGACGAAAGGACTCGCGCAAACCCCTGCGAACCCTCAGGAACCCACCCCTGGTCTGGATGTCTCCAGAACTGAGGGGAATGGTGTCCGGAATAGAAATTGGTACTAATTAATGGGCGGATCATAGTCCTTTAAGGCTGACATGGAAGATCCCTGGATACAGGCAAACTAGATGGAGAATGTGGGTGGGGGCTCTGCAAGATGAAGACTTTATGGGGTCTTTTAAAAAAGAGATGAGTTTTTTTATCCAAGAGAATAAAACCGAAGACACATCCATTTATAATACTTGGGACACTGCTAAGGCAGTTATGAGGGGTTTACTGATTAAATACGGCGCTAACTGTCTCAAAATTAAAAGAGCACAACGGAAAGAACTCCTGAATAATCTGAGTAGAGTTGAGCAGAGAATGCAGGAAGGGAATGAGCAGGAACACCTGGTTGAGGAAAGGACGTTCTGGCAACATCAGATTAGCTTGCTAGATAAAGAAGAGTTAGCCTCTAAGATTAAATGGTCTAAACAACATTATTTCGAGAATGCCAATAAGCCAGGCAGATGGCTCTCATACCGCCTAAGGAAGGAAGGCGAACAACGTAGGATAGAGGGGTTGAAGGATTTGGATGGAAACTTCCATACTACTAAGGAAGGGAAAAAGAAAATGGCACAAGAATTTTTTACCAAACTGTATGAGAAAGGGGGAGAAGAGATACAAGGAATCAGACAGTTTTTGATTAAATCTGACCTACCCCAAGTCCCTGAATCTATGAAGCAACTTCTTAACGCTGACATAACGGAAGGGGAAGTAGAAGCAGCCATGATGAAACAAGCCAATGGGAAGACCCCGGGTACAGATGGGCTACCGGTTGAACTATATAAGGCGATGTTTGGGGTACTGGGTAAATATATGACAGAGTTGTATAACAGAGTGATGAGGGATACCCAGATTCCAGCATCGTGGTCTGAAGCGTTTATTTCCATTATTCCCAAGGAAGGGACTGACTTGTCACTTATTAGAAATTATAGGCCAATTTCGCTGCTAAACTCTGATTATAAAATTTTTGCGGCAGTGTTAGCAGCAAGACTTACCTGTTTTCTTAATACCTTTATACACTCAGATCAGAATGGCTTCCTCCCCAACTGACACCTACGGGATAATTTGAGGATGATTATGAATACCCTGGAATATTTTGAGGCCTGCCCGGATAAACAGATGGCCATAGTTTTTGTTGACGCCCAAAAGGCATTTGATCGGGTCTCCTGGGACTTTATGATATCCCAGATGGATTATATGGATTTTGGCACAAAATTTATTGGGGCAATTCAGGCCATATATCAAAAACAAACAGCAAGGGTATTGATTCAGGGAGAACAAACAGGGAAGATACATAGAGGTACAAGACAGGGTTGCTCCTTATCCCTGCTCTTATTTGTCTTGACTTTGGAACCTCTACTGAGAGAAGTAAGACGGAAAAACGAGATAAAGGGACTGAGGATTAGATGGGAGGAGGTTAAGGTGCAAGCCTATGCTGATGATCTGGCCTTCATTCTAGAGGAACCAAGGGAATCTGGACTGCATTTGTTAGAACTAATTAGGGAATTTGGGAGCGTTGCAGGTCTACTTCTTAACGAAGATAAGACCAAAATGCTGGTCAAAAACATGACCACAAGACAGAAGCACCAACTTGAAGGACTAGTGGGTCTGAAGATCGTAAATAAAATCAAATATTTAGGAATATGGCTGACAGGGAGATGTAGCTCCATAAAGGAAAATAACTATGTTCATCTTTACAAACAGATGGTCCAAGTTTTCGGCAGATGGAAGAACCTGCAACTCTCCCTCATGGGGAGAATAGCAGTTATTAAAATGTGTATCCTTCCGGGTTGAGCTGCGGTTGTCGAGGTCAGGCTTTCACGAGCTTGCCGACCCAGCAGCCTGTAGAGGCGTTTTTAAAAGATCGTAAACGCCTTGGACGCTCCAAACTCCTCAGGAATTTAGGAGAGAGCTCGCGCTGTCGGGTTGAGCCACTTGTGAAGCTCTCCAGAAGGTTTTATAGCCTCTCGGGTGCAGGCAAGAAGAGCCCCCCTTCTCAGCTGCTTTAAGCTCCGGTCTGCTGGACTCCTCCGCTAAGGATTTAGCGGAGCAAGACACCGTAAACAACTCCTTAAAACCCAGGCAACCCATCAAGGAAGACATTTGCAAGTATTTTAATTTTAAAGTTTGAATCTCTCTAAGCGATAGTAGCGCTGAATTTGTATGGCACGGGCTTAGAACAAAGGATTCAAAATGGCGTTAATGTAGATGAAAGTTTAAAGAAAGTGAAAGTTAACTGATTTGTGGATTCCAATCTCTGTTTAACCCTGGCTGACAGCTGGAGGTGGGCTATAGAGCTAAACACATTAACTTTTACTGACTTATTTTGATACTTTGAAGAGTTTTTTTTTCTTAGAAAATTGGGAAAGCTTAAAAGTATGGCAACGGAACAAGCTGGTGCAGTAACTCCCCAGGATTTTAAAGATTTGATGAATTTCATAGTTAATGAAAGTAATGAACTCAAAAGAATGGTCCAGGATAAATATGATCAATCGGGGAAAAAATGCAAGCAATGGCCAAGAGGCTGTCTGAAGTTATAATTAAAATTGATAATAATCTGTTATGTTTTAGTATCTTATATTGTTATTATATTGTTGTGGAGATATATGCCTGCAATTTATTGCATCCTTCCTGTGATAGGATCTGAAATCCTTCTACACCACCTCTGTTTCCTTTGTGAAAGGAGAATGTAACTTTGCTCTTTTCAAATACTAGAGCAATCTTTATATCTTTTGTGCTGTTAAGTGGGCAATTAAGCAAATGGATAGGGGAAAAATAACAAACCTTCTGAACCAGGAAGGATGCAAATTTGAGTTAGGATATATGGGTTAAGTTTTACAATGTGTTAGGTTATATGACATGGTATTTAGATCTTAAGAATTATCATGTATGTATTTTAATGTTTAACCAAAGGTTGAAGGTGTGGGTGTTTATGATGGGTTTGTTATAAGGTTTTTAATGGATTGATTATATACAGAATAAATACTAGATTAGGAAGTACTGTGTAGCTTTTAGGTAAGAATGCTTAGATTGATAGGTGAACAGAGTAAATAATATTTGGGATGTTTGGAATTATTAGAGTGGTGTATAGCGGAAGTCAGGGGGGTGGGTTTGAATGGGAGGTGGGGGAGGGTTAGGGTGGAGGGTGGGGAAATATATATGTATAATCAATCTAAAGATGGGAATAATGGGATACGGTTATCCTAAGAGAGATTTATATTATGTTTTATATATGTTTAATTAACTTAGAAGATGGCGTCAATGGGATATTGATATACTAAGAGAAATTTATATTGTGTTTGCTGGGAGGCGAGGGGGTATAATATTTGAATGAGAAATTTATTTTAAGACGGGGTGAGGGGAGGGGGTATAATATTTGTATGTGATTTATATTATATGTTGGGGGGGTAAAAAGGGGGAAAATTTGTTTGAATAAAACTTTTTCAATAAAAAAAATTAAAAAAAATAAAAATAAAATGTGTATCCTCCCCAAATGGCTATTTCTATTTCAATCGGCCCCTGTAAGATTGGAAAAAAAATTCTTTAATGAAATGAATAGAGCCGTCTCAAAATTTATTTGGCAAGGTAAAAAACCCAGAATTAAACTGAAAATGATGCAGGAACCTAGAATTAGAGGGGGATTTGGCCTCCCCAATTGGCAGCTTTATTATCAGGCGGCTCTATTAATTTGGATTAAAGAATGGATGACCCTGAGAAGAACACGGCTCCTGACTATTGAAGGCTGGGGCCTACAGTATGGTTGGCACTATTATATTTGGCCCGGTTCAGAGCGACCCAAACACTTCAATGACCACCTTGTGCGTAGGATCTTGAGTTATTCTTGGGAGAAGTTGAGGAGGAAGTTATATTTGAAGGTGCCATGCTGGATCTCTACTCAGGAAGCCCTTGTTTACCCAACACGATACAGAGGGGAGAAGATCTTGACATATGAGGAGATCTTAGATTCACAGGGGAATTTGAAGACCAGGGAATCATTAGCTTCGCAAGGATACCATATCGACTGGTGGCCATATTCCCAGATATTCTCAAGATACAAAAAAGATCAGAAGACTGAAGGTATATATCCCTATAAACAAGAACTGGACAAGGTTCTTTTTGGAACAGAGGAAGGGATGCTCTCCAAGTGTTACGGACATCGATTGTTATTAGACGTAGGGGAAGAAGTGGTCAAAGACTGCATGATTGCTTGGGGACGAAATATAGGACGCACATTGGACTTTCAAAGTTGGGAAGAAATTTGGTTCAAAAATATGAAATTGACTATGGCAGCCTCGTATAAGGAAAATATATATAAAATGATATATCGGTGGCATCTACCCCCGGCAAGACTTGCCAGAATGTTCCCTGGGACCATGCCTAATTGCTGGAAATGTGGTCATAGAGAGGGGACTATTTCCATCAGTGGTGGACCTGTCCAATGGCGATTAAATACTGGAAAAAAATCAGGCAGTGGTTAATAGAAATCACCCAACATCAATTAGATTTGAAACCGGAAACCTTCCTGTTAGGACTCAAACCCCCAGATATCAACATGGAGATATGGTTTTTGGTATTGCACATAATTATTGCGGCAAGATTGGCATTTGCCCAGGAATGGAAGAGTGATCAAATACCAATGGATAGGGCAGTAATAAATAAAATTAATGAATGCGCAGAATCGGATAGATTAACAAAATTAATTAAAGGAAAAAAGGACTCAGAATTCTACAACTCGTGGAAGAGGTGATATAACTGGGTACGGGAACGACCGAATAATAACAACTGAAGCAATAATATATGTTTAAATCAGATATTGGTAAATAATATCAATCAGAAATTAAAGGACGAATAAGAATTGATGAAGTAGGTAGGTTAACTAGATGGGCTGTATATAGTGTAAATGTTGGTGTTAAATATTAGGCCTATTATTCGGACGGTAATGTTAAGTTTGGTTATTTAAATGTTATGTTTCTCGCGCTGTGACTGCAATATTTTAAAATTATGTTTGTATGATTTTATTTTTATAAGAATAAATAAAAAAAATATTACAAAAAAAAAAAAGAAATATATGCCATAGCAAATACCTGAGAAGCAATCAATCTTCTTCTTAACTCTACACAGAGAACTCAGCCATGGATACTGGACCCAAGGAGAAAGAGAATTGTCCCTCTCCTGGCTGCCTAAAGACTTACGACCCATGGACCTCTTCACGGTCTTCAACTGGCTATCCCAATGCTGATTCATCTTCATTCAGACGCTCAAACACTTTCTTACATGCTGTTGTCCACACATCTGGGCTTCCCAGTCGGGAGTTTGACATTGAGAGGTCGGTTAGTGGAAGGGCCACTTGGGCAAAGGATGGGATGAACTGGCAATGGAAATTGGCAAACCCTAAAAAACCCTCTGCAACTGCTTGCGGGTTTTAGGGGCCTGCCAGTCCAACACCGCCTTTGCCTTTGCGGAGTCCATCTCCACCCCATTGGGTGAAATACGGAACCCAAACTACTCCAGTTGCATCCTGTGGAACTCTGTAGCTAATTCTGTGGGGGCCTGGAACCATGCAGTCAGTCATGAAGAGTTATGGAGAGTTCTCAGCTGGGTTGCTTGAGGAGGAGGGAGGTCTCCAGCTGGTAAGCATGATTCTTGGCAGCTCTCCCAGCAACCCTCCCCATGAATGACAGCTCCGGAGCTGACAGCATCAGCCGTACATTTCATCCGCTTTATAGTCGCATCAGCTCTTCAATCTCTTCAATGCCTTAGCAGAGTTGACTCTTCAGCCTTGACCCTTGAGCCCACCAGCCCCTTCTCCCTCTTTCCTCTCACGGGACGTTTTCTCAAGACTCAAACAAGAATTCCCACAGCTTCCTCTTGGCAGCTGCCTGGCAACCCGCTCAAATTCCCTTTTGGAGGAATCGCAGCGTTTATCTGTCCTGGAGGGAGGATTTTAACCTTAGGGGAGTTTTAAGAGGCAAACTGAAGATGCTGTAAAGGCTGGTGGGATGATCCTCTGTGGAAGGATGAGGGTGCTGGGGGCCCAGCCATCGCCCCTCCAAGGCAGCCAAATCACCTGGCAGGTAAAATAGGAATAGGACATACATCCGATCTAGGTTGTGTTGTTTCTCCAGGTCATATTATAGGGATGGTTAAACTTTTTGCCATCACGTGCCAAAGGTGGGAGGAGCACAGGGCCTCCACACCCATAATTCTATGCACCCGCCCCCCCTTCACGTGCACATGTGACCCTGTGCTCCCCCTCCTTTTGGCACACAATGGCATGGTGACCCCTTTTTTGCCCTCCCCAGACTCCAGACCCATTCTAACAGCCCAGGGAGGGTGACAGCGGCCTTCCCCCCCCCAAACTATATTTATTTATTTTCTCATGCTTATATATTGTGTACATTGGAGGTGGTGACCCTTTGAGGGCTGCATTCAATGACATCTCACTTTAATGTACGCCGATCAGTGCACATTCAAAGTGACAATTAGGTTAGTCTAACTCAGGGGTCAACAACCTTATATACTCCAAGAGCCACAAATGTCCTAAATAGAAGCCCCTTGTTCAGTTCTGGAGCCGACCGGAAGTCCGGTTCTCCCACCATAGAGTCTCCTCCTAGCACGGCATCCTTTTTCCTCTACCTGTCCTTACCGAAAGCCCCATCAATTGTGGTGCTGACTGACAACATTGAGCTGCAGCAGAGGGATGGAAGAGCCACATGTGGCTCCAGAGCCAATCCCTGGTCTAACTCTGAGAGAGAGGCTTCCCCTGCACATTCTCTCTGGAAAGCCACATTGGGGAACGATGTACTTCCTCTCAGCTCCTCTTCCTCTGATGGGGGGGGGGACCACGACACAAGTCAAGGTGGGAAGGGGAAACCCCTAAAGGGGCAGAAGAAGACATCTGAGACCAGGAGCTACAACTGATGCTTTATTGCAGAGAAAAAGGAATGAGCCCAGGGTGGGGAGGTTGGGGGGAGGGTCTCCAGGGTGGTCCAGGACAGAAGAAAGGTCTCTCGATGAAGTTGGCGAATTAGGTCCAATTCAGGTGGATCCCCTTGTTGGTGATCCTGTAAAAACAAAGATTCGGATATGAGGTTTCTGCCCATGAGGGCTCCTGGTGCTGCCTAGGACTTCCCCCTGTCTCGTCTTATCACCACAGAGACCCACATCTGAAACCAGGAGGAAAGTCCTGATTGGCAGAGAAGGGGAGCAATGGGGCAACCTCACCCTTGGAGATATGGGGCTCCGGGACTGAGGGTTTCAAGTAAAGGTAGGATATCCAGGGTGCTCTGAGGATTTCTGCCCTGGGAGGAGGATGGACTAGATGACCTCCAGTGTAATTCCCCAATCCTCTCTTTCCAGGAGACTTCAAGACAGCTGCTGTTTGGAGCACAGACTAGGGCACCTTCACAGGAGGTTTCTAACTCAGCCTGGGAGGATTTCTCATAGTCAGAAATGTGAGTTACTGACCCTTCCCTGACTGGCGAAGCTATGGATCTTTCTCTCAGCTGAGCATGGATTAATTGTGGTCTGCTCAGAGGAGGAGCATGGGTGGGACTGCGTGTGCCCAGACCAAGTCTTGGTTTAGGAGGTCCCACACAGCACTTGTTTTGGTCTAAGCCAACTATTGGTCTAAGTGACCATACTAATTAAGGTCAAGCTTGAAGTGCATTTCTGCGTTCTCATCTTTCAACTTGCCAAAGAACTAAGGGCAGAGAGAAGAATGGGCAGAAGAGTCATGAGAGCCAAGGTCCCATCGGCAGTTGTCTGCCAAGCCTAAAGACTTTTTCTCATAACAAAATAATGGCACTCAAATGGAGAATGTGACCTGCACTAACAGGGGGAGGGGGAATTCCATACTCTATGGGGGTTTCCGTGGGACATAATCAGAGCTGGTTTTGCCTTCTTCAGTGCTGAAATGAGGTACTCAATGAAGTTTACATCCAACCTCTGGAAAGCCTCGAAGATGTTTGCTTCGGTTAGGTTCTTCATTCAGAAAGTGGACAGTTACCTTAGATGGGGTCCATGCACTGTGTCATGCAACCATAAGTACAGCACTTCATCTTCTTGGGGCATTCCCAGTCATCTTGACATTTTACAGGACAAATAGTGATTGTGCCCAGAGGGGCCTTTTTGCACACCCCGGGCTTTTCTGCAAAAGAGAAGATCCCAAGGACGAAGGTCAGAAGGCAGACCAGACAGGAGACTGATTCTGCTTTGTTGTCCAGCTACCTTAACAGAATCTCCCAGGCCTGAAAGGACAAATCTCCTGCGGTGTCCTATGAAGCCTAAAAACTAGGGAAGGTCTTTTCTCTTGTCTTCAGGTGCCTTGCTTTGCCTTCTCTTTTCTTCTCCTCTCCTCTCCCCCCTCCCCTCTCCTCTCCTCTCATGCAGCTGTGGGCTACGCCATCTCTTATCAGACGGTTCCTTTGGCAGCATCTCCTCACCCGTTCTCCCAAAGTCTCTCACACACCCTATTCCACTGGGAGATTCCCCCTTGAATTGGAATCCCAGATCAAGCAAGATCCCATCTCTGGTCCTTTCAGCAGCCCATGAACACTGTTGCACTGTTGGTGTTACGCAATTGGATAATGAAACATTTGCAAGAAAACAACCATGGTCAAAGAGCACCAGGGACCCCACAGTCCTCCTCCTCCTCCTCCTCCTGCTCCTCCTTCTCCTCCTCCTCCTCCTCCTCCTCCTCCTTGCAAACTCCACTCCCTGCTAGCCGTGTATTTGGGTCATAAACTGATGTGCAAGAAAACCACCCAGCTCAGAGAGCACCAAGGACTCTACAGTCCTCTTCCTCCTCTTCTCTGCAAACTCCTCTCCCTTCTAGCAGAGTATTTGGGTCATGAATTGATGTTCAACAAAACCAGCCAGCTGGACTTCCGGTTCCGGCTCCAGCGGTGACGGGCGAGCCTAGCGCTCGCTCACCGTTTTGTTGCTTTTTCTGCCCCCCCCCACGGGGGCGAGACGCCCCTTTTTTGGGTGTCTCCCGTAAAGCCGGCTCGCCTGGGACGCTCCCCCCCACGGCGGTGGGGGAAGCGACCCTTGTCCTCGGCTTAGGTGAAGGAGAACATGCTGCGGGGGGTTTTCCCTTCGCCAAAGGCAGACGGCGCCATTCGCGATCATGGAGAGAGTTGATCGAATGAGTCGGAAGGCTTCTTGGGGCTTCAGCTGCGAGGGGGAGAGTGAGTGATTTAAAACTTTTTTTTCTGCTGTCAGCCGGGCTGAAAGGACTTGGAGGGGGGTGTTTATTTGTAAAAAAAAACCCTCGGACTCAAGCGGCACTTGAAAATGGCTCCTCGTGGCGAGGAAGTGGAAATCTTTAATCCTGACTGTTTGCAGCAAGGGAAAGTGATCTGCAGTTTGCTTGCAACAATGTCTCTAGGTCTGGCTGAAACAATTAATTTTAACACTCTCTCCTTCGGGCTTTGAGCTTGGGCGGTGGAAAATGGCTTCTCTTTGTTCCTGACTGACTATTTCACTTATGGAAAATTCCTAGCGTCTCTTTGCAATTTGGACTTCCTCTGGTTATTAATGAAGAATTTTTTCTTTTTGGATTTGTGATTTCTTTTCTGGAGTATCTTCGCTATTATACTTATTGAGTTGGAAAATTGTTTTTCTCTTGGTTTCTGAACTTTGCAACTTTACAACCCTGAACGGAACTTTTGGCTCCTGATGTGCCTCATCAGCCTCACCCAGAAAACGCCATTTTAGTGGCATTGATTTTAACAGCTAATCATGGCACAAGAAACAGCACTGGCAAGCTTAGAACAAAGGATGGCTTCTCTTGAATCTGTTATACAAACTTTGGTACAAGAAATTAAGGCCCAGAGGGCAGAAAATATTAACTTTAAGAAGGAGTTATTGGACACACGGAAACAAGTGCTGGAAAACACACAGAGGAATGAAGAATTGGAAGGGGGGCTGGTGGGGGCTAAGGGAGAGATTAAAAATGTTATTAATGAGGTGGTGGAAATAAATGGGCATGTGTCTAGGATTGATATGGAAAGAATGACATATTTTTTGAGATTTCAGAATGTTTTTGAGGAACCTGGTGAATGCCTCCCTGATCTCATGAGCACAATTATAGCAGACTATTTACATAAACCTAAGGATGAGATCAGGGGGGACATTGACCTAGCCTACAGAATAAACTCAGCATATGCCAGGATAAATGAAGTACCTAGAGAGATACATGTGAAATTTGTTAGAAGGTCAACCAGAGAGGAAATCCTGAAAGTGCAGAGAGGAAATCCGTTAATTTACCAACAAAAAGAGGTTGCTATCTTGAAGCAGATCCCAAGAAAGATTAGAGATGCAAGAAGGAAATTTTCCTTCTTGTCTAAAACATTGTTTGATCACGGGATTTGGTTCAAGTGGGTGACACCCAAAGGGATGCTGGTGTTCTGGGAAGGAGGAAGAGTGAGGATTAAAACAGTTGCCGAGGCGGAAGCCTTTTTCAAAAAACACTCCTCTGTCCTGGGGGGAGATTCAGGGGGGGCAGGGGGGGCCACGGCCCCGCCCGCTGGGGGCCTGGAGGAAGAGGTTGAAGACACAATTGCCAAGAGACTTAGATCTAAAAAATAACTTTGCCTTGATTTTTCTGAATAATATTGCATAATATCTGTATTTGGATTTTTGTAAATGACTGACAGCATAGAACTGAGAACTTAGGTATATGTACTTGCTCTCACTTTGTAGTGTTACGGAAAATGTTTTTTATTGTTATCAATGTATTTTGAAGTCCCGGAAGGGCCGACGACTTTGACGTGAATGCTCTCAAAATTTCTTTGTATCCCTTACCCCATCCTATGGAAAAATGTAAAACCAATAAAACTTTTTTCAATATAGAACAAAACCAGCCAGCTCAGAGAGGAGCAGAAATTCCACAGTTCAAGGAGAGCGAGAGAGATTCCCTTCTACTGAATCCATCGCAGCCTCTTGTAAGAACCAGAGTCAGAGTTCCACGTAAGAGACCCAAGGCCATCCAAGCCCTTTGGGGAGCATCTCCAGGGCTGCCAACCAGGATATTACACGAATCCACCCTAGGCTTAATTTTAGGAGACAGCAGGTCTTCTTCTATCCAGAGGCCACTCCCCAACTCCTGCCCTACTCACCAACACAGGTGTAGTGGCACTCCTCTTTGGTCTCAAAATTGTTGGCGTTGCCCTGGCATCCACCATAAGTAAAACTCTGGCATTTATTTGAAGCTGGGTTGTAGTAGAAGCGAGGCATTCTAGCGTCACATGGTCCAGTGATAGCAGGAAGATAGCAAAACTCTGTGACAAATGGAAGGGAAGGTGTTATTTCATCAGGTACCACAACCACCTTCAACGTATTTCACCAACCTGAAGCCCTCCTAGCATGCTCAGGTTGGAACTTTAACTTTACTTTTATTCAAATTTATATATTGCCCTATCTCCCTTGCGGGACTCAGGGCGGTGAACAGGAAATCATAAAACATAAAAACATCAGGTACAATAAATATAAAAAAAACAAATTAAATAAGAACCTGTTTTAAAAAGTCCCAATAAAACCCAGTTGATAAAATCAATTTAAA
Organism: Rhabdophis nuchalis; assembly: GCA_039707465.1. Taxonomy (NCBI): domain Eukaryota; kingdom Metazoa; phylum Chordata; class Lepidosauria; order Squamata; family Natricidae; genus Rhabdophis; species Rhabdophis nuchalis. Next base: position 1,132,730 of record CM077644.1, on the reverse strand, counting down.
AGCTACGCCAGGCCGGCCGCACGAAATAGATGAGTTTTCAGGGCCCGGCAGAAGAGGCGCAGGTCCGTGGTTGTGCGCAGGTCGGGGGGGAAGATCATTCCAGAGGGCCGGAGCTTCCACAGAGAAGGCCCTTCCCCTGGGGGTCGCCAGCCGGCATTGGCTAGCCGACGGGACCCTGAGGAGACCCTCTCTGTGGGAGTGGACTGGTCGATGGGAGGTATGTGGTAGGAGACGGTCTTGCAAATATTCAGGTCCCTTGCCATAGAGCGCTTTGAAGATTGTTACTAACACCTTGAAGCGCACCCGGAAAACCACAGGCAGCCAGTGCAGCTCGCGCAGGAGAGGTGTTACATGGGAGCATCTAGAGGCCCCCAAGATCCCCCGCGCGGCCGCATTCTATATAGTTAGAGTCTCCGGGTACACCTCAAGGGAAGCCCCATGTAGAGAGTGTTGCAGTAATCTAGGCGGGAAGTGACGAGGACTTGAGTGACCGTGCATAGGGCGTCACGATCCGCAAAGGGGCGCAGCTGGCGTATCAGGCATACCTGATAAAAAGCCCCCCTGGCCACAGCTGTCACATGATCATCTAAAGACAGTCGAGTGTCCAGGAGGATGCCCAAGTTGCGAGCCCTCTCCGTGGGGGCTAATGACTTGCCCCTGACAGCCAGCGATGGAACCAGCTGGCTATGTCATGGCGCCGAAAACCACAGCCACTCGGTCTTGGATGGGTTGAGTCGGAGCCTGTTTCTCCCCATCCAGATTCGCACGGCCTCCAGGCACCGGGACATCACTTCTGCAGCATCGTTGGGGTGGCCTGGTGAGGAGATGTACAGCTGGGTGTCATCTGCATACTGATGGAACTGCACCCCGAAGCCACGGATGATCTCACCCAGGGGCTTCATATAGATGTTGAACAGGAGAGGCGAGAGGACTGACCCCTGTAGTACCCCACAAGTGAGGCACCTGGATGTCGACCTCTGCCCTCCTGCCAACACAAATTGCGACCGGTCGGAGAGGTAGGAAGAGAACCACTATAAAACCAGCCCCAACCCCTCCAGCCGGTGCAACAGGATATCATGGTCGATGGTATTGAAAGCCACTGAGAGATCTAATAGGACCTCTATCCCAAGCCCTCCAGAGATCATCCACCAATGTGACCAATGCCGTTTCTGTGCTGTGCCCAGTTCGGACGCCGGACTAGTGCGAGTCCAGATAGACAGTTTCCTCCAGGTGCTGAGGGAACTGTTGCGCCACCACACTCTCAACAACCTTTGCAAGAAAGCGAAGGTTGGAGACGGGACGATAGTTGGCTAATACAGCTGGGTCCAGGAAGGGCTTCTTGAGGAGGGGTCTCACCACTGCCTCTTTCAAGGTGGCTGGTAAGAACCCCTTGCTCAAGGAAGCGTTGACAATTCCCTGGAGCCAGCCTCATGTAACCTCCCGGGAGGCCAGTATCAACCAGGAGGGACACGGGTCCAATAAACATGTGGTGGCGTTCAGTCACCCCAGCATCCTGTCCATGTCCTCAGGAGTCACAGGCTCAAACTCTTCCCAAATAACCGTCTCAAGACCCGCCTCCGTCTGCCTGTCTGAACTAGCCCAATCGGAGGCTAATCCGTTCCGGATCTGATCGATTTTATCATGCAGATAACCTCCAAATTCCTCTGCATGACCCTGCAAAGGCGCATCCCGAGCCCTCTGCTGAAGGAGGGAGTGGGACACCCTGAACAAAGCAGCAGATCAGTTACCTGCAGACACAATAAGAGCGGAAAAATAATTCCATTTCGCCGCTTTTATCGCCACTAGGTAGGTCCTCAAATGGGACCTTACCAGTATCAAGTCAGATTCGGAACGCGTGGTCCTCCACATGCCCTCTAGGCATCTCTTCTGATGCTTCATCCCTCTCAGCTCCTCAGAGAACCAAGGAGCCGGGGTAGATCGGCATCGGGTGAGAGGCCGCAAAGGCACGACCCGGCCCAAGGCCCCCGTGGCCGCACTATTCCGGGCAGCCACTAGGTCCTCAGTTGAGTCGCGAGTCATGGACTCAGGTAGTGGCCCAAGCTCCATCTGGAACCTCTCAGGGTCCATCAGGCGGCTGGGGCGGAACCATCTTGTCACTTCTGGTTCCGCCTCCCTGTGGTGGGGTGTAGCAGTTTGAAAGCTCAACTGAAGGAGAGAGTGATCAGACCATGACAGGGGCTCCACAACTATTTTCCCTAAGTCAAGATCACTCAGCCACTGGCCAGAGGCAAAACCTAGGTCCAGTGTGTGTCCCCCAGTGTGGGTGGGGTCATGAACTAACTGGGTCAGGTCCATGGCCGTCATGGAGGCAATGAACACCCGAGCCACCTCAGATGATTCGCCTACCGAGGGCAAATTGAAGTCCCCCATGACTAACAGTATGGGGGTCTCAATTGTCATCTCGGCTATCAGACTGAGGAGCTTGGGTAGGGCTGCTGATACGTAGCAGGGAGCCAGGTACACAATCAGTATGCTTTGCTGCCTCCCATGGCCCCACTTCACACAAAGGGACTCACAACTGGCAGTCGGTGGCACAGTGGTCTCCCTCAGATCCAAGCTCTCTTTTATAATAACCGCCATTCCCCCCCCCCCCAACCCTGGGCTCTCGGCTGGTGAAATGCATGGTAACGTGGTGGGCACATTTCAACAAGGGGCACATCCCCCTCTTGGCCCAACCAGGTCTCCGTGATACCCGCCAGGTCCGGCACCCCCTCCAAAATCAGATCATAAATGAGGGCGGCTTTGTTGATCACGGACCTGTCGTTACACAGCAGCAGCCGAAGGCTCAGGTCCTGAAATCCAGGACCCCCTGAATTGCAAGAAGTGCCTTGGGGACCAGAGCGCGCCACTGCTCGCAAACACTGGGTGTGCCCTCCCCTAATATGATATGGTCCTCTGCTCCCGTCGTACCTATCCCTCCCATATACAGTCTCGATGGAATTGCCCTCTGCTAAACCATCTCTCCTACCCCTCTCCAATTCCCAGACCTACGCCCTCCCTGCCAGGGCTGTCAGCCAGCCTGGGAGGATTCCCCGGTGGGTGTTCACCCTCACCCACCACCCCAATTTTGAATCGCCCTCCCCCCTCCCTTGGACCCCCTAAAATCTGGACTAAAAATTTAATTAAAAATCCCCTAAGGTGCCGTTTGGACCATCTCTCTTAATTAATAAATCCCTCCTCGAGGTGGGCCCTCGTTAACGATGACGGCCAAACCTGTGAGAGAGGGGACTCTCGCAGGGCATGGAGGTCAGCTGCTGAGTACATTGGTAGTCTCTGCGAGCAAAGTTTTCAGCGTTTTGAGATAAATTGTCATTGTCACTGGGGCCCATAATTAAGATCTTACCCATAGGCCATGTTAGTTCCAACAGGGCCTACAGAGGTCTGAGCTAGTGAGACGTGGGCCAAGGTCCAGGGATCTTGATTGATGTAGTTCAGCATCGTCCTGCCTTCGATGTAAGGGGGGTGATATGATGATGGGTGACGAGACGTGACAACAAGGCGAGAGAATATAGGGCATGACACGAAGCAGCAGGGCAGCAGGAGTCAAAGCAGAGTATCACAAAATGAAGAACAACCAGGCAAAGTCACGGAACGTCGAGGATGGCAGGGCACAGAAACAAAGCAGCAGGGGCAGCAATGACGGAAGCAGCAACAACGAGACAAAGCCGTAAAAACAGCAAAAAAGGCAGGAACAGCAGGAACAGGACGCCGGAACAACAAAGAAAACAAAAAGCAAAAACGACGGACTGGGAGGGCAGCAGACATAGCGTGAAGAGACGAACCGGCGAACCAGTATATCAGCAAAAAGGCAGGAACAGCAGTTACAGCAGAAACAGCAGGAACAATGGGAGCAGAGCGATGGGCGATAAGAATGTCGGGTGCAAAACGAGGAAGCAAAGGAAGCAGAAGCAACGAAGCGATGAAATAGCAGGAACGGCTGGGAGAAAGCAACAAGACGAAGGCAGCAACCCGGCAGGAACGACTAAAGCGGCTGGAGTGGCGAGGGTGAAACAGATCAAAAACTGCCAGGGGGGGCGGCAAAGATGGAGCGGCGGCGGCCAAAACGCCGCACAAGCCAGGATGGCGAGCCACCCCCCTCCCCCAAGGCTCTGCGCGCCAACGGTCAACGCGCCAGCAGCCAGCTCCATCCGAAGAGACCCCACGACCAGCGTTCACAGCTCTCCTCCAGGCTCCCTCCAGATATTCCTGAGGCTGATAATCCAGTTTGGCAGCCCCAGTGAGGGAATAAACCCTCAGTTATCTCGTTATTTACTGAGCACGTTCTTTCTTGGACCCGCAGCTCAGCTCGCAGCTCTTCCATCTTGAGCACCGGAACCGGAAGCAGTCAGGAGCCATTTAAGATGCTTTCCTTTGGTTCCATGCTCTGGGGATTGGATCAGGTGGCTGAGAGGATTGTTCCTGTGGCTTAAGATCCTGATTCTGAAGCTACCCTGAGTAGAGAGAGGTCAGACTTTCCCTAAAACTCCCTCTCTCTTTCTTGGGGATCCCTCCCATTTCCATCTCCTCTTCAGCTGATGCCCAAACACCCTCTCCAGAACCTCCCCAGAAGAAGCCCCACCAAGCCAGAGGTTCTAGACTGGGGGTCTCTGGTTTCCCTTCCCTGGGGGAGAACTCTGACCCTTTCAGCCCCTCTCAGCCAAGGGTACTGAGATCATTCAGAAAGCCCTACCTGGCTGGTCCTGGCCGGAGACGGGGGTCAGCTCTGCCCAGAGGGTGAGGAGTCCCAGCAGGAGAAGAAGACCTCCAGAAGACATGGTGAAGCCGTCTGCAACACCCTTGCGCTCTGTGCATTAAATAGTCTCGCGACTGGGAATTTCACATCCAGGAAGCAGGAAGACGTAATCCAGTGAGAACACATATTATTCCCTGGCACATCACTTATAGCGGAGATGTGCCAGTGCCTGGAAGCCGTGCGGGCCTGGATGAGAAGTAACAGACTCAGACTCAACCCGTCCAAGACCGAGTGGCTGTGGTTCCCGGCGTCCCGGTACAACCAGTTGACTCCATCACTGGCCATAGGGGACGAACACCTTACCCCTGTGGATGGGGCACGCAACTTGGGCGTCCTCCTTGATACCCGGCTGTCCATGGAAGATCAAGTGACAGCTGTGGCCAGGAGGGCGTTTTACCAGGTTCGCCTGGTACGCCAGTTGCGTCCCCTATTGGACCGTGATGCCCTTTGCACAGTCACTCACGCCCTCGTGACATCCCGACTGGACTAATGCAATTCTCTCTACATGGGGCTCCCCTTGAGGTGCACCCGAAGACTTCAGCTTGTCCAGAATGCAGCCGCACGAGCAATAATGGGAACCTCAAGGTTTACCCACGTAACACCGCTCTTGCGCGAGCTGCATTGGCTGCCTGTCGTCTTTCGGGTGCGCTTCAAGGTGTTAGTTACCATCTTTAAAGCGCTCCATGGCACGGGACCTAGTTATCTGCGGGATCGGATCCTGCCCCATACATCCCTGCGGCCGATTCGCTCCCACAGAGAGGGACTTCTCCAGGTGCCGTCCACTAGGCTATGCTAGCGGGCGACGCCCAGGGGAAGGGCCTTCTCTGTGGCGGGCCCAGCCCTCTGGAACGACCTTCCCCCCGAAATTAGAACAATTACGGACCTCCGCTCCTTCCGTCAAAAACTGAAAACACACTTCTTCTGCTTGGCCGGCCTAGGTTAATCTTCCATCTTTGAATAGGGTTTTAGGGGTTTTTAGCGTAATTTTTAATATAGTGGATTTTAGCGCAGGGATAATTTTGTTTAATTTGTATTTTATCTATTTATCTATTTATGTATTCAATATTGGTTTTTAAATTCCCTGTGCACCGCTCCGAGTCCCTTTGGGGAGAGGAGGCGGTCTATAAATAAAATATTATTATTATTATTATTATCCCTCTTTCACGAGGGAATCTGAGGGTTGGATTGGCTGAGCGGTTTGCAGGAGGTGGTCCCTGCTGATGTCAATGGGTCCTTTCTTTGGCCAAGCAAAACTCGTCTTTCTAGAGTTCCAGCAGAGCCGGGAAAGTCCCATGTTAAGGAGTTCGGGGAGGGGGGAATCCCTGGTGGAGGGTGGAATATGGGGGCTGCTTACCTTGGGGGGGGGGCTCACTTCCTTGTCAGGGCTGCCCTGGGGTTGTGATGGCACAGGAGAAGAGATTTCTCTTCTTTGGTTTGGGACCGCAGAGAGATTTTGGCCACAGAGGATCTGGTATTATAGGCAGAATGTAATGTAAGGGAACGAACTGTAATGTAATGCAATCCAATGCAATATAATCATAACATAACATCCCATCACATCACGTAACATAACATAGCAGTTGTCTTGAACACTATGCATGTGGATATGCTCACCTAGACTTGACATTCCCACTTGACAGCCATTTGCCTGAAATGGTAGAGGGTCTCCTCCTTTGGGCAGGGGGATGGAATAGAAGGCCTCCAAGGGCCCTTCCAGATCTTTCATTTTACACATCTTAATCACCTAAATGAGAGGAAGCCTTGTGGACTTCATCTTCCAGAATTCCCTGGACTTCTATAACTATCTGGAGAGGTTTGGAGACCCCTGACACAGATGGTTGGGAGTTGGAGAAGTTCTTCCTAAGTGGGTGGTCCAATCGCGGATGGAGAAAGACCACCAGCGCCCCTGCGTGGCTTCTTCAAACAGGCGAAGAAGGAGCAGGAGGCGAGGATTCATTGGGCAAGCCCACCAGCACTTGCTGCTCTCTCCTCTGACAGCCGCCTCATTTCCAGTGAAAGGGGTGGGAATCCATGCAATTTCTCCCTCTGCATGGATTCCCCACCACCTTCATTGGAAACGGGATGGCTATCAAAGAGAAGAGGGCAGCACAGGCCATGTAGGCTTGTCAGGAGCCTCCAGAAGAACCAATATCCTAAGGCATGCTAAATTTCACCAACCGGTATGCCCATACCCATCTGTACCGGCTGAAACCCACCCGTGGTGCAACATAAACAGAAATATATGTCATACCACAACAATTTAATCCAACAGACTTGGAAAGAGAAGGAGAAGTAGAAGCGGAGAGCAGGAGTCGGGAGGAATCGAAAGAAGATGATATGGGGACAGATAATTTAGGGGGAGGAGAGGAAATTGAAGGGATAAGAGAAGGGGAAGGAGGACCAACACTAGCAACACAGAGAGAAACAAGGCAATCCAAGAAAGCTACAACCAAAGGGCAGTAAAGAATAGGAACGACAGGTATAATGGGGGAACGTATATGTTTATTGTCGGTAAATATTAACGGCTTAAACGGCCCCTCTAAACGAAATAGAATTCTGAATAAATTGACTAAGCTCAAATATGATATTATTTGTTTACAAGAGACTCATATAAAAAAGGATCATGCGCATCTACTAAGACATCGGAAATTGGGTAATATGTTTACTGCTTTAGCAGAACAAAAAAAGAGAGGTTTAGTGTTTTATGTGCAACACCATTTGAAAGCCCAACAAATCTTTGCTGATCAGGAAGGAAGGATCTTAGTGATAGAGATAGAGATTGGACAGAGGAAGTGCCTTCTGGTTGGTATATACGCCCCCAATGTCAATCAAAGGGCCTTTTATGAAGATCTGTATGGGAAACTGGGGGAAGCGGAATATGATCATATCTGCCTACTGGGGGATTTTAATGCGGTGGTGGATAAAACTCAGGATTATATTCGGGGGGGGGGGAATCAAGGAGGTTTGAAAGAAATTTAAAAAACCCTACCAAGGATATGTCATAAGATAAGGGAGGAATTCGGCCTACAAGATGTGTGGAGATTACACAACCCTGGGAAAAGGCAATACACCTATTTCTCCCCCAGACACCATTCCTGGACACGTTTAGACATGGTCTGGATGTCTCCAGAACTGAGGGGAATGGTGTCCGGAATAGAAATTGGTACTAAGGAATGGGCGGATCATAGTCCTATAAGGCTGACATGGAAGATCCCTGGATACAGGCAAACTAGATGGAGAATGTGGGTGGGGGCTTTGCAAGATGAAGACTTTATGGGGTCTTTTAAAAAAGAGATGAGTTTTTTTAACCAAGAGAATAAAACCGAAGACACATCCATTTATAATACTTGGGACACTGCTAAGGCAGTTATGAGGGGTTTACTGATTAAATACGGCGCTAACTGTCTCAAAATTAAAAGAGCACAAAGGAAAGAACTCCTGAATAATCTGAGTAGAGTTGCGCAGAGAATGCAGGAAGGGAATGAGCAGGAACACCTGGTTGAGGAAAGGACGTTCTGGCAACATCAGATTAGCTTGCTAGATAAAGAAGAGTTAGCCTCTAAGATTAAATGGTCTAAACAACATTATTTCGAGAATGCCAATAAGCCAGGCAGATGGCTCTCATACCGCCTAAGGAAGGAAGGCGAACAACGTAGGATAGAGGGGTTGAAGGATTTGGATGGAAACTTCCATACTACTAAGGAAGGGAAAAAGAAAGTGGCACAAGAATTTTTTACCAAACTGTATGAGAAAGGGGGAGAAGAGATACAAGGAATCAGACAGTTTTTGATTAAATCTGACCTACCCCAAGTCCCTGAATCTATGAAGCAACTTCTTAACGCTGACATAACGGAAGGGGAAGTAGAAGCAGCCATGATGAAACAAGCCAATGGGAAGACCCCGGGTACAGATGGGCTACCGGTTGAACTATATAAGGCGATGTTTGGGGTACTGGGTAAATATATGACAGAGTTGTATAACAGAGTGATGAGGGATACCCAGATTCCAGCATCGTGGTCTGAAGCGTTTATTTCCATTATTCCCAAGGAAGGGACTGACTTGTCACTTATTAGAAATTATAGGCCAATTTCGCTGCTAAACTCTGATTATAAAATTTTTGCGGCAGTGTTAGCAGCAAGACTTACCTGTTTTCTTAATACCTTTATACACTCAGATCAGAATGGCTTCCTCCCCAACTGACACCTACGGGATAATTTGAGGATGATTATGAATACCCTGGAATATTTTGAGGCCTGCCCGGATAAACAGATGGCTGTAGTTTTTGTTGACGCCCAAAAGGCATTTGATCGGGTCTCCTGGGACTTTATGATATCCCAGATGGATTATATGGATTTTGGCACAAAATTTATTGGGGCAATTCAGGCCATATATCAAAAACAAACAGCAAGGGTATTGATTGAGGGAGATCAAACAGGGAAGATCGAGATCCATAGAGGTACAAGACAGGGTTGCTCCTTATCCCCGCTCTTATTTGTCTTGACTTTGGAACCTCTACTGAGAGAAGTAAGACGGAAAAACGAGATAAAAGGACTGAGGATTAGACGGGAGGAGGTTAAGGTGCAAGCCTATGCTGATGATCTGGCCTTCATTCTAGAGGAACCAAGGGAATCTGGACAGCATTTGTTAGAACTAATTAGGGAATTTGGGAGCGTTGCAGGTCTACTTCTTAACGAAGATAAGACCAAAATGCTGGTCAAAAACATGACCACAAGACAGAAGCACCAACTTGAAGGACTAGTGGGTCTGAAGTTCGTAAATAAAATCAAATATTTAGGAATATGGCTGACAGGGAGATGTAGCTCCATAAAGGAAGATAACTATGTTCATCTTTACAAACAGATGGTCCAAGTTTTCGGCAGATGGAAGAACCTGCAACTCTCCCTCATGGGGAGAATAGCAGTTATTAAAATGTGTATCCTTCCGGGTTGAGCTGCGGTTGTCGAGGTCAGGCTTTCACGAGCTTGCCGACCCAGCAGCCTGTAGAGGCGTTTTTAAAAGATCGTAAACGCCTTGGACGCTCCAAACTCCTCAGGAATTTAGGAGAGAGCTCGCGCTGTCGGGTTGAGCCACTTGTGAAGCTCTCCAGAAGGTTTTATAGCCTCTCGGGTGCAGGCAAGAAGAGCCCCCCTTCTCAGCTGCTTTAAGCTCCGGTCTGCTGGACTCCTCCGCTAAGGATTTAGCGGAGCAAGACACCGTAAACAACTCCTTAAAACCCAGGCAACCCATCAAGGAAGACATTTGCAAGTATTTTAATTTTAAAGTTTGAATCTCTCTAAGCGATAGTAGCGCTGAATTTGTATGGCACGGGCTTAGAACAAAGGATTCAAAATGGCGTTAATGTAGATGAAAGTTTAAAGAAAGTGAAAGTTAACTGATTTGTGGATTCCAATCTCTGTTTAACCCTGGCTGACAGCTGGAGGCGGGCTATAAAGCTAAACGCATTACCTTTTACTGACTTATTTTGATACTTTGAAGAGTTTTTTTTCTTAGAAAATTGGGAAAGCTTAAAAGTATGGCAACGGAACAAGCTGGTGCAGTAACTCCCCAGGATTTTAAAGATTTGATGAATTTCATAGTTAATGAAAGTAATGAACTCAAAAGAATGGTCCAGGATAAATATGATCAATCGGGAAAAAAATGCAAGCACTGGCCAAGAGGCTGTCTGAAGTTATAATTAAAATTGATAATAATCTGTTATGTTTTAGTATCTTATATTGTTATTATATTGTTGTGGAGATATATGCCTGCAATTTATTGCATCCTTCCTGTGATAGGATCTGAAATCCTTCTACACCACCTCTCTTTCCTTTCTGAAAGGAGAATGTAACTTTGCTCTTTTCAAATACTAGAGCAATCTTTATATCTTTTGTGCTGTTAAGTGGGCAATTAAGCAAATGGATAGGGGAAAAATAACAAACCTTCTGAACCAGGAAGGATGCAAATTTGAGTTAGGATATATGGATTAAGTTTTACAATGTGTTAGGTTATATGACATGGTATTTAGATCTTAAGAATTATCATGTATGTATTTTAATGTTTAACCAAAGGTTGAAGGTGTGGGTGTTTATGATGGGTTTGTTATAAGGTTTTTAATGGATTGATTATATACAGAATAAATACTAGATTAGGAAGTACTGTGTAGCTTTTAGGTAAGAATGCTTAGATTGATAGGTGAACAGAGTAAATAATATTTGGGATGTTTGGAATTATTAGAGTGGTGTATAGCGGAAGTCAGGGGGGTGGGTTTGAATGGGAGGTGGGGGAGGGTTAGGGTGGAGGGTGGGGAAATATATATGTATAATCAATCTAAAGATGGGAATAATGGGATACGGTTATCCTAAGAGAGATTTATATTATGTTTTATATATGTTTAATTAACTTAGAAGATGGCGTCAATGGGATATTGATATACTAAGAGAAATTTATATTGTGTTTGCTGGGAGGCGAGGGGGTATAATATTTGAATGAGAAATTTATTTTAAGACGGGGTGAGGGGAGGGGGTATAATATTTGTATGTGATTTATATTATATGTTGGGGGGGTAAAAAGGGGGAAAATTTGTTTGAATAAAACTTTTTCAATAAAAAAAATTAAAAAAAATAAAAATAAAATGTGGATCCTCCCCAAATGGCTATTTCTATTTCAATCCGCCCCTGTATGATTGGAAAAGAAATTCTTTAATGAAATGAATAGAGCCGTCTCAAAATTTATTTGGCAAGGTAAAAAACCCAGAATTAAACTGAAAATGATGCAGGAACCTAGAATTAGAGGGGGATTTGGCCTCCCCAATTGGCAGCTTTATTATCAGGCGGCTCTATTAATTTGGATTAAAGAATGGATGACCCTGAGAAGAACACGGCTCCTGACTATTGAAGACTGGGGCCTATAGTATGGTTGGCACTATTATATTTGGCCCGGTTCAGAGCGACCCAAACACTTCAATGACCACCTTGTGCGTAGGACCTTGAGTTATTCTTGGGAGATGTTGAGGAGGAAGTTATATTTGAAGGTGCCATGCTGGATCTCTACTCAGGAAGCCCTTGTTTACCCAACACGATATAGAGGGGAGAAGATCTTGACATATGAGGAGATCTTAGATTCACAGGGGAATTTGAAGACCAGGGAATCATTAGCTTCGCAAGGATACCATATCGACTGGTGGCCATATTCCCAGATATTCTCAAGATACAAAAAAGATCAGAAGACTGAAGGTATATATCCCTATAAACAAGAACTGGACAAGGTTCTTTTTGGAACAGAGAAAGGGATGCTCTCCAATTGTTACGGACATCTATTGTTATTAGACGTAGGGGAAGAAGTGGTCAAAGACTGCATGATTGCTTGGGGACGAAATATAGGACGCACATTGGACTTTCAAAGTTGGGAAGAAATTTGGTTCAAAAATATGAAATTGACTATGGCAGCCTCGTATAAGGAAAATACATATAAAATGCCTAATTGCTGGAAATGTGGTCACAGAGAGGGGACCTATTTCCATGAGTGGTGGACCTGCCCAATGGCAATTAAATACTGGAAAAAAATCAGGCAGTGGTTAATAGAAATCACCCAACATCAATTAGATTTGAAACCTGAAACCTTCCTGTTAGGACTCAAACCCCCAGATATCAACATGGAGATATGGTTTTTGGTGTTGCACATAATTATTGCGGCAAGATTGGCATTTGCCCAGGAATGGAAGAGTGATCAAATACCAATGGATAGGGCAGTAATAAATAAAATTAATGAGTGCGCAGAATCGGATAGATTAACAAAGTTAATTAAAGGAAAAAAGGACTCAGAATTCTACAACTCGTGGAAGAGGTGGTATAACTGGGTACGGGAACGACCGAATAATAACAACTGAAGCAATAATATATGTTTAAATCAGATATTGGTAAATAATATCAATCAGAAATTAAAGGACAAATAAGAATTGATGAAGTAGGTAGGTTAACTAGATGGGCTGTAGATAGTGTAAATGTTGGTGTTAAATATTAGGCCTATTATTCGGACGGTAATGTTAAGTTTGGTTATTTAAATGTTATGCTTTCTCGCGCTGTGACGGCAATATGTTTAAAATTATGTTTGTATGATTTTATTTTTATAAGAATAAATAAATAAATAAAAATATTACAAAAAAAAAGAAGAAATATATGCCATAGCAAATACCTGAGAAGCAATCAATCTTCTTCTTAACTCTACACAGAGAACTTAGCCATGGATACTGGACACAAGGAGAAAGAGAATTCTTCCTCTCCTGGCTGCCTAAAGACTTACGACTCATGGACCCCTTCACGGTCTTCAACTGGCTATCCCAATGCTGATTCATCTTCATTCAGACGCTCAAACACTTTCTTACATGCTGTTGTCCACACATCTGGGCTTCCCAGTCGGGAGTTTGACATTGAGAGGTCGGTTAGTGGAAGGGCCACTTGGGCAAAGGATGGGATGAACTGGCAATGGAAATTGGCAAACCCTAAAAAACCCTCTGCAACTGCTTGCGGGTTTTAGGGGCCTGCCAGGCCAACACCGCCTTTGCCTTTGCGGAGTCCATCTCCACCCCATTGGGTGAAATACGGAACCCAAACTACTCCAGTTGCATCCTGTGGAACTCTGTAGCTAATTCTGTGGGGGCCTGGAACCATACAGTCAGTCATGAAGAGTTATGGAGAGTTCTCAGCTGGATTGCTTGAGGAGGAGGGAGGTCTCCAGCTGGTAAGCATGATTCTTGGCAGCTCTCCCAGCAACCTTCCTCATGAATGACAGCTCCGGAGCTGACAGCATCAGCCGTACATTTCATCCGCTTTATAGTCGCATCAGCTCTTCAATCTCTTCAATGCCTTAGCAGAGTTGACTCTTCAGCCTTGACCCTTGAGCCCACCAGCCCCTTCTCCCTCTTTCCTCTCACGGGACGTTTTCTCAAGACTCAAACAAGAATTCCCACAGCTTCCTCTTGGCAGCTGCCTGGCAACCCGCTCAAATTCCCTTTTGGAGGAATCGCAGCGTTTATCTGTCCTGGAGGGAGGATTTTAGGGGAGTTTTAAGAGGCAAACCGAAGATGCTGTAAAGGCTGGTGGGATGATCCTCTGTGGAAGGATGAGGGTGCTGGGGGCCCAGCCATCGCCCCTCCAAGGCAGCCAAATCACCTGGCAGGTAAAATAGGAATAGGACATACATCCGATCTAGGTTGTGTTGTTTCTCCAGGTCATATTATAGGGATGGTTAAACTTTTTGCCATCACGTGACAAAGGTGGGAGGAGCACAGGGCCTCCACACCCATAATTCTATGCACCCGCCCCCCCTCCACGTGCACATGTGACCCTGTGCTCCCCCTCCTTTTGGCACACAATGGCATGGTGACCCCTTTTTTGCCCTCCCCAGACTCCAGACCCATTCTAACAGCCCAGGGAGGGTGACAGCGGCCTTCCCCCCCCCCAACTATATTTATTTATTTTCTCATGCTTATATATTGTGTACATTGGAGGTGGTGACCCTTTGAGGGCTGCATTCAATGACATCTCACTTTAATGTACGCCGATTAGTGCACATTCAAAGTGACAATTAGGTTAGTCTAACTCAGGGGTCAACAACCTTATATACTCCAAGAGCCACAAATGTCCTAAATAGAAGCCCCTTGTTCAGTTCTGGAGCCGACCGGAAGTCCGGTTCTCCCACCATAGAGTCTCCTCCTAGCGCGGCATCCTTTTTCCTCTACCTGTCCTTACCGAAAGCCCCATCAATTGTGGTGCTGACTGACAACATTGAGCTGCAACAGAGGGATGGAAGAGCCACATGTGGCTCCAGAGCCAATCCCTGGTCTAACTCTGAGAGAGAGGCTTCCCCTGCACATTCTCTCTGGAAAGCCACATTGGGGAACGATGTACTTCCTCTCAGCTCCTCTTCCTCTGATGGGGGGGGGGACCACGACACAAGTCAAGGTGGGAAGGGGAAACCCCTAAAGGGGCAGAAGAAGACACCTGAGACCAGGAGCTACAACTGATGCTTTATTGCAGAGAAAAAGGAATGAGCCCAGGGTGGGGAGGTTGGCGGGAGGGTCTCCAGGGTGGTCCAGGACAGAAGAAAGGTCTCTCGATGAAGTTGGCGAATTAAGTCCAATTCAGGTGCATCCCCTTGTTGGTGATCCTGTAAAAACAAAGATTCGGATATGAGGTTTCTGCCCATGAGGGTTCCTGGTGTTGCCTAGGACTTCCCTCTGCCTTGTCTTATCACCACGGAGACCCACATCTGAAACCAGGAGGAAAGTCCTGATTGGCAGAGAAGGGGAGCAATGGGGCAACCTCCCCCTTGGAGATATGGGGCTCCGGGACTGAGGGTTTCAAGTCAAGGTAGGATATCCATGGTGCTCTGAGGATTTCTGCCCTGGGAGGAGGATGGACTAGATGACCTCCAGTGTAATTCCCCAATCCTCTCTTTCCAGGAGACTTCAAGACAGCTGCTGTTTGGAGCACAGACTAGGGCACCTTCACAGGAGCTTTCTAACTCAGCCTGGGAGCATTTCTCATAGTCAGAAATGTGAGTTACTGACCCTTCCCTGACTGGTGAAGCTGAGAGAACCTTTCTCTCAGCTGAGCATGGATTAATTGTGGTCTGCTCAGAGGAGGAGCATGGGTGGGACTGCGTGTGCCCAGACCAAGTCTTGGTTTAGGAGGTCCCACACAGCATTTGCTTTGGTCTAAGCCAACTATTGGTCTCAGTGACAATACTAATTACGGTCAAGCTTGAAGTGCATTTCTGCGTTCTCATCTTTCAGCTTGCCAAAGAACTAAGGGCAGAGAGAAGAATGGGCAGAAGAGTCATGAGAGCCAAGGTCCCATCGGCAGTTGTCTGCCAAGCCTAAAGACATTTTCTCATAACAAAATAATGGCACTCAGTTGGAGAATGTGACCTGCACTAACAGGGGGAGGGGGAATTCCATACTCTATGGGGGTTTGGTGGGACATAATCAGAGCCTCGGAGGTGTTTGCTTCAGTTGGGTTCTTCATTCAGAAAGTGGACAGTTACCTTAGATGGGGTCCATGCACTGTGTCATGCAACCATAAGTGCAGCACTTCATCTTCTTGGGGCATTCCCAGTCATCTTGACATTTTACAGGACAAATAGTGATTGTGCCCGGAGGGGCCTTTTTGCACACCCCGGGCTTTTCTGCAAAAGAGAAGATCCCAAGGACGAAGGTCAGAAGGCAGACCAGACAGGAGACTGATTCTGCTTTGTTGTCCAGCTACCTTAGCAGAATCTCCCAGGCCTGAAAGGACAAATCTCCTGCGGTGTCCTATGAAGCCTAAAAACTAGGGAAGGTCTTTTGTCTTGTCTTCACGTGCCTTGCTTTGCCTTCTCTTTTCTTCTCCTCTCCTCTCCCTCCCTCCCCTCTCCTCTCCTCTTATGCAGCTGTGGGCTATGCCATCTCTTATCAGACGGTTCCTTTGGCAGCATCTCCTCACCTGGTCTCCCAAAGTCTCTCACACACCCCATTCCACTGGGAGATTCCCCCTTGAATTGGAATCCCAGATCAAGCAAGATCCCATCTCTGGACCTTTCAGCAGCCCATGAACACAGTTGCACTGTTGGTGTTACGCAATTGGATAATGAAACATTTGCAAGAAAACAACCATGCTCAGAGAGCACCAGGGACCCCACAGTCCTCCTCCTCCTCCTCCTCCTCCTTCTCCTCCTCCTCCTCCTTCTCCTCCTCCTCCTCCTCCTCCTCCTCCTTCTCCTTGCAAACTCCACTCCCTGCTAGCCGTGTATTTGGGTCATAAACTGATGTGCAAGAAAACCAGCCAGCTCAGAGAGCACCAAGAACTCTACAGTCCTCCTCCTCCTCTTCTCTGAAAACTCCTCTCCCTTCTAGCAGAGTATTTGGGTCATGAATTGATGTGCAAGAAAACCACCCAGCTCAGAGAGCAGCAGAAACTCCACAGTTCAAGGAGAGCGAGAAAGATTCCCTTCTACTGAATCCATCGCAGCCTCTTGTAAGAGCCAGAGTCAGAGTTCCACGTAAGAGACCCAAGGCCATCCAAGCCCTTTGGGGAGCATCTCCAGGGCTGCCAACCAGGATATTACATGAATCCACCCCAGGCTTAATTTTAGGAGACAGCAGGTCTTCTTCTATCCAGAGGCCACTCCACAACTCCTCCCCTACTCACCAACACAGGTGTAGTGGCACTGCTCTTTGGTCTCAAAATTGTTGGCATTGCCCTGGAATCCACCATAAGTAAAACTCTGGCATTTATTTGAAGCTGGGTTGTAGTAGAAGCGAGGCATTCTGGCTTTACATGGTCCGGGTTCAGCAGGAAGATAGCAAAACTCTGTGACAAACGGAAGGGAAGGTGTTATTTCATCAGGTAGCACAAACACCTTCAACAGATTTCCCCAATCTGAAGCCCTCCTAGCATGCTCAGGTTGGAACTTTAACTTTACTTTTATTCAAATTTATATATCGCCCTATCTCCCTTGCGGGACTCAGGGCGGTGAACAGGCAATCATAAAACATAAAAACATCGGGTACAATAAATATAAAAAAACAAATTAAATAAGAACCTGTTTTAAAAAGTCCCAATAAAACCCAGTTGATAAAATCAATTTAAAAGCTACGCCAGGCCGGCCGCACGAAATAGCTGAGTTTTCAGGGCCCGGCGGAAGAGGCGCAGGTCCGTGGTTGTGCGCAGGTCAGGGGCAAGATCCTTCCAGAGGGCCGGAGCTTCCAGAGAAGGCCCTTCCCCTGGGGGTCGCAAGCCGGCATTGGCTAGCCGACGGGACCCTGAGGAGACCCTCTCTGTGGGAGCGGACTGGTCGATGGGAGGTATGTGGTAGGAGACGGTCTTGCAAATATTCAGGTCCCTTGCCATAGAGCGCTTTGAAGATTGTTACTAACACATTGAAGCGCACCCGGAAAACCACAGGCAGCCAGTGCAGCTCGCGCAGGAGAGGTGTTACATTGGAGCATCTAGAGCCCCCCAAGATCCCCCAAGCGGCCGCATTCTATACTAGTTAGAGTCTCCAGGTGCACCTCAAGGGAAGCCCTTGAGAGAGCATTGCAGTAGTCCAGGCGGGAGACGACGAGGGCTTGAGTGATCGTGCATAGGGCATCACGATCCACAAAGGGGCGCAGCTGGCATATCAGGTGTACCTGATAAAAAGCCGCCCTGGCCACGGCTGTCACATGATCATCTAAAGACAGTCCAGTGTCCAGGAGGATGCCCAAGTTGTGAGCCCTCTCCGCGGGGGCTAATGACTTGCCCCTGACAGCCAGCGATGGAACCAGCTGGCTATGTCATGGCGCCAGAAACCACAGCCACTCGGTCTTGGATGGGTTGAGTCGGAGCCTGTTTCTCCCCATCCAGACTCGCACGGCCTCCAGGCACCGGGACATCACTTTCGCAGCATCGTTGGGGTGGCCTGGTGAGGAGATGTACAGCTGGGTGTCATCTGCGTACTGATGGAACTGCACCCCGAAGCCACGGATGATCTCACCCAGCGGCTTCATATAGATGTTGAACAGGAGAGGCGAGAGGACTGACCCCTGTAGTACCCCACAAGTGAGGCACCTGGATGTCGACCTCTGCCCTCCTGCCAACACAAATTGCGACCGGTTGGAGAAGTAGGAGGAGAACCACCGCAAAACGGTGCCTCCCAACCCCAACCCCTCCAGCCGGTGCAATAGGATACCATGGTCGATGGTATCAAAAGCCGCCGAGAGATCTAATAGGACCAGGATAGAGGAACAACCTCTATCCCGAGCCCTCCAGAGATCATCCACCAACGCGACCAATGCTGTTTCTGTGCTGTGTCCAGGCCGGAAGCCGGACTGGCGCGAGTCTAGATAGACAGTTTCCTCCAGGTGCCGGGGGAGCTGTTGCGCCACCACACTCTCAACAACCTTTGCAAGAAAGCGAAGGTTGGAGACGGGATGATAGTTGGCTAATACAGCTGGGTCCAGGGAGGGCTTCTTGAGGAGGGGTCTCACCACTGCCTCTTTCAAGGTGGCTGGTAAGAACCCCTTGCTCAAGGAAGCGTTGACAATTCCCTGGAGCCAATAATAATAAAGTTGAATTTATTAACCGCTCCCTCTCCCCACAGGGACTCGGGGCGGTGCACAGGGAGAATAAAAACAATAAATATACAAAATACATACAATTTAAAACAGATTAAACTAATTCCTGTGCTAAAATCCCATTAACTAAAAATCCCCACTAAATATAAATAAACAATTAAAAAACCCATAGAGAGAGAGACTACCCTAGGCCGGCCAGGCGGAAAAGATGAGTCTTCAATTTCAGGCGGAAGGAGCGGAGGTCCGTGGTCGTTCTAATATCGGGGGGAAGGTCGTTGCAGAGGGCCGGGCCCGCCACAGAGAGAGCCCTTCCCCTGGGCGTCGCCCGCTGAAAAAGTCTAGTGGACGGCACCCGGAGAAGTCCCTCTCTGTGGGAGCGAATCGGCCATGAGGATGTGTGAGGCAGGATCCGATCCCGCAGGTAGCTAGGTCCAGCCAGTCTCATGTAACCTCCCGGGAGGCCAGTATCAACCAGGAGGGACACGGGTCCAATAAACATGTGGTGGCGTTCAGTCACCCCAGCATCCTGTCCATGTCCTCAGGAGTCACAGGCTCAAACTCTTCCCAAAGAACCGTCTCAAGACCCGCCTCCGTCTGCCTGTCTGAACTAGCCCAATCAGAGGCTAATCCATTCCGGATCTGATCAATTTTATCATGCAGATAACCTCCAAATTCCTCTGCACGACCCTGCAAAGGCACATCCCGAGCCCTCTGCTGAAGGAGGGAGTGGGACACCCTGAGCAAAGCAGCAGATCGGTTACCTGCAGACACAATAAGAGCGGAAAAATAATTCCATTTCGCCGCTTTTATCGCCACTAGGTAGGTCCTCAAATGGGACCTTACCAGTATCCAGTCAGATTCGGAACGCGTGGTCCTCCACATGCCCTCTAGGCATCTCTTCCGATGCTTCATCACTCTCAGCTCCTCAGAGAACCAAGGAGCCGGGGTAGATCGGCATCGGGTGAGAGGCCGCAAAGGCACGACCCGGCCCAAGGCCCCCGTGGCCGCACTATTCCGGGCAGCCACTAGGTCCTCAGTTGAGTCGCGAGTCATGGACTCAGGTAGTGGCCCAAGCTCCATCTGGAACCTCTCAGGGTCCATCAGGCGGCTGGGGCGGAACCATCTTGTCACTTCTGGTTCCGCCTCCCTGTGGTGGGGTGTAGCAGTTTGAAAGCTCAACTGAAGGAGAGAGTGATCAGACCATGACAGGGGCTCCACAACTATTTCCCCTAAGTCAAGATCACTCAGCCACTGGCCAGAGGCAAAACCTAGGTCCAGTGTGTGTCCCCCAGTGTGGGTGGGGTCATGAACTAACTGGGTCAGGTCCATGGCCGTCATGGAGGCAATGAACACCCGAGCCACCTCAGATGATTCGCCTACCGAGGGCAAATTGAAGTCCCCCATGACTAACAGTATGGGGGTCTCAATTGTCATCTCGGCTATCAGACTGAGGAGCTTGGGTAGGGCTGCTGATACGTAGCAGGGAGCCAGGTACACAATCAGTATGCTTTGCTGCCTCCCATGGCCCCACTTCACACAAAGGGACTCACAACTGGCAGTCGGTGGCACAGTGGTCTCCCTCAGATCCAAGCTCTCTTTTATAATAACCGCCATTCCCCCCCCCCCCCCGACCCTGGGCTCTCGGCTGGTGAAATGCATGGTAACGTGGTGGGCACATTTCAACAAGGGGCACACCCCCCTCTTGGCCCAACCAGGTCTCCGTGATACCCGCCAGGTCCGGCACCCCCTCCAAAATCAGATCATAAATGAGGGCGGCTTTGTTGATCACGGACCTGTCGTTACACAGCAGCAGCCGAAGGCCCAGGTCCTGAAATCCAGGACTCCCTGAATTGCAAGAAGTGCCTTGGGGACCAGAGCGCGCCACTGCTCGCAAACACTGGGTGTGCCCTCCCCTAATATGATATGGTCCTCTGCTCCCGTCGTACCTACCCCTCCCATATACAGTCTCGATGGAATTGCCCTCTGCTAAACCATCTCTCCTACCCCTCTCCAATTCCCAGACCTACGCCCTCCATGCCAGGGCTTTCAGCCAGCCTGGGAGGATTCCCCGGTGGGTGTTCACCCTCACCCACCACCCCAATTTTGAATCGCCCTCCCCCCTCCCTTGGACCCCCTAAAATCTGGACTAAAAATTTAATTAAAAATCCCCTAAGGTGCCGTTTGGACCATCTCTCTTAATTAATAAATCCCTCCTCGAGGTGGGCCCTGGTTAACGATGAGGGCCAAACCTGCGAGAGAGGGGACTCTCGCAGGGCATGGAGGTCAGCTGCTGAGTACATTGGTAGTCTCTGCGAGCAAAGTTTTCAGCGTTTTGAGATAAATTGTCATTGTCACTGGGGCCCATAATTAAGATCTTACCCATAGGCCATGTTAGTTCCAACAGGGCCTACAGAGGTCTGAGCTAGTGAGACGTGGGCCAAGGTCCAGGGATCTTGATTGATGTAGTTCAGCATCGTCCTGCCTTCGATGTAAGGGGGGTGATATGATGATGGGTGACGAGACGTGACAACAAGGCGAGAGAATATAGGGCATGACACGAAGCAGCAGGGCAGCAGGAGTCAAAGCAGAGTATCACAAAATGAAGAACAACCAGGCAAAGTCACGGAACGTCGAGGATGGCAGGGCACAGAAACAAAGCAGCAGGGGCAGCAATGACGGAAGCAGCAACAACGAGACAAAGCCGTAAAAACAGCAAAAAAGGCAGGAACAGCAGGAACAGGACGCCGGAACAACAAAGAAAACAAAAAGCAAAAACGACGGACTGGGAGGGCAGCAGACATAGCGTGAAGAGACGAACCGGCGAACCAGTATATCAGCAAAAAGGCAGGAACAGCAGTTACAGCAGAAACAGCAGGAACAATGGGAGCAGAGCGATGGGCGATAAGAATGTCGGGTGCAAAACGAGGAAGCAAAGGAAGCAGAAGCAATGAAGCGATGAAATAGCAGGAACGGCTGGGAGAAAGCAACAAGACGAAGCCAGCAACCCGCAGGAACGACTAAAGCGGCTGGAGGCAGGAACGACTAAAGCGGCTGGAGTGGCGAGGGTGAAACAGATAAAAAACTGCCAGGGGGGGCGGCAAAGATGGAGCGGCGGCGGCCAAAACGCCGCACAAGCCAGGATGGCGAGCCACACCCCTCCCCCAAGGCTCCGCGCGCCAACGGTCAACGCGCCAGCAGCCAGCTCCATCCGAAGAGACCCCACGACCAGTGTTCACAGCTCTCCTCCAGGCTCCCTCCAGATATTCCTGAGGCTGATAATCCAGTTTGGCAGCCCCAGTGAGGGAATAAACCCTCAGTTATCTCGTTATTTACTGAGCACGTTCTTTCTTCGACCCGCAGCTCAGCTCGCAGCTCCTTCATCTTGAGCACCGGAACCGGAAGCAGTCGGGAGCCATTTAAGATGCTTTCCTTTGGTTCCATGCTCTGGGGATTGGATCAGGTGGCTGAGAGGATTGTTCCTGTGGCTTAAGATCCTGATTCTGAAGCTACCCTGAGTAGAGAGAGGTCAGACTTTCCCTAAAACTCCCTCTCTCTTTCTTGGGGATCCCTCCCATTTCCATCTCCTCTTCAGCTGATGCCCAAACACCCTCTCCAGAACCTCCCCAGAAGAAGCCCCACCAAGCCAGAGGTTCTAGACTGGGGGGTCTCTGGTTTCCCTTGCCTGGGGGAGAACTCTGACCCTTTCAGCCCCTCTCTGCCAAGGGTACTGAGATCATTCAGAAAGCCCTACCTGGCTGGTCCTGGCCGGAGACAGGGGTCAGCTCTGCCCAGAGGGTGAGGAGTCCCAGCAGGAGAAGAAGACCTCCAGAAGACATGGTGAAGCCGTCTGCTCCACCCTTGCACTCTGTGCATTAAATAGTCTCGCGACTGGGAGTTTCACATCCAGGAAACAAGAAGACGTAATCCAGTGAGAACACACATTATTCCCTGGCACATCACCTATAGCGGAGATGTGCCAGGGCCTGGAAGCCGTGTGGGCCTGGATGGGAAGTAACAGACTCAGACTCAACCTGTCCAAGACCGAGTGGCTGTGGTTCCCAGCGTCCCGGTACAACCAGTTGACTCCATCACTGGCCATAGGGGACGAACACCTTACCCCTGTGGATGGGGCACGCAACTTGGGCGTCCTCCTTGATACCCGGCTGTCCATGGAAGATCAAGTGACAGCCGTGGCCAGGAGGGCGTTTTACCAGGTTCGCCTGGTACGCCAGTTGCGTCCCCTATTGGACCGGGATGCCCTTTGCACAGTCAGTCACGCCCTCATGACATTCCGACTGGACTAATGCAATTCTCTCTACATGGGGCTCCCCTTGAGGTGCACCCGAAGACTTCAGCTTGTCCAGAATGCAGCCGCGCGAGCAATAATGGGAACCTCAAGGTTTACCCACGTAACACCGCTCTTGCGCGAGCTGCATTGGCTGCCTGTCGTCTTTCGGGTGCGCTTCAAGGTGTTAGTTACCATCTTTAAAGCGCTCCATGGCACGGGACCTAGTTATCTGCGGGATCGGATCCTGCCCCATACATCCCTGCGGCCGATTCGCTCCCACAGAGAGGGACTTCTCCGGGTTCCGTCCACTAGGCTATGCCAGCGGGCGACGCCCAGGGGAAGGGCCTTCTCTGTGGCGGGCCCAACCCTCTGGAACGACCTTCCCCCCGAAATTAGAACAACTACGGACCTCCGCTCCTTCCGTCAAAAACTGAAAACACACTTCTTCTGCTTGGCCGGCCTAGGTTAGTCTTCCGTCTTTGAATAGGGTTTTAGGGGTTTTTAGCGTAATTTTTAATATAGGGGATTTTAGCGCAGGGATAATTTTGTTTAATTTGTATTTTATCTATTTATCTATTTATGTATTCAATATTGATTTTTAAATTTCCTGTGCACCGCTCTGAGTCCCTTTGGGGAGAGGAGGCGGTCTATAAATAAAATATTATTATTATTATTATTATCCCTCTTTCACGAGGGAATCTGAGGGTTGGATTGGCTGAGCGGTTTGCAGGAGGTGGTCCCTGCTGATGTCAATGGGTCCTTTCTTTGGCAAGTTCCAGCAGAGCCTGGAAAGTCCCATGTTAAGGAGTTTGGGGAGGGGGGAGTCCCTGGTGGAGGGTGGAATATGGGGGTTGCTTACCTTGGGGGGGGGCTCACTTCCTTGTCAGGGCTGCCCTGGGGTTGTGATGGCAGAGGAGAAGAGATTTCTCTTCTTTGGTTTGGGACCGCAGAGAGATTTTGGGCACAGAGGATCTGGTATTATAGGCAGAATGTAATGTAAGGTAACGCACTGTAATGTAATGCAATCCAATGCAATATAATCATAACATAACATCCCATCACATCACGTAACATAACATAGCAGTTGTCTTGAACACTATGCATGTGGATATGGTCACCTAGACTTGACATTCCCACTTGACAGCCATTTGCCTGAAATGGTAGAGGGTCTCCTCCTTTGTGCAGGGGGATGGAATAGAAGGCCTCCAAGGGCCCTTCCAGATCTTTCATTTTACACTTCTTAATCACATAAATGAGAGGAAGCCTTGTGGACTTCATCTTCCAGAATTCCCTGGACCTCCATAGCTATCTGGAGAGGTTTGGAGACCCCTGACCCAGATGGTTGGGAGTTGGAGAAGTTCTTCCTAAGTGGGTGGTCCAATCGCGGATGGAGAAAGACCACCAGCGCCCCTGCGTGGCTTCTTCAAACAGGCGAAGAAGGAGCAGGAGGAGAGGATTCATTGGGCAAGCCCACCAGCACTTGCTGCTCTCTCCTCTGACAGCCGCCTCATTTCCAGTGAAAGGGGTGGGAATCCATGCAATTTCTCCCTCTGCATGGATTCCCCACCACCTTCATTGGAAACGGGGTGGCTATCAAAGAGAAGAGGGCAGCACAGGCCATGTAGGCTTGTCAGGAGCCTCCAGAAGAACCAATATCCTAAGGCATGCTAAATTTCACCAACCGGTATGCCCATACCCATCTGTACCGGCTGAAACCCACCCGTGGTGCAACATAAACAGAAATATATGTCATACAACAACAATTTAATCCAACAGACTTGGAAAGAGAAGGAGAAGTAGAAGCGGAGAGCAGGAGTCGGGAGGAATCAAAAGAAGATGATATGGGGACAGATAATATAGGGGGAGGAGAGGAAATTGAAGGGATAAGAGAAGGGGAAGGAGGACCAACACTAGCAACACAGAGAGAAACAAGGCAATCCAAGAAAGCTACAACCAAAGGGCAGTAAAGAATAGGAACGACAGGTATAATGGGGGAATGTATATGTTTATTGTCGGTAAATATTAACGGCTTAAATGGCCCCTCTAAACGAAATAGAATTCTGAATAAATTGACTCTCAAATATGATATTATTTGTTTACAAGAGACTCATATAAAAAAGGATCATGCGCATCTACTAAGACATCGGAAATTGGGTAATATGTTTACTGCTTTAGCAGAACAAAAAAAGAGAGGTTTAGTGTTTTATGTGCAACACCATTTGAAAGCCCAACAAATCTTTGCTGATCAGGAAGGAAGGATCTTAGTGATAGAGATAGAGATTGGACAGAGGAAGTGCCTTCTGGTTGGTATATACGCCCCCAATGTCAATCAAAGGGCCTTTTATGAAGATCTGTATGGGAGACTGGGGGAAGTGGAATATAATCATATCTGCCTACTGGGGGATTTTAATGCGGTGGTGGATAAAACTCAGGATTATATTCGTGGGGGGGGGGGGAATCAAGGAGGTTTGAAAGAAATAAAAAAAAACCTGCCAAGGATATGTCATAAGATAAGGGAGGAATTCGGCCTACAAGATGTGTGGAGATTACACAACCCTGGGAAAAGGCAATACACCTATTTCTCCCCCAGACACCATTCCTGGACACGTTTAGACATGGTCTGGATGTCTCCAGAACTGAGGGGAATGGTTTCCGGAATAGAAATTGGTACTAATGAATGGGCGGACCATAGTCCTATAAGGCTGACATGGAAGATCCCTGGATACAGGCAAACTAGATGGAGAATGTGGGTGGGGGCTTTGCAAGATGAAGACTTTATGGGGTCTTTTAAAAAAGAGATGAGTTTTTTTATCCAAGAGAATAAAACCGAAGACACATCCATTTATAATACTTGGGACACTGCTAAAGCAGTTATGAGGGGTTTACTGATTAAATACGGCACTAACTGTCTCAAAATTAAAAGAGCACAAAGGAAAGAACTCCTGAATAACCTGAGTAGAGTTGCGCAGAGAATGCAGGAAGGGAATGAGCAGGAACACCTGGTTGAGGAAAGGACGTTCTGGCAACATCAGATTAGCTTGCTAGATAAAGAAGAGTTAGCCTCTAAGATTAAATGGTCTAAACAACATTATTTCGAGAATGCCAATAAGCCAGGCAGATGGCTCTCATACCGCCTAAGGAAGGAAGGCGAACAACGTAGGATAGAGGGGTTGAAGGATTTGGATGGAAACTTCCATACTACTAAGGAAGGGAAAAAGAAAGTGGCACAAGAATTTTTTACCAAACTGTATGAGAAAGGGGGAGAAGAGATACAAGGAATCAGACAGTTTTTGATTAAATCTGACCTACCCCAAGTCCCTGAATCTATGAAGCAACTTCTTAACGCTGACATAACGGAAGGGGAAGTAGAAGCAGCCATGATGAAACAAGCCAATGGGAAGACCCCGGTTACAGATGGGCTACCGGTTGAACTATATAAGGCGATGTTTGGGATACTGGGTAAATATATGACAGAGTTGTATAACAGAGTGATGAGGGATACCCAGATTCCAGCATCGTGGTCTGAAGCGTTTATTTCCATTATTCCCAAGGAAGGGACTGACTTGTCACTTATTAGAAATTATAGGCCAATTTCGCTGCTAAACTCTGATTATAAAATTTTTGTGGCAGTGTTAGCAGCAAGACTTACCTGTTTTCTTAATACCTTTATACACTCAGATCAGAATGGCTTCCTCCCCAACCGACACCTACGGGATAATTTGAGGATGATTATGAATACCCTGGAATATTTTGAGGCCTGCCCAGATAAACAGATGGCCGTAGTTTTTGTTGACGTCCAAAAGGCATTTGATCGGGTCTCCTGGGACTTTATGATATCCCAGATGGATTATATGGATTTTGGCACAAAATTTATTGGGGCAATTCAGGCCATATATCAAAAACAAACAGCAAGGGTATTGATTGAGGGAGATCAAACAGGGAAGATCGAGATACATAGAGGTACAAGACAGGGTTGCTCCTTATCCCCGCTCTTATTTGTCTTGACTTTGGAACCTCTACTGAGAGAAGTAAGACGGAAAAACGAGATAAAGGGACTGAGGATTAGACGGGAGGAGGTTAAGGTGCAAGCCTATGCTGATGATCTGGCCTTCATTCTAGAGGAACCAAGGGAATCTGGACCGCATTTGTTAGAACTAATTAGGGAATTTGGGAGCGTTGCAGGTCTACTTCTTAACGAAGATAAGACCAAAATGCTGGTCAAAAACATGACCACAAGACAGAAGCACCAACTTGAAGGACTAGTGGGTCTGAAGTTCGTAAATAAAATCAAATATTTAGGAATATGGCTGACAGGGAGATATAGCTCCATAAAGGAAAATAACTATGTTCATCTTTACAAACAGATGGTCCAAGTTTTCGGCAGATGGAAGAACCTGCAACTCTCCCTCATGGGGAGAATAGCAGTTATTAAAATGTGTATCCTTCCGGGTTGAGCTGCGGTTGTCGAGGTCAGGCTTTCACGAGCTTGCCGACCCAGCAGCCTGTAGAGGCGTTTTTAAAAGATCGTAAACGCCTTGGACGCTCCAAACTCCTCAGGAATTTAGGAGAGAGCTCGCGCTGTCGGGTTGAGCCACTTGTGAAGCTCTCCAGAAGGTTTTATAGCCTCTCAGGTGCAGGCAAGAAGAGCCCCCCTTCTCAGCTGCTTTAAGCTCCGGTCTGCTGGACTCCTCCGCTAAGGATTTAGCGGAGCAAGACACCGTAAACAACTCCTTAAAACCCAGGCAACCCATCAAGGAAGACATTTGCAAGTATTTTAATTTTAAAGTTTGAATCTCTCTAAGCGATAGTAGCGCTGAATTTGTATGGCACGGGCTTAGAACAAAGGATTCAAAATGGCGTTAATGTAGATGAAAGTTTAAAGAAAGTGAAAGTTAACTGATTTGTGGATTCCAATCTCTGTTTAACCCTGGCTGACAGCTGGAGGCGGGCTATAAAGCTAAACGCATTACCTTTTACTGACTTATTTTGATACTTTGAAGAGTTTTTTTTCTTAGAAAATTGGGAAAGCTTAAAAGTATGGCAACGGAACAAGCTGGTGCAGTAACTCCCCAGGATTTTAAAGATTTGATGAATTTCATAGTTAATGAAAGTAATGAACTCAAAAGAATGGTCCAGGATAAATATGATCAATTGGGGAAAAAAATGCAAGCAGTGGCCAAGAGGCTGTCTGAAGTTATAATTAAAATTGATAATAAAATTGAACAATTGGCCTCAGAGGTGGAAGTTAAAGCAAAGGAAACGGATTTGAAATTTGTGGAAATGGAGGGGAATATGTATAAATTGGACAAAGAGGTTATTATGTTACAATTTAGGTCAATGGAGTACGCTATTAGACTGAGGGGATTAATAGAAAACCCTAGAGAAGACTTAAGAAAAGTTTTTGCCGATGCTTTGGCTATATTATTAAAAATGGATCCTGGTGAAATTTTTGCTAAGATTGATAAAATTTACAGAGCAAATTCACGTATAGCATTACAAAGGCAATTACCGAGAGATGTTGTGATATATTTTACTGAGAGAAACCTCAGAAATGATATTTTGCAGAAGTCTTCTTATTCCTCTCTTCATATAGCTGGAAATCTGATTAGTGTCTTCAAGGAGTTACCCCAGCAATGTTAAAGTTTAGAAGGGATTTTGGATTTTTGGTAGTGGAGCTGAAGAAAAGAGGGATACAGTATAGGTGGGATGCTCCAATGGGTGTTATATTCAGATATGAAGGGGCGAGGTATTGTTTGAATACTATAGACAAGGCAAGAGATTTTTATTATGAAATACTGAAGAAAAGTGCAATGCCCCCACGTACATCTACACCAACATCAGCAGATCTGGATGTTTTAGAGCAAGATATTGAGATGGAGCAGAAGCAGTTTGGAAAAGAGATGGAAAAACATATTCAGTTGGATTCTCCTGGGCCTTTTTTAAGCTCTACTTTGGAGGAATTGTCGAAGACTGCTATAGGGGGATCTGTTGGAACACCAATGTGTAAATTAGATGAGCAATGTCAAGCCAGCTCTAGCACCAGACGAATTCAGAAACCGCAGAAGCAGAGGAGGTCTCAATCCCAGCGAGCTAAGAAAGACAAAAGGATAAAAGGAAGAAGCAATTAGCCAACAGATTGATGCCAGTTATTTGTCTATCTAGATAAAAATATACAGATCTCTGCAATGCTGGTTCTCTTGGATGTGGAAAAGGCTTACGATGGAACGAACTGGAACCGGAGCATTTGCAGCGGATCTGGTTGTTACCCTATCACGTTTTTGGAACTTAATAATCCTGATGAGAAGTCACTCGGGGGTTGTTTATACAAAGGGGTTTTTTTTTATACCCACGGGGGCAGCTGCTTTTTTTTTTTTTTTTAATTAAATTTATACCCCGCCCTTCTCCTTGTTAGGACCCAGGGCGGCGCACAGGCATTATTAAAACTACAAAAATACAATAAATATCAATTTAAAATATATTAAATTAGATTAACCCGTGCTAAAACCCATGTTAAAAAACCTTCCCAAATTATAATTTATTTATTTTTTTTAAAAAAAGTCAGGAACAGGGGGCTATCCTAGGCCGGCTTGTTGAAATAAATACGTCTTAAGACGTTGGCGGAAGAGACGGAGGTCCGAGATAGTGCGAAGGTCGGGGGGTAGGTCGTTCCAGAGGGCCGGGCCCGCCACAGAGAAGGCCCTTCCCCTGGGTGTCGCCAACCGGCATTGCCCCGTCGACGGCACCCGGAGAAGGCCCTCTCTGTGGGAGCGGATCGGACGAAGGGATGTATGGGGCAGGAGGCGGTCTCGTATATAGCTAGGCCCCGAGCCATGGAGCGATTTAAAGATGGTTGTCAACACCTTGAAGCGCACTCGAAAGGCCACAGGCAGCCAGTGCAGCTCGCGCAGGAGAGGTGTTACGTGGGTTTGCCTTGAGGCACCCATAATCACCCGCGCGGCCGCATTCTGCACTAACTGTAGCTTTCGAGTGCACCTCAAGGGGAGCCCCATGTAGAGAGCGTTGCAGTAATCCAGCCGGGATGTCACAAGCGCTTGAGTGACTGTGCGAAGGGCTCCCCGGTCCAGTAAGGGGCGCAACTGGCGTATCAGGCGTACCTGATAGAACGCCCCCCTGGCCACGGCCGCCATATGGTCCTCCATGGACAGCCGGGAATCCAGGAGGACGCCCAAGTTGCGCGCCCTCTCCACGGGGGCCAGTTGTTCGCCCCCAATGGCCAGTGTTGGACTTAACTGGCTGAACCGGGGTGCCGGAAACCACAGCCACTCGGTCTTGGACGGGTTGAGTTTGAGTTTGTTACTACCCATCCAGATCCGTACGGCCTCTAGACACCGGGACAGCACTTCGACGGCATCGTTGGGGTGGTTTGGGGTGGATATGTACAACTGAGTGTCATCAGCGTACAGATGGTATTCCACCCCAAAACCACGGATGATCTCGCCCAGCGGCTTCATATAGGTGTTGAACAGAAGGGGAGAGAGGACCGACCCCTGAGGGTCCCCACATATGAGGGGCCTCGGGGACGACCTCTGCCCTCCTGCCAACACCCATTGCGACCGACCAGAGAGGTAGGATGAGAACCACCGTAGAACGGTGCCTCCCAACCCCAACCCCCCCAATCGGTGCAATAAGATACCATGGTCGATGGTATCAAAAGCCGCTGAGAGGTCTAATAGGACAAGGATAGAGGAACAACCTCTATCCCGTGCCCTCCAGAGATCATCAACCAATGCGACCAATGCCGTCTCGGTGCTGTGACCGGGCCGGAAGCCGGACTGGCGCGGGTCTAGATAATCAACTTCCTCCAGATGTCGGGGAAACTGTTGAGCCACCACACTCTCAACAACCTTCACTAAAAAGTGAAGGTTGGAGACGGGACGATAGTTCTCTAATAAAGCCGGGTCCAGGGATGGCTTCTTGAGGAGGGGCCTCACCACCGCCTCTTTCAAAACGGTGGGCAAGTACCCCTCACTCAGAGATGAATTCACAATGCCCTGGAGCCAGCCTCGTGTCACCTCCCAGGATGCCAGTACAAGCCAGGAGGGGCACGGGTCCAATAAACATGTGGTGGCTCTAAGGTTCCTCCGCAACCTGTCCATATCCTCGGTAGTAACAAAGTCGAACTCCTCCCAAGGTGTTATCTCAAGACCAGCACCGGACGCCCCGACTGGGCCTCTAGTGGAGGGCAACTCGTTCCGAATCTGAGTGATTTTGTCCTGCAGAAATACTCCAAATTCCTCTGCTCGACCCTGCAGAGGGGCTTCCCGCGGCCTCAAATGAAGGAGGGAGCGGGTCACCCCAAACAGGGCGGCAGGGCGGTTTTCCGCGGACGCGATAAGGGTGGCACAATACTCACGTTTGGCCACTCTTAGCGCCACTAAGTAAGTCCTAATATGGTCTCTCACTAGTGTTCGGTCAGCTTCGGATCGAGAAGATCTCCACCTACTCTCTAGGCGTCTCTTGCGGCGTTTCATCTCCCGAAGCTCCTCGGTAAACCAAGGAGCCTGGGTGACTCGACGCCGCATGAGAGGCCGCAAGGGCGCGACTCGGTCCAAGGCCCCCGTGGCCGCACTATACCACGCGGCCACTAGGTCCTCAGTCGAGCCGCGGGGCAGGGATACAGGTACTGGCCCAAGCTCCCTCTGGAACCTTTCCGGGTCCATCAGGCGCCTGGGGCGGAACCAACTTGGTGTTTCCGGTTCCGCCTCCCCGCGGTGAGGTGTGACGGTTGGAAAGTCTATCCGAAGGAGAGAGTGATCTGTCCATGACAAGGGTAAGATGACTAAATCCCCTGTTCCGAGATCACTAATCCAGTGTCCAGAGACAAAAATCAGATCCAGCGTGTGTCCTCCCTCGTGAGTGGGGCCCTGAACTACTTGGGTCAGGTCCATGGCCGTCATGGAAGCCATGAACTCCCGAGCTACCTCGGATGTTTCGCCCGCCGATGGCAGGTTAAAGTCCCCCATGACTATAAGTCTGGGGGTCTCCACCGCCATCGTGGCGATCACCTCGAGTAGCTCGGGCAGGGCTGCTGTTACATAGCGGGGAGCCAGGTATACAAGCAGCAAGCCCAACTGCCTCCCTAGGCCCCATTTCACGAAGAGGGACTCACAGCCGGTCGTCTGAGGCACAGTGGTCTCCTTCGGCTCCAGACTTTCCTTAACAATAACCGCCACCCCCCCACCCCTGCCTAGGGCCCTAGGCCGATGAAATGCACGGTAGCCTGGTGGGCACATTTCCACGAGGGGTAAACCCCCCTCGGGGCCCAACCAGGTTTCCGTAATTCCCACCAGGTCCGGGTCCCCCTCTGACACAAGGTCATTTATGAGGGGGGCTTTGTTCACCACGGACCTGGCGTTGCAGAACATCAGCCTGGGCCCCCGGCTCTGTAATCCCTGACCGCCTAGCCCACGAGTGGAGTACAGGGGGTTGGGGCAAGCGACCGCTCGTAACCAGCGACCACGAGCCTCCAACCCACGATGGACATCCTGCCTCCCACCGCCCCTGCCCCTCCCCAAGACCAATCGAATGGGACGGCCCTCAACAGAGACAACCCCCAATCCCCCCTCCCTTAAACTGGTATTACAAATAGCTACGGAAGGGATGGAAACAGACCTGAAGAGTTGGACTTATGAAGGGATAAAACAGTCCAAAGGGATAAAACAGTCCAACCAATCAAAAACAGCACCACAAATATCAGATTAGGAACACAAGTTGAAATAGGGAAGAAAATGGTAAGTGAGCACCTGTCTGCCCTGGACGAGTTCAAATCACCAGGACCGGATGGATTACACCCCAGGGTCCTGAAGGAACTGGCAGACGAGATCTCAGAACCACTGAACTATATCTTTCAGAGATCCTGGAGCACCGGGGAACTGCCAGAAGACTGGAAAAGAGCAGATGTGGTTCCCATCTTCAAAAAAGGGGAAAAAACAGATCCAGGAAACTATAGACCCATCAGCCTGACCTCAATACCAGGAAAGATTCTGGAAAAGATAATTAAACAACAAATAAGTGAACACCTAGAAGCAAACAAAGTAATAGCCAAAAGCCAACATGGGTTTGTCAAAAACAGATCATGCCAGACGAATCTAATTGAATTCTTTGACAAAGTGACAAAATCAGTGGACCAGAGGAATGCTGTTGATATAATTTACCTGGACTTCAGTAAGGCATTTGATAAAGTAGACCATAACCTACTATTAGATAAAGTAGAAAATTGTGGGTTAGACAGCAGCACCACCAAATGGATTTGCAACTGGCTGACCAACCGCACTCAACATGTAGTCCTCAATGGAACTGCATCTACATGGAAGGAAGTATGCAGTGGAGTCCCCCAAGGCTCTGTTTTAGGCCCAGTACTCTTTAACATCTTCATCAACGATTTGGATGAGGGGATAAATGGGGAACTCATCAAATTCGCAGACGACACCAAGCTGGCAGGAATAGCCAACACTCCAGAAGATAGGCTTAAGATACAGAAGGATCTAGACAAACTTGAACATTGGGCACTGTCTAATAAAATGAAATTCAATTGTGAAAAAAGTAAGGTCCTACATATAGGCAAGAAAAACCAAATGCACAAGTACAGTATAGGTGGTACCTTGCTCAATAGTAGCAACTGTGAGAGGGATCTTGGAATCCTAGTGGACAACCATTTAAATATGAGCCAGCAGTGTGCAGCAGCTGCCAAAAAAGCCAACACAGTTCTAGGCTGCATCAACAGAGGGATAGAATCTAGATCACGTGAAGTGTTAATGCCACTGTATAGTGCCTTGGTAAGGCCACACTTGGAATACTGCATACAGTTTTGGTCGCCACGATGTAGAAAAGACGTGGAGACTCTGGAAAGAGTGCAGAGAAGAGCAACCAAGATGATTAGAGGACTGGAGACTAAGACATATGAAGAACGGCTGCAGGAGCTGGGTATGTCTAGTTTGATGAAGAGAAGGACCAGGGGAGACATGATAGCAGTGTTCCGATATTTCAGAGGGTGCCACAAAGAAGAGGGAGTCAAACTTTTCTCCAAGGCACCTGGGGGCAGGACAAGAAGCAATGGGTGGAAACTAACCAAGGAGAGAAGCAACTTAGAATTAAGGAGAAATTTCCTGACAGTAAGAACAATTAACCTCTGGAACAGCTTGCCTCCAGCAGTTGTGAATGCCCCAACCCTGGAAGTCTTTAAAAAGATGTTAGACAGCCATTTGTCTGAAATGGTATAAGGTTCCTGCCCATGCAGGGGATTGGACTAGAAGACCTACAAGGTCCTTTCCAACTCTGCTATTGTATTGTATTGTATCGACGCGGAAAGGATTAATATCATGTTGGTGTTCTGGGGAAAAACTTGGGTTGAACTTTGAAAGTTAAATGCTAAATTTGTATAGATATAGAATTCATGGGAGAATCTTTATGATATATCTTACAGATGGTATCTAGATTTGAAGAAATTATCATTATGTATGTAATCTAATGGTTAATTAAAATGCCGGAAGGGAGAATTTAGCAGATATGGGTGTTTACTCCAACAGATTGATGCCAGTTATTTAAGAGGGGTTATATGAGGGAGAATGTAAGGCAACTCATAGTTTCAATTGTTTATCTAGATAAAAATATGTAGATCTCTGCAATGCTGGTTTTCTTGGAAGTGGAAAAGGCCTAAGAGCGAATGAACCGGAACTCTCTAATCAAGACTTGGGGAAAAAAGGAAAAAAAATGGATATGGGATTTGGACAAGGTTTATTATCTCTAATGTTATATATTTTAATTTTAGAAGTCTTGTTGAATATAATTTGGGACCTGTATCTCTTAAATGGCATAGTTATAAGGCAAAAGGTATATAGCACTAGAGCATCTGCAGTCGATCTGGTTGTTACTATAATACGTTTTTGGTTTGGAATATCTGTTGGAAGAAGTTTATATTATATTTTATAGATGGTATCTAGATTTTAAGAAATTATCATCATGTATGTATTGAAGTAGAAATTTGTTATTTCACATATCTGCTGCATTTAAGTAGAAACTTGTTATCTGTTATGTTTTAGTATCTTATATTGTTATTATATTGTTGTGGAGATATATGCCTGCAATTTATTGCATCCTTCCTGTGATAGGATCTGAAATCCTTCTACACCACCTCTGTTTCCTTTGTGAAAGGAAAACTTAACTTTGCTCTTTTCAAATACTAGAGCAATCTTTATATCTTTTGTGCTGTTAAGTGGGCAATTAAGCAAATGGAGAGGGGAAAAATAACAAACCTTCTGAACCAGGAAGGATGCAAATTTGAGTTACGATATATGGGTTAAGTTTTACAATGTGTTAGGTTATATGACATGGTATTTAGATCTTAAGAATTATCATGTATGTATTTTAATGTTTAACCAAAGGTTGAAGGTGTGGGTGTTTATGATGGGTTTGTTATAAGGTTTTTAATGGATTGATTATATACAGAATAAATACTAGATTAGGAAGTACTGTGAAGCTTTTAGGTAAGAATGCTTAGATTGATAGGTGAACAGAGTAAATAATATTTGGGATGTTTGGAATTATTAGAGTGGTGTATAGCGGAAGTCAGGGGGGTGGGTTTGAATGGGAGGTGGGGGAGGGTTAGGGTGGAGGGTGGGGAAATATATATGTATAATCAATCTAAAGATGCGAATAATGGGATACGGTTATCCTAAGAGAGATTTATATTATGTTTTATATATGTTTAATTAACTTAGAAGATGGCGTCAATGGGATATTGATATACTAAGAGAAATTTATATTGTGTTTGCTGGGAGGCGAGGGGGTATAATATTTGAATGAGAAATTTATTTTAAGACGGGGTGAGGGGAGGGGGTATAATATTTGTATGTGATTCATATTATATGTTGGGGGGGTAAAAAGGGGGAAAATTTGTTTGAATAAAACTTTTTCAATAAAAAAATAAAAATAAAATAAAATAAATGTGTATCCTTCCCAAATGGCTATTTTTATTTCAATCCGCCCCTGTAAGATTGGAAAAGAAATTCTTTAATGAAATGAATAGAGCCGTCTCAAAATTTATTTGGCAAGGTAAAAAACCCAGAATTAAACTGAAAATGATGCAGGAACCTAGAATTAGAGGGGGATTTGGCCTCCCCAATTGGCAGTTTTATTATCAGGTGGCTCTATTAATTTGGATTAAAGAATGGATGACCCTGAGAAGATCACGGCTCCTGACTATTGAAGGGTGGGGCCTACAGTATGGTTGGCACTATTATATTTGGCCCGGTTCAGAGCGACCCAAACACTTCAATGACCACCTTGTGCGTAGGACCTTGAGTTATTCTTGGGAGATGTTGAGGAGGAAGTTATATTTGAAGGTGCCATGCTGGATCTCTACTCAGGAAGCCCTTGTTTACCCAACACGATATAGAGGGGAGAAGATCTTGACATATGAGGAGATCTTAGATTCACAGGGGAATTTGAAGACCAGGGAATCATTAGCTTCGCAAGGATACCATATCGACTGGTGGCCATATTCCCAGATATTCTCAAGATACAAAAAAGATCAGAAGACTGAAGGTATATATCCCTATAAACAAGAACTGGACAAGGTTCTTTTTGGAACAGAGGAAGGGATGCTCTCCAAGTGTTACGGACATCGATTGTTATTAGACGTAGGGGAAGAAGTGGTCAAAGACTGCATGATTGCTTGGGGATGAAATATAGGACGCACATTGGACTTTCAAAGTTGGGAAGAAATTTGGTTCAAAAATATGAAATTGACTATGGCAGCCTCGTATAAGGAAAATATATATAAAATGATATATCGGTGGCATCTACCCCCGGCAAGACTTGCCAGAATGTTCCCTGGGACCATGCCTAATTGCTGGAAATGTGGTCATAGAGAGGGGACTATTTCCATCAGTGGTGGACCTGTCCAATGGCGATTAAATACTGGAAAAAAATCAGGCAGTGGTTAATAGAAATCACCCAACATCAATTAGATTTGAAACCGGAAACCTTCCTGTTAGGACTCAAACCCCCAGATATCAACATGGAGATATGGTTTTTGGTATTGCACATAATTATTGCGGCAAGATTGGCATTTGCCCAGGAATGGAAGAGTGATCAAATACCAATGGATAGGGCAGTAATAAATAAAATTAATGAATGCGCAGAATCGGATAGATTAACAAAATTAATTAAAGGAAAAAAGGACTCAGAATTCTACAACTCGTGGAAGAGGTGATATAACTGGGTACGGGAACGACCGAATAATAACAACTGAAGCAATAATATATGTTTAAATCAGATATTGGTAAATAATATCAATCAGAAATTAAAGGACGAATAAGAATTGATGAAGTAGGTAGGTTAACTAGATGGGCTGTAGATAGTGTAAATGTTGGTGTTAAATATTAGGCCTATTATTCGGACGGTAATGTTAAGTTTGGTTATTTAAATGTTATGTTTCTCACGCTGTGACTGCAATATTTTAAAATTATGTTTGTATGATTTTATTTTTATAAGAATAAAAAAAAAAAAATATTACAAAAAAAAAAAAGAAATATATGCCATAGCAAATACCTGAGAAGCAATCAATCTTCTTCTTAACTCTACACAGAGAACTCAGCCATGGATACTGGACCCAAGGAGAAAGAGAATTGTCCCTCTCCTGGCTGCCTAAAGA
This sequence comes from Rhabdophis nuchalis, assembly GCA_039707465.1. Classification (NCBI taxonomy): domain Eukaryota; kingdom Metazoa; phylum Chordata; class Lepidosauria; order Squamata; family Natricidae; genus Rhabdophis; species Rhabdophis nuchalis. Next base: position 1,094,902 of record CM077644.1, on the reverse strand, counting down.
CTTACGACCCATGGACCTCTTCACGGTCTTCAACTGGCTATCCCAATTCTGATTCATCTTCATTCAGACGCTCAAACACTTTCTTACATGCTGTTGTCCACACATCTGGGCTTCCCAGTTGGGAGTTTGACATTGAGAGGTCGGTTAGTGGAAGGGCCACTTGGGCAAAGGATGGGATGAACTGGCAATGGAAATTGGCAAACCCTAAAAAACCCTCTGCAACTGCTTGCGGGTTTTAGGGGCCTGCCAGTCCAACACCGCCTTTGCCTTTGCGGAGTCCATCTCCACCCCATTGGGTGAAATACGGAACCCAAACTACTCCAGTTGCATCCTGTGGAACTCTGTAGCTAATTCTGTGGGGGCCTGGAACCATGCAGTCAGTCATGAAGAGTTATGGAGAGTTCTCAGCTGGATTGCTTGAGGAGGAGGGAGGTCTCCAGCTGGTAAGCATGATTCTTGGCAGCTCTCCCAGCAACCCTCCCCATGAATGACAGCTCCGGAGCTGACAGCATCAGCCGTACATTTCATCCGCTTTATAGTCGCATCAGCTCTTCAATCTCTTCAATGCCTTAGCAGAGTTGACTCTTCAGCCTTGACCCTTGAGCCCACCAGCCCCTTCTCCCTCTTTCCTCTCACGGGACGTTTTCTCAAGACTCAAACAAGAATTCCCACAGCTTCCTCTTGGCAGCTGCCTGGCAACCCGCTCAAATTCCCTTTTGGAGGAATCGCAGCGTTTATCTGTCCTGGAGGGAGGATTTTAACCTTAGGGGAGTTTTAAGAGGCAAACTGAAGATGCTGTAAAGGCTGGTGGGATGATCCTCTGTGGAAGGATGAGGGTGCTGGGGGCCCAGCCATCACCCCTCCAAGGCAGCCAAATCACCTGGCAGGTAAAATAGGAATAGGACATACATCCGATCTAGGTTGTGTTGTTTCTCCAGGTCATATTATAGGGATGGTTAAACTTTTTGCCATCACGTGCCAAAGGTGGGAGGAGCACAGGGCCTCCACACCCATAATTCTATGCACCCGCCCCCCCCCACGTGCACATGTGACCCTGTGCTCCCCCTCCTTTTGGCACACAATGGCATGGTGACCCCTTTTTTGCCCTCCCCAGACTCCAGACCCATTCTAACAGCCCAGGGAGGGTGACAGCGGCCTTCCCCCCCCCAAACTATATTTATTTATTTTCTCATGCTTATATATTGTGTACATTGGAGGTGGTGACCCTTTGAGGGCTGCATTCAATGACATCTCACTTTAATGTACGCCGATCAGTGCACATTCAAAGTGACAATTAGGTTAGTCTAACTCAGGGGTCAACAACCTTATATACTCCAAGAGCCACAAATGTCCTAAACAGAAGCCCCTTGTTCAGTTCTGGAGCCGACCGGAAGTCCGGTTCTCCCACCATAGAGTCTCCTCCTAGCGCGGCATCCTTTTTCCTCTACCTGTCCTTACCGAAAGCCCCATCAATTGTGGTGCTGACTGACAACATTGAGCTGCAACAGAGGGATGGAAGAGCCACATGTGGCTCCAGAGCCAATCCCTGGTCTAACTCTGAGAGAGAGGCTTCCCCTGCACATTCTCTCTGGAAAGCCACATTGGGGAACGATGTACTTCCTCTCAGCTCCTCTTCCTCTGATGGGGGGGGGGGGACCACGACACAAGTCAAGGTGGGAAGGGGAAACCCCTAAAGGGGCAGAAGAAGACATCTGAGACCAGGAGCTACAACTGATGCTTTATTGCAGAGAAAAAGGAATGAGCCCAGGGTGGGGAGGTTGGGGGGAGGGTCTCCAGGGTGGTCCAGGACAGAAGAAAGGTCTCTCGATGAAGTTGGCGAATTAGGTCCAATTCAGGTGGATCCCCTTGTTGGTGATCCTGTAAAAACAAAGATTCGGATATGAGGTTTCTGCCCATGAGGGCTCCTGGTGTTGCCTAGGACTTCCCCCTGTCTCGTCTTATCACCACAGAGACCCACATCTGAAACCAGGAGGAAAGTCCTGATTGGCAGAGAAGGGGAGCAATGGGGCAACCTCACCCTTGGAGATATGGGGCTCCGGGACTGAGGGTTTCAAGTAAAGGTGGGACATCCAGGGTGCTCTGAGGATTTCTGCCCTGGGAGGAGGATGGACTAGATAACCTCCAGTGTAATTCCCCAATCCTCTCTTTCCAGGAGACTTCAAGACAGCTGCTGTTTGGAGCACAGACTAGGGCACCTTCACAGGAGCTTTCTAACTCAGCCTGGGAGCATTTCTCATAGTCAGAAATGTGAGTTACTGACCCTTCCCTGACTGGTGAAGCTATGGACCTTTCTCTCAGCTGAGCATGGATTAATTGTGGTCTGCTCAGAGGAGGAGCATGGGTGGGACTGCGTGTGCCCAGACCAAGTCTTGGTTTAGGAGGTCCCACACAGCACTTGTTTTGGTCTAAGCCAACTATTGGTCTCAGTGACAATACTAATTACGGTCAAGCTTGAAGTGCATTTCTGCGTTCTCATCTTTCAGCTTGCCAAAGAACTAAGGGCAGAGAGAAGAATGGGCAGAAGAGTCATGAGAGCCAAGGTCCCATCGGCAGTTGTCTGCCAAGCCTAAAGACTTTTTCTCATAACAAAATAATGGCACTCAGTTGGAGAATGTGACCTGCACTAACAGGGGGAGGGGGAATTCCATACTCTATGGGGGTTTGGTGGGACATAATCAGAGCCTCGGAGGTGTTTGCTTCAGTTGGGTTCTTCATTCAGAAAGTGGACAGTTACCTTTGATGGGGTTCATGCAGGCTCTCATGCAACCATAAGTGCAGCACTTCATCTTCTTGGGGCATTCCCAGTCATCTTGACATTTTACAGGACAAGTAGTGATTGTGCCCGGAGGGGCCTTTTTGCACACCCCGGGCTTTTCTGCAAAAGAGAAGATCCCAAGGACGAAGGTCAGAAGGCAGACCAGACAGGAGACAGATTCTGCTTTGTTGTCCAGCTACCTTAGCAGAATCTCCCAGGCCTGAAAGGACAAATCTCCTGCGGTGTCCTATGAAGCCTAAAAACTAGGGAAGGTCTTTTGTCTTGTCTTCACGTGCCTTGCTTTGCCTTCTCTTTTCTTCTCCTCTCCTCTCCCCCCTCCCCTCTCCTCTCCTCTTATGCAGCTGTGGGCTACGCCTTCTCTTATCAGACGGTTCCTTTGGCAGCATCTCCTCACCCGGTCTCCCAAAGTCTCTCACACACCCCATTCCACTGGGAGATTCCCCCATGAATTGGAATCCCAGATCAAGCAAGATCCCATCTCTGGACCTTTCAGCAGCCCATGAACACAGTTGCACTGTTGGCGTTACGCAATTGGATAATGAAACATTTGCAAGAAAACAACCATGCTCAGAGAGCACCAGGGACCCCACAGTCCTCCTCCTCCTCCTCCTCCTCCTTCTCATCCTCCTCCTCCTCCTCCTCCTTCTCCTCCTCCTCCTCCTCCTCCTCCTCCTCCTCCTCCTCCTCCTCCTTCTCCTTGCAAACTCCACTCCCTGCTAGCCGTGTATTTGGGTCATAAACTGATGTGCAAGAAAACCAGCCAGCTCAGAGAGCACCAAGAACTCTACAGTCCTCCTCCTCCTCTTCTCTGCAAACTCCTCTCCCTTCTAGCAGAGTATTTGGGTCATGAATTGATGTGCAAGAAAACCACCCAGCTCAGAGAGCAGCAGAAACTCCACAGTTCAAGGAGAGCGAGAAAGATTCCCTTCTACTGAATCCATCGCAGCCTCTTGTAAGAATCAGAGTCAGAGTTCCAAGTAAGAGACCCAAGGCCATCCAAGCCCTTTGGGGAGCATCTCCAGGGCTGCCAACCAGGATATTACACGAATCCACCCCAGGCTTAATTTTAGGAGACAGCAGGTCTTCTTCTATCCAGAGGCCACTCCACAACTCCTCCCCTACTCACCAACACAGGTGTAGTGGCACTGCTCTTTGGTCTCAAAATTGTTGGCATTGCCCTGGAATCCACCATAAGTAAAACACTGGCATTTATTTGAAGCTGGGTTGTAGTAGAAGCGAGGCATTCTGGCTTTACATGGTCCGGGTTCAGCAGGAAGATAGCAAAACTCTGTGACAAACGGAAGGGAAGGTGTTATTTCATCAGGTAGCACAAACACCTTCAACAGATTTCACCAATCTGAAGCCCTCCTAGCATGCTCAGGTTGGAACTTTAACTTTACTTTTATTCAAATTTATATACCGCCCTATCTCCCTTGCGGGACTCAGGGCAGTGAACAGGCAATCATAAAACATAAAAACATCGGGTACAATAAATATAAAAAAACAAATTAAATAAGAACCTGTTTTAAAAAGTCCCAATAAAACCCAGTTGATAAAATTAATTTAAAAGAGGCGCAGGTCCGTGGTTGTGCGCAGGTCGGGGGGAAGGTCATTCCAGAGGGCCGGAGCTTCCACAGAGAAGGCCCTTCCCCTGGGGGTCGCCAGCCGGCATTGGATAGCCAACGGGACCCTGAGGAGACCCTCTCTGTGGGAGCGGACTGGTGGATGGGAGGTATGTGGTAGGAGACGGTCTTGCAAATATTCAGGTCCCTTGCCATGGAGCGCTTTGAAGATTGTTACTAACACATTGAAGCGCACCCGGAAAACCACAGGCAGCCAGTGCAGCTCGCGCAGGAGAGGTGTTACATGGGAGCATCTAGAGGCCCCCAAGATCCCCCGCGCGGCCGAATTCTATACTAGTTAGAGTCTCCAGGTGCACCTCAAGGGAAGCCCTTGAGAGAGCATTGCATTAGTCCAGGCGGGAGATGACGAGGGCTTGAGTGATCGTGCATAGGGTGTCACAATCCACAAAGGGGCGCAGCTGGCGTATCAGGTGTACCTGATAAAAAGCCCCCCTGGCCACGGCTGTCACATGATCATCTAAAGACAGTCGAGTGTCCAGGAGGATGTCCAAGTTGCGAGCCCTCTCTGCGGGGGCTAATGACTTGCCCCCGACAGCCAGCGATGGAACGAGCTGGCTATGTCATGGCGCCGGAAACCACAGCCACTCGGTCTTGGATGGGTTGAGTCGGAGCCTGTTTCTCCCCATCCAGACTCGCACGGCCTCCAGGCACCGGGACATCACTTCTGCAGCATCGTTGGGGTGGCCTGGTGAGGAGATGTACAGGTGGGTGTCATCTGCGTACTGATGGAACTGCACCCCGAAGCCACGGATGATCTCACCCAGCGGCTTCATATAGATGTTGAACAGGAGAGGCGAGAGGACCGACCCCTGTAGTACCCCACAAGTGAGGCACCTGGATGTCGACCTCTGCCCTCCTGCCAACACAAATTGCGACCGGTCGGAGAGGTAGGAAGAGAACCACTGTAAAACGGTGCCCCCCAGCCCCAAACCCTCCAGCCGGCGCAACAGGATATCATGGTCGATGGTATTGAAAGCCACTGAGAGATCTAATAGGACCTCTATCCCGAGCCCTCCAGAGATCATCCACCAACGTGACCAATGCCGTTTCTGTGCTGTGCCCGGTTCGGAAGCCGGACTGGTGCGAGTCCAGATAGACAGTTTCCTCCAGGTGCTGAGGGAACTGTTGCGCCACCACACTCTCAACAACCTTTGCAAGAAAGCGAAGGTTGGAGACGGGACGATAGTTGGCTAATACAGCCGGGTCCAGGGAGGGCTTCTTGAGGAGGGGTCTCACCACTGCCTCTTTCAAGGTGGCTGGTAAGAACCCCTTGCTCAAGGAAGCGTTGACAATTCCCTGGAGCCAATAATAATAAAGTTGAATTTATTAACCGCTCCCTCTCCCCACAGGGACTCGGGGCGGTGCACAGGGAGAATAAAAACAATAAATATACAAAATACATACAATTTAAAACAGATTAAACTAATTCCTGTGCTAAAATCCCATTAACTAAAAATCCCCACTAAATATAAATAAACAATTAAAAAACCCATAGAGAGAGAGACTACCCTAGGCCGGCCAGGAGGAAAAGATGAGTCTTCAATTTCAGGCGGAAGGAGCGGAGGTCCGTGGTCGTTCTAATATCGGGGGGAAGGTCGTTGCAGAGGGCCGGGCCCGCCACAGAGAGAGCCCTTCCCCTGGGCGTCGCCCGCTGACAAAGTCTAGTGGACGGCACCTGGAGAAGTCCCTCTCTGTGGGAGCGAATCGGCCGTGAGGATGTGTGAGGCAGGATCCGATCCCGCAGGTAGCTAGGTCCAGCCAGTCTCATGTAACTTCCCGGGAGGCCAGTATCAACCAGGAGGGACACGGGTCCAATAAACATGTGGTGGCGTTCAGTCACCCCAGCATCCTGTCCATGTCCTCAGGAGTCACAGGCTCAAACTCTTCCCAAAGAACCGTCTCAAGACCCGCCTCCGTCTGCCTGTCTGAACTAGCCCAATCAGAGGCTAATCCATTCCGGATCTGATCGATTTTATCATGCAGATAACCTCCAAATTCCTCTGCACGACCCTGCAAAGGCACATCCCGAGCCCTCTGCTGAAGGAGGGAGTGGGACACCCTGAACAAAGCAGCAGATCGGTTACCTGCAGACACAATAAGAGCAGAAAAATAATTCCATTTCGCCGCTTTTATCGCCACTAGGTAGGTCCTCAAATGGGACCTTACCAGTATCCAGTCAGATTCGGAACGCGTGGTCCTCCACATGCCCTCTAGGCATCTCTTCCGACGCTTCATCACTCTCAGCTCCTCAGAGAACCAAGGAGCCGGGGTAGATCGGCATCGGGTGAGAGGCCGCAAAGGCACGACCCGGCCCAAGGCCCCCGTGGCCGCACTATTCCGGGCAGCCACTAGGTCCTCAGTTGAGTCGCGAGTCATGGACTCGGTAGTGGCCCAAGCTCCATCTGGAACCTCTCAGGGTCCATCAGGCGGCTGGGGCGGAACCATCTTGTCACTTCTGGTTCCGCCTCCCTGTGGTGGGGTGTAGCAGTTTGAAAGCTCAACTGAAGGAGAGAGTGATCAGACCATGACAGGGGCTCCACAACTATTTCCCCTAAGTCAAGATCACTCAGCCACTGGCCAGAGGCAAAACCTAGGTCCAGTGTGTGTCCCCCAGTGTGGGTGGGGTCATGAACTAACTGGGTCAGGTCCATGGCCGTCATGGAGGCAATGAACACCCGAGCCACCTCAGATGATTCGCCTACCGAGGGCAAATTGAAGTCCCCCATGACTAACAGTATGGGGGTCTCAATTGTCATCTCGGCTATCAGACTGAGGAGCTTGGGTAGGGCTGCTGATACGTAGCAGGGAGCCAGGTACACAATCAGTATGCTTTGCTGCCTCCCATGGCCCCACTTCACACAAAGGGACTCACAACTGGCAGTCGGTGGCACAGTGGTCTCCCTCAGATCCAAGCTCTCTTTTATAATAACCGCCATCCCCCCCCCCGACCCTGGGCTCTCGGCTGGTGAAATGCATGGTAACGTGGTGGGCACATTTCAACAAGGGGCACACCCCCCTCTTGGCCCAACCAGGTCTCCGTGATACCCGCCAGGTCCGGCACCCCCTCCAAAATCAGATCATAAATGAGGGCGGCTTTGTTGATCACGGACCTGTCATTACACAGCAGCAGCCGAAGGCCCAGGTCCTGAAATCCAGGACTCCCTGAATTGCAAGAAGTGCCTTGGGGACCAGAGCGCGCCACTGCTCGCAAACACTGGGTGTGCCCTCCCCTAATATGATATGGTCCTCTGCTCCCGTCGTACCTACCCCTCCCATATACAGTCTCGATGGAATTGCCCTCTGCTAAACCATCCCTCCTACCCCTCTCCAATTCCCGGACCTACGCCCTCCCTGCCAGGGCCGTCAGCCAGCCTGGGAGGATTCCCCAGTGGGTGTTCACCCTCACCCACCACCCCAATTTTGAATCGCCCTCCCCCCTCCCTGGGACCCCCTAAAATCTGGACTAAAAATTTAATTAAAAATCCCCTAAGGTGCCGTTTGGACCATCTCTCTTGATTAATAAATCCCTCCTCGAGGTGGGCCCTCGTTAACGATGACGGCCAAACCTGCGAGAGAGGGGACTCTCGCAGGGCATGGAGGTCAGCTGCTGAGTACATTGGTAGTCTGTGCGAGCAAAGTTTTCAGCATTTTGAGATAAATTGTCATTGTCACTGGGGCCCATAATTAAGATCTTACCCATAGGCCATGTTAGTTCCAACAGGGCCTACAGAGGTCTGAGCTAGTGAGACGTGGGCCAAGGCCCAGGGATCTTGATTGATGTAGTTCAGCATCGTCCTGCCTTCGATGTAAGGGGGGTGATATGATGATGGGTGACGAGACGTGACAACAAGGCGAGAGAATATAGGGCATGACACGAAGCAGCAGGCCAGCAGGAGTCAAAGCAGAGTATCACAAAATGAAGAACAACCAGGCAAAGTCACGGAACGTCGAGGATGGCAGGGCACAGAAACAAAGCAGCAGGGGCAGCAATGACGGAAGCAGCAACAACGAGACAAAGCCGGAAAAACAGCAAAAAAGGCAGGAACAGCAGGAACAGGACGCCAGAACGACAAAGAAAACAAAAAGCAAAAACGACGGACTGGGAGGGCAGCAGACATAGCGTGAAGAGACGAACCGGCGAACCAGTATATCAGCAAAAAGGCAGGAACAGCAGGAACAGCAGAAACAGCAGGAACAATGGGAGCAGAGCGATGGGCAATAAGAATGTCGGGTGCAAAACGAGGAAGCAAAGGAAGCAGAAGCAACGAAGCGATGAAATAGCAGGAACGGCTGGGAGAAAGCAACAAGACGAAGGCAGCAACCCGGCAGGAACGACTAAAGCGGCTGGAGTGGCGAGGGTGAAACAGATCAAAAACTGCCAGGGGCGGCGGCAAAGATGGAGCGGCGGCGGCCAAAACGCCGCACAAGCCAGGATGGCGAGCCACCCCCCTCCCCCAAGGCTCCGCGCGCCAACGGTCAACGCGCCAGCAGCCAGCTCCATCCGAAGAGACCCCACGACCAGCGTTCACAGCTCTCCTCCAGGCTCCCTCCAGATATTCCTGAGGCTGATAATCCAGTTTGGCAGCCCCAGTGAGGGAATAAACCCTCAGTTATCTCGTTATTTACTGAGCACGTTCTTTCTTGGACCCGCAGCTCAGCTCGCAGCTCCTTCATCTTGAGCACCGGAACCGGAAGCAGTCAGGAGCCATTTAAGATGCTTTCCTTTGGTTCCATGCTCTGGGGATTGGATCAGGTGCCTGAGAGGATTGTTCCTGTGGCTTAAGATCCTGATTCTGAAGCTACCCTGAGTAGAGAGAGGTCAGACTTTCCCTAAAACTCCCTCTTTCTTTCTTGGGGATCCCTCCCATTTCCATCTCCTCTTCAGCTGACGGCCAAACACCCTCTCCAGAACCTCCCCAGAAGAAGCCCCACCAAGCCAGAGGTTCTAGACTGGGGGTCTCTGGTTTCCCTTCCCTGGGGGAGAACTCTGACCCTTTCAGCCCCTCTCAGCCAAGGGTACTGAGATCATTCAGAAAGCCCTACCTGGCTGGTCCTGGCCGGAGACGGGGGTCAGCTCTTCCCAGAGGGTGAGGAGTCCCAACAGGAGAAGAAGACCTCCAGAAGACATGGTGAAGCCGTCTGCAACACCCTTGCGCTCTGTGCATTAAATAGTCTCGCGACTGGGAATTTCACATCCAGGAAGCAGGAAGACGTAATCCAGTGAGAACACATATTATTCCCTGGCACATCACTTATAGCGGAGATGTGCCAGTGCCTGGAAGCCGTGCGGGCCTGGATGAGAAGTAACAGACTCAGACTCAACCCGTCCAAGACCGAGTGGCTGTGGTTCCCGGCGTCCCGGTACAACCAGTTGACTCCATCACTGGCCATAGGGGACGAACACCTTACCCCTGTGGATGGGGCACGCAACTTGGGCGTCCTCCTTGATACCCGGCTGTCCATGGAAGATCAAGTGACAGCTGTGGCCAGGAGGGCGTTTTACCAGGTTCGCCTGGTACGCCAGTTGCGTCCCCTATTGGACCGTGATGCCCTTTGCACAGTCACTCACGCCCTCGTGACATCCCGACTGGACTACTGCAATTCTCTCTACATGGGGCTCCCCTTGAGGTGCACCCGAAGACTTCAGCTTGTCCAGAATGCAGCCGCACGAGCAATAATGGGGAACCTCAAGGTTTACCCACGTAACACCGCTCTTGCGCGAGCTGCATTGGCTGCCTGTCGTCTTTCGGGTGCGCTTCAAGGTGTTAGTTACCATCTTTAAAGCGCTCCATGGCACGGGACCTAGTTATCTGCGGGATCGGATCCTGCCCCATACATCCCTGCGGCCGATTCGCTCCCACAGAGAGGGACTTCTCCAGGTGCTGTCCACTAGGCTATGCTAGCGGGCGACGCCCAGGGGAAGGGCCTTCTCTGTGGCGGGCCCAGCCCTCTGGAACGACCTTCCCCCCGAAATTAGAACAATTACGGACCTCCGCTCCTTCCGTCAAAAACTGAAAACACACTTCTTCTGCTTGGCCGGCCTAGGTTAATCTTCCATCTTTGAATAGGGTTTTAGGGGTTTTTAGCGTAATTTTTAATATAGTGGATTTTAGCGCAGGGATAATTTTGTTTAATTTGTATTTTATCTATTTATCTATTTATGTATTCAATATTGGTTTTTAAATTCCCTGTGCACCGCTCCGAGTCCCTTTGGGGAGAGGAGGCGGTCTATAAATAAAATATTATTATTATTATTATTATTATCCCTCTTTCACGAGGGAATCTGAGGGTTGGATTGGCTGAGCGGTTTGCAGGAGGTGGTCCCTGCTGATGTCAATGGGTCCTTTCTTTGGCCAAGCAAAACTCATCTTTCTAGAGTTCCAGCAGAGCCGGGAAAGTCCCATGTTAAGGAGTTCGGGGAGGGGGGAGTCCCTGGTGGAGGGTGGAATATGGGGGCTGCTTACCTTGGGGGGGGGCTCACTTCCTTGTCAGGGCTGCCCTGGGGTTGTGATGGCAGAGGAGAAGAGATTTCTCTTCTTTGGTTTGGGACCGCAGAGAGATTTTGGCCACAGAGGATCTGGTATTATAGGCAGAATGTAATGTAAGGGAACGAACTGTAATGTAATGCAATCCAATGCAATATAATCATAACATAACATCCCATCACATCACGTAACATAACATAGCAGTTGTCTTGAACACTATGCATGTGGATATGGTCACCTAGACTTGACATTCCCACTTGACAGCCATTTGCCTGAAATGGTAGAGGGTCTCCTCCTTTGGGCAGGGGGATGGAATAGAAGGCCTCCAAGGGCCCTTCCAGATCTTTCATTTTACACATCTTAATCACCTAAATGAGAGGAAGCCTTGTGGACTTCATCTTCCAGAATTCCCTGGACTTCTATAACTATGTGGAGAGGTTTGGAGACCCCTGACCCAGATGGTTGGGAGTTGGAGAAGTTCTTCCTAAGTGGGTGGTCCAATCGCGGATGGAGAAAGACCACCAGCGCCCCTGCGTGGCTTCTTCAAACAGGCGAAGAAGGAGCAGGAGGCGAGGATTCATTGGGCAAGCCCACCAGCACTTGCTGCTCTCTCCTCTGACAGCCGCCTCATTTCCAGTGAAAGGGGTGGGAATCCATGCAATTTCCTCCCTCTGCATGGATTCCCCACCACCTTCATTGGAAACGGGGTGGCTATCAAAGAGAAGAGGGCAGCACAGGCCATGTAGGCTTGTCAGGAGCCTCCAGAAGAACCAATATCCTAAGGCATGCTAAATTTCACCAACCGGTATGCCCATACCCATCTGTACCGGCTGAAACCCACCCGTGGTGCAACATAAACAGAAATATATGTCATACCACAACAATTTAATCCAACAGACTTGGAAAGAGAAGGAGAAGGAGAAGCGGAGAGCAGGAGTCGGGAGGAATCGAAAGAAGATGATATGGGGACAGATAATATAGGGGGAGGAGAGGAAATAGAAGGGATAAGAGAAGGGGAAGGAGGACCAACACTAGCAACACAGAGAGAAACAAGGCAATCCAAGAAAGCTACAACCAAAGGGCAGTAAAGAATAGGAACGACAGGTATAATGGGGGAATGTATATGTTTATTGTCGGTAAATATTAACGGCTTAAATGGCCCCTCTAAACGAAATAGAATTCTGAATAAATTGACTAAGCTCAAATATGATATTATTTGTTTACAAGAGACTCATATAAAAAAGGATGATGCGCATCTACTAAGACATCGGAAATTGGGTAATATGTTTACTGCTTTAGCAGAACAAAAAAAGAGAGGTTTAGTGTTTTATGTGCAACACCATTTGAAAGCCCAACAAATCTTTGCTGATCAGGAAGGAAGGGTCTTAATGATAGAGATAGAGATTGGACAGAGGAAGTGCCTTCTGGTTGGTATATACGCCCCCAATGTCAATCAAAGGGCCTTTTATGAAGATCTGCATGGGAGACTGGGGGAAGTGGAATATGATCATATCTGCCTACTGGGGGATTTTAATGCGGTGGTGGATAAAACTCAGGATTATATTCGGGGGGGAAATCAAGGAGGTTTGAAAGAAATTTAAAAAAACCTGCCAAGGATATGTCATAAGATAAGGGAGGAACCCTGGGAAAAGGCAATACACCTATTTCTCCCCCAGACACCATTCCTGGACACGTTTAGACATGGTCTGGATGTCTCCAGAACTGAGGGGAATGGTGTCCGGAATAGAAATTGGTACTAATGAATGGGCGGATCATAGTCCTATAAGGCTGACATGGAAGATCCCTGGATACAGGCAAACTAGATGGAGAATGTGGGTGGGGGCTTTGCAAGATGAAGACTTTATGGGGTCTTTTAAAAAAGAGATGAGTTTTTTTATCCAAGAGAATAAAACCGAAGACACATCCATTTATAATACTTGGAACACTGCTAAGGCAGTTATGAGGGGTTTACTGATTAAATACGGCGCTAACTGTCTCAAAATTAAAAGAGCACAATGGAAAGAACTCCTGAATAATCTGAGTAGAGTTGCGCAGAGAATGCAGGAAGGGAATGAGCAGGAACACCTGGTTGAGGAAAGGACGTTCTGGCAACATCAGATTAGCTTGCTAGATAAAGAAGAGTTAGCCTCTAAGATTAAATGGTCTAAACAACATTATTTCGAGAATGCCAATAAGCCAGGCAGATGGCTCTCATACCGCCTAAGGAAGGAAGGCGAACAACGTAGGATAGAGGGGTTGAAGGATTTGGATGGAAACTTCCATACTACTAAGGAAGGGAAAAAGAAAGTGGCACAAGAATTTTTTACCAAACTGTATGAGAAAGGGGGAGAAGAGATACAAGGAATCAGACAGTTTTTGATTAAATCTGACCTACCCCAAGTCCCTGAATCTATGAAGCAACTTCTTAACGCTGACATAACGGAAGGGGAAGTAGAAGCAGCCATGATGAAACAAGCCAATGGGAAGACCCCGGGTACAGATGGGCTACCGGTTGAACTATATAAGGCGATGTTTGGGGTACTGGGTAAATATATGACAGAGTTGTATAACAGAGTGATGAGGGATACCCAGATTCCAGCATCGTGGTCTGAAGCGTTTATTTCCATTATTCCCAAGGAAGGGACTGACTTGTCACTTATTAGAAATTATAGGCCAATTTCGCTGCTAAACTCTGATTATAAAATTTTTGCGGCAGTGTTAGCAGCAAGACTTACCTGTTTTCTTAATACCTTTATACACTCAGATCAGAATGGCTTCCTCCCCAACTGACACCTACGGGATAATTTGAGGATGATTATGAATACCCTGGAATATTTTGAGGCCTGCCCGGATAAACAGATGGCCGTAGTTTTTGTTGACGCCCAAAAAGCATTTGATCGGGTCTCCTGGGACTTTATGATATCCCAGATGGATTATATGGATTTTGGCACAAAATTTATTGGGGCAATTCAGGCCATATATCAAAAACAAACAGCAAGGGTATTGATTGAGGGAGATCAAACAGGGAAGATACATAGAGGTACAAGACAGGGTTGCTCCTTATCCCCGCTCTTATTTGTCTTGACTTTGGAACCTCTACTGAGAGAAGTAAGACAGAAAAACGAGATAAAAGGACTGAGGATTAGACGGGAGGAGGTTAAGGTGCAAGCCTATGCTGATGATCTGGCCTTCATTCTAGAGGAACCAAGGGAATCTGGACCGCATTTGTTAGAACTAATTAGGGAATTTGGGAGCGTTGCAGGCCTACTTCTTAACGAAGATAAGACCAAAATGCTGGTCAAAAACATGACCACAAGACAGAAGCACCAACTTGAAGGACTAGTGGGTCTGAAGTTCGTAAATAAAATCAAATATTTAGGAATATGGCTGACAGGGAGATGTAGCTCCATAAAGGAAGATAACTATGTTCATCTTTACAAACAGATGGTCCAAGTTTTCGGCAGATGGAAGAACCTGCAACTCTCCCTCATGGGGAGAATAGCAGTTATTAAAATGTGTATCCTTCCGGGTTGAGCTGCGGTTGTCGAGGTCAGGCTTTCACGAGCTTGCCGACCCAGCAGCCTGTAGAGGCATTTTTAAAAGATCGTAAACGCCTTGGACACTCCAAACTCCTCAGGAATTTAGGAGAGAGCTCGCGCTGTCGGGTTGAGCCACTTGTGAAGCTCTCCAGAAGGTTTTATAGCCTCTCGGGTGCAGGCAAGAAGAGCCCCCCTTCTCAGCTGCTTTAAGCTCCGGTCTGCTGGACTCCTCCGCTAAGGATTTAGCGGAGCAAGACACCTTAAACAACTCCTTAAAACCCAGGCAACCCATCAAGGAAGACATTTGCAAGTATTTTAATTTTAAAGTTTGAATCTCGCTAAGCGATAGTAGCGCTGAATTTGTATGGCACGGGCTTAGAACAAAGGATTCAAAATGGCGTTAATGTAGATGAAAGTTTAAAGAAAGTGAAAGTTAACTGATTTGTGGATTCCAATCTCTGTTTAACCCTGGCTGACAGCTGGAGGCGGGCTATAAAGCTAAACGCATTACCTTTTACTGACTTATTTTGATACTTTGAAGAGTTTTTTTTTCTTAGAAAATTGGGAAAGCTTAAAAGTATGGCAACGGAACAAGCTGGTGCAGTAACTCCCCAGGATTTTAAAGATTTGATGAATTTCATAGTTAATGAAAGTAATGAACTCAAAAGAATGGTCCAGGATAAATATGATCAATCGGGAAAAAAATGCAAGCAATGGCCAAGAGGCTGTCTGAAGTTATAATTAAAATTGATAATAATCTGTTATGTTTTAGTATCTTATATTGTTATTATATTGTTGTGGAGATATATGCCTGCAATTTATTGCATCCTTCCTGTGATAGGATCTGAAATCCTTCTACACCACCTCTGTTTCCTTTGTGAAAGGAGAATGTAACTTTGCTCTTTTCAAATACTAGAGCAATCTTTATATCTTTTGTGCTGTTAAGTGGGCAATTAAGCAAATGGATAGGGGAAAAATAACAAACCTTCTGAACCAGGAAGGATGCAAATTTGAGTTAGGATATATGGGTTAAGTTTTACAATGTGTTAGGTTATATGACATGGTATTTAGATCTTAAGAATTATCATGTATGTATTTTAATGTTTAACCAAAGGTTGAAGGTGTGGGTGTTTATGATGGGTTTGTTATAAGGTTTTTAATGGATTGATTATATACAGAATAAATACTAGATTAGGAAGTACTGTGTAGCTTTTAGGTAAGAATGCTTAGATTGATAGGTGAACAGAGTAAATAATATTTGGGATGTTTGGAATTATTAGAGTGGTGTATAGCGGAAGTCAGGGGGGTGGGTTTGAATGGGAGGTGGGGGAGGGTTAGGGTGGAGGGTGGGGAAATATATATGTATAATCAATCTAAAGATGGGAATAATGGGATACGGTTATCCTAAGAGAGATTTATATTATGTTTTATATATGTTTAATTAACTTAGAAGATGGCGTCAATGGGATATTGATATACTAAGAGAAATTTATATTGTGTTTGCTGGGAGGCGAGGGGGTATAATATTTGAATGAGAAATTTATTTTAAGACGGGGTGAGGGGAGGGGGTATAATATTTGTATGTGATTTATATTATATGTTGGGGGGGTAAAAAGGGGGAAAATTTGTTTGAATAAAACTTTTTCAATAAAAAAAATTAAAAAAAATAAAAATAAAATGTGGATCCTCCCCAAATGGCTATTTCTATTTCAATCGGCCCCTGTAAGATTGGAAAAGAAATTCTTTAATGAAATGAATAGAGCCGTCTCAAAATTTATTTGGCAAGGTAAAAAACCCAGAATTAAACTGAAAATGATGCAGGAACCTAGAATTAGAGGGGGATTTGGCCTCCCCAATTGGCAGCTTTATTATCAGGCGGCTCTATTAATTTGGATTAAAGAATGGATGACCCTGAGAAGAACACGGCTCCTGACTATTGAAGACTGGGGCCTACAGTATGGTTGGCACTATTATATTTGGCCCGGTTCAGAGCGACCCAAACACTTCAATGACCACCTTGTGCGTAGGATCTTGAGTTATTCTTGGGAGATGTTGAGGAGGAAGTTATATTTGAAGGTGCCATGCTGGATCTCTACTCAGGAAGCCCTTGTTTACCCAACACGATATAGAGGGGAGAAGATCTTGACATATGAGGAGATCTTAGATTCACAGGGGAATTTGAAGACCAGGGAATCATTAGCTTCGCAAGGATACCATATCGACTGGTGGCCATATTCCCAGATATTCTCAAGATACAAAAAAGATCAGAAGACTGAAGGTATATATCCCTATAAACAAGAACTGGACAAGGTTCTTTTTGGAACAGAGAAAGGGATGCTCTCCAATTGTTACGGACATCTATTGTCATTAGACGTAGGGGAAGAAGTGGTCAAAGACTGCATGATTGCTTGGGGGCGAAATATAGGACCCACATTGGACTTTCAAAGTTGGGAAGAAATTTGGTTCAAAAATATGAAATTGACTATGGCATCCTCGTATAAGGAAAATACATATAAAATGCCTAATTGCTGGAAATGTGGTCACAGAGAGGGGACCTATTTCCATGAGTGGTGGACCTGCCCAATGGCAATTAAATACTGGAAAAAAATCAGGCAGTGGTTAATAGAAATCACCCAACATCGATTAGATTTGAAACCTGAAACCTTCCTGTTAGGACTCAAACCCCCAGATATCAACATGGAGATATGGTTTTTGGTGTTGCACATAATTATTGCGGCAAGATTGGCATTTGCCCAGGAATGGAAGAGTGATCAAATACCAATGGATAGGGCAGTAATAAATAAAATTAATGAGTGCGCAGAATCGGATAGATTAACAAAATTAATTAAAGGAAAAAAGGACTCAGAATTCTACAACTCGTGGAAGAGGTGGTATAACTGGGTCCGGGAACGACCGAATAATAACAACTGAAGCAATAATATATGTTTAAATCAGATATTGGTAAATAATATCAATCAGAAATTAAAGGACGACAATATGTTTAAAATTATGTTTGTATGATTTTATTTTTATAAGAATAAATTAAAAAAAATATTACAAAAAAAAAGAAGAAATATATGTCATAGCAAATACCTGAGAAGCAATCAATCTTCTTCTTAACTCTACACAGAGAACTTAGCCATGGATACTGGACACAAGGAGAAAGAGAATTGTCCCTCTCCTGGCTGCCTAAAGACTTACGACTCATGGACCCCTTCACGGTCTTCAACTGGCTATCCCAATGCTGATTCATCTTCATTCAGACGCTCAAACACTTTCTTACATGCTGTTGTCCACACATCTGGGCTTCCCAGTTGGGAGTTTGACATTGAGAGGTCGGTTAGTGGAAGGGCCACTTGGGCAAAGGATGGGATGAACTGGCAATGGAAATTGGCAAACCCTAAAAAACCCTCTGCAACTGCTTGCGGGTTTTAGGGGCCTGCCAGTCCAACACCGCCTTTGCCTTTGCGGAGTCCATCTCCACCCCATTGGGTGAAATACGGAACCCAAACTACTCCATTTGTGTCCTGTGGAACTCTGTAGCTAATTCTGCGGGGGCCTGGAACCATGCAGTCAGTCATGAAGAGTTATGGAGAGTTCTCAGCTGGATTGCTTGAGGAGGAGGGAGATCTCCAGCTGGTAAGCATGATTCTTGGCAGCTCCCCCAGCAACTTTCCCCATGAATGACAGCTCCGGAGCTGACAGCATCAGCCGTACATTTCATCCGCTTTATAGTCGCATCAGCTCTTCAATCTCTTCAATGCCTTAGCAGAGTTGACTCTTCAGCCTTGACCCTTGAGCCCACCAGCCCCTTCTCCCTCTTTCCTCTCACGGGACGTTTTCTCAAGACTCAAACAAGAATTCCCACAGCTTCCTCTTGGCAGCTGCCTGGCAACCCGCTCAAATTCCCTTTTGGAGGAATCGCAGCGTTTATCTGTCCTGGAGGGAGGATTTTAACCTTAGGGGAGTTTTAAGAGGCAAACTGAAGATGCTATAAAGGCTGGTGGGACGATCCTCTGTGGAAGGATAAGGGTGCTGGGGGCCCAGCCATCGCCCCTCCAAGGCAGCCAAATCACCTGGCAGGTAAAATAGGAATAGGACATACATCCGATCTAGGTTGTGTTGTTTCTCCAGGTCATATTATAGGGATGGTTAAACTTTTTGCCATCACGTGACAAAGGTGGGAGGAGCACAGGGCCTCCACACCCATAATTCTATGCGCCCGCCCCCCCTCCACGTGCACATGTGACCCTGTGCTCCTCCTCCTTTTGGCACACAATGGCATGGTGACCCCTTTTTTTGCCCTCCCCAGACTCCAGACCCAGGTCCTAAATAGAAGCCCCTTGTTCAGTTCTGGAGCCGACCGGAAGTCCGGTTCTCCCACCATAGAGTCTCCTCCTAGCATGGCATCCTTTTTCCTCTACCTGTCCTTACCGAAAGCCCCATCAATTGTGGTGCTGACTGACAACATTGAGCTGCAACAGAGGGATGGAAGAGCCATATGTGGCTCCAGAGCCAACCCCTGGTCTAACTCTGAGAGAGAGGCTTCCCCTGCACATTCTCTCTGGAAAGCCACATTGGGGAACGATGTACTTCCTCTCAGCTCCTCTTCCTCTGATGGGGGGGGGGGACCACGACACAAGTCAAGGTGGGAAGGGGAAACCCCTAAAGGGGCAGAAGAAGACATCTGAGACCAGGAGCTACAACTGATGCTTTATTGCAGAGAAAAAGGAATGAGCCCAGGGTGGGGAGGTTGGGGGGAGGGTCTCCAGGGTGGTCCAGGACAGAAGAAAGGTCTCTCGATGAAGTTGGCGAATTAGGTCCAATTCAGGTGGATCCCCTTGTTGGTGATCCTGTAAAAACAAAGATTCGGATATGAGGTTTCTGCCCATGAGGGCTCCTGGTGTTTCCCAGGACTTCCCCCTGCCTCGTCTTATCACCACAGAGACCCACATCTGAAACCAGGAGGAAAGTCCTGATTGGCAGAGAAGGGGAGCAATGGGGCAACCTCCCCCTTGGAGATATGGGGCTCCGGGACTGAGGGTTTCAAGTAAAGGTAGGATATCCAGGGTGCTCTGAGGATTTCTGCCCTGGGAAGAGGATGGACTAGATGACCTCCAGTGTAATTCCCCAATCCTCTCTTTCCAGGAGACTTCAAGACAGCTGCTGTTTGGAGCACAGACTAGGGCACCTTCACAGGAGCTTTCTAACTCAGCCTGGGAGCATTTCTCATAGTCAGAAATGTGAGTTACTGACCCTTCCCTGACTGGTGAAGCTATGGATCTTTCTCTCAGCTGAGCATGGATTAATTGTGGTCTGCTCAGAGGAGGAGCATGGGTGGGACTGCGTGTGCCCAGACCAAGTCTTGGTTTAGGAGGTCCCACACAGCACTTGTTTTGGTCTAAGCCAACTATTGGTCTAAGTGACAATACTAATTACGGTCAAGCTTGAAGTGCATTTCTGCGTTCTCATCTTTCAACTTGCCAAAGAACTAAGGGCAGAGAGAAGAATGGGCAGAAGAGTCATGAGAGCCAAGGTCCCATCGGCAGTTGTTTGCGAAACCTAAAGACTTTTTCTCATAACAAAATAATGGCACTCAGTTGGAGAATGTGACCTGCACTAACAGGGGGAGGGGGAATTCCATACTCTATGGGGGTTTCCGTGGGACATAATCAGAGCTGGTTTTGCCTTCTTCAGTGCCGAAATGAGGTACTCAATGAAGTTTACATCCAACCTCTGGAAAGCCTCGAAGATGTTTGCTTCGGTTAGGTTCTTCATTCAGAAAGTGGACAGTTACCTTAGATGGGGTCCATGCACTGTGTCATGCAACCATAAGTACAGCACTTCATCTTCTTGGGGCATTCCCAGTCATCTTGACATTTTACAGGACAAATAGTGATTGTGCCCAGAGGGGCCTTTTTGCACACCCCGGGCTTTTCTGCAAAAGAGAAGATCCCAAGGACGAAGGTCAGAAGGCAGACCAGACAGGAGACTGATTCTGCTTTGTTGTCCAGCTACCTTAACAGAATCTCCCAGGCCTGAAAGGACAAATCTCCTGCGGTGTCCTATGAAGCCTAAAAACTAGGGAAGGTCTTTTCTCTTGTCTTCAGGTGCCTTGCTTTGCCTTCTCTTTTCTTCTCCTCTCCTCTCCCCCCTCCCCTCTCCTCTCCTCTCATGCAGCTGTGGGCTACGCCATCTCTTATCAGACGGTTCCTTTGGCAGCATCTCCTCACCCGGTCTCCCAAAGTCTCTCACACACCCTATTCCACTGGGAGATTCCCCCTTGAATTGGAATCCCAGATCAAGCAAGATCCCATCTCTGGACGTTTCAGCAGCCCATGAACACTGTTGCACTGTTGGTGTTACGCAATTGGATAATGAAACATTTGCAAGAAAACAACCATGGTCAGAGAGCACCAGGGACCCCACAGTCCTCCTCCTCCTCCTCCTCCTCCTCCTCCTCCTCCTCCTCCTCCTCCTCCTCCTCCTCCTTCTCCTTGCAAACTCCTCTCCCTGCTAGCCGTGTATTTGGGTCATGAATTGATGTGCAAGAAAACCACCCAGCTCAGAGAGGAGCAGAAACTCCACAGTTCAAGGAGAGCGAGAAAGATTCCCTTCTACTGAATCCATCGCAGCCTCTTGTAAGAACCAGAGTCAGAGTTCCACGTAAGAGACCCAAGGCCATCCAAGCCTTTTGGGGAGCATTTCCAGGGCTGCCAACCAGGATATTACATGAATCCACCCCAGGCTTAATTTTAGGAGACAGCAGGTCTTCTTCTATCCAGAGGCCACTCCACAACTCCTCCCCTACTCACCAACACAGGTGTAGTGGCACTGCTCTTTGGTCTCAAAATTGTTGGCATTGCCCTGGAATCCACCATAAGTAAAACACTGGCATTTATTTGAAGCTGGGTTGTAGTAGAAGCGAGGCATTCTGGCTTTACATGGTCCGGGTTCAGCAGGAAGATAGCAAAACTCTGTGACAAACGGAAGGGAAGGTGTTATTTCATCAGGTAGCACAAACACCTTCAACAGATTTCCCCAATCTGAAGTCCTCCTAGCATGCTCAGGTTGGAACTTTAACTTTACTTTTATTCAAATTTATATACCGCCCTATCTCCCTTGCGGGACTCAGGGCAGTGAACAGGCAATCATAAAACATAAAAACATCGGGTACAATAAATATAAAAAAACAAATTAAATAAGAACCTGTTTTAAAAAGTCCCAATAAAACCCAGTTGATAAAATTAATTTAAAAGAGGCGCAGGTCCGTGGTTGTGCGCAGGTCGGGGGGAAGGTCATTCCAGAGGGCCGGAGCTTCCACAGAGAAGGCCCTTCCCTTGGGGGTCGCCAGCCGGCATTTGATAGCCAACGGGACCCTGAGGAGACCCTCTCTGTGGGAGCGGACTGGTGGATGGGAGGTATGTGGTAGGAGACGGTTTTGCAAATTTTCAGGTCCCTTGCCATGGAGCGCTTTGAAGATTGTTACTAACACATTGAAGCGCACCCGGAAAACCACAGGCAGCCAGTGCAGCTCGCGCAGGAGAGGTGTTACATGGGAGCATCTAGAGGCCCCCAAGATCCCCCGCGCGGCCGAATTCTATACTAGTTAGAGTCTCCAGGTGCACCTCAAGGGAAGCCCTTGAGAGAGCATTGCATTAGTCCAGGCAGGAGATGACGAGGGCTTGAGTGATCGTGCATAGGGTGTCACGATCCACAAAGGGGCGCAGCTGGCGTATCAGGTGTACCTGATAAAAAGCCCCCCTGGCCACGGCTGTCACATGATCATCTAAAGACAGTCGAGTGTCCAGGAGGATGCCCAAGTTGCGAGCCCTCTCCGCGGGGGCTAATGACTTGCCCCCGATAGCCAGCGATGGAACGAGCTGGCTATGTCATGGCGCTGGAAACCACAGCCACTCGGTCTTGGATGGGTTGAGTCGGAGCCTGTTTCTCCCCATCCAGATTCGCACGGCCTCCAGGCACCGGGACATCACTTCTGCAGCATCGTTGGGGTGGCCTGGTGAGGAGATGTACAGGTGGGTGTCATCTGCGTACTGATGGAACTGCACCCCGAAGCCATGGATGATCTCACCCAGCGGCTTCATATAGATGTTGAACAGGAGAGGCGAGAGGACCGACCCCTGTAGTACCCCACAAGTGAGGCACCTGGATGTCGACCTCTGCTCTCCTGCCAACACAAATTGCGACCGGTCGGAGAGGTAGGAAGAGAACCACTGTAAAACGGTGCCCCCCAGCCCCAAACCCTCCAGCCGGCGCAACAGAATATCATGGTCGATGGTATTGAAAGCCACTGAGAGATCTAATAGGACCTCTATCCCAAGCCCTCCAGAGATCATCCACCAACGTGACCAATGCCGTTTCTGTGCTGTGCCCGGTTCGGACGCCGGACTGCTGCGAGTCCAGATAGACAGTTTCCTCCAGGTGCTGAGGGAACTGTTGCGCCACCACACTCTCAACAACCTTTGCAAGAAAGCGAAGGTTGGAGACGGGACGATAGTTGGCTAATACAGCCGGGTCCAGGGAGGGCTTCTTGAGGAGGGGTCTCACCACTGCCTCTTTCAAGGTGGCTGGTAAGAACCCCTTGCTCAAGGAAGCGTTGACAATTCCCTGGAGCCAATAATAATAAAGTTGAATTTATTAACCGCTCCCTCTCCCCACAGGGACTCGGGGCGGTGCACAGGGAGAATAAAAACAATAAATATACAAAATACATACAATTTAAAACAGATTAAACTAATTCCTGTGCTAAAATCCCATTAACTAAAAATCCCCACTAAATATAAATAAACAATTAAAAAACCCATAGAGAGAGAGACTACCCTAGGCCGGCCAGGAGGAAAAGATGAGTCTTCAATTTCAGGCGGAAGGAGCGGAGGTCCGTGGTCGTTCTAATATCGGGGGGAAGGTCGTTGCAGAGGGCCGGGCCCGCCACAGAGAGAGCCCTTCCCCTGGGCGTCGCCCGCTGACAAAGTCTAGTGGACAGCACCCGGAGAAGTCCCTCTCTGTGGGAGCGAATCGGCCGTGCGGATGTGTGAGGCAGGATCCGATCCCGCAGGTAGCTAGGTCCAGCCAGTCTCATGTAACCTCCCGGGAGGCCAGTATCAACCAGGAGGGACACGGGTCCAATAAACATGTGGTGGCGTTCAGTCACCCCAGCATCCTGTCCATGTCCTCAGGAGTCACAGGCTCAAACTCTTCCCAAAGAACCGTCTCAAGACCCGCCTCCGTCTGCCTGTCTGAACTAGCCCAATCGGAGGCTAATCCGTTCCGGATCTGATCGATTTTATCATGCAGATAACCTCCAAATTCCTCTGCACGACCCTGCAAAGGCACATCCCGAGCCCTCTGCTGAAGGAGGGAGTGGGACACCCTGAACAAAGCAGCAGATCGGTTACCTGCAGACACAATAAGAGTGGAAAAATAATTCCATTTCGCCGCTTTTATCGCCACTAGGTAGGTCCTCAAATGGGACCTTACCAGTATCAAGTCAGATTCGGAACGCGTGGTCCTCCACATGCCCTCTAGGCATCTCTTCCGATGCTTCATCCCTCTCAGCTCCTCAGAGAACCAAGGAGCCGGGGTAGATCGGCATCGGGTGAGAGGCCGCAAAGGCACGACCCGGCCCAAGGCCCCCGTGGCCGCACTATTCCGGGCAGCCACTAGGTCCTCAGTTGAGTCGCGAGTCATGGACTCAGGTAGTGGCCCAAGCTCCATCTGGAACCTCTCAGGGTCCATCAGGCGGCTGGGGCGGAACCATCTTGTCACTTCTGGTTCCGCCTCCCTGTGGTGGGGTGTAGCAGTTTGAAAGCTCAACTGAAGGAGAGAGTGATCAGACCATGACAGGGGCTCCACAACTATTTTCCCTAAGTCAAGATCACTCAGCCACTGGCCAGAGGCAAAACCTAGGTCCAGTGTGTGTCCCCCAGTGTGGGTGGGGTCATGAACTAACTGGGTCAGGTCCATGGCCGTCATGGAGGCAATGAACACCCGAGCCACCTCAGATGATTCGCCTACCGAGGGCAAATTGAAGTCCCCCATGACTAACAGTATGGGGGTCTCAATTGTCATCTCGGCTATCAGACTGAGGAGCTTGGGTAGGGCTGCTGATACGTAGCAGGGAGCCAGGTACACAATCAGTATGCTTTGCTGCCTCCCATGGCCCCACTTCACACAAAGGGACTCACAACTGGCAGTCGGTGGCACAGTGGTCTCCCTCAGATCCAAGCTCTCTTTTATAATAACCGCCATTCCCCCCCCCCCGACCCTGGGCTCTCGGCTGGTGAAATGCATGGTAACGTGGTGGGCACATTTCAACAAGGGGCACCCCCCCCTCTTGGCCCAACCAGGTCTCCGTGATACCCGCCAGGTCCGGCACCCCCTCCAAAATCAGATCATAAATGAGGGCGGCTTTGTTGATCACGGACCTGTCGTTACACAGCAGCAGCCGAAGGCCCAGGTCCTGAAATCCAGGACCCCCTGAATTGCAAGAAGTGCCTTGGGGACCAGAGCGCGCCACTGCTCGCAAACACTGGGTGTGCCCTCCCCTAATATGATATGGTCCTCTGCTCCCATCGTACCTACCCCTCCCATATACAGTCTCGATGGAATTGCCCTCTGCTAAACCATCTCTCCTACCCCTCTCCAATTCCCAGACCTACGCCCTCCCTGCCAGGGCTGTCAGCCAGCCTGGGAGGATTCCCCGGTGGGTGTTCACCCTCACCCACCACCCCAATTTTGAATCGCCCTCCCCCCTCCCTTGGACCCCCTAAAATCTGGACTAAAAATTTAATTAAAAATCCCCTAAGGTGCCGTTTGGACCATCTCTCTTAATTAATAAATCCCTCCTCGAGGTGGGCCCTGGTTAACGATGAGGGCCAAACCTGCGAGAGAGGGGACTCTCGCAGGGCATGGAGGTCAGCTGCTGAGTACATTGGTAGTCTCTGCGAGCAAAGTTTTCAGCGTTTTGAGATAAATTGTCATTGTCACTGGGGCCCATAATTAAGATCTTACCCATAGGCCATGTTAGTTCCAACAGGGCCTACAGAGGTCTGAGCTAGTGAGACGTGGGCCAAGGCCCAGGGATCTTGATTGATGTAGTTCAGCATCGTCCTGCCTTCGATGTAAGGGGGGTGATATGATGATGGGTGACGAGACGTGACAACAAGGCGAGAGAATATAGGGCATGACACGAAGCAGCAGGGCAGCAGGAGTCAAAGCAGAGTATCACAAAATGAAGAACAACCAGGCAAAGTCACGGAACGTCGAGGATGGCAGGGCACAGAAACAAAGCAGCAGGGGCAGCAATGACGGAAGCAGCAACAACGAGACAAAGCCGTAAAAACAGCAAAAAAGGCAGGAACAGCAGGAACAGGACGCCGGAACAACAAAGAAAACAAAAAGCAAAAACGACGGACTGGGAGGGCAGCAGACATAGCGTGAAGAGACGAACCGGCGAACCAGTATATCAGCAAAAAGGCAGGAACAGCAGGAACAGCAGAAACAGCAGGAACAATGGGAGCAGAGCGATGGGCGATAAGAATGTCGGGTGCAAAACGAGGAAGCAAAGGAAGCAGAAGCAACGAAGCGATGAAATAGCAGGAACGGCTGGGAGAAAGCAACAAGACGAAGGCAGCAACCCGGCAGGAACGACTAAAGCGGCTGGAGTGGCGAGGGTGAAACAGATCAAAAACTGCCAGGGGGGGCGGCAAAGATGGAGCGGCGGCGGCCAAAACGCCGCACAAGCCAGGATGGCGAGCCACCCCCCTCCCCCAAGGCTCCGCGCGCCAACGGTCAACGCGCCAGCAGCCAGCTCCATCCGAAGAGACCCCACGACCAGCGTTCACAGCTCTCCTCCAGGCTCCCTCCAGATATTCCTGAGGCTGATAATCCAGTTTGGCAGCCCCAGTGAGGGAATAAACCCTCAGTTATCTCGTTATTTACTGAGCACGTTCTTTCTTCGACCCGCAGCTCAGCTCGCAGCTCCTTCATCTTGAGCACCGGAACCGGAAGCAGTCGGGAGCCATTTAAGATGCTTTCCTTTGGTTCCATGCTCTGGGGATTGGATCAGGTGGCTGAGAGGATTGTTCCTGTGGCTTAAGATCCTGATTCTGAAGCTACCCTGAGTAGAGAGAGGTCAGACTTTCCCTAAAACTCCCTCTCTCTTTCTTGGGGATCCCTCCCATTTCCATCTCCTCTTCAGCTGATGCCCAAACACCCTCTCCAGAACCTCCCCAGAAGAAGCCCCACCAAGCCAGAGGTTCTAGACTGGGGGGTCTCTGGTTTCCCTTCCCTGGGGGAGAACTCTGACCCTTTCAGCCCCTCTCTGCCAAGGGTACTGAGATCATTCAGAAAGCCCTACCTGGCTGGTCCTGGCCGGAGACAGGGGTCAGCTCTGCCCAGAGGGTGAGGAGTCCCAGCAGGAGAAGAAGACCTCCAGAAGACATGGTGAAGCCGTCTGCTCCACCCTTGCACTCTGTGCATTAAATAGTCTCGCGACTGGGAGTTTCACATCCAGGAAACAAGAAGACGTAATCCAGTGAGAACACACATTATTCCCTGGCACATCACCTATAGCGGAGATGTGCCAGGGCCTGGAAGCCGTGTGGGCCTGGATGGGAAGTAACAGACTCAGACTCAACCTGTCCAAGACCGAGTGGCTGTGGTTCCCGGCGTCCCGGTACAACCAGTTGACTCCATCACTGGCCATAGGGGACGAACACCTTACCCCTGTGGATGGGGCACGCAACTTGGGCGTCCTCCTTGATACCCGGCTGTCCATGGAAGATCAAGTGACAGCCGTGGCCAGGAGGGCGTTTTACCAGGTTCGCCTGGTACGCCAGTTGCGTCCCCTATTGGACCGGGATGCCCTTTGCACAGTCAGTCACGCCCTCATGACATTCCGACTGGACTAATGCAATTCTCTCTACATGGGGCTCCCCTTGAGGTGCACCCGAAGACTTCAGCTTGTCCAGAATGCAGCCGCGCGAGCAATAATGGGAACCTCAAGGTTTACCCACGTAACACCGCTCTTGCGCGAGCTGCATTGGCTGCCTGTCGTCTTTCGGGTGCGCTTCAAGGTGTTAGTTACCATCTTTAAAGCGCTCCATGGCACGGGACCTAGTTATCTGCGGGATCGGATCCTGCCCCATACATCCCTGCGGCCGATTCGCTCCCACAGAGAGGGACTTCTCCGGGTTCCGTCCACTAGGCTATGCCAGCGGGCGACGCCCAGGGGAAGGGCCTTCTCTGTGGCGGGCCCAACCCTCTGGAACGACCTTCCCCCCGAAATTAGAACAACTACGGACCTCCGCTCCTTCCGTCAAAAACTGAAAACACACTTCTTCTGCTTGGCCGGCCTAGGTTAGTCTTCCGTCTTTGAATAGGGTTTTAGGGGTTTTTAGCGTAATTTTTAATATAGGGGATTTTAGCGCAGGGATAATTTTGTTTAATTTGTATTTTATCTATTTATCTATTTATGTATTCAATATTGGTTTTTAAATTCCCTGTGCACCGCTCCGAGTCCCTTTGGGGAGAGGAGGCGGTCTATAAATAAAATATTATTATTATTATCCCTCTTTCACGAGGAAATCTGAGGGTTGGATTGGCTGAGCGGTTTGCAGGAGGTGGTCCCTGCTGATGTCAATGGGTCCTTTCTTTGGCCAAGTTCCAGCAGAGCCTGGAAAGTCCCATGTTAAGGAGTTTGGGGAGGGGGGAGTCCCTGGTGGAGGGTGGAATACGGGGGCTGCTTACCTTGGGGGGGGCTCACTTCCTTGTCAGGGCTGCCCTGGGGTTGTGATGGCAGAGGAGAAGAGATTTCTCTTCTTTGGTTTGGGACCGCAGAGAGATTTTGGCCACAGAGGATCTGGTATTATAGGCAGAATGTAATGTAAGGTAACGCACTGTAATGTAATGCAATCCAATGCAATATAATCATAACATAACATCCCATCACATCACGTAACATAACATAGCAGTTGTCTTGAACACTATGCATGTGGATATGGTCACCTAGACTTGACATTCCCACTTGACAGCCATTTGCCTGAAATGGTAGAGGGTCTCCTCCTTTGTGCAGGGGGATGGAATAGAAGGCCTCCAAGGGCCCTTCCAGATCTTTCATTTTACACTTCTTAATCACATAAATGATAGGAAGCCTTGTGGACTTCATCTTCCAGAATTCCCTGGACCTCCATAGCTATCTGGAGAGGTTTGGAGACCCCTGACCCAGATGGTTGGGAGTTGGAGAAGTTCTTCCTAAGTGGGTGGTCCAATCGCGGATGGAGAAAGACCACCAGCGCCCCTGCGTGGCTTCTTCAAACAGGCGAAGAAGGAGCAGGAGGCGAGGATTCATTGGACAAGCCCACCAGCACTTGCTGCTCTCTCCTCTGACAGCCGCCTCAATTCCAATGAAAGGGGTGGGAATCCATGCGATTTCCTCCCTCTGCATGGATTCCCCACCACCTTCATTGGAAACGAGGTGGCTATCAAAGAGAAGAGGGCAGCACAGGCCATGTAGGCTTGTCAGGAGCCTCCAGAAGAACCGATATGCTAAGGCATGCTAAATTTCACCAACCGGTATGCCCATACCCATCTGTACCGGCTGAAACCCACCCGTGGTGCAACATAAACAGAAATATATGTCATACCACAACAATTTAATCCAACAGACTTGGGAAGAGAAGGAGAAGTAGAAGCGGAGAGCAGGAGTCGGGAGGAATCGAAAGAAGATGATATGGGGACAGATAATATAGGGGGAGGAGAGGAAATTGAAGGGATAAGAGAAGGGGAAGGAGGACCAACACTAGCAACACAGAGAGAAACAAGGCAATCCAAGAAAGCTACAACCAAAGGGCAGTAAAGAATAGGAACGACAGGTATAATGGGGGAATGTATATGTTTATTGTCGGTAAATATTAACGGCTTAAACGGCCCCTCTAAACGAAATAGAATTCTGAATAAATTGACTAAGCTCAAACATGATATTATTTGTTTACAAGAGACTCATATAAAAAAGGATCATGCGCATCTACTAAGACATCGGAAATTGGGTAATATGTTTACTGCTTTAGCAGAACAAAAAAAGAGAGGTTTAGTGTTTTATGTGCAACACCATTTGAAAGCCCAACAAATCTTTGCTGATCAGGAAGGAAGGGTCTTAATGATAGAGATAGAGATTGGACAGAGGAAGTGCCTTCTGGTTGGTATATACGCCCCCAATGTCAATCAAAGGGCCTTTTATGAAGATCTGTATGGGAGACTGGGGGAAGCGGAATATGATCATATCTGCCTACTGGGGGACTTTAATGCGGTGGTGGATAAAACTCAGGATTATATTCGGGGGGGGGGGAATCAAGGAGGTTTGAAAGAAATTTAAAAAACCCTACCAAGGATATGTCATAAGATAAGGGAGGAATTCGGCCTACAAGATGTGTGGAGATTACACAACCCTGGGAAAAGGCAATACACCTATTTCTCCCCCAGACACCATTCCTGGACACGTTTAGACATGGTCTGGATGTCTCCAGAACTGAGGGGAATGGTGTCCGGAATAGAAATTGGTACTAACGAATGGGCGGATCATAGTCCTATAAGGCTGACATGGAAGATCCCTGGATACAGGCAAACTAGATAGAGAATGTGGGTGGGGGCTTTGCAAGATGAAGACTTTATGGGGTCTTTTAAAAAAGAGATAAGTTTTTTTATCCAAGAGAATAAAACCGAAGACACATCCATTTATAATACTTGGGACACTGCTAAGGCAGTTATGAGGGGTTTACTGATTAAATACGGTGCTAACTGTCGCAAAATTAAAAGAGCACAACGGAAAGAACTCCTGAATAATCTGAGTAGAGTTGAGCAGAGAATGCAGGAAGGGAATGAGCAGGAACACCTGGTTGAGGAAAGGACGTTCTGGCAACATCAGATTAGCTTGCTAGATAAAGAAGAGTTAGCCTCTAAGATTAAATGGTCTAAACAACATTATTTCGAGAATGCCAATAAGCCAGGCAGATGGCTCTCATACCGCCTAAGGAAGGAAGGCGAACAACGCAGGATAGAGGGGTTGAAGGATTTGGATGGAAACTTCCATACTACTAAGGAAGGGAAAAAGAAAGTGGCACAAGAATTTTTTACCAAACTGTATGAGAAAGGGGGAGAAGAGATACAAGGAATCAGACAGTTTTTGATTAAATCTGACCTACCACTAGTCCCTGAATCTATGAAGCAACTTCTTAACGCTGATATAACGGAAGGGGAAGTAGAAGCAGCCATGATGAAACAAGCCAATGGGAAGACCCCGGGTACAGATGGGCTACCGGTTGAACTATATAAGGCGATGTTTGGGGTACTGGGTAAATATATGACAGAGTTGTATAAGAGTGATGAGGGATACCCAGATTCCAGCATCGTGGTCTGAAGCGTTTATTTCCATTATTCCCAAGGAAGGGACTGACTTGTCACTTATTAGAAATTATAGGCCAATTTCGCTGCTAAACTCTGATTATAAAATTTTTGCGGCAGTGTTAGCAGCAAGACTTACCTGTTTTCTTAATACCTTTACATACTCAGATCAGAATGGCTTCCTCCCCAACCGACACCTACGGGATAATTTGAGGATGATTATGAATACCCTGGAATATTTTGAGGCCTGCCCGGATAAACAGATGGCCGTAGTTTTTGTTGACGCCCAAAAGGCATTTGATCGGGTCTCCTGGGACTTTATGATATCCCAGATGGATTATATGGATTTTGGCACAAAATTTATTGGGGCAATTCAGGCCATATATCAAAAACAAACAGCAAGGGTATTGATTGAGGGAGATCAAACAGGGAAGATCGAGATACATAGAGGTACAAGACAGGGTTGCCCCTTATCCCCGCTCTTATTTGTCTTGACTTTGGAACCTCTACTGAGAGAAGTAAGACGGAAAAACGAGATAAAGGGACTGAGACGGGAGGAGGTTAAGGTGCAAGCCTATGCTGATGATCTGGCCTTCATTCTAGAGGAACCAAGGGAATCTGGACCGCATTTGTTAGAACTAATTAGGGAATTTGGGAGCGTTGCAGGTCTACTTCTTAACGAAGATAAGACCAAAATGCTGGTCAAAAACATGACCATAAGACAGAAGCACCAACTTGAAGGACTAGTGGGTCTGAAGATCGTAAATAAAATCAAATATTTAGGAATATGGCTGACAGGGAGATGTAGCTCCATAAAGGAAGATAACTATGTTCATCTTTACAAACAGATGGTCCAAGATTTCGGCAGATGGAAGAACCTGCAACTCTCCCTCATGGGGAGAATAGCAGTTATTAAAATGTGTATCCTCCCCAAATGGCTATTTCCAGGGGTGGGTTTCAAAATTTTTGGAACAGGTTCTGTGGGTGTGGCCTGCTTTGTGGGAGTGGCTTGCCGACCATGTGACCGGGTGGGAGTGGCTTGCCAGCCATGTGACCAGGTGGGAGTGGCTTGCCGGCCATGTGACCGGGTGGGAGTGGCTTGCCGGCCATGTGACCGGGTGGGAATGTTAGCAGCTGCTGGAATTATGTTTGTACAACAGTGGAAAAACAGATATGAAAATGAATAAATACTACAATGTGCAGGAATAAATAAAGTGACAATTAAAATCAAGAAGGCTTTGAATATTTTTTCACGTGGGATTTGTTTTAGCAATTGCTAAGTAACAGAAACAGAAAATAGAAATCCAAAAGTATGAAAGACAACACCAATTATGTAAGGAAAGGTCACTAAAATGCACCAACCTGGCAGCCCATAGAAAAGCAGCCACTTTATAAACCTGGTCTGAACACTTAAAAGCAACATATTGCATCTCAAAGAAAACATTTGCAAAAAGGAATAACATTTCATGTAGTAAATATATTTTATAAACAATTAAAAAATAGAAATTCCCTAAAATAATGTAAAAAAAAGATATTCTATAAGGTTGATACAGGTTGTTGCCAACATCCTAGGTATCAATTACATCCTCAATTACCATTCTTAAACTTGTAAGTGAAGTTGAGCTCCACTGCTTATGACGTGTGTGGCACATCCCTATAGTTTACTTGGCAGCATTACAGAAGTGGTTGTCACTGTTTTATTTTATTTTTTTAATTGCCTAGCCACTTATAGGCCTGTTCTTTTGTAGTGACTTCCCAATCAAGTACTAATCAAATGCAACTTACATTTTTTCACATCAGCCAAGGGCCACTGATTTCCAGATAAAAAGTGATTTCTTATGCATACATATACCTTTAACAGTCTATTTTTAAGAAAATATATGTAGAAAAATACTCTGAAAATTTACCCTGAAAAAGGTCAACATAGTTTCCACTGAATAAATATTTTATGATTTTATAATTAATTGTGTTATCCCAAGCAACAATATTTTATTGGGCAAAGAAATATAAAATAACATCAGAAAGGTGTTAGATTATGTATATAAAGTCATAATAAACTATAAGCCACCCAGAGTCACTGCATCAGATGATAGATAGATAGATAGATAGATAGATAGATAGATAGATAGATAGATAGATAGATAGATAGATAGATAGATAGATAGATAGATAGATAGATAGATAGATAGATAAGGGAGAGGGAGGGAGGAAGGAAGGAAGGAAAGAGAAAGAAAGAGAGAGAGAGGAAAGAAAGAGAGAAAGAGAAGGAAGAAAGAGAAAGAGGAAAGAAAAAGGAAGTAAGGAAAGAGAGAGAGAAGGAGGGAAGAAAGAAGGAAAGAAGGAAAAAGAAAATAAAGAAAGAAAAAGAAAAGGGAGAAAGAGAAGGAAGGAAAGAAAGAGTGAGAGAAAGAGAAGGAAATAAGAGAGAAAGAAAGAGAGAAGGAAAGAAAGAAAAGGAAAGAAAGACAGAAAGAGAAGGAAGAAAGAGAGAAAGAGAAGGATAGAACAAAGGAAGGAAGGAAGGAAAGAGAAGGAAAGAAAGAAAAAGGAAAGAAAGAAAAGGAAAGAGAAAAAGAAAAGAGAGAAAGAGAAGGAAAGAAAGAGAGAGAGAGAAGGAAAAAAGAGAGAGAGAAAAAGAGAAGGAAAGAAAGAAAAGGGAAAGAAAGCAAAGAGAGAGAAACAGAAGGAAGGAAGGAAGGAAAGAAAGAAAGAAAGAAAGAAAGAAAGAAAGAAAGAAAGAAAGAAAGAAAGAAAGAAAGAAAGAAAGAAAGAAAGAAAGAAAGAAAGAAAGAAAACCGGTGACTGAGATGGAGGGAAAGGAAACTCAGCATCTTTCCAAACGCTCCCACTTGGAACCTTTCTAAGCCAGTCCGGTGCAGAGGAAGGAAAACTACAATTCCCAGCAGCCTCCGGGAAACACTGTTGCTAAGAGACCGGAGGCGGGGAGTCCAACTGTCCGCAGCCGGATTTTTCTCGGCATCGCAGCGCAGGGAGCGCCGCGCGGGGCTGCTGGAGGGCACCGGCTCCAGAGGTGGGGGGGGGGGCGGCTTCTCCTGCAAGAGGCGGGGGGAGCTGTGGCTGGCATGCAACCAAAGTAGGGAGCAGTTCGCGTGCATTTGGGGGGGGGGATCGGGGTCCTTTGGGGCGGTGGGAGCTCGGAGCGCCATTCCCTGGGCTTGGAAGGATGGGGGGGGGCTATTGAGAGAGGGGGCTCAGTTGCTGGTGACACGTGGATTTTGCATTGCCCCCCACTCCCCCCGGGACTGGAATCGAGATGCCTGGCGTTGCAATTTCTTATTCGTAACAACCCTGCGAGGTAAACTCGCTAAACTCGCTGGCCAGTGGTGGGAAGCAGTTGCGAAGAGGCACGGGCCTCTCTGCAACTTCTTCCCACCACTGGCTAGCGAGTTTAGCGCTGGCTAGGCGGTGGTGGGGAGGGGCGTGGAGATGCGCGGGGGGGGGCATACTTACTTCCGGGTCCACCGGTCCAAAGGGATCGCTCAGGGAAATTTGACGAAAGGGCTCGCGGGAGCCCGTGCGAACCCTTAGAAACCCACCCCTGGCTATTTCTATTTCAATCGGCCCCTGTAAGATTGGAAAAGAAATTCTTTAATGAAATGAATAGAGCCATCTCAAAATTTATTTGGGATGGTAAAAAAACCCAGAATTAAACTGAAAATGATGCAGGAACCTAGAATTAGAGGGGGATTTGGCCTCCCCAATTGGCAGCTTTATTATCAGGCGGCTCTATTAATTTGGATTAAAGAATGGATGACCCTGAGAAGAACACGGCTCCTGACTATTGAAGGCTGGGGCCTACAGTATGGTTGGCACTATTATATTTGGCCCGGTTCAGAGCAACGCAAACACTTCAATGACCACCTTATGCGTAGGATCTTGAGTTATTCTTGGGAGAAGTTGAGGAGGAAGTTATATTTGAAGGTGCCATGCTGGATCTCTACTCAGGAAGCCCTTGTTTACCCAACACGATATAGAGGGGAGAAGATCTTGACATATGAGGAGATCTTAGATTCACAGGGGAATTTGAAGACCAGGGAATCATTAGCTTCGCAAGGATACCATATCGACTGGTGGCCATATTCCCAGATATTCTCAAGATACAAAAAAGATCAGAAGACTGAAGGTATATATCCCTATAAACAAGAACTGGACAAGGTTCTTTTTGGAACAGAGAAAGGGATGCTCTCCAAGTGTTACGGACATCTATTGTTATTAGACGTAGGGGAAGAAGTGGTCAAAGACTGCATGATTGCTTAGGGACGAAATATAGGACGCACACTGGACTTTCAAAGTTGGGAAGAAATTTGGATCAAAAATATGAAATTGACTATGGCAGCCTCGTATAAGGAAAATACATATAAAAGGATATATCGGTGGCATCTATCCCCGGCAAGACTTGCCAGAATGTTCCCTGGGACCATGCCTAATTGCTGGAAATGTGGTCATAGAGAGGGGACTATTTCCATCAGTGGTGGACCTGCCCAATGGCGATTAAATACTGGAAAAAAATCAGGCAGTGGTTAATAGAAATCACCCAACTTCGATTAGATTTGAAACCTGAAACCTTCCTGTTAGGACTTAAACCCCCAGATATCAAGATGGAGATATGGTTTTTGGTGTTGCACATAATTATTGCGGCAAGATTGGCATTTGCTCAGGAATGGAAGAGTGATCAAATACCAATGGATAGGGCAGTAATAAATAAAATTAATGAATGTGCAGAATCGGATAGATTAACAAAATTAATTAAAGGAAAAAAGGACTCAGAATTCTACAACTCGTGGAAGAGGTGGTATAACTGGGTCCGGGAACGACCGAATAATAACAACTGAAGCAATAATATATGTTTAAATCAGATATTGGTAAATAATATCAATCAGAAATTAAAGGACGAATAAGAATTGATGAAGTAGGTAGGTTAACTAGATGGGCTGTAAATAGTGTAAATGTTGGTGTTAAATATTAGGCCTATTATTCGGACGGTAATGTTAAGTTTGGTTATTTAAATGTTATGCTTTCTCGCGCTGTGACGGCAATATGTTTAAAATTATGTTTGTATGATTTTATTTTTATAAGAATAAATAAATAAATAAAAATATTACAAAAAAAAAGAAGAAATATATGTCATAGCAAATACCTGAGAAGCAATCAATCTTCGTCTTAACTCTACACAGAGAACTTAGCCATGGATACTGGACACAAGGAGAAAGAGAATTGTCCCTCTCCTGGCTGCCTAAAGACTTACGACTCATGGACCCCTTCACGGTCTTCAACTGGCTATCCCAATGCTGATTCATCTTCATTCAGACGCTCAAACACTTTCTTACATGCTGTTGTCCACACATCTGGGCTTCCCAGTCGGGAGTTTGACATTGAGAGGTCGGTTAGTGGAAGGGCCACTTGGGCAAAGGATGGGATGAACTGGCAATGGAAATTGGCAAACCCTAAAAAATCCTCTGCAACTGCTTGCGGGTTTTAGGGGCCTGCCAGGCCAACACCGCCTTTGCCTTTGCGGAGTCCATCTCCACCCCATTGGGTGAAATACGGAACCCAAACTACTCCAGTTGCATCCTGTGGAACTCTGTAGCTAATTCTGCGGGGGCCTGGAACCATGCAGTCAGTCATGAAGAGTTATGGAGAGTTCTCAGCTGGGTTGCTTGAGGAGGAGGGAGATCTCCAGCTGGTAAGCATGATTCTTGGCAGCTCTCCCAGCAACCCTCCCCATGAATGACAGCTCCGGAGCTGACAGCATCAGCCGTACATTTCATCCGCTTTATAGTCGCATCAGCTCTTCAATCTCTTCAATGCCTTAGCAGAGTTGACTCTTCAGCCTTGACCCTTGAGCCCACCAGCCCCTTCTCCCTCTTTCCTCTCACGGGACGTTTTCTCAAGACTCAAACAAGAATTCCCACAGCTTCCTCTTGGCAGCTGCCTGGCAAACCGCTCAAATTCCCTTTTGGAGGAATCGCAGCTTTTATCTGTCCTGGAGGGAGGATTTTAACCTTAGGGGAGTTTTAAGAGGCAAACTGAAGATGCTGTAAAGGCTGGTGGGATGATCCTCTGTGGAAGGATGAGGGTGCTGGGGGCCCAGCCATCGCCCCTCCAAGGCAGCCAAATCACCTGGCAGGTAAAATAGGAATAGGACATACATCCGATCTAGGTTGTGTTGTTTCTCCAGGTCATATTATAGGGATGGTTAAACTTTTTGCCATCACGTGACAAAGGTGGGAGGAGCACATGGCCTCCACACCCATAATTCTATGCACCCGCCCCCCCTCCACGTGCACATGTGACCCTGTGCTCCCCCTCCTTTTGGCACACAATGGCATGGTGACCCCTTTTTTGCCCTCCCCAGACTCCAGACCCATTCTAACAGCCCAGGGAGGGTGACAGCGGCCTTCCCCCCCCAACTATATTTATTTATTTTCTCATGCTTATATATTGTGTACATTGGAGGTGGTGACCCTTTGAGGGCTGCATTCAATGACATCTCACTTTAATGTACGCCGATTAGTGCACATTCAAAGTGACAATTAGGTTAGTCTAACTCAGGGGTCAACAACCTTATATACTCCAAGAGCCACAAATGTCCTAAATAGAAGCCCCTTGTTCAGTTCTGGAGCCGACCGGAAGTCCGGTTCTCCCACCATAGAGTCTCCTCCTAGCGCGGCATCCTTTTTCCTCTACCTGTCCTTACCGAAAGCCCCATCAATTGTGGTGCTGACTGACAACATTGAGCTGCAACAGAGGGATGGAAGAGCCACATGTGGCTCCAGAGCCAATCCCTGGTCTAACTCTGAGAGAGAGGCTTCCCCTGCACATTCTCTCTGGAAAGCCACATTGGGGAACGATGTACTTCCTCTCAGCTCCTCTTCCTCTGATGGGGGGGGGACCACGACACAAGTCAAGGTGGGAAGGGGAAAGCCCTAAAGGGGCAGAAGAAGACACCTGAGACCAGGAGCTACAACTGATGCTTTATTGCAGAGAAAAAGGAATGAGCCCAGGGTGGGGAGGTTGGCGGGAGGGTCTCCAGGGTGGTCCAGGACAGAAGAAAGGTCTCTCGATGAAGTTGGCGAATTAAGTCCAATTCAGGTGCATCCCCTTGTTGGTGATCCTGTAAAAACAAAGATTCGGATATGAGGTTTCTGCCCATGAGGGTTCCTGGTGTTGCCTAGGACTTCCCTCTGCCTTGTCTTATCACCACGGAGACCCAAATCTGAAACCAGGAGGAAAATCCTGATTGGCAGAGAAGGGGAGCAATGGGGTAACCTCCCCCTTGGACATATGGGGCTCCGGGACTGAGGGTTTCAAGTAAAGGTAGGATATCCAGGGTGCTCTGAGGATTTCTGCCCTGGGAGGAGGATGGACTAGATGACCTCCAGTGTAATTCCCCAATCCTCTCTTTCCAGGAGACTTCAAGACAGCTGCTGTTTGGAGCACAGACTAGGGCACCTTCACAGGAGCTTTCTAACTCAGACTGGGAGCATGTCTCATAGTCAGAAATGTGAGTTACTGACCCTTCCCTGACTGGTGAAGCTATGGATCTTTCTCTCAGCTGAGCATGGATTAATTGTGGTCTGCTCAGAGGAGGAGCATGGGTGGGACTGCGTGTGCCCAGACCAAGTCTTGGTTTAGGAGGTCCCACACAGCACTTGTTTTGGTCTAAGCCAACTATTGGTCTAAGTGACCATACTAATTACGGTCAAGCTTGAAGTGCATTTCTGCGTTCTCATCTTTCAACTTGCCAAAGAACTAAGGGCAGAGAGAAGAATGGGCAGAAGAGTCATGAGAGCCAAGGTCCCATCGGCAGGTGTCAGCCAAGCCTAAAGACTTTTTCTCATAACAAAATAATGGCACTCAAATGGAGAATGTGACCTGCACTAACAGGGGGAGGGGGAATTCCATACTCTATGGGGGTTTGGTGGGACA
Source organism: Rhabdophis nuchalis (assembly GCA_039707465.1). Lineage (NCBI taxonomy): Eukaryota > Metazoa > Chordata > Lepidosauria > Squamata > Natricidae > Rhabdophis > Rhabdophis nuchalis. The sequence goes on along the minus strand of CM077644.1, from coordinate 1,056,069 downwards.
TAATCAGAGCCTCGGAGGTGTTTGCTTCAGTTGGGTTCTTCATTCAGAAGGTGGACAGTTACCTTTGATGGGGTTCATGCAGGCTCTCATGCAACCATAAGTGCAGCACTTCATCTTCTTGGGGCATTCCCAGTCATCTTGACATTTTACAGGACAAGTAGTGATTGTGCCCGGAGGGGCCTTTTTGCACACCCCGGGCTTTTCTGCAAAAGAGAAGATCCCAAGGACGAAGGTCAGAAGGCAGACCAGACAGGAGACAGATTCTGCTTTGTTGTCCAGCTACCTTAGCAGAATCTCCCAGGCCTGAAAGGACAAATCTCCTGCGGTGTCCTATGAAGCCTAAAAACTAGGGAAGGTCTTTTGTCTTGTCTTCACGTGCCTTGCTTTGCCTTCTCTTTTCTTCTCCTCTCCTCTCCCTCCCTCCCCTCTCCTCTCCTCTTATGCAGCTGTGGGCTACGCCATCTCTTATCAGACGGTTCCTTTGGCAGCATCTCCTCACCCGTTCTCCCAAAGTCTCTCACACACCCTATTCCACTGGGAGATTCCCCCTTGAATTGGAATCCCAGATCAAGCAAGATCCCATCTCTGGTCCTTTCAGCAGCCCATGAACACTGTTGCACTGTTGGTGTTACGCAATTGGATAATGAAACATTTGCAAGAAAACAACCATGGTCAAAGAGCACCAGGGACCCCACAGTCCTCCTCCTCCTCCTCCTCCTCCTCCTCCTCCTCCTCCTCCTCCTCCTCCTTCTCCTCCTCCTCCTCCTCCTCCTTGCAAACTCCACTCCCTGCTAGCCGTGTATTTGGGTCATAAACTGATGTGCAAGAAAACCACCCAGCTCAGAGAGCACCAAGGACTCTACAGTCCTCCTCCTCCTCTTCTCTGCAAACTCCTCTCCCTTCTAGCAGAGTATTTGGGTCATGAATTGATGTTCAACAAAACCAGCCAGCTGGACTTCCGGTTCCGGCTCCAGCGGCGACGGGCGAGCCTAGCGCTCGCTCGCCGTTTTGTTGCTTTTTCTGCCCCCCCCCCACGGGGGGGGTGTCTCCCGTAAAGCCGGCTCGCCTGGGACGCTCCCCCCCACGGCGGTGGGGGAAGCGACCCTTGTCCTCGGCTTAGGTGAAGGAGAACATGCTGCGGGGGGTTTTCCCTTCGCCAAAGGCAGACGGCGCCATTCGCGATCATGGAGAGAGTTGATCGAATGAGTCGGAAGGCTTCTTGGGGCTTCAGCTGCGAGGGGGAGAGTGAGTGATTTAAAACTTTTTTTTCTGCTGTCAGCCGGGCTGAAAGGACTTGGAGGGGGGTGTTTATTTGTAAAAAAAACCCCTCGGACTCAAGCGGCATTTGAAAATGGCTCCTCGTGGCGAGGAAGTGGAAATCTTTAATCCTGACTGTTTGCAGCAAGGGAAAGTGATCTGCGGTTTGCTTGCAACAATGTCTCTAGGTCTGGCTGAAACAATTAATTTTAACACTCTCTCCTTCGGGCTTTGAGCTTGGGCGGTGGAAGATGGCTTCTCTTTGTTCCTGACTGACTATTTCACTTATGGAAAATTCCCAGCGTCTCTTTGCAATTTGGACTTCCTCTGGTTATTAATGAAGACTTTTTTCTTTTTGGATTTGTGATTTCTTTTCTGGAGTACCTTCGCTATTATACTTATTGAGTTGGAAAATTGTTTTTCTCTTGGTTTCTGAACTTTGCAACTTTACAACCCTGAACGGAACTTTTGGCTCCTGATCTGCCTCATCAGCCTCACCCAGAAAACGCCATTTTAGTGGCATTGATTTTAACAGCTAATCATGGCACAAGAAACAGCACTGGCAAGCTTAGAACAAAGGATGGCTTCTCTTGGATCTGTTATACAAACTTTGGTACAAGAAATTAAGGCCCAGAGGGCAGAAAATATTAACTTTAAGAAGGAGTTATTGGACACACGGAAACAAGTGCTGGAAAACACACAGAGGAATGAAGAATTGGAAGGGGGGCTGGTGGGGGCTAAGGGAGAGATTAAAAATGTTATTAATGAGGTGGTGGAAATAAATGGGCATGTGTCTAGGATTGATATGGAAAGAATGACATATTTTTTGAGATTTCAGAATGTTTTTGAGGAACCTGGTGAATGCCTCCCTGATCTCATGAGCACAATTATAGCAGACTATTTACATAAACCTAAGGATGAGATCAGGGGGGACATTGACCTAGCCTACAGAATAAACTCAGCATATGCCAGGATAAATGAAGTACCTAGAGAGATACATGTGAAATTTGTTAGAAGGTCAACCAGAGAGGAAATCCTGAAAGTGCAGAGAGGAAATCCGTTAATTTACCAACAAAAAGAGGTTGCTATCTTGAAGCAGATCCCAAGAAAGATTAGAGATGCAAGAAGGAAATTTTCCTTCTTGTCTAAAACATTGTTTGATCACGGGATTTGGTTCAAGTGGGTGACACCCAAAGGGATGCTGGTGTTCTGGGAAGGAGGAAGAGTGAGGATTAAAACAGTTGCCGAGGCGGAAGCCTTTTTCAAAAAACACTCCTCTGTCCTGGGGGGAGATTCAGGGGGGGCAGGGGGGGCCACGGCCCCGCCCGCTGGGGGCCTGGAGGAAGAGGTTGAAGACACAATTGCCAAGAGACTTAGATCTAAAAAATAACTTTGCCTTGATTTTTCTGAATAATATTGCATAATATCTGTATTTGGATTTTTGTAAATGACTGACAGCATAGAACTGAGAACTTAGGTATATGTACTTGCTCTCACTTTGTAGTGTTACGGAAAATGTTTTTTATTGTTATCAATGTATTTTGAAGTCCCGGAAGGGCCGACGACTTTGACGTGAATGCTCTCAAAATTTCTTTGTATCCCTTACCCCATCCTATGGAAAAATGTAAAACCAATAAAACTTTTTTCAATATAGAACAAAACCAGCCAGCTCAGAGAGGAGCAGAAATTCCACAGTTCAAGGAGAGCGAGAGAGATTCCCTTCTACTGAATCCATCGCAGCCTCTTGTAAGAACCAGAGTCAGAGTTCCACGTAAGAGACCCAAGGCCATCCAAGCCCTTTGGGGAGCATCTCCAGGGCTGCCAACCAGGATATTACACGAATCCACCCTAGGCTTAATTTTAGGAGACAGCAGGTCTTCTTCTATCCAGAGGCCACTCCCCAACTCCTGCCCTACTCACCAACACAGGTGTAGTGGCACTCCTCTTTGGTCTCAAAATTGTTGGCGTTGCCCTGGCATCCACCATAAGTAAAACTCTGGCATTTATTTGAAGCTGGGTTGTAGTAGAAGCGAGGCATTCTAGCGTCACATGGTCCAGTGACAGCAGGAAGATAGCAAAACTCTGTGACAAACGGAAGGGAAGGTGTTATTTCATCAGGTACCACAACCACCTTCAACGTATTTCACCAACCTGAAGCCCTCCTAGCATGCTCAGGTTGGAACTTTAACTTTACTTTTATTCAAATTTATATATCGCCCTATCTCCCTTGCGGGACTCAGGGCGGTGAACAGGAAATCATAAAACATAAAAACATCAGGTACAATAAATATAAAAAAAACAAATTAAATAAGAACCTGTTTTAAAAAGTCCCAATAAAACCCAGTTGATAAAATCAATTTAAAAGCTACGCCAGGCCGGCCGCACGAAATAGATGAGTTTTCAGGGCCCGGCAGAAGAGGCGCAGGTCCGTGGTTGTGCGCAGGTCGGGGGGGAAGATCATTCCAGAGGGCCGGAGCTTCCACAGAGAAGGCCCTTCCCCTGGGGGTCGCCAGCCGGCATTGGCTAGCCGACGGGACCCTGAGGAGACCCTCTCTGTGGGAGTGGACTGGTCGATGGGAGGTATGTGGTAGGAGACGGTCTTGCAAATATTCAGGTCCCTTGCCATAGAGCGCTTTGAAGATTGTTACTAACACCTTGAAGCGCACCCGGAAAACCACAGGCAGCCAGTGCAGCTCGCGCAGGAGAGGTGTTACATGGGAGCATCTAGAGGCCCCCAAGATCCCCCGCGCGGCCGCATTCTATATAGTTAGAGTCTCCGGGTACACCTCAAGGGAAGCCCCATGTAGAGAGTGTTGCAGTAATCTAGGCGGGAAGTGACGAGGACTTGAGTGACCGTGCATAGGGCGTCACGATCCGCAAAGGGGCGCAGCTGGCGTATCAGGCATACCTGATAAAAAGCCCCCCTGGCCACAGCTGTCACATGATCATCTAAAGACAGTCGAGTGTCCAGGAGGATGCCCAAGTTGCGAGCCCTCTCCGTGGGGGCTAATGACTTGCCCCTGACAGCCAGCGATGGAACCAGCTGGCTATGTCATGGCGCCGAAAACCACAGCCACTCGGTCTTGGATGGGTTGAGTCGGAGCCTGTTTCTCCCCATCCAGATTCGCACGGCCTCCAGGCACCGGGACATCACTTCTGCAGCATCGTTGGGGTGGCCTGGTGAGGAGATGTACAGCTGGGTGTCATCTGCATACTGATGGAACTGCACCCCGAAGCCACGGATGATCTCACCCAGCGGCTTCATATAGATGTTGAACAGGAGAGGCGAGACGACCGACCCCTGTAGTACCCCACAAGTGAGGCACCTGGATGTCGACCTCTGCCCTCCTGCCAACACAAATTGCGACCGGTCGGAGAGGTAGGAAGAGAACCACTATAAAACCAGCCCCAACCCCTCCAGCCGGTGCAACAGGATATCATGGTCGATGGTATTGAAAGCCACTGAGAGATCTAATAGGACCTCTATCCCAAGCCCTCCAGAGATCATCCACCAATGTGACCAATGCCGTTTCTGTGCTGTGCCCGGTTCGGACGCCGGACTAGTGCGAGTCCAGATAGACAGTTTCCTCCAGGTGCTGAGGGAACTGTTGCGCCACCACACTCTCAACAACCTTTGCAAGAAAGCGAAGGTTGGAGACGGGACGATAGTTGGCTAATACAGCTGGGTCCAGGAAGGGCTTCTTGAGGAGGGGTCTCACCACTGCCTCTTTCAAGGTGGCTGGTAAGAACCCCTTGCTCAAGGAAGCGTTGACAATTCCCTGGAGCCAGCCTCATGTAACCTCCCGGGAGGCCAGTATCAACCAGGAGGGACACGGGTCCAATAAACATGTGGTGGCGTTCAGTCACCCCAGCATCCTGTCCATGTCCTCAGGAGTCACAGGCTCAAACTCTTCCCAAATAACCGTCTCAAGACCCGCCTCCGTCTGCCTGTCTGAACTAGCCCAATCGGAGGCTAATCCGTTCCGGATCTGATCGATTTTATCATGCAGATAACCTCCAAATTCCTCTGCATGACCCTGCAAAGGCGCATCCCGAGCCCTCTGCTGAAGGAGGGAGTGGGACACCCTGAACAAAGCAGCAGATCAGTTACCTGCAGACACAATAAGAGCGGAAAAATAATTCCATTTCGCCGCTTTTATCGCCACTAGGTAGGTCCTCAAATGGGACCTTACCAGTATCAAGTCAGATTCGGAACGCGTGGTCCTCCACATGCCCTCTAGGCATCTCTTCTGATGCTTCATCCCTCTCAGCTCCTCAGAGAACCAAGGAGCCGGGGTAGATCGGCATCGGGTGAGAGGCCGCAAAGGCACGACCCGGCCCAAGGCCCCCGTGGCCGCACTATTCCGGGCAGCCACTAGGTCCTCAGTTGAGTCGCGAGTCATGGACTCAGGTAGTGGCCCAAGCTCCATCTGGAACCTCTCAGGGTCCATCAGGCGGCTGGGGCGGAACCATCTTGTCACTTCTGGTTCCGCCTCCCTGTGGTGGGGTGTAGCAGTTTGAAAGCTCAACTGAAGGAGAGAGTGATCAGACCATGACAGGGGCTCCACAACTATTTCCCCTAAGTCAAGATCACTCAGCCACTGGCCAGAGGCAAAACCTAGGTCCAGTGTGTGTCCCCCAGTGTGGGTGGGGTCATGAACTAACTGGGTCAGGTCCATGGCCGTCATGGAGGCAATGAACACCCGAGCCACCTCAGATGATTCGCCTACTGAGGGCAAATTGAAGTCCCCCATGACTAACAGTATGGGGGTCTCAATTGTCATCTCGGCTATCAGACTGAGGAGCTTGGGTAGGGCTGCTGATACGTAGCAGGGAGCCAGGTACACAATCAGTATGCTTTGCTGCCTCCCATGGCCCCACTTCACACAAAGGGACTCACAACTGGCAGTCGGTGGCACAGTGGTCTCCCTCAGATCCAAGCTCTCTTTTATAATAACCGCCATTCCCCCCCCCCAACCCTGGGCTCTCGGCTGGTGAAATGCATGGTAACGTGGTGGGCACATTTCAACAAGGGGCACACCCCCCTCTTGGCCCAACCAGGTCTCCGTGATACCCGCCAGGTCCAGCACCCCCTCCAAAATCAGATCATAAATGAGGGCGGCTTTGTTGATCACGGACCTGTCGTTACACAGCAGCAGCCGAAGGCTCAGGTCCTGAAATCCAGGACCCCCTGAATTGCAAGAAGTGCCTTGGGGACCAGAGCGCGCCACTGCTCGCAAACACTGGGTGTGCCCTCCCCTAATATGATATGGTCCTCTGCTCCCGTCGTACCTATCCCTCCCATATACAGTCTCGATGGAATTGCCCTCTGCTAAACCATCTCTCCTACCCCTCTCCAATTCCCAGACCTACGCCCTCCCTGCCAGGGCTGTCAGCCAGCCTGGGAGGATTCCCCGGTGGGTGTTCACCCTCACCCACCACCCCAATTTTGAATCGCCCTCCCCCCTCCCTTGGACCCCCTAAAATCTGGACTAAAAATTTAATTAAAAATCCCCTAAGGTGCCGTTTGGACCATCTCTCTTAATTAATAAATCCCTCCTCGAGGTGGGCCCTGGTTAACGATGAGGGCCAAACCTGCGAGAGAGGGGACTCTCGCAGGGCATGGAGGTCAGCTGCTGAGTACATTGGTAGTCTCTGCGAGCAAAGTTTTCAGCGTTTTGAGATAAATTGTCATTGTCACTGGGGCCCATAATTAAGATCTTACCCACAGGCCATGTTAGTTCCAACAGGGCCTAAAGAGGTCTGAGCTAGTGAGACGTGGGCCAAGGCCCAGGGATCTTGATTGATGTAGTTCAGCATCGTCCTGCCTTCGATGTAAGGGGGGTGATATGATGATGGGTGACGAGACGTGACAACAAGGCGAGAGAATATAGGGCATGACACGAAGCAGCAGGGCAGCAGGAGTCAAAGCAGAGTATCACAAAATGAAGAACAACCAGGCAAAGTCACGGAACGTCGAGGATGGCAGGGCACAGAAACAAAGCAGCAGGGGCAGCAATGACGGAAGCAGCAACAACGAGACAAAGCCGTAAAAACAGCAAAAAAGGCAGGAACAGCAGGAACAGGACGCCGGAACAACAAAGAAAACAAAAAGCAAAAACGACGGACTGGGAGGGCAGCAGACATAGCGTGAAGAGACGAACCGGCGAACCAGTATATCAGCAAAAAGGCAGTAACAGCAGGAACAGCAGAAACAGCAAGAACAATGGGAGCAGAGCGATGGGCGATAAGAACGCCGGGTGCAAAACGAGGAAGCAAAGGAAGCAGAAGCAACGAAGCGATGAAATAGCAGGAACGGCTGGGAGAAAGCAACAAGACGAAGCCAGCAACCCGGCAGGAACGACTAAAGCGGCTGGAGTGGCGAGGGTGAAACAGATCAAAAACTGCCAGGGGCGGCGGCAAAGATGGAGCGGCGGCGGCCAAAACGCCGCACAAGCCAGGATGGCGAGCCACCCCCCTCCCCCAAGGCTCCGCACGCCAACGGTCAACGCGCCAGCAGCCAGCTCCATCCGAAGAGACCCCACGACCAGCGTTCACAGCTCTCCTCCAGGCTCCCTCCAGATATTCCTGAGGCTGATAATCCAGTTTGGCAGCCCCAGTGAGGGAATAAACCCTCAGTTATCTCGTTATTTACTGAGCACGTTCTTTCTTCGACCCGCAGCTCAGCTCGCAGCTCCTTCATCTTGAGCACCGGAACCGGAAGCAGTCGGGAGCCATTTAAGATGCTTTCCTTTGGTTCCATGCTCTGGGGATTGGATCAGGTGGCTGAGAGGATTGTTCCTGTGGCTTAAGATCCTGATTCTGAAGCTACCCTGAGTAGAGAGAGGTCAGACTTTCCCTAAAACTCCCTCTCTCTTTCTTGGGGATCCCTCCCATTTCCATCTCCTCTTCAGCTGATGCCCAAACACCCTCTCCAGAACCTCCCCAGAAGAAGCCCCACCAAGCCAGAGGTTCTAGACTGGGGGGGTCTCTGGTTTCCCTTCCCTGGGGGAGAACTCTGACCCTTTCAGCCCCTCTCTGCCAAGGGTACGGAGATCATTCAGAAAGCCCTACCTGGCTGGTCCTGGCCGGAGACGGGGGTCAGCTCTGCCCAGAGGGTGAGGAGTCCCAGCAGGAGAAGAAGACCTCCAGAAGACATGGTGGAGCCGTCTGCTCCACCCTTGCGCTCTGTGCATTAAATAGTCTCGCGACTGGGAGTTTCACATCCAGGAAGAAGGAAGACGTAATCCAGTGAGATCACACATTATTCCCTCTTTCACGAGGGAATCTGAGGGTTGGATTGGCTGAGCGGTTTGCAGGAGGTGGTCCCTGCTGATGTCAATGGGTCCTTTCTCTGGCCAAGCAAAACTCGCCTTTCTAGAGTTCCAGCAGAGCCGGGAAACTCCCATGTTAAGGAGTTCGGGGAGGGGGGAGTCCCTGGTGGAGGGTGGGATATGGGGGCTGCTTACCTTGGGGGGGGGGGTCACTTCCTTGTCAGGGCTGCCCTGGGGTTGTGATGGCAGATGAGAAGAGATTTCTCTTCTTTGGTTTGGGACCGCAGAGAGATTTTGGGCACAGAGGATCTGGTATTATAGGCAGAATGTAATGTAAGGGAACGCACTGTAATTCAATCCAATGCAATATAATCATAACATAACATCCCATCCCATCACGTAACATAACATAGCAGTTGTCTTGAACACTATGCATGTGGATATGCTCACCTAGACTTGACATTCCCACTTGACAGCCATTTGCCTGAAATGGTAGAGGGTCTCCTCCTTTGTGCAGGGGGATGGAATAGAAGGCCTCCAAGGGCCCTTCCAGATCTTTCATTTTACACATCTTAATCACATAAATGAGAGGAAGCCTTGTGGACTTCATCTTCCAGAATTCCCTGGACCTCCATAGCTATCTGGAGAGGTTTGGAGTCCCCTGACCCAGATGGTTGGGAGTTGGAGAAGTTCTTCCTAAGTGGGTGGTCCAATCGCGGATTGAGAAAGACCACCAGCGCCCCTGCATGGCTTCTTCAAACAGGCAAAGAAGGAACTGGAGGATTCATTGGACAAGCCCACCAGCACTTGCTGCTCTCTCCTCTGACAGCCGCCTCGTTTCCAATGAAAGGGGTGGGAATCCATGCAATTTCCTCCCTCTGCATGGATTCCCCACCACCTTCATTGGAAACAAGGTGGCTATCAAAGAGAAGAGGGCAGCACAGGCCCTGTGGGCTTGTCAGGAGCCTCCAGAAGAACCGATATGCTAAGGCATGCTAAATTTCACCAAACGGTATACCTATACCCATCTGTACTGGCTGAAACCCACCCGTGGTGCAACATAAACAGAAATATATGTCATAGCAAATACCTGAGAAGCAATCAATCTTCTTCTTAACTCTACACAGAGAACTTAGCCATGGATACTGGACACAAGGAGAAAGAGAATTCTCCCTCTCCTGGCTGCCTAAAGACTTATGACCCATGGACCCCTTCACGGTCTTCAACTGGCTATCCCAATGCTGATTCATCTTCATTCAGACGCTCAAACACTTTCTTACATGCTGTTGTCCACACATCTGGGCTTCCCAGTTGGGAGTTTGACATTGAGAGGTCGATTAGTGGAAGGGCCACTTGGGCAAAGGATGGGATGAACTGGCGATGGAAATTGGCAAACCCTAAAAAAAACCTCTGCAACTGCTTGCGGGTTTTAGGGGCCTGCCAGTCCAACACCGCCTTTGCCTTTGTGGAGTCCATCTCCACCCCATTGGGTGAAATACGGAACCCAAACTACTCCAGTTGCGTCCTGTGGAACTCTGTAGCTAATTCTGTGGGGGCCTGGAACCATGCAGTCAGTCAGGAAGAGTTATGGAGAGTTCTCAGCTGGATTGCTTGAGGAGGAGGGAGATCTCCAGCTGGTAAGCATGATTCTTGGCAGCTCTCCCAGCAACCTTCCCCATGAATGACAGCTCCGGAGCTGACAGCATCAGCCATACATTTCATCCGCTTTATAGTCGCATCAGCTCTTCAATCGCTTCAATGCCTTAGAACAGTGGTTGGCAAACCGCGGCCCGCGAGCCACAAGCGGCTCTTTGGCCCCTGGAGTCCGGCTCTTCCTCCACTGGGCAGACTCCGTCTGCGGCATAGGCAGCTGCTGCTGCTGCTTCTGCTACCCCATGCCTTGCGACGTTCTGCTCCCGCCGCCCAAGATCGCCTGGCAGGTCGTCCGGCAGGGGCGTCGGGCAAGGAAGCCGGGCGCGTCTCCACCGGCTCCCTCTGACAGCCACCATGGCACACGTTCTGGGGCTGCCCGCCAGGTATGGCTGGGAGGGAGGTGGGCATGCGGCCCCAGAACGTGCGCTGTGGTGGCTGTCGGAGGGAGCCGGTGGAGACGCGCCCGGCTTCCCTGCCCGACGCCCCTGCCGGACGACCTGCCGGACGTCCTTGGACAGTGGGAGGGGAGCATCGCAAGGCTTCCCTGCCCGACGCCCCTGCCGGACGACCTGCCGGACGTCCTTGGGCGGTGGGAGCGGAGCATCGCAAGGTTTCCCTGCCCAACGCCGCTGCCGGGTGACCTGCTGGGCAATAGCCACGGAGGCGCTTAAGGTGGCGGTAGCATCGGGTGCTCGCTCGCACGCCCACTGCGGGAGAAGGCATCCATAGCCTCCCCAGCCGGCATGCCAGCTCTTCCACTGCTTCCGAGGAGGGGGAGAGAGGGGAGAGAGGGAGGGACTGACAGACACAGAGAGAGGCAGAGGGGGTGGGGAGAGATAGAGAGACGGACAATGACAGAGAGAGGGGGAGGGAGAGAGACGGAGAGAGGCACAGAGAAAGAATGACGGAAGGATTGAATCAGAGACAGACGGGGAAAGAGGGAGAGACAGACAGAGACAAAGAGAGAGGGAGGGAGGGAATCAGAGAGAGTGACACACACAGAGACAGGGAGAGACAGAGAGAGGGAGAGAGGGAGAGACAGATACAGAGAGACAGACAGAGAGAGAGAGAGAGACAGAAAGAAAAAGAGAGGAGAAAGAAAGAAAAAAGGAAGAAAAAGTAAGTGGGAGAGAGAGAGATAAAGAAAGACAGAGACAGAGTGATTAAGTGAGTGAGAGACAGAAAGACAGACAGACACACAGAGTGACAGAGATGGGTGGAGGGAGGAGAGAGAGACAGATACAGAGAGACAGACAGAGAGAGAGAGAGAGACAGAAAGAAAAAGAGAGGAGAAAGAAAAAAAAAAGGAAGAAAAAGTAAGTGGGAGAGAGAGAGATAAAGAAAGAACTTATGATCACAATTGAGCCCAAAATTTTGGTTGCTAAGCAAGACCGTCGTTAAATGAGTTTCACCACATTTTCCAAATTGGCCATGCCCACCTGGCCACATGACCGCTGAGCCACTCCCACAAAACAGGCCACGCCTTCTTTTGGCTCTCAAAAGAAATTTCAATCATTGTACTGTTGATATTTGGCTCCCTTGACTAATGAGTTTGCCCACCACTGCCTTAGAAGAGTTTGTTAGCTACTCTGGGTTCACAACCAGTGTACAGCTCTGGTCCCTTAACCAGGGTTAGCAAATGAATGCGGATTAGTGTAATTCACCGGATAGTAACGAGATACGTTGCTGTAAACCACAAACAAACTCTAGAACAGTGATAGTAAGCAAATAAATAGTCTTTACTTTGTAGCAACTAAAATGCTTCTTCTGACTAACTCTCAAACAATGATAACAGTCCTACACCAAAACAAAGTTTATCTCACAGTGATACAAAACAATCCTCCTTCTTCACAGTTCAGCTTCTCCAACGGCAATCAGGTAAACAAGGAATCAAACAGGGAACGAACAGGATTCCTGACCTTGATTATATAGTATAGCTGATACTCACAGCCAATCAGAATTTAGGACAGTCTTAAAGCTACATAACGTCTTAAGAACATAGGCTCTTCTTCAACTTTAACTTTATTTCCATTACTATACCGCTCATATCTCCCCAATGAGACTTAGGGCGGTGCACAGGAAAATTAAAAAGAGTATAACAACAGACAATAATAAATACAGACATATCATTAAAATGTGATTAAATTAAATGTAACCTGTGCCAAAATATGGTTAAAACTGTTAAAACAGATATTAAAATTCAACAACTAAATCTGCAGTAATTATATCAAGCTAGGCCAGCTAGATGAAAAAAGTGCGTTTTCAGCAATCGGCGGAAGAGGCGAAGGTCCGTGGTGGTACGGCGTTCCGGGGGTAGGTCATTCCAGAGGGCTGGACCCACCACAGAGAACGCCCTTCCCCTGGGGGCCGCCAGCCAGCATTGACCGGCAGACGGCACTCTGAGGAGGCCCTACCTGTGGGAGCGGATCGGCCGAAGGGAGGTGTGTGGTAGGAGGCGGTCCTGCAAATAGCTAGGCCCCGTGCCATGGAGCATTTTAAAGATGGTTACCAACACCTTGAAGCGCACCCGGAAGGCCACCGGTAGCCAGTGCAGCTCGAGCAGGAGAGGCGTTACATGGGAATGCCGTGAGGCTCCCAAGATCCTCTGTGCGGCCGCATTCTGTACTAACTGGAGCCTCTGGGTGCATCTCAAGGGGAGCCCCATGTAGAGAGCATTGCAGTAGTCTAAGTGGGACGTAACGAGTGCTTGAGTGATGGTGCGGAGGGCGTCCCAGTCTAGAAAGGGGCACGACTGGCATAGCAGGTGAACCTGGTAGAAGGCCCCCTCGCCGCGACTGTCACATGGTCATCCAGGGATAGCCATGAGTCCAGGAGGATGCCTAAGTTGCGAGCCCTTTCCACGGGGGCTAATGACTCGCCCCCAATGGTCAGTGATGGAATCAACTGGCTATACCGGGACGTCGGAAACCACAGCCACTCGGTCTTGGATGGGTTGAGTTGGAGCTTGTTACTCCCCATCCAGTCCCGCACGGCTTCCAGACCCCGGGACATCACTTCAACAGCATCGTTGGGGTGGTTAGGGGTAGATATGTACAGCTGAGTATCATCAGCGTACTGATGGTATTCTACCCCAAAACCATGGATGATCTCACCCAATGGCTTCATACAGGTGTTGAACAGGAGAGGTGAGAGGACCGACCCCTGCGGCACCCCACATGTGAGGGGCCTCGGCGTCGACCTCTGCCCTCCTGTCAACACAAATTGCGACCGACCGGAGAGGTAGGAGGAGAACCACCGCAGCATGGTGCCTCCCAACCCCAACCCCTCCAGTCGGTGCAATAGGATCCCATGGTCTCTCCCTAGTGTGGCATCCTTTTTCCTCTACCTGTCCTTACCGAAAGCCCCATCAATTGTAGTGCTGACTGACAACATTGAGATGCAACAGAGGGATGGAAGAGCCACATATGGCTCCAGAGCCAACCCCTGGTCTAACTCTGAGAGAGAGGCTTCCCCTCCACATTCTCTCTGGAAAGCCACATTGGGGAACGATGTACTTCCTCTCAGCTCCTCTTCCTCTGATGGGGGGGGGACCACGACACAAGTCAAGGTGGGAAGGGGAAACCCCTAAAGGGGCAGAAGAAGACACCTGAGACCAGGAGCTACAACTGATGCTTTATTGCAGAGAAAAAGGAATGAGCCCAGGTTGGGGAGGTGGGGAGGAGGGTCCCCAGGGTGGTCCAGGACAGAAGAAAGGTCTCTTGATGAAGTTGGCGAAATAGGTCCAATTCAGGTGGATCTCCTTGTTGGGGATGCTGTAAAAACAAACATTCATAGATGAGACTTCTGCCCATGAGGGCTCCTGGTGTTGCCTAGGACTTCCCCCTGCCTCGTCTTACGACCACAGAGACCCAAATCTGAAACTAGGAGGAATTTCCTGATTGGCAGAGAAGGGGAGCAATGGGCCAGCCTCCCCCTTGGAGATATGGGGCTCCATGACTGAGGGTTTCAAGTAAAGGTAGGATATCCAGGGTGCTCTGAGGATTTCTGCCCTGGGAGGAGGATGGACTAGATGACCTCCTGCATCTTTCCTGAATCCTCCCTTACCAGGAGACTTCAAGGCAGCCACTGCTTGGAGCACAGACTAGGGCACCTTCACAGGAGCCTTTGGACTCAGCTTGGGAGCATTTCTCATAGTCAGAAATGTGAGTTACTGACCCTTCCCTGACTGGTGAAGCTATGGATCTTTCTCTCAGCTGAGAATGGATTAATTGTGGTCTGCTCAGAGGAGGAGCATGGGTGGGACTGCATGTGCCCAGACCAAGTCTTGGTTTAGGAGGTCCCACACAGCAGTTGTTTTGGTCTAAGCCAGTGGTCGGCAAACCGCGGCTCGCGAGCCACATGCGACTCTTTGCCCCCTTGAGTGCGGCTCTTCCTCCACCCTCGCCGAGGGTGGGACTCCTGGGACCCGCCGGAGCAACCCTCCCTGCTGGCCGCCGATTCTCTCCCTTGCTCCCCACGCAGAGCCTCCCCAGGTGGCATGCCAGCCACTCATCTACTTCCATGGGGTACGGAGGCTCCGCGGGCAGGGGGAGGGAACCTGCATCCAGAGGGACGCCGTTCATTCCCACCCCACACCGAACCCTGGAAGTAGCGCGGGCTGGCGAGACCGGCTACTTCCAGGGCTCGGGCTGGGGAGGAACGGCGAGCCTCTGGACGCAGGTTCCCCCCAATCTCCCTGGAAGTAGCCCGGCTCGCCAGCCCACGCTACTTCCAGGGCTCGGGCTGGGGAGGAACAGCGAGCCTCTGGACGCACGTTCCCCCCAATCTCCCTGGAAGTAGCGTGGGCTGGCGAGATTGGGGGGAACGTGCGTCCAGAGGCTCGCCGTTCCTCCCCAGGCCAAGCCCTGGAAGTAGCGCGGGCTGGCGAGCCGGGCTACTTCCAGGGAGATTGGGGGAAACGTGCGTCCAGAGGCTCGCCGTTCCTCCCCAGCCCGAGCCCTGGAAGTAGCATGGGCTGGCGAGCCAGGCTACTTCCAGGGAGATTGGGGGGAACGTGTGTCCAGAGGCTCACCGTTCCTCCCCAGCCCAAGCCCTGGAAGTAGCGCGGGCTGGCGAGCTGGGCTACTTCCAGGGAGATTGGAGGGAACCGGCATCCAGAGGGTCACCGTTCCTTCCCACCCCACACCGAGCCCTGGAAGTACCCTGAGCGGGTGAGCGAACGCGGCGGGCGGCTGGGCAGGCCCGGCTAAGGCGAGCCAGTGAGTAACCGCGGCGAGCTGGGCTGAGGAGGCTCCGCGGGGGGAGTTGGGGGGCAGACAGACAGACAGATAGAGGCACAGCAAGGAGGGAGGGGGGAATCAGAGAGTGACAGACACACACAGGGAGAGGGAGGGAGGGAGGGAAAGATAGAGACACAGAATGAGTGATTAAGTGCTTGAATGAGATACAGACACACACACACAGAGTGACAGAGATGGGCAGACGAAGCAGACAGATAGAGAAAGAAAGAGAAAGTAAGAGAGAGAGAGAGAAAGAGGGAAAGAGAGAGAGAGAGAAAGAGACAGAAAGAGAGACAGAGAGAAATAGAGAGAGAAGGAAATAGAGAAAGAGGGAAAGAGAGAGACAGAGAAAGAGAGACAGAAAGAGAGACAGTGAGACAGAAAGAGAGAAAGAGAGAGAAAGAGAGAAAGAGAGAGAAAGAGGGAAAGAAAGAAAGAGAGAAAGAGAGAGAGACAGAGAGAAAGAGAGACAGAAAGAGAGAGAGAGAGAGACAGAAAGAGAGAGAGAGAGAGAAAGAGAGAGAAAGAGGGAAAGAGCAAGAAAGAGGGAAAGAAAGAGAGAGAGAAAGACAAAGAGAGAGAAAGAGAGACAGAAAGAAAGAGAGACAGAAAGAGAGACAGAAAGAGAAAAAGAGAAAGAGGAAAATAGAGAGAGAGAGAGAGAAAGAGAGAAATGGAGAAAGAGAGAGAGAGAGGGAGAGAAAGATTGAGAGAGAGAAATGGAGAAAGAGAGAGAGAAAGAGAGAAAGAGAGGAAGAAAGAAAGAAAGAAAGAAAGAAAGAAAGAAAGAAAGAAAGAAAGAAAGAAAGAAAGAAAGAAAGAAAGAAAGAAAGAAAGAAAGAAAGAACTTATGACCACAATTGAGCCTAAAAGTTTGGTTGCTAACCAAGACCATTGTTAAGTGAGTTTCACACTTTCCAAGTTGGCCACGCCCACCCAGTCACATGACCACTGAGCCACTCCCACAAAACAGGCCACACCTTCCGGCTCTCAAAAGAAATTTCAATCGTGGTATTGTTGATATTTGGCTCTGTTGACTAATGAGTTTGCCCACACTGGTCTAAGCCAACTATTGGTCTAAGTGACAATACTAATTACGGTCAAGCTTGAAGTGCATTTCTGCGTTCTCATCTTTCAACTTGACAAAGAACTAAGGGCAGAGAGAAGAATGGGCAGAAGAGTCACAAGAGCCAAGGTCCCATCGGCAGTTGTTTGCGAAACCTAAAGACTTTTTCTCATAACAAAGAATGGCACTCAAATGGAGAATGTGACCTGCACTAACAGGGGGAGGGGGAATTCCATACTCTATGGGGGTTTGCGTGGGACATAATCAGAGCTGGTTTTGCCTTCTTCATCGCCGAAATTAGGTTTGCATCCAACCTCTGGAAAGCCTCGAAGATGTTTGCTTCGGTTGGGTTCTTCATTCAGAAGGTGGACAGTTACCTTAGATGGGGTCCATGCACTGTGTCATGCAAGCATAGGGGCAACACTTCTGCTTCCCAAGGCATATCCAGTCATTTTCACACTTTGCAATACAAGGAGTGACTATGCCCGGAGGGGCCTTTTTACACACCCCGGGCTTTTCTGCAAAAGAGAAGATCCCAAGGACAAAGGTCAGACTCAGCAAGCAGACCTCCTTCCATTCCCTTCCCTTCTCCTCTCCTCTTATGCAGCTGTGGGATTCTCCATCTCTTATCTGATGGTTCCTTTAGCAGCATCTCCTGACCCGGTCTCCCAAAGTCTCTCACACACCCCATTCCACTGGGAGATTCCCCCTTGAATTGGAATCCCAGATCAAGCAAGATCCCATCTCTGGTCCTTTCAGCAGCCCATGAACACTGTTGCACTATTGGTGTTACCCAATTGGATAATGAAACATTTGCAAGAAAACAACCAGGCTCACAGAGCATCAGGGACCCCACAGTCCGTCTCCTCCTCCTTCTCCTCCTCCCCCTCCTCCCCCTCTTCCCCCCGCCTCCTCCTCCTCCTCTCTGCAAACTCCTCTCCCTTCTAGCCGTGTATTTGGGTCATGAATTGATGTTCAACAAAACCAGCCAGCTCAGAGAGGAGCAGAAATTCCACAGTTCAAGGAGAGCGAGAGAGATTCCCTTCTACTGAATCCATCGCAGCCTCTTGTAAGAACCAGAGTCAGAGTTCCACGTAAGAGACCCAAGGCCATCCAAGCCCTTTGGGGAGCATCTCCAGGGCTGCCAACCAGGATATTACACGAATCCACCCCAGGCTTAATTTTAGGAGACAGCAGGTCTTCTTCTATCCAGAGGCCACTCCACAACTCCTCCCCTACTCACCAACACAGGTGTAGTGGCACTGCTCTTTGGTCTCAAAATTGTTGGCATTGCCCTTGCAACCACCATAAATAAATCCTTCACATGTGTTTAAGGTCGAATTGTAGTAGAAGCTAGGGATTCCGGCTTTACATGGTCCGGTTTCAGCAGGAAGATAGCAAAACTCTGTGACAAACAGAAGGGAAGGTGTTATTTCATCAGGTACCACAAACACCTTCAACGTATTTCCCCAACCAGTTGCCCTCCTAGCATGCTCAGGTTGGAAGCAGTCGGGAGCCATTTAAGATGATTTCCTCTGGTTCCCTGCTCTGGGGATTGGATCAGGTGGCTGAGAGGATTGTTCCTGTGTCTTAAAATCCTGATTCTGCAGCTACCCTGGGTAAAGAGAGGTCAGACTTTCCCTAAAACTCCCTCTCTCTTTCTTGGAGCCCCCTCCAATTGCCATCTCCTCTTCAGTTGACCCCCCAACCACCCTCTCCAGAACCTCCCCAGAAGAAGCCCCACCAAGCCAGAGGTTCTAGATTGGGGGGGACTCTGGTTTCCCTTCCCTGGAGGAGAACTCTGACCACTTCAGCCCCTCCCTGCCAAGGGTCCTGAGATCATTCAGAAAGCCCTACCTGGTCGGCCCTGGCCAGAGACGGGGATCAGCTCTGCCCAGAGGGTGAGGAGTCCCAGCAGGAGAAGAAGACCTCCAGAAGTCATGGTGAAGCCGTCTGACCCACACCTGGGCTGTGTGCATTAAATAGTCTCGCGACTGGGAATTTCACATCCAGGAAGCAGGAGGACGTAATGCAGTGAGAACACAAATTCTTCCCTCTTTCACAAGATGGTGGAACAAGAGGTGGGGAATCTGAGGGTTGGAGCGAGGCAGGTCCCTGCTGATGTCAATGGGTCATTTCTCTGGCCAAGCAAAACTTGCCTTTCCAGAGTTGTAGCAGAGCTGGGAAACTCCCATGTTAAGGAGTTCGGGGGTCCCTGGTGGAGGGTGTAATATGGGGCCTGCCCAGCTTGGGGCGGGACCTCACTTCCTTGTCAAGGCTGCCCTTGGGTTGTGATGTCAGAGGAGAAGAGATTTCTCCTCTTTGGTTTGGGACTGCAGAGAAAGTTCGGGCACGGAGGCTCTGGTATTATAGGCAGAATGTAAGGGAACGCACTGTAATGTAATGCAATCCAATGCAATATAATCATAGCATAACATCCCATCACATCACGTAACATAACATAGCAGTTGTCTTGAACACTATGCATGTGGATATGGTCACCTAGACTTGACATTCCTAGGTGATGGAGGATGTAAACATAGATTTAAAGGAGAGAAACAACCTGGAACTAAGGAGAAAGTTCCTAACAGTGAGGACAATTCACCAGAAGAACAGAAGTTGCCTCCAGAAGTTGTTATTGCTCTATCACTGGAGGTTTTCAAGAAGAGACTGGGCAGCCACTTATCTGAAATGGTAGATGGTCTCCTCCTTTGGGCAGAGGGTTTGACTAGAAGGCCTCCAAGGTCCCTTCCAAATCTTTTATTCTATGCTTCTCAATCGCCTAAATGAGAGGACGCCTAAATTAAGCCTTGTGGAGTTCAGCCCCAGAATTCCCCAGACCTCCATAGCTATCTGGAGAGTTTGGAGACCCCTGACCCCGATGGTTGGGAGTTGGAGAAGTTCTTCCTAAGTGGGTGGTCCAGTCGGGGATGGAGAAAGACCACCTCCAGGCTTGGCCCTTTCTCTCTCCTGTTCAGTGAGCTCTATGGTGGAAGAGATCAATCATCAGCCTGTGACGGGGAAGCATGGAACCCACAGAGTAAGCTTTGCTCTGTCTTGGCTTGAACCACACGACCCACAGAATGAGGAAACTCAAGCGTTTACAGGGCAGATTCCTCAAGATGTGGTGCAAAACCCAGTTTGCTCAACCTCCTGTTCATGGCCCCTTCTTGCACAGAACATGTGAGTAAACTATTATGGAGACATTGCAGCACCTGACTCCTCCTCCTCCTCCGGAACCAGCCCAGTCATGGGATGTTGGAAACGAAGACGCAGAGAAGGGAGGAATTGCGACCCTCCCAGTTGGGGTCTTAGATTCTTTTTTATATATATTTAAAGTTTTTATTTTTAGATAAACATAAACAGACAAAACCAAAAACATAAAACCATCTTCCATTACAAACAGTGTGTCCTATATGGTAATATGAAGCCGGTGTCTGATGACATTTCCAACACTTTTCCAAATTATTCTTCAACATTCTTGCTATTCTCATCAGGGATAGATGCCACCTGTAAAACATTTTATACACATTTTCTTTATATGCTGTTGACATTGTCATTTTATAATTTTAATTCCACAATTTCTGCCAATTCTCTAAGTCAATCCCATGTCCAAAGTTTTTTTCCCCAAGCAATCATATGTTCTTTAACACATTCTTCTCCTGGCTTAACCTCTAATAAGTATCCATATAATTTTTAAATTACTTTTTCATCAGTATCTATCAAAATTTTATCTCAGTCATTTTATCATGGAAACCTTCCATTTGAAGATCTTTATCGTATCTAGAATGCATTTGTGCATATGAAAACCAGTTCATCTTTATTCCTTCCTCTTCTAGTTCTTGTATTGATTGAAGTTTCCCCTTTGCATTCAATATTTCACCAAATCTGTTTGTTCCTTTTTGTAGGTTATTGGATATGAAAATGCTTCAATAGTTGACAACCAGACTGGAATTTTCAAATAATCTTGCCTTTTAATGTTCTCCCAATGAGCACCTGACTCCTCCTCCTCCTCCTCCTCCTCCTCCTCCTCCTCCTCCTCCTCCTCCTCCTCCTCCTCCTCCTCCGGAAACAGCCCAGTCATGAGACGTTGGAAACGAAGACACTGAGAAGGGAGGAATTGTGACCCTCCCAGTTGGGGTCTTAGATTCTTCTTCTCTCAGCACTCATTAACCCCCTATAGTTTAGTGACACAGCCTGAGGTTGCCACAAAGAAGAGAGGGTCAACCTGTTCCCCAAAGCATCAGAAGACAGGGGGAAAAGCAACGGATGGAAACTCATCAAGGAGAGAAGCAACCTGGAACTAAGGAGAAAGGTCCTAACAGTGAGGACAACTTACAGATGAACAGAGTTGGAAGGGACCTTGCAGGTCATCTAGTCCAACCCCCTGCCCAAGCAGGAGACCTGACATCTGCCTCTACCTAGGATTGAACTCACAACCTCCGGATTGGGAGGCGAGAGCTCCACCGCTAGGCCACAGCAACCAGTGGAACAAATGTTTGCCTTCAGAAGTTGTAAATGCTCCATCATGGGAGGTTTTCAAGAAGAGACTTGACAGTCACTTCTCTGAAATGGTATAGGTTCCCCTGCTTGAACGGGGGGCTGGACTAGAAGACCTCCAAGATCCATTCAAACTCTGTTACTCTGTTAAAGCAAAGCCATGAACATGGACTGAGGTTGAAACCAACATCCAGATAATAGAGACAAACAATGAAGCAGGAAATTATATTCTCCTTACGGAACTGCCAAGGAGAAAACCCACACCCACACCGGCAGGAGAAGTCACTGCATATATACAGGACGAAAACCACACACTCAGTTGCACTGTTGATGTTACACAATTGGATAATGAAACATTTGCAAGAAAACAACCAAGCTCAGAGAGCACCAAGGACTCTACAGTCCTCCTCCTTTTCCTCCCTGCAAACTCCTGTCCCTTCTAGCAGAGTATTTGGGTCATGAATTGATGTGCAAGAAAACCACCCAGCTGAGAGAGCAGCAGAAACTCCACAGTTCAAGCAGAGCAAGAGAGATTCCCTTCTACTGAATCCATCGCAGCCTCTTGTAAGAACCAGAGTCAGAGTTCCACGTAAAAGAGAAGAGGGCAGCACAGGCCAAGTGGTCTTGTCAGGAGCCTCCAGAAGAACCGATATGCTAAGACATGCTAAATTTCACCAACTGGTATGCCCATACCCATCTGTACCGGCTGAAACCCACCCGTGGTGCAACATAAACAGAAATATATGTCATACAACAACAATTTAATCCAACAGACTTGGGAAGAGAAGGAGAAGTAGAAGCGGAGAGCAGGAGTCGGGAGGAATCGAAAGAAGATGATATGGGGACAGATAATATAGGGGGAGGAGAGGAAATTGAAGGGATAAGAGAAGGGGAAGGAGGACCAACACTAGCAACACAGAGAGAAACAAGACAATCCAAGAAAGCTACAACCAAAGGGCAGTAAAGAATAGGAACGACAGGTATAATGGGGGAATGTATATGTTTATTGTCGGTAAATATTAACGGCTTAAATGGCCCCTCTAAACGAAATAGAATTCTGAATAAATTGACTAAGCTCAAATATTATATTATTTGTTTACAAGAGACTCATATAAAAAAGGATCATGCGCATCTACTAAGACATCGGAAATTGGGTAATATGTTTACTGCTTTAGCAGAACAAAAAAAGAGAGGTTTAGTGTTTTATGTGCAACACCATTTGAAAGCCCAACAAATCTTTATTTATTTTCTCATGCTTATATATTGTGTACATTGGAGGTGGTGACCCTTCGAGGGCTGCATTCAATGACATCTCACTTTAATGTACGCCGATCAGTGTACATTCAAAGTGACAATTAGGTTAGTCTAACTCAGGGGTCAACAACCTAATATACTCCAAGAGCCACAAAGGTGCTAAATAGAAGCCCCTTGTTCAGTTCTGGAGCCGACCGGAAGTCCGGTTCCCCCACCATAGAGTCTCCTCCTAGCGTGGCATCCTTTTTCCTCTACCTGTCCTTACCGAAAGCCCCATCAATTGTGGTGCTGACTGACAACATTGAGCTGCAACAGAGGGATGGAAGAGCCACATGTGGCTCCAGAGCCAATCCCTGGTCTAACTCTGAGAGAGAGGCTTCCCCTGCACATTCTCTCTGGAAAGCCACATTGGGGAACGATGTACTTCCTCTCAGCTCCTCTTCCTCTGATGGGGGGGGGGACCACGACACAAGTCAAGGTGGGAAGGGGAAAGCCCTAAAGGGGCAGAAGAAGACACCTGAGACCAGGAGCTACAACTGATGCTTTATTGCAGAGAAAAAGGAATGAGCCCAGGGTGGGGAGGTTGGGGGGAGGGTCTCCAGGGTGGTCCAGGACAGAAGAAAGGTCTCTCGATGAAGTTGGCGAATTAAGTCCAATTCAGGTGCATCCCCTTGTTGGTGATCCTGTAAAAACAAAGATTCGGATATGAGGTTTCTGCCCATGAGGGCTCCTGGTGTTGCCTAGGACTTCCCCCTGTCTCGTCTTATCACCACAGAGACCCACATCTGAAACCAGGAGGAAAGTCCTGATTGGCAGAGAAGGGGAGCAATGGGGCAACCTCCCCCTTGGAGATATGGGGCTCCGGGACTGAGGGTTTCAAGTAAAGGTAGGATATCCAGGGTGGTCTGAGGATTTCTTCCCTGGGAGGAGGATGGACTAGATGACCTCCAGTGTAATTCCCCAATCCTCTCTTTCCAGGAGACTTCAAGACAGCTGCTGTTTGGAGCACAGACAAGGGCACCTTCACAGGAGCTTTCTAACTCAGCCTGGGAGCATTTCTCATAGTCATGAATGTGAGTTACTGACCCTTCCCTGACTGGTGAAGCTATGGATCTTTCTCTCAGCTGAGCATGGATTAATTGTGGTCTGCTCAGAGGAGGAGCATGGGTGGGACTGCGTGTGCCCAGACCAAGTCTTGGTTTAGGAGGTCCCACACAGCACTTGTTTTGGTCCAAGCCAACTATTGGTCTAAGTGACAATACTAATTACGGTCAAGCTTGAAGTGCATTTCTGCGTTCTCATCTTTCAACTTGACAAAGAACTAAGGGCAGAGAGAAGAATGGGCAGAAGAGTCATGAGAGCCAAGGTCCCATCGGCAGTTGTTTGCGAAACCTAAAGACTTTTTCTCATAACAAAATAATGGCACTCAAATGGAGAATGTGACCTGCACTAACAGGGGGAGGGGGAATTCCATACTCTATGGGGGTTTGGTGGGACATAATCAGAGCTGGTTTTGCCTTCTTCATCGCCGAAATTAAGTTTGCATCCAACCTCTGGAAAGCCTCGAAGATGTTTGCTTCGGTTGGGTTCTTCATTCAGAAGGTGGACAGTTACCTTAGATGGGGTCCATGCACTCTGTCATGCAAGCATAGGGGCAACACTTCTGCTTCCCAAGGCATATCCAGTCATTTTCACACTTTGCAATACAAGGAGTGACTATGCCCGGAGGGGCCTTTTTACACACCCCGGGCTTTTCTGCAAAAGAGAAGATCCCAAGGACAAAGGTCAGACTCAGCAAGCAGACCTCCTTCCTTTCCCTTCCCGTCTCCTCTCCTCTTATGAAGCTGTGGGATTCGCCATCTCTTATCTGACGGTTCCTTTAGCAGCATCTCCTCACCCGGTCTCCCAAAGTCTCTCACACACCCTATTCCACTGGGAGATTCCCCCTTGAATTGGAATCCCAGATCAAGCAAGATCCCATCTCTGGTCCTTTCAGCAGCCCATGAACACTGTTGCACTGTTGGTGTTACCCAATTGGATAATGAAACATTTGCAAGAAAACAACCAGGCTCACAGAGCATCAGGGACCCCACAGTCCGTCTCCTCCTCCTTCTCCTCCTCCCCCTCCTCCCCCTCTTATTTTATTAATTTATTTTATTAAATTTATACCCCGCCCTTCTCCTTGTTAGGACCCAGGGCGGCGCACAGGCATTATTAAAACCACAAAATACAAAATACAAAATCGATTAAAATATATTAAATTATTGGACCCGTGCTAAAAACCCATTTTAAAACCATACCAAATTAATTTTAATTTTAAAAGTCAGAAGTAGGGGCTATCCTAGGCCGGCTTGTTGGAATAGATACGTCTTAAGACGTTGGCGGAAGAGGCGGAGGTCCGAGATAGTGCGAAGGTCGGGGGGTAGGTCGTTCCAGAGGGCCAGGCCCGCCACAGAGAAGGCCCTTCCCCTGGGTGTCGCCAGCCGGCATTGCCCCGCTGACGGCACCCGGAGAAGACCCTCTCTGTGGGAGCGGATCGGATGAAGGGATTCCCCCCGCCTCCTCCTCTTCCCCCTCCTCCTCCCCTCCTCCTCCTCCCCCCCTCCTCCCCTCCTCCTCCTCTTCCTCCTCCCCCCCTCCCCCCTCCTCCTCCTCCTCCTCCCCCCCTTCCTCCTCCCCCTCCTCCTCCTCCTCGTCTTCTCTGCAAACTCCACTCCCTTCTAACAGAGTATTTGGCTCATAAAAAACAATACAATACAATACAATAGCAGAGTTGGAAGGGACCTTGTAGGTCTTCTAGTCTAATGCCCTGCGTGGGCAGGAACCTTACACCATTTCAGACAAATGGCTATCTAACATCTTCTTAAAGACTTCTAGGGTTGGGGCATTCACAACTTCTGGAGGCAAGCTGTTCCAGAGGTTAATTGTTCTGACTGTCAGGAAATTCCTCCTCAGTTCTAAGTTGCTTCTCTCCTTGATTAGTTTCCACCCATTGCTTCTTGTCCTGCCCCCAGGTGCCTTGGAGAATAGTTTGACTCCCTCTTCTTTGTGGCACGCTCTGAGATATCGGAACACTGCTATCATGTCTCCCCTGGTCCTTCTCTTCATCAAACTAGACCTACCCAGCTCCTGCAACCGTTCTTCATATGTTTTAGCCTCCAGTCCCCTAATCATCTTGGTTGCTCTTCTCTGCACTCTTTCCAGAGTCTCCACGTCTTTTCTACATCGTGCCGACCAAAACTGTATGCAGTATTCCAAGTGTGCCCTTACCAAGGCACTATACAGTGGCATTAATACTTCACGTGATCTAGATTCTATCCCTCTGTTGATGCAGCCTAGAATGGTGTGCAAGAAAACCAGCCAGCTCAGAGAGGAGCAGAAATTCCACAGTTCAAGGAGAGCGAGAGAGATTCCCTTCTACTGAATCCATTGCAGCCTCTTGTAAGAACCAGAGTCAGAGTTCCACGTAAGAGACCCAAGGCCATCCAAGCCCTTTGGGGAGCATCTCCAGGGCTGCCAACCAGGATATTACACGAATCCACCCCGGGCTTAATTTTAGGAGACACCAGGTCTTCTTCTATCCAGAGGCCACTCCACAACTCCTCCCCTACTCACCAACACAGGTGTAGTGGCACTGCTCTTTGGTCTCAAAATTGTTGGTGTTGCCCTGGCATCCACCATAAGTAAAACTTTGACATTCTGCTTTGTTGTCCAGCTACCTTAACAGAATCTTGCAGGTCTGAAAGGACAAATCTCCTGCTGTCTCCTATGAAGCCTAAGAAATTAGGGAAGGTCTCTTCTCCTCCCTTCCCTTCCCTTCTCCTCTTCCCTTCCCCCTCTCTCCCTCTTCTTCTCCTCATGCAACTGTGGGCAAGAAAATAACCAAACTCAGAGAGCACCAGAAATTCCACAGTTCTATGGAATCCATCATAGCCTGTTATTAGAACCAGGATGTTTCATTAACCCATCTTATGCTTAACATTAAGAGACAGCAGGTCTTCTTCTATCCAGAGGCCACTCCACAACTCCTCCCCTACTCACCAACACAGGTGTAGTGGCACTGCTCTTCGGTCTCAAAATTGTTGGCATTGCCATGGCATCCACCATAAGTAAATCCTTCACATTTGTTTAAGGTCGAGTTGTAGTAGAAGCGAGGGATTCCGGCTCTACATGGCCCAGGTTCATCAGGAAGATAACACAACTCTGTGACAAACGGAAGGGAAGGTGTTATTTCATCAGGTAGCACAAACACCTTCAATGTATTTCCCCAACCAATTGCCCTCCTAGCATGCTCAGGTTGGAAGCAGTCGGGAGCAATTTCAGATGCTTTCCTTTGGTTCCCTGCTCTGGGGATTGGATCAGGTGGCTGAGAGGATTGTTCCTGTGGCTTAAAATCCTGATTCTGCAGCTACCCTGAGTAGAGAGAGGTCAGACTTTCCCTAAAACTCCCTCTCTCTTTCTTGGGCCCCCCTCCAATTTCCATCTCCTCTTCTGTTGACCCCCCAACCACCCTCTCCAGAACCTCCCCAGAAGAAGCCCCACCAAGCCAGAGGTTCTAGATTGGGGGGGACTCTGGTTTCCCTTCCCTGGGGGAGAACTCTGACCACTTCAGCCCCTCCCTGCCAAGTGTCTTAAGATCATTCAGAAAGCCCTACCTGGTCGGCCCTGGCCAGAGACGGGGATCAGCTCTGCCCAGAGGGTGAGGAGTCCCAGCAGGAGAAGAAGACCTCCAGAAGACATGCTGAAGCCGTCTGACCCACCCTTGGGCTGCGTGCATTAAATAGTCTCGCAACTGGGGATTTCACATCCAGGAAGCAGGAGGACATAATGCAATGAGAATACAAATTCTTCCCTCTTCACAAGATGGGGGAACAACAGCTGGGGAATCTGAGGGTTGGAGCGAGGCAGATCCCTGCTGATGTCAATGGGTCCTTTCTCTGGCCAAGCAAAACTCGCCTTTCTAGAGTTCCAGCAGAGCCGGGAAAGTCCCATGTTAAGGAGTTCGGGGAGGGGGGAGTTCCTGGTGGAGGGTGGAATATGGGGGCTGCCCAGCTTGGGGGGGACACCTCACTTCCTTGTCAGGACTGCCCTGGGGTTGTGATGTCAGAGGGAAGGAGATTTCTCCTCTTTGGTTTGGGACTGCAGAGAAAGTTCGGGCACGGAGGCTCCGGTATTATTGGCAGAATGTAATCAGATAATGTAATGTAATATAATGTAATGTAATAGTGCAGTGCAATGCTATAGCAGAGCAGAGCAGAGCAGAGTACAATACAATACAATACAATATAATGAGCAAAGCATAGCCTAGCATAGCAGTTCACTTGAACGCTACACAGGTTGTGGGGGCTCCATAATTGGAAACTTTCAAGAAGAGACTGGACAGCCATTTGCCTGAAATGGTAGAGGGTCTCCTCCTTTGGGCAGGGGGATGGAATAGAAGGGCTCCAAGGGCCCTTCCAGATCTTTCATTTTATGCATGTCAGGGTTCGCTTCTTCTATTACTCAAGAAAGACCACACTTAAGCATATTTCAGAATGTTCAAGGTTACTTTTACTGAATACAGAAGAACAGCAAACGAAGGTCAAGCAGGGAGTGACTAGTTTAGGCGCGAAGCGTGTATATCAAAACATAAGCCAACCCCAATAACCCATGCCCTCTACAATAGTGTCCAATGCAATATCCTCCAGGACATCAGGTGGGCATCACGTCCAGAGCAGTCATCAGAATGGAATGTGATACCGTTAGGTTTGAGATATCACCGGCTCGTACCATCTTCCTCCAGCGCACATAGTTAACCCAAGACCCACCCTCCCCATTTCCATGGCAGCCAAGCATGCAGCAAAGCGAAGGCTGACAATGCATCTTAATCACCTAAATGACAGGAAGCCTTGTGGACTTCAGCCCCCAGAATTCCCCGGACCTCCATAGCTATCTGGAGAGGTTTGGAGACCCCTGACCCCGATGGTTGGGAGTTGGAGAAGTTCTTCCTAAGTGGGTGGTCCAGTCGGGGATGGAGAAAGACCATCTCCAGGCTTGGCCCTTTCTCTCTCCTGTTCAGTGAGCTCTATGGTGGAAGAGATCAATCATCAGCCTGTGATGGGGGAGCATGGAACCCACAGAGTAAGCTTTCCTCCCACTTGGCTTCAACCACACAACCCACAGAATGAGGAAACTCAAGCGTTTACAGGGCAGATTCCTCAAGATGTGCTGCAAAACCCAGTTTGCTCAACCTCCGGGCAAACGTTTCACCTCCTGTTCATGGCCCCTTCTTGCACAGAACATGTGAGTAAACTACTATGGACATGTTGCAGCACCTGACGACTCCTCCGCCTCCTCCTCAGGAGTCAGCCCAGTCATGGGACGTTGGAAACGAAGACGCTGAGAAGGGAGGAATTGTGACCCTCCCAGTTGGGGTCTTAGATTCTTCTTCTCTCGGCTCCTCCTCCAGGGCACTGGAAAATACCGCCCCTCATTAACCCCCTACAGGTAAGTGACACAGCCTGAGGCTGCCCCAAAGAAGAGGGGGTCAACCTGTTCTCCAACGCACCAAAGAAGGCAGGAGGAGAAGCAACGGATTGAAACTAATCAAGGAGAGAAGCAACTTGGAACTAAGGAGAAAGTTCCTAACAGTGAAGACAATTAACCAGTAGAACAGAAGTTGCCTCCAGATGTTGTTGGGGCTCCATCACTGGAGGTTTTCAAGAAGAGACTGGGCAGCCATTTGCCTGAAATGGTAGATGGTCTCCGCCTTTGGGCAGGGGCTGGACTAGAAGACCTCCAAAGGCCCTTTCAAATCTTTTATTCTATGCTTCTCAATCGCCTAAATGAGAGGATGTCTAAATTAAGTCTTGTGGACTTCAGCTCCCATAATTCCCTGGACCTCCATAGCTATCTGGAGAGGTTTGGAGACCCCTGACCCAGATGGTTGGGAGTTGGAGCAGTTCTTCCTAAGTGGGTGGTCCAGTCGGGGATGGAGAAAGACCACCTCCAGGCTTGGTCCTTTCTCTCTCCTGTTCAGTGAGCTCTATGGTGGAAGAGATCAATCATCAGCCTGTGATGGGGAAGCATGGAACCCACAGAGTAAGCTTTGCTCCCACTTGGCTTCAACCACACAACCGACAGAATGAGGAAACTCAAGCGTTTACAGGGCAGATTCCTCAAGATGTGCTGCAAAACCCAGTTGGGAAAACGTTTATCCCATGTTCATGGCCCCTTCTTGCACAGAACATGTGAGTAAACTATTATCTCTGGACCTTTCAGCAGCCCTTGAACACTGTTGCACTGTTGGTGTTACGCAATTGGATAATGAAACATTTGCAAGAAAACAACCAGGCTCAGAGAGCACCAAGGACTCTTCAGTCCTCCTCCTCCTCCTCCTCCTCCTCCTCCTCCTCCTCCTCCTCCTCCTCCTCCTCCTCTCTGCAAACTCCTCTCCCTTCTAACCATGTATTAGGGTCATAAACTGGTGTGCAAGAAAACCACCCAGCTCAGAGAGGAGCAGAAACTCCACAGTTCAAGAATTCAATTCAATTCAAATTCAAATTTAATTTGTAGAACCTCTCCCTCTCCCCACAGGGACTCGGGGCGGTGCACAGGGAAAGTAAAAACAATAAATATACAAATATAAATACATAATATAAAAACAGATTAAATCTATTCCTGTGCTAAAACCCGTTAAACTAAAATACCCAGCAGCTATAAATAAGTTTAAAACCCCATAGAAAGAGAGACTAGCCTAGGCCGGCCAAGCGGAAAAAGTGTGTTTTTAATTTCAGACGGAAGGAGCGGAGGTCCGTAGTCGTTCTAATATCGGGGGGAAGGTCGTTCCAGTGGGCCGGGCCCACCACAGAGAGAGCCCTTCCCCTGGGCGTCGCCCGCTGACACAGTCGAGTGGACGGCACCCGGAGAAGTCCCTCTCTGTGGGAGCGAATCGGCCATGAGGATGTATGAGGCAGGATCCGATCCCGCAGGTAGCTAGGGCCCGAGCCATGGAGCGCTTTAAAGATGATAATTAACACCTTGAAGCGCACCCGGAAGACGACAGGCAGCCAGTGCAGCTCGCGCAAGAGCGGTGTTACATGGGTAAACCTGGCGGTTCCCATAAATGCTCGCGCGGCTGCGTTCTGGACTAGCTGAAGTCTCCGGGTGCACCTCAAGGGGAGCCCCATGTAGAGAGAGTTACAATAGTCCAGTCGGGATGTCACGAGCGCATGAGTGACTGTGCGAAGGGCGTCCCGATCCAATAGGGGGCGCAATTGGCGAACCAGGCGAACCTGGTAAAACGCCCTCCTGGCCACGGCTGTCACTTGATCTTCCATAGACAGCCGGGCATCCAGGAGGACACCCAAATTGCGCGCCCCATCCACAGGGGCAAGATGTTCGCCCCCTATGGCCAGCGATGGGGTGAGCTGGTTGAATCGGGCAGCCGGAAACCACAGCCACTTGGTCTTGGTCGGGTTGAGCCTGAGTCCGTTACTTCCCATCCAGATCCGCACGGCTTCCAGGCACTGGCACATCACCGCTACGGCATCGTTGGGGTGGTTTGGGGTAGATATATACAGCTGAGTGTCATCAGCGTAAAGATGGTACTCTACCCCAAAACCACGGATGATCTCACCCAGCGGCTTCATGTATGTGTTAAACAGGAGAGGCGAGAGGACCGACCCCTGAGGCACCCCACATGTGAGGGGTCTCGAGGTCGACCTCTGCTCTCCTGCCAACACAAATTGCGATCGGCCAGAGAGGTAGGAGGAGAACCACCGTAAAACGGTGCCCCCCACCCCCAACCCCCCTAGCCGATGCAATAGGATACCATGGTCGATGGTATCGAAAGCCGCCGAGAGGTCTAATAGGACCAGGATGGAGGAACAACCCCCATCTCTGGCCCTCCAGAGATCATCAACCAACGCGACCAATACCGTCTCGGTGCTATGCCCGGGCCGAAAGCCAGACTGGCGCGGATCTAGATAGTCAACTTCCTCCAGGTGACGGGGAAACTGTTGTGCCACCACACTCTCAACAACCTTCGCCAGAAAGGGAAGGTTGGAGACTGGACGATAGTTGTTTAATAGAGCTGGATCCAAAGAGGGCTTCTTTTTTTTTTTTTTTTTATTGAAAAAGTTTTATTCACACAGATTTCCCCCCTTTTTACCCCCCCCCCCGACATGTAATATAAATCACATACAAATACTATACCC
Source organism: Rhabdophis nuchalis (assembly GCA_039707465.1). NCBI lineage: Eukaryota > Metazoa > Chordata > Lepidosauria > Squamata > Natricidae > Rhabdophis > Rhabdophis nuchalis. The sequence goes on along the minus strand of CM077644.1, from coordinate 1,024,628 downwards.
CCCCTCGCCCCGTCTTAAAATAAGTTTCTCATTCAGATATTATACCCCCTCGCCTCCCAGCAGACACAATATAAGTTTCTCTTAGTATATTAATATCCCATTAACACCATCTTCTAAGTTAATTAAAGATATAAAAAACATAATATAAATTTCTCTTTAAAAAAAAAAAAAGGCATATCCCATTATTCCCCTCTCTAGATTAATCATACATATATATTACCCCGCCCTCCACCCTAACCCTCCCCCACCTCCCATTCAAACCCACCCCCCTGACTTCCGCTATACACCACTCTAATAATTCCAAGCATCCCAAATATTATTTACTCTATTCACCTATCAATCAAAGCATTCTTAGCTAAAAACTACATAGTACTTCCTAATCTGATATTTATTCTGTATATAACCAATCCATTAGAAACCTTATAACAAGCTCAACATAAACACCCCCTTTTAGTTAAACATTAAAATACATAGAAAATAATTCTTAAGATCTAAATACCATGTCATATAACCTAACACTTATAAAACTTAAACCATATATCCTAGCTCAAGTTTACATCCTTCCTGATTCAAAAGGTTTACTATTTTTCCCCTCTCCATTTGCTTAATTGCCCACTTAACAACACAAAAAAAAATGTAAAGATTACTCTAATATTTGAAAAAAGCAAAGTTACTTCTCTCTTCACAAAGGAAACAGAAATGGTATAGGAAAATTTCAGATCCTATCACAAGAAGGATACAGCAGATTGCAAGAAAATTTCAAAGTTCGGCCCAAGTTTTTTCCCAGAACACTAACATAATATTAATCCTTTCCGCGTCAATATTCATAAGTCCAACTCTTCAGGTCTCCTTCCATTCCATCCATAGCTGTTTGTAATACCAGTTTAAGCAGAGGGCTTCTTAAGGAGGGGCCTCACCATCGCTTCTTTTAGGGAAGCAGGCAAGGAACCCTCACTTAAGGATGCGTTGACAACCTCTTGGAGCCAGCCTCGTGTCACCTCCCAGGATGCCAGTACAAGCCAGGAGGGACACGGGTCCAATAAACATGTGGTGGCTCGCAGTCGCCCACGTAGCCTGTCCATATCTTCGGAAGTAACGGAGTCAAACTCCTCCCAAACAAGATCTGTCTTGTGGCATCCCACTGGGCCATCAATGGAGGGTAGCCCGTTCTGTATCTGAGCGGTTTTCTCCTGCAGAAAAATCACAAATTCCTCTGCTCTACCCTGTAGCGGGGCTTCCCGCACCCCGTTGAAGTAGGGAGCGGGTCACCCTAAACAGGGCGGCAGGGCGGTTTTCTGTGGATGCTATGAGAGTAGCACAATGATGGCGTTTGGCCACTCTCAGCACCACAATGTAAGTCCGTAAATGGGCTCTTACCTGTGTCCGGTCAGATTCAGATCGGGTGGACCTCCATCTTCTCTCTAGGCATCTCTTGCGGCGTTTCATCACCCGCAGCTCCTCGGTAAACCAAGGAGCCAGGATGGTTCGCCGCCGCAAGAGAGGCCGCAAGGGCGCGACCCGATCCAAGGCTCCCACGGCTGCACTATTCCATGCGGCCGTGAGGTCCTCCATCGGGGCACGGGTCAGGGGTACAGGAAGTGGCCCAAGCGCCTTCTGGAATCCATCCGGGTCCATCAGGCGCCTGGGGCGGAACCAGATTGGTAACTCCGGTTCCGCCTCCCCGCGGAGGGGAGCAGCGGTCGGAAAGTCGAGCCGGAGAAGTGAGTGGTCTGACCATGACAAGGGCGTGATGACTATATCCCCTATACCCAGATCACTCTTCCATTGGCCTGAGACGAAGATGAGATCCGGCGTATGTCCACCCTCATGAGTGGGGCCTTGAATTAGTTGGGTCAGGTCCATGGCCGTCATGGAAGCCATGAACTCCCGAGCTGCCACGGATGATTCGCCCAACGATGGCAGATTAAAGTCCCCCATGACTAAAAGTCTGGGGTCTCCACTGCCACCGTAGCGATCACCTCCAGGAGCTCGGGCAGAGCTGCTGCTACATAGCGGGGAGCCAGGTATACAACCAGCATGCCCAAAAGCCTCCCTAGGCCCCACTTCACGCAGAGGGACTCACAACCGGTGGTCTGTGGCACAATGGTCTCTCTCGGCTCAAGACCTTCCTTGACAATGACCGCTACCCCACCGCCCCTACCTAGGGCCCGGGGCTGATGAAAAGCGCGGTATCCTGGTGGGCACATTTCAACGAGGGGAAGTCCTCCCTCGTGGCCCAACCAGGTCTCCGCAATTCCAGCCAGGTCCGGCTCCCCCTCTGACACAAGGTCACTAATGAGGGGGGCTTTGTTGACAACGGACCTGGCATTGCAGAACATCAGCCGCAGGCCCTGGCTTTGTACTCCCTGACCACCTAGCCTGCGGGGGTTGTGGCACCCGACCGTTTGTAGCCAACGGCTACGTGCCACCAACCAGGAGGATGAAACTTGTCTCCCCTCAGCCCTGCCTCTCCCCACGACCCTCTGGATTGGTATGCCCTCAAACGGAACAACTCTTGTGTCCCCCCTCCTATCGGCTCCTTCCGCTTCCCTCCGTCAGCTGCTGGCCTGGCCCTTCCTTTTGTTCTGTTCTTCCGTCTCTATCTGTCTATACCCACCCCCCTCCCTGGTACCCCCTAAAAAAGACAATTTACATGTTAAAACCCCCCTAAGACTACGCCTCGCCCACCTCTCTGGATTAATATATCCCTCATCGAGGTGGGCCCTCGTAAGAGCGGAGGGCCAAACCTGCGAGAGGGGGGACTCCCGCAGTAAGATTAGGTCTGCCCTTGAATATATACTGGATCACATTTATAGCAGGGCATCAATTGGTTTAGGGATGAACAGATGTTAAAAGATATTCAATAAATATTAAATATTAAGATGTTAAAATAGATATTCAATAAATATTAAATAGATGTTAAATTCATTAATTAATTAATTCCAGCAAGTATAAGTCCAGCACAAAAAGGTTTAAAAGTGGGGTCATAAAATAGTTGATAGTCAATAAATAGTTGTAAATACTTAATAGGTGCAATGTGCAAAATGCAATAGGTGCAATGTCTCAGGCGTGGCCTTAAAGTCCAGTCCCGCTCTTCAAGAGCCTCAGGCCTCGGCCAACGATGGTAAATGGTCGGGCCCATTCCTGGATCTCCCGGCCCCCTCATGGGTCTTGGCTTGGGTTGGTTGGATCAGGGCGGTAGGGAGCAGGCCTCGGCCTGGATCTCCTTAGGCCTAGGCCTTGCTGTTATAGGCCTCCCGGCTGCCCAGGCCTCCGATGGTTCCACTCACCCGGGCGCTCTCTGAAGGAATCTTCCAACTGAGGGGTCCAGTCTGGGTCCTCTCCAGCCACGACCCTGCTATTTTCGGGCCTAGATCGTCCTAGCCCTGGGCCAGTTCTTCTTGGCCCTCCCGGCCTGGCGTCCCGACCTCCAACGCCCCGGCCTCCAGAGCCCCGGCCTCTCCTGGCCTTTCATGCCTGGCGAACCTCCAGGCCGGCCTCCAGGCTGACATCCTGCCCGGTCTCCAGCGCCCGACAGCCTCCTATCTGGCCTCCAGCGCTCCGACTGCCTTCCAGGCCTCCGAAGCTCCCCTTGCCTGCCAGGCCTCCGAAACCCCGAAGCTCCGCCTGCTCCCCGCAATCTCCGTCCTCCTCCGTCCTCCTCAGGCCGCCGCCCGGCACCCGGCACCTCCAGCTGGCCGGCTCCTTCCGGCCAGCGAAGCCCCCGTTCTGGGCCGTCCGCCCACCCTAGAAGGCCGTTCCGGCCTCGATGGAGCCCCAGGGTGAGTACTTGCTGGCCCCGACCCTCAAAGATGGTAAAGAGGGTCGGGAAACATCCCCTTTTTGCCAAAGAGCCCCGCTGCCCGTGCGGAGCTCAACGGCAGACCGCCATCTCTTCGCGCATGCGCAGTCTCTCTAGAAGAGAGAGAAAGATTCCCTTCTACTGAATCCATCGCAGCCTCTTGTAAGAACCAGAGTCAGAGTTCCACGTAAGAGACCCAAGGCCATCCAAGCCCTTTGGGAGCATCTCCAGGGCTGCCAACCAGGATATTACACGAAGCCACCCCAGGCTTAATTTTAGGAGACAGCAGGTCTTCTTCTATCCAGAGGGCACTCCCCAACTCCTGCCCTACTCACCAACACAGGTGTAGTGGCACTGCTCTTTGGTCTCAAAATTGTTGGTGTTGCCTTTGCAACCACCATAAGTAAATCCTTCACATGTGTTTAAGGTCGAATTGTAGTAGAAGCAATGCATGATGGCTTTACATGGTCCAGTCTCAGAAGGAAGATAACACAACTCTGTGACAAATGGAAAGGATGTTATTTCACAAACACCTTCAACGTATTTCCCCAACCTGGAGCCCTCCTTGCATGCTCAGATCGGAAGCTGTCGGGAGCCATCTGGGAGGTTTTCCTCTGGTTCCCTGCTCTGGGGATTGGATCCGATGGCTGGACTGGATTGTTCCTGTGGCTTAAGATTCTCTCTTTCCCCCTGTATGGCATTCAGTTTATTTAAAGAAAGTTTAAATACAAAGCACCAGCAATTTTTTTTTAAAAGACAAAATTATAAAAAAAGAATTCAAAAAGAAACTTTAAAAAGTGGGGGGAGACTAACACATATACAGATAGTATCCTCCCCAGTTGAATGGGGATTAATCGAATACAGCAGTGTTAATTCCCCACCTCCTGTGAAACCGTCCCAAAGAATTTTAAACTATTAAATCTGTTCAAAAAGTGCTTAAATTTGTGGGTTAAAACCCCCAATGCTGCAGTTTCGTTGAGTAAAGATTGAGTAGGTCGGCCTTACCCTAAAACTACATCTCTGTTTATTGGGGGGCCCTCCCATTTCTTTTCCTGTTCAGATGACCCCCAACCACCATCTCCAGAACCTCCCCAGAAGGAGCCCCACCAAGCCAGAGGCTCTAGACTGGGGGTGTTGATTTCCCTTCCCTGGGGGAGAATTCTGACCACTTCAGCCCCTCCCTGCCAAGGTTCTTAAGATCATTCAGAAAGCCCTACCTGGCCGGCCCTGGCCGGAGACTGGGGTCAGCTCTGGCCAGAGGGTGAGGAGTCCGATCAGGAGAAGAAGACCTCCAGAAGACATGCTGAAGCCGTCTGCCCCACACTCAGGCTGAAGGCTCTATTTATTCTCCCCATTCCTCACCTCCAGATCCCGGATGCAGGATGACGTAATGCAGTGAAGATCCAAACTCTTCCTCTTTCAGAAGATGGTCGAACAAAAGTGGAGAATCTGGGAGTTGGATTGGCCGGTCAGTTTGGGGAAAGGTAGGCAGGGCCCTGTGGTCCTACTCCAGTTCCTATTGTCCTGCACACTTCAGGAGTTTAAGGAATTTATTTTTCCATCTATAGATTTAACAATGGAAATAAAATACAAAATAGAAAAAAACACAAAAAAAGTACAGCATCCAACAGTAACAACAATGACAAAATGTGTAAAAGAAAGAAAGAAAGAAAGAAAGAAAGAAAGAAAGAAAGAAAGAAAGAAAGAAAGAAAGACCCAAACATCCAACATCTATATAAATAAAAATGTAACTCTGTTTGTTCAAAACCGCTAATCTCCGAAAGTCCTGCACCGATCGCTTCCAAATTTTCACACAACGTTCCTTACAAATACAGCACCAATGATATATATATATAGATTGTGTAGATGTCACACCTGTGCCAGGTAGACGCAATAGAAATGTAAAAAATGTAGGTAGATGGATACAGAGAGAGCAGTGGGCCACAGGGTGACATAATACAAAATGTCATAATACTCTGTCCATAAGATTCAAGGAGAAATGCAGTAGGTAGGTAGGTAGGTAGGTAGGTAGGTAGGTAGGTAGGTAGGTAGGTAGAGGGATAGAGAGAGAGAGAGAGAGAGAGGCCGAGGGTGACAGAGGCCATTGCCTGTCCCTTTGGAACGGCAGTCGTCTATCTCTCAGGACCGACTGACCCATGTTCAACTGGTGTTCACCTGAAACCTTCCTCCACTTCAAAGTAGGTAGGTAGGAAGAGGGAGAGAGGGAGAAAGGGAGTAGGTAGGTAGGTTGGGGGTTATACGGTGGTTGTGTGTATGTCTTTGTGTGTGCAGGTGTAGATCTTCACACAGATTGGTTGGCCATTTTACCCGACTGGGCCACAGCAACGCATGGCTGGGAACGGCTAGTTAAACATATAGAAACATCCACTCTGGCTGGGTGCTGAAAAGTAATTTAAAAAAAAACTGATTAATTCTCCTCCTCTTATATGATAGGTCTCTAAAATAGTTACAAATGTTCTCATCCTTACTTAACTATGTATGCATATCTCTATATCTATCTATCTATCTATCTATCTATCTATCTATCTATCTATCTATCTATCTATCTATCTATCTATCTATCTTGTATCTCTCTCTCTCCCTCCCTCCCTCCTTCCCTCTGTCAATTTATCTATCTATGAAAGGAAAGGAAACAAAACAGTCAACAACTTAACTCAAACATTACGCTAGTCTTCAAATCCCTCTGTTCTCTGACTGCTATTGGGATTGACAGGTAGAAAGCCACAAACGGTTTCCAGTCTCTTATAAAGCGATGTCATCCATTATGTCTAATCAAGGCAGTTCATTTTGCCATCTCTGCCAATTCTGTCAATTTTAAAATCCACTCCTCAACAGTCGTTGTCTCCTCTCCTTTCCGGTGCTGAGCGAGTGCCATGCAGCTTAAGGACTTTAGTGAGGCCTTCCGAGTGCCTGCCGTTATTCCCCAAGTCCCCACCCAGTGGGATCTTCTACTGGATCCCTCTTCCAGAGCCCCCCCAACCCAAATGCCCTTCAGTGCTGCGGCAGGACACAGATGGATCCTCATGAGTCACTGCTGGGACCGTGCCAGGGAGCGTGACTCTTGCAGGATGTCCCTTCCAATCCTTTCAGTCACGGTACAATATGTGATGCCAACATGCAAACAGGCTTTGTACCCCAGGATGCTGTTGTATAAGCCAGGATCCAGGAAGGAGCAGCAGCCCCAGGGCTCACCTGTTCAAACACAACAGGCCTCCCTTGATGCAGATGCTGGGTGTTCCCTTACCTGTGGGCCTCACCTGACATAGGAAAGGCCAACGATCTGTTGTGTAGAAAATAAGTGACATTTCCCCAAAGCAGCCTTAAGAGTCCATCTGACCAGCCCAGCCAGGCATTCCTGCTGTTTGGGCACCTTGAGGGCTTCACATGACCTCCTACTCCTACTCCTGGGTCTCGTCCCCTTCCCCACGCCCCCACTCCCACCAATGTGAAGTTCCCCTGAAGCAGTCATTATTCCTAACAGAAAAACTTCTGGTTTCCAATCTATGTTGACTCCTGTTATTGACTCTAGCCAATTTTTTAATCCTTTTCCAATATTTTGTAGCCTCCTCACATGGCCACTATATGTGATAATATGTTCCATGTATTGATTCACATTTCCAACATTTTGGGGAGGTGTTTGCGGAAGTTTTTGCTTACCTTACTGGTGCCAGGTGCCATCTGTAAAACATTTTGTACTGGTTCTCCTTATATGCAACCGATAATGTCATTTTTAAATTTGTCCCCCCAAATTTTTCCCATTTATCTAATTCAATATTGTAGCCAAAGTTCTGTGTCTATTTTATCATTTGTTCTGTCACAATTTCTTCTTCCATTTTATACTTCAGGAGAAATTTACATATTCTCCTTATCATCTTTCTTTCTGAGCTTTGGATTATTTTATCTAATTCGTGTGGTTCCATTTCAATGCCGTATAATTTAGTATCATTTTGTGTTTAGTTTTGATTTGCAAGTAGGTTAGCCAGTCAACTTTCATGTTTTGTTCTGCCAATTCTTCGATTGTTTTTAAATTTCCCTGTCCATTAATTAAGTCTCTGTATCTTAACACTTTATTCAGGACCATGTGGCGGCCGTGGCCAGGGGGGCGTTTCATCAGGTACGCCTGATGCGCCAATTGCGCTCCTTACTGGACCGGGCTGCCTTGCGCACAGTCACTCAAGCACTCGTGACCTCTCGACTCGACTACTGTAATGCTCTCTACATGGGGCTTCCCTTGAGGTGCACTCGAAAGCTGCAGTTAGTCCAGAATGCAGCTGCGCGGGTGATTACGGGAGCGCCTAGACACTCCCATATAACACCAATCCTGTGCGAGCTGCACTGGCTTCCTTTGGTCTTTCAGGTGCGCTTCAAGGTCCTGACGACCATCTTCAAAGCGCTCCATGGCTCGGGGCCTAGTTATATGCGAGACCGCCTCCTGCCCCATACATCCCTTAGACCGATACGCTCCCACATAAAGGGCTGTTAGATTCTCGGAAAGAGGGAGTCCAGACCAGGTTAGCTCTTAAAACAACAGGTATTTATTGTCTAGGCAAGAGTAGACAGGCAACTATATACAGGAACAAAAAGCGCGGTAGACAGGGGCTCCCGCGTTTGACAGCTATTTATACGGAGCTGTCAAACGGGGAGCCAATCAGGCCGCGGCAAGAGCCGACTTCCTGCCAGCCGCGCCTCAGCCAATCAGGCGCGACTGGTGGTTAGCCGGCTTGCTACAGCCTGTCTCCATGGCTTCAAGCGGCAGCCTAGAAGACCTGCGGCCGGTCGCAAGTCGAGACCGATCGCAGGTTGAGGACACAACATCCCTTTCCCCCCTCGGTCCACGCATGAGCGGCTCGGTTGTCAATACAGGTAAGTGGAGCATGCGTAGTCCGCCAAGTAGGCGGGGCCGCGTCGGGTCCGCCCAGAACGTCTCATTCGCTGCGGAGAGCCCGACGAGGTGAGTTGGTCCTGTGGAAGCTCCTCCCTTCGGGGAGTGGAGCTCCAGGCTCCAGGCTGCAGAGAGGCCTACCAGAAGAGGCGGCGACGGATGGACCGGTAAGTCGGGACGTGGGGGCGTGGCGATCGGGGCATAGTCCGATGGAGAGTGCCAGTTGGTTGCGGCGGTGTAGGGCGGGCCTTTAGGTGCAAAGGCCCGCATGTCCTTATCGGCTTGAGCCAGGAACTGTAAGGTTTGCCGGAAGGCGGCGTCCGAGTCAGGGGGGCCTGAGTTGGAGAAGGCCCCAAGCGGTTGTTGCGGAGGTGTGGACGGGCTTTCAAGTGGCCCAACGGGGGCAACCAGGCAGGGTGGCTCCGGTGCCGGGGATGGTGGTGTCGGAAGGCGGCGCCTCAGTTGATCCAAGTGGCGCCACCACTCGGATCCATCAGGGAGGTTGACCCTGAAAGAGCAGGGACCCGTTAGCTCAGTGATGGTGGCAGGCACCCACTTGGGATCCCCCACAAAATTACGAGCATACACCGGGTCCCCGGGTGGGAACAGGCGGGAAGGGGGGGCCCCCAGGTTGCAAGGCTGCACCTCGTTGTAGGATGGGTGCAGCCTGTCCAAGGTAGTCCGCAGGTGGCGGCCCATCAAGAGCTCGGCGGGGCTCTTCTGGGTGGCCGGGCAAGGGGTGGAATGCTGACCTAGCAGGTAAGCAGCCACCCTTGCAGGCCAGTCCCCCTTGGTCATCTGCCCCAAGGCCTCCTTGGCCGAGCGGACGGCCCTCTCCGCCCGACCGTTGGAGGCCGGATGATAAGGGGCCACTGGCACGTGGCGGATCCCTTGAGAGGCCAGGAATTCCTGGAAGGTGGCGGACTGGAACTGGGGCCTGTTGTCGGACACCACGATGTCCGGCAACCCGTGCGTCGCAAAGAGGCGACGCAACGCCCTGACCGTACTCTCCGCTGTTGTGGAAGCCATCAAGATGACCTCCACCCAGCGGGAGTAGGCGTCCACCACCACCAGGAATGTCTGGCCTCGGAAGGGGCCGGCGAAGTCTACGTGGAGCCTGGACCATGGGCTCCGGGGCATGTCCCACTCCCTGGGCGGCGCAACCGGGGGGGTGGGGCGGGAGGACTGGCAAGGGACACAGCCCCCGACCCAGGCTGCTACCTCCGCATCCATGCTGGGCCACCACACATAGCTGCGGGCGAGCGCCTTCATCCGAGCTATGCCGGGGTGGTCCGCATGGAGCGTCTGGAGCACCTGGTGACGGAGAGGGGGGGTATGATGACCCGGTCCCCCCAACACAAGCAGCCGCAGTGGAGCGAGAGCTCCAGCTGGCGCGACTTGTACGGCCGAAACTCTTCGGCCACGCTGCCCTGAGGCCACCCTCGCAGGACCCAGGTGGAGACCTGGGACAGGACAGGGTCGGCCTTTGTCCGGGCAGCGACGTCTGAGGAGGTCAACGGCAGGCCGGAGTCTGCCACCGACAAGACGGACAGTGCCGGCACCGGCTCCTCGTCCGCCATGGGGAGGGGGCATCTGCTCAGGGCATCGGCATGCCCGAGCTGTTTGCCAGGACGGTAGTACAGCGTATAATTATACGCTGCCAGGAACTCTGTCCACCTGGTCATCCTGGGAGAGAGGTTGGGGGGGTCGGACGGTCACCAGCCAGAAGCCCAAGGAGCGGCTTGTGGTCTGTGAAGACAGAAAAAGTCCGACCATACAGGTACTGGTGAAACTTTTTTATCCCGTACACCATAGCCAGAGCCTCCTTGTCTATCTGGCTATAGTTTCTCTCAGTGAGAGACATTGTCTGGGACCAAAAAGCAATGGGGGCTTCTGAGCCATCTGGGAAGGAATGGCTCAGGACGGCCCCCAGGCCAAAAGGGGAGGCATCACACGCTAATGTCAAAGGCAGCCTGTCATTATATTGGACAAGGACTGCCTCTGACGTAAGTGCTTCACGGTCGCCCCAGTGCCAGGCCGCAGATCGATCGAGCAATCGATGTAGCGGCTCGGCTAGCGTTGCCTTATGAGGTAGGAAAGGCGCGTAAAAATTCAAGAGGCCGAGGAATGCCTGCAGCTCCGTCTTGGAGGCTGGCGTGGGGGCGTTCCTGATGGCCTCGACCTTCTTGGGGGTGGGGTGGATGCCCCGGGCATCAATCAAGAAGCCCAGGATCTCCACCTCCGGCGCAGCAAAAACGCATTTGCTGCGCTTCAATTTTAATCCCGCGCACCTTGAAAACACTGAGGACCTTCCTTAGTACTTTGGCGAGTTCTGAGACGCTGGAAGCAGCTATCAGAATGTCGTCAAAATACGGAACCACGCCTGGGAGCCCGTGGAGCAAGCGTTCCATTAGGCTCTGGAAGATCCCCGGGGCGACGGACACTCCGAATTGCAGTCTGCGACACCGGAAAGCTCCTCGGTGGGTGACGATGGTATGCGCCTCCGCAGCAGCGTCATCCACCGGGAGCTGTTGGTAGGCCTGGGCCATATCCAGCTTCGCAAATATGCGACCGTGCCCCAGGGAGTGGAGCAGGTCCTGAACTACTGGGACTGGATATGGGTTCGCCTGGAGCCCACGGTTGATGGTCAACTTGTAGTCGGCGCAGACGCGTACAGACCTGTCGGGCTTGATGGGGACCACTATGGGGGTCTCCCATCTTGCCTGGTCAACGGGCTCAAGCATGCCCTGCACCACTAAATGGTCAAGTTCGGCCTCGACCTTGGGCTTCAGGGCGAACGGCAGCCTGCGGGCCTTGAGCCTAATGGGTGCAACCTGGGGGTCGAGGTTGAGAGACACCGGGGTGCCCACATAGGAACCCAGCCGGCCGTCGAAAACATCGGCAAAGTCTTCCAACACCCTGGAGACAGGGGAGGAAGCGGGAATGGAGTGGACACCGTGGACTGACAGGCCCAGGGACGGGAACCAGTCCAGGCCAATGATGGCCGCTAGGGGGTCGGAGACTACAAGGATGGGCAGCTTCCCCCTGAAAGGCCCATACTCCACCCTCAGGGTGACCTGACCCAAAGTGGGGATGGAAGCTCCCTGGTAATCCTTAAGGATTGTCAACGGCGGGGACAGGTCGCCTAAGGCGAGGCCGGGGCGCAGTTTAGCCAGTTGGGCCTTGGAGATTATGGATCGTGAAGATCCCGAGTCCACCTCCATGAGGACTCCCACCCCTTCCAGTAGCACAGTCGTTCTGAGCCTCGTATGTCCAGGCATGGCCTCCAGCGGGCAGGGGTGTCCGTGAGGGTGAAGCAGCCGGACGGTTGCGGCTGTTGGCATCGGCCCTGGCGTCGCTGGCTTGGCTGGTGGGTCGCTTGGCCCTGCCGGTCGTCCCCGGTGCGTCGTTGCGCGTCCTGGGTGGGTGGCGCGTCGGCTGGCATCGTGGCGCGACAAACGGCAGCTAGGTGGCCTTTCCGGCCGCAGCAGCAGCAAGTGGCGGCTCTGAAGGGGCAGTCGGCCCGGGGGTGTTTTCCCCCGCAGCCCAAGCATTTCTGGCCCCCGGAGGTGGAGGTTGGCTGAGAGGTAGGCCTGCGGCCGGCCAAGCGCACATAGGCGACCTGGTCTTCTATGTCCAGGTCGTCCATGGGGGGAAACTCTTCCACCATGCAGGCGCGAGGTGTCAGCTGGTGCTCCCGGTCGCGGTCGAAGACCGAGGACTCGGACATCTCGAATGCCCTGGCCTCACCCACAGCCTGTTCGAGCATCAGCTCCATTTGGGCCAGGAGGCGCCTTCTGAGACGGACTTCTCTAAGTCCCCAGATAAACTGCTCTAAGAGCGATTCGCCCAGGAAGGCGGCAGCGAATTCGCAGGGGATGGCAGCGGTTCGTAGTGCTTGAAGGAAGTCGGCCACCGACTGGGACGGCTTCTGGAGGCACCTTCGGAAGGCGAACCTATGGGTCATCCGTGACGGCACTGGGGCGAAGTGGGCCCGGAGCCGCTCAATCAGAGTGTCCCATGGAAGGTCGTACACTGCCGCAGATGCGGCCACAGTGCGGGCGGTGGCGAAGAGGTCGGGGCCACCGCAGCCGAGAAAATGCCCAAGCTTCCTGGCCGGGGACAGCGCCCCGTAGTCGTTAGCCAGGAGAAAGCATTCAAAACGGGCCATGAAGGAGGCCCAGGTCTCCTTTGCGGCATTGAAGGGTGCGAAAGGAGGAACCGACCCCATTGTGGATCGTACTGCGAACGAAAAAGGGGGAAAAAAATTACGTGAAGAATTTGTTTTTGAAAGCCTGGTCAAATTGAGCTCTGCCTGATCCCACCTTCGTCGCCAGTGTTAGATTCTCGGAAAGAGGGAGTCCAGGCCAGGTTAGCTCTTAAAACAACAGGTATTTATTGTCTAGGCAAGAGTAGACAGGCAACTATATACAGGAACAAAAAGCGCGGTAGACAGGGGCTCCCGCGTTTGACAGCTATTTATACGGAGCTGTCAAACGGGGAGCCAATCAGGCCGCGGCAAGAGCTGGCTTCCCACCAGCCGCGCCTCAGCCAATCAGGCGCGACTGGTGGTTAGCCAGCCTGCTACAGCCTGTCTCCATGGCTTCAAGCGGCAGCCTGGAAGACCTGCGGCCGGTCGCAAGTCGAGACCGGTCGCAGGTCGAGGACACAACACGGGCCTTCTCAGGGTGCCGTCGGCCCGACAATGCCGACTGGAGACATCCAGGGGGAGAGCCTTCTCTGTGGCAGGCCCTGCCCTTTGGAACGACTTACCTCCTGAACTCCGCACCATCTCCGACCTCCGCCTCTTCCGCAAGTGTCTAAAGACACATTTGTTCCATCTAGCCGGCCTAGCGTAACCTCCATCATTGACTTTTTGATAGTTTTTAAATTTGGGGATTTTAATTTGGTTTTAGCGCAGGATTTTATTGAATAAGTTTTTTAAATTTTATATGGCTTTGTATGTATTTTAATATTCCTGTGATCCGCCCTGGGTCCGTTTGGAGAAGGGCGGGGTATAAATTTAATAAAATAAAAAATAAATATCTGTAAAATCTGGATGTGTCATCTTTTTGTCGGGGACAGTCAATTTGGGATTTTCACATAATGGTTTTTTTATTATTATTATTTTGAGCCAGTTTTGCAAAAGTGCATTTCTAATTAGATGCTTTTGAAAATATTTATGCATTTTATTTTTATCATCCCATGGGAACATATGCCAATCTGCTTGCAGATCATGGCCTTCTAAAGTCAAGATTCTTTTATTCTTTAACTCTATCCAGTCCTTCACCCCTGTTGTTGCTACTGCTGATGCGCATAACTCCCAATTTGGTAATGCTAAGCCTCCTCGCTCCTTGCTGTCTTGCATTGACTTTAGTTTAATCCTGGCTCTTTGTCCTCGCCAGATGAACCTAGCAGTTAGTTTGTTTATTTCCTGAAAGAAAGTTTTACCCGGATTAATAGGTGCAGCTTGCAACAAAAATAAAATTCTTGGTAAAATATTCATTGTAACTGTGGCTCTACGTCCCATTAGTGATGGCTGAATATTTTTCCAGCTTTCTAAAACTTTCTTTATTTGTGTCACTAGTTTATTATAATTGTTGTCTTTAATTCTAGAGCATTTTGCCGACACCCAGATCCCCAAGTATTTCACTTTCTTAGTTATTTGCATTTTAGTTAGTAATTCTAATTCCTCATATTCTTAGTTATCATTTTTGTTTTACTTTTATTAATTTTTAATCCTGCCACATCGCCATATTCTTCTAATTTTTGAATTAATTTCAGACTGGATTCCAGCGGATCCTCTAAAACAAATACTAAGCCATTGGCGTGGGCTTGGGTCTTATATTCTTCGTTTTTAAGTCTTAAACCTTTTATTCCCTGGTCCTTCCTAATTTCATTTAATAATATTTCCAGAGTTAGTATAAACAGCAAAGGAGAGAGGGGGCATCTCTGTCTGACTCCCTTTTTTATTTCGATCTTCTCTGTTAGTCCTCCGTTCATCAGAGGTTTGGCTGTCTGGGTGTTATAAAGATTTTCTATCATTTTTGTAAATTTTTCTCCAAATTTCACCCCATCTACTTGTGTTGTTATAAATTTCCAAATTACATTGTCAAATGCTTTTTGTGCATCAAGGAAACCCAGTAACAATTGCTTTTCTGGATGCGCCTCATAATATTCTATTATGTCTAGGGTGAATCTCGTATTGTTTTTTTAATGTGTCAGTAGAGTAAAAATCCGTTTTGTTTTATGTGTATTCATTCATTTAAAACTTGTTTAATTCTTCCTGCCATAATCGCTGCAAATATTTTATAATTGGAATTCAATAGTGAAATTGGTCTGTAGTGTTGGATTTCGTGAAGGTTGGCTCCTTCTTTCGGGATTAGCGATATTATTGCTTCTGTATTTCTGTATTCGGGTATTTGGCTTTTCCTAAGACTTCGTTAAACATTTCCACCCCTAATTCTTCCAATATTATTTTATTATATTTGTATAACTCCACTGGGATTCTTTGTGGTCCTGGGGTTTTATTCTTCTTCTGGTTTTTCAGGACTAATTCCACTTCGGCTATCGTTATTGGCCTGTTTATCGTCTCCCTTTGTTCTTTTGAGATTGAAATTATCTTTTCTCGGTTTAAATATTGTTTTATTTTAGTTTCCTCCATACTAACTTGCGCGTATAGTTTTGCAAAGTGTTTTTGAATAATATACTTCTTTTCTTCCGACTTATGTCGAATATTTTCCTCGTCATCTTTCAATTGTCATATCATCCTTTTTTCTCTTTCATTCTTCACTCTGTATGCCAGCCATAGTCCAGGTTTGTTGGCTTGTTCAAAGTAATTTTGTTTGGCCGCTTTAATTTTCTGTGCTAATTCTTTTTGAGTTATTAAATTAATCTTAAGTTTTATCATCTCTCTTTTTTCTTTTTTAATTTTATTCTTTGGGTCTTTCTGTAATTCAGCTTCGGCTTCCCTAAGTTCTTTTTGCATACGTTATTTTTGCTCTTTTGGTCTTCTGATTTTTCTCACAATTTAGGCGATCGTGAGGCCTCTTGTGTATACGTTCATGGTGTCCCATGAAAATTATTTTTGTATGCTACTTGGAACCCTGAGACCTACCCTGCTATGTTGTGGGAATGAGACCTTCCAAGAAATATTGGTCCATTTGGTGGGGAAAAAAAGTCCCTTCAAAAGAAAAAAGTCGCTTCAGGTGACCAGGCTGAGTTGAGTTGGGAAAATAAAAGTCATGTGAAAATAAGATTCATGGAATGTCCTACCAGAGATGCTGAGACTGAACTGGGTCAGCCATGCATTAGCCAAAGATATCCTTCTGTTTGGGTGGAGGGCAGAGAAGATGCCCAGACATGGAGAACATGGAAGATGATCTACATGGTCCTTTGTGGTGATGTAATTATGGTAGCCAGCTGAGAAAGGACTCGGTAGAAAGACACTGGGACAGGGCTTATGGCCAGGAACTTCTTTTTTGCTCAGGTGGGGACTTCTCCTGAAGTTGACCTGAAGAACATGGTGTCAGGGTTCCACATAGCATCCAAAACTAAATCAGAGTCTGAGGCAAAGTATTGCTCAAAGGCCCCATTGATGAAGAGAGCCATGTTGGCACATCTGGGAAACCCCGAATCTGGAAGCTCCCCGGTTTTCCCCACCCAGTTGAAAGTTCAAGATCTTGCCCCCCACACCCACCAGTCCATCCCATGGTCCCCTATCCCACTGCCACGCTGGCAACTTCCACCCACCCAGTTCCAGTCAAGTGCAGAGGTGCAGATTCAAAGGATGACCTTGGCTTTCTGGAAAGAATGTTGTTATGGCTTCATATCATCTAACTTCATACAATCCCATTTTCCCACCATAGAAAAGGCATAGTAGAATAATAGAAAATGTGGCAGACCTGAGATCCAAAAGGAAAGATGGCTGCAGGCCTTACACATGGTAGACTTAAGCCCATTATGGGGATATAAGGAAAGACATCAATCGGTCTGAGCAGCTATCAATTATGCCTGCCAGTTCACAGCCAATCAGGAAGGACAACATGTTTTCAAGGTCCTCTTAAAGAGAGGCTGCTAGGAAAGTTTACCCAAGTGGAAAGGGGTGTTCTGGAACCCATTAAGCAATGAGCATCTGGCTCAAGTTGCTAAAGAGTACCTGAAAAGACCCCCAGCTGAACGAAAGAAAAAGAAACGCCCAGAGGGCTCATGGACGCTTAGTGGAGAACCAACTCAATAGAAGCCAGCCGTGTCCAGCGGCAGCAGCCAAAAAAGCCAATGCAATCCTAAACTGCATTGACAGAAGGATACAATCAAGATCAAAGGAGGTACTAATACCACACTATAAAGCCTTAGTAAGGCCACTCTTGGAATCCTGCAACCAGTTTTGGCCACCACAATATTAAAACGACGTGGAGACTCTAGACCAGTGGTAGTCAACCTGGTCCCTGCCGCCCCCAGTGGTGGGTTTCTGCAGGCTCGCACCTACTCACGAGAGCCGGTTGGTGAAATTTAGAGAACCGGTGAGAAGCGGTTCCACCGGCGTACCTGGAAGTAAATCTGGCCTGCCGCTGCCAGTGACCCAACGGGAAGGAAAGGAAAGGAAGGAAAGAAGGAAGGAAGGAAGGAAGTTAGGAAAGAAAGAAAGAAAGAAAGAAAGAAAGAAAGAAAGAAAGAAAGAAAGAAAGAAAGAAAGAAAGAAAGAAAGAAAGAAAGAAAGAAAGAAAGAAAGAAAGAAAGAATTTATCATCACAATTGAGTCCAAAATTTTGGTTGCTAAGCAAGAGCATTGTTAAATGAGTTTCACCACATTTTAAAAGGTGGCCACTCCCACCCTGTCACATGACTGCCAAGCCACACCCACAAAATAGGCCACACCTACAGAGTAGGTTCTAAAAATTTTGAAACCCCCCACTGGCTGCCCCCTAGTGGGCATTCCAGCTTTCGTGGTGGGCGGTACGGGTTTTGTCTGATACTGAACCACTTTCCTTTTTTATAATTTAATTGTCTTCCCTACATTATAAATCACCATTACTGTGGAACCGGTGGGTGGCTAGAAAATTTTACTACTAACAGAGATACAAAAGTGTGTGGCAGGTATAAAAAGGTTGACTACCCCTGCTCTAGAAAGAGTGAAGAGATGATTAGGGGACTGGAGGCTCAAACATACGAGGAACGGTAGCAGGACCTGGGCATTGCTGGTCTAGGGAAGAGAAGGACCAGGGGAGACAGGAGAGCATCTTCCAATATTGGAGGGGCTGCCCCAGAGAGGAGGAAGGGGGTCAAGCTACTCTCCAAAGCCCCTGAAGGCCAGACAAGGAATAATGGATGGAAAACTGACCAAGGAGAGATTCAACCTGGAAATAAGGAAGAATTTTCTGACAGTGAGGACAATCAACCAAAGGAATAGAGGTTGCCTTCAAAAGTTGTGGGAGCTTCATCAATTGAGACTTTCAAGAGGTTTCAACTGCCATTTGTCAGAAATGCTTGAGTGGAGGGGGGGGCTAGATGACCTATTAGGTCCCTTCCAACTCTGTTAATCTGAAATATGACCCAGATGGGCAACGTCCTATGTCTTCCTGTTGAGCCTTCCCATGCCTGCATGCTTAATGTCAGTTTTTGTCCTCTTCCCCCAGTTTGGGTCTATGGCCTCATGATCTCACAGGCTTCATCACTGAAGGTTTTCAGACCTGCCCAGTTTGACTTTCGGGATGCTGGCTGATGTGTCCTCCTCCTCCTCTTTGTGGCCCTGGTGGCCTTTTATGGCCATTCTGCCTTGGATTTCAGGAGCCACCAAACCCTGGACTTCCACCCATGCCTGCCTGGTGGATTGCAACAGGGGTGGGTTGCTACTGGCGCACAAAAGATTTTGTGCACACCCGCTAGCTTCACTCACATGCACACCAAATGCGTGCTCCACACACATGCACGTTTATACCTGAAAAGGTCTGCACGGAAAAACATTAGAAAAGAGGGAGAAATTGCATTTCTGCAATGGAGATCGCTCTGCACTGATGTCCCCAATTCGGGTCTGAGCCTGGTGCCGAAGCCAATGATGAACGCCAGACACGAGGTGCAGGTTTTCTCTTTGCTTTTTATTGGAGTCCTCCAAGGAAAAGGGTTCCTGGTGGAAAGGCCAAGAAGAACCCAGAACAAAGGATTAAGGAAGCTTTTATACGTTTTCACTAAAGGAGAAGGTGGGATAACAAGAGACATCATCTAATAAACATTTTAGTAATAATTCTACCATTTGTTCTATTGGTCTATAGCTGCCCCATTCCTAGCTCTTAGCTAATGAATGCCCCAGGAGTTATCTAAGACACATTTCATTTGCTGTAGCCCATGTCCGCCTCTAACTTTTAGCTGAGGTCTGCAAGCTGTTACCTAGCTCCCCATAATTCCTACATGTTTTACACATGCATATTTCTTGTTGATAAGCATTCTTTGTTCTTGGCAGACAGACACCCCCCCCAATTCCAGTCTTCCTGTGTGTGTCATGATCCAATCCATCCGCACATGTGCAGAAGCAAAATTCAAGATGGCGCCCCCAACAATAGAACCGCTTCAGGTGTGTGGGCGGCCCAGTTACTACTTACTTGCCCGAACCAGTCTGAACCGGTGGGAACCCAACTCTGGTTTGCAAGCATTGGCCCAGACTTCGGAAGGCAGCTGATGTCCACTTTTAGATGGGCTACCTCTCAGCTCCACTTCCTTTAACATGGGGAGGGACACAGGCCAAGGGAGGGAGGGAGGGGAGACCCCAAAGGGGCTGAAGAAGACACCTGAGACCGAGAC
Source organism: Rhabdophis nuchalis (assembly GCA_039707465.1). Classification (NCBI taxonomy): domain Eukaryota; kingdom Metazoa; phylum Chordata; class Lepidosauria; order Squamata; family Natricidae; genus Rhabdophis; species Rhabdophis nuchalis. The sequence goes on along the minus strand of CM077644.1, from coordinate 1,005,129 downwards.
GCATGCTGGGACCAATATTTTTTTCCATAAAAGAAGGAATAAATCCAGGGTGGGTTTTAGGGTTTTAGGTCCCTAGGGTGAGCCAGGAGAGAGAGGGGGGTGTCTTTGAGTGAGATCGGCGCTCTGGGTGCAATTCGGGTGGGGCTCCTCCTTGGTGACCCTGTAAAAACAAAGATTCGGATATGAGGTTTCTGCCCATGAGGGCTCCTGGTGCTGCCTGGGACTTCCTCCTGCCTCATATTACAATCCTCTTTTTAAAAATAATAATAATAATAATTTTATTATTTTTTAACGTAAACACAAATAATACAAACTTCACAACAACAAAAAACCAAAATCAAAGCCATTTTTCCTTACAAACTATCAATTTTTAAGAATGTATCATTTTATCACAGGTTTCTATAATGTTCTTCAAAGGTTATCACTTATTTTTCCTATCAATTATTGCAATTCTTATATCTCAACCCCAATCCTGTTAGCTGTTTTAACATCCTTTTATATAAGGCATAATTGTATAATGGTTATAGAATACTCTTGGTAAATGATCAATCAATTAACAGTTACTCATAAAATTCTAGATAATTATATGGAATCTATAGAGATATGATGGGATTAAATAAGGGATATTAATAGCTAACCAGGATTTAAAGATATTATTAAAGAAAAAATAGATTGAGGCTAAAATACTTGATAAGACCTGTGGATATTGATACTAAACTACAGGATAAAATTGTTAGATTTAAAATTAATAAAATGAGATTACTTAAGAAGAATAACTACTTCTGAAGGGCACAGAATTTATGGATGCCCGATTAGATTTTCACATTCTTAAATTTACCTAAATCTATTTATTTGTTGATATTGTTTCTGATTCTCTTATGCTTGGTTTTATATTACAATCCTCTTGTTGGGGTTGCTGTAAAAACAAACATTCATAGATGAAACTTCTGCCTGGGACTTCTCCCTGCCTCGTCTTACGACCACGGAGACCCAAATCTGAAACCAGGAGGAATGTCCTGATTGGCAGAGAAAAGGAGCAATGGGGCAGCCTCCCCCTTGGAGATCTGGGGCTCCGGGACTGAGGGTTTCAAGTAAAGGTAGGATATCCAGGGTGGTCTGAGGATTTCTGCCCTGGGAGGAGGATGGACTAGATGACCTCCAGTGTAATTCCCCAATCCTCTCTTTCCAGGAGACTTCAAGACAGCTGCTGTTTGGAGCACAGACTAGGGCACCTTCACAGGAGATTTCTAACTCAGCCTGGGAGGATTTCTCATAGTCAGAAATGTGAGCTACTGACCCTCAATTCCCTGGTGACGCTATGGACCTTCCTGCCAGCTGAGCATGGATTAATTGTGGTCTGCTCAGAGGAGGAGCAAGGGTGGGACTGCGTGTGTCCAGACCAAGTCTTGGTTTAGGAGGTCCCACACAGCACTTGCTTTGGTCTAAGCCAACTATTGGTCTAAGTCAGGCGTCCACAACCTTTTTGGCACCAGGGACCGTTTTCATGTAAAAAAAAATTCCGCAGACCGGTGGGAGCCTCCAGCAAGAGAGTCGAGTCATGTGGGCAATGCGTGCATTTGGCGGTCACGTGGAACCCGAGGCAGGAACCCACATCTTGTGGGAGCGTGACCCGGGGAGGGCGCCTTGCATGGAACCGGGCGGGAAAGCTGCCAGAGGTCCCGGGCAAAGGATCCTCGGTTGGGGCAGGGAAGGACAGGCTGTGTCCCGGGCAGGAGGGCCTGGCAGCCCCTTCCCCCCGCGCAGGGCTGGGTGGTGCCATGAAACCCCCCAATGCAGGCCATTGCCCCCATCCTGCCCCCGGGGAGCGCCCCGGCCAGCCGCCAGGATAGCGGAGCGTTTGTTACACTTTCCTAAGAGTTGTGCTACTCTCTCCGCCGCTCACTCCGGCCCAGTTACTATCAAGCCACGAACCGGCAATGGTCCGCAGACCAGGGGTTGGGGACCCCTAGTCTAAGTAACAATACAAATTACGATGAAGATTGAAGTGCATTTCTGCGTTCTCATCTTTCAGCTTGCCAAAGAACTAAGGGCACAGAGAAGAATGGGCAGAAGAGTCATGAGAGCCAAGGTCCCATCGGCAGTTGTCTGCCAAGCCTAGAGACTTTTTCTCATAACAAAATAATGGCACTCAGTTGGAGAATGTGACCTGCACTAACAAGGGGAGGGGGAATTCCATACTCTATGGGGGTTTGGTGGGACATAATCAGAGCTGGTTTTGCCTTCTTCAGTGCCGAAATGAGGTACTCAATGAAGTTTGCATCCAACCTCTGGAAAGCCTCGAAGATGTTTGCTTCGGTTAGGTTCTTCATTCAGAAGGTGGACAGTTACCTTAGATGGGGTCCATGCACTTTGTCATGCAAGCATAGGGGCAACACTTCTGCTTCCCAGTGCATATCCAGTCATTTTCACACTTTGCAAGACAAGGAGTGACTATGCCCGGAGGGGCCTTTTTACACACACCGGGCTTTTCTGCAAAAGAGAAGATCCCAAGGACAAAGGTCAGACTCAGCAAGCAGACCTCCTTCCCTTCCCTTCCCTTCTCCTCTCCTCTCATGCAGCTGTGGGCTACGCCATCTCTTATCTGACGGTTCCTTTGGCAGCATCTCCTCGCCCGGTCTCCCAAAGTCTTTCACACACCCCATTCCACTGGGAGATTCTCCCTTGAAATGGAATTCCAGAGCAAAGAAGGTCCCATCTCTGGACCTTTCAGCAGCCAAAACATCTCCATGAATCCAGGATGAGAGGGGCTGGCTGGAGCACGACTCTACCTCCCACCTCCTTCCCCACAGAGGATGGGAATTCCTCCTGAGTCCCAGATTGCTTCCCTCCTTGGTTGGTTTCTGCCCATTGTTTGAAAGTATCCAAGGAGAGAAGCAGCCTGAATTGAGGAGAAGCCTCCTAACAGTGAGGACAATTAGCCAGTGGGACGTCTTGCCTCCAGAGGTTGTAGATGCTCCATCATGGGAGGTTTTTAAGAAGAGGCTGGACAGCCGCCTGTCTGAAATGATATAGGGTCTCTTGCTTGAACAGGGGGCTGGACTAGAAGATATTCAAAGTCCCTTCCAATAATATTCTGTTGAAGCATAACCAGGGACAGGAACTGAGGTTCAATCCAACATCCAGATAATAGAGACAAACAATGAAGCAGGAAATCATATTCTCCTTATGGAACTGCCAAGGAGAAAACCCACACCCACACTGGCAGGAGAAGTCACTGCATATAAACATGTAGCAACACCACACACTCAGTTGCACTGTTGGTGTTACACAATTGGATAATGAAACATTTGCAAGAAAACAACCAAGCTCAGAGAGCAGCAGAAATTCCACAGTTCAAGGAGAGCGAGAGAGATTCTACTGAATCCATCGTAGCCTCTTGTAAGAAGTAGGATATTACATGAAGCCATGAGGCCACACCATGCTTAATTTTAGGAGACAGCAGGTCTTCTTCTATCATGAGGCCAATCCCCAACTCCTCCCCTACTCACCCACACAGGTGTAATGGCATTCCTTTTTGGTCTTAAAATTGTTGGCATTGCCCTGGCATCCACCATAAGTAAAACCTTCACATGTATTTGAAGCCGGGTTGTAGTAGAAGCGAGGTATGAGGGCTAAACATGGTCCGGGAACAGCAGGAAGATAGCAAAACTCTGTGACAAACAGAAGGGAAGGTGTTATTCCATCAGGTAGCACAAACACCTTCAACGTGTTTCCCCAACCAGTTGCCCTCCTAGCATGCTCAGGTTGGAAGCAGTCGGGAGCCATTTAAGATGATTTCCTCTGGTTCCCTGCTCTGGGGATTGGATCTGGTGGTTGAGAGGATTGTTCCTGTGGCTTAAAAGCCTGATTCTGCTGCTGCTCTGGGTAAAGAGAGGTCGGCCTTCCCCTAAAACTGTGTCTCTCTTACTTGGGGACCCCTCCCATTTCTGTCCCCTATGTTGGGGGTCTCTCCTTTAGGAGACAGGAAGTTGTGCAGCGGAATATGCAGCTAGAGAAACGTTGCTAGTAGACACACGGATAGAATCTCAGACACTACTAGTAAGAACAAGTAGCTTTACTTGTGATGTAAAACTAAACTACTGCTTCACAAGCAGTGATAGTAGATATTGAATCAAACACAGTCCTTAAGTCAAAAACAATTGCTTACAGTTGCAATCCACGATTCTTCCTTGTTCAATCGGTCAGTCAGCCAGCCAGTAAAGGCGAGCAAGCAGAGAGAGAGAGAGGGCTCTCCTGGCTTCCTCTTATTGCTGAGTTAATTACAGCTGCTAATTACATTCAAACATTTAAAGTAACAAAGACCATTGGTCATCATGGCTTATATATATTGCCTACCCAACACAAGGATTATACTCCTAACATTCTCCCCTTTGGGTAGGCCAATATATATTTACATTTTCAGTCCATACCTTTCTCAACTTTCGTTATGTTTGATAGCACCCTGAGCCTTCGTACAATGGTCGGCTATATTTGTCTCTGACATACAGTACTCTAGCTCTATTATTTGATTCTTAATACTTTCCCGTACATTCAAATGATGCAGATCTGTATGTTTCGTTCTAGTTTTGCCTGCCAGATTAGTAGCCATTGGAACAGCTGCTTGATTGTCTTCGTACACGGTGATAGATCATTTACCTCTATTCCTAAATCTATCAATAACTCTTTGTAACCTATTACATCAGCACACAGTAAGGATAGACAGGAGAATTCTGCTTCCATTGTAAACAGACTAATATGTTTCTGCCTAATAGATCGCCATCCAATCAATGCCTTACCTAAAAATACAGCTGTTCCATACGTTGACTTACTTGTGTCTATATCTGTTGCAAAACTCACATCAGCATATGCGGTCAATTTTAGTTCATCAGTAATTTTTAGGTACCATGCATGATGCATCGTTTGTTTCAAATACCTTAAAATCCTTTTCACAGCCTGCCAATGCCTCTCAGTAGGGCCCGAATTGTATCTTGCTACTTGATTCACGCTGTATGCAATATCAGGCCTCGACTATTTGCTGAGATATGACAAATTGCCAATCAGCCATTGATATAATCCCTTATCAAACATAGGACTCTGCCCAGAGCTATTGCTGAAATCCTGGCTCCTAGGAGTCTTCGAAGGTTTACATCGTTCCATTTTGAATTGTTTATGTAAATTGTTTATCTTCTCTGTCTGTGACCGTTTACATCTTCCCCTGGTTCTATCAATCCTTAGTCCTAGATGCTTCATATTCCACCTAGTTGTTTTATAGTGAAATCTTTCCTTAACTGTTCAATTATACTAATAGCCTCCTGTTCGGTTTTAGTAAACAAGGCTCTATTGGGAATAAATAGAAGAATGAAACTAAACCATCCTTTCCCATTCTAAACAGACATGGATCAGCCATGCCAGCTTTAAATCCAATCCTGGTTAATGCATTGATCACACATTGATTCCACTCATAACCTGACTGTTTTAAGCCATAAAGACTCTTCTTCAGAATCCAATACTCAGACTTTCCATTATCCTCAAATCCCACTGGCTTTTTCATGTAGATTATGTGTTGTAATGGTGCATGTAGATAAGCAGTTTCTACATCTAAATGGTTAACCAAATACTTATATTTAGCTGCCCAGACTAAAGCAGCTCCAAGTGTAGTAGATTTTAAGATAGGTGCGAATATCTCGTGGTAATCTGTGGCTGATTGATCAAACCCTTGAGCCACTAACCTAGCCTTATATGTTATGGATCCATCTACACCAGTTTTTATTTTATATATCCACTTACTACCAATTGCATGTTTATCTGGTGGTAAATTAGTATTTTCATACACACCCAAATTTTGCAAAGACTCAAGTTCCTTAGTCATTGCAGCTTCCCATGCTTTATTGGTCTTCAGATGGAAAGGTGGTTAATTCATGATACGTTGCAGGAACTTTGTTAACCTGATAAGCCATAGTTGCCTGATACCTATCAGGTGGCCTAGTTACTTGACCGTCTTGGTAACTCAGGACTTATTGATGGACTTTCTGTTTTAACCTGTTCCTGTTCTACTACCACCTCCTGAGTAGACACCTCAACTTCATCCTGCAATTCTGGTTTCTCAGCACCTTCCTTAGTGTTTGGCTGGGTTTCAATGATCACTTCATCGCTTATATCCAACCTACTCCACCCAATATTCTCCATCAATTTGGCATTTGCACTGCTAACAACCTTTCTTGTTCTCCTTTGTCAGAATCTGTATGACCTGTGGTTAGAGTTATAGCCAACAGAAATCAGCTGCTGAGCTCTCTTTTGCCCTTTATGTCTCACCTGTGAGGGAATCTGTACCCATGCAGGAGCTCCAAGTGTGTGTATGTAGCTGAGGTCTGGTTCCTTGCCATGCCACCTACTGAATGGCAATTCACCACTTGTGGTGTTAATAACATTGTTCAAAATATGGTTCCCACACATCATTGCCTCACCCCTCGATGATTCAGGCAATCCTGCATCAGCCAACATTGTTCTAACCATAGCTTGCAATGTCTGCCCTTTGCGTTCCATAATTAGAACTTCCTCTTATTGCTGAGTTAATTACAGCTGCTAATTACATTCAAACATTTAAAGTAACAAAGGCCATTGGTCATCATGGCTTACATATATTGCCTACCCAACACTAGGATTATACTCCTAACACCCTACCCAGCTGATGCCCAACCACCCTCTCCAGAACCTCCCCAGAAGAAGCCCCATCAAGCCAGAGGCTCTAGATTGGGGGGTCTCTGGTTTCCCTTCCCTGGGGAGAACTCTGACCCCTTCAGCCCCTCCCTGCCAAGGGTCCCCAGATCTTTCTGAAAGCTCACTTGGACGGTCCTGGCTGTAGACGGGGGTCAGCTCTGCCCAGAGGGTGAGGAGTCCCAGCAGGAGAAGAAGCCCTCCAGAAGTCATGGTGAAGCCGTCTGACCCACACCTGGGCTGCGTGCATTAAATAGTCTCGCGACTGGGAATTTCACATTCAGGAAGGAGGAAGACATAATGCAGTGAGAACACAAATTCTTCCCTCTTTCACAAGATGGGGGAACAAGAGGTCAGGCAGGTCCCTGCTGATGTCAATGGGTCATTTCTCTGGTCAAGCAAAACTCGCCTTTCCAGAGTTGCAGCAGAGCCGGGAAAGTCCCACCTTAAGGAGTTGGAGGGGTTGAAGTTGGAATATGGGGCTGTTTGGCTGGGGGGGATGACATTACTTCCTTGTCAGGGCTGCCCTGGGGTTGTGATGGCAAAAGTGATGAGATTTCTCCTCCTTGGTTTGGGACCGCAGAGAAAGTTCGGGCACAGAGGCTCTGGTATTATAGGCAGAATATAATATAATAATAATAATAATGTAATGTAATGTAATGTAATGTAATCATAGCATAGCATAACATAACATAACATAACATAACATAACATAAAATAATACCTGGCTTGAAAGCCACATGTGTGGATATGATCACTTACACTTGACATTCCTAGGTGATGGAGGATGTAAACATAGATTTACAAGGAGAAAAGCAACCTGGAACTGAGGAGAAACTTTCTAACAGTGTGGACAATTAACCAGAAGAACAGAAGTAGCCTCCAGAAGTTGTGGGGGCTCCATCACTGGAGGTTTTCAAGAAGAGACCGGACAGCCATTTGCCTGAAATGGCATTGGGTCTCCTCCTTTGAGCAGAGGGTTGGACTAGAAGACCTCCAGATCTTTTATTCTACGCTTCTCCATCGCCTAAATGAGAGGACGCCTAAATTATTCTTGTGAACTTCAGCTGCCATAATTCCCTGGACCTCCATAGCTATCTGGAGAGGTTTGGAGACCCCTGACCCAGATGGTTGGGAGTTGGAGAAGTTCTTCCTAAGTGGGTGGTCCAGTCAGGGATGGTTGAAAGACCACCTCCAGGCTTGGTCCTTTCTCTCTCCTGTTCAGTGAGCTCTATGGTGGAAGAGATCAATCATCAGCCTGTGACCCACAGAGTAAGCTTTGCTCCCACTTGGCTTGAACCACACAACCCACAGAAGGAGGAAACTCAAGCGATTACAGGGCAGATTCCTCAAGATGTGCTTCAAAACGCAGTTTACTCAACCTCCTGGCAAACTTTTATGTCCTGTTCATGGCCCCTCCTTGCACAGAACATGTGAGTAAACTACTATGGCGATGTAGTTCTCCTCCTCCTCCTCCTCAGGAGTCAGCCCAGTCATGGGACGTTGGAAACGAAGACGCTAAGAAGGGAGGAATTGTGACCTTCCAGGTGGGGTCTTAGATTCTTCTTCTCTCAGCTGGGCTCCTCCTCCAGGGCACTGGAAAATACCCCACCTAACTGATCCCACACAGCCTGAGGCAGCCCCAAAGAAGAGGGGTCAGTTTATTCTCCAAAGCCCCTGAGGGCAGGACAAGAAACAATGGATGAAAACTAACCAAGGAGAGAAGCAACGTGAAACGAAGGTTTAGTTTAGTTTATTGGATTTTTATACCGCCCTACTCCCAAAGGACTCAGGGTGGTGTACAGCCAAAATAAAAACAAATACATAAAAGTTAAAATAAAGCTTTTAAAAGACATAATTAAAATATTGGCTGAAATGAGGAAAAAACCCAAACTAACCCTGATTAAAATAATAAAAATTTAAATTTAAAAATTTAAATTTAAAAATTTAAAAATCCTGTTTTATGCCAACCCGGCTTGTTGAAAGAGAAAGGTTTTGAGACTGCGGCGGAAGGTGCATAAGTCAGGGCTAGTTCTTCATTCCGGGGTCAATTCGTTCCAGAGGGCAGGTGCTCCCACGGAGAAGCCTCTCCCCCTGGGTGTCGCCAGTCGATATTGCTTAGCCGACGGCACCATTAGGAGACCCTCTCTATGGGGGCGTATGGGCCGGTGGGAGGCTCTTGGGGGCAGAAGGTGATCTCGTAAGTACCCAGGTCCTAAGCCATGGAGCACTTTAAAGATGGTAACCAACACCTTGAATCGCACCCGGAAAACCACCGGAAGCCAGTGCAGCTTGCGCAGGAGGGGTGTTACATGGGAGCGTCATGTCACCCCCATAATTACCTGTGCAGCCGCATTCTGGACTAGTGGAAGCCTCCGGGTGCTCTTCAAGGGGAGCCCCATGTAGAGAGCATTGCAGTAGTCCAGACGGGAAGAGACAAGGGCGTGAGTGACTGTGCGCAGGGCATCCTGATCTAGGAAGAGACGCAACTGGTAGATCAGGCGAACCTGTTTAAAAAAAACCCTCTGGCGACAGCCGTCATGTGATCTTCCAAGGACAGCCGTGCATCCAGGATGACAACCAAAGTTGCGAACCTTTTCTGTGGGGGCTAAAGTCTCACCCCCCATAGCCAGCGATGGAACCAGCTGACTGTAAAGGGATGCCGGGAACCACAGCCATTCGGTCTTGGAGGGGTTGAGCCTGAGCCTGTTCCTCCCCATCCAGATCCGCATGGCCTCCAGGCACTGGGACATCACGTCAAGGGCAACATTGGGGTGGTCTGGGGATGAAATGTAGAGCTGCGTATCATCAGCGTACTGTTGGAACTTTACCCCGAAACCCCGGATGATCTCGCATAATGATCTTCACATAAATGTTGAACAGAAGGGGCGAGAGGATCGACCCCTGGGGTACTCCACAAGTGAGGCACCTTGAGGACGACCTCTGCCCCCCCAGCAACACAAACTGCGAACGGTCAGAGAGGAAGGAGGAGAACCACCGAAGTACAGTGCCCCCCATCCCTAACCCCTCCAACCGCTGCATCATGATACCATGGTTGATGGTATCAAAAGCCGCTGAGAGGTCTAATAGGACCAGGACAGAGGAGCAACCCCTGTCTCGAGTCCTCCAGAGATCATCGACCAATGCGACCAATGTCATTTCCATGCTGTACCCAGGCCTGAAACCCGACTGGTATGGATCAAGAAAGACAGCTTCATCCAGGTACCTTGGAAGCTGTTGTGCCACCGCACTCTCAACCTTTGCCACAAAGTGAAGGTTGGAGACTGGACGATAGTTTGCCAAAAGCACTGGGTCAAGGGAAGGCTTCTTGAGGAGGGGTCTCACCACCACCTCTTTCAAAGTGGTGGGGAAGAAACTCTCCGCCCCGCCTCGAGTCCCTTTGGGGAGAGGGAGCGGGTTATAAATTAAAATTATTATTATTAAAATTATTATTATTATTTCTCTCTCAAAGAAGCATTGATAATACCCTGCAGCCAGCCTCGTGTAACGTCCCGGGTGGCCAGCACCAACCAGGAGGGACACGGGTCCAATAAACATGTGGCAGCACTAAGCTTACCCAAAATCCTGTCTATGTCCTCGGGAGTCACAGGGTCAAACTCCTCCCAGATAACAGTCTCAAGACCCGCCTCCATCACCCCATCTTGCCCTACCCAGTCAGCCCTTCCCGAATCTGAGCGATTTTGTCTTGCAGATATTGTACAAAATCCTCAGCTTTACCCTGCAAGGGGTCCTCCTGCGCTTCCATATGTAAGAGGGAGTGGATCACTCTAAACAGGGTGGCTGGGCGATTTTCTGCAGACGCAATAAGAGCGGAAAAGTAATTAAACTTTGCTGCTTTTATCACCACTAGGTAGGTCTTGATATAAGACCTCAACAGTGTCCGATCAGATTCGGAACGGCTGGCCCTCCAACTGCTCTCGACGTGTCTTCTCTGGCGCTTCATCTCCCTCAGCTCCTCAGAGAACCGAGGAGCCAACCGAGTTCAGCACCAAATCAGAGGCCACAAAGGCACGACATGATCCAGCCGAACCGTGAGCCATAGCCTCAGGGAGTGGCTCAAGCTCCGTCAGGAACCCATCAGGGTTCATCAGGCACCTGGGGCGGAACCACCTAGTGGGTTCCGCCTCCCTGGGGGGGGGGGGTAGCAGATTGGAAGTCCACCCGAAGGAGCGAGTGATCTGACCATGACAAGGGTTCAATGGCTATATCCCCTCTTCCCAGATCCTTCAACCACTGACCAGAGACAAAAATCAAGTCCAGGGTATGTTCCCTGATGTGAGTGGGGCCTTGAAGTAATTAGGTCAGGTCCATGGCTGTCATGGAAGCCATGAACTCCCGAGCTGCCTCCGGCGCCTCGCCGGCAGATGGCACGTTGAAATCTCCCATGACGATAAGCCTAGGGGTACTAACCACCACCGTACTAACCGGAACTTCCTGACAGTGAGGACAATGAACCAGTGAAACAACTTGCCTCCAGAGGCTGTGGGCATTCCATCATTGGAGGGTTTTCCCCCCATGTTTTATTTATTTTATTTATAATACTTTTCACCTCCATTAAACAGTGTGTGAACTGGGTACAATTATTTGAGAATTCATAGCCCACAATGTAATATAATTAGCATAGCCTAGAATAGCAGTTGGCCTGAACTCTACATGTGTGGATATGGTCACTTACATTTAACATTCCTAGGTGATGGAGGATGTAAACATAGATTTACAAGGAGAGAAGCAACCTGGAACTAAAGAGAAAGTCCCTAAAGGTGAGGACAATTAACCAGTGGAACAGAAGATGACTTCAGAAGTTGTGGGGGCTCCATCACTGGAGGATTTTAAGAAGAGACTGGACAGTCACTTGTCTGAAATAATATAGGGTCTCCTGTTTGAGCAGGGGGCTGGACTAGAAGACCTCCGAGGTACCTTCCACCTCTATTCCAATTCTGATTCTGGTGTCACCATACAACTACTCAAGCCACGTTTCTGAACCTCATTAAGGAAGTCTACCTCATCCTAGTTTGACTCATATAATTTAAGTCGGAGCCAGCCGTGTGCAGCAACTGCCAAAAAAGCCAACACAGTTCTAGGCGACATAAACAGAGGGACAGAATCAAGATCATGTGAAGTGTTAATACCACTTTACAAGGCCTTGTTAAGGCCACACCTGGAATTCTGCTTCCAGTTTTGGTTGCCATGATGTGTAGAGAAGAGCAACCAAAGCTTGGACTGGAAGACCTACAAGGTCCCTTCCAACTCTGTTATTCTGTATTCTATGTGAGCCATGGTGACACAGTGGTTAGAGTGCAGTCCTGCCGGCTCCTTCAGCTGACTGCCAGCTGCAGTTCAGCAGTTCTAATCACCAGTTGCCTTCGGAAGTTGTGGGAGTGTCATCCCTGGAGGTTTCAAGAAGAGACTGGACTGCCATCATTCAGAAATGGTGAATGTGGAGTCCCATCGACATTGAATTGTCCTGTGGCAAGTTGTTTCACGGTGAGTTGGCTGGGGTGAGTCAACTCTATCCCTGGCTTCCTTCATGGAGGCTGGGTTGCAGACCAATGCACACTGTCAAGATTGAAAAATGCTCAAGCTTCTTGTGACCATTGATGCTTTTCAGATTGCCAAAGAACTGGGGGGAGGGAAGGGGGGATGGAATGTGAAGGCTGCAAACTTCAACTGTGGGAGCCAAGGCCACTGCTGCAGGTGTCTGCCAAGAGGTGAACTGTTATCAAAACAACGTATTAGTTTCTAATTGGACAAAGTGATCTGTTCCATGGGAGGAGGGGATGAAACTCATGTTTAGTTATGCAAGGTTGCATGGGAAAATTTACAGCTGATTTTGCTTTCTTCGGTGCCAAAATGATGAACTCAATAAAGTTTTGCTTCTGAGAATATTAAAGTTCCTGAAAGTGTCTGCTTCTGTTGGGTCCGTTAGTTGGATAGATGACACACAGAAGATTCCAGAATCTCCAGCCTTTGAGAGATCCCTTGTCTGACCAGCCCCTCATCCTCAGACATGGGGAGGACACCCATAAGTGGGAGGGGGAGAGCCTCCAGGGGACAGAAAAAAACACCACTCAGAGGGAAGTAGGGTCCCAATGCCTTTATTTTGAGAAAAGAAGAATAGGTCCGCTGTGTATTTGAGGGGAAGGGTCCCCATGGCACCTAGTTGGCCTTTGGTCCAAGTTGAGGCACCAGACACAATTCGGAAAAGTTGAATGGTGAATCTTGACTGACAGGAACCTGTAGAAAGAGAATCCATTAGGGCGTTTCTGCTCAGAGGTATCTTCCACACTCTGCTGAGGTCTTACACCCAGGATGCCCCAAGCCTTGCCCTGCATAATCTTACAACAATGTGGAATTCAAAAGGTTGTTGGACCATCAGTGACAGGCCTGGAGGTCCTCTCTGAGTGCTACAGTTTGCAGGAAGCTCATCTGACCAAGACATTCGCCTTTCCCTCCCCCTAAGTGTCTCCAGTCCAGAGCCCAATGTGCAGGTGAGCTGGATCATAGTGGGTGGAGTCTGAGTTTCTTCTCTCAAAAAAGTCCAGTTGCCCACAAACTCCAGGAGAAAGGAAGGACTCTCAGGAGGAGAAAGTAGGAGGGAAGTGGGAGGGAAGATGGCTGCCACAAGAGACATGGGGCTACCAATAGACAATGTATCCAACTAAGGACCATCCTCAATTGAGATATAGACCTTCTCTGACAGTCCAAAATAAGGGCTTATAATTGGCTCGCACGATGAAGCCATAAATATTTGTGACACTTGAGTGTAGACCTGTGATAGTCCATAGCCAGGTAGCTGTAGATCTGCATAGTGGGTGGGGTCTTTTGCTCCTCTGTCTCTTTCTACCAAATGTCCCCATTCCAGAAGCATTCGAGTGGGGGTCACTATTCAAGGAAGAATAGAGGAGGAGGAGGAGGAGGAGGAGGAGGAGGAGGAGGAGGAGGAGGAGGAGGAGGAGGAGGAGGAGGAGGAGGAGGAGGAGGAGGAGGAGGAGGAAAGACCTGGAAGACTACTAGGTAGGAAGAACTTTTTCCTCTGTTCCACCAATTGTCCTTCTCTGCATCAGGAGACCTTGCTCGGGTCTTAATCACTTCCTGGTGGACTACTGCAATCCACTCTACCTGGGTCTGCCTAGAAACTGCAGCGTCTCCTTTCAGAGTACATTAAAGGTAAACCTTTGAAGCTCTACGTGGAATATCTCATGGCCCCTATCGACCCACCTGCCCACCTCCCCCCACGTGCTCTGACCAGGGGTCTGGCTCCATTTGCTGAAACGATGCCAACTTGTGGCACCCAGGAGGGGCAGGAGCCTCATGGGACAGCCTTCTCCCAACCTAGAGGAACCTGTCCCTTCCCAGGGCCTTGGACTCGGGATGTGCCAGAGCCTCCGTTAAAGGATGATGGGCTGTCATTGGATTGATCTGATATTGCCTGTTCATCTGCACCCTGATGGGTTTTTTTTGCATTGTTGAGTTAGCTTTCCTTGCTTTTTGTTTTCCTAAGCCACCCAGAGTCACCTGGGTTGAGTAGGGTGGTCCTATCAATGTTTGAGACAAAGGAACCGATCTGGGGCTGGGCATGGAGCGTGACACGGTACGACTGATGGATTTACACGTCAATGTTTCTTCCTTTCAGCACCGAGGAAACATGGGCAGGCCCCACGTGCTGGGATTGTGTGAGGAGTCTTCCCAAGGCTGGAGGGTCATGCTCCCAAAGGGCCTGCGCTCCCCATGGAGTGGCCCAGAGACTTTTTCTCATAACAAAATAATGGCACTCATTTGGCGAATGTGACCTGCACTAACAGGGAGAGGGGGAATTCCATACTCTATGGGGGTTTGCGTGGGACATAATCAGAGCTGGTTTTGCCTTCTTCAGGGCCGAAATGAGGTACTCAATGAAGTTTGCATCCAACCTCTGGAAAGCCTCGAAGATGTTTGCTTCGGTTAGGTTCTTCATTCAGAAGGTGGACAGTTACCTTAGATGGGGTCCTTGCATTCTCTCATGCAAGCATAGGTGCAGCACTTCTGCTTCCCGGGGCATATCCAGTCATTTTTACACTTTGCAATACAAGGAGTGACTATGCCCGGAGGGGCCTTTTTACACACCCCGGGCTTTTCTGCAAAAGAGAAGATCCCAAGGACAAAGGTCAGACTTAAAAGGCAGACCACCTCCTTCCCTTCCCTTCTCCTCTCCTGTTATTCAGCTGTGGGCTACGCCATCTCTTATCTGACGGTTCCTTTGGCAGCATCTCCTGGCCGGTCTCCCAAAGTCTTTCACACACCCCATTCCACTGGGAGATTCTCTCTTGAATTGGAATTCCAGAGCAAAGAAGATCCCATCTCTGGACCTTTCAGCATCCAAAACATCTCCATGCATCCAGGATGAGAGGGGCTGGCTGGAGCACGACTCTACCTCCCACCTCCTTCCCCACAGAGGATGGGGATTCCTCCTGAGTCCTACGTTGCTTCCTTCCTTGGTTGGTTTCTGCCCGTTGTTTGAAACTAACCAAGGAGAGAAGCAGCCTGAATTGAGGAGAAACCTCCTAACAGTGAGGACAATTAGCCAGTGGGACGTCTTGCCTCCAGAGGTTGTAAATGCTCCATCCTGGGAGGTTTTTAAGAAGAGGCTGGACAGCCGCCTGTCTGAAATGATATAGGGTCTCTTGCTTGAACAGGGGGCTGGACTAGAAGACCTTCAAAGTCCCTTCCAATAATATTCTGTTGAAGCATAACCATGGACAGGAACTGAGGTTCAAGCCAACATCCAGATAATAGAGACAAACAATGAAGTAGGAAATCATATTCCCCTTATGAAATTGCCAAGGAGAAAACCCACACCCACACTGGCAGGAGAAGTCACTGCATATAAACATGTAGCAACACCACACACTCAGTTGCACTGTTGGTGTTACACAATTGGATAATGAAACATTTGCAAGAAAACAACCAAGCTCAGAGAGCACCAAGGACCCTATAGTCCCCCTCCTCCTCCTCCTCCTCCTCCTCCTCCTCCTCCTCCTCCTCCTCCTCCTCCTCTCTGCAAACTCCTCTCACTTCTAGTCATGTATTTGGGTCATAAAATGGTGTGCAAGAAAACCACCCAGCTGAGAGAGCAGCAGAAATTCCACAGTTCAAGGAGAGCGAGAGAGATTCTACTGAATCCATCGTAGCCTCTTGTAAGACGTAGGATATTACATGAAGCCATGAAGCCACACCATGCTTAATTTTAGGAGACAGCAGGTCTTCTTCTATCATGAGGCCAATCCCCAACTCCTCCCCTACTCACCCACACAGGTGTAATGGCATTCCTTTTTGGTCTTAAAATTGTTGGCATTGCCCTGGCATCCACCATAAGTAAAACCTTCACATGTATTTGAAGCCGGGTTGTAGTAGAAGCGAGGTATGAGGGCTAAACATGGTCCGGGAACATCAGGAAGATAGCAAAACTCTGTGACAAAAGAAGGGAAGGTGTTATTCCATCAGGTACCACAAACACCTTCAACGTATTTCCCCAACCAGTTGCCCTCCTAGCATGCTCAGGTTGGAAGCAGTCAGGAGCCATTTAAGATGATTTCCTTTGGTTCCCTGCTCTGGGGATTGGATCTGATGGTTGAGAGGATTGTTCCTGTGGCTTAAAAGCCTGATTCTGCTGTTGCCCTGGGTAAAGAGAGGTCGGCCTTCCCCTAAAACTGCATCTCTCTTTCTTGGGGACCCCTCTCATTTCTGTCCCCTATGTTGGGGAGCTCTCCTTTAGTAGACAGGAAGTTGTGCAGCGGAATGTGCAGCTAGAGAAACGTTGCTAGTAGACACACGGATAGAATCTCAGACACTGCTAGTAAGAACAAGTAGCTTGACTTGTGATGTAAAACTAAACTACTGCTTCTCAAGCAGTGATAGTAGATATTGAATCAAACACAGTCCTTAAGTCAAAAACAATTGCTTACAGTTGCAATCCACGATTCTTCCTTGTTCAGTCGGTCAGTCAGCCAGCCAGTAAAGGCGAGCAAGCAGAGAGAGAGAGAGGGCTCTCCTGGCTTCCTCTTATTGCTGAGTTAATTACAGCTGCTAATTACATTCAAACATTTAAAGTAACAAAGACCATTGGTCATCATGGCTTATATATATTGCCTACCCAACACAAGGATTATACTCCTAACATTCTCCCCTTTGGGTAGGCCAATATATATTTACATTTTCAGTCCATACCTTTCTCAACTTTCGTTATGTTTGATAGCACCCTGAGCCTTCGTACAATGGTCGGCTATATTTGTCTCTGACATACAGTACTCTAGCTCTATTATTTGATTCTTAATACTTTCCCGTACATTCAAATGATGCAGATCTGTATGTTTCGTTCTAGTTTTGCCTGCCAGATTAGTAGCCATTGGAACAGCTGCTTGATTGTCTTCGTACACGGTGATAGATCATTTACCTCTATTCCTAAATCTATCAATAACTCTTTGTAACCTATTACATCAGCACACAGTAAGGATAGACAGGAGAATTCTGCTTCCATTGTAAACAGACTAATATGTTTCTGCCTAATAGATCGCCATCCAATCAATGCCTTACCTAAAAATACAGCTGTTCCATACGTTGACTTACTTGTGTCTATATCTGTTGCAAAACTCACATCAGCATATGCGGTCAATTTTAGTTCATCAGTAATTTTTAGGTACCATGCATGATGCATCGTTTGTTTCAAATACCTTAAAATCCTTTTCACAGCCTGCCAATGCCTCTCAGTAGGGCCCGAATTGTATCTTGCTACTTGATTCACGCTGTATGCAATATCAGGCCTCGACTATTTGCTGAGATATGACAAATTGCCAATCAGCCATTGATATAATCCCTTATCAAACATAGGACTCTGCCCAGAGCTATTGCTGAAATCCTGGCTCCTAGGAGTCTTCGAAGGTTTACATCGTTCCATTTTGAATTGTTTATGTAAATTGTTTATCTTCTCTGTCTGTGACCGTTTACATCTTCCCCTGGTTCTATCAATCCTTAGTCCTAGATGCTTCATATTCCACCTAGTTGTTTTATAGTGAAATCTTTCCTTAACTGTTCAATTATACTAATAGCCTCCTGTTCGGTTTTAGTAAACAAGGCTCTATTGGGAATAAATAGAAGAATGAAACTAAACCATCCTTTCCCATTCTAAACAGACATGGATCAGCCATGCCAGCTTTAAATCCAATCCTGGTTAATGCATTGATCACACATTGATTCCACTCATAACCTGACTGTTTTAAGCCATAAAGACTCTTCTTCAGAATCCAATACTCAGACTTTCCATTATCCTCAAATCCCACTGGCTTTTTCATGTAGATTATGTGTTGTAATGGTGCATGTAGATAAGCAGTTTCTACATCTAAATGGTTAACCAAATACTTATATTTAGCTGCCCAGACTAAAGCAGCTCCAAGTGTAGTAGATTTTAAGATAGGTGCGAATATCTCGTGGTAATCTGTGGCTGATTGATCAAACCCTTGAGCCACTAACCTAGCCTTATATGTTATGGATCCATCTACACCAGTTTTTATTTTATATATCCACTTACTACCAATTGCATGTTTATCTGGTGGTAAATTAGTATTTTCATACACACCCAGATTTTGCAAAGACTCAAGTTCCTTAGTCATTGCAGCTTCCCATGCTTTTTGGTCTTCAGATGGAAATGTGGTTAATTCATGATACGTTGCAGGAACTTTGTTAACCTGATAAGCCATAGTTGCCTGATACCTATCAGGTGGCCTAGTTACTTGACCGTCTTGGTAACTCAGGACTTATTGATGGACTTTCTGTTTTAACCTGTTCCTGTTCTACTACCACCTCCTGAGTAGACACCTCAACTTCATCCTGCAATTCTGGTTTCTCAGCACCTTCCTTAGTGTTTGGCTGGGTTTCAATGATCACTTCATCGCTTATATCCAACCTACTCCACCCAATATTCTCCATCAATTTGGCATTTGCACTGCTAACAACCTTTCTTGTTCTCCTTTGTCAGAATCCGTATGACCTGTGGTTAGAGTTATAGCCAACAGAAATCAGCTGCTGAGCTTTCTTTTGGCCTTTACGTCTCACCTGTGAGGGAATCTGTACCCATGCAGGAGCTCCAAGTGTGTGTATGTAGCTGAGGTCTGGTTCCTTGCCATGCCACCTACTGAATGGCAATTCACCACTTGTGGTGTTAATAACATTGTTCAAAATATGGTTCCCACACATCATTGCCTCACCCACCCACCCCGATGATTCAGGCAATCCTGCATCAGCCAACATTGTTCTAACCATAGCTTGCAATGTCTGCCCTCTCCGTTCCACAATTAGAACTTCCTCTTATTGCTGAGTTAATTACAGCTGCTAATTATATTCAAACATTTAAAGTAACAAAGGCCATTGGTCATCATGGCTTACATATATTGCCTACCCAACACTAGGATTATACTCCTAACACCCTACTCAGCTGATGCCCAACCATCCTCTCCAGAACATCCCCAGAAGAAGCCCCATCAAGCCAGAGGCTCTAGACAGGGGGTCTCTGGTTTCCCTTCCCTGGAGAGAACTCTGACCCCTTCAGCCTGTTATGTCCTCAACCTACACCCAGACATTCAGTCTGGGGAACTAAGATTGACCCGGAGGTCTGTTAAACACTGTAACAGCCAGTCGCGTCTGATTGGCCGAGACGCGACTGGCCGGGCCAGACTTTCTGTCTGGCTAAGGTTTTTCCCGCTTTTGGAAAACCAATAAAAAGCTATCGAAGTGGGGAAGTCTCAGTTGAACTGATCTTTTGTGCCTGTATATAGTTTCTTACTAGTTGCAAATAAACCTGTTCTAATGACTAGCCTGTCTCGGACTGAATTCCTGCAAACTTAACACAGCCCCTCCCTGCCAAGGGTCCCCAGATCTTTCTGAAATCTCACTTGGACGGTCCTGGCTGTAGACGGGGGTCAGCTCTGCCCAGAGTGTGAGGAGTCCCAGCAGGAGAAGAAGACCTCCAGAAGACATGGTGAAGCTGTCTGACCCACACCTGGGCTGCGTGCATTAAATAGTCTCGCGACAGGGAATTTCACATTAAGGAAGGAGGAAGACATAATGCAGTGAGAACACAAATTCTTCCCTCTTTCACAAGATGGGGGAAAAAGAGGTCAGGCAGGTCCCTGCAGATGTCAATGGGTCATTTCTCTGGTCAAGCAAAACTCACCTTTCCAGAGTTGCAGCAGAGCCGGGAAAGTCCCATCTTAAGGAGTTGGAGGGGTGTCCTGGTTGAAGGTGGAATATGGGGGCTGTTTGGCTGGGGGGAATGACATTACTTCCTTGTCAGGGCTGCCCTGGGGTTGTGATGGCAAAAGTGATGAGATTTCTCCTCCTTGGTTTGGGACCGCAGAGAAAGTTCGGGCACAGAGGCTCTGGTATTATAGGCAGAATATAATATAATGTAATGTAATGTAATGTAATCATAGCATAGCATAACATAACATAACATAACATAACATAATACCTGGCTTGAAAGCCACATGTGTGGATATGATCACTTACACTTGACATTCCTAGGTGATGGAGGATGTAAACATAGATTTACAAGGAGAAAAGCAACCTGGAACTGAGGAGAAACTTTCTAACAGTGTGGACAATTAACCAGAAGAACAGAAGTAGCCTCCAGAAGTTGTGGGGGCTCCATCACTGGAGGTTTTCAAGAAGAGACCGGACAGCCATTTGCCTGAAATGGCATTGGGTCTCCTCCTTTGAGCAGAGGGTTGGACTAGAAGACCTCCAGATCTTTTATTCTACGCTTCTCCATCGCCTAAATGAGAGGACGCCTAAATTATTCTTGTGAACTTCAGCTGCCATAATTCCCTGGACCTCCATAGCTATCTGGAGAGGTTTGGAGACCCCTGACCCAGATGGTTGGGAGTTGGAGAAGTTCTTCCTAAGTGGGTGGTCCAGTCAGGGATGGTTGAAAGACCACCTCCAGGCTTGGTCCTTTCTCTCTCCTGTTCAGTGAGCTCTATGGTGGAAGAGATCAATCATCAGCCTGTGACCCACAGAGTAAGCTTTGCTCCCACTTGGCTTGAACCACACAACCCACAGAAGGAGGAAACTCAAGCGATTACAGGGCAGATTCCTCAAGATGTGCTTCAAAACGCAGTTTACTCAACCTCCTGGCAAACTTTTATGTCCTGTTCATGGCCCCTCCTTGCACAGAACATGTGAGTAAACTACTATGGCGATGTAGTTCTCCTCCTCCTCCTCCTCAGGAGTCAGCCCAGTCATGGGACGTTGGAAACGAAGACGCTAAGAAGGGAGGAATTGTGACCTTCCAGGTGGGGTCTTAGATTCTTCTTCTCTCAGCTGGGCTCCTCCTCCAGGGCACTGGAAAATACCCCACCTAACTGATCCCACACAGCCTGAGGCAGCCCCAAAGAAGAGGGGTCAGTTTATTCTCCAAAGCCCCTGAGGGCAGGACAAGAAACAATGGATGAAAACTAACCAAGGAGAGAAGCAACGTGAAACGAAGGTTTAGTTTAGTTTATTGGATTTTTATACCGCCCTACTCCCAAAGGACTCAGGGTGGCGTACAGCCAAAATAAAAACAAATACATAAAAGTTAAAATAAAGCTTTTAAAAGACATAATTAAAATATTGGCTGAAATGAGGAAAAAACCCAAACTAACCCTGATTAAAATAATAAAAATTTAAATTTAAAAATTTAAATTTAAAAATTTAAAAATCCTGTTTTATGCCAACCCGGCTTGTTGAAAGAGAAAGGTTTTGAGACTGCGGCGGAAGGTGCATAAGTCAGGGCTAGTTCTTCATTCCGGGGTCAATTCGTTCCAGAGGGCAGGTGCTCCCATGGAGAAGGCTCTCCCCCTGGGTGTCGCCAGTCGATATTGCTTAGCCGACGGCACCATTAGGAGACCCTCTCTATGGGGGCGTATGGGCCGGTGGGAGGCTCTCGGGGGCAGAAGGTGATCTCGTAAGTACCCAGGTCCTAAGCCATGGAGCGCTTTAAAGATGGTAACCAACACCTTGAATCGCACCTGGAAAACCACCGGAAGCCAGTGCAGCTTGCGCAGGAGGGGTGTTACATGGGAGCGTCATGTCACCCCCATAATTACCTGTGCAGCCGCATTCTGGACTAGTTGAAGCCTCCGGGTGCTCTTCAAGGGGAGCCCCACGTAGAGAGCATTGCAGTAGTCCAGACGGGAAGAGACAAGGGCGTGAGTGACTGTGCGCAGGGCATCCTGATCTAGGAAGGGACGCAACTGGTAGATCAGGCGAACCTGTTTAAAAAAAACCCTCTGGCGACAGCCGTCATTTGATCTTCCAAGGACAGCCGTGCATCCAGGATGACAACCAAAGTTGCGAACCTTTTCTGTGGGGGCTAAAGTCTCACCCCCCATAGCCAGCGATGGAACCAGCTGACTATAACAGGATGCCGGGAACCACAGCCATTCGGTCTTGGAGGGGTTGAGCCTGAGCCTGTTCCTCCCCATCCAGATCCGCATGGCATCCAGGCACTGGGACATCACATCAAGGGCAACATTGGGGTGGTCTGGGGATGAAATGTAGAGCTGCGTATCATCAGCGTACTGTTGGAACTTTACCCCGAAACCCCGGATGATCTCGCATAATGATCTTCACATAAATGTTGAACAGAAGGGGCGAGAGGATCGACCCCTGGGGTACTCCACAAGTGAGGCACCTTGAGGACGACCTCTGTCCCCCCAGAAACACAAACTGCGAACGGTCAGAGAGGAAGGAGGAGAACCACCGAAGTACAGTGCCCCCCATCCCTAACCCCTCCAACCGCTGCATCATGATACCATGGTTGATGGTATCAAAAGCCGCTGAGAGGTCTAATAGGACCAGGACAGAGGAGCAACCCCTGTCTCGAGTCCTCCAGAGATCATCCACCAATGCGACCAATGTCATTTCCATGCTGTACTCAGGCCTGAAACCCGACTGGTATGGATCAAGAAAGACAGCTTCATCCAGGTACCTTGGAAGCTGTTGTGCCACCGCACTCTCAACCTTTGCCACAAAGTGAAGGTTGGAGACTGGACGATAGTTTGCCAAAAGCACTGGGTCAAGGGAAGGCTTCTTGAGGAGGGGTCTCACCACCACCTCTTTCAAAGTGGTGGGGAAGAAACTCTCCGCCCCGCCTCGAGTCCCTTTGGGGAGAGGGAGCGGGTTATAAATTAAAATTATTATTATTAAAATTATTATTATTATTTCTCTCTCAAAGAAGCATTGATAATACCCTGCAGCCAGCCTCGTGTAACGTCCCGGGTGGCCAGCACCAACCAGGAGGGACACGGGTCCAATAAACATGTGGCAGCACTAAGCTTACCCAAAATCCTGTCTATGTCCTCGGGAGTCACAGGGTCAAACTCCTCCCAGATAACAGTCTCAAGACCCGCCTCCATCACCCCATCTTGCCCTACCCAGTCAGCCCTTCCCGAATCTGAGCGATTTTGTCTTGCAGATATTGTACAAAATCCTCAGCTTTACCCTGCAAGGGGTCCTCCTGCACTTCCATATGTAAGAGGGAGTGGATCACTCTAAACAGGGTGGCTGGGCGATTTTCTGCAGACGCAATAAGAGCGGAAAAGTAATTAAACTTTGCTGCTTTTATCACCACTAGGTAGGTCTTGATATAAGACCTCAACAGTGTCCGATCAGATTCGGAACGGCTGGCCCTCCAACTGCTCTCGACGTGTCTTCTCTGGCGCTTCATCTCCCTCAGCTCCTCAGAGAACCGAGGAGCCAACCGGGTTCAGCACCAAATCAGAGGCCACAAAGGCACGACATGATCCAGCCGAGCCGTGAGCCATAGCCTCAGGGAGTGGCTCAAGCTCCGTCAGGAACCCATCAGGGTCCATCAGGCACCTGGGGTGGGACCACATAGTGGGTTCCACCTCCCTGGGGGGGTAGCAGATTGGAAGTGCACCCAAAGGAGCGAGTGATCTGACCATGACAAGGGTTCAATGGCTATACCCCCCCTTCCCAGATCCTTCAACCACTGACCAGAGACAAAAATCAAGTCCAGGGTATGTTCCCCGATGTGAGTGGGGCCTTGAAGTAATTAGGTCAGGTCCATGGCTGTCATGGAAGCCATGAACTCCCGAGCTGCCTCCGGCGCCTCGCCGGCAGATGGCAGGTTGAAATCTCCCATGACGATAAGCCTAGGGGTACTAACCACCACCGTACTAACCAGAACTTCCTGACAGTGAGGACAATGAACCAGTGAAACAACTTGCCTCGAGAGGTTGTGGGCATTCCATCATTGGAGGGTTTTCCCCCCATGTTTTATTTATTTTATTTATAATACTTTTCACCTCCATTAAACAGTGTGTGAACTGGGTACAATTATTTGAGAATTCATAGTCCACAATGTAATATAATTAGCATAGCCTAGAATACCAGTTGGCCTGAATTCTACAAGTGTAGATATGGTCACTTTCATTTAACATTCCTAGGTGATGGAGGATGTAAACATAGATTTACAAGGAGAGAAGCAACCTGGAACTAAGGAGAAAGTCCCTAAAGGTGAGGACAATTAACCAGTGGAACAGAAGATGACTTCAGAAGTTGTGGGGGCTCCATCACTGGAGGCTTTTAAGAAGAGATTGGACAGTCACTTGTCTGAAATAATATAGGTTCTCCTGTTTGAGCAGGGGGCTGGACCATAAGACCTCCGCGGTCCCTTCCACCTCGATTCTGATTCTGATTCTGATTCTGGTGTCACCATACAACTACTCAAGCCACGATTCTGAACCTCATTAAAGAAGTCTACCTCATCCTACTTTGACTCATATAATTTTTTTTTATTGAAAAAGTTTTTCAACCAACAAATCTTTCCCCCTTCTTTTTTACCCCCCCCCCTTCCCCCAAGATAAAAAAACATACATCAGGTACAATTATATCCCTTCCCCCCCCTCTTTCAACCAGAAATACATGAATCAAATATCCGTATATTACCCTCCCATATCCTCCCTAACCCTCCCTCCCTGTAGCGGCAAAAACCAGGCTCACCACAGACTGGTTCGAATAGAGTAACGAGAGACCACAAAGATCAGATAACAGGAGTTTATTGACGCGTCAAGAGTTCAGAGTGCTCTCACACTAAAGACTGAACTGCCTGGGCAACGCCCAGGGAGTTAGTTTTATACCTTCGTCCTTAATACAGAAACACATATGGATAAAAGCAGAAGTTAACTTTGGAATAGTACAGAAACAGAAGTTAATAGCAAAAATTAATATGTGTCCTATAAATGCCTAGTCATTTGTTTAATGCCAGCTATAGTTCCAATATAGGGTTTACACCTCCCAGTTACTTCCTCTTTCCCTCTCTTGAAGCAAGGTTTCAGCAATATTTGTAATACTTTGAGAACTTTTAAGAACAGAGAAGTACACCCACACATCTTGCCCAAGCTGTCCAAAGGGCAAGCGGGCAAATCTCCCAAGGGGTCAGGGTTGACCCAGGGTCCAGGAATTGGGGCCCCTGGCCCCTCTGCCACATCCCCACCCCGTGACTTCCACTATATGCAACCCTATTAATTCCAAACACAATATATGTTATTCATTCATAGGGGCAAAGAGAACCATAGTCAGGCATAACACAGATTTCGTAGACAGAAAACACAGGGTCAATCAAAATGGACTCAAATGTCTATACACCAATGCACAGAGTATGATGAATAAACAGGGTGAATTAGAAATTCAAGTAAATGAGGGTAGATACGATATTGTTGCCATTACAGAAACTTGGTGGGATGAAACCCACAAATGGAACATACAGCTAGAAGGATTTAAATTATTTAAAAGAAATAGACCAAATAAAAGAGGAGGTGGAGTTGCACTATATATAAGAAATAATTACATCTCTACAGAAATAGAGCACAACAATGATGAGAACTATCTTGAATGTATTTGGGTCAATATTAAAGGATGGGGGGGGAATGATATTGTCATAGGTCTATACTACAGGCCACCCAACCAAGCAGAGGAAGTGGATGTACTTTTTGCTAACCAGCTAACTAAGGTATGTAGGAAGCACACTGCAATAGTAATGGGAGATTTTAACTACCCTGACATCAATTGGGAAACAAACTCTGCACCAAGTGGAAGATCCAACAGGTTCCTAAGAAACCTAGCAGACAACTTTGTTTCCCAAAAGGTAGAGAAGGGAACAAGGGGATCAGCAATATTGGACTTAATTCTCACTAACAGAGAGGAAATGATAGAAGGTGTAGAAGCTACAGGAACTTTGGGGGCAAGCGATCATGAAATACTGGAATTCAACATTATTATTATTTTTTTTTATTAAATTTATACCCCGCCCTTCTCCTTGTTAGGACCCAGGGCGGCGCACAGGCATTATATAAAACCATAAATACAATATACATCAATCAATTAAAAATATATTAAATTAATTCACCCGTGCTAAAACCCATTATTAAAACCGTAACCAAATTATAGTTTATATTTAAAAGTCAGATGCGGGGGGCTATCCTAGGCCGGCTTGTTGGAATAAGTACGTCTTAAGACGTTGGCGGAAGAGGCGGAGGTCCGAGGTAGTGCGAAGGTCGGGGGTAGGTCGTTCCAGAGGGCCGGGCCCGCCACAGAGAAGGCTCTTCCCCTGGGTGTCGCCAGCCGGCATTGCCCAGCCGACGGCACCCGGAGTAGGCCCGCTCTGTGGGAGCGGACCGGACGAAGGGATGTATGGGGCAGGAGGCGGTCTCGTATATAGCTAGGCCCCGAGCCATGGAGCGATTTAAAGATGGTGGTCAACACCTTGAAGCGCACTCGAAAGGCCACAGGCAGCCAGTGCAGCTCGCGCAGGAGAGGTGTTACGTGGGCTTGCCTTGAGGCACCCATAACCACCCGCGCGGCCGCATTCTGCACTAACTGCAGCCTTCGAGTGCACCTCAAGGGGAGCCCCATGTAGAGAGCGTTACAGTAATCCAGCCGAGATGTCACAAGCGCTTGAGTGACTGTGCGAAGGACCCCCCGGTCTAGTAAGGGGCGCAACTGGCGTATCAGGCGAACCTGATAGAACGCCCCCCTGGCCACGGCCGCCACATGGTCCTCCATGGCCAGCCGGGAATCCAGAAGGACGCCCAGGTTGCGCGCCCTCTCCACGGGGGCAAGATGTTCGCCCCCAATGGCCAGTGTTAGATTTATCTGGCTAAACCGGGGTGCCGGAAACCACAGCCACTCGGTCTTGGACGGGTTGAGCTTGAGTTTGTTACTACCCATTATGCAAACAAAAGTAGTTGAACAAAGTCAAACTAGAGTCTTAGATTTCAAGAGAGCTAATTTCAATAAACTCAGAGAGAGCTTGGGAAGGATTCCATGGATGAGAATCCTCAAGGGGAAAACAACTCAGGAAGCTTGGGAAATTTTGAAAAATGAGATTATAAAAGCCCAGTCCAGCGCAATACCAATGAAGAAGAAAAATAACAGTTCCCAAAAGAAACCAGCATGGCTGCATAAAGAACTCTCTGACAAATTGAAAGACAAAAAGGATAAATATAAAAAGTGGAAAAAGGGGGACATAACCAAGGCAAAATATCAGCAAATAGCCCGAGCCTGTAAAGATGAAGTGAGGAAAGCTAAGGCTCGCAATGAAGAAAGGCTTGCCAAAAAAGTAAAAAATAACAAAAAAAGCTTCTTCCAACATGTTAAAAATAAGAAAAAGGTTAAGGAAACAATTGGTCCACTGCTGGGAGAAAATGGCAAGAAGATGATAAGCAACAGGGAGAAAGCAGAACTATTTAACTCTTTTTTTGCATCTGTCTTTACACAAAGGGATAAAACAGTCCAACCAATCAAAAACAGCACCACAAATATCAGATTAGGAACACAAGTTGAAATAGGGAAGAAAATGGTAAGTGAGCACCTGTCTGCCCTGGACGAGTTCAAATCACCAGGACCGGATGGATTACACCCCAGGGTCCTGAAGGAACTGGCAGACGAGATCTCAGAACCACTGAACTATATCTTTCAGAGATCCTGGAGCACCGGGGAACTGCCAGAAGACTGGAAAAGAGCAGATGTGGTTCCCATCTTCAAAAAAGGGGAAAAAACAGATCCAGGAAACTATAGACCCATCAGCCTGACCTCAATACCAGGAAAGATTTGGATGAGGGGATAAATGGGGAACTCATCAAATTCGCAGACGACACCAAGCTGGCAGGAATAGCCAACACTCCAGAAGATAGGCTTAAGATACAGAAGGATCTAGACAAACTTGAACATTGGGCACTGTCTAATAAAATGAAATTCAATTGTGAAAAAAGTAAGGTCCTACATATAGGCAAGAAAAACCAAATGCACAAGTACAGTATAGGTGGTACCTTGCTCAATAGTAGCAACTGTGAGAGGGATCTTGGAATCCTAGTGGACAACCATTTAAATATGAGCCAGCAGTGTGCAGCAGCTGCCAAAAAAGCCAACACAGTTCTAGGCTGCATCAACAGAGGGATAGAATCTAGATCACGTGAAGTGTTACTGCCACTGTATAGTGCCTTGGTAAGGCCACACTTGGAATACTGCATACAGTTTTGGTCGCCACGATGTAGAAAAGACGTGGAGACTCTGGAAAGAGTGCAGAGAAGAGCAACCAAGATGATTAGAGGACTGGAGACTAAGACATATGAAGAACGGCTGCAGGAGCTGGGTATGTCTAGTTTGATGAAGAGAAGGACCAGGGGAGACATGATAGCAGTGTTCCGATATCTCAGAGGGTGCCACAAAGAAGAGGGAGTCAAACTTTTCTCCAAGGCACCTGGGGGCAGGACAAGAAGCAATGGGTGGAAACTAACCAAGGAGAGAAGCAACTTAGAATTAAGGAGAAATTTCCTGACAGTAAGAACAATTAACCTCTGGAACAGCTTGCCTCCAGCAGTTGTGAATGCCCCAACCCTGGAAGTCTTTAAAAAGATGTTAGACAGCCATTTGTCTGAAATGGTATAAGGTTCCTGCCCATGCAGGGGGTTGGACTAGAAGACCTACAAGGTCCCTTCCAACTCTGCTATTGTATTGTATTGTATTATTCCCTTCATATTCTACCCCCTGCTGACTACCTTATTCATCTAATCTCCATCAGCTAAAAGCTACACAATATTTTCTAGTCTGGTATTTGTTTTGTATATAATCAATCCACTTTTTCCACTCCTGTGCATAAGTCTCTTGCATCTGGTCCTTTAAAAAAGCTGAAATTTTCGCCATTTCAGCAAATCCAGCCATCTTCTGCGTCCATTGGTCTATAGTAGGCAAAACATCTTTATTCCAGTGCTGGGCAACCAGCAGTCTAGTTGCTGTCACCATATACAAAATCAGTTTTGTTTCCGCCAATGTAAAATCCCTAACTATACCCAATAAAAACAGTTGTGGAGTAAATTGTATTTTTTTCTTCAAAACATTTTGCATAACCCACCAAATTTTTATCCAGAAAGCCTTAACTTTCTTGCAAGTCCACCATATATGATAATATGTAGCATCTAAACACTCGCATCTCCAACATTTTGGTTGAACATTAGGGTACATACATGATAATTTCTTAGGATCTAAATGCCATCTGTAAAACATTTTATAAAAATTCTCCCGCAAGTTCTGTGACTGTGTAAATTTAACATTCTGAACCCATATTTTTTCCCACGTATCCATCATAACTGGTTCAGCAAAATTCTGGGCCCATTTAATCATACAATCTTTAACCAATTCAGTTTCTGAATCCCTTTCTAACAAAACATTATAAACTCTCTTAATATGCATTGGGCCTGTGTCCTTTATCTGTCTGACGAGTTCTAGTTCCATTAAACCAGTTTTTTGATCTTCTTTCCATCTCATCTGTAATTGGTTATACTGTAACCAAGTTAAATTAATCCCTTCTGCCAACAGTGTGTCCAAGGTCTTCAGCTGCCATCTGCCCCTTTCAGCAAAAAGCACATCTTTGTATAAAAACCCCCCGAGTGACTTAACAGTTGTATTCCACATGGTATCCGCAAGATCCAGCCAAAGCGGAATCTTATAATCCCACTTAGATCGGTGCTTCTTCCAGATTCTCATCAAGGCACTTCTAAATATGTGACTATTAAACACTTTATCCACTTTGTGTTCATAAAATAAGTATGCATGCCAGCCCAAATCGAGATCGTGACTTTCTATATTCAGCAGTTCAGTTTTTGTTTTTCCAAACCAATCAGTTATTTGTGTCAATGCAGCTGCTTCGTAATACAATCGAAGATTTGGAAGTTTAAGCCCACCTCTTTCGCGAGTATCTTGCATAATTTTCAATTTCACTCTCGGTTTTTTCTCATTCCAAACAAATTTATTCAACGTTTTTGGCCATTCTAACAGTTGCTTGTCAGATTTAAGCACCGGTATCATTTGAAACAAAAAGATAAATCTAGGTAAGGCATTCATTTTAATTGCTGATATTCTTCCAAGCAGAGATAACTGTAATTTTTTCCAGGTTTGCAAATCTTTTTGTATCTTATGCCACAGCACCTCGTAGTTATTTTGGAATAGTTTTATGTTTGAGTCTGCGACTTGTATTTCTAAATATTTAACCTTTGACACTATTTCAAAACCTGCCACCCTTTCAAGTTTCTTCCGGTTGTGCCGCGTTCTGCCGCTGATGGTCTCTTTGAAGCCCGCCACCCCAGCCACCTGCAAAGAGGCGTTTCGGATATGGGAAACGTCTCGTAAACCTCCAAGTCTTTGAAGATCTTGTGAGCTGAGTAGCATGCGAGCATGACAGTAGTGTTGGTTGAGCACCCCTGAGTGACCCCAGAAGGTATTTATGCCTCTGGGAAGCTAACAGGGCATGACTCCCTTTACAAGCTGCCGGAGCTCCGGGTGTTTGGGATTTTCTGCTTCTCAGCAGGACTAGGCATTTCGCGGCCACCATTCTTACCATCTAACACCAAATAGCAAGTATTTTTATTCTCTGTTGACTATCGAAGTATTGAAGTAATTACAGCATTGAAGTTAGAATGACTTTCAAGTGAGAAAAGGAAAAAAATGGCGCTTGCCTTAGTGTTTAATTAACTGAAGACGACACCAACTTGGTTTGTGTATTCTAACACGTTATAAAGTAATAAAACCTGCTGGAGACAAGGGGGGGGGGGAAACCTGATTTGGACAATCCTTTGAGAAAAGTTAGCAGGCTCTGCACGGGCCAAGATGTCAACAAAACAAACAGCCACACCCCTGCAAGCAATTGAAACCAGCTAAAGCTCCAGGGACCGATGGTTTAACTGCAGTCTATTATAAAACCTTACAAGCAGAAATGATTGAACATCTTAAAGATTTATTTTGTAACATACAGCAAGGTGGTAAAATACCTTCCTCATGGAAAGCGGCTTTTGTATCATTGATACCGAAAGAAGAAGCAGGCTCTAAGAAACCAGAAGATTACAGACCAATATCTCTTCTAAATACAGATTATAAAATTTTTGCAAAAGTATTAGCCAACAGATTGATGCCAGTTATTCAAGAGGTAATTCATCACAACCAAGCAGGATTTATCGAAGGAAGATACATGAAGGAGAATGTCTGGCAAATTATAGATTTATTGGACTATCTAGATAAGAATAAACAGATCCCTGCAGTGCTGTTTTTTTTGGATGTGGAAAAGGCCTTTGATCGAGTGAATTGGAATTTTATAATCAAGGCTTTGGAAAAAATGGATTTGGGGGCTCGGTTTATACAGGCGATTGGAGCAATATATCAAGAACAATCTGCACAACTTATTATTAATGGAAGTTTGTCAAAGAACTTTAACATACATAAAGGTACAAGAGAGGGTTGTACATTATCCCCATTGTTATTTATCTTAACTTTGGAAGTCTTGTTGAATACAATACGGGACTCGAATTTCTTGAGTGGAATAGCTATAAGGCAAGAGGAATACAAAACTAGGGCATTTGCAGATGATCTGGTTGTTACCCTAACACGACCGATGAAATCAATAATCCAGATGAAAGACATCATAGAGGAATATGGTTTGGTATCCGGATTCAGACTGAATTATAAAAAGACTAAAATGTTTGCTAAAAACCTAACAGATATTCAAAAAAAAAAAAGAGACTCATATAATTTAAGTCGGAGCCAGCCGTGTGTGGCAGCTGCCAAAAAAGCCAACATAGTTCTAGGCGACATAAACAGAGGGACAGAATCAAGATCATGTGAAGTGTTAATACCACTTTACAAGGCCTTGGTAAGGCCACACTTGGAATTCTGCTTCCAGTTTTGGTTGCCATGATGTGTAGAGAAGAGCAACCCAAGCTTGGACTGGAAGACCTACAAGGTCCCTTCCAACTCTGTTATTCTGTATTCTATGTGAGCCATGGTGACACAGTGGTTAGAGTGCAGTCCTGCCGGCTCCTTCAGCTGACTGCCAGCTGCAGTTCAGCAGTTCTAATCAGCAGTTGCCTTCGGAAGTTGTGGGAGTGTCATCCCTGGAGGTTTCAAGAAGAGACTGGACTGCCATCATTCAGAAATGGTGAATGTGGAGTCCCATCGACATTGAATTGTCCTGTGGCAAGTTGTTTCACGGTGAGTTGGCTGGGGTGAGTCAACTCTATCCCTGGCTTCCTTCATGGAGGCTGGGTTGCAGACCAATGCACAGTGTCAAGATTGAAAAATGCTCAAGCTTCTTGTGACCACTGTTGCTTTTCAGATTGCCAAAGAACTGGGGGGAGGGAAGGGGGGATGGAATGTGAAGGCTGCAAACTTCAACTGTGGGAGCCAAGGACATTGCTGCAGGTGTCTGCCAAGAGGTGAACTGTTATCAAAACAACGTATTAGTTTCTAATTGGACAATGTGATCTGTTCCATGGGAGGAGGGGATGAAACTCATGTTTAGTTATGCAGGGTTGCATGGGAAAATTTAGAGCTCGTTTTGCTTTCTTCGGTGCCAAAATGATGAACTCAATAAAATTTTTGTCAGCCTTCGCTTTGCTGCATGCTTGGCTGCCATGGAAACGGGGAGGGTGGGGGATGTTGTTTATTATGTATGCTGGAGGAAGGTGGAGCTAGGTGGTGATATCGCTAGACTCAATGGTATCACATTCCATTCTGATGACCACTCTGGACGTGTTACCCATCTGACACAGTGGATGATATTGCATATCCACCCCAGACCACCCCAACGATGCCGTTGAGGTTATGTCCCGGTGTTTGGAGGCCGTACGGATCTGGATGGGTAGTAACAAACTCAAGCTCAACCCGTCCAAGACTGAGTGGCTGTGGCTTCCGGCACCCTGGTTCAGCCAGATTATTCCAACTCTGGCCATTGGGGGCGAAACACCAGCCCCTGTGGAGAGGGCGCGCAATTTGGGTGTCCTCCTGGATTCCTGGCTGTCCATGGAGGACCATGTGGCGGCCGTGGCCAGGGGGGCATTTCATCAGGTATGCCTGATGCGGCAATTGCGCCCCTTACTGGACCGGGATGCCTTACCCACAGTCACTCAAGCACTCGTGACCTCTCGACTCGACTACTGTAATGCTCTCTACATGGAGCTTCCCTTGAGGTGCACTCGAAAGCTGCAGTTAGTCCAGAATGCAGCCGCGCGGGTGATTATGGGAGCGCCTAGATACTCCCACATAACACCAATCCTGCGCGAGCTGCACTGGCTTCCTGTGGTCTTTCGGGTGCGCTTCAAGGTTTTGACGACCATCTTCAAAGCGCTCCATGGCTCGGAGCCTAGTTATATGCGAGACCGCCTCCTGCCCCATACATCCCTTAGACCGATAAGCTCCCACAGAGAGGGCCTTCTCAGGGTGCCGTCGGCCAGACAATGCCGACTTGCGACACCCAGGGGAAGAGCCTTCTCTTTGGCAGGCCCAGCCCTTTGGAACGACTTACCCCCTGAACTCTGCACCATCTCCGACCTCCGCCTCTTCCACAAGTGTCTGAAGACACATTTGTTCCATCTAGCTGGCCTAGCGTAACCTCCATTACTGACTCTTAGATAGTTTTAAATTTGGGGATTTTTAATTTGGTTTTAACACAGGATTTATTTATTGAATAAGTTTTTTAAAGTTTTATATGTTTTGTATGTTTTTAATATTCCTGTGCGCCACCCTGAGTCCGTTTGGAGAAGGGCGGGGTATAAATTGAATAAAATGAAGTGAAATGAAATGAAATTGGACACTATTGTGGGGGTCATGGGTTATTGGGGTTTGGTTTATGCTTTGATATGTATGCTTCGTGCCTAAAGTAGCCATTCCTGGCTTAACCTTCGCTGCTGTCCTTTTCTTATTCAGTAAAAGTAACCTTAATCACTTCAAACATGCTTAAGTGTGTTCTTTCTTGAATAATGAAAGAAGCAAGCTTGACAGAAAGCCAGGAATCATTTCACGCTTATCTCTGAGCTAACAACTTCAGTAGTAAGTGTAATAAAACAATAAAACCGAAGACAAATGTCAGAGCCAGGGAAAGAAGAGTTGCTGGGGGCAACAGCACTCGACGAGACGGGCCTGACAGAGGAAACAAGGTCAGTAATGGAATTATTGGCTGATGTTACTCTGGACTCGAAACCCAAAGATAAACCAGTTCGCCATCGCTGTTCCAAGCGAGTGGGGATGAAGGGAGCCACCTCTGAAGAAATTGCCCCTGGGGTTACCACCACCCGACGCAGACAAGCCCGCTCCCCCCCCCCTTGTGGGAACAGATTGGGGAAGAGAACCACTTAAGAGAGATGGCTAGAGCATTAATCTGTCAAGCGGATGACATAAAGAGTACCAGAGAATGAAAGTGGGGGAGGGATCCTAGCCCTTCAGATTGGGAACAGAAAGAACAAGGGCGGAAGACACACCCCCTGGCAAGGGAGAGAGAGAAAACCCCTCCATGTGTTGAAACACCAAGGGAAAGCGGCCTAGGAGCTGTTCAGCAGAGAGAACCAAGCCCCGCACCACGTAGAATGTCAAGACTCCACCCCCCCCCCGGGAATTAAGTTTGGAGGGAACTCTAAAGAACTGGGATTTTTTTTGCTGCAAGTCAGCAATTGCATGAAAGAATTTGCTTGCGAATTACCAAATGATGAGTCTAAAATAAGAATTGTTTCTCTGGCCCTTGAAGGGAGGGCGGCCGATTGGATAGTCTCATTACATAATGATAATTCCCCATTAATGGGAAACTTCAACAGATTTATGACCGCTCTAAGAAGACGGTTCGAGGACCCTCTCTTTCATAGAAAAGCACGGCTTGAAATGAAAAATTTACGCCAGGGAAACAGGCCAGTCCAAGATTATACTCAACGCTTTCGTGAACTGGCCATTTATATGAGTGGTTGGAGCATTGAGGCTCTTATCGATGAGTATACTGAAGGCTTAAACCCCACTATATATCAAAGCTGTATCAACAGACACACGCCAGAAATGCTAGAGGATTGGTTTGATCTCGCCGCTGATGTAGAAATTGACCTGATCAGAAACAATAGCCTGTTTGAGATTGAAAAGGAAAGAAAGAAAGAATTTTCCTCCCCTCCCGCTTTTGGGTGTGAATACCAAAAGGAAAGTAGAAGAGGAAAGCCTACTACTCCCCGCTCTAATGCTTGCTTCCGTTGCGGGAGGGAGGGGCATTGGGTGAATGACTGCAAAGTGAAAGAAAAACCCTGCCTGCAGCCATCCACTGAAGTGAGAAAACGCGCGAAAAACCCGAGCATGCGTATGAAGCAAGCGATGCGCGGAGCTGAACCTCTGGATCTCACTACCGGCCATCAGCAGCAGAGGGAGGAGCCAGATGACTGGGGAAAGGATACGGACTCGGCTGACAAGAACTGGGTGAGTCCCCTCTCAGGGCCCCTTACTATTCCTTTGCATCTTTTGGCTCCCTCTAGTGGCCGCAATTGTAAAGTGCTAGCCCTTTTAGATTCTGGTTGTTCACGATGCCTTGTTAGCCAAGAATTAGTACAGCATATGGGCTTTCACCTTAAAAATTTAAAAGTTCCGCTCTTCCGGTTTGAGACCCCTCCCGTCTGGTCGCCCTGAAAAGGATGGCCAGATCTGTTGTTCGTAAAAGCCACAGAAAGGACCTGGCTGTGGCTGAAAATCCCTTCCCTCGGGCATAGAAGGAAGGGAGAGGATTTCTACGCAAAGTAGAGCTGCCTGGCGCCCCCGGATGAAAGATCTGGGGAGTGAAAGGCGAGCTCCCCAGGAAGCTAGGAATATCTCCGGACAACAGATCACTCCTTTAACTAGGAGACAAGAGGGGGGCAACTCCTGGTCTTTGGAAACACCTACAGATAAACTTTCTCCAGGCAAAGCTGGGACGGGAGTTCAATCGCAAGTATTTGTATCTATTTACTTCTAATTTTTATAAATAGTAAACTTCAAAGGATTTTCGTTTTCTCCGGAAGTACGTCAATTCAAACTTATTTTGCTGGTTATACCCAAAACTAATTCTATTGCGACATCTGGTGGCCAAAAGTTGTAATTACAAGGGTGAATTTCTCAAATCTCTGAATTTACTTCTAAATTGCTAAGATGACGTATAAACAAGGTAAATTAGTTTTACCTAAAGCAGCTGTTGCCTCTCCAACACTACAACAACAACAAGTACAATCTCCTACGTCAACTATACAAGCACAACAATTACAAGCTATTACTGAGTGATTTTGCAGGACAAAATCCCTCAGATTCGGAACGAGTTGCCCTCCACTAGTGGTCCGGTGGTGGCGTCCGGTGCTGGTCTTGAGATTACACCTTGGGAGGAGTTCGACTTTGTTGCTACCGAGGATATGGACAGGTTGCGGAGGAACCTTAGAGCCACCACATGTTTATTGGACCCGTGCCCCTCCTGGCTTGTACTGGCATCCTGGGAGG
Source organism: Rhabdophis nuchalis (assembly GCA_039707465.1). NCBI lineage: Eukaryota > Metazoa > Chordata > Lepidosauria > Squamata > Natricidae > Rhabdophis > Rhabdophis nuchalis. Next base: position 968,553 of record CM077644.1, on the reverse strand, counting down.
TGACACGAGGCTGGCTCCAGGGCATTGTGAATTCATCTCTGAGTGAGGGGTATTTGCCCACCGTCTTGAAAGAGGCGGTGGTGAGGCCCCTCCTCAAGAAGCCATCCCTGGACCCGGCTCTGTTAGAGAACTATCGTCCCGTCTCCAACCTTCACTTTTTAGTGAAGGTTGTCGAGAGTGTGGTGGCTCAACAGTTTCCCCGTCACCTGGAGGAAGTTGATTATCTAGACCCGCGCCAGTCCGGCTTCCGGCCCGGGCACAGCACTGAGACGGCATTGGTCGCATTGGTGGATGATCTCTGGAGGGCACGGGATAGAGGTTGTTCCTCTATCCTTGTCCTATTAGATCTCTCAGCGGCTTTCGATACCATCGACCATGGTATCTTATTGCACCGATTGGGGGGGGGTCGGGGCTGAGAGGCACCGTTCTACGGTGGTTCTCATCCTACCTCTCTGGTCGGTCGCAATGGGTGTTGGCAGGGGGGCAGAGGTCGTCCCCGAGGCCCCTCACATGTGGGGTTCCTCAGGGGTCGGTCCTCTCGCCACTCCTGTTCAACACCTACATGAAGCCGCTGGGCGAGATCATCCGTGGTTTTGGGGTGGAATACCATCTGTACGCTGATGACACTCAGTTGTACATATCCACCCCAAACCACCCCAACGATGCCGTCGAGGTGCTGTCCCGGTGTCTGGAGGCCGTACGGATCTGGATGGGTAGTAACAAACTCAAGCTCAACCCGTCCAAGACCGAGTGGCTGTGGTTTCCGGCACCCCGGTTCAGCCAGATAAGTCCAACTCTGGCCATTGGGGGCGAACAACTGGCCCCTGTGGAGAGGGCGCGCAACTTGGGCATCCTCCTGGATTCCCGGCTGTCCATGGGGGACCATGTGGCAGCCGTGGCCAGGGGGGCGTTCTATCAGGTACGCCTGATACGCCAGTTGCGCCCCTTACTGGACCAGGGAGCCCTTCGCACAGTCACTCAAGCACTTGTGACGTCCCGGCTGGATTACTGTAACGCTCTCTACATGGGGCTTCCCTTGAGGTGCACTCGAAAGCTACAGTTAGTACAGAATGCGGCCGCGCGGGTGATTATGGGTGCCTCAAGGCAAACCCACGTAACACCTCTCCTGCGCGAGCTGCACTGGCTGCCTGTGGCCTTTCGAGTGCGCTTCAAGGTACTGATGACCATCTTTAAATCGCTCCATGGCTCGGGGCCTAGCTATATACGAGACCGCCTCCTGCCCCATACATCCCTCCGCCCGATCCGCTCCCACAGTGAGGGTCTTCTTCAGGTGCCGTCGGCCGGGCAATGCCGGTTGGCGACACCCAGAGGAAGGGCCTCCTCTGTGGCGGGCCCGGCCCTCTGGAACGACCTACCCCCGACCTTCGCACAATCTTGGACCTCCGCCTCTTCCGCCAACGTCTTAAGACGTACTTATTCCAACAAGCCGGCCTAGGATAGCCCCCCGTTTTTGACTTTTTAAGGAAATTTGTAATTTGGTAGGGTTTTTAATATTGGGTTTTTAGCATGGGTTAACGAATTTAATTACATTTTAATTGATATTTATTGTATTTTGTGTTTTTAAGATGCCTGTGCGCCGCCCTGGGTCCTAACAAGGAGAAGGGCGGGGTATAAATTTAATAAAATAAATAAATAAAAATAAATTTGAAAGATATGCAGGAGCTTATTGGGAAAATGAAGGAGGAGCTCACAACAATGATGTCAAGTGGTTTGGCTAATCTAGAGACTAAACTCCAAGACAACCTGGAGGTAATGTGTTGCGATTATCATTCCAGGTTTTGGCAGTTCAGTAGGTTTTAATTAAGTAGATTTTAGCTCAATAGGCTTTAAACTGTTAGGCCACTGAATGAACCCTGAACCTAGGAAGCACACGTCATCTCGCCTGACAAAGGCTAACAAAGGCTAGTGTGTACCATCACCCAATTCTTGGATACAAAATGTAACCAAATGTATTTTCCCAGGCCACTGGATAGCTGAATGTATTTTCCCAGGCTATTGTATGTGTTTCACCAAGCAACTGTATTCTGACTAAGCATATTCTATCAAGCGACTGTATGAACCAATCAAACTATACTAGAATGTAAGTTTCACTTTTGTATCTAATAAAAAGGCCCGCACTGAGCTAGTCGGGGCGAGCTCACCCTGAGAAAACCCCTCCACGTTTTGCATTCTTTCTTACCGGAGCCGAGCTGCCCGCCTTCTGTAGTTACGTGTTCCCTCAATAGGGGGCGCTGTTTTACCACAGTAATGTCTGGAGATATTAGGGAACAAATTTCACAACAAAACAATGAAATTAGACAAGTTATATTATTGGCATTTGGTGGCTTAATTGGGCATGTCCAGGATTTGAGAGATGAAGTTGGTGAGATCAAGCAGGAAAATCTCAATTTAGAACAGCCTACACAAAGACTGGAACAAGCTAACTTGATGCTGCAATACAGAGAAATGGAGTTCGCGCTTAGAATTCGTGGTCTTAAGGAAGTCAAGGATGAAAATGTAAAACAGGTATGTGCAGAAGCTCTGGCTGAACATATGAATGATTCCATCGAAGATTATCGTCTTGCCATAGAGAAAGCTTACAGAGTGAATTCTTGGGTGGCGAGACAGAGGAGTTTGCCAAGGGACATTGTGATTTATTTTGAAAAGAAGTCTACACGCAATCAGATACTCCAGGCCACTTTTAATAATAAACTTAAAATACAAGGACAAGAGGTAACGGTCTTAAAAGAAATTCCACCAGTGATGCTGCGTCAAAGGAAGGACTACGCTTTTCTGACGGATGAATTGAAAAAAAGAGAGCTACAATTTAGATGGGATGCTCCTGCTGGATTGGTGGTGTTATATTCGGGAAGGAAATACAGGCTTAACACAATTGATAAAGCTAAAGACTTCTATATCAATGCTTTACAAGCAGGTGATCCTCCGAAGAGCGGAGATACGGTCCAGTTATTACAGGCCGAAGTGGCTACTACCTCGGTAGCATTAATGGAGTATATGGACGCCAAAGACCAAAGGGTCACCCGAGCGGCAACTAGAAAGAAAGGACAAGAACAACAGGTGCGCCAGAGGGCGGAACAACTGCAAGCGATACAACCGACTGGTACAATCAATGGAAGCTGTGGAAGGAGCAAGGCCTAAACAACAACTGGCGGATTTAGCTAGCTTGCTTCAGAGGCTTCAACCAAAGGACAATGTCGTCTAGGTTCTTGACTTGGAATGTTAATGGCCTGAACTCACCGCAGAAAAGAAAAAAGGTTTACCATTACTTAAGTCTTAAGGCAATATAAGAATTCAAGGACGTTACCTGATACTAGAACTCAACCTACAAGATGAAAAAATTTTAATAGTTGGAATATATGTACCAAATCAACAGCAAACGAAATTTTACAAGACTTTGCATAAAAAAATAGCCCAATTGGATTATAAATCATATGTACTGATGGGAGACTGGAATGGAGTCGTGGATCCTAGAAAAGACAAGAAAGGTCTAATTGGTCCCACATTTTGCCGAGCGCAACTTCCTTCACCCTTTTTGAGATGTGGGATGAGTTGGAACTAATAGATATATGGAGAGTTCGTAACAAAGACGAGAAAGACTTCACCTTTTACTCCGATAGACATCAGTCTTCTTCAAGGATTGACTTTATTTTAACTGAACTGGTCGAGTAATGTAAAAAATACTTAAAGGAATTTTTTTTGTTATGAATTTGAATAAGGGAACATCGATAGATATGGTTTTGGGATGCAAGTAAGGCTTATATGAAGGGTATCCTGATATACTTAAATAGTAAAATTAAGAGGCAAAGGGAAAAGAAAAGAAGGGACCTGGAGCAGGAGATAAAGGATAAGGTGAAATTATTTACTCAAAATCCCTCGGATAGTAAGTTGAAAGTTACAATAAAATTATTGAGAGAGCAGTTTAATATGTTACTATCGGATCAAGTAGCTATGAAATTGAAATATGTTAAGTGTAATACCTTTCACAATGTAAATAAGCCCGGAAGATGGTTAGCCTTCCAGTTAAAAAAAAAAAGAAAGCAGGGTAGAATAGAGAAGGTACAGTATAAGGGATAGGAGGTATTTAAACAAGAATATTTAGAATATTATACTAGGCTATACTCCAAGGACAATATTTTAGATACAGATATAGATAAATACTGGCTAGAGGTGAAAGTCCCATTACTTAATCTAGTTCAGAGAGATGGTCTTGAAAATAGAATTTACTCCGCAACTTTTTTTTACTGGGTACAACCACAAATTGTACTGTTGTTGAAATAAGGTTAATATTGAACTTAATAACTGGATTAGCTTTATATAAATCAGATATGGATCAGATAAACTTGTTATAGCTTATTAGGGAAAAGGCTTATTAGCAGATTTGAAAGTCTGATACCCTGTATCCAGCTTTGGGAAGCTCCGGGGAGGGGGGAGGAGGGGGGGGTAGGGGGGGAAATTGTATTGAAAATTGTATTTGAAAAACTTTTACAATAAAAAAAAAGTTCCTATAGCTTTCTGCCAAATGGATGGTACCGTAGCAGGTGGCAATCCAGCACAGTTTGTAACAGAACCAATTCAGGTGTCTATTGGCGACCACTATCAGGAATCCATTAACTTTATTGTAGCCCCCATTGCTGATAACCCAGTCATATTGGGCCTGAATTGGCTATGAAAATGGAACCCACTAATTGACTGGAAAGAAGGTTGGGTTCGCATTCCTTTGCCTATGCCACCTACTCCAAACGCCCAACCTGCTTCGCAGTGCCCCACCGTGCAGCCTCTGGCTGAACCTGTACCCATCCAGGAACCTGTACACACAGGCCAGATGGTTCCCATACTGCAGTGCTTCTCAATTATTTTCTGTCATGCCCCCCTAGGAAGAAGAAAACATTTCGCGCCCCCCGCGCGACTGTAAATAGTATCATTTGTCTATAAAATTGTTATAAGTACACCTTTGCCGAGGTAAAACGCGCCCCCCTTTACGGAGCCTTGTGCCCCCCCTGGGGGGCCCGCCCCAATATTTGAGAAGCACTGCCATACTGGAAGTAATACCAGGAGAAGAAAAGATTCCAAAAGAGTATTGGGACCTTAAAGACGTTTTTAGCGAGAAGTCCTCTGACACACTGCCCCCTCACTGTGCTACTGACTGTTCCATTGATTTCCTCCCGGGGGTGCAACTTCCGAAACCACGTATTTACTCTATGACACCACGCAAAATGGTTGAACTTCGCAAGTTTATTGACAAGAACATGGAAAGGGGTTTTATTGAACCTGCTAGACCACAAGTAGCAGCTCCTGTAATGTTTAGAGAAAAGAAGGATGGGTCTTTATGTCTTGTACAAGACTACAGGTTCTTGAACGCGATATGCGCGCACAACGTCTACCCCCTGCCTCTCATGAAGGACATGCTAGCGCATTTGGCTACAGGCAAGATCTTCACTAAACTTGATCTCAGAGAAGCTTATTACAGAGTGAGGATTAAAGAAGGAGACGAGTGGAAGACTGCATTTAACTGCCCTTTAGGGTGCTTTCAATTTAAAGTATTACCCTTCGGCCTCCAGGGGGCGCCATCAGTTTTTATGCAACTAATCAATGAAGTATTGCATGAGCACCTGTACAAGGGCGTTATCGTTTACCTTGATGATATCATCTACACGGAAACACGCGAGGAACACGTGAAACTAGTCCGTTCTGTTTTACGGAAACTGAGAGCAGCTGAACTTTACGCTAAACTTTCTAAGTGTGAATTTAACCAAGAGAAAATAGACTACCTTGGGTATCGCGTCTCGGCAGAAGGAGTGGAGATGGATCCTGGAAAAATCAAAGCTGTAACAGAATGGGCCCCTCCTCGTACCCGTAAACAATTACAAAGTTTCTTAGGTTTTGCCAATTTTTACCGCCAATTTATCCCGTCTTTTGCTAGTATTGCTCTGCCTATCACGAACCTGCTCAAAACAAACGGAGAGAGCAAACCACGGCCTGGTTCGCCCTTGAACTGGACTATGGAGTGTCAGGCCGCGTTTGAAAAGCTGAAAGGCTTATTTGCGGCGGAGCCAGTGTTGAAACATCCAGATGTCAATGCCCCTTTCGTGATTCAAGCAGATGCTAGCGACGTAGCAGTTGGAGCTGTCTTGTTACAATACAACCAACAAAGTCAACTACAGGCCTGTGCTTACACTTCTCGTAAATTGTCCGACACTGAGAGGAGATGGGCGATTTGGGAGAAAGAAGCATTTGCAGTTCGTTGGGCGCTCATGTCTTGGCGCCATTTTCTGGAAGGTGCCCCTCACCCATTTGAGGTATGGACTGATCACAAAAATTTGGAGTCGCTGACGACATCTCGTAAACTCTCCCCAAAGCAAGTGCGCTGGTCTCAATACTTCAATCGTTTCAACTTTACTCTGAAATACATCCCTGGGGGGGAAAACGTCATGGCTGACGCCTTATCCAGACTACCTCAATATGACAGCTCTAAACTCTCAGTTATTCGACCTGTGATTCCGCTGTATAGCATGGCGACCCCGGTTGTAACCAGAAATCATTCCGTTCTGCAGACGGATCCACCACCAGAATTAATCTCTAGAATTAAAACTGAACTTCTCACCGATGAATGGTATTCCACCCACTCTGGGGATTGTACCTTGAGAGGTGATCTACCTTGGATTGGGTCAAAAATTTATGTCCCTGCAACGCTTCGACCATTTGTCTTACAGAGGGCACATGATTTGAGGTTGGCTGGCCATTTTGGATTTGTGAAGACTATGCATTTGGTTAAACGCCAGTTCTGGTGGCCCTCGCTGAAAAAGGACATTGAATCTTATATCGCCAGTTGCCCGACATGTGCCGCTTCGAAATGTTCTCCTGGCAAACCTCACGGTCTCCTCCAATCCGTAGCGTGGCCGGAGGCTCCTTGGAAGGAAATATCTATGGACTTTATTGTTGACCTTCCAAATAGCCAAGGTTTTACAGTTATATGGGTTGTTACAGATTTATTCTCCAAGCAAGTGCACTTTGTACCATGCTCAAAAATACCATCGGCTAAGACTTTGGCAAAACTGTTTCTGGCTCATATTTATCACTTGCATGGCATCCCGAAGCGCATCATCTCTGATAGGGGTGTTCAATTTACTTCGAAATTTTGGAAGGAATTTTTGAGACTGATTGGCTCCACCCAAGACTTAAGCTCCTCCCACCATCCGCAGACTAATGGAGCTTGTGAAAGGGCTAACTCGGTTCTGGAACAGTATTTACGTTGTTTTATAAACTTCCAGCAGGATGACTGGGCTGACCTCCTAATTCATGCTGACGTGGCCTACAACAACTCAGTTCATAGTAGTACTGGCATGACCCCATTCAAAATAATTTATGGTCAGGACTTTGTACCAATCCCCGAGCTTCCTCATGACCCTCCCACAATTCTTTCGCTCTCGGACTGGAGTGGTACACAGTCGGCTGTTTGGCCTATCATTCGGAAAACATTGGATGATGCTCATGAATCACATAAGCTGTATGCAGATAGGAAACGAGCGGTGCCTCCGTCGTACAAAGTTGGTGATCGAGTTTACGTTTCTACTAAATATTTGGATAGCCCTCAGAAGTGCAAGAAGCTAGGTCCTAAGTTTGTGGGTCCTTTTACGATCACCAAGATAATAAGTTCTGTTTCTGTTAAGCTGGACCTTCCTAAATCCTATCGACGCCTTTACCCAATTTTCCATGTCCACCTGTTGAAACCTGAACGTCTTTCCCACCTTCACAAACCATACCCTGGCTCTCCCAAGTCAGTTTTAGTTGACGGGGAACAACACTATGAAGTTCGAGACATTTTGGATTCCAGAGTGCGTAGGAACAAAGTGCAGTACCTAGTAGTTTGGAAGGACTTTTCCACCTCCCATAATTAATGGGTTGACAAATGCCACGTTAAGGCCCCGAAGTTACTGAGACAGTTTTATGCCAAATATCCTAATAAGCCTTGACCTCTATCTTTTTATTCTCTGTGTGTATTGTTATGTGTTCCTGTCTTTTTCGTCTGTTTTACAGGGTTGAACTCTTTTCTTCTGGAGGAGGGCCGGATGTCAGCCTTCGCTTTGCTGCATGCTTGGCTGCCATGGAAACGGAGAGGGTGGGGGATGTTGTTTATTATGTGTGCTGGAGGAAGATGGAGCTAGGTGGTGATATCGCTAGACTCAACGGTATCACATTCCATTCTGATGACCACTCTGGACGTGTTACCCATCTGACACCGTGGATGATATTGCATTGGACACTATTGTGGGGGTCATGGGTTATTGGGGTTTGGCTTATGCTTTGATATGTATGCTTCACGCCTAAAGTAACCATTCCTGGCTTAACCTTTGCTGCTGTCCTTTTCTTATTCAGTAAAAGTAGCCTTAATCACTTCAAACATGCTTAAGTGTGTTCTTTCTTGAATAAAGAAAGAAGCAAGCTTGACAGTTTTGCTTCTGAGAATATTAAAGTTCCTGAAAGTGTCTGTATTTGTTGGGTCCGTTAGTTGGACAGATGACACACAGAAGATTCCAGAATCTCCAGCCTTTGAGAGATCCCTTGTCTGACCAGCCCCTCATCCTCAGACATGGGGAGGACATGCATAAGTGGGAGGTGGAGAGCCTCCATGGGGGAGAAAAAAACACCACTCAGAGGGAAGTAGGGTCCCAATCCCTTTATTTTGAGGAAAGAAGAATACATCCACCGTGTATTTGAGGGGAAGGGTCCCCATGGCCCCTAGTTGGCCTTTGGTACAAGTTGAGGCACCAGACACAATTCGGAAAAGTTGAATGGTGAATCTTGACTGACAGGAACCTGTAGAAAGAGAATCCATTAGGGCGTTTCTGCTCAGAGGTATCTTCCACACTCTGCTGAAGTCTTACACCCAGGAGGCCCCAAGCCTTGCCCTGCATAATCTTACAACAATGTGGAATTCAAAAGGTTGTTGGACCATCAGTGACAGGCCTGGAGGTCCTCTCTGAGTGCTACAGTTTGCAGGAAGCTCATCTGACCAAGACATTCGCCTTTCCCTCCCCCTAAGTGTCTCCAGTCCAGAGCCCAATGTGCAGGTGAGCTGGATCATAGTGGGTGGAGTCTGAGTTTCTTCTCTCAAAAAAGTCCAGTTGCCCACAAACTCCAGGAGAAAGGAAGGACTCTCAGGAGGAGAAAGTAGGAGGGAAGTGGGAGGGAAGATGGCTGTCACAAGAGACATGGGGCTACCAATAAGCAATGTATCCAACTAAGGACCATCCTCAATTGAGATATAGACCTTCTCTGACAGTCCAAAATAAGGGCTTATAATTGGCTCGCATGATGAAGCCATAAATATTTGTGAAACCTGAGTGTAGACTTGTGATAGTCCGCAGCCAGGTAGCTGTAGATCTGCATAGTGGGTGGGGTCTTTTGCTCCTCTGTCTCTTTCTACCAAATGTCCCCATTCCAGAAGCATTCAAGTGGGGGTCACTATTCAAAGAAGAATAGAGGAGGAGGAGGAGGAGGAGGAGGAGGAGGAGGAGGAGGAGGAGCAGGAGGAGGAGGAGGAGGAGGAGGAGGAGGAGGAGGAGGAGGAGGAGGAGGAGGAGGAGGAAAGACCTGGAAGACTACTAGGTAGGAAGAACTTTGTCCTCTGTTCCACCAATTGTCCTTCCCTGCAAAAGGAGACCTTGCTCAGGTCTTAATCACTTCCTGGTGGGCTACTGCAATCCGCTCTACATGGGGCTGCCTAGAAACTGCAGTGTCTCCCTTCAGCGTACAATTAAAGGTAAACCTTTAAAGCTCTATGTGGAATATCTCATGGCCCCTATCGTCCCACCTGCCCTGCCCTGTGCCCTGACCAGGGCTCTGGCTCCATTTGCTGAAACGATGCCAACTTGTGGCACCCAGGAGGGGCAGGAGCCCTGCCTCATGGGACATTCTTCTCCCAACCTAGAGGAACCTGTCCCTTCCCAGGGCCTTGGACTCGGCATGTGCCAGAGCCTCCGATAAAGGATGATGGGCTGTCATTGTATTGATCTGATATTGCCTGTTCATCTGCACCCTGATGGGGTTTTTTGCATTGTTGAGTTAGCTTTCCTTGCTTTTTGTTTTCCTAATCCACCCAGAGTCACCCGGGTTGAGTAGGGTGGTCCTGTCAATACTTCAGACAAAGGAATTCACATGTGGTTGGACGTGGAGCATGACACGGTACGACTGATGGATTTACACGTCAATGTCCCTTCCTTTCAGCACTGAGGAAACATGGGCAGGCCCCACGTGCTGGGATTGTGTGAGGAGTCTTCCCACGGATGGGGGTCATGATCCCAAAGCGCCTGCGCTCCCCATGGAGTGGGCTAGAGACATTTTCTCATAACAAAATAATGGCGTCCATTGGAGAATGTGACCTGCACTAACAGGGGGAGGGGGAATTCCATACTCTATGGGGGTTTGGTGGGACATAATCAGAGCTGGTTTTGCCTTCTTCAGTGCCGAAATGAGGTACCCAATGAAGTTTGCATCCAACCTCTGGAAAGCCTCAAAGATGTTTGCTTCGGTTAGGTTCTTCATTCAGAAGGTGGACAGTTACCTTAGATGGGGTCCATGCACTGTGTCATGCAAGCATAGGGGCAACACTTCTGCTTCCCAGTGCATATCCAGTCATTTCCACACTTTGCAATACAAGGAGTGACTATGCCCGGAGGGGCCTTTTTACACACACCGGGCTTTTCTGCAAAAGAGAAGATCCCATGGACAAAGGTCAGACTCAGCAAGCAGACCTCCTTCCCTTCCCTTCCCTTCTCCTCTCCTCTTATGCAGCTGTGGGCTATGCAATCTCACATCTGATGGTTCCTTTGGTAGCATCTCCTCGCCCGGTCTCCCAAAGTATTTCACACACCCCATTCCACTGGGAGATTCTCCCTTGAATTGGAATTCCAGAGCAAAGAAGGTCCCATCTCTGGATCTTTCAGCATCCAAAACATCTCCATGCATCCAGGATGAGAGGGGCTGGCTGGAGCACGACTCTACCTCCCACCTCCTTCCCCACAGAGGATGGGAATTCCTCCTGAGTCCCAGATTGCTTCCCTCCTTGGTTGGTTTCTGCCCGTTGTTTGAAAGTAACCAAGGAGAGAAGCAGCCTGAATTGAGGAGAAGCCTCCTAACAGTGAGGACAATCAGCCAGTGGGACGTCTTGCCTTCAGAGTTTGTAGATGCTCCATCCTGGGAGGTTTTTAAGAAGAGGCTGGACAGCCACCTGTCTGATATGATATAGGGTCTCCTGCTTGAACAGGGGGCTGGACTAGAAGACCTTCAAAGTCCCTTCCAGCTCTGGTATTCTGTTGAAGCATAACCATGGACAGGAACTGAGGTTCAATCCAACATCCAGATAATAGAGACAAACAATGAAGCAGGAAATCATATTCTCCTTATGGAACTGCCAAGGAGAAAACCCACACCCACACTGGCAGGAGAAGTCACTGCATATAAACAGGTAGCAACACCACACACTCAGTTGCACTGTTGGTGTTACACAATTGGATAATGAAACATTTGCGAGAAAACAACCAAGCTCAGAGAGCAGCAGAAATTCCACAGTTCAAGGAGAGCGAGAGAGATTCTACTGAATCCATCGTAGCCTCTTGTAAGACGTAGGATATTACATGAAGCCATGAAGCCACACCATGCTTAATTTTAGGAGACAGCAGGTCTTCTTCTATCATGAGGCCACTCTGCAACTCCTCCCCTACTCACCAACACAGGTGTAGTGGCATTCCTTTTTGGTCTTAAAATTGTTGGCATTGCCCTGGCATCCCCCATAAATAAAATCCTGGCATTTATTTGAAGCCGGGTTGTAGTAGAAGCGAGGGATTCTGGCTCTACATGGTCCAGTTTCAGCAGGAAGATAACACAACTCTGTGACAAACAGAAGGGAAGGTGTTATTTCATCAGGTACCACAACCAACTACAACGTATTTCCCCAACCTGGAGCCCTCCTAGCATACTCAGGTTGGAAGCAGTCAGGAGCCATTTCAGATGCTTTCCTCTGGTTCCCTGCTCTGGTAATTGGATCCGATGGCTGAGAGGATTGTTCCTGTGGCTTAAGATCCTGATTCTGCTGCTGCTCTAGGCAAAGAGAGGTCAGCCCTACCCTAAAACTGTGTCTCTCTTTCTTGGGGACCCCTCCCATTTCTGTCCCCTATGTTGGGGGTCTCTCCTTTAGGAGACAGGAAGTTGTGCAGCGGAATGTGCAGCTAGAGAAACGTTGCTAGTAGACACACGGATAGAATCTCAGACACTGCTAGTAAGAACAAGTAGCTTGACTTGTGATGAAAAAGAAACTACTGCTTCATAAGCAGTGATAGTAGATATTGAATCAAACACAGTCCTTAACTCAAAAACGATTGCTTATAGTTGCAATCCACAATTCTTCCTTGTTCAGTCAGTCAGTCAGCCAGCCAGTAAAGGCGAGCAAGCAGAGAGAGAGAGAGAGAGAGAGAGAGAGAGAGAGAGAGAGAGAGAGAGAGAGAGAGAGAGAGAGAGAGAGAGCTAGCTCTCCTGGCTTCCTCTTATTGTTGAGTTAATTACAGCTGCTAATTACATTCAATCATTTAAAGTAACAAAGACCATTTGTCATCATGGCTTACATATATTGCCTACCCAACACTAGGAGTATACTCCTAACACCCTATTCAGCTGACGCCCAACCACCCTCTCCAGAACATCCCCAGAAGAAGCCCCATCAAGCCAGAGGTTCTAGACTGGGGGTATCTGATTTCCCTTCCCTGGGGAGAACTCTGACCCCTTCAGCCCCTCCCTGCCAAGGGTCCCCAGATCTTTCTGAAAGCTCACTTGGACGGTCCTGGCTGTAGACGGGGGTCAGCTCTGCCCAGAGGGTGAGGAGTCCCAGCAGGAGAAGAAGACCTCCAGAAGACATGGTGAAGCTGCCTGACCCACACCTGGGCTGCGCGCATTAAATAGTCTCGCGACTGGGAATTTCACATTCAGGAAGGAGGAAGACATAATGCAGTGACAACACAAATTCTTCCCTCTTTCACAAGATGGTGGAACAAGAGGTCAGGCTGGTCCCTGCTGATGTCAATGGGTCATTTCTCTGGTCAAGCAAAACTCGCCTTTCCAGACTTGCAGCAGAGCCAGAAAAGTCCCATCTTAAGGAGTTGGAGGGGTGCCCTGGTTGAATTTGGAATATGGGGCTGTTTGGCTGGGGGGGATGACATTACTTCCTTGTCAGGACTGCCCTGGGGTTGTGATGGCAAAAGTGATGAGATTTCTCCTCCTTGGTTTGGGACCGCAGAGAAAGTTCAGGGAACGAGGCTCCAGTATTATAGGCAGAATATAATATAATGTAATGTAATGTAATGTAATCATAGCATAGCATAACATAACATAACATAACATAACATAACATAACATGGCATAGCAGTTGGCTTCAACTCCACACCTGTGGATATGGTCACTTACACTTGACATTCCTGGGTCATGGAGGATGTAAACATAGATTTACAAGGAGAGAAGCAACCTTCAATTAAGGAGAAAGTTCCTAAAGGTGAGGACAATTAACCAGTGAAACAACTTCCCTCCAGAAGTTGTGGGGGCTCCATCACTGGAGGTTTTCAAGAAGAGACTGGACAGCCATTTGCCTAAAATGGCATTGGGTCTCCTCCTTTGGGCAGAGGGTTGGACTAGAAGACCTCCAGATCTTTTATTCTACGCTTCTCCATCGCCTAAATGAGAGGACGCCTAAATTAAGTCTTGTGCACTTCAGCTCCCAGAATTCCCTGGACCTCCATAGCTATCTGGAGAGCTGTGGAGACCCCTGACCAAGATGGTTGGGAGTTGGAGAAGTTCTTCCTAAGTGGGTGGTCCAGTCGGGGATGGTGATAGACCACCTCCAGGCTTGGTCCTTTCTCTCTCCTGTTCAGTGAACTCTATGGTGGAAGAGATCAATCATCAGCCTGTGATGGGGGAGCATGGAACCCACAGAGTAAGCTTTCCTCCCACTTGGCTTCAACCACACAACCCACAGAATGAGGAAACTGAAGCATTTACAGGGCAGATTCCTCAAGATGTGCTGCAAAACCCAGTTTGCTCAACCTCCGGGCAAACGTTTCACCTCCTGTTCATGGCCCCTTCTTGCACAGAACATGTGAGTAAACTACTATGGACATGTTGCAGCACCTGACTCCTCCTCCTCAAGAGTCAGCCCAGTCATGGGACGTTGGAAACGAAGACGCTGAGAAGGGAGGAATTGTGACCTTCCAGGTGGGGTCTTAGATTCTTCTTCTCTCAGCTGGGCTCCTCCTCCAGGGCACTGGAAAATACCCCATTGTGTCCAGTTCTGGTCACCAGACCTTCAGAAGGACATGATGGAAATGGAAAAGGTGCAGAGGAGGGCAACCAGAAGGATTAAGGGGGCTGGAACCCCTTCCTTACCATCTGAGGCTGCAACGGCTGGGCCTCTTCACTCTAGAACGACGGCGCTTGAGAGGTGACCTGATTGACGTCTATCAAATCATGCACGGTGTGGACAATGTCGAAAAGGAAAAACTGTTTTCCCTATCACACAACACTAGAATTAGGGGGCACCATGAAACCTTTGGAAGCTAGACCTCCAACAAATAAGAGGAAGTACTTTTCCACCCAGAGGATCCCTGGTCTATGGAACTCCCTGCCAGAAGAAGTGGTGACAGCTGTCAGCCTCGACACCTTTAAGAAAGGATGAGAGGAGTTCATGGAGAACAAGGGTATCCACGGCTATCATTATGGATGCCTAAGGACACCCTCCGGGATGGAGAGATAATAATAAATAATAATTTATTAAATTTATAGACCGCCCCCTCTCACCGAAGGGACTAGGGGCGGTGTACAGGAAAAATTAAAAAACATCTAAAAACATACAATACATACATAATGAAAATCGAATAAAATAACCCTGTACTGAAATTTGTAAACATTAAAAATTGTATCCCATTAAAACCAAATAAACTATTTAAATTACAGACTGGGGCGAGGAGCATAAATTAGGCCAAGCTGGCCTGATGGAACAGATACGTTTTGACTTTTTGGCGGAAGGAGCGGAGGTCCGTGGTAGTTCTAATATCAGGGGATAGGAGGAGCTGAGGGGGATGAAACGCCGCAAGAGACGCCTAGAGAGCAGATGGAGATCCTCTCGCTCCGAAGCCGACCGAACACTAGTGAGAGCCCATATTAGGACTTACTTAGTGTCAATAAGGGTGGCCTAACGTGAGTATTGTGCCACCCTCATTGCATCCGCAGATAACCGCCCTGCCGCCCTGTTTGGGCTGACCTGCTCCCTCCTTCACCAGAGGCCGTGGGAAGCCCCTCTGCAGGGACGAGCAGAGGAATTTGGGAATTTGGGTGTCCTCCTGGATTCCAGGCTGTCCATGGAGGACCATGTGGCAGCCATGGCCAGGGGGGCATTTCATCAGGTACGGCTGATGCGCCAATTGCGCCCCTTACTGGACCGGGCTGCCCTTCGCACAGTCACTCAAGCACTCGTGACATCCCAGCTCGACTACTGCAATGCTCTCTACATGGGGCTTCCCTTGAGGTGCACTCGAAAGCTACAGCTAGTCCAGAATACGGCCGCGCGGGTGATTACGGGAGCCTCCAGATACTCCCACATAACACCGCTCCTGCGCGAGCTGCACTGGCTACCTGTGGTCTTTCGGGTGCGCTTCAAGGTTTTGACGACCATCTTTAAAGCGCTCCATGGCTCGGGACCTAGTTACAGGCGGAACCCGAGTCACCTATTTGGTTCCGCCCCAGGCGCCTGATGGACCCGCGCCCCGATGGAGGATCTCGTGGCCGCATGGAATACTGCGGCCACGGGAGCCTTGGATCGGGTCGCGCCCTTGCGGCCTCTCTTGCGGCGGCGAGCCACCCTGGCCCCTTGGTTTACCGAGGAGCTAAGGGTGATGAAACGCCACAAGAGATGCCTAGAGAGGAGATGGAGATCTACTCGGTCTGAATCTTGGCCGGCCTAGGTCAATCTCCCGTCTAATAGGGTTTTAGGGGTTTTTAGTCAATTTATAATTGGGGATTTTAGCGCAGGGATAATTTTAGTTTAATCTATTTTTACTTACTCTATTTATGTATTTTCTATTGCCATTTTAAATTTCCCTGTGCACCGCTCCAAGTCCCTTTGGGGAGAGGACGCGGTATACAAATAAAATTATTATTATTATTATTATTATTATTATTATTATTATTATTATTATTATTATTATTATTATTATTATTATTATTATTATTATTATTATTATTATTATTACTATTATTACTATTATTACTATTATTACTATTATTACTATTATTATTATTATTATTATTATTATTATTATTATTATTATTATTATTATATTTGAGACCGTCTCCTGCCCCATACATCCCTTCGTCCGATCCGCTCCCACAGAGAGGGCCTACTCAGGGTGCTGTCGGCCGGGCAATGCCAGTTGGCGACACCCAGGGGAAGGGCCTTCTCTGTGGCGGGCCCGGCCCTCTGGAACGACCTACCCCCTGAACTACGTACCATCTCAGACCTCCGCCTCTTCCGCCAGTGTCTTAAGACACACCTTTTCCATCAAGCCGGCCTAGCATAACCTCCTGTTGTGACCGCTCTTAGATAGTTTTAATTTGGGGGATTTTATACGATTTTAGCACAGGGTGGGGATTTAATAGTTTTTTAAATTTTGTATTTTGTTATATTTGTTATGTTTTTAAATTTCCTGTGCGCCGCCCTGGGTCCTTTTTGGAGAAGGTGCGGGGTATAAATTTGAATTAAAAAAAAAAAAGTTAGTTCGGTTTTCAACTGGATAGGTGCTGAATTAGGTCTCAGGGGGAGGGGCTCTCTGCTTAGTGGTGGGGTGGTGGTGGCAGAGCTGGGTGCCCCTGTCCTTGCCAGGGTGGGACAACTTGTTTTGGCCAACTCACCATGGGACAATTCAAGGGGGGATAATGCAAGAGAGGAGCAAGTGAATTGCAGCTGGTCTTGTCTTGCATTAAGTTTGAACCTTTCTCAACCTTGAGAGTTCTGAAGACTTTGGTGAGTGTGGAGTCCCATCGACATTGAATTGTCCTGTGGCAAGTTGTTCCACGGTGAGTTGGCTGGGGTGAATCAACTCTATCCCTGGCTTCCTTCATGGAGGATGGCTTGCAGACCAATGCACGGTGTCAAGATTGAAAAATGCTCAAGCTTCTTGTGACCACTGTTGCTTTTCAGATTGCTAAAGAACTGGGGGAAGGGAAGGGGGGGATGGAATGTGAAGGCTGCAAACTTCAACTGTGGGAGCCAAGGACACTGCTGCAGGTGTCTGCCAAGAGGTGAACTGTTATCAAAACAACGTATTAGTTTCTAATTGGACAATGTGATCTGTTCCATGGGAGGAGGGGATGAAACTCATGTTTAGTTATGCAGGGTTGCATGGGAAAATTTAGAGCTGGTTTTGCTTTCTTCGGTGCCAAAATGATGAACTCAATAAAGTTTTGCTTCTGAGAATATTAAAGTTCCTGAAAGTGTCTGCTTTTGTTGGGTCCGTTAGTTTGGCAGATGACACACAGAAGATTCCAGAATCCCCAGCCTTTGAGAGATCCTTGTCTGACCAGCCCCTCATCCTCAGACATGGGGAGGACACCCATAAGTGGGAGGGGGAGAGCCTCCAGGGGACAGAAAAAAACACCACTCAGAGAGAAGTAGGGACCAATGCCTTTATTTTGAGGAAAGAAGAATAGGTCCACCGTGTATTTGAGGGGAAGGGTCCCCATGACACCTAGTTGGCCTTTGGTCCAAGTTGAGACACCAGACAAAATTCAGAAAAGTTGGATGGTGAATCTTGACTGACAGGAACCTGTAGAAAGAGAATCCATTAGGGTGTTTCTGCTCAGAGGTATCTTCCATGCTCTAAATTCAAATTCAAATTTATTCGATTTATAAACCGCCCCCTCTCCCCAAAGGGACTCGGGGCGGTGTACAGGAAAAATTTAAAAACCATATAAAACATACAATATATACAAAGTTAAAAATGAATTAAATTATTAAGCCCTCTCTACATGGGGCTTCCCTTGAGGTGCACTCGAAAGCTACAGCTAGTCCAAAACGCAGCCACGCGGGTTATTATGGGAGCCACTAGATGCTCCCACATAACACTGATCCTGCGCGAGCTGCATTGGCTTCCTGTGGCCTTTCGGGTGCGCTTCAAGGTTCTGACAACTATCTTTAAAGCGCTTCATGGCTCGGGGCCTAGTTATATGCGAGACCGCCTCCTTCCCCATACATCCCTTAGACCGATACGCTCCCACAGAGAGGGCCTCCTCAGGATGCCGTCGGCCGGACAATGCCAACTGGCGACACCCAGGGGAAGAGCCTTCTCTGTGGCGGGGCCAGCCCTCTGGAATGACCTACCCCCTGAATTACGTACCATCACCGACCTCCGCCTCTTCCGCCAATGTCTCAAGACATATTTGTTTCAACAAGCCGGCCTAGCCTAACCTCCCATGGGGACTTTTAAGTAGTTTTAAATTGGGTTTTTAAATTTTGGTTTTAGCGCAGGATAGGTTTATTTAATAGTCTTTTAAATTATATTTATTGTATTTTGTATGTTTTTTTAATTTCCTGTGCGCCGCCCTGGGTCCTCTGTGGAGAAGGGCGGGATACAAATTTAAATAAATAAAAATTAATTAATTAATTAATTAATTAAACCTGTACTAAAATTTAAAAACATTTAAAATACAACCCACCTAAGCTAAAATTCCCTAAAGTCTGATATCCATATATGTGTTTGGCAGATGTTATATTGAGAGAGTCAAAACTGTTACGCAAGACCAGCTTGCTGAAAGAGATAGGTTTTAAGTGAACAGCGAAAGAGGGGAAGGTCCGTGATAGTGCGAAGTTCGGGGGGTAGGTCGTTCCAGAGGGCCAGCCCTGTCACAGAGAAGGCCCTACCCCTGTGCACCGCAAGCCGGCACTGACCAGCGGTTGGTACCCTCAGTAGGCCCTCTCTGTGGGAGCGTATTGGACGTAGGGAGGTGTGTGGCAGGAGACGGTCCCGCAAGTAGCTAGGCCCCAAGCCATGGAGTGATTTGAAGATGGTAACAAGCACCTTGAAGCGCACCCGGAAGGCCACCGGTAGCCAGTGCAGCTCGCGCAGGAGAGGTGTTATGTGGGAGTAACGAGAAGCTCCCATAATCCCCCACGCGGCCGCATTCTGAACCAACTGGAGCCTCCGGGTGCACCTCAAGGGGAGCCCCATGTAGAGAGCGTTACAATAGTCTAAGCGAGACGTCACGAGTACCTGAGTGACAGTGCGGAGGGCATCTCGGTCCAGAAAGGGACGCAACTGGCGTACCAGGCGAAACTGGTAGAATGCCCCCCTGGTCACGGCCGTCACATGGTCGTCTAGGGACAGCCGGGAATCCAGGAGGACGCCCAATTTGCGAGCCCTTTCCATGGTGGCCAATGACTCACCCCCGATAACCAGCGATGGAGTAAGCTGGCTATGCTGAGATGCCGGAAACCACAGCCACTCGGTCTTGGACGGGTTGAGCCGAAGTTTGTTACTTCCCATCCAGAGCCACGCGGCTTCTAAACACCGGGACATCACTTCGATGGCATCGTTGGGGTGGTTGGGGGTAGATATGTACAGCTGAGTATTGTCAGCGTACAGATGGTACTCTACCCCACAACCTCTGCTGAAGTCTTACACCCAGGAGGCCCCAAGCCTTGCCCTGCATAATCTTACAACAATGTGGAATTCAAAAGGTTGTTGGACCATCAGTGACAGACCTGGAGGACCTCTCTGAGTGCTACAGTTTGTAGGAGGTTCACCCAACCAAGACATTGGCCTTGATGCCCTCCTGGGTGTCATCAGTCCAGAGACCAATGGCTGTCCATATCTGCAGGTGAGTTGGATCAAAGTGGTGGGGTTTGCCTTTCTTCTCTCAAAAAAGTCCAGTTGCCCACAAATTTAATTGGAGGTCCACCCTTCCAGGAGAAAAGAAGGACTCTCAGGAGGAGAAAGTAGGAGGCAAGTGGGAGGAAAGGTGGCTACCCCAAGAGTCAAGAGGCTACCAAATAATAAGGACCATCCCCAATTGAAGTATAGACCTTCTCTGACAATCCAAAATAAGGACTTGCATGATGAAGGGTGGGATCTTCTGCTCCTGTGTCTCTTTCTACCAAATGTCCCCATTCCAGAAGCATTCAAGCGGGGGTCACTATTCAAGTAAGAATAGAGGAGGAGGAGGAGGAGGAGGAGGAGGAGGAGGAGGAGGAGGAGGAGGAGGAGGAGGAGGAGAAGACCTCAAAGACTCAGTCAGGTTACTACCATCAGAGAATAGGCGTTACCTATTAGGTAGGAAGAACTTCATCCTCTGTTCCACCAACTGTCCTTCCCTGCATCAGGAGACCTTGCTCAGGTCTTAGTCACTTCCTGGTGGACTACTGCAATCCACTCTAAGTGGGGCTGTCCTAGAAATTGCTCTGCAATGTGACAACAGGTGCTGTTACGGAGTCTTCAGCCAATGCCCAGAAGCCTCCATTACTCTTAGGGCTGCAGTGTCTCCCTTCAGAGTACAATTAAAGGCAAACCTTTGAAGCTCTACGTGGAATATCTCATGGCCCCTATCGTCCCATCTGCCCCCCCCCACGTGCTCTGACCAGGGGTCTGGCTCCATTTGATGAAATGATGCCAACTTGTGGCACCCAGGAGGGGCAGGAGCCTCATGGGACAGTCTTCTCCCAACCTATGGCTGCCTTGATCCTGCTGGAGAACCCTGTCTCTTCCCAGGGACTCGCGATGTGCCAGAGCCTCTGTTAAATGCTGATGGGCTGTCATTGTATTGATCTAATATTCATTTAGTTTACTTTACTTCATTGTCATTCACACGATACAATGAAATTAAATGCCGTCTTTAGTGTATCTTATAACTATAAAAATAAGAACACAAACATGCATCCTTTACTTTCCTTTATCATTGAAATTGAAAACCCGAGATTGCACTATACCATGGAATTCAATATGGCTACTGCCCTGGGACAGAAGCTGTTTTTCAGCCTATTTGCCTTTGTTTTTATTGTCCTGTACCGTCTGCCAGAGGGTAATAGTTAAAAAAAACGGGTGCCCAGGATGAGACGGATCTTTAAGGATGTTTTGAACTTTCTTAAAGCAACAGGAGCTCTAAAGCTATTCCAAGGAGGGGAGAGACCTTGACCCTCTGGGGTGCTGTCTTATCTGCCCCTGTGCAGTTGGCAAACCAGACACAGGTGCAATAAGTTAAGATACTCTCTATGGTGCAGAGGTAGAAGGTCCCCAGCAGTTTTCCATCGTTGTTGTTTCCTGGAAAGTCTCAGGTAGTATCATCTCTGCTGAGCCCTTTTGACCAGGGGTGCAATGTGAGTTGTCTCAGGTCAGGTCCTCTTTTACAACAACACCCAGAAACTTAAACTGGCCCCTTGTTCCACTCGGTCTCCATGGATAAGCAAGGGCTGGGTCTTTGATCTATCCCTTCTACGCTCCACTAGAAGTTCCTTGGTCTTATTGGTGTTAAGGACCAAGGTATTGTCTCCACACCAAGAAAGCAACCAATAGGCTTGTAGAACTCATAGACCAGTGATGGAGCCCACCCACATAACTTAATGCCCCCCCTCACCACAGAGACCAGAGTGGGGGTTGGGGATGCTCAAGTGTGCTCCTGCCCCCAAAAACCTTCTTACTCCGGCAGGTGAGAGTCCGGTTGCTAAACACCCCACACCCCCTATCAAAGAGGATCCTGGGCACTGGTCAATAGATAAATGAGGAAGGCAGCTGCCTCCACCGGTGAAAGACAAGAGGCAAAGAGACAAGTAAAGAGGGTTCTTTCACTCATGCTGGCTGCTTTGTTTCCCCCCCCCCCAAAGGGAAATGAGGAGAGAGCTGCCTGCACAGAGGAGGGGGGGGGGACAAACAGCAAGGAAAGAATTGGATTCCAGCAATCAGGATTTAATAGCACGGGGGGGGGGGGAACAGCAGCCAGCACAAGTGAAAGAAACCTCTTTACTTGTCTCTTTGCCTCTTGTTTTTCGCCCGTGCAGGCAGCTGCGTTCCTCGTTTCCCTTTGGATTCCAGCGATCAGGCAGGACCCCATTTAATAGCAAGGGTGGGGGGGAACAGAGCAGCCAGCATGAGTAAAAGAAGCCTCTTTTCTTCTATCTTTGCCGCTTGTCTTTCGCTCCTGCAGGCAGCGCTTTCCTCATTTCCGTTTGCATTGAGCTGTTTTTCGCCCTTTGGAGGCTTCAGGGAATCCTCCGGAGAGTGAAAAACCACTGAAAAATAGGCTGGCCAGTGCGCGCATGCCCGCTACAGCTGACAGGGCAAACCTTGCGTGCCCTCAGAAATGGCTCCGCGTGCCGCCTCTGGCACGTGTTTATTTATTTATTTTATTTATTTCGAATTTATACCCCGCCCTTCTCCTTGTTAGGACCCAGGGTGGCGCACAGGCATTATTAAAACCACAATAAGAACAGTATAAATCAATTTAAAACATATTAAATTAATTAAAACCCGTGCTAAAACCATTTAAAACCCTACCAAACAGCAATTTATACATAAAAAGTCAGAAGCGGGGGGCTATGCTAGGCTGGCTTGTTGGAATAAATATGTCTTAAGACGTTGGCGAAAGAGGCGGAGGTCCAAGGTAGTGCGAAGGTCGGGGGGTAGGTCGTTCCAGAGGGCCAGGCCTGTCACAGAGAAGGCCCTTCCCCTGGGTGTCGCCAACCGGCATTGCCCAGCCGACGGCACCCAGAGAAGACCCTCTCTGTGGGAGCGGATCGGACGAAGGGATGTATAGGGCAGGAGGCGGTCTCGTATATAGCTAGGCCCTGAGCCATGGAGCGATTTAAAGATGGTCGTCAACACCTTGAAGCGCAATCGAAAGGCCACAGGCAGCCAGTGCAGCTCGCGCAGGAGAGGTGTTATGTGGGCTTGCCTTGGGGCACCCATAATCACCCACGCGGCCGCATTCTTTACTAACTGTAGCCTTTGAGTGCACCTCAAGGGGAGCCCCATGTAGAGAGCGTTACAGTAGTCCAGCCGAGAAGTCACAAGCGCTTGAGTGACTGTGCGAAGAGCCCCCCGGTCCAGTAAGGGGCGCAACTGGCGTATCAGGCGTACCTGATAAAACGCACCCCTGGCCACGGCCACCACATGGTCCTCCATGGACAGCCGGGAATCCAGGAGGACACCCAAATTGCGCGCCCTCTCCACGGGGGCCAGTTGTTCGCCCCCAATGGCCAGTGTTGGACTTATCTGGCTGAACTGGGGTGCTGGAAACCACAGCCACTCGGTCTTGGACGGGTTGAGTTTGAGTTTGTTCCTACCCATCCAGACCCGTACGGCCTCCAAACACCGGGACAGCACCTCGACGGCATCGTCAGGGTGGTCTGGGGTGGATATGTACAAATGGGTGTTGTCAGTGTACAGATGGTATTCCACCCCAAAACCACGGATGATCTTGCCCAGCGGCTTCATATAGGTGTTGAACAGAAGTGGCAGAAGGACTGACCCCTGAGGAACCCCACATGTGAGGGGCCTCGGGGCCAACCTCTGCCCTCCTGCCAACACCCATTGCGACCGACCAGAGAGGTAGGACGAGAACCACCGCAGGATGGTACCTCTCAGCCCCAACCCCCCCAGTCGGTGCAATAAGATACCATGGTCGATGGTATCAAAAGCCGCTGAGAGGTCTAATAGGACCAGGATAGAGGAGCAACCTCTATCCCGAGCCCTCCAGAGATCATCAACCAACGCGACCAATGCCGTCTCGGTGCTGTGACCGGGCCGGAAGCCGTGCCATAGGTTCGCCATCACTGTCATAGACCTTGTAGATCCACCATCAGAGATCAGTCCAACCACTGTTGTATCCTCTGCACATGTAGTAATAGTATTACTAACATGTTGCCTGTTGATCTGTGCCCTGATGGGGTTTTTTTGCATTGTTGAATTAGCTTTCCTTGCATTTTGATTTCCTAAGACACCCAGAGTCACCCGGGTTGAGTAGGGTGGTCCTATCAATGTTTGAGACAAAGGAATCCATGCGTGGCTGGGCGTGGAGCGTGACACGGTACGACTGATGGATTTACACATCACTGTCCCTTCCTTTCAGCACCGAGGAAACATGGGCAGGCCCCATGTGCTGGGGTTGTGTGAGGACTTCCCATGGGTGAGGGGTCATATTCCCAAAGGGCTATGGGTCAGCATCTGCTGCCCTTCAGAGCTCTCTGGCCCTTTCACACCCATCCCCCCCCCCAGGCCTGACTCCTTCCTCCTGGTCTCCTAGGAGGTGGTGAGGACAGTGACAGGGCTTCCCAAAGGCCCCAGAGAACGAATGGAAGCCATGGCTCTGGAGCTTCCTGCAACCTTTGGGGCCTCAACATAGTCGAAGGGAGGAATTTAGAAGAAATCACAGATAAATGGCAGGGTGAGGGGGGCTTCTTTCCCTCAAGGAGCAAAGGAGACTGGGTCCCCTCCCCAATCTGTTAATCCCAGAGTCGGACCCTCTCTTGAGGCTCAGCTGAGAGGGAACTTCCCCTTCTCTCCCCCTCCCCCGTCTGTCCTTCTGTCCCTCCACCAGTCCCACCTCAGAAGGACGGAGACCTTGATGTCCTCAAGACAAGACTGGGACCTTCTCCTTTCCTCACCATCCAAGGTCCATTCTGGGATCTCTGAATCCCCACAGAGAAGTATAGGAACTCAGTGCTCTTACCTTAGACAGGATCCTTGCAGTCAATACTGCAACCATAAGGGCAACACTTCTTTTTCCCACCGCACGTCCAGTCACTTCTACAGTTCACGAGACAAAGGGTGATGGTGCCTGGAGGGACCTTGGGACACACCCCGGGTTTTTCTGCAAAAGAGACGATCCCAAGGCTGAGAGAATCCTCTGGAACTGGAATCCCAGATCAAGCAAGATCCCATCTCTGGACCTTTCCTTAACCAAAACATCTCCATGCTTCCAGATGAGACATGGCCAGGTGGACCAGGATCCTCCCTCCCCCATCATCCCCTGCTGCCCCCCAAAACACAGCCATGGACAGCCATTTCCTCATTCTGGAATCTTCTGGGCTGGGCAAAACTTACTTAACACCAGTCTCATTTAGTAACAGAAATATTGGGTTCAGTGGTGCTCATATGTTGAGGACTATCTGTGGAATGCAGAATAAGAGAGTTTGAAGGGGACCTTGGAGGTCTTCTAGTCCACCCCATGCCCAAGCAGAAGATCCTATAGTGTTCTAGGTTCAAGGAGAAGCTTCCCAGTGCATATCCAGTCATTTTCACACTTTGCAATACAAGGAGTGACTTTGCCCGGAGGGGCCTTTTTACACACCCCGGGCTTTTCTGCAAAAGAGAAGATCCCAAGGCCAAAGGTCACACTGAGCAGGCAGACCAGACAGGAAACCGATTCTGTTTTGTTGTCCAGCTACCTTAACAGAATCTTGCAGGCCTGAAAGGACAAATCTCCGGCTATCTCCTATGAAGCCTAAGAAAGTAGGGAAGGTCCCTTCTCTTCTCTTCCTTTCCCTTCCCCCCTCTCCACTTCCTTCCCTTCCCTACTGCTCTCCTCTCCCCCCCCCCCCCCCCGTCCCTTCCTTCCCTTCACCTCTCCTCTCCTCTTATGCAGCTGTGGGATTCGCCATCTCTTATCTGACGGTTCCTTTGGCAGCATCTCCTCGCCCGGTCTCCCAAAGTCTTTCACACACCCCATTCCACTGGGAGATTCTCCCTTGAAATGGAATTCCAGAGCAAAGAAGGTCCCATCTCTGGTTCTTTCAGCAGCCAAAACATCTCCATGCATCCAGGATGAGAGGGGCTGGCTGGAGCACGACTCTACCTCCCACCTCCTTCCCCACAGAGGATGGGAATTCCTCCTGAGTCCCAGATTGCTTCCCTCTTTGGTTGGTTTCTGCCCCTTGTTGGAAAGTATCCAAGGAGAGAAGCAGCCTGAATTGAGGAGAAGCCTCCTAACAGTGAGGACAATCAGCCAGTGGGACGTCTTGCCACCAGAGGTTGTAGATGCTCCATCCTGGGAGGTTTTTAAGAAGAGGCTGGACAGCCACCTGTCTGAAATGATATAGGGTCTCCTGCTTGAGAAAGAGGCTGGACTAGAAGACCTTCAAAGTCCCTTCCAGCTCTGTTATTCTGTTGAAGCATAACCATGGACAGGAACTGAGGTTCAAGCCAACATCCAGATAATAGAGACAAACAATGAAGTAGGAAATCATATTCTCCTTATGGAATTGCCAAGGAGAAAACCCACACCCACACTGGCAGGAGAAGTCACTGCATATAAACAGGTAGCAACACCACACACTCAGTTGCACTGTTGGTGTTACACAATTGGATAATGAAACATTTGCAAGAAAACAACCAAGCTCAGAGAACACCAAGGACCCTACAGTCCTCCTCCTCCTCCTCCTCCTCCTCCTCCTCCTCCTCCTCCTCCTCCTCCTCCTCCTCCTCCTCCTCCTCCTCCTCTCTGCAAACTCCTCTCCCTTCTAGCAGAGTATTTGGGTCATGAATTGATGTGCAAGAAAACCACCCAGCTCAGAGAGGAGCAGAAATTCCACAGTTCAAGGAGAGCGAGAGAGATTCCCTTCTACTGAATCCATCGCAGCCTCTTGTAAGAACCAGAGTCAGAGTTCCACGTAAGAGACCCAAGGCCATCCAAGCCCTTTGGGGAGCATCTCCAGGGCTGCCAACCAGGATATTACACGAATCCACCCCAGGCTTAATTTTAGGAGAGAGCAGGTCTTCTTCTATCCAGAGGCCACTCCCCAACTCCTCCCCTACTCACCAACACAGGTGTAGTGGCACTGCTCTTTGGTCTCAAAATTGTTGGCATTGCCCTTGCAACCACCATAAATAAATCCTTCACATGTGTTTAAGGTCGAATTGTAGTAGAAGCGAGGCATTCTGGCTTTACATGGTCCGGTTTCAGCAGGAAGATAACAAAACTCTGTGACAAATGGAAGGGAAGGTGTTATTTCATCAGGTAGCACAAACACCTTCAACGTATTTCCCCAATCAGTTGCCCTCCTAGCATGCTCAGGTGGGAAGCAGTCGGGAGCCATTTAAGATGCTTTCCTTTGGTTCCCTGCTCTGGGGATTGGATCAGGTGGCTGAGAGGATTGTTCCTGTGGCTGAAGATTCTCTCTTTCACCCTGTATGGCATTCAGTTTATTCAAAGAAAGTTAAAACACAAAGCACCAACATATTTTTTTAAAGGCAAAATAATTTAAAAAGAAACTTTAAAAAGTTGGGGGAGACTAACACATATACAGATAGTATCTTCCCCACTTGAATGAGGATAAATAGAATACAGCAGTGTTAATTCCCCACCTCTTGTGAAACAGTCCCAAAGAAACTTAAACTACTTAATCTGTTCACAAATGCTTAGCCTGTCATCTCTACACTATGTTAATAACAACATAGTTTACACAGGAAATTGCTTTTATTTTTGTGAGTTAAAACCCCCAATTCTGCTAAAGATAGAGTAGGTCGGCCTTCCCCTGATACTGCATCTCTCGTTCTTGGGGGGGGGGGGCTCCCATTTCTGCCTCCTGTTCAGCACACGCCCAACTACCCTCTCCAGAACCTCTCCAGAAGCAGAAGTCCCACCAACCAGAGGATCTTTGCGATCACATCATAAGCAGCTGCGTTCTTTTCGCTGATGATGGAAAACTATTCAACACCACCGAGAATGTGACGAGCTCCACTCTGTCAAGGACCTTGGAGTAGTCATCTCACACGATCTAAGTGCCAGAGGCCACTGTAAGAGCATTGCCAAGAACTAGGGCATCCAAAGCCTTTGCTGGACCAGTCCTCGAATACAGCTCGTCTGCCTGGAACCAGCACTGTATATCGGACATAAATATACAATCGAGCGGGTCCAGAGATATTTCACGAGGAGAGTCCTCCACTCCTCTGCTCTCAACAGAGTCCCTTCTGCCCCCAGGCTTGAGATTTTGGGTTTACACAACTTAGAACTTCACGATCTTCGATCCAACCTAAGTATAATATTTAAAATTATCCACTACAATGTCCTATCTGTCATTGACTTCCTCAGCTTCAACCACAACCACACACGAGCTCCCAATAGATGACAAAGATATGGGAAATTGCTCCAAATTCAATTGCAGAAAATCCGACTTCAGTAACAGAGAGGTCAATGGCTGGAATGCACTTCCTGACTCTGTGGTTTCTTCCCCAAACCTACAAAAACCTTAACCTTAGACTGTCTACTGTCGACCTCAACCCCTTCCAAAGAGGTCTTTAAAGGGTGTGCATAAGCACAGCAACATGCCTACTTTCTCTGTCCTAATGTTCCCTTGCATTCATATTCATTTCATCTATTCATAATCATGTCTATACTTATATCTGTTATCTACTTCATATTTGATGAAATAAAAATAGATAGATAGATAGATAGATAGATAGATAGATAGATAGATAGATAGATAGATAGATAGATAGATAGATAGATAGATAGATAGATAGATACCCCTCCCTGCTGAGGGTACCCAGATCATTCAGAAGGCCCTACCTGGCCGGCCCTGGGCGGAGATGGGGGTCAGCTCTGCCCAGAGGGTGAGGAGTCCCAGCAGGAGAAGAAGACCTCCAGAAGTCATGCTGAAGCCGTCTGACCCACCCTTGGGCTCCCTGCTTTAAATAGTCTCACAAGTGGGAATTTCACATCCAGGAAGCAGGAAGACGTAATGCAATGAGAACACAAATTCTTCCCTCTTTCACAAGATGGGGGAACAAGAGGTGGGGAACCTGAGGGTTGGATTGGCTGAGCGGTTTGCAGGAGGTCAGGCTGGTCCCTGCTGATGTCAACGGATCATTTCTCTGGCCAAGCAAAACTCCAGAGTTGCAGCAGAGCCGGGAAAGTCCCGTTTTAAGGAGTTCGGGGGTCCCTGGTGGAGGGTGGAATATGGAGGCTGCCTGGCTGTGGGGGGAAGACGTCACTTCCTTGCCAGGGCTGCCCTGGGGTTGTGATGGCAGAGGGGAGGATATTTCTCATTTCATTTATTTCATTTATATACCGCCATTCTCCCTCTCGTGACTCAGGGCGGTGAACAGCCACAATAAAAAGAGGAAATGCAAAAGTTAAAATAACCAATTAGTAAATATTAAATAATTTGGCCTATTATTATAAAACCCAATACTAAAACCCAATTAAAAGGCTATGACAGGCCGGCTGCATGAAATAGATGTGTCTTCAGAGCCCGACGGAAGAGACGGAGGTCTGAGATTGTACGTAATTCAGGGGAGAGGTCATTCTAGAGGGCAGGGGCTGCCACAGAGAAGGCTCTCCCCCTGGGGGTCGCCAGCTGACATTGTCTGGCCGACGGCACCCTGAGGAGGCCCTCTCTGTGGGAGCGAACTGGTCGGTGGGAGGTATTTGGCAGCAGGAGGCGGTCTTGCAGGTAACCAGGTCCCTTGCCATGGAGCGCTTTAAAGGTGGTCACCAGTATCTTGAAGCACACCCGGAAAGCCACAGGCAGCCAGTGCAGCTCACACAGGAGAGGTGTCACATGGGAGCATCTAGATGCTCCCAAAATCCCCCGCGCAGCCACATTCTGATCTTACTGGAGCCTCCGGGTGCACCTCAAGGGAAGCCCCATGTAGAGAGCGTTACAGTAGTCCAGGCAGGAGGTGACAAAAGCTTGAGTGAAAATGCGTTAAGGCGTCACGATCCAGAAAGGGGCACAACTGGTGTATCAGGCGAACCTGATAGAAGGCCCCCCTGGCCATTGCCGTCATGTGCTCTTCTAAAGACAGCTGAGGGTCCAGGAGGACACCCAATTTGCAAGCCCTCTCTGCAGGGCCAATG
The DNA here is from genome assembly GCA_039707465.1 of Rhabdophis nuchalis. Lineage (NCBI taxonomy): Eukaryota > Metazoa > Chordata > Lepidosauria > Squamata > Natricidae > Rhabdophis > Rhabdophis nuchalis. Next base: position 938,655 of record CM077644.1, on the reverse strand, counting down.
ACTCACCCCCAATAGCCAGAGATGGCGTCAACTGGCTATACTGTGACACCGGAAGCCACAGACACTCGGTCTTGGATGGGTTGAGTTGGAGCCTGTTCCTCCCCATCCAGACTCGCACGGCCTCCAGACATCGGGACATCACTTCCACGGCATTGCTGGGGTGGTCCGGGGTTGAGATGTACAGCTGAGTATCATCAGCGTACTGATGGAACTCCACCCCAAAACCACAGATGATCTCATGCAGCGGCTTCACGTAGATGTTGAACAGAAGGGGCGAGAGGACCGACCCCTGTGGAACCCCACAAGTGAGGCACCTTGAAGTCGACCTCTGCCCTCCTGCCAACACAAATTGCGTCTGATCAGAGAGATAGTAGGAGAACCACCGTGGAATACTGCCCCCCACCCCTAACCCCTCCAACCAGTGCAGCATGATACCATGGTCGATGGTATCAAAAGCCACTGAGAGATCTAATAGGACCAGGAGAGAGGAGCAACCCCTATCCCGAGCTCTCCAGAGATCATCGACCAACGCGACCAATGCCGTCTCAGTGCTGTGCCCAGGCCAGAAGCCGGACTGGCACGAGTCCAGATAGACAGCTTCATCCAGGTGCTGAGGGAGCTGCCGCACCACCACACTCTCAACAACCTTCACAATAAACCGAAGGTTGGAGACAGGATGATAGTTGGCCAAAACAGCCGGGTCCAGGGAGGGCTTCCCCGAATCCCTTCGGGGAGAGAGGTGCGGTTTAAAAATCTAAATAAATGAAAATGAAATGAGGAGGGGCCTCACCACCGCCTCTTTCAAGGTAGCCAGCAGAAACCCCTCACTCAAAGAAGCGTTGATAATTCCCTGGAGCCAGCCTCGTGTAACCTCCCGGGAGGCCAGTACCAACCAGGAGGGACACGGGTCCAATAAACATGTGATGGCGCTCAGCACCCCAGCATCCTGTCCATGTTCTCAGGAGTCACAGGATCAAACTCTTCCCAGATAACAGACTCAAGCCCTGCCTCAGTCAACCCATCTCCTCTTTGGTTTGGGACTGCAGAGAGATATCGGGCACAGAGGCTCTGGTATTATAGGCAGAATATAATAATATCATGTAATGTAATGTAGTAGTGCAGTGCAGTTCAGTGCAATGCTATAGTATAGCAGAGTAGAGTAGAGTAGAATAGAGTACAATGCAATGCAATACAATACGATACAATAAAATACAATACAATACAATAAAAAACAATACAATATAATGAGCAAAGCATAGCCTAGCATAGCCTAGCATAGCAGTTCACTTGAACGCTACACAGGTTGTGGGGGCTCCATCATTGGAAGCTTTCAAGAAGCGACTGGACAGCCATTTGCCTGAAATGGTAGATGGTCTCCTCCTTTGGGTAGGGGATGGAATAGAAGGGCTCCAAGGGCCCTTCCAGATCTTTCATTTTACACATCTTAATCACATAAATGAGAGGAAGCCTTGTGGACTTCATCTTCCAGAATTCCCTGGACCTCCATAGCTATCTGGAGAGGTTTTGAGACCCTTGACCCAGATGGCTGGGAGTTGGAGCAGTTCTTCCTAAGTGGGTGGTCCAGTCGGTGATGGAGAAAAACCACCTCCAGGCTTGGTCCTTTCTCTCTCCTGTTCACTGAGCTCTATGGTGGAAGAGATCAATCATCAGCCTGTGACGGGGGAGCATGGAACCCACAGAGTAAGCTTTGCTCCCACTTGGCTTCAACCACACGACCCACAGAATGAGGAAACTCAAGCGTTTACAGGGCAGATTCCTCAAGATGTGCTGCAAAATCCAGTTTGCTCAACCTCCTGTTCATGGCCCCTTCTTGCACAGAACATGTGAGTAAACTACTCTGGAGATGTTGCAGCACCTGACAACTCCTCCTCCTCAGGAGTCAGCCCAGTCATGGTTACAGTTACAGTTAAAGTTTATTGGATTTGTATACCGCTCCTATCTCCGGATGGACTCAGGGCGTTGCACAGGGAATTAAAATACCACGACAACAACAATGAATACAATACAATGATAAAATACGATTAAATTAGATAGCCTGTGCTAAAACGTTTAACTAAAAATATTAAAATCTCTACCAATCCAATAAAAATATCCTCAAATCTAAAATCTAAGCTAAAATATAGACTAAAATCTAAATCTAAGCTAGGCCAGCTAGGTGGAAAAAATGCGTTTTTAGTGATCGGCGAAAAAGGTGAAGGGCCGTGATGATGTGAAGTTCGGGGGGTAGGCCATTCCAGAGGGTCGGACCCGCCACAGAGAAGGCCCTTCCCCTGGGCGTCGCCAGCCGACATTGACCAGCTGATGGCACCCTGAGGAGGCCCTCCCTGTGGGAGCGGACCGGTCGAAGGGAGGTATGTGGTAGGAGACGGTCCTGCAGATAACTAGGCCCTATGCCATGGAGCGTCTTAAAGATGGTCACCAGCACCTTGAAGCGCACCCAGAAGGCTACCAGCAGCCAGTGCAGCTCGCGCAGGAGAGGTGTTACGTGGGAACACCGTGAGGCTCCCAAAATCCCCCATGCGGCTATATTCTGTACCAGCTGGAGCCTCCGGGTGCATCTCAAGGGGAGCCCCATGTAGAGAGCATTAGAATAGTCTAGACGGGACGTAACAAGTGCTTGAGTGACTGTGCGGAGGGCGTCCCGGTCAAGGAAAGGGTGCAACTGGCGTACCAGGCAAACCTGGTAAAAAGCCCCCCTGGTTACGGCTGTCACATGGTCGTCCAAGGAGAGCCGTGAATCCAGGAGGATGCCTAAGTTGCAAGCCCTTTCCACGGGGGCTAGTGACTCGCCCCCGATGGCCAGCGTTGGAGTCAGCTGGCTGTGCCGGGGTGCCAGAAACCACAGCCACTCGGTCTTGGACGGGTTGAGTCTGAGTTTGTTACTCCCCATCCAGACCCGCACGGTCTCCAAACACCGGGTCATCACTTCAATGGCATCACTGGGATGGTTGGGGTGGAAATGTATAGCTGAGTATCATCAGCATACAGATGGTACTCCACCCCATAACCGCGGATGATCTCGCCCAGCGGCTTCATATAGGTGTTGAACAGGAGGGGCGAGAGGACCGACCCCTGAGGCACCCCACATGTGAGGGGCCTCGACGTCGACCTCTGCCCTCCTGCCAACACAAATTGCGACCGGCCGGAGAGGAAGGAGGAGAACCACCGCAACACGGTGCCTCCCACTCCTAACCCCTCCAGTCAGCGCAATAGGATACCATGGTCAATGGTATCGAAAGCCGCTGAGAGATCTAACAGGACCAGGATATAGGAACAGCCTCTATCGCGGGCCCTCCAGAGATCATCCACCAGCTCGACCAATGCCCTCTCCATGCTGTGCCCGGACCGGAAGCCGGACTGGCGCGGGTCCAGATAGAGAGTTTCCTCCAGGTGTCGAGAGAACTGTTGTGCTACCACACTCTCAACAACCTTCGCCAAAAAGTGAAGGATGGAGACTGGACGATAATTTAATAACAATGCTGGGTCCAGGGAAGGCTTCTAAATAAATGAAAATGAAATGAGGAGGGGCCTCACCACCGCCTCTTTCAAGGCGGCCGGCAGAAGCCTCTCACTCAAGGAAGCATTCACTATTGCCTGGAGCCAGCCTCGTGTAACCTCCCAGGAGGCCAGTACCAACCAGGAGGGACACGGGTCCAATAAACATGTGGTAGCATTCAGCCGCCTCAGCAACCTGTCCATGTCATCAGGAGCAACAAAGTCAAACTCTTCCCATAATATAGTCTCAAGACCTGCCTCAGACGGTCCACCCAGACCTGTCTCATTGGAGGCCAACTTGTCCCAGATCCGAGCGATTTTATCCTGCAGATACTCTCCAAATTCCTCTGCTCTACCCTGCAAAGGAGTTTCCCGCGGCCTCTGTTGCAGGAGGGAGCGGGTCACTCTAAACAGGGCGGCAGGGCGGTTATCTGCGGATGCGATAAGAGTGGCGAGATGGTTCCGTTTCGCTACTCTTATCGCCACTAAGTACGTCCTTAAATGGGACCTTACCCGTGTTCAGTCGGATTCGGAGCAAGTAGACCTCCAAGTGCTCTCTAGGCGTCTCTTGTGGCGTTTCATCACCCTTAGCTCCTCAGAGAACCAAGGGGCCAGGGTGTATCTGCGCTGCGTGAGAGGCCGCAAAGGCACGACCCGGTCTAAGGCCCCCATGGCCACACTATTCCATGTGGCCACCAGGTCCTCAGTCGAGTCGTGGGTCAGGGTCACAGGAATTGGCCCAAGCTCCCTTAGGAATCTCTCTGGATCCATCAGGCGCCTGGGGCGGAACCATCTTAGTGTCTGTGGTTCCGCCTCCCCACGGTGGGGTGTAGTGGTTGGGAAGTCAAGCCGCAGGAGGGAGTGATCTGACCATGACAGGGGTTCGATGACTAAATCCCCTATTCCTAGATCACTCAACCACTGGCTTGAGGCAAAAATTAAGTCTGGTGTGTGTTCCCCGGTGTGTGTGTGGGACCCTGAATTACTTGGGTCAGGTCCATGGCCGTCATGGAGGCCATGAACTCCCGAGCCACCTCTGATGTCTCGCCTACTGATGGCAGGTCGAAATCCCCCATGAATAAAAGTCTGGGGGTATCAGCTGTCACCTCAGCGATCACCTCGAGCAGCTCGGGCAGGGCTGCTGATGCGTAGCGGGGAGCCAGGTACACAACCAGCAAGCCCAGCTGCCTCCCATGGCCCCACTTAACACAGAGGGACTCACAACCAACTGCCAGAGGCACAGTGGTCTCCCTTGGCTTAAGACCTTCCTTGATGATAACCACCACCCCCCCAACCCTGCCCTGGGCCCTTGGCTGATGGAGTGCCAGGTAACCTGGGGGGCACATTTCTACGAGGGGAAACCTCCCTCATGGCCCAGCCAGGTTTCCGTGATACCCACCAGGTCCGGCTCCCCCTCCAACACCAGGTTGTAGATGAGGGGGGTTTTGTTGACCATGGACCTGGTGTTGCACAACATCAGCTTAAGGCCCTGGGTCTGTGAATCCCGACCACCTAGATTGCGGGAGGAGCTCTGGGGGTTGGGGCGGGTGACCGCTTGTAAATAGCGGGTACGTCCCCCCCCCCCAATGATTGATATGGCCCCTGGCTCCCGTCATATCTTCCCCTCCCTAGGACCGTCCTGATGGAAAAGCCCTCTATTGGATCCACCACCATCCCCCTCTTGTATCGGACCTTCCTAAGTGGGTGGTCCAGTCGGGGATGGAGATAGACCACCTCCAGGCTTCGTCCTTTCTCTCTCCTGTTCAGTGAGCTCTATGGTGGAAGAGATCAATCTTCAGCCTGTGACGGGGAAGCATGGAACCCACAGAGAACTTTTACTGGTTATGAAAAGAAAGCAGCTCAGTAAAGCAAGGTCTGAGACCCAAGCGTGTGAAATCGTACATATCAATATATGTCCAGCTCCCTCCCCCCAACATTCCCCACCCCATTGTCCAATCCGCAAAACCCTCAGGTGTCATGTGGGTTGCATCTCCGGGAGCATCATCAGGATGGTATGCAGGACGGTTGGCCTTGACCGTCTCAAGGCACCAGCCATCGGCATGCACAGTAGATGTTGAGAACATGCTCCCTTCTCCAAATCTCCCTCCTGCACCATATAGTCCCATTCCCAAATAGCACAGCCCCTCCCTCCCTCCCTGTTTCAATGGCAGCCGATGCAAGCATCAAAGCAGAGGCTGACACAACCTGGGTCATGGAGGATGTGAACATAGATTTACAAGGAAAGACGCAACCTGGAACGAAGGCGAAACTTCCTAACAGTGAGGACAATCAACCAGTGGAACCAGTGGAAGTTTGCCTTCAGAAGTTGTGGGGGCTCCATCTCTGGAGGTTTTCAAGAAGAGACTGGACAGCCACTTGTCTGAAATGGTATTGGGTGTCCTCCTTTGGGCAGGGGCTGCCGAAAAAGGCAACACAATTCTAGGCGGCATAAACAGAGGGACAGAACCAAGATCCCGTGGAGTCAAAAAATAAAAGAAGGCTGATCTTAGAAGGCCATGACTGACAGTTGGGATGGGACGTGTTTATATGGCGCAGCATACATAAAACCCACAGTTATTTTCAGAAACATTTCATTGGGGAGGCTTTGCTACAGGTATGTCCAAAAAACTAAAGAAAAACACTATATTAAAAAATATAATGGGGGAAGCCTACAGGGAAAATGCGTATAAAATGTTCTATAGAAAACATCTCCAACTGGTGAGACTGGCTAAAACGTACCAAAATGTACCAAAACCAAAACGTATCACCAGACTGTTGGAAATGTAGATAGAATCAAGGAACAAATTACCACATGTGGTGGTTATGCCCAAAGGCTAAATAATATTGGAATAGAATAAGAAAATGGCTCAGGAAAATTTAGAGTTGGTTTTGCTTTCTTCAGTGCTGAAATGATGAACTCAACAAAGTTTTGCTTCTGAGAAGATTAAAGTTCCTGAAAGTGTCTGCTTATGTTGGGTCCGTTAGTTCGGCAGATGACACAGAGAAGATTCCAGAATCTCCAGCCTTTGAGAGATCCCTTGACTGACCAGCCCCTCATCCTCAGACATGGGGAGGACACCCATAGGTGGGAGGGGGAGAGCCTCCAGGGGACAGAAAAATACACCACTCAGAGAGAAGTAGGGTCCCAATGCCTTTATTTTGAGGAAAGAAGAATAGGTCCACCGTGTATTTGAGGGGAAGAGTCCCCATGGCCCCTAGATGGCCTTTGGTCCAAGTTGAGGCACCAGACACAATTCAGAAAAGTTGGATGGTGAATCTTGACTGGCTGAAGTCTTACACCCAGGAGGCCCCAAGCCTTGCCCTACTTAATCTTACAACAACGTGGAATTCGAAAGGACCATCAGTGACAGGCCTCGAGGACCTTTCTTTCAGTTTGCAGGAGGCATAATCAGAGCTGGTTTTGCCTTCTTCATCGCCGAAATTAGATTTGCATCCAACCTCTGGAAAGTCTCGAAGATGTTTGCTTCGGTTAGGTTCTTCATTCAGAAGGTGGACAGTTACCTTAGATGGGGTCCATGCACTGTGTCATGCAAGCATAGGGGCAACACTTCTGCTTCCCAGTGCATATCCAGTCATTTTCACACTTTGCAATACAAGGAGTGACTATGCCCGGAGGGGCCTTTTTACACACCCCGGGCTTTTCTGCAAAAGAGAAGATCCCAAGGACAAAGGTCAGAAGGCAGACCAGACAGGAGACCGATTCTGCTTTGTTGTCCAGCTACCTTAACAGAATCTCCCAGGCCTGAAAGGACAAATCTCCGGCTGTCTCCTATGAAGCCTAAGAAACTCTTCCCTTCCCTTCTCCTCTTATGCAGCTGTGGACTACGCCATCTCTTATCTGATGGTTCCTTTAGGAGCATCTCCTCGCCTGGTCTCCCAAAGTCTTTCTTGCAACCCATTCCACTGGGAGATTCCCCTTGAATTGGAATCCCAAATCAAGCAAGATCCCATCTCTGGACCTTTCAGCAGCCCATGAACACAGTTGCACTGTTCATGCAATTGGATAATGAAACATTTGCAAGAAAACAACCAGGCTCAGAGAGCACCAGGGACCCCACAGTCCTCCTCCTCCTCCTCTTCCTCCTCCTCCTCCTCCTCCTCCTCCTCCTCCTCCTCTCTGCAAACTCCTCTCCCTTCTAACCATGTATTTGGGTCGTAAACTGGTGTGCAAGAAAACCACCCAGCTCAGAGAGCAGCAGAAATTCCACAGTTCAATGAGAGCGAGAGAGATTCCCTTCTACTGAATCCATCGCAGCCTCTTGTAAGAACCAGAGTCAGAGTTCCACGTAAGAGACCCAAGGCCATCCAAGCCCTTTGGGGAGCATCTCCAGGGCTGCCAACCAGGATATTACACGAATCCACCCCAGGCTTAATTTTAGGAGAGAGCAGGTCTTCTTCTATAAAAAGGCCACTCCCCAACTCCTCCCCTACTCACCAACACAGGTGTAGTGGCACTCCTTTTTGGTCTTAAAATTGTTGGCATTGCCCTGGCATCCCCCATAAATAAAATCCTGGCATTTATTTGAAGCCGGGTTGTAGTAGAAGCGAGGCATTCTAGCTTCACATGGTCCAGTGACAGAAGGAAGATAGCAAAACTCTGTGACAAACAAAAGGGAAGGTGTTATTCCATCAGGTAGCACAAACACCTTCAACGTATTTCCCCAACCAGTTGCCCTCCTAGCATGCTCAGGTGGGAAGCAGTCGGGAGCCATTTAAGATGCTTTCCTTTGGTTCCCTGCTCTGGGGATTGGATCCGATGGCTGAGAGGATTGTTCCTGTGGCTTAAAAGCCTGATTCTGCTGCTACGGCCTCCCCCTAAAATTCCCTCTCTCTTTCTTGGGGCCCCTCTCCCATTTCCATCTCCTGTTCAACTGGCCCCCAACCACCCTCTCCAGAATCTCCCCAGAAGAAGCCCCACCAAGCCAGAGGCTCTAGACAGGGGGTCTCTGGTTTCCCTTCCCTGGGGGAGAACTCTGACCCCTTCAGCCCCTCCCTGCCAAGGGTCCCCAGATCTTTCTGAAAGCTCACTTGGACGGCCCTGGCCAGAGACGGGGGTCAGCTCTGCCCAGAGGGTGAGGAGTCCCAGCAGAAGAAGAAGCCCTCCAGAAGTCATGGTGAAGCCGTCTGACCCACACCTGGGCTCCCTGCATTAAATAGTCTCTCGACTGGGGATTTCACATCCAGGAAGGAGGAAGACATAATGCAGTGAGAACACAAATTCTTCCCTCTTTCACAAGATGGGGGAACAAGAGGTCAGGCAGGTCCCTGCTGATGTCAATGGGTCATTTCTCTGGTCAAGCAAAACTCGCCTTTGCAGAGTTGCAGCAGAGCCAGAAAAGTCCCATATTAAGGAGTTGGAGGGGTGTCCTGGTTGAAGGTGGAATATGGGGGCTGTTTGGCTGGTGGGATGACATCACTTCCTTGTTAGGGTTGCCCTGGGGTTGTGATGGCAAAGGTGATGAGATTTCTCCTCCTTGGTTTGGGACCACAGAGAAAGTTCAGAATGTAATGTAATGTAATCATAGCATAGCATAGCATAACATGAGTCCCTTCGGGGAGAGGGGGCGGTCTAGAAATATAAATAAATAAATAAATAAATAAACAAACAAACAAACAAACAAACAAACAAATAAGCATGGCATAGCAGTTGGCTTGAACGCCACACCTGTGGATATGGTCACTTACACTTGACAGACGGATCTAATTGCATTCTTTGACAAAATGACAAAATCAGTGGACCAGAGGAATGTTGTTGATATAATTTACTTGGACTTCAGTAAGGCATTTGATAAAGTAGACCATAACCTACTATTAGATAAAGTAGAAAATTGTGGGTTAGACAGCACCACCACCAAATGGATTCGCAACTGGCTGACCAACCGCACTCAACGTGTAGTCCTCAATGGAACTGCATCTACATGGAAGGAAGTATGCAGTGGAGTCCCCCAAAGCTCTGTGTTAGGCCCAGTACTCTTTAACATCTTCATCAACGATTTGGATGAGGGGATAAATGGGGAACTCATCAAATTTGCAGACGACACCAAGCTGGCAGGAATAGCCAACACTCCAGAAGATAGGCTTAAGATACAGAAGGATCTAGACAAACTTGAACATTGGGCACTATCTAATAAAATGAAATTCAATTGTGAAAAAAGTAAGGTCCTACATATAGGCAAGAAAAATCAAATGCACAAGTACAGTATAGATGGTACCTTGCTCAATAGTAGCAGCTATTCGGTTGCAGTTGCTGCCGGCAGGTTTTTTTCAAGCCTGCCATCCCACCCCCCCCACCCCCGTGGAGGCGTTTTTTATACCATCAAAGCGTCTCGGAACTCCAAGTTCTCAAAGAACTTGCGAGGGAGTTTTTGCTGCCAGGGAGGGGCCCACTTGCGAAGCCCCCAGAGGGTTAGTTTCCTCTGAGGAGCGAGTAAGGAGAGGCCCCACCCTTCATAGGCTGCGATCTTCTCCAGGAGGGTGTGGAGCTCGTGCTAATTAGCACGACGAAGCAAACTGCTTTTACCTTTATATCTACATTCCAAGATACTTCGTACTTCAAAGGAAACCTCTTGGCATCTCATCGCAAACGCAAGTAATTAAACTTGGTGATTTCACCAGAAAACAGTAGATTTCAGACACAGCTTTTAGAATGAAGGAACCAAGATGGCGTCAATTATCAGATGAGACGAAACGAAAGCTAAACTATTAACTGTTAACTGACTTGTGGATTGTAGTCTCTGTGTAACCTCTGGAGTTTGAGGCGAAGGGGGAGCAGAGCTATAAAGTTAAACGTATTACATGATTTATTGTCTAATTTTGACATTTTGAAGAACTCTCTTTGGGAAAGTTTAACAACATGGCAACGGAACAAGCTGGTGCAGTAACTCCTCAGGATTTTAAAGAATTAATGAGCTTTTTGGCTAATGAGAATAAAGAGATTAAGAGAATGGTTCAGGATAAATTAGAACAATCGGATAAAAATATGCAAGCTGTGGCTAAGGGTCTGTCTGAAATTATGATTAAAATTGATAACAAAATTGAAGACCTGGCCCTAGGTGTGGAAGCCAAAGCAAAGGAAACGGACCTGAAATTTGTGGAAATGGAAGGGAACATGCGCAGGATAGATAACGAGATTATTATGATACAATTTCGTTCCATGGAGTATGCGATTAGGCTGAGGGGCCTCAGAGAAAAACCTAAAGAAGATTTAAGAAAAGCTTGTGCCGATGCTTTAGCTAAATTATTAAGAGTTGCTCCTGATGAAATTTCTGATAAGATGGATAAAATCTACAGAGTAAACTCACGTGTAGCTTTACAAAGACAATTGCCAAGAGATGTTGTGATATATTTTACTGAGAGAAATTACAGAAATGATATTGTACAGAAGTCTTACTACTCCTCTATTCACGTAGACGAACAACGGATTAGTGTCTTCAAGGAGTTGCCTCCGGCAATGTTAAAATTCAGAAGGGATTTTGGATTTTTGGTAGTGGAGTTGAAGAAAAGAGAGATACCGTTTAGGTGGGACGCACCAATGGGTGTTATATTTAGATATGAAGGGGTGAGGTATCGTCTGAATACTATAGACAAGGCAAGAGAATTTTACCATGGAATACTGATGGCAACTGCAGCGCCCCCACGTACATCTACACCTACACCAGCAGACCTGGAAGCTTTGGAGCAGAGGCTATTTGAGAAAGAGACAGAAGAACAGATATTGCAGACGCAAAAAGAGAGAGAAGCCCAGGGTGCTTCAGGTGGATCTCAATTGGATTCTTCCCGGCTCCCTCTAAGTTCCTCTTTGGAGGAACCCTCTAAGACATTTATTGAAATGCCACTACTTGAGCCTGTGGAACAACGTGTTACTAGATCTACAACTAGACAATTGCTGGATTCTCAGAAGCAGGGGCAGCCACAAGGACAAGTTACCAAGAGGAACAAAGGCAAAGACAAGAAGGAAACTGAAGCTGTGGGAGGAGCAGAGCCGAAGACTAGTCTGGTGGAGAGAGATCTTCAGCAAATGCTCTCAATGTTTCAGACTAGGCCTAAAGATGTTTAAACTATTATCCTGGAATGTGAATGGATTGAACTCTCCACAAAAAAGGAGAAAAATATTTAATTATTTGAAGCAATTTAATAATGATGTGGTCTGCCTTCAAGAAACTCATATCAGGCTGCAAGATCAGAAGTATTTAATGAGTCCAAGATTGGGAACATTTTATGCAGCCTCCAGTTTAGTAAAGAAAAATGGTGTGGTAATATATATTAACAAAAGATTTTCAGCTAAAATTATAGAGGCGGATGACAGTGGTAGATTTATAGCAATTGAACTTGATACAGATTTTGGTCCTATCTTGCTGGTAGGAATATATGCACCTAACCAACAACAAGAAAGTTTTTACAGGATGCTTCACTTGAAAATTTTGGATTGGAATTTTAAGAGTATTTTAATTATGGGAGATTGGAATGGTGTGATCTCTCCAAGGATAGATAAGAGAACAATGACTAAAGTCTCCACCCAATTACCACGGGGTTTTTTTGATTTTAAAAATGATTTGGAGTTAAAAGATGTTTGGAGGATACAACACCCAAAAGAGATGGACTTTTCTTTTTACTCAGATAGGCACAAATCTTTTTCAAGGATTGATTTTTTTTTGTTAACACCGGATTTACTTCCTAAAGCTAAGAAAACTAAGATATTCCCCAGGACATTAACTGATCATAGCCCGGTGTGGTTAGAGATCGATCTAGGGAAGAGGTTAAGAAGGTCATGGAGAGTAAATGAAAACTTATTTAGATATGAAAAAAATGTTGAAGAACTTAAAAAACACATGAAGGAATTTTTCAGTTTTAACATGAATAAAGGTACCTCTATTGAAATAGTATGGGATGCGAGTAAAGCTTATATGCGGGGGGTTTTGATACATATGAATTTTAAACATAAACAAAGCAGGCAGAAAAAAAGAATGGAAATGGAAAACGAAATCAAGAAAAAGGAGCAGCTACTTATAGTAAATCCAAAAAATGAGACACTCCAGATGGCGATAAAGTTGTTGAAAGATCAATTTCAAATGCTTATATCAGAACAAACAGCAACCAACTTACAATTTGCTAAACATAACACCTTTGCTAATGCGAATAAACCTGGTAGGTGGTTGGCTTATACCTTGAGAAAAAATACGAATAATAGAATTATTGATAGAATTGAATATGGAGGGAAAACGGTATATCAACAGGACTCGATTAAAAAATCATTTGTGGATTATTACACCAAGTTATATTTACAGGATAATATACAGAATAACTCAATAGATGACTTTCTGGAAGGAAAAAGGGTGACCAAAATAAATGTGCTCCAAAAGGCAAATCTGGAATGTTTGATAACTGCAGAGGAGATTGCTTTAGCTATAAATCAACTTAAACTAGCCAAGGCTCCAGGGACTGATGGATTGACCGCAGTCTACTATAAAACTTTACAATTGGAAATGATTGAATATCTTACACAGTTATTTTGTAATATACAGCAAGGGGGTAAAATACCTTCTTCATGGGAAGCGGCTTTTATATCATTGATACCTAAGGACAAAGACGGCCCTAAGAAACCAGAGGATTACAGACCGATATCTCTTCTAAATACGGATTATAAAATATATGCTAAAGTACTTGCCAACAGATTGATGCCAGTTATCCAAGAGGTTATTCACTATGACCAAGCAGGATTTATTGAAGGGAGACATATGAAGGAGAATGTAAGACAAATTATAGATTTAATTGACTATCTTGATAAGAATAAGCAGATCTCTGCAGTGCTGGTCTTTTTGGACGCGGAGAAGGCCTTCGATCGAGTGAACTGGAACTTTCTAACCAAGACTTTGGAAAAGATGGATATGGGGCCACGAATGAGACAAGCGATTGGTGCAATTTATCAGCAGCAATATGCACAACTTATTATTAATGGAAGTTTGACTACAACTTTTGAAATACAAAAAGGTACAAGACAGGGGTGCCCATTATCTCCATTGTTATTTATCTTAACCCTGGAAGTCTTGTTGAATACAATTCGGGACTCTAACACTTTAAGTGGTATAATTATTAGGCAAAAAGAATACAGAACTAGAGCATTTGCCGATGATCTGGTTGTTACCCTCTCACATCCTATGAACTCAGTAATTCAGATGAAAAATATCATAGTAGAATTTGGTATGGTGTCTGGGTTTAAACTGAATCAAGGCAAAACGAAAATGATGGTTAAAAATATGTCAGAGACTCAGAGGAAGTCACTTGAAAGCTTGGCAGGTTTTGAAATAGTTTCTAAAGTTAAATATTTAGGAATACAAATTGCAGAAATAAATACAAAACTTTTTTCAAATAATTATGAAGTGTTGTGGCAACAGATACAGAAGGATCTTCAAGCTTGGAATAAGCTACAACTATCTCTGCTTGGAAGGATTTCAGCAATTAAAATGAATATTCTACCTAGATTCATTTTTTTATTTCAGATGATACCGGTGCTTAAATCAGATAAAATCTTGTCAGATTGGCAAGCAACATTAAATAAATTTGTTTGGAAGGAGAAAAAGCCGAGAGTAAAGATGAAGATTATGCAAGATACTCGTGAAAGAGGTGGCCTTAGACTCCCAAACCTCCGATTGTATTATGAAGCGGCAGTACTGACGTGTGTGGCAGATTGGTTTGGGAAAACAAAATCTGAACTATTGAATATAGAAGGTCATGATCTTGTGTTGGGTTGGCATGCATATCTGTTTTATGAAGAAAAGGTGGATAAAGCATTTAACAATCATGTTCTCCGAAGTGCCCTGATGAGAATTTGGAGGAAGCACCGGCCTAATTGGGATTATAAAATACCGCTTTGGTTGGATCTTGCAGACACCATGTGGATTACAAATACTAAGTCACTCGGGGGGTGTTTATATAAAGATGTGCTTACTTTTGACAGGGGCGAATGGCAGATGAAAACTTTGGAACAACTGTTGGAGGCAGGAATTACTTTAAATTGGTTACACTACACACAGTTACAGAAGAGATGGAAAGAAGATCGCAGGATTGGTTTTATGGAGAAAGAAGTGGAGTTGATCAAGCAGATAAAAGAGACTGGCCCAAAACATGTTAAAAGAATATATAATGTACTGTTAGAAAGGGATTCAGAAAGCGAGTTGGTCAAGGATTGTATGATTAAATGGGCTCAGAATTTTGATGAACCCGTTATGTTGGATACGTGGGAAAAAATATGGGTTCAAAATATTAAATTTACACAGTCACAAAGTTTAAGGGAGAATTTTTATAAAATGTTTTATAGATGGTATTTGGATCCTAAGAAATTATCATGTATGTATCCTAATTTTCAACCTAAATGCTGGAGATGCGGGTGTTTAGATGCTACTTTTTTCCATGTGTGGTGGACTTGCAATAAGGTCAAAGCTTTTTGGATAAAAATATGGTGGGTTATGCAAAACGTATTTAAGAAAAGATTAGAATTTACCCCGCAAATGTTTCTATTGGGCATAACTAAGGATTTTCGTAAAGGGGAAACAAAATTGTTTTTGTATATGGTTACAGCAGCTAGGTTGTTGATTGCTCAACATTGGAAGAAAGATTTTGTACCGACAATTGCTCAATGGATTCAAAAAGTGGCGGGGTTTGCGGAAATGGCAAAACTTTCAGCTTTCCTAAAAGACCAGAAGCAGGAGAGCTACACGCAGGAATGGGCAAAATGGATTAATTATATACAGAATAAATATCAGACTGGGAAATACCATGTAGCTTTTAGGTAGGAATGTTTGGATTGATAGGTGAATAGATTAAACAATATATGGGATGTTTGGAATGTTTACAGTGGTGTACAGCGGAACTCAGGGGGGGTGGGATTGACTGGGAGGTGGGGGTGGGTTAGGGTGGAGGGTGGGGAAATATAAGTGGATAAGCAATATAGAGATGGGTATAATGGGATATGGTTATGTTATGATGTATATATGCTGAATTAACCTGGAAGAGGGTGTCAGGGAGAGATTGATGTATCTTACACTAAATTTATATCATGTTGGTCGGGGGTATAATACTCAATATTTGAATGAGAATTTTATTTTAAGACGGGGGGAGGTGAGGGGTATACTTTTTGTATGTGATTTTATATTATATGTCGGGGGGGTAAAAGGGGGGAAAACTTGTCTGAATAAAACTTTTGCAATAAAAAAAAAAAATAGTAGCAGCTGTGAGAGGGATCTAGGAATCCTAGTGGACAACCATTTAAATATGAGCCAGCAGTGTGCAGCAGCTGCCAAAAAAGCCAACACAGTTCTAGGCTGCATAAACAGAGGGATAGAATCTAGATCACGTGAAGTGCTAATGCCACTGTATAGTGCCTTGGTAAGGCCACACTTGGAATACTGCATACAGTTTTGGTCGCCACGATGTAGAAAAGACGTGGAGACTCTGGAAAGAGTGCAGAGAAGAGCAACCAAGATGATTAGGGGACTGGAGACTAAAACATATGAAGAACGGTTGCAGGAACTGGGTATGTCTAGTTTAATGAAAAGAAGGACCAGGGGAGACATGATAGCAGTCTTCCGATATCTCAGAGGGTGCCACAAAGAAGAGGGAGTCAAACTATTCTCCAAGGCACCTCGGGGCAGGACAAGAAGCAATGGGTGGAAACTAATCAAGGAGAGAAGCAACTTAGAACTAAGGAGAAATTTCCTGACAGTGAGAACAATTAACCTCTGGAACAGAAGTTAGATAGCCATTTGTCTGAAATGGTATAAGGTTCCTGCCCACGCAGGGGTTTGGACTAGAAGACCTACAAGGTCCCTTCCAACTCTGCTATTGTATTATTGTATTATTGTATTATTGTATATTGTTATCAGTAGGAAACAATGACTATAATGCCAGTATATTTTCCTGGGTCAGGGAGGATGTAAACATAGATTTACAAGGGGAGTAACAGTGTTCCTAACAGTGAGGACAATCAACCAGTGGAACAAAAGTTTGCCTTCAGAAGTTGTGGGGTCTCTTTCAAGAAGAGACTGGACAGCCATTTGCCTGAAATGGTATTGGGTCTCCTCCTTTGGGCAGGGGCTGGACTAGAAGACCTCCCAGGTCCCTTCCACGTCTATTCTGATTCTGATTCTGGTGTCACCATACATCTGCTCAAGCCAGGATTCTGAACCTCATTAAGGAAGTTACCTCATCCTAGTTTGACTCATACCATTTAAAGAGGAGCCAGCCGTTTGCTGCAACTGCCAAAAAAGCCAACACAATTCTAGGCGGCATAAACAGAGGGACAGAACCAAGATCCCATGGAGTCAAAAAATAAAAGAAGGGGATTCCGGTTCCGGCTCCAGCGGTGACGGGCGAGCCTAGCGCTCACTCGCCGCTTTGTTGCCTTTTCTGCCCCCCCACGGGGGCGAGACACTCCGGTTACCGGAGGTCTCCCGTAGGGTCGGCGCCGGAGGGGATGTTCTTCCTCACGGCGGTGGGGAGAGCGCTCCCCTCCGCGACCTAGGTGAGGAGGAACATGCTGCGGGGGGTTCTCCCTTCGCCAACGGCTGTCGGCGCCATTCACTTCAATGCAGAGGGCTGAGCGGAGAGATCGGAAGGTCCGCCGAGGCTTCAGCTGCGAGGGAGAGTGAGTTTAAAAAAGACTTTTTTTCCTTGCTGCCAGCCAGGCTGAACGGACTGGGAGGGGGGTGTTTGTTTTCAAAAAAAAACCCTCGGACTTAAGCGGCACTTTAAAATGGCTTCTCTGGAAGAGAAAGCGGAAATCTTAAATCCGGACTGTCTCTAACAAGGGAAAGTGGTATGTGGCTACTTGCAACATTGTTTCTAGGTCTGGCTGGATAAAAAAAATTTATTTTTCTACTCTCTCCTCTGGGCTCTGAGATGGGCGGTGGAAGGTGGCTTTTCTTTGTCCCTGCCTGATTATTTCAACTATGGAAAATTCCCAGCGTCTCTTTACAATTGGGACTCTCTCTGGATATTGATGAAGAATTTTTCTCTTGCTGGATTTGTGATTTCCTTTCTGGAGTACCTTCGTTATTATAACTATTGAGTTGGAAAATTGTCTCTCTCTTGGTTCCTGAATTTTACAACGTTTCAACCTTGATCAGAACTTTTGGCTCCCGGTTAGTCTCACCAACCCCACCCTGAAAACGCCATTTTGGTGGCATTGACTTTAACAGTTAATCATGGCTCAAGAAACAGCATTGGCAAGTTTAGAACAACGGATGGCTTCTCTTGAAACTGTTATACAAACTTTGGTAAAAGAAATTCAGGCCCAGAGGGCAGAAAACATCAATTTCAAGAAGGAGCTATTGGACACGCGGAAGCAAGTGCTGGAAAACACACAGAAGACTGAAGAATTGGAAGGGGGGTTGGTGGGGGTTAAGGGAGAGATTAAAAATGTTATTAAAGAGGTTGGGGAAACAAATGGGCATGTATCTAGGATAGATATGGAAAGAATGACATATTTTTTGAGATTTCAGAACGTTCTTGAGGAATCTGGTGAATGCCTCCCTGATCTTATGAGCACAATTTTAGCAGACTATTTACAAAAACCTAAAGATGAGATCAGGGGGGACATTGACCTAGCCTACAGAATTAACTCAGCATATGCCAGGATAAATGAAGTGCCTAGAGAGATACATGTGAAATTTGTGAGAAGGTCAACCAGAGAGGAAATCCTGAAAGTGCAGAGAGGTAGTCCATTGATCTACCAACAAAAAGAGGTTGCTATCTTGAAGCAGATCCCTAGAAAGATTCGAGAAGCAAGGAGGAAATTTTCCTTCTTGTCTAAAATTTTATTTGATCATGGGATTTGGTTCAAGTGGGTGACACCCGAAGGGATGCTGGTGTTCTGGGAAGGAGGAAGAGTGAGGATTAAAACAGTTGTTGAGGCGGAAGCCTTTCTTAAAAAACATTCCTCTGCCCTGGGGGATGATCCAGGGGGGACAGAGGGGGCCGCGGCCCCGCCCGCTGGGGGCCAGGGAGGAGAAAAAGAAGATACAATAGCCAAGAGACTTAGATCGAAAAAATAACTTTGCCTTGATTTTTCTGAACAATTTTGCATAATATTTGTATCTGGATTTTTTGTAAATGTCTGACAGCATGGAATTGAGAATTTAGGTATATGTACTTGCTTTTACCTTGTAGTGTTATGAAAAATGTTTTTTTTTTGTTATTTTATTACTGTGTATTTTGAGGTCTCGGAAGGGCCGACGACTCTGACGTGAATGCTCTCAAAATTTCTTTGTATCCCTTACCCTACCCTATAGAAAAAATGTAAAACCAATAAAACTTTTTCAATATAAAAATAAATAAATAAAAGAAGGCTGATCTTAGAAGGCCATGACTGACACTTAGGATGGCAAATGTTTATATGGCGCAGCATACATAAAACCCACAGTTATTTTCAGAAACATTTAATTGGGGAGGCTTTGCTACAGGTATGTCCAAAAAACGAAAGAAAAACACTATATTAAAAAATATAATGGGGAAAAATTTGGAATGAAAGTTATGAAGCCTACAGGGAAAATGCGTATGAAATGTACATCTCTCCAACTGGTGAGACTGGCTGAAATGTACCCAAAGGTATCACCAGACTGTTGGAAATGGAGGCAGAATCAAGGAACATATTACCACATGTGGTGGTTATGCCCAAAAACTAAACAATATTGGAATAGAATAAGAAAATGGCTCAGGAAAATTTAGAGTTGGTTTTGCTTTCTTCAGTGCCAAAATGATGAACTCAACAAAGTTTTGCTTCTGAGAAGATTAAAGTTCCTGAAAGTGTCTGCTTTTGTTGGGTCTGTTAGTCCGGCAGATGACACACAGAAGATTGCAGAATCTCCAGCCTTTGAGAGATCCCTTGTCTGGCCAACCCCTCATCCTCAGACATGGGGAGGAGACGCATAAGTGGGAGGGGGAGAGCCTCCAGGGGACAGAAAAAAACACCACTCAGAGGGAAGTAGGGACCAATGCCTTTATTTTGAGGAAAGAAGAATAGGTCCACCGTGTATTTGAGGGGAAGGGTCCCCATGGTGCCTGGTGGGCTTTTGATCCAAGTTGAGGCACCAGACACAATTCGGAAAAGTTGGATGGTGAATCTTGACTGACAGGAACCTGTAGGAAGAGAATCCATTAGGGCGTTTCCGCTCAGAGGTATCTTCCACACTCTGCTGAAGTCTTACACCCAGGAGGCCCCAAGCCTTGCCCTACTTAATCTTACAACAACGTGGAATTCGAAAGGTTGTTGGACCATCAGTGACAGGCCTGGAGGTCCTCTCTGAGTGCTACAGTTTGTAGGAGGCTCACCCAACCAAGACATTGGCCTTTCTCTCCCCCTAAGTGTCACCAGTCCAGAGCCCAAGGGTTGTCCATCTGTGCAGGTGAGTTGGATCAAAGTGGGTGGGGTCTGCCTTTCTTCTCTCAAAAAAGTCCACTTGCCCACAAATTTAATTGGAGGTCCACCCTTCCAGGAGAAGGGAAGGACTCTCAGGAGGAGAAAGTAGGAGGCAAGTGGGAGGGAAGATGGCTACCACAAGAGACCCAAGGCTACCAAATAAGGACCATCCCCAATTGAGCTATAGACCTTCTCTGACAGTCCGAAATAAGGACTTGCATGATGAAGCCATCAATATTCGTGACACCTGAGTGTAGACCTGTGATAGTCCACAGCCAGGTAGCTGTAGATCTGCACAGTGGACAAAATGGGTGGGGTCTTTTGCTCCTGCGTCTCTTTCTACCAAATGTCTCCATTCCAGAAGCATTCAAGTGGGGGTCACTATTCTAGGAAGAATAGAGGAGGAGGAGGAGGAGGAGGAGGAGGAGGAGGAGGAGGAGGAGGAGGAGGAGGAGGAGGAGGAGGAGGAGGAGGAGGAAAGACCTCAAAGACTCAGTCAGGTTGCTACCATCAGAGAATGGGGATTACCTATTAGGTAGGAAGAACTTCATCCTCTGTTCCACCAACTGTCCTTCCCTGCATCAGGAGACCTTGCTCATATCTTAGTCATTTCCTGGTGGACTATTGCAATCCACTCTTCATCCCCCTCCTCCTCCCCCCCTCCCCTAGGAACTGCTCCAGAATTTGATGACAGGTGCTGTTATGCTCATAAGCCTCCATTACTCTTAGGGCTGCAGTGTCTCCCTTCAGAGTACAATTAAAGGTAAACCTTTGAAGCTCTACGTGGAATATCTCATGGCCCCTATCGTCCCACCTGCCCACCTCCCCCCATGTGCTCTGCCTCCATTTGCAGAAACGATGCCAACTTGTGGCACCCAGGAGGGGCAGGAGCCTCATGGGACAGTCTTCTCCCAACCTAGAGGAACCTGTCCCTTCCCAGGGCCTTGGACTCGGCATGTGCCAGAGCCTCCGTTAAAGGATGATGGGCTGTCATTGGATTGATCTGATATTGCCTGTTCATCTGCACCCGGATGTGGTAATTTTACATTGTTGTGTTAGCTTTCCTTGCATGTTGATTTCCTAAGCCTCCCAGAATCACCCGGGTTGAATAGGTTGGTCCTATCAATGTTTGAGACAAAGGAATCCATGCATGGCTGGGCATGGAGCATGACACGGTACGACTGATGGATTTACACGTCAATGTCCCTTCCTTTCAGCACCGAGGAAACATGGGCAGGCCCCATGTGCTGAGATTGTGTGAGGACTCTTCCCACGGGTGGGGCGTCATGCTCCCAAAGGGCCTGAGCTCTCAATGTAGTGGCCATGGGTCAGCATCTGCTGCCCTTACACACCCATCCTTCAAGGGCGGAACCACCTTTCAAGCGCTCCATGGCATGGGACCTGGCTATTTGCAAGACTGCCTCCTGCTACCTAATACCTCCCACCGACCAGTCTGCTCCCACAGAGAGGGCCTCCTCAGGGTGCCGTCGGCTAGGCAATGTCAGCTGGCGACTCCCAGGGCGAGAGCCTTCTCTGTGGCTGCTCCTGCCCTCTGGAATGACCTGCCCCCTGACCTTCGCACGATCACGGACCTGCGCCTTTTCCGCCGGGCTTTGAAGACCCATTTATTTTGTGCGGCCGGACTGGCATAGCTTTTAATTGGTTTTAGAGAGGGTTTTTAGATAGGGCTTTTATCAAAATCAGGAGTACTATTTAATAGATTTTTAATTGTATTTTAATTGTTTTATATTAGTGTTTTTATACTAGTTGATTTTTATTGTGGCCTGTACACCGCCCTGAGTCCCACTGGGAGAAGGTGCGGTATAAAAATTCAAAAATAAATAAATAAATAAATAAATAACCCCCCCCCCCCAGGCCTGACTCCTTCCTCCTGGCCTCCTAGGAAGTGGTGAGGACAGTGACAGGGCTTCCCAAAGGCCCCAGAGAACGAATGGAAGCCATGGCTGTGGAGCTCCCTGCAACCTTTGGGGCCTCAACATAGTCGAAGGGAGGAATTTAGAAGAAATCACAGATAAATGGCAGGGTGAGGGGGGCTTCTTTCCCTCAAGGAGCAAAGGAGATTGGGGCCTCTGCTGCTCTCAAAGAGCCCCCCTCCCCAATCTTTTAATCCCAGAATCGGACCCTCTCTTGAGGCTCAGCTGAGAGGGATCTTCCTCTTCTCTCCACCCCCTTTGTCTGTCCTTCTGTCCCTCCACCAGTCCCACCTCAGAAGGACGGAGACCTTGATGTCCTCAAGACAAGACTGGGACCTTCTCCTTTCCTCACCATCCAAGGTCCATTCTGGGATCTCTGAATCCCCACAGAGAGGTATAGGAACTCAGTGCTCTTACCTTAGACAGGATCCTTGCATTCAATACTGCAACCATAAGGGCAACACTTCTTTTTCCCATCACACGTCCAGTCGCTTTTACACATCACGGGACAAAGGGTGATGGTGCCTGGAGGGACCTTGGGACACACCCCGGGTTTTTCTGCAAAAGAGACGATCCCAAGGCTGAGAGAATCCTCTGGAACTGGAATCCCAGATCAAGCAAGATACCATCTCTGGACCTTTCCTTAACTAAAACATCTCCATGCTTCCAGATGAGACATGGCCAGGTGGACCAGGATCCTCCCTCCCCCATCATCCCCTGCAGCCCCACAAAACACAGCCATGGACAGCCATTTCCTCATTCTGGAATAGGAATATTCTGGGCTCCCCTCTTTTGATATGGGATCCTGGAGTGGAAATGCCCATCCTGCTTCCTCCAAAGAAGGAAATTGTTCTCCTTCTAGACAGAAGAACAGAACGCTACAGTTGGGAGGGACCTGGGAGGTCTTCGAGTCCAACCCCCTGTCCAAGCAGGAGACCCTGCCGTTCCCTAAGCTGGCCTTCAGCCTGGGTGAAATCCAGTATGTTCCCCTTTGTTAGAAATTGTTAGAAATCCCAGAGTCAAACCAGAGAAGAGTACAGGAAGTCCTGGATTTATAGCCATTTGTTTTGCTAACTTCAAGCCAGCTAAATTTAATTGTGCTGCACAGGAGGCTGAGAGAGCCTTTAGCTTGTAGTTCATCATGCAAGTGTAAATGCAGCCCTTCTGCTTCCTGGAGCACTTTCACAGTTCACAGGACAAACAGTGATTGTGCCTGGAGGGGTCTCAGGACACACACACACAGACACACACACACACACACACACACACACACGATTTTCTGCAAAAGAGAAGATCCCAAGGCCGAAGGTCAAACTCAGCAGGCAGACCAGACAGGAAACCGATTCTGTTTTTTTGTTGAGCTACCTTAACAGAATCTCCCAGGTCTGAAAGGACAAATCTCCGGCTGTCTCCTATGAAGCCTAGGAAAGTAGGGAAGGTCCCTTCTCTTCTCTTCCTTTCCCTTCCCCCCTCTCCACTTCCTTCCCTTCCCTACTGCTCTCCTCTCCCCCTCTCCCCCCCCCCCCGGTCCCTTCCTTCCCTTCCCTTCTCCTCTCCTCTTATGCAGCTGTGGGATTCGCCATCTCTTATCTGACGGTTCCTTTGGCAGCATCTCCTCGCCCGGTCTCCCAAAATCTCTCACACACCCCATTCCACTGGGAGATTCTCCCTTGAAATGGAATCCCAGAGCAAAGAAGGTCCCATCTCTGGACCTTTCAGCATCCAAAACATCTCCATTTTAGGAGAGAGCAGGTCTTCTTCTATCCAGAGGCCACTCCACAACTCCTCCCCTACTCACCAACACAGGTGTAGTGGCACTGCTCTTTGGTCTTAAAATTGTTGGCGTTGCCATCGCATCCACCATAAACAAATTCTTGACATTTGTTTGCTGCTGGGTTGTAGTAGAAGCGACGAAAGATGGCGTCACATGGTCCAGTGACAGCAGGAAGATAGCAAAACTCTGTGACAAACGGAAGGGAAGGTGTTATTCCATCAGGTACCACAAACACCTTCAACGTATTTCCCCAACCAGTTGCCCTCCTAGCATGCTCAGGTTGGAAGCAGTCGGGAGCCATTTAAGATGATTTCCTCTGGTTCCCTGCTCTGGGGATTGGATCTGATGGTTGAGAGGATTGTTCCTGTGGCTTAAAAGCCTGATTCTGCTGCTGCTCTGGGTAAAGAGAGGTCGGCCTTCCCCTAAAACTGTGTCTCTCTTACTTGGGGACCCCTCCCATTTCCATCTCCTGTTCAGCTGGCCCCCAACCACCCTCTCCAGAACCTCCCCAGAAGAATCCCCACCAAGCCAGAGGCTCTAGATTGGGGGGTCTCTGGTTTCCCTTCCCTGGGGAGAATTCTGACCCCTTCAGCCCCTCCCTGCCAAGGGTCCCCAGATCTTTCTGAAAGTTCACTTGGACGGTCCTGGCCAGAGACGGGGGTCAGCTCTGCCCAGAGGGTGAGGAGTCCCAGCAGGAGAAGAAGCCCTCCAGAAGTCATGGTGAAGCCGTCTGACCCACACCTGGGCTGCCTGCATTAAATAGTCTCACGACTGGGACTTTCACATTCAGGAAGGAGGAAGACATAATGCAGTGAGAACACAAATGCTTCCCTCTTTCACAAGATGGGGGAACAAGAGGTCAGGCAGGTCCCTGCTGATGTCAATGGGTCATTTCTCTGGTCAAGCAAAACTCGCCTTTCCAGACTTGCAGCAGAGCCTGGAAAGTCCCGTTTTAAGGAGTTCGGGGGTCCCTGGTTGAGGGTGGAATATGGGGGCTGCCCAGGTTTGGGGGGGGTCACATCCTTGTCAGGACTGCCCTGGGGTTGTAATGGCAGAGGGGAGGAGATTTCTCCTCTTTGGTTTGGGACTGCAGAGAAAGTTCGGGCACAGAGGCTCCGGTATTATAGGCAGACTATAATGTAAGGTAAGGTAAGGTAATATAATCATAGCATAACATAGGGCAGCATAGCCTAACATAACATCACATCACATCACATAACGTAACATAACATAGCAGTTGGCTTGAACACTACACATGTGGATGTGGTTATTTACACTTGACATTCCTAGGTGATGGAGGATGTAAACATAGATTTACATGGAGAGAAGCAACCTGGAACTGAAGAGAAAGTTCCTAACAGTGAGGACAATTAACCAGTGGAACAGAAGTTGCCTCCAGAAGTTGTGGTTGCTGGAGGTTTTCAAGAAGAGACTGGACAGCCACTTATCTGAAATGGTAGATGGTCTCCTCCTTTGGGCAGAGGGTTGGACTAGAAGACCTCCAAGCACCCTTCCAAATCTTTTATTCTATGCTTATCAATCGCCTAAATGAGAGGATGCCTAACTTAAGTCTTGTGGACTTCAGCCCCCAGAATTCCCTGGACCTCCATAGCTATCTGGAGAGGTGTGGAGACCCCTGACCCAGATGGTTGGGAGTTGGAGCAGTTCTTCCTAAGTGGGTGGTCCAGTCAGGAATGATGAAAGACCACCCCCAGGCTTGGTCCTTTCTCTCTCCTGTTCAGTGAGCTCTATGCTGGAAGAGATCAATCTTCAGCCTGTGACGGGGGAGCATGGAAACCACAGAGTACTTTTACTGGTTATGAAAAGAAAGCAGCTCAGTAAAGCAAGGTCTGAGACCCAAGCGTGTGAAATCATACATGTCAATATATGTCCAGCTCCCTCCCTCCAACATTCCCCACCCCATTGTCCAATTCGCAAAAACCTCAGGTGTCATGTGGGTTGCATCTCCGGGAGCATCATCAGGATGGTATGCAGGACGGTTGGCCTTGACCATCTCAAGGCACCAGCCATCGGCATGCGCAGTAGATGTTGAGAACATGCTCCCTTCTCCAAATCTCCCTCCTGCACCATACAGTCCCATTCCCAAATAGCACAGCCCCTCCCTCCCTCCCTGTTTCAATGGCAGCCGATGCAAGCATCAAAGCAGAGGCTGACACAACCTGGGTCATGGAGGATGTGAACATAGATTTACAAGGAAAGACGCAACCTGGAACTTAGGAGAAACTTCCTAACAGTGAGGACACTTAACCAGTGGAACTAAAGTTTGCCTTCAGAAGTTGTGGGGGGTCTGAGATCGTTCCGGTTCCCGAAGGCGACAGACGTGCCTTGTGGACTGTCTGCCGCTTGCTGTACCGGTGGGCTCCTTCGGGAGCACAAAAGACCTCGGGGGGGGGGGGGGCTTTTGCTTTAGGGACGGTTCTCTGGGATCGCCCAGCCTGGTGGTGGCTGGCTGGAATACCCCCAGCCTCGACCTAGGAGCTGGAGAGCAAAAGGGGGGGGCGATTCTGCCTCTTCCCCAGATGGAGCTTGGAAGCAGAAACTACAATGAGAAGAGCATCTGAACGGCCAGAGGTGAAGGATGGTCCCAAATCACCTGGACTATTGAGGAAGGATGGCAAGAAGTCATTGTAAGTTCCAGTTCAATCTACTTTAAAAGGAAGACTAATCCCCCTCGGGCTAAGAGGCAAGCAGAAAATTCCTCTCCATTTGAATGGAGAGAGGAAAGGACTAACTTGCTATTTGAATTAGCTACGGAAAAGAACTACATTGTATCACACTTGCAACAATTGTTTACCGAGTACCTTTAAGAAAAGAAAGTAAATGGAATGGAACTTTTACTTTTCTCCCTGTCGAGTGGCGAGGCAAAATGGCTCCTCTTTGTTCTCCGTTTGTATTTGTATTTTATTTATTTTATTTTATTCGTATTTATACCCCGCCCTTCTCCAAAAAGGACCCTTTGTAGCTCCCCTGTGTGAAGTTTCGTCATTCTACAATCAACAATGAAGAAACTTTCCCTTTTAACATTCCTCCCAGAGGCTCCCAGATCTCTCCTAAATAGGTGGATTCCTGGATTTGGATTGTAAGAATTCTTTCTTTTCTTTTGTTTTTTTTTTCTTCATCTTTAAAAGTGAAGCTTAAGACTGACCGTCTGTTCGGATTCTCGGATACCTCGGACTCGTCTTGGCTGCTTGTTTTATCAACGCCATTTTTCCTTTCACCAACTGGCAAAATGACTTCCAAAAAGCCACCAACTGGAAAATCACTTTCTGCACTCAGCGGCTTCTAGTCCGACCACACAATTAAAGATTTCACAACTCCTGCCGAAGCAGCGCACTGCAGAGGGACCGCAGGAACAATCAGTTGCAGAGATGTTTCGCGAGATTATGAATAAACTGACAGATTTAACACTTGAACTTAGAGAAACGAAAAGGGATTCAACGGAAAATAAACAGAAAATTGAGAAATTGCAGGAGGAAAAGGCTGAGATGGGGGGGGGAGGTTAAGGAGATCTGAAGGGAGGGCTTAGAATTAGGAGCTCACATAACTAAGATTGAATTTGAAAGAATGTCTTTCTTCCTCAGGTTCCAGAACTTGCCAGAAGCAGAAGGTGGAGATTTTAAAGATATTGTGAGTACAATTTTAGCAGAATCTCAGAGGGTGCCACAAAGAAGAGGGAATCAAAGTATTCTCCAAGGCACCTGGGGCAGGACAAGAAGCAATGGGTGGAAACTAATCAAGGAGAGAAGCAACTTAGAACTAAGGAGAAATTTCCTGACAGTAAGAACAATTAACCTCTGGAACAGAAGTTGCCTCCAGAAGTTGTGAATGCCCCAACCCTGGAAGTCTTTAAGAAGATGTTAGATAGCCATTTGTCTGAAATGGTATAAGGTTCCTGCCCACGCAGGGGGTTGGACTAGAAGACCTACAAGGTCCCTTCCAACTCTGCTATTGTATTGTATTGAATATATCAAAAAAGAGAAAGATTCAGCTCTGGTGGGATATGGACCTGGTTTATAGAATTAATTCAGCTTATGCTAGGATAAATAATGTACCAAGATAAATACATGTTAAATTCCTTAGGAGATCCACAAGGAATGAGATATTAAGGGCCCAACGGGATGGAATTTTAAAATATCAGGACAAAGAAATAGCCATCTTGAAACAAATTCCGAAAAAGATTAGAGAAATCAGAAGGAAGTATTTCTTCTTGTCTAAGAAATTATATAAAAAAGGAATTTGGTACAAGTGGTTATTGCCAGAAGGAATGTTGATATTCTGGGAAGGGGACAGGGTAAAAATCAAAACATTAACTGAGGCGGAGACGTTTATTAAAAAACATTCCTCCCAGTTGGGAGGGGAAGATGGGGGAACAGAAGGAGCGACGGCCTCGCCTGGAGACGGGAGGGAAGAATCAATTGCGAAAAGACTCAGGTCTCAAAAATGATTTATGTGAAAACTTATTGTGATTGTTGATACACAAGAAAATGGCAAAGGGAAAGATGATTGATTATATGGAGTATAAGATCTATTTTTTTCTATATGATTATCCTTTATTTTTTAAAATTGCATATGTACGAAGTTTTTGGGGAGGGACATCGCCAACAGCAGGGAAGATGCCAAAATGTTATTGCACCTTGTACCCTTTTTCCCTGTAAATATTTTAAAAACTAATAAAATGCTTTTTTTAAAAAAAAGACGGTGTGGGGGCTCCATCCCTGGAGGTTTTCCAGAAGAGAGTGGACAGCCACTTGCCTGAAATGGTATTGGGTCTTCTCCTTTGGGCAGGGGCTGGACTAGAAGACCTCCAAGGTCCCTTCCACCTCTATTCTGAGTCTGATTCTGGTGCCACCATACATCTGCTCAAGCCAGGGTTCTGAACCTCATTAAGGAAGTCTACCTCATCCTAGTTTGACTCATACCATTTAAAGAGGAGCCCGCCGTGTGCTGCAACTGCCGAAAAAGCCAACACAATTCTAGGCGGCATAAACAGAGGGACAGAACCAAGATCCCGTGGAGTCAAAAAATAAAAGAAGGTTGATCTTAGAAGGCCATGACTGACACTTAGGATGGCAAATGTTTATATGGCGCAGCATACATAAAACCCACAGTTATTTTCAGAAACATTTAATACAATACAATAGCAGAGTTGGAGGGGACCTTGGAGGTTATCTAGTCCAACCCCCTGCGTGGGCAGGAACCTTATACCATTTCAGACAAATGGCTATCCAACATCTTCTTAAAGACTTCCAGGGTTGGGGCATTCACAACTTCTGGAGGCAAGCTGTTCCAGAGGTTAATTGTTCTGTCAGGAAATTTCTCCTTAGTTCCAAGTTGCTTCTCTCCTTGATTAGTTTCCACCCATTGCTTCTTGTCCTGCCCCCAGGTGCCTTGGAGAATAGTTTGACTCCCTCTTCTTTGGGGCGCCCTCTGAGATATCGGAACACTGCTATCATGTCTCCCCTGGTCCTTCTCTTCATCAAACTAGACATACCCAGCTCCTGCAGCTGTTCTTCATATGTTTTAGTCTCCAGTCCCCTAATCATCTTGGTTGCTCTTCTCTGCACTCTTTCCAGAGTCTCCACGTCTTTTCTACATCGTGGCGACCAAAACTGTATGCAGTATTCCAAGTGTGGCCTTACCAAGGCACTATACAGTGGCATTAACACTTCACGCGATCTAGATTCTCTCCCTCTGTTGATGCAGCCTAGAACTGTGTTGGCTTTTTTGGCAGCTGCTGCACACTGCTGGCTCATATTTAAATGGTTGTCCACTAGGATTCCTAGATCCCTCTCACAGCTGCTACTATTGAGCAAGGTACCACCTATACTGTACTTGTGCATTTGGTTTTTCTTGCCTATATGTAGGACCTTACTTTTTTCACAATTGAATTTCATTTTATTAGATGTTCAAGTTTGTCTAGATCCTTCTGTATCTTAATTTAATTGGGGAGGCTTTGCTACAGGTGCGTCCAAAAAACTAAAGAAAAACACTATATTAAAAAATATAATGGGGAAAAATTTGGAGTGAAAGTTATGAAGCCTACAGGGAAAATGCGTATAAAATGTTCTATAGAAAACATCTCCAACTGGTGAGACTGGCTAAAACATACCAAAATGTACCAAAACCAAAACGTATCACCAGACTGTTGGAAATGTAGGCAGAATCAAGGAACATATTATACCATATGTGTTGGTTATGCCCAAAAACTAAAAAATATTGGAATAGAATAAGAAAAAGGCTCAGGAAAATTTAGAGTTGGTTTTGCTTTCTTCAGTGCCAAAATGATGAACTCAATAAAGTTTTGCTTCTGAGAAGATTAAAGTTCCTGAAAGTGTCTGCTTTTGTTGGGTCCGTTAGTTGGACAGATGACACACAGAAGATTCCAGAATCCCCAGCCTTTGAGAGATCCCTTGTCTGACCAGCCCCTCATCCTCAGACATGGGGAGGACACCCATAAGTGGGAGGGGGAGAGCCTCCAGGGGACAGAAAAAAACACCACTCAGAGGGAAGTAGGGTCCCAATGCCTTTATTTTGAGGAAAGAAGAATAGGTCCACCATGTATTTGAGGGGAAGGGTCCCCATGGTGCCTGGTGGGCTTTTGATCCAAGTTGAGGCACCAGACACAATTCGGAAAAGTTGGATGGTGAATCTTGACTGACAGGAACCTGTAGAAAGAGAATCCATTAGGGCGTTTCTGCTCAGAGGTATCTTCCACACTCTGCTGAAGTCTTACACCCAGGAGGCCCCAAGCCTTGCCCTACTTAATCTTACAACAACGTGGAATTCGAAAGGACCATCAGTGACAGGCCTGGAGGACCTTTCTTTCAGTTTGTAGGAGGCATAATCAGAGCTGGTTTTGCCTTCTTCATCGCCGAAATTAGGTTTGCATCCAACCTCTGGAAAGCCTCGAAGATGTTTGCTTCGGTTAGGTTCTTCATTCAGAAGGTGGACAGTTACCTTAGATGGGGTCCATGCACTCTGTCATGCAAGCATAGGGGCAACACTTCTGCTTCCCAGTGCATATCCAGTCATTTTCACACTTTGCAATACAAGGAGTGACTATGTCCGGAGGGGCCTTTTTACACACCCCGGGCTTTTCTGCAAAAGAGAAGATCGCAAGGCCAAAGGTCAGAAGGCAGACCAGACAGGAGACCGATTCTGCTTTGTTGTCCAGCTACCTTAACAGAATCTCCCAGGCCTGAAAGGACAAATCTCCGGCTGTCTCCTATGAAGCCTAAGAAACTCTTCCCTTCCCTTCTCCTCTTATGCAGCTGTGGACTACGCCATTTCTTATCTGATGGTTCCTTTAGGAGCATCTCCTCGCCTGGTCTCCCAAAGTCTTTCTTGCACCCCATTCCACTGGGAGATTCCCCCTTGAATTGGAATCCCAAATCAAGCAAGATCCCATCTCTGGACCTTTCAGCAGCCCATGAACACAGTTGCATTGTTCATGCAATTGGATAATGAAACATTTGCAAGAAAACAACCATGCTCAGAGAGCACCAGGGACCCCACAGTCCTCCTTCTCCTCCTCCTCCTCCTCCTCCTCCTCCTTCTCCTCCTCCCTGCAAACTCCACTCCCTGCTAGCCGTGTATTTGGGTCATAAACTGATGTGCAAGAAAACCACCATTGCATGAACAGGCTCAGAGAGCACCAAGGACTCTACAGTCCTCCTCCTCCTCTTCTCTGCAAACTCCTCTCCCTTCTATCCGTGTATTTGGGTCATGAATTGATGTTCAAGAAAACCACCCAGCTCAGAGAGCAGCAGAAACTCCACAGTTCAAGGAGAGCGAGAAAGATTCCCTTCTGCGGAATCCATCGCAGCTTCTTGTAAGAACCAGAGTCCTCCAGACTTAAAGTTGCCGGCTGGAGAATTCTGAGACCTGGATGATTGAGGATCTCCATAGACATTTGTCCAAGGTTGGACTTCTCAGAGCTTCATATGCCCCTGGCTCACTGCTGACAGCCAGCCGTGTGTGGCAGCAGCCCAAAAAGCGAATACAATCCTTGGTTGAATAACAGAGGCGTAGAATCAAAATCACGGGAAATATTCGTACCACTTTGTAAAGCCTTAGTAAGGCCACACTTAGAATACAGCACCCAGTTTCGGTCTCCACAGATTACCAAAATCATGTTGAGACTTTGGAAAAAGAGCAGAGAAGAGCAACCAAGATGATTAAAGGCCTGGAAGCTGAAACATACGAAGAACCGTCGCAGGATTTGGGTTTGGCTAGTCTAGAGAAAACTGTCCCAAAGAGGCTTTTTTCAAGAGGCAACAGGACTTTCTGGTTTTCCTTTGAAGACATTTTGCTTCTCGTCCAAGAAGCTTCTTCAGCTCTAAAGAATCATGTAGAGAAAACTGCATCCAGTTCTGGTTCACCACAATACAATACAAAAATGCTGAGACCATAGAAAGGGTGTAGAGAAGAGTAGCGGACATAATGTGGGGATTGGAGGCTAAAACACATGAAGAACGGTTGCAGGAACTGGGTAGGTCTAGTTGAATGAAAAGAAGGACCGGGGGAGACAGGATAGCAGCCTTCCAGCATCTCAGGGGTTGCCCCAAAGAAGAGGGAATCAACAGAGGGAGAGAATCAAGATTGCGTGAAGGGTTAATAACACTTTACAAGGCCTTGGGAAGGCCACACTTGGAATATTTGCATCCAGTTTTGGTCACCACGATGTAAAAAAGGTGCGGAGACTCTATAAAGAGTGCAGAGAAGAGCAAGAAAGAGGATGAGGGGACTGGAGGCTAAAACATATGAAGAACGGTTGCAGGAACTGGGCATGGCTAGTTTAATAGAAAAGAAGGACCAGGGGAGACAGGATAGCAGCCTTCCAGCATCTCAGGGGTTGCCACAAAGAAGAGGGAGTCAAGCTATTCTCCAAGGCACCTGAGGGCAGGACAAGAAGCAATGGGCGGAATCTAATCAGGGAGAGAAGCAATCTGGAATTAAGGAGGTTAAATTAAGCAACCCTAACCCTCCAGAAATTATGCATGCTCCATCACTGGAGGTTTTGGGGGGGGGGGAAAGACTGGAAAAATTCATAACTTGTTGGAAATGATAAGTAAGCAACATATTGAGTTTAAACCAGGGGTCTCGAACCTTTGCAACTTTAAGTCTGAAGGACTTCAGCTCCCAGATTTCTCCAGCCAGCTTTGCTATGTGGGTGTATACATAATAAGCTTTGCTGGCTGGAGAATTCTGGGAGCTGAAGTCCTGCAGACTTAAAGTTGCAAAGGTTGGAGACCCCTGGTTT
Organism: Rhabdophis nuchalis; assembly: GCA_039707465.1. NCBI lineage: Eukaryota > Metazoa > Chordata > Lepidosauria > Squamata > Natricidae > Rhabdophis > Rhabdophis nuchalis. The sequence continues at coordinate 905,716 of CM077644.1, read as the reverse complement.
AAACCAGAAGCATCTTTTAGGTGTACTATCGGAAAGTTATGATAATGCAACCATATATTTAGTATTACATATATTGATGGTAGCAAGAATTATATATGCTAAATATTGGAAAAATGTGAACACCTCATCGGAGGAGGATATAATTACAAAATTTGGGATTGTGCTGAAATGGACAGGTTAACCTTAAAAAAAAAGAGAAAGAAGACTCAAAATATTATAGGACATGGGATACATTTTATGAATGGATAGAGGCAAGAGGTAGAAATGAGAGGGAAGCGTACGAATGTCAGTAACTATTAGTATGGAAAATAAAGATGTATAGAACTATGGATATAATATGGAATATATTGTAAATAGGCTAGTAAGTAGAAATTTAGTTAAGGTTCTGTTTTTTTTACTCTTTTTGGTCATGCTATTAGAATTACTGTTATTATATTATTGTTATAGTTTCTAGCTTGTGTGTTAAGATTTACTATTAACTTTTCATTGGCTTTGCTTTATATGTAATTATTATCTTGACATGTCACAGTCTTTTCAATTAAAAGGAAAAAGAAAAAACAGACAGGACAGCCATTTGTCTGAAATGCTATATCAGCCTCTGTGGTGCAGTGGTTAGAGTGCAGTACTGCAGGCTCCTTCTGCTGCCTGCCGGCTGCCTGCAATTTGGCAGTTCGAATCTCACCAGGCTCCAGGTTGGCTCAGCCTTCCCTCCTTCCGCGGTGGGTCAAATGAGGACCGAGATTGTTGGGGGACAAGAGGCTGACTCTGGAAACTGCTTAGAGGGGCCTGTAATAGCACTGTGAAGCGGTATATAAGTGCTGTTGCCCTCGTGACATCCCGCCTAGACTACTGCAATGCTCTCTACATGGGGCTCCCCTTAAGATGCACCCGGAGGCTCCAGCTAGTGCAGAATGCAGCTGCGCAGGGGATTCTGGGAGTCTCTCGATACTCCCATATAACACCCCTCCTGTAGAAGCTGCACTGGCTGCCTGTGGCCTTCCGGATGCGCTTCAAGGTATTGATAACCATCTTTAAAGCGCTCCATGGCACGGGACCTGGGTATTTGCGAGACCGCCTCCTGCCACACACATCCCTCCGTCCTGTCCGCTCGCACAGGGAGGGCCTCCTCAGGGTACCGTCGGCTGGCCAATGCCGGCTGGCGACCCCCAGGGGAAGGGCCTTCTCTGTGGCGGGTCCGGCTCTCTGGAACGACCTACCCCCCAACATTCGTACCATCCCGGACCTGCGTCTCTTCCGTCGGGAGCTTAAAACTCACTTTTTCCATCTGGCTGGCCTGGCTTAGATTTTAAGAATAAATTGTAGGGATTTTAGTAAGGGTTTTTAGATGGGTTTTAAAGATGTTTTAGCACGGGTTTAAATTTAATATATTTTTATCGTAGTTATATTGTATTTTTGTATTGGTTTTAATACTTGCCTGTGCGCCGCCCTGAGTCCCTTCGGGGAGATAGGGCGGGATATAAATCCAATAAACTTGAAACTTGAACTTGAAACTTGCTATTGCTGTATAAGCTTTCCTGCTTGAGCAGGGGGTTGGACTAGAAGACCTCCAAGGTCCCTTCCAGCTCTATTCTGAATTAAATTTTCTCTCATTGTGAGGCCTGAGGCTGCTCCCTCTTTCTGCCCAAGCTGGAGGTCCTTGCTGGGCCAACCCATCCCCAAAAGCCCCTTCCCCACTTACCTTTACAGAAGTGGAAGCATTCCTTCAAACTCTCAAAGAGGTTGTCGCTTCCTTTACAGCCGCCATAAATGAACTTCTTACACGTCTTATATTTGTGATCGTAGTAGTAGCGAGGCGTGTGCTCTCCACAATGCCCATGGGCAACAGGGTGGTGACATCTTTCTGTAGGGAAAAGGGGACTCATCCGTTGGCTTGGAAGGAAAGTCCAAAGGAGCATGGAGATCTCTAAGGGGATTCTCCAACCTCAAGCCCAGCTCTGGGCATCTAGCTTGTGAACCCCTAGGATCCAGCATGCCCTTCTAAGCACTGATGATGTCACCTAGCTGGGTAATGAAATATCTGCAAGTAAACAACCAACTTTGAATACCATCAAGGAGTCCATGGTGCTCTTCTTCTCCTTCTCCTTCTCCTCTTGTCTCCATCTTCTTTCCTTCTCCTTCTCTTTCTCATCCTCTCTTCTCCTTCTCCTCCTCCTTCTCCTGTCTCCATCCTCCTTCCTTCTCTTTCTCCTCCTCCTGTCTCCATCTTCCTTCTCCTTCTCCTCCTCCTTCTCCTGTCTCCATCCTCCTTCCCTCTCCTCCTCCTTTTCCTTCTCCTCCTCCTGTCTCCATCTTCCTTCCTTCTCCTTCTTCTCCTCCACCTTCTCCTCCTCCTCCTCCTCCTTGCCCTTCTACTTCAGCTTCTTCCTCCTCCTCCTTTCTCACCATCCTCCTCCTCTCAACAAACCCTCCTCCCTTCTAGGACTACCTAGTTGGGTCATAAAACATTTGCAAAAAAAACCACCAAGTTCAGAGAGCACCAAATACTTAACAATCTTCCTCCCCCTGCCCCAATTTCTCCTCTACCTCTCCACAAACCACCTCTGTTCCAGCACTGATGATGTGATCTAGTTGGGTCATGAAACATCTGTGAGAAAACTACCAAGCTCAGAGAGCACCAAGGTCCTCTCCTTTACAAAGTTTTTCTTCTATTGAAATCTGAGATTCTCCTGGACAGACTGTGACAACTGAATACAGGACAAGTTACTCTCCCTGCATGAGTCTTTCTTCTTCCTCAGACCGTAATTCTTGTTCCACATGGAGAACATGCAGGGCATTGCAAGGCATACAAAGTGGGCGGGGGTTGGTGGCTGGGGAGCCCATGTGAGAGCCAAGTGGTGACAGGAAACTTCTTCCCATCTTTCAAAACAAGGAGACTAATCAGCCTGACGTCAGGATTCTGAAAGATGTCAGAGGAGATTGCAGAGGAATCCATCCATTGTCGGTTCCTTAGAATCAAGGCAGTCATTACCAAAATTGGCATGAAGTGGACAAAAAAATGCCTTGGCCAACATTCTTCTGCTGCTCTTGTTGTTGTTGTTAAATTGTGTAACCTGATATGCCTTCAGAGTTGTAGAAATGCACAAGAGGGCCCTTGCCAATGGCTCTCTCAACAGACGGGGGGGGGGAGTTCCTCACAGGATGTGGGTCCTTCAGATAACTTAAGAAATTCATGTGTCAAAAGGAAGCCAAATTGGTGCCAGAAATTGGGGACCGCAGCAGGCATCCGAGACTCAGGTGACCCTTATATCTAATATCTGTCATTGCAGGCCAGGGGTGTCCATTCTTGGCAAATTTAAGACTTCTGAACTTCAAATCCCAAAATTTTCCAGCCAGGAATTCGGGGAGTTGAAGGCCACAAGTCTTAAAATTGAATATTCCAGCTGTAGGGTGCTTTCTAAATACTTTTGAAGACTTCTGCAGAAGATCTTTCACAGGACACAGGAACAAAGGTACCAAACTTAGTAACATTAGCAGTGCTGGAATGTAGTGGGGCTTGTGGAGAGGAGGAGGAGGAGGAGGAGGAGGAGGAGGAGGAGGAGGAGGAGGAGGAGGAGGAGGAGGAGGAGGAGGAGGAGGAGGAGGAACAGTGTGGTTGTCAATTCGCACACTCTGAGCTCAGTTGTTTTCTGGCAGACATTTCATTACCCAACTAGGAACATCTTCAGTGCTACAAGCAAATGGGGTTGGATGATGGAGGAGGAGGAAGAGGAAGGAGGAGGGGGAGGAGGGGGAGGCGAGGAGGAGGAGGAAGAGGGAGGAGGAGGAGGAGGAGGAGGAGGAGGAGGAGGAGGAGGAGGAGGAGGAGGAGGACAGGAAGGGGAAGGGGAAGAAGAAGAAGAAGAAGAAGAAGAAGAAGAAGAAGAAGAAGAAGAAGAAGAAGAAGAAGAAGAAGAAGAAGAAGAAGAAGAAGAAGAAGAAGAAGAAGAAGAAGAAGAAGAAGAAGAAGAAGAAACAACTGTGGGGTCATTGATGCTCCCTGATCTTGGTGGTTTTCTAGCAGACGTTTCATGGCCTGACTAAGGAACACCATCAATGCTAGAAGGGAGGTTTACAGGGAGGAGGAGGATGGTGGGAAAGGACTGTGGGTTGCTTGATGCTTGGTTGTTTTCTTGCAGGCATTTCATTACCCAACTAACCAACATCATCAGCCTTAATCACCTAGCTAGGTAACGGAACATCTGCAAGAAAACGGCCAAGCTCAGAAAGCAGCAAGGATCCCTCAAGCAGCTCATCTGTGTCGGACCTTTGGAGGGAGATCTCTGGAATGGAGCAGAGGCCTTTGGACAGCAGTGGACTTTCCTTCCTGAGATATTTTCTTGGCATTTTGCATCCCAGATCTCAAGCCTCCCTTATTCCTTCCATCCTTAAAATTCTGTTCCTGGACATATAACGAGATCCTTAACTCAGGAACGAAAAACTCGTCTTAAGAAACTTAAGCAACCTTCAGAACATCTTGAGACAAAGACAAGAAGAAGTTGAGAAAAGAAGGGCAGACTTTATAGCAGGGGTCTCCAACCTTTGCAACTTTAAGTCTGAAGGACTTCAGCTCCCAGAATTCTCCAGCCAGCTTTGCTGGCTGGAGAAGTCTGGGAGCTGAAGTCCTTCAGACTTAAAGTTGCAAAGGTTGGAGACCCCTGGCCCAGGCCCTGACACTGACAGCTTTGCTGGCTGGAGAAGTCTGGGAGCTGAAGTCCTTCAGACTTAAAGTTGCAAAGGTTGGAGACCCCTGGCCCAGGCCCTGACACTGACAGCTTTGCGGGCTGGAGAAGTCTGGCAGCTGAAGTCCTTCAGACTTAAAGTTGCAAAGGTTGGAGACCCCTGCTTTATAGTGAAGTGGGAGTGTAACTTTCACACAAAGGTTCCCATAAATGGCACTTATGAAGGGCAGCAGTTCACCCTGACAGTCTGGACGATCCCTAGCTTAGGTTTTATGCCTAAAGAATACACAGATTCAAGGTGACCACTACTTTCATGCTGTCTAGATCGAAGTAGCCTGTCCTTTCTCTAAAAAGGTCCAGAGCACAACACAGGAAATAGGATCTATCTCAAAGTAGAAGATCTGCTCCTAGAATAAACTTCTAACATCTCAGATGCTGAGGCTTCTCCTTTCACCGGAGGAAGGAGAAAGGGCTCTCTTACCATGCATCGTCCATCCAGAGGTTGGTGTCAGCCCAATCCAGAGGCTGAGGAGCCCCACTAGCAGGAGAAGGCTAGCAGATGGCATCCTGGCTCAGTCTGCTGGCCAACAGCAATCCCTCCCTTATAAGCCATGGTGGGGTGGGGGGTGGAGTCCTTGGCAGCTGCAGGAAAAGAGGGGGAGGGGAGGTTTTGTCTCCCTAGAAGGGCAGAGCCAAAGCTGGACCTTCCCTGTTTTCTAAATGTGTGGAGTAGAGCAGGAAGGATTTTGGAATCTGGTCAAACCTGAGAGAACAAAACAACCATTTGTCTGAAGTGGTAAAAGGTTCCCTGTCTAGGCAGGGGGTTGGACTAGAAGATCTCCAAGGTCCCTTCCAACTCTGCTATTCTATTCTATTCTAAAGCCTGAAGAGATATGTGTCCAGATCCCACCCATGCTCAAAGCATGACCAACCCTTGGAAAGCCCATCCTGGGGGCAAGTCCTAAAAGAAAGCAAGAAGTCCAGTTACTCCATCAAGGTCCTCTCATCATTTGTGGTAGACCCAAACATCTCTATGCCTGAGAACATGTCTTCCCCTTCTCGTCCTTATGGCATTTATTTATTTATTTGTTTATTTACCTACTTACTTACCTACTTACCTCTGGGGGCAGGACAAGAAGCAATGGATGGAAACTAATCAAGGAGAGAAGCAACTTAGAACTAAGGAGAAATTTCCTGACAGTTAGAACAATTAACCTCTGGAACAGCTTGCCTCCAGAAGTTGTGAATGCCCCAACCCTGGAAGTCTTTAAGAAGATGTTAGATAGCCATTTGTCTGAAATGGTATAAGGTTCCTGCCCACGCAGGGGGTTGGACTAGAAGACCTACAAGGTCCCTTCCAACTCTGCTATTGTATTATTGTACTTACCCTCTTACTTATTATATGCCTCCCGCAACTGAAACCAAGCTCATCTGGCTGGCTTGCCAGAAAGAAGAAAACTATAATCAATTCATACAAAAAGACGCATCTCGTGAAAACGTAAAAGTGTGATAAAGGTTATAGGTAAGAGAACTGCAATCTTCGGTAGAAATATGGAGAAATTGTCTGACAGTGAGAACAATTAATCAGCGGAGCAAAGCTTCAGAAGTTGTGGGTGCTCCAACAATGGAGGTTTTGAAGAAGGAATTGGACAACCCTTTGTCTGAAATAGTATAGGATCTCCTGCTTGAGCTGGGAGTTGGATTAGTAGACCTCCAAGGTCTCTTCCAACTCTGTTTTTCCGTTACTTTTGATATGTCATCAATTGGGGAACTCAGTTCCTGTGTTTAATGCATATTTTGTTTGCTTCTAGCCATCTTCTCCAGGTTCATCCGCATGGCTCCCTTCCCCCACCCTGTCACAGAGAAGATAAGAGGCTTCTGTGAACAGTGGGGAATAGGAGGAACGTTGAGAAAGCAGACGTAGACCAGAAGAATGACGGTCTCTATATTTATTCTACATTCTCAATATTTCTCCTACACTTCTAATAACAGCTCTTTATTAAAGTTTATATAGAGAAAAATATTGAGAATTAGGGATTTATAAGACGACTGTAAGATGTGTATAAGACCTATCAGCTTGGGATGAATTAGACTAAAATTGGAGGAGGCATTAAACTCCTCAGTCTTTGTTCAGTGTTTATGTCAATTATTGTTCAATAGAAATTTATTTTAAGGGAAAATATATATATTAAGTTTGGATTGCTGAAACGCCACCCCCAGAACCCATCAGAGAAAATAAACAAGCAAAGGCAACAACGGAAAGAGGAGAGACGAGGAGGGAAAGGAAGGAAGGGTAAAGTAGAGAAAGGAAGGGTGGGGAATGAAGAGTAGGAGAGAGGATAAGAAAGAAGAGAGGAGAGAAAGAGAGAGGAAAGAGAGGGGGAAAGGGGAGAAGAGAGGAAAAATGAGAGGAGGAAAGAAGAAGGCAGAGAAGGGAGCTTCAAGTAGGAGTAAAGCTGTTGCAAAATAAGATGGAGACACGGGGTGGCAAGAAAGCGATCCAAACTGTATCATATAGAGGTCATCTAGTCCAATGTCCCACCGAAGCAGGAGACCAAAGGACGTCATTACCCAATAGGTAAGCATCAACAGCCTTTGGGGATCTCGCCCCCGAGATAGACCCCAGGACATCTTAGTTTGACTGACATGATATTATATTAACAGAAATAGCAGATTAACAGAGTTGAAAGGAACCTTGTAGGTCATCTAGTCCAAACCCCCACCCAAGCAGGAGACCCTACACCATTTCTGACAAATGGCAGTTGAGTCTCTTTTTGAAAGCTTCCAATGATGAAGCTTCCACAACTTCCGAAGGCAACTTCTGTTCCATGGGTGGATTGCTCTCACTGTCAGGAAACTCCTCCTTATTTCCAGGTTGAATCAGCCATCCATGAGGGAGGTCCAAAGACTTGGTCCTTTCCCTCTCCACCAAAAGACGTCAGCCACCAGTTTAAGGTGAGGCATCCTCAACAATCATCCATCTCTACCCTGAGGCCTGGGTCTAGACATTGTCAGGGTCTAGACAAAGAAACATAGGCTCAAAATAGAGTAGATGTTCATTCAATCTTTCATATCAAACCAGGATAGCAGCAGAAGGAAAGAAAAAATAAATGAAGATGGAAGCCACAGGGAGGTATTCTTTGAAGTCTGGATCTGCCTTTGTAAGCTTCCACCTGCTGGTTCTTGTCCTGCCCTCAGGCATTACAAAGAATAAATCACACTGTCTACTCTTCCCTTCCCTTCATGTTTTGGAAGGCTATTATTATGTCTTGGCTCAACTTTCTCTGCTGTAGGCTAAACATATCAAGTTACTTTCACTCTTCTTGCAGAGAAGCAACCTGGAACTAAGGAGAAATTTCCTGACAGTGAGGACAATTAACCAGTGGAACAACAGTTGCCCTCAGAAGTTATGGGCGCTCTGACACTGGAGGTTTTCAAGAAGATATTGGACAGTCACTTGTCTGACATGGTAGAGGGTCTCCGGCTAGAGCAGAGGGTTGGACTATTTATTTATTATTTATTCATTATTTGGATTTATAAACCGCTCCCTTTCCCCAAAGGGACTCGGGGCGGTGCACAGGAAGTTAAAAAACATATAAACATAACAATTATAAATAATTAAAACCGAATTAAATAGGCATCTCTAGGCATCTCTTGCAGCGTTTCATCACCCTCAGCTCCTCGGTGAACCGAGGAGCCTGGGTGGCTCTCTGCCACAAGAGAGGCCGCCAAGGGCGTGACCTGATCCAAGGCCCCCATGGCCGCGGTACTCCATGCAGCCACTAGGTCCTCCATTGGGGTGTGGGTCAAGGACACAGGTAATGGCCCAAGCTCCGTCTGGAACCTCTCAGGGTCCATCAGGCGCCTGGGGTGGAACCACCTAGGAATTTCTGGTTCCGCCTCCCCGCCGTGGGGTGTAGCGGTTAGAAAGTCGAGCCGGAGAAGTGAGTGATCCGACCATGACAGGGGTATGATGGCTAGCTCCCCTACACCAAGATCACTCATCCACTGGCCAGAGATGAAAATCAAATCCAGCGTGTGTCCTCCCTCGTGTGTGGAGCCCTGAATTACCTGGGTCAGGTCCATGGCCATCATGGAGGCCATGAACTCCCGAGCTACCTCGGTTGATTCGCCGACCGATGGCAGGTTAAAGTCCCCCAAGATTATAAGTCTGGGGGTCTCAACCACCACCTCGGAGGAGCTCGGGCAGGGCTGCTGATACATAGCGGGGAGCCAGGTACACAAGCAGCAAGCCCAACTGCCTCCCAGGGCCCCATCTCACGTAGAGGGACTCACAGCCGGTGGTCTGTGGCACAGTGGTCTCTCTCGGCTCAAGACTTTTCCTAACAATAACTGCCACCACCCCACCCCTGCCTAGGGCCCGCGGTTGATGAAATACATGATATCCTGGTGGGCACATTTCCACGAGAGGTAGACCCCCCTCGTGGCCCAACCAGGTCTCCGTAATCCCCACCAGGTCCGGCTCCCCCTCCGACACAAGGTCGTTGATGAGGGGGGGCTTTGTTGTCCACGGACCTGGCATTACATAACATCAACCTAGGGCCCTGGCACTGTGAACCCTGACCTCCTAGATCGCGGGGGAAGCTCAGGGGGCTGGGGCATGCGACCGCTTGTAGCCAGCGGCCGCGATCCCCCTCCCAATGATGGAATTCCTGTCCCCCATCGCCCCTACCCCTCCCTAAGACCGTTCTGATCAGAAAACCCTCTGTGAAATCGACCCATATTCCCCCCGCCTTATTGGGCCCATCCGCTTCCATATCCACTCCACCAGCTGGCTTGACCATATTCCTAGCCTTAGACTGACTAATCCCTCCCTCCACCCTGGAACCCCCTAAAAGCCGAATTACATAATTTAATAAAAATCCCCTAAATCTGCGCTTCATCCACTTCTCTTGACTAACTAGTCCTTCGTTGAAGTGTGCCCTAGATAACACAGCAGGCCAAACCTGTGAGAAGGGGGACTCTCACAGTAAGAGGAGGTCTGCCCCTGAGTACATGCTCAGTCACAGATATTGCAGGGACCACGTTGGTTATAAAGTTATAAGAAGTTATATACGGTGCTAAAAAATATTAGATGGTTAAAATATATAAATATAAAATAGTCCAGTAGAATGGTTCGGCTCAGAAAGTTCAAATTAAAAACACGGGCAATAAGTCAGTTCGTACAAAAAGCTGCGGATGATATAAATATAGAGTCTGATGATCTCCAAGATCCCTTGCTATTCTATTATTCTGTGTTCAAAGATTTAGCCCGTCACTCTTCTCTGCACTCTTCCCAGGTCCATTCCATCCCTCTTGTGTTGTGATGACCAGAACTGGACACAGGAACCCCAGGGGTGGCCCTAGCAGTGGAGCCAAGAGGAAGATGTTCACGATGAGGATATCCATTCAGTCATGTCTGACTCTTAGCGATTCTCTGGGCCAGGTGGTCTCTGCCCATCTTCCAATCTTGCTCTTACCCTTACCTTAACCCTTGAGTCATTCTCTGCTCCACCTGGTGTTAGCTTTGATGGTATCTAGACACCGACTTCTTTGGTGGCCTGGTTTCCTTTTACCCCTAACTCTTCCCAACACAATTCCTCCAGTGAATTCCACTGCATGACGTGGTCAAAATGAGTGAGACGCAGTTTCATGATTTTGCCTTCCAGTGTGAAGTCTGGAGTTATGCTCTTCCATGCTTACTTGTGGGTCTACTGTCTAAGGAATATGCACACACCTTCTCCAGCACCACAACTCAAATGAGCCGATTTTCTTCCTGTCTTGATATTTTAAGGACCAAGTTTCCCAACCATGGCTAGCTATGGGGAACACAATAGAGATCTTCGCATTATGACTGCGGTTGATGCATCTCACGATTGCATTGGCTTTGGCAAATGCTGCACATTGTTGGCTCATACTGAATGAATGCTCTACCAAAACACTCAGATCCTTCTTATTAATACTACTGATGAATCCAGTACTACCTATCTTGTACCACCCACTTTTTCATACTATTTATATGATTTATAACCAGAGCCTCTCATCTCATATACGTGACTCTGAATGGCTTACACAGAAAACCCAAAGTACTGAAGAATTCTGGAGTTCTTGGAACTGGATCAGATTTCATTAGGCCTAATGTTCAAGTTGACCTTCTGAAATGTTAGCAATTCCTTCCACTTTGGGTCATCGATATCAAAGGTCTCCAACCGTGGCAACTCTATGACTTGTGGACTTCAACTCAGCTTCCCTGGCTGATGAATTCTGGAAGTTAAAGCCCACAAGTCTAAAAGTTGCCAAGGTTGGAGACCCCTGCTCTAGACATCAACATGCATGCAAACGAGACAGGGCTATAATGAAATCCCATAGTGGTCAGCACTTCACCACTGTGAAGGCCTCAGTTGGATAGCATCGAGTCTGGTTCCTAATAGAGCCTTGGATATCTTCTAGTCCAGTGGATCTCAACCTGTGGTCTGCAGAACCACTTTTGGTCATCAAATAAGAGTCTGTGAAAGCTTGAAGAAATGTTATGATTTAAATCTTGAGTTTAGTCTTGGGGGGTCTGTGGCCACAGAAGACATTTAAAGAGCATCTGTGGTGAAGAAAAGTTTGAGAACCCTTGTTCTAGTCCAATCTCCTGCCTATAGCAGGAGACCCTATTCTATTCTGGACAAGTGGCTGTCCAATCTCTTCTTGAAAACCTCCAGTGATGGAGCCCCCACAACTTCTGGAAGGAAGCCATTCCACGGATTAATTGCTCTCACTGTCAGGAAATTTCTCCTTAGTTCTAGGTTGCTTTCCTCTCTCTTGATATCGTTCCATCTGTTGCTTCTTGTCCTGCCTTCAGGTGCTCTGGAGAATAGGTTGACCTTCTCTTCTCTATGACAGCCCCTCAAGTATTGGAAGACTGCTCCCATGTCACCCCTTGTCCTTCTCTTTCTTTGGCTAGACATAGCTACGGTACTTGCCTATGAGGACCTGGCTCAAAACCCCTGGACCCTTCTGGAAGAGCAGAGTGGACTTTTTGGTACTAATAAAGGAGAATCTTTGTAGCTCAGGGTTGACACGAGGGGCTCCTGGTTCTCTCTGAGCTTGCTTGTTTTCTTGCAGATGTTTCATGACCCAAACTAGGCAACATTAGAGGAACTTGTCCCAAAAGTGCTTTTTCAAGAGGCAACTGGACTTCCTTGTTTATTTCTTTGAAGATGTTTTGCTTCTCATCCAAGAAGCTTCTTCAGCTCTCTGACTTCGTCTCTGACTTCCCATGCAGGGGGTTGGACTAGAAGACCTACAAGGTCCCTTCCAACTCTGCTATTGTATTGTATTGTATTGTATTGTATTCCTTTGGACCACCATGACTGAGAATCTTTATAGAGATTACAGGACATCGCGCATGCCCTGATCATCTTCTGACTGGGATCTCTGTAATTCTGCTAACATGAGGTTATCCTTGAAAACTCTCGGGTGTCTTCAGTTAGTGTGTTCTTTTCCATCACGGCAAAAGGAACATCTTGGTGAAATGACAGTGAGAAGCCTTTTCCCAGTTCCTCTCTCACAGCCATTCAAGAACAGCCCTCTTTCTAACTTATCGATGGGACATTCCACTATCCACCTAGGGCCAGTATGTTCTTTCTTCTGCCCCCAAGGGAAAAGGGCTCTCCGTTGTATGTATTTTGGGTGGGAAAAATCCCCAACATGTTTACCAAAGCTGGACCACCCCATAGTTACCTCTGTTTATGGGTCACACTTCCTGGGAGTCAACAGCACGACAACAACACACATTCCTTTCCTTTTTAATTTCTCAGCAAACAGGTACGCACTTCCAGCAGGTACAAAATGCACCAGCAAGACAATAGGCAAGGAATGTGCTTATGGAAGGAGTGCAAATAGTTAAAGGTTAATATCCAACTTGTTTTTTCAACCAAGAATGTAGGATGTGAACCTCAAGACCTTCTCCTGATAAGAGATCCAAGGGAAAGGTGGACCCAACAGGTGAGAGAAGACCATGCCTCGGTCTTCCAAGGCAGGGGTCTCCAACCTTTGCAACTTTAAGTCTGAAGGACTTCAGCTCCCAGAATTCTCCAGCCAGCAAAGCTGTCAGTGTCAGGGCCTGGGCCAGGGGTCTCCAACCTTTGCAACTTTAAGTCTGAAGGACTTCAGCTCCCAGAATTCTCCAGCCAGCAAAGCTGTCAGTGTCAGGGCCTGGGCCAGGGGTCTCCAACCTTTGCAACTTTAAGTCTGAAGGACTTCAGCTCCCAGAATTCTCCAGCCAGCAAAGCTGTCAGTGTCAGGGCCTGGGCCAGGGGTCTCCAACCTTTGCAACTTTAAGTCTGAAGGACTTCAGCTCCCAGAATTCTCCAGCCAGCAAAGCTGTCAGTGTCAGGGCCTGGGCCAGGGGTCTCCAACCTTTGCAACTTTAAGTCTGAAGGACTTCAGCTCCCAGAATTATCCAGCCTTCATACTTAAAGTTGCAAAGGTTGGAGACCCCTGTTCCAAGGGAAGCAGCAGCAGGACCTTCAGGCCATCTGTAGGAAGACTTCCCAGTCTGCCCGCACCTGTAACCAGGTGAAATGAGCCCCTTCCTTTGCTTCTTTGGGATGTGTTCCCCTGTATCAACCTCAAAGAACCTTTGATATTTTAAACCCCAAAACATCAGTTTTAATTGCTTTGTCAGGAAATTCCTTCTTAGTTCCAGGTTGCTTCTCTCCTCGCTTAGTTTCCATCCGTCACTTCTAGTCCTGCCTTCAGGTGCTTTGGAGAATAGAGGGACCCCTCCTCTTTGTGGCAACCCCTGAGATACTGGAATGCTGCTGTTATGTCACTTAAATTTGTTGAATTAAGCACAGAGGTTTTGTTAAAATAGCCTATACCCAAGAATCTAGTCAACTAAGAGTCAGCACACATTGGTGCTAGATAAGGGTCAGCTAAATTCAAAGGTTGCTGGGCTTGGATGACTTGTGGGAATGCAATGACTTTAAATGGATCTTGCATTTAGCTCCACCTTCCGACTCTGCCTGGACATCTCCTACAGTCCTCTGTCTGTCTGAAAAGACTCTTCTCCCTGAGAACACCTGAGCAGCTGAATCAACACTTCTCTTGAACTGGACAGTCTCATGTCTGCTTGCAAGACTCCACACGCAGGTGGAGTCCATGGTTCCAAGGAGATGACCTTCATTTGCACAACATGAATCTCCTCTCTGGCCTTAATAAGAAAGAAACAATTGGCCCATTCAGGTCCACTTGAGGATGATCTTTGGCCCAGAAAGCATGCAGTTCTCCAGAGCTGAAGGCCTTCTACCTGTCTGGATTCCCCACTTCATCCCGGCTTCGTTCAGGACACAACTCAACTGAAGGGCAGCACCAAATGGTCATGATCCAGTAGTGTAGGAGCTTCAACCACTATTGCAATAACTGTAAAAAAAACTTTAAATTTCTCCATCTGTCTTACATCTCCTTGGAGAACTTTGACACGCAAAGCATGGAAAATCCAGACCAGTGCAAGTCACAGAACAAGGAAGGTCAAGAGATTGACCAAGGTGAGATTGACCAACAGCAAGTTCTACTTGGCTTCAGGCAAAGATCTCCTCCCCTGGATACGCCCCTTTCTTGCACACAACATGCCAACAATCCATCATAGGATGTTGCATCACTTGACCCTCCCTGCAGAACAACCCAAGTGAGGTTAGAAATACACAGTGGAGACGAAGAATTCTTGCTACTGCAAACTGGACTTGAGCTGCATCATGAAACCTTGGGTTCTTCTACTCCTAGCTGGTCTCCTCATTCTTTCCACTGAACTGGCAACAGCAAAGACCACCAAAAAACTTTGTCCTCCAAAAGGTAAGCACCCTTAGAGCAGCAAAGATGATGAGGGGACTGGAGGCTAAAAGATATGAAGAACGGTTGCAGGAACTGAGTATGGCTAGTCTAGGGAAGAGAAGAACCAGGGGAGACAGGATAGTAGTCTTCCAAGACTTGAGGGGCTGCCACAGAGAGGAGGGAGGGGGTCAAGCTGTTTTCCAAGACACCTGAAGGCCAGACAAGGAATAATGGATGGAAACTGATCAAGGAGAGATTCAACCTAGAAATAAGGAGGAATTTTCTAACAGTGAGAGCAATCAACCAACGGAACAGAAGACTGCTGGGCAGACTGGGCAACCACCTGTCAGAAAAGGTGTAGGGCCGGATGTTGGACTAGATGACCTACAAGGTCCCTTCCAAATCTGTTATTCTGTTAATTTCAGAGAAGGTGGGCTGCAAATGCCTTTGCTTAATGGCCACATTGATGGAAACCATGAAACTTTTGGTTGCATCACTATTTTTAATAGCAAGCAGATTATCTGTATCGAGCAGGAACAAATCACAATAAATACGTGGTAGCAAAGAAAATTGATCAAGAAAGAGTCCAAGATAGTTCCTAGAACTTGAACCCATCTCTAGTGTACACCTCTCACCCAGGAGGTAGGACATGAAGCCAGAAACTTTGTCAAATGAAATATATTTGAATATTAGTCGCTTCGGTTGGTAGTTGGGCTGTTGGTTTGAGCTCCAAGCTTGGCAATTTGGTTGCAAACATTTTGCCACCATTCGAGGAGATGTTGTCAATGCGCTTTGAGTTGTGGTTTATCTGTCAGAGTGCCGCCCCTAAAATATTTTTTGATGTGATGCACATTTTATGAGATGCAAATTACTTACTTCAGAGGTATCCAAACAAAGAAACACGAATGCTAATTTGCATCGCATCAAAAGTTATTTGAGGCTGGCGTTCTGACAGACAAACCCAATTCAAAGCTCACTGACGATGTCTTCACGAATGGTGACAAAACATTTGCGACCAAATTGCCAAGCTTGGAGCTCTAACCAACCATCTCAGCTTTGTCAAATGCCTCCTCCTTTCCCTGCAAGCAGGAACCACGTTGGGGTCTTCAGACCATGTCTTTAGAAGGGTCTCCATAAAGACCGAGAGGAGAAACTGCTTTGTGTATGTAGATGGTGGTCACCAGTTGATGGGGGCTTTCATGATGCATGTCAACTCTTCACGGTCCAGCAAAGCAGATTTACAGAAAAGAGAAGAGCTGGGGTGTCTGTGGAGAATGTCTCAAGATGTTTAAACTTAGCAGCTGGAGCAGTGGGGTTGTACAATGAGTCACAAGGCACACTTGTGGTTCCTTGGTTGAAGAGTGCTGGCTCCTGCGTGAGGCAATTGCGGTGGGGTTGTTTGCTGTGGGTGTGGAGGGACAGTTTCCCCTTTTTCCCTGCTTTTTTCTCCTGTGTGCTCTGCAATTTGCCTCATGATGGTTTTCCTTGCTTCGTTTGCCTCGTGCTGCTCCTGTTAGCCTATCTTGTCTGCTCCAGATATGGGTGTAAACTATATAACCGTCCAAGAACGAGTGGCTGTGGTTCCCGGCATCCCGGTACAACCAGTTGACTCCATCACTGGCCATAGGGGGTGAACATCTAACCCCTGTGGATGGGGCACGCAACTTGGGCGTCCTCCTTGATGCACGGCTGTCCATGGAAGATCAAGTGACAGCCGTGGCCAGGAGGGCGTTTTACCAGGTCCGCCTGGTCCGCCAGTTGCGTCCCCTATTGGATCGGGATGCCCTCTGCACAGTCACTCATGCCCTCGTGACATCCCGACTGGACTACTGCAATGCTCTCTACATGGGGCTCCCCTTGAGGTGCACCCGAAGGCTTCAGCTGGTCCAGAATGCAGCCGCGCGGGCAGTTATAGGAACCTCCAGGTTCTCCCATGTAACACCGCTCCTGCGCGAGCTGCATTGGCTGCCTGTCGTCTTTCGGGTGTTGGTCATCATCTTTAAAGCACTCCGTGGCACGGGACCTACCTATCTGCAGGATCGCATCCTGCCCCATACATCCCTGCGGCCGATTCGCTCCCACAGAGAGGGACTTCTCCGGGTGCCGTCCACTAGGCTATGCCAGCGGGCGACGTCCAGGGGAAGGGCCTTCCCCCCCGAAATTAGAACAACCATGGACCTCCGCTCCTTCTGTCAAAAATTAAAAACGCACTTTTTCTGCTTGGCCGGCCTAGGTTAGTCATCTGTTTATTGTTTTAATCAGGTTTTTAAGGGGTTTAGTTTGCCAAAACTATTTGCCAGAACGGAAGGACCCAGGGAGTTGATGACTGAATGAACAATGTTGTGGAGGGCTTGTTTTGTTTTTTTTCCCATCGTGTCTTCTGGGGAACATAGAGATAAAGACAGAGACAGAGGCAATGACTGACTGGACGAGGGATAATTAATTATTTCCCTCCATTTGAAAATCATGACTATTCCAGATTCCTGTCCATGAACTCTACAGACTATATAAATTTTGCAATCTAGGTCCTTCCTCTATGCCCTCGGTCCCTCCCTTCCCTCCCCCTGGTGGTTAGATCTTCCTTCCCTTATTTATTATATATTTATATATTTATATATTTATTTTCTGACATCTCTATTTATATATTTATATATTTATACTTTTTTTTATTTTTTTTATTTTTCCACCCTTCTCCTTGTTAGGACCCAGGGCGGCGCACAGGCATTTTAAAAACACAAAATACAATAAATATCAATTAAAATCTGATTAAATTCATCAACCCGTGCTAAAAACCCAATATTAAAAACCCTTACCAAATTATAAATTTTCTTTAAAAAGTCAGAAACGGGGGGCTATTCTAGGCCGGCTTGTTGGAATAAGTACGTCTTAAGACGTTGGTGGAAGAGGCGGAGGTCCGAGATAGTGCAAAGGTTGGGGGGTAGGTCATTCCAGAGGGCCGGACCCGCCACAGAGAAGGCCCTTCCTCTGGATGTCGCCAACCGGCATTGCCCGGCCGACGGCACCCGAAGAAGACCCTCTCTGTGGGAGCGGATCGGGCGAAGGGATGTATGACATCTCTCCCGGCTACTTACCACCAAATGTATAAAACCTTTACTGTACCTTCCATCTTAGTCCTGACCCATTAGAACCATCACATGTCATCAGAGTGCCTCGGGGGGGATAGGGACCCCTGGAATGCTATCCTATTCTAGATTCGATCTCCTTTGCCTGCGAGAGTGTCCCCTCTCGCAGGCCTGGCCTCCTGAATTAACACGGGCCCACCTCGAGGATGGATTGATCAATCCTGAGAGGTGGGCGAAGCGCAGGCTCAGGGGGTTCCTGTGTAAATATCTAATTCGACTTTTAGGGGGTCCCAGGGAGGGGGGGAGGAAGAGTCAGATGGAGGAACACCAAGAGAGAAGGCCGGCAGAAAGCGGAAGCAGAGAAACGGAGGAGGGTGAAGGGGGTGTCGTTTCCACTGAGGTATTTGCCATCAATACGGTCTTGGGGAGGGGCAGGGGCGGTGGGAGAGGGGATGGACACTATCAGTTGGAGGATCGTGGCCGATGGTTACAGGTGGTCACGCGCTCCAACTTCCCTTGTCCCCATCGCAGATTAGGTGGGCAAGAACCACAGACCCGGGGCCCAAGGCTGATGCTATGCAACACCAGGTCCGTGGTACAAAAAGCCCCCCTCATACATGACCTTGTGTCAGAGGGGGACCCGGACCTGGTAGGCATTACGGAAACCTGGTTGGGCCACGAGGGAGGGCATCCCCTCGTAGAAATGTGCCCACCAGGATACCGAGCCTTCCATCAGCCTAGGGCCCTAGGGAGGGGTGGGGGAGTGGCGATTATGGTTAGGGAAGGTCTTGAGCCAAAGGAGACCACGATCCCTCAGACGACCGGGTGCGAGTCCCTCCTTGTGAAGTGGGGCCTAGGGAGGCAGTTGGGCGTGTTAGTTGTATACCTGGCTCCTCGCTATGCAACAACAGCCCTGCCCGAGCGCCTAGAGGTGATAGCCGAGGCGGCGGTGGAGACCCCCAGACTTTTAGTCATGGGGGACTTTAACCTGCCGTCGGTAGGCGAAACCTCTGGTGCAGCTCGGGAGTTCATGGCTTCCATGACAGCCATGGACCTGACCCAGGTAGTTTTAGGCCCTACCCACGAGGGCGGACACACCCTGGATCTAATCTTCATCTCAGGACAGTGGAGTAGTGATCTGGGAATAGGGGATTTAGTCATCACACCCCTGTCATGGACAGATCACGCTCTCCTTCGGCTCGACTTTCCGATCGCTACACCTCACTGCGGGGAGGCGGAACCGGACATTCCTATATGGTTCCGCCCCAGGCTCCTGATGGACCCGGCAAGGTTCCAAAGGGAGCTTGGACCAATTCCTGTGGACTTGCCCCGCGACTCGACTGAGGACCTAGTGGCCGCATGGTTAAGTGCGGCCACGGGGGCCTTGGACCGAGTCGCGCCCTTGCGGCCTCTCTTGTGGCGACGAACCACCTGGGCTCCTTGGTTTACCGAGGGGCTCAGGGAGATGAAGCACCACAAGAGATGCCTAGAGAGCAGATGGAGATCATCTCACTCCGAAACCGACCGAACACTAGTGAGAGACCACATTAGGACTTACTTAGTGGCAATAAGAGTGGCCAAACGCGAGTATTGTGCCACTCTTATCGCATCCGCAGATAACCGCCCTGCCGCCCTGTTTGGGGTGACCCGCTCCCTCCTTCAACAGAGGCCGCGGGAAGCCCCTTTACAGGGTCGAGCAGAGGAATTTGGGATTTATCTGCAGGAGAAAATCACTCGGATTCGGAGCGAGTTACCCTCCATCAACAGTGGCCCAGTCGAGCGTGCCGAGGCTGTTCTTGTGACACCATCATGGGAGGAGTTTATTTTGTTACTACCGAGGATATGGACAAGTTGTCAAAGAGACTTAGGGCCACCACATATTTATTGGACCCGTGTCCCTCCTGGCTTGTACTGGCATCCTGGGAGACGACACGAGGCTGGCTCCAGGGCATTGTCAACGCATCTTTGAGTGAGGGGTCCTTGCCTGCCATCTTGAAAGAGGTGGTAGTAAGGCCCCTCCTCAAGAAGCCGTTCCTGGATCCAGCATTATTAGAGAACTATCGTCCCGTCTCCAACCTTCACTTTTTAGTGAAGGTTGTTGAGAGTGTGGTGGCTCAACAGTTTCTGCGACACTTGGAGGAAGTTGATTATCTAGACCCGCACCAGTCTGGCTTCCGACCCGGGCACAGCACCGAGACGGCATTGGTCGCGTTGGTGGATGATCTCTGGAAGGCGCGGGATAGAGGATTTTCCTCTATCCTAGTCCTATTAGACCTCTCAGCGGCTTTTGATACCATCGACCATGGTATCCTATTGCGCCGACTGGGGGGGTTGGGGCTGGGAGGCACCGTTTTGCGGTGGTTCTCGTCCTACCTCTCTGGTCGGTCACAATGTGTTGGCAGGGGGGCAGAGGTCGACTTCAAGGCCACTCATATGTGGGGTACCTCAGGGGTCGGTCCTCTCGCCCCTACTGTTCAACACGTATATGAAGCCGCTGGGCGAGATCATCCGTGGTTTTAGGGTGAGATATCATCTGTACGCTGATGATACTCAGTTGTACATATCCACCCCAGACCACCCCAACGATGCCGTCGAGGTTATGTCCCGGTGTTTGGAGGCCGTACGGATCTGGATGGGTAGTAACAAACTCAAGCTCAACCCGTCCAAGACTGAGTGGCTGTGGCTCCCGGCACCCCATTTCAGCCAGATTATTCCAACTCTGGCCATTGGGCGCGAAACACCGGCCCCCGTGGAGAGGGCGCGCAATTTGGGTGTCCTCCTGGATTCCCGGCTGTCTATGGAGGACCATGTGGCAGCCGTGGCCAGGGGGGGCGTTCCATCAGGTACGCCTGATGCGCCAATTGCGCCCCTTACTGGACCGGGGTGCCTTACGCACGGTCACTCAAGCACTCGTCACGTCTCGACTCGACTACTGTAATGCTCTCTACATGGGACTTCCCTTGAGGTGCACCCGAAAGCTACAGTTAGTCCAGAACGCAGCCGCGCGGGTAATTACGGAAGCGCCTAGACACTCCCATATAACACCTATCCTGCGCGAGCTGCACTGGCTTCCTGTGGTTTTTCGGGTGCGCTTCAAGGTCCTAACGACCATCTTTAAAGCGCTCCATGGCTCGGGGCCTAGTTACATGCGAGACCGCCTCCTGCCCCATACATCCCTCAGACCGATACGCTCCCACAGAGGGAGCCTCCTCAGGGTGCCGTCGGCCGGACAATGCCGACTGGCGACACCCAGGAGGAGAGCCTTCTCTGTGGCAGGACCAGCCCTTTGGAACGACTTGCCCCCTGAACTCCGTACCATTTCTGACCTCCGCCTCTTCTGCAAGTGTCTGAAGACACACCTATTCCAACTAGCAGGCCTTGCGCAGCCTCCAATACCGACTCTTAAATAGTTTTAAAATGGGGTTTTAGCACAGGCCCTTAGTGGAATAAGTTTTTTAAAAAAGAAATAGTTTTATATGTTTTGTATGTTTTAATGTTCCTGTGCGCCGCCCTGGGTCCATTCGGAGAAGGGCGGGGTATAAATTCAATAAATAAATAAATAAATAAATAAATAGTATTTTGGGTTTTTAGCGCAGGGATAAATTGTTTAATCTGATTTTATATATATTTATGATGTATTTATGTTTGTATGTTTTAATTCCCCTGTGCACCGCTCCGAGTCCCTTCGGGGAGAGGGAGCGGTCTACAAATTAAATTAATTTATTATTATTATTATTATTATTATTATTATTATTATTATTATTATTATTATTATTATTATTATTATTATTATTATTATTATTATTATATTTATTATATTTATTGATGTAAAACTAGGTTGTGTGCTCACCACTCGTGCAAATGGAGCTCCACACCCATGGAAGCGTCCCCACTCAGAGTTCCTCTTCTGTTTTTGTCCAGGCAAGCCGGGCGAGTGTCCCAAGGTCAAAATCCCTCCTGACTATCAGTGTAAACAACACTGCACCTGCGACTCCGACTGCAAAGGGAACGAGAAATGCTGCCCCGTGGGACACTGCATGGAGTGCTTCCCCCCAGGTAAGGGGAAGGCTGAGAGACTGACCATTCTTTCTTTCTTTCTTTCCTTCCCTCCTTCTTCTTTCTTTGTATCCTTCCTTCCTCTCTCCCTTCCTTCTTTCTGTTCTTTCCTTTCTATCTTTTCCTTCTTTCCTCCTTCCTTTCCTTCCTCACATCCTCGCTTCCTCTCTTCCTTCTTTCTGTTTTCCTTTCTATCTTTTTCTTCCTTCCTTCCTTTCTTTCCTCACATCCTCCTTTCCTCTCTTCCTTTTTTCTGTTCTTTCCATTCTACCTTTTCTTTCTTTTGTCCTTCCTTTCTTTCCCTTCTTTCCCCACATCCTTCCTTCCTTCCTCTCTTCCTTCTTTCTGTTCTCTCCATTCTATCTTTTTCTTCCTTCCTTCCTTCCTTTCCTTCCTTTCCTTCCTTCCTTCCTCTCTTCCTTCTTTCTGTTGTTTCCTTTCTTTTTCTTTCTTTACTTCTGTCCTTTCTTTCCTTCTTTGTTCCTTTGTTTCTTTCTTTGTTTCTCTCTCCCTCCCTCCTTCCCTTCCCCTCCGTTCCTGTTTCTTTCTTTCTTTTTCTTTCTTTCTTTTTCTCTTCCAATCTTTTCTTTCTTTTCTGTCCAGTTCTGAAAATTTCATAGACCCCGAAGCTCCCTCTTCCTTCATTCTGGGCTTTCCTTCCTGGCAACAGCTGATCCTGAGGTTTGGCAGAGCCTGACTCCAGCCAGAACAGAACTGGCAGCCCCAGCCTCCTCCGAGAGCTCATCTCATCTGCAAAGGCTCTGACCTCACACCAGGAACTCACTCTTTGATTTAGTTCACGTTTCTGAGCTCCAAGAGGAAATCCTCCTCCTCAGCCAGGCCTCCTTCCTCCTGCAGGGCAACCTCTCCAGACGCCCAAGGAAGGTCCCAGGAGACACCGGGGGCCTCCTTCGCCTCTCTCCTTCCTGCACTGGAACCGGAATAAGTCTTGACACCATTCCCCCCTCCCCCCCTTCTGCCCCCGAGGACCCAGAGAATAATCACCTGGGGCTCTGGAACGGCCCCTCACTCAAGGCAGAGCCTCTCCAGTGAGGACCCCTGGGGCCACGACACACAGAACGGGAAGCTGCTTCTCAATCCAAGGTCTCCAAGAGCTGCAGAGGAGTAGGGAGGCCTTCTCACATGTCCCCTGCAGTGCGATGTATATAGAAATGAGGGACGCAGCCTGATCCCAGGTGGGGCCCTGACATCCAGGAGGGCCCAGAGGAACTGGAGGGGCCACAGGGCCCTATTTCTTTCCTCAAAACCAGGCTCCAACACCCTCAGAAAGACATTCAGTGATTCTTCCAATTAGATTTCTTTGTGGTTTCAAAGAGACAGAATCTTGCCACCCTAAAGCAGGGTGCTATTTCCACCAAAGCTATTTACAGTCTGGGAACTATTGAGGAGATGCTGCCTTCACCTTTTTTCTCCCACACAGACTATCTGCTATCTCTTACTCCTCTGAAATGCACCCCTCCCTCCCCCTTATGGTCCCACCTCCTAACTATATTCCACCACATCATGTGTGAACTTCCATAATCCCTCAGTCACCCTGTCTCCGGCCCCAAACCAAGAATGATACATGGGGATTTTTCCAGGTATTGTTCCACACCTAGAGACAGAATCTTGCCAGATTAAAGACTCCACTATCTGAATCTACGATATTCTCTGGGAACTCTTAAGGAGAGGCTGTCTTCACCCTCTTTCTCTCACACAGACTGTCTGCTGCCTCTCACTCTTCTGGGATGGCCCCTCCCTCCTGGGACTCTGCCCCACTGCATCCCATTCACAGGGACCTTCTGTGGACCAGGAGGAAGAAGCCCCATCCCCGAGGAGATGCGTCCTCTGTTCCTTCTCCTCATCTCCCCTTTCCTCTTTCCTCAGGACCGCTCTGAGGAGCCCCAAGACCTCGTGGAGGAGCCCAGCAGGAAGCAGCCATCCCCCCCTCACCCACCTTGGATCCCCACATCCAGCCCAGCCTTCCTGCTGCATGATGGCCCATTGCTCTCTGGCCTCCCTTCTCCTGACTCCTGGCCACCTTCCCACCTGCTGCTCCGGGCTGCACAAGGACCATTTCTCCAGAAATGAGGCTTCCTCTAATAAACTCGCTTATTGAAAGTTCTGGTGTCTGCCTGCTTCTTCTCTGGGCCTGAGATGGAAATGGACATGAGGACATGGGGGATTTGAAGCCAGCCTTGCCCATTTCGAGAATCCCCCCAGTTCCTGGTGATGTTCATTCCACCTCATTCGACAGCCGTAAGGAGGGATGGCCGGGGGCAAAAGCAGAAGCCTTGAGGATCAGGTTGCTCGTATCCTGCGGTGTAGAATTTTGGCCCCACTGGGTGACTAACGCCTTTTTCACTCTCTGTCTTCAGGAATTCGCATGGGTGGGCTCCCCTCTGTCCCTCCCTGCTTACCAGCCTTTCAGGTTAGTCCTAACCTCCCGCTGGGGCTATTTTAGATAGTTTTAAATTGGGGGTTTTAATCTGGTTTTTAGCATAGGATTGTTTCTAGTAATTTAATATGCTTTTAAATTTTGTATATTCTGTCTTATATGCTTTTAAATTCCTGTGCGCCGCCCTGGGTCCCTCGTGGAAAAGGGCGGGATATAAATCGAATTAAAATAAATAAAATAAATAAAAATAAAATAAATAAGTCCGGACTAGGAATCCAAATCACAAACCCTTAGGCACCTGGGGTCTCTGAGCTGCCCTCTCCCAGATTGTACCCCAATTCTCAATGTCCCATATTCTCCTCGCGATTCCCTAATCCAGATGTCCTCGCTTCATGATGGAGGTCCCCAGGACCCTTTCAGGATGTTTCTGAGGTCCAATCGATAAATATTTGAACATGTCTCTTTCTTTAATCCAGGAAATAGTCTGCATCCACAGAGGGACAGAATCAAGATCAGGTGAAGGGTTAATACCACTTTACAAGGCCACCCGTGGAATAGTTGCAGCCAGTTTTGGTCACCAGGATTTAAAAAAAGATGTGGAAACTCTAGAAAGAGGGCAGAGAAGAGCAACACAGAGGATGAGGGGATTGGAGGCTAAAACTGATGAAGAACGGTTGCAGGAACTGGGTATGTCTAGTTGAATGAAAAGAAGGACCAAGGGAGATGAGATAGCAGTCTTCCGATATCTCAGGAGTTGCCCCAAAGAAGAGAGAGTCAAGCTATTCCAAGCACCAAAAGGGAGGACAAGAAGCAATGAGTGGAAACTAATCAAGGAGAGAAGCAATCTGGAACTAAAGAGGAATTTCCTGACAGTTAGAACAATTAATCAGTGAAACAACTTGCCTCCAGAAGTTGTGAAGGCTCCAATACTGGAGCTTTTTAAGAAGAGATTGGATAACCATTTGTCTAATGATGTAGGGTTTGTTGCTTAGGCAGGGGGTTGGACTAGAAGACCTCCAAGGTCCCTTCCAACTCTGTTATTCCATTCTGTTCTCTTCTAAATATTGATCGATATAACTGACCTCAACCCCAAACCCCTCAATAATGTTTCAGAAACTTAAGGGGTCCTGAGACCAAAAGGTTGGAGAGCAACCAGCAAAGAAGGTTTTGGGTTTTGGGACCAAGTTTCATTGCAGCTTTTGGTGAGAAATGGAAGAACCTCCAGGCTGTCCCAGAGGTCCCTAGGCAGCCAGGAGAGAAGGGATGGGGGGCTCCCCCACCCCACAAAAAGGCACACAGGGGAGGTGGGACAGCTGCAGGAGGGGTGTGAATCTCTAGCATTGGGGGCATCTGCCTGTTCTGGATCCACCCCCCTCCCTCCACCTTTCAACTGGTGCTAAATCCCGTCACTAAACCAGCAAGATCCAGAAGCAGGAACTTCAACCGCCATTGTAGTCACTTCAATTTTGTAACTTACTCGCCGTGGGGTGGAGGACTTTGATGTGCAAAGCAATGCAGGATGGAAAACCGAGAGCAGCAAATCAACAAAATAACAGAGTTAAGAGGGAACTTGGAGATCTTCTAGTCCAGGGGTCCCCAACCCCCAGGCCGCGGACCGGTGCCGGTCCGTGGCTGGGTGGGAGCCGGGCCGCAGGGCTGGAGATGAGGAGGAGGGAGAAGGGGGCAGCCCTCTGAGCAGAGCGCGTGGGAGAACGCAGGCGTGGCTGTTCGCGCTGTTGGAGTGTGGCTCTTCCTCCTCCCTCGTCGACGGAGGGACACCTGGACGCCGCCGGACCGGCCACCGATTCCCTCCCCTGCTGGCATGCCGGCCACTCGTTTTCTTCCAGGGGCTGAGGAGGCTCCGCGGGTGGGGGAGGGAACTGGCGGCCGTAGGGAGGGTTGCTCCGGGGGCGCACAGGAGTCCCTCCGTCGACGAGGGTGGAGGAAGAGCCCCCACCATCCTCCTGCGTTCTCCTGCGCGCTCTGCCCAATGGGCTGCCCCCTCCTCCCTCCTCCTCCTCTCCAGCCCGGCTCCTACCCAGCCACGGAGCCTGACTGAGTGAACGAGCGACCAAGCGCGGCAGGCGGGCTGAGGAGGCTGGGGGGGGGGACGACGATGACCACGACAGACACACATAGAGAGACAGAGAGAGGGAGGGAGGGAGAGAAAGATAGACAGAGACACAGAATGAGTGATTGAGTGAATGCAAGACAGACAGACACACGCACACACACACAGAGTGACAGAGATGGGCGGATGAAGGAGAGAGACAGAGAGAAAGAAAGAGAAAGAAAGAAAAAGAAAGTGGGAGAGAGAGAAAGACAGACAGAGAGAAAGAGACAGAAAGGAAAGAAAGAGACAGAAAAAGATACAGAAAGAGAGAAAGAGAGAGAAAGAAAAAGAGAGAAAAAGGGAAAGAGAAAAAGAGAAAAAGAAAGAGAGAAAGAAATAAAGAGAAAGGGAAAGAGAGAGAAAGAGAGAAAGAAAGAAATAGCGAGAGAAAGAAAGAGAGACAGAGACAAAGAAAGAGAAAGAGAGAGAGAGAGAGAGAGAGAGAGAAAGAAAGAAAGAAAGAAAGAAAGAAAGAAAGAAAGAAAGAAAGAAAGAAAGAAAGAAAGAAAGAAAGAAAGAAAGAAAGAACTTATGACCACAGTTGAGGCCAAAAGTTTGGTTGCTAACCAAGATCATTGTTAAGTGAGTTTCACATTTTCCAAGTTGGCCACGCCCACCCAGTCACATGACTGCTGAGCCACTCAGCCGGTCCGCAGAATTTTCTTTAAAATGAAACCGGTCCCTGGTGCAAAAAAGGTTGGGGACCCCTGTTCTAGTCTAACCCCCTGTTCAAGCAGGAGACCCTCTACTATTCTGGATAAATGGTTGTCCAGTCTCTTCTGAAAAGCCTCCAGTGATGGAGGACCCACAACCTCTGGAGGCAATTTCTGTTCCACTGATTAATTGTTCTCACTGTTAGGAAGTTTCTCCTTAGTTCTAAATTGCTTCTCTCCTGGATTAGTTTCCACCCATTGTTTCTTGTCCTGCCCTCAGGTGCCTTGGAGAATAGCTTGACTCCCTCTTCTTTGGGGCAACCTCTGAGATATTGGAACACTGCTATCCTGTCGCCCCTGGTCCTTCTTTTCACTAAACTAGCCATATCCAGCTCCTTCAACCATTCCTCATATGTTTTATTCTCTGGGCCTTTAACTGTCCCTGTTGTTCTTCTCTGTATTCTTTCCGGGGTCTCAACATCTTTTTTTACATCGTGGCAACCAAATCCAGATGCAATATTTCAGATTTGGTCTTACCAAGGCATTATAAAGTGGCACTAATGCTCTAAGTTGATTGATTTGATTCTATCCCTGTTAACAGATAGAATCCTCCCCCTGTTAAAAGCTTCCTTGTTCTGTGACGGAACAAGGAAGATCCAGAGGTTGACTGGGGACAGATGGACCAACTCCAAATTCTACTCACCCTTCAGGCAAGGATGTTCTCTCTTGGATACGCCCCCCTCTTGCACAGAGTGTACCAGCAAACGCTCATAGGATGACGCATCACCTGACCCTACCTGGAGAATTCCCTGTCCAGGTGAGGTTGGGAATACACAGTCGAGAGGAAGAATTCTTGCTGCTGCCATCTGGACTTGAGCTGCATCATGAAACCTTGGATTCTGCTTCTCCTGGTTGGTCTCCTCCTTCTTTCTACTCAAGAGACATGGGCAAAGACCAAAGGACATCATTACCCAATAGGTAAGCGTCAACAGCCTTTGGGGGTCTCCCACACTTCTCTTCAACACCACCCCTGAGAAAGACCCCAGGACATCTTCGTTTGACTGACATGGTATTGCATTAACAGTATTAGCAGATTAACAGAGTTGAAAGGAACCTTGTAGGTCATCTAGTCTAAAGCCCCCACCCAAGCAGGAGACCCTACACCATTTCTGACTGATGGCAGTCCAATCTCATCATGGAAGCCTCCAGGGATGAAGCTCCCACAACTTCTGAAGGCAGCTTCTGTTCCACAGGTTGATTGTTCTCACAGTCAGAAAATTCCTCCTTGTTTCTAGGTTGAATCTCTCCTTGGTCAGTTTCCAACCATCATTCCTTCTCTGGCCTTTGGGTACTTTGGAGAATAGATGGACCCCCCCCTCCTCCTCTCTGGGGCAGCTCCTCAAGTATTGGAAGATGCTCTCATGTCCCCCCGGTCCTTCTCTTCACTAGAGTAACCAGTTCCTGCAACCATCCATCGTATGTTTTAGCCTCCAGTCCCCTCATCCTCCTGGTTGCTCTTCTCTGCACTTTTTCTACAGTCTCAACATCATTTTTACGGTGTAGTGACCAAAACTGGATGCAGGACTCTAGGTGTGGTCTTAGTAGAGTGGTTTGATTGCCTCCCTCTATTAATGCAACTTAGGGTTGCATTGGCTTTTTTGGCTGCTCATATTTAGCTGGTTGTCCACTAAGACTCCAAGATGTCTGTATTGTACTTGGTCCACCTGAGGTCAGCTGGATCTTCTTCCCCTGGAGAAGGTAGGGTCTACCAATGGCATGTGCTCTGGGTGGACAGGATCCCATTAATCTCAGAGACGGTGTGCCTCCAATGCCTGGCTTAATGGTCACCTGGAGGGGAATCATGAAGCTTTTGGTTGCTTCTAAATGGAACCAAGAATTATCTTTTAATAGCAAGCAGGTCATCTGTATTGAGCAGGGGAAAAGCCCAGTAACTAGATGGTAGTGAAAGAAAGTGATCCAGAAAGTGCCCAGAAGAGAGCTTAGAATTTGAATTCCATATGCAGAATAGACGTCTCACCCATACTTTCTCAACGCCTCCCCTTCTCTTCGCAACCCCTCGGGAGGGCCCTGCAGTCAATGGGGGTTGTCTCCGTAAGGACAGAGAGGAGATGCCGCTGGACTCTGTGCTGAGGCTGGTCACCAGTTCACGGAGGGCTCTCGTGATGCACGTCTAGCAAAGCAGAGTTACGGGGAAGAGAACGGCTGGGGTGTCTGTGGGGGATGCTGGGAGAAAAACCACAGAGGTGAGTTTGACTGGAGTTCAGGCGGTTGACTTTTTTGACCGTGTGTCAGGTGTGCCTCTGACATTAACCAAGAAAGAAGCCCCTCAACTCCATTTTTGAAGAATCAAGAGTACTTTTGCTGGTTATGAAACGATAGCAGCTACGTGAAGCAAGGTCTGAGCCCCAAGCGCCCGAAATCATACATGTCAATATGTGTCCAACCCCCTCCCTCCCTCCCCCAACATTTCCCCCACCCCATTGCCCAATGCGCAATCCCCTCAGGTGTCATGGGGGTTGCATCTCCAGGAGCATCATCAGGTTGGTATGCAGGACGGTTGGCCTTGACCGTCTCAAGGCACCAGCCATCGGCCTGCGCAGTAGATGGTGAGAACATGCTCCCTTCTCCAAATCTCCCTCCTGCACCATATAGTCCCATTCCCAAACAGCATAGCCCCCCTCCCCGTTTCAATGGCAGCTGAAGCAAGCAGCAAAGGGGAGGCTGACACCGTGCCTTGCAGACACCCCTGCCCAGCTGAGGTGATCGAATGAGGGGTCCCATCAGAGCGACAGTTGGGAGGGGCCTTGGAGGTCTTCTAGTCCTCTCTTGCCTCCAGTGTGAAGGCAAAGATTGGAAATGAGCTGCACTAATGAGGAGGAGAAAGTGGGGCAGGTTCAGACTGGGGGCCCCTTGTCTAAGGTGAAGGAGCAAGGGCTCCTACCCAGAGGGAGGGAGGGAGGGGCCAAGAGAAGGGGCCAGGAGCTCTTTATGGAAAAGCTGTCAGAGTTGTTGGAAGGAAGCAGTCCTGCATTGTGGGCCAATTCCAGTCTTCCTGTTCTGTCTTTCCAGTCAAGCCAGGCGAGTGTCCCATGTTCAAAATCCTTCCTGAGCGTCAGTGTAACCAAGACACCCAGTGTGTCTGGGACGGCGACTGCGAAGGGGACCTGAAGTGCTGCCCTGTGGGACGCTGCATGGAGTGCTTCCCCCCAGGTAAGGGGAAGGCTGAGAGACTTTCTTTCTCTCTTTCCTTTCTTTCTCTCTTTCTTTTATCTTTCTTTTCTTTCTTTCTCTTTCTCTCTTTCTTTTATCTTTCTTTTCTTTCTTTCTCTCTTTCTTTTATCTTTCTTTTCTTTCTTTCTCTTTCTCTCTTTCTTTCCCTTTCTTTCTTTCTCTCTTTCCTTTCTTTCTCTCTTTCTTTTATCTTTCTTTTCTTTCTTTCTCTTTCTCTTTCTTTTATCTTTCTTTTCTTTCTTTCTCTCTTTCTTTTATCTTTCTTTTCTTTCTTTCTCTTTCTCTCTTTCTTTCCCTTTCTTTCTCTCTTTCCTTTCTTTCTCTCTTTCTTTTATCTTTCTCTCTTGCTTTCTCTCTTTCCCTTTCTCTCTCTCTCTCTTTCTTTTCTTTCTTTCTTTCCCTTTCTTTTTCTCTCTCTTTCTTTCTTTCTCTGTTTCTCTCTTTCTTATATTGTTTCTTTCTCACCTGTCTTGTTTTGAGTCCCTGAAGCTCCCTCCTCCCTCATTCTGGGCTTTCCTTCCTGACAACAATCGGTGACGAGGCTTGGCAGAGCCTGATTCCAGATGACAAAAGATCTGGCAGTCACAGCCTTTCCCCAAAGTTCATCTTGTCTGCAAACACTCTGACCTCACAGCAGGAACTCACACAGGGGGTTCTCTTTGTTTTATTTCATGTTTCTGAGCTCCAAGAGGAAATCCTCCTCCTCAGCCAGGCCTCCTTCCTCCTGCGGGGCAACCTCTCCAGCCGCCCAGGGAAGGTCCCAGGAGACACCGGGGGCCTCCTTCGCCTCTCTCCTTCCTGCACTGGAACCGGAATAAGGCTTGACACCACTGCCCCCTCCCCCCCTTCTGCCCCCGAGGACCCAGAGAATAATCAACTGGGGCTCCGGAGCGGCCCCTCGCTCAAGGCAGGGCCTCTCCAGTGAGGACCCCTTGGGCCACAAGACGCAGAACGGGAAGCTGAATGACAAATCTTCAACCCAGGTGGGGCACTGACATCCAGGAGGGCCCAGAGGAACTGGAGGGGCCACAGGGCCCTATTTCTTTCCTCAAAACCAGAAGGCTCCCAAAGTCCAGGAAAATATGTAGCAATTCTTCCAATTAGATTTCTTTGTGGTTCCAAAGAGACAGAATCTTGCCACCCTGAAGCAGGATGCTATTCCCACCAAAGCTATTTCCACTCTGGGAACTATTGAGGAGTTCATGTGGTGATTTTTCCAGGTATTGTTCCACACCTAGAGACAGAATCTGGCCAGATTAAAGACTCCACTACCTGAATCTACGATATTCTCTAGGACAGGGGTCCCCAACCTTTGCAACTTTAAGACTGAAGGACTTCAGCTCCCAGACTTCTCCAGCCAGCAAAGCTTATTATGTATACACCCACATAGCAAAGCTGGCTGGAGAAGTCTGGGAGCTGAAGTCCTTCAGACTTAAAGTTGCAAAGGTTGGGGACCCCTGCTCTAGGAACAATTAAGGAGAAGCTGCCCTCACCCTCTGCTGTCCCTCCCTCCTCCCTCCTGGGACTCTGCCCCACTGCATCCCATTCACAGGGACCTTCTGTGGACCAGGAGGAAGAAGCCCCATCCCCGAGGAGATGCGTCCTCTGTTCCTCATCTCCCCTTTGCTCTTTCCTCAGGACCGCTCTGAGGAGCCCCAAGACCTCGTGGAGGAGCCCAGCAGGAAGCAGCCATTCCCCCCCTCACCCGCCTTGGATCCCCACATCCAGCCCAGCCTTCCTGCTGCATGATGACCCATTGCTCTCTGGCCTCCCTGCTCCTGACTCCTGGCCACCTTCCCACCTGCTGCTTCGGGCTGCACAAGGACCATTTCTCCAGAAATGAGGCTTCCTCAAATAAATTTAGCATTGAAAATTCTGGTGTCTACTGGCTTTTTCTCAAAAAGTGACCTCAGTTTGCAAAGAGGAGGAGGAGGAGGAAGGCTGTGGGGTCCTTGAACTCTCTGTGTGGTTAGTTGTTTTCTTGCAAACATTTCATGAGAAAACTAGGGAACACCTTCAGTGCTAGGAAGGAGGGGGCTTTGCAGATAAGAGGAGGGGGGGAGGACCAGTGAAGGGGAGGGTTATGACTGTAGGGTTCAGGGGTGCTCTCTGACCTTGGTTTGGCTTCTTTCGGGTGTTTCTCTCAATCCTAGAAGGAAGCAGGGGTTGTGGAATGGAGGAGGAGGAGGAAGAAGAGGAGGGGAGGATAACTGGAGGGGGGCCTGTGTCCTTATGCTCTCTGAGTTTAGTTGGGTCTTTGTGTATGGAGGGCCTGTTCCCTTCCCACCAAATGGGGCTCCTGTTCTTCTACTTGCATTCTTTGCAAGCTCCCTCCATTATGCCGTGTTAGGGATTCGAACCGCTGAACTAACCATCTGATCGACAAGCTGGGCATCTTAGCCACTGAGCCACTGTGTCCCTAGGGGTCTCCATAGATGCCCTGGGTGCCCCTTAAAAGAGAGGAAGGGCACACAGCCCCCTTTCCCTTTCCCTTTCCCTTTCTCTGAAGAGCCTCTGCTCCAAAGTCCAGTGCGCCTGTTTAGGATGGACTTCGAAAGGATGTCATATTTTTTAAGATTTCAGAACATTTCTGAAGAATCTGGTGAATGCCTGCCTGAACTCAGGAGCACAATTTTAGCAGACTATTTACATAAACCTAAAGATGAGATTAGGGGGGACATTGACCTAGTCTACAGAATAAACTCTGCATATGCCAGGATAAATGAAGTACCCAGAGAGATTCACATTAAATTTGTCAGAAGGTCAACCAGAGGGGGAATTTTGAGGGCGCAGAGAGGGGGTCCCCTAATTTACCAACAAAAGGTTGTCGCTATCTTGAAGCAGGTCCCAAAAAAAATCAGAGAAATGAGAAGGAAATTTTCCTTCTTATCTAAAACATTGTTTGACCACGGGATCTGGTTCAAGTGGGCGATGCCCGAAGGGATGCTGGTGTTCTGGGAAGGAGGAAGAGTGAGAATTAAAACAGTTGCTGAGGCGGAAGCCTTTATTAAAAAACATTCCTCTGTCCTGGGCGAAGATCCAGGGGGGGCGGAGGGGGCCACGGCCCAGCCCACGGGGGACCAAGCAGGAGAAAAAGAAGATACAATTGCCAAAAGACTTAGATCAAAAAAATGATTTTGCTTGTTTTTCTTTTTTCTTATTAACTTTTCTTTCTATTCTTTTTTATACCAGGATGTTTGTACATGTCTGCCATCTCAGAATTGGAAATGTAATATGTAATATGTATACACTGGTCTTTATCTTGTAGTATTTTTTTTTGATAAATTTGTTTACTATTGTTTTATTATGTAGCCCGGGATGGGCCAAGGACTCTGACGCAAAGGTTCTCAAAATTTTGCACCTGTCTTCCGCAGTACTCTTTTCAAATTTGGATACTGTCCCCCTTGCAGACAAATTAATAGATTACATAGACACATAACATATCTTGAATCTGTAATTTGTGATCTCCAGGCAGAAATTAAGTGTCCAATTCGGCCACTCCACCCTGTGGAGATGCCACACTACCAGCCTCCCCTACCGCAAAGATCCCACAGAAGAAGAGCAGCCTGGACAACTGTGGGATCTGGCTTGGTGAGAGCTGTGACCCACAAACACAAAACTTTCGCTGTGTCCCAGCATAACAGATATAGCGCCCTTGCTGATCTTAATGGGGACACTAAAGTGACAGGTCAAGGTAATAATGACGACTCAAATAAGCAGCGGATTGTGGTCCAAAGTGAAGAACCTACTTCAGAAATGCAAAAGTGTGAACCAGGGATCATGCATCAGTCACACAACAAGAGCAAGGTACCCAAAAAGAGAAGTCACCTCCTGATTGGTGACTCAATCGTAAGAGATGTAAACTTAGGTAAGGATATGGAGGTTTTGAAAGATGTCAGATGTTTACCGGGTGCTACAGCCAGCAGAGACAAGAGGCGTATTCTTAAGATAGTCACGAATGCAAGTAAGGACTGTGAAGTTGATGCTATTATACATCTTGGCACAAATGATCTGTCCCAAAAAGACGTAGCTTCTGTGCAGAATGATTTCCAGAGTTTGGGGTACGAACTTAGTAGTACAGGTTGTAGGCTTATCTTCTCAGAGGTTATACCAGTATACAAGGAACAAAAAGGAAAGGGCCAGCGCATAGCAGAGTTTAATGTGTGGCTAAAGGAGTGGTGTAAAAAGGAAGGCTTTGGTCTTATTAGTCATGATGCCTGCAGCTGGTCCAATGATAAACTGTACAAAAGAGATGGTTTGCACCCATCCAAGAAAGGGACTGAGCTACTTGGCACTAAATTCACAGATTTCCTGGCTAAACATTTAAACTGAATAGTGGGGACAGAGAATCAATAGATAAAGAATATTTCTGTCCCCAGCAAACTAAAATTCATAGGGTTATCAGTGCGTGTAACATAGATAATTGTGCAGGTAATATTATCAACACTGCTGTCAAGCAAAACCAAACAATTAACAGTGGGTGCCATACCATGTACATGAACCATACAAGTGGCAAAGAAATAGGGGCAAAGAGAACCATAGTCAGGCATAACACAGGTTTCGTAGACAGAAAACACAGGGTCAATCAAAATGGACTCAAATGTCTATACACCAATGCACAGAGTATGAGGAATAAACAGGGTGAATTAGAAATTCAAGTAAATGAGGGCAGATACGATATTGTTGCCATTACAGAAACTTGGTGGGATGAAACCCACAAATGGAACATACAGCTAGAAGGATTTAAATTATTTAAAAGAAATAGACCAAATAAAAGAGGAGGTGGAGTTGCACTATATATAAGAAATAATTACATCTCTACAGAAATAGAGCACAACAATGATGAGAACTATCTTGAATGTATTTGGGTCAATATTAAAGGTTGGGGGGGGAATGATATTGTCATAGGTCTATACTACAGGCCACCCAACCAAGCAGAGGAAGTGGATGTACTTTTTGCTAACCAGCTAACTAAGGTATGTAGGAAGCACACTGCAATAGTAATGGGAGATTTTAACTACCCTGACATCAATTGGGAAACAAACTCTGCACCAAGTGGAAGATCCAACAGGTTCCTAACAAACCTAGCAGACAACTTTGTTTCCCAAAAGGTAGAGAAGGGAACAAGGGGATCAGCAATATTGGACTTAATTCTCACTAACAGAGAGGAAATGATAGAAGGTGTAGAAGCTACAGGAACTTTGGGGGCAAGCGATCATGAAATACTGGAATTCAACATTATGCAAACAAAAGTAGTTGAACAAAGTCAAACTAGAGTCTTAGACTTCAAGAGAGCTAATTTCAACAAACTCAGAGAGAGCTTGGGAAGGATTCCATGGATGAGAATCCTCAAGGGGAAAACAACTCAAGAAGCTTGGGAAATTTTGAAAAATGAGATTATAAAAGCCCAGTCCAGCGCAATACCAATGAAGAAGAAAAATAACAGTTCCCAAAAGAAACCAGCATGGCTGCATAAAGAACTCTCTGACAAATTGAAAGACAAAAAGGATAAATATAAAAAGTGGAAAAAGGGGGACATAACCAAGGCAAAATATCAGCAAATAGCCCGAGCCTGTAAAGATGAAGTGAGGAAAGCTAAGGCTCACAATGAAGAAAGGCTTGCCAAAAAAGTAAAAAATAACAAAAAAAGCTTCTTCCAACATGTTAAAAATAAGAAAAAAGTTAAGGAAACAATTGGTCCACTGCTGGGAGAAAATGGCAAGAAGATGATAAGCAACAGGGAGAAAGCAGAACTATTTAACTCTTTCTTTGCATCTGTCTTTACACAAAGGGATAAAACAGTCCAATCAATCAAAAACAGCACCACAAATATCAGATTAGGAACACAAGTTGAAATAGAGAAGAAAATGGTAAGTGAGCACCTGTCTGCCCTGGACGAGTTCAAATCACCAGGACCGGATGGATTACACCCCAGGGTTCTGAAGGAACTGGCAGACGAGATCTCAGAACCACTGAACTATATCTTTCAGAGATCCTGGAGCACCGGGGAACTGCCAGAAGACTGGAAAAGAGCAGATGTGGTTCCCATCTTCAAAAAAGGAAAAAAAACAGATCCAGGAAACTATAGACCCATCAGCCTGACCTCAATACCAGGAAAGATTCTGGAAAAGATAATTAAACAACAAATAAGTGAACACCTAGAAGCAAACAAAGTAATAGCCAAAAGCCAACATGGGTTTGTCAAAAACAGATCATGCCAGACGAATCTAATTGCATTCTTTGACAAAGTAACAAAATCAGTGGACCAGAGGAATGCTGTTGATATAATTTACCTGGACTTCAGTAAGGCATTTGATAAAGTAGACCATAACCTACTATTAGATAAAGTAGAAAATTGTGGGTTAGACAGCACCACCACCAAATGGATTCGTAACTGGCTGACCAACCGCACTCAACGTGTAGTCCTCAATGGAACTGCATCTACATGGAAGGAAGTATGCAGTGGAGTCCCCCAAGGCTCTGTTTTAGGCCCAGTACTCTTTAACATCTTCATCAACGATTTGGATGAGGGGATAAATGGGGAACTCATCAAATTCGCAGACGACACCAAGCTGGCAGGAATAGCCAACACTCCAGAAGATAGGCTTAAGATACAGAAGGATCTAGACAAACTTGAACATTGGGCACTGTCTAATAAAATGAAATTCAATTGTGAAAAAAGTAAGGTCCTACATATAGGCAAGAAAAACCAAATGCACAAGTACAGTATAGGTGGTACCTTGCTCAATAGTAGCAACTGTGAGAGGGATCTCGGAATCCTAGTGGACAACCATTTAAATATGAGCCAGCAGTGTGCAGCAGCTGCCAAAAAAGCCAACACAGTTCTAGGCTGCATCAACAGAGGGATAGAATCTAGATCGCGTGAAGTGTTAATGCCACTGTATAGTGCCTTGGTAAGGCCACACTTGGAATACTGCATACAGTTTTGGTCGCCACGATGTAGAAAAGACGTGGAGACTCTGGAAAGAGTGCAAAGAAGAGCAACCAAGATGATTAGAGGACTGGAGACTAAGACATATGAAGAACGGCTGCAGGAACTGGGTATGTCTAGTTTGATGAAGAGAAGGACCAGGGGAGACATGATAGCAGTGTTCCGATATCTCAGAGGGTGCCACAAAGAAGAGGGAGTCAAACTTTTCTCCAAGACACCTGGGGGCAGGACAAGGAGCAATGGGTGGAAACTAACCAAGGAGAGAAGCAACTTAGAACTAAGGAGAAATTTCCTAACAGTAAGAACAATTAACCTCTGGAACAGCTTGCCTCCAGCAGTTGTGAATGCCCCAACCCTGGAAGTCTTTAAAAAGATGTTAGACAGCCATTTGTCTGAAATGGTATAAGATTCCTGCCCATGCAGGGGGTTGGACTAGAAGACCTACAAGGTCCCTTCCAACTCTGCTATTGTATTGTATTGTATTAAAATGTTTCTGTAACCCTTACCCCACCCTTCAGAAAATTGTTAAAACTCAATAAAACTTTTTCAAAATCAAAGTCCAGTGCGCCCGGTCCCAGCCTCCCCCATTACACACACACACACACACACACACACACACACACACACACACACAATTCTGGAAATTGCTTTATTGTTCTTTGCTGTCCTTTGTTCTCCTGCTGCCTGTTGTTGCTGTTGTTGTTGTTGAATTGTTGCCAGCTGCCCGGAATCCTGACGGTGGTGGGAGGGAACAGCCTAGAAATCGATGTAACGACAACCATCACTATCATTTGGTGGAGCTCTCGCCTCCCAAGCAGGAGGTGGTGAGTTCGATCCCAGGTAGAGGCCGATGTAGGTTTGGGCAGGGGGTTGGACTAGAGGACCTCCAAGGTCCCTTCCAACTCTGTTCATCTGCTGCATCCCATGCTCCCTTTGGTTCCGGAAAGAAAAGGCAGGCGGAGCGCAAGAGGGCGTGAAAGAGCGGCGGGGCTGGGGGTTGGGGGGGTTGGGGAGAGACCCGGACGGCGCCGTGGAACCGACCTCCCGGCGAGGAGGGGCCGCAGTGGGGCTGGGACAGACGCCTGCTGGGAGAAGCCGGGTCGGCCGGGACCCCGCAGCCCCTCCGCCGCAGTGTCCAGGGGAGCGGAGACGCCGACTCTCCAGCAGAGACGGGCGGATCTTCCCCCCAGGGGCTCCTCCTCCTTCCTTTTATCCCCCCCTACCCACGGGGAGAGCCCGCCGAGAGGCTCCAGCCGGGCCGCTTGAACCCCGCAGCTGGACGGTCACCCCGAGCGAGCGCCTCCGAGGCGGCCCAGCAGTTGGGAGCCCGGGGTCTTGCCCGCCCCGAGGGTCGGAAGAAGCGTCCCGTCCTCCCCCGCCCTCTGCCCCGACGCCCCGGGAGCCCCAGCCGGGGGGCAGGAAAGGAGGGGGCTGCTGGAGGGATCCGCCTCCGGAGGGGCTGCGGGGGGGGGAAGGGACGGGTTGGGGGCGGCGGAGGAAAGGAGGGGTCCATCCCACGGGTGGAGGAGGGAAGAGAGGGGGCGCCGGAGGGTCCTGGCGAGGGGAGGGTCTTTCCCGGTCTTGGGGTCTCTTTAAGGCTGGGGCTGCAGGAGGAGAGTCATTTTGATGCAAATAACTTTTTTTAAATTAAAGGGTTTTTTTATTTTTCCATTTTCATAACATATAAATCACATGAATACCTCTACTAAAGCAGGACGTAAAGTGAGATTTGTACATTAAATGTGAAACCTACTGGGTCAGGCTAGACAGCCTCTTAGGTCCCCTTTTACTTCTATATTAAAAGGCGACATAGGCCGTTACTCCTTGCCGCCCTGGGTCCTAACAAGGAGAAGGGCGGGGTATAAATTTAATAAAATAAATAAAAATAAAATAAATAAAATAAGGGAAATGTGTGCCTAACCGCACACCGTTCAATAGTTCTTACAAAACCACAAGGTTCGGCTAAAGTTCACTTAAGAAACACGTATGGCTCAGGACAAAAGGAGAAGTGAAGACCCCAACTCCTTACAAGGCTTGGCCCTCAAGGTAGCCAATAGGAATGGTTTAGGTATTTTCATGTTCAAAACTGCTCTTTGAAAGATGTATAAGAACCTGCTTTTTCTATGGATCTTCGTCCGGGTGTTAGCAAAACTTATTTCTGCTCGGACCTTTGGCCAAAAATAAAAGGCTTCTCTCGATCTTGTTCTCTGAGTCTCCTGATTTTCTGCAACACTACATAACCAACATCAGATTGTATTATTAAATGTTTACATCAATTCATCTTACCACCAACCCCCCCAAAACAATTATTGGCTCTGTCCATCACTTTCTTCTCCCTCTCTCCTTCTCCTCCTCCTCCCTCCCTCCTTTCTTCCCTCCATCACTTTCTTCCCCTTCCTCTCTCCTTCTTCTCTCCCCCCTTTCCACTCCTTCT
Source organism: Rhabdophis nuchalis (assembly GCA_039707465.1). Classification (NCBI taxonomy): domain Eukaryota; kingdom Metazoa; phylum Chordata; class Lepidosauria; order Squamata; family Natricidae; genus Rhabdophis; species Rhabdophis nuchalis. Next base: position 866,277 of record CM077644.1, on the reverse strand, counting down.
TTCTCTCCTCCTCTTCCCCCTCCCCGCCTATCCCTCTCTTCTTTAAGAAGAGGTTAGACAACCATTTGTCTGAAATGGATTAAGGTTGGACTAGAAGACATCCAAGGTCCCTTCCAACTCTGTTGTTCCATTCTGTTCTCTTCTAAATATTGATCGATATAACTGACCTGAACCCCAAACCCCTCAATAATGTTTCAGAAACTTAAGGGGTCCTGAGACCAAAAGGTTGGAGAGCAACCAGGAAAGAAGGTTTTGGGTTTTGGGGCCAAGTTTCATTGCAGCTTTTGGTGAGAAATGGAAGAACCTCCAGGCAGCTGCTCTTGATGTCCCAGAGGTCCCTAGGCAGCCAGGAGAGAAGGGATGGGGGGGGGGGCTCCCCCACCCCACAAAAAGGCACACAGGGGAGGTGGGACAGCTGCAGGAGGGGTGTGAATCTCTAGCATTAGGGGGCATCTGCCTGTTCTGGATCCACCCCCCTGCCTCCACATTTCAACTGGTGCTAAATCCCATCATTAAACCAGCAAGATCCAGAAGCAGAAACTTCAACCGCCATTATAACTTCAATTTTGTAACTTTCTCGCCGTGGGGACTTTTGAGTGCAGTTCTCCAGAGTTGGAGGCCTTCTACCCTGCGAATAACTTTTAGCAGCTGCTGTGATTCTCTTAACAATGGCGAGAAAGTTCCTAAAAACGGGACAAAACTCATTTAACGACTGTCTTGGAAACATTGGGCTCCTTTGTGTTTATAAGTTGAGGGCTGCCTGTGGGTGGAAGTGGACGTCTGCCTCCGTGTCTCCCCCCCACTCCCCCCCCCCCAAGTCAGAGTCCGGGGGAGCCAGGGAAGAGGAATGGGCTGCGGGGGTGTGTGGGGGTGGGGGCTCTTTCGGGAATAGATTCGGAGTTCCGGAGCAGCTGCCAAGTTCAAGTCCCTGGTGTTTATATTCCACCGGCCCTTCTGGGCACATGACGCCCCTCGGCTGTGGCGGTGAGAGTGACCCATGGCTTCTCCCCCAGTTCCTGGGAAGGCTGCGCTCGGGTGTTTATTATGCCCATCTTGATAAGCGGCTGTTTGTCTTTGTGTAAACATGGAAGGGGGCCGGCTGCAAAGGTGCCCTTGGGCCCTTCTGCGTTCTTGGGGGAGGAGGGGGGGGGCGCTAGGCCTCCTCTTCCTCCTCCTCCTCCTCCTCCTCCTCCCCCCCTGGAATCTGCCACCTTCTGTTTTCCTTGGGAGTGCCCAGGCTTTGCTTGCCCCCTATGCCTCTTGGGCGCAAGGGACACGCCCTTTGGCATCAGGTACACAAGGCTGTTTATACAGAAGCACCGGCTGCCACAATCCTGCCACAAACCAAGCCAGTTCTCCGGCTCTGCCAAGACATGCCACCTCCCTGACCTTGGCCTCACGTGATGTCCCGTGTTCCAAATAGTGTGTTCCAAATACCCCAAGGTCAAAAATCAAGCACCGTATCTGCTTCCAGAGGTGGCATCTGCAGTTGGGCAAGCCAGGCTCCGCTGAAAGGAGGGGGCATGTCCAGCATGGAAGTTCTGGGCCACAGACTTTCACGCACATGGGTGAGACGCAAGGTCTCCCATGGTGCACCCTTTTGGTGGTGTCTGTCATAGAAGAAAGAATAGGTAGGGCCAATAGATAGAGGCGCCTTGGGGTGCAATCCCAAAACAGCTGGAACCAGGCTTCATAGCAGGGACTGGGAGACGCATCTTGGAGTCTTAGTGGACAACCAGCTGAATAGGAGCCAGGCGTGTGTGGTGGCAGCCACAAAAGACCATGCTTTAACAGAGGGATAGAATCAAGATCAAGGGAGGTACCAAGACCACTCTATAAAGCCCTAGTAAGGCCACACCTAGAGTCCTGCATCCAGTTTTGGTCACCACCCTATAAAAAGCATGTGGAGACTCTGGAAAGAGGGCAGAGAAGAGCAGCCAGGAGGATGAGGGGATGATTGGAGGCTCAAACATGCGATGAACAGATGCAGGAACTGGGAATGGCCAATCTAGGGAACAGAAGGACCAGGGGAGGCAGGAGAGCAGCTTTCCAATATTTGAGGGGCTGCCACAGAAAGGAGGAAGGGGGTCAAGCTGTTTTCCAAGGCACCCAAAGGCCAGACAAGGAACGATGGATGGAAACTTGATCAAGGGGAGATTCAGCCTAGAAATAAGGAGGAAATTTCTGACATTGAGAACCATCAACCCACGAAACAGAAGTTGCCTTCAGAAGTTGTGAGAGCTCCATCCCTGGAAGCTTTCAAGAAGAGGCTGGGCTGCCATTTGTCTGAAATGGTGTAGGGTCTCCTGCTTGGGTGGGATGTTGGACTAGGTGACCTCCGAGGTCCCTTCCAACTCTGTTGGGGCAGTGCTCAAAGAGGTCCAAAGAGCCCAGGGAATGGGATCTTTCAAAGACGTAGAGCAGCTCTCCAAGGTGCTATCAGCCCCTGGCTTCACCTCTTGACTTGTAGGCCTTCAGCTGCCCACCTGCCCCCTCCTCCCCCAGCCCCACTGGTGTGTGCTGCATCTGGACAGGCCCAGAAGAATTCAGCTTCTGTCTAGGGAGCTTCTCCATCATCCAGCTCATGGTTGTCCCTGAGGTGCTTTTCAAAAGGCAGGTGGACCTTCAGTTCCCCAAAGAAGCTTCTTGGGTGAGAAGCAAAATGTCTTCAGGAAGAAAGCAAACCAAGAAACTCTCTTCTGAAGAAGGAGAGAGGAAGTAGAGAAGAGAAGGAGGAGAGAGGGAAGAAAGGAGGTAGGTTGGAGGAGGAGAGAGGGAGAAGAAAGTGATGGACAGGGTACAAATATGGTGTATGAAGAGCAGAGGAGCCAATAATTGGTTTTTGGGAGTTGATGGTAAGACAAACTGATGTTAATATTTAATATAAAATAATGTTGGGTATGTAGCAGAATACGTGTGGTTATTTGTTATGAAAATGAAAAAATAAACCTTTTTTTTAAAAAAGGAAATGCTTCTTCTCTTCACTTGGGACTCAGAGCCACTGCGGTTAGCATTGCCCCAGAGATATGACCAGTGGTTGGTTTCCATTTTTTTAACCACCCGTTCGCTCATGCGCCCACAAGCACTCGGGCATGCAGGCAATGCTTCTGCGGGTGCACAGAAGCATCCAGGCGGGTGGGCGGAGCCTCCTGCCACCCCCACTACCGGATTGCCCAATCGGGGCCAAACGGGGAGCAACCCACCCCTGGAAATGACCTCCTGGCATCTCCGTCAAAGGCCACGCAGGCAGAGGGTAGAAGGCCAGGCCTGCCTGGGAATCGGTGAAATGATTAACTTTATTTACTGAATGGATTTACGGAGTCGCCCAACTCAAACAAGGTGATCCTGGGTGGTGCCCAGCAAAGTAAACAATAACAACGAACTCAGTGACCTGAGCAGGATTTTATTAGCCCAGCGCCATGAGAAAATCTGCGCTGTTTCAGGTGGGTCTTGATGCAGGCAACGTGGGTCCTGCTAGGATTTTGCTAAGGCTCACTTTGGGAGTCCATGAAATCCAGAGCTTTGAGCTTTAGAAATGGACCGTTCGGGATTTCTTTTTAAGCGCCATCGTGATGGAATAAGAATTTGGACTGTCACAATTGCAGGTAGCCCTCGACCTACGGCAACAATTGTCCCCAATATTTCCTTCGTTAAGCAAGAGTGAGTTCTGCCTCATTTTAAAACCTTTCCTGCTACAGTTGTTAAGTGGATCCCTGCAATTGTGAAGTTGGTTACATGGATATTAAGTGAATCTGATTCCCCGGGGGCTTTTGCTCATCCAAAGGCTGTAAAAGGGGATCAGGTGACCCCAGGACACTGACCGTCATGAATACGACGGATGCAGCCTTCAAGGCGTCCTATGCTGGACAGAAGGTACCAGCCAGTAGGGGGATTGAAGTAATTAATTTAGGTGGAAGAAGGAGACTGCCATTCCATGGAGTCTCCGCAGGGCCTGACAGACCAAGCCAAGATAAGGGTTGCAATGACATGATCAAACCTTAGCCATCTTCCGAAGTCTTCTAGAGCAGGGGTCTCCAACCTTTGCAACTTTAAGTCTGAAGGACTTCAGCTCCCAGAATTCACCAGCCAGCTTTGCTGGCTGGAGAATTCTGGCAGCTGAAGTCCTTCAGACTTAAAGTTGCAAAGGTTGGAGACCCCTGGCCCAGGCCCTGACACTGACAGCTTTGCTGGCTGGAGAATTCTGGGAGCTGAAGTCCTTCAGACTTAAAGTTACAAAGGTTGGAGACCCCTGGCCCAGGCCCTGACACTGACAGCTTTGCTGGCTGGAGAATTCTGGGAGCTGAAGTCCTTCAGACTTAAAGTTGCAAAGGTTGGAGACCCCTGGCCCAGGCCCTGACACTGACAGCTTTGCTGGCTGGAGAATTCTGGCAGCTGAAGTCCTTCAGACTTAAAGTTGCAAAGGTTGGAGACCCCTGGCCCAGGCCCTGACACTGACAGCTTTGCTGGCTGGAGAATTCTGGGAGCTGAAGTCCTTCAGACTTAAAGTTGCAAAGGTTGGAGACCCCTGGCCCAGGCCCTGACACTGACAGCTTTGCTGGCTGGAGAAGTCTGGGAGCTGAAGTCCTTCAGACTTAAAGTTACAAAGGTTGGAGACCCCTGGCCCAGGCCCTGACACTGACAGCTTTGCTGGCTGGAGAAGTCTGAGAGCTGAAGTCCTTCAGACTTAAAGTTACAAAGGTTGGAGACCCCTGGCCCAGGCCCTGACACTGACAGCTTTGCTGGCTGGAGAAGTCTGGGAGCTGAAGTCCTTCAGACGTAAAGTTGCAAAGGTTGGAGACCCCTGGCCCAGGCCCTGACACTGACAGCTTTGCTGGCTGGAGAAGTCTGGGAGCTGAAGTCCTTCAGACTTAAAGTTACAAAGGTTGGAGACCCCTGGCCCAGGCCCTGACACTGACAGCTTTGCTGGCTGGAGAAGTCTGAGAGCTGAAGTCCTTCAGACTTAAAGTTACAAATGTTGGAGACCCCTGGCCCAGGCCCTGACACTGACAGCTTTGCTGGCTGGAGAAGTCTGAGAGCTGAAGTCCTTCAGACTTAAAGTTGCAAAGGTTGGAGACCTCTGGCCCAGGCCCTGACACTGACAGCTTTGCTGGCTGGAGAAGTCTGACAGCTGAAGTCCTTCAGACTTAAAGTTGCAAAGGTTGGAGACCCCTGCTCTAGAGGAGACCCTTAAAGAATCTATAAAGAATCTTTGTGATTTGGACTACCTCTCTCTATTAATGAAGAAATTCTTGGACTGATTGATTCCTTCCCTGGAGTGCCTTCTCTGTTTGAATAATTGATTCTGCAATTTGTTCCTCTGGGGTTTTACAACTTTTTACAACTTTGATCTGGACTTTGGACTTTGTTCTTCTGACTTGTTGCAGCGGCCCCACCCAAAAAACGCCATTTTAGTGGCACTGATTTTAACAGCTCACCATGGCTTCTATCACATCAGAACTGGCAGGATTGGAAAGAAGAATGACATCTATGGAGACAGTGTTACAATCCCTGGTGCAGGAAATTAAAGGTTTAAGACAAGATAATAAGGACTTCAAACAGGGACTTATGGAAACACAGAAACAACTGAAGGAGAACACACAGAAGACCGAGGAATTGGAGGCGGGGCTGGCTGGGGCAAAGGGAGAACTTAAAAATGTTAGCACTGAAGTTGGAGAATTAACTGGGCATATGTCAAGGATGGATATGGAAAGGATGTCATATTTTTTAAGATTTCAGAACGTTTCTGAGGAAGATGGTGAATGTCTTCCTGATCTCATGAGTACAATTTTAGCAGAATATTTGCATAAACCCAAAGATGAGATCAGGGGGGATATTGACCTAGCCTACAGAATAAATTCTGCATATGCCAGGATAAATGAGGTACCCAGAGAGATACATATTAAATTTGTTAGGAGGTCTACCAGAGAGGGAATCTTGAAGGCGCAGAGAGGTGGTCCGTTAATTTACCAGCAAAAAGAAGTCGCTATCTTGAAGCAGATCCCTAAAAAAATTAGAGAGATGAGAAGGAAGTTTTCCTTCTTATCCAAAAAATTGTTTGACCACGGGATCTGGTTTAAGTGGGCAATGCCTGAAGGGATGTTGGTGTTCTGGGAAGGAGGAAGAGTAAGGATTAAAACAGTTGCTGAGGCGGAAGCCTTTCTTAAAAAACATTCCTCAGTCCTGGGGAAAGATTCAGGGGGGGCAGGGGGGGGCACGGCCCCGCCCGCTGGGGGCCAGGAAGGAGTACAAGAAGATACAATTGCCAAGAGACTTAGATCTAAAAAATGAATTTGATTTTTATTAGCTTAACGTAACTTTTTATCTGGATGTTTGTATATGACTGCCAGCATAGAATTTAGAATTTAATTTATGATGTATGCACTTATTTCCATCTTGTAGCGTATTGAAAAATGTATTCTCAATGTTTTATCAAGAGGCCCTGGAGGGGCCGACGATTCCGACCTGAAAGTTCTCAAAATTTCTTTGTATCTCACCTTACCCTATTCCCTTTTTTTTTTGGAAAAAATTGTAAAACCCAATAAAAATTATTGATAAAAAAAAAAAGAATCTATAAACCGCGTTGGCTTTATTGCCGAAAGCCAGGGCGGATCTGTCCACGAAACCACCAGGACGGGCTGCCTCTACTTTTCCTGATCATAAATATTCAGGGATATTTCACACCTGCCACGCCACATCTCACACAGGCTCATAAACTGTGTTCACACCACAAGCGGTGGTGTTCTAAATCCAGTCTAAGGAAACCCGAGGCCCAAAGAAAGTGTTTCTGTGTGGAATGTGAACGTTGATGTCCTCCAACTTGCAGAGTTCTCCCACCACATGCAGGCTCCGCTTCCTTTGGGCCTCTTGTGTTGCGTGGAGACAGGCATGGGTTTGGGGTGCCCTCCTGACACCTCTGGCCTTGCCATCCTTGCAACATGGAGCTACGCGTCCTTGGAGATTCTCAGTCATGGTTGTCCCAAAAGTGCTTTCCAAAGGCCAACTGGTTTTTTTTTCTCTGAAGGCATTTGGCCTCTCATCCAAGAAGCTTCTTCAGTTCAGAATTTCAGAACTGAAGAAGCTTCTTGGATGAGAAGCAAAATGTCTTCAAGGGGGAAAAAAATCTAAGAAAGTCCAGTTGCCTTTTGAAAAACACCTTTGGGGCAGGCAGCTATGAGGGCCCCACGGAGCCATGTCAGGGGAGATCCAGGAGAATCCGAACTTTGCAGTGGCAAGCAAACCACCCCAGGTGAGTTGGTCAGGGTGGGTGGACTTGGGCTGTTTCAGCCTGCACCAAAAGGATGGATGGTCACCTCCCTGCCGCAAAGCCATTCTGGACACCGAAACTCCTGGGTACGAATTCTTGCAGCCGAGGGAAACAATTTGCCATGGCCAACATGCTATGTCAAAGAAATAATGGAATAGGATCATTAAAGGAAGGATGCAAAAGAATGAAATGTGAAATGGCAAAAATTAAAATATGGTTTTATTTATTTTAAATCATGAAATAGAATTGTTACACTATCCCACAGTGAGCTCTCCCTCTGTGTTGGCCAAGGGAAGTTGTCCCATTCCGCCCAGGAATAGTCTAAATCTTGCTCACATTTTCCAAAAGAGGCCAGAGAAGAAACAACGGATGGAAACTGACCCAGGAGAGATTCAACCTGGAAATGTAAGGAGGAATCTTCTGACAGTGAGAACCATCAACCCATGGAAGAGAAGTTGCCTTCGGAAGTTGTGAGAGCTTCATCCCTGGAGGCTTTCAAGAAGAGACTGGACTGCCCTCGGTCAGAAATAGCGTAAGGTCTGCTGTGTGGGGGAGTAGAGTAGATGACCTACAAGGTCCCTTTCAACTCTGTGAATCTGTAAATATGTAAAGCAACCCTCAATAAGGAACCACTTTGAATAGGATTACTTAGCGTATTTCTTTTCCTGATATCAATGTCTATTCTGTTTATGATGCCACCACAGTTTTATTAAGGAAGTGACCAGATCGACGAAGAAGATAAGCTGATCTCCCAAGATTCCCTCCTCACAATCTGTGCTTCTGGGGCTTTCAGGCTGAATGCCCACCGGCCTCTTTATGGCCTTGTCTAGACTCTGGGCGAGTACCAGTGCCAGGCTGACTGGTCTCGGCTTCCTCCTCCTCCTCCGCCCAGCGTAAAGTAGGAGCAATGGGCACCTCCTCCAGTTCTGGACCCTTCCCCCAGGCTAAAGATTCAGCCATGCCGCCTTTCAAGAAGAGACGGGACTGCCATCGGTCAGGAATGGTGCAGGGTTTCCTGCTTGGGGAGGGGGCTTGGACTAGATGACCTCCAAGGTCCCTTCCAACCCTGCCCATCTGAAGAACGGAGAGGATGGAAGCCAGGGAAAGCTCTCTGAGCTGGGCTCAGCCAGGGGAGACAGCCTGAAGGTCAGGAGTCTTCTGGGCAGGGCTGCAGGAGGGGCAGGGAGCCCCCCTCCCCCCCCAGGGATCCTCTGCAGAGGGAGGAAGCAGGATGTGCCTCCATTCCCGCAACGGGCAGCCTGCCAGCACGAGAGCCTTATTGACACAACCTCTGCAGACCCATCAGGTGGCGAAGGTGGCCGAGAGGGTGTGAGGGGGATGCAGAGGAGGTTGCGTGTCTGGGGCCTGAATGCCTCGGGCAAGGATGCCAGCCCCACGCATTCGCTCCTGGGAGAGGGGGGGAGCGAAGCCTGAGTCATTAGCCAAGCACACCTTGGCCTCGCCCCTCCCTCCCTCCCTCCCCCCCCCCCCCGAAGGAGCCCTTTATATGCCTCCTCTGCCAGCCCTGGAAAGAGGCTGGTCTCATGAGCTGCACCATGCAGGCCAGGCTCTTCCTCCTCCTGCTCGGCGTGATCCTGCTGGGGATGATGGGGCCCATGGTCTCAGCTCAAGGTGGTGAGTGCAGATTTCCCGGGGGGGGTGGGGGTGCGAGAGGCCTGGGGGTGGGGGGAAGGGGGGGCACAGGGGTCTTGGATGAAGCTGCCAGGAGCTCCTTTGCCACCCAAGGGGGGCATGTATAGCTCAGGGTTGAACTGTGGAGTCCTTGCTGCTCTCTGAGCTGGGCTGTTTTCGTGCAGGCGTTTCATGACCCAACTAGGGAACATCATCAGTGCTAGAAGGCAGGGGGTGAGGAGGAGGAAGGGGAAGAGTGGGAAGAGAAGGAGGAGGAGGAGGTGGGGAGGAGGAAGAGGAAAAGGAGGAGGAGGACTGTGGGGTCCTTGCTGCTCTCTGAGCTGGGCTGTTTTCGTGCAGGCGTTTCATGACCCAACTAGGGAACATCATCAGTGTTAGCTGATGATGATGATGTTACTTAATTTGGGTAAGGAAGCGTCTGCAGGGAAACAACTAAGCCCTTTAACAGCCCCTGGATCTGGGGGAGCCTCTGTAAGTAATGGATGAAGGCCGAAAGGGGGGGGGCTCCCCACCTGTGTCTGGGCACCCTTCTTCCAGCACAGTCAATGCCCCCCTCCCCTCCAGTCGGTGGAGTCTGGGAGTTGCAGCCCCCAGCACATCTGGAGGACATCAGACGGAGGAAAGTGATGGAGAATGAGGCCACTGAAGTGCAGGGCAGACGTCCCATCTCCCTCCGGGTGCAGGTGGAGCAGGGAGTCTGGCACGAGGGGCCTGGTCTGGGGAAAGGAGGGGGTTTCCTGTGCTTGACCCCCCCCCCCTCCCAGAGGCAGCCCCCTGTCCTGGAGCTCACGAGAGGGGCTTCCTGCAGTGTCCAGTCTGAATAGGCTCATTGCTGGGGCCTCCCTGAGACTCTCCGGGGGCTGGTTTGGGTCTCCGGTTCTCTTGAAGGGGGCTTGGGGGGGGGGGGGGCTTACAGGGAGAAAGGCTGATTCTGGCTTGCTTGGAAAGCAAAGGTGCCCCAGGAGTCTCTCCCCTCCTCTTGTCCTCAGTGACCCCCTGAACCCTCCCCCACCACCACCGCCCTGGGCCGGCTGAGGAATGTGGTGGGGCTGGGGCAGGAGGGGGGGCAGGGAGTGAAGGGGGGAAGCGGTCAGCAGGTTCTTGTAAAGATTAACCGTTGCCAGGGCAACAAACATTGAGCCCCTCCCTGCTTTCTGCTTTGATGGCTCCAGGCCTGAGCCCAGGACCTCCTGCAGACACCGTCCAACCTTGCAGGAAAGGTCAGTCGACACCTAGACTCCTAGGGCGGGAAGGGACCTTGGAGGTCTTCTAGTCCAACCCCTTGCCCAAGGCAGGAGACCTTATGCCATCCCAGTCCAATGGTTGTCCAAGCGATTTTTCCAACGACCTCTGGAGGTGGAAGTTCTTCCATTGATGGTTCTCTCTGTCAGGAAGTTCCTCCCTAGTTCCAGGTTGCTTCTCTCCTTCATCAGCTTCCATCTGGTGCTTCTTCTCCTGCCTTCAGGTGTTTTTGGAGAACAGGTGCCCCCACTCTCCTTTGGAGCAGCCCCTCAAATATTGGAAGGCTGCGATCAGGTCCCCCCTTGTTCTGCTCATTAGGGTGGACATGCCTCGTTGGGTTTCTCAACGTTTCATTAGCAATCTAGGTAACACCCTCAGTGGGATTTAGGGGGAACCCCCTCCCCAATCCTAGCCCCCACTGCTCCAAGATTCTCAATCCATTCCCTCCCATCTGGCTACCGGGAGGTCCTTGGTGGTTTTGCCCCCCCACTAGACATGACACCTACCCCACACGAGACCCATCACAAGACCCTCACCTGACGTGACCCACGCATTCCCTCCCATCTGGGTACCGGGAGGTCCTTGGTGCTCTCAGAGTTTGATGGCTTTGACCGTCACCGGACATGACCTCCCCATCACAAGACCCTCACCTGATGTGACCTCCCCATACAAGAGCTCCTGACCACACGAGGCCCTTCTAAGGAGAAGAACACCGACACTGACCTCCCCTAAATTCCCCTGAAGGCGTCACCTAGCCTGGTAACGAGACATTCAGGAACCCACCCACCCAAGCTGGGAGGAAGACCCGCACAGCTTGGATGCATGGTTGCATGGCTGGAATGCAGGCATGGATGGATGGGTGCATGGATGGATGCACGGCTTGGATGCATGGATGCATGGATGGAATGCAGGCATGGATGGATGGGTGCATGGATGGATGCACGGCTTGGATGCATGGATGCATGGATGGAATGCAGGCATGGATGGATGGGTACATGGATGGGTGCACGGCTTGGATGCATGGATGCATGGATGGAATGCAGGCATGGATGGATGGGTGCATGGATGGATGCACGGCTTGGATGCATGGATGCATGGATGCATGGATGCATGGATGGAATGCAGGCATGGATGGATGGGTGCATGGATGGGTGCACGGCTTGGATGCATGGATGCATGGATGGAATGCAGGCATGGATGGATGGGTGCATGGATGGATGCACAGCTTGGATGCAAGGATGGGCAGCCAGAGGCGCAATCATTAAGCTTGAGGGATGACTGTGGACTTCCATATTTCCGGGAAGCCCAGTCCAAGCCCTCCTTCTCCCATAGCCCCCGACATCTGCCAGGGACCAGAAGCCCTGAACTTTGGGCCTAGAAAAGGGGGCCCAGGTGGATTCTCTTCAGGCAGGAGACACTTTGGTTCTTCCAGGCAGTCCTCGGCTTTTACGACCAGTCAATCAGCAACCGTTCAACGTTATGATGGCCCTGAAAGAAAGGGGAAGGTGACCAATCCCCAGACTCCTGGCCCTTGCAGCATCCCCAGGGTCACGTGATCAAAATTCAGTCGCTTGGCAACCGGCATGTATTTAGGATGGTTGCGGCATCCCCAGGGTCACGTGATCGCAAGTTGTGATTTTCAGTGTGTGTGTGTGCGTGTGTGCGTGTGTAAAGCAAACAAAGCCAGCGAAGGATGCCAAACAGAGATAACAACTCCATGCAATTCACCTGACAACATAAACATGGGCGTGACTCACTTAACAACCAGAGCCCTCAGGAATGGACATTCCGATCTCCATTGTAGTTGTAAGTCCAGAACTGCCTGTGCTGGGCAGGAAGGTAAACATGGCTGCCAACTGAGCCTCTGGACAGAGAGGCAGCTTCACACTCAAGGCTGAGATCTGGGTTGGAGGTGCCCAGGCCGGGCAGGGAACTGGGGAGGCCCTCTCTACCAGCCACTCTATTCAATCAATCAATCAATCAATCAATCAATCAGACTAGAGCTGGAAGGGACCCTGGAGGTCTTCTAGTCCAACCCCCTGCTCAAGAGGAGACCCTAGGCCATTTGAGACAGTGACTATCCAATCTCCTCTTAAAGCCTTCTGTGATGGAGCCCCACAACTTCTGGAGTCAACTTCTGTTCCACTGGTTAATTGTTCTCACCATCAGGAAACTTCTCCTTAGTTCCAGGTTACTTCTCTCCTTGATGAGTTTCCACCCGTTGCTTCTTCTCCTGCCTTTCAGGTGCTTTGGAGAATAGCTTGACTCCTTCTTCTTTATGGCAGCTCCTCAAACACTGGAAGACTCCTATCATGTCTCCCCTGGTCCTTCTTTTCTCTAGGCTGGCCGTAGCCAGTTCCTTATTATTCTGTCTTCAGAATTTCCCAAACTGGGAACTGGGGAAACAGCGTATATGAGTTCCCCAAAAGCTAGCTTAGTATCTCAGGGGCCGAGTGACCAGAAGCCCACCTGTCAAGAGTGAAGTTCAGCCCACAAGAAGCCCTTCCAGGAAGTTCTTGGCTTGCTTTGCCGATCGCTTTCTCCTCCCAAGAGAACCAGCTGAGCTTGACCAGATGCTAACCGATAAAGAAGGTTGAATTAAGGAAGGGAATCGCCAGAGGAATGTGTCTCCTCATGCTGGAGGCTTTGATGTTAAAGGAACATAAAGGAAGTCTGAACGTTTAGTCTCTTGGCTTGGAAACAGCGTTGATCTTTAGCAGCTCCGAGCAAGGATAAGGGAGCCATCAGAGAAGAGAATTCAGAAGGACAGAGTTGGAAAGGGACCCTTGGAGGTCTTCTAGTCCAACCCCTTTCTCAAGCAGGAGACCCTAGACCAGGGGTGTCCAACCTTGGAACTTTAAGACTGCTGGACTTCAACTCCCAGAAGTCAGTAAACCAGCTGCTCCACCAAGACCTCTCACTCTGCCAGGAATGAGCAAGGCTGGCTCAGCTGTTTGGGCCGAGTCTTTCCCCCACACGTGGAAACGAGGCCCCAGAGGGAAATGGGGAGAACAGGATGAGGGGGCAGGGCTGAAGTTTGAGAAGGAGAGGAACAAGAGCAAAAAAAGACTCAGGGAGTGATAGAACATCGGCAGCTCTGGGTTGAACCCTGGGACTCTCAGAGCTTGGCGTTTTTGTTGGAGACGTTTCATTACCCAACCAGGGAATGTCACCAGTGCTAAAAATGAGTGGAGTTTGCAGAGAGGAGGAGGAAGAGGAGGAAGGGAAAGGGGGGAGGAGGAGCACTGTGGGGTCCTTGGTGCTCTCTGAACTTGGTGGTTTCCTGAGACAGTTTCATTACCCAACCAGGGAATGTCACCAGTGCTGGAAATGAGTGGAGTTTGCAGAGAGGAGGAGGAAGAGGAGGAAGAGGAAGACGAGGGCTGTGGGGTCCTTGGTGTTCTCAGAGCTTGGTGGTTTTCTTGCATAAGTTTCATTACCAAACTAGTAACAGGGTGCCTTGTTTGGAAATGTTTGCAAGAAAACCACCAAGTTCGCAGAGAGCCCAAGGCCCCCGTATTTCGGTACTTGGAGAGAGTTTAAATCTCTTGAGAGGGACAAATGGCTTTCTCAGGTCCAGAAAGACCATGGACGGCATGGCGGAATCTTTAGCCTGGGGGAAGGGTCCAGAACTGGAGGAGGTGCCCATTGCTCCTACTTTACACTGGGCGGAGGAGGAGGAGGAAGCCAAGACCAGTCAGCCTGGCACTGGTACTCGCCCAGAGTCTAGACAAGGCCATAAAGAGGCCGGTGGGCATTCAGCCTGAAAGCCCCAGAAGCACCGATTGTGAGGAGGGAATCTTGGGAGATCAGCTTATCTTCTTCGTCGATCTGGTCACTTCCTTAATAAAACTGTGGTGGCATCATAAACAGAATAGACATTGATATCAGGAAAAGAAATACATAAGGTGATCCTGTTCAAAGTGGTCCCTTATTGAGGGTTGCTTAGGCACAAGGGGAATCCCTCGGTTTTACAGGTTTACAGATTCACACACATGGAAGGTACCTTGGAGGTCATTTAGTCCAACCTTCCCCACCCAAGCAGGAGACCCTCCACCATTTCTGACTGGCAGCCCAGTCTCTTCTGGAAAGCCTCCAGGGATGAAGCTCCCACAACCTCAGAAGGCAACTTCTGTTCCTTTGGTTGATGGTTTCCACAGTCAGGAAATTCCTCCTTATTTCCAGGTTGAATCTCTCCTTGGTCAGTTTCCATCCATTCTTCCTTCTCTGGCCTTTGGGGGCTTTGGAGAATAGCTTGATCCCCCTCTCTGGGGCAGCCCCTCCAATATTGGAAGACTGCTATCATGTCTCCCCTAGTCCTTCTTTTCATTAAACTAGACATGCCCAGTTCCTGCAACTGTTCATCGTATGTTTGAGCCTCCAATCATCCCCTCATCCTCTTTCTTGCTCTTCTCTGCCCTCTTTACCTTCTACACTTCAATAGTCCCAAAGGTGCTTTTTTTTTTTCAAGAGGCAACTGGACTTTCTGGATTTTTCTTGGAAGGCCTTTTGCTTCTCATCCAGGAAGCTTCTTCTTCCAACCAATTGTCAGCAGCATCAACTCAGTCTGTCACCAACAACATTGCAAACACTTCTAACCCCCTTATGAGCTCCTCTGGTTGGCCACATCACCCATCGCATCAACCGTTCACAGGACTTTGCCAGCAAAACTGGGCCTGGATGAGACTGAGTTGTTCCCTGTGAGGGGACTCCCCTTTGCACCTGCGTCCTTTGAAGAAGCTCCTGGGATGAGAAGCAAAACGTCTTCAGAGAAAAGAGAGGCTTAACATACAGAAGGATCTTGACAGACTTGAACATTGGGCACTATCTAACGAAATGAAATTCAATGGCGAAAAGAGTCAGGTTCTACATTTAGGCAAGAAAAACCAAATGCACAGGTACAGTATAGGTGGTACCTGGCTCAATAGTAGCAACTGTGAGAGGGATCTTGGAATCCTAGTGGACAACCATTTAAACAGGAGCCAGCCGTGGGCAGCAGCTGCCAAAAAAGCCAACACAGTTCTAGGCTGCATCAACAGAAGGAGAGAATCAAGATCACGTGAAGGGTTAATACCACTTTTGTAATCCCTTGGGAAGGCCACACTGGGAATATTTGCATCCAGTTTTGGTTGCCACGATGTAGAAAAGATGTGGAGACTCTGGAAAGAGGGCAGAGAAGAGCAACCAAGAGGATAAGGGGACTGGAGGCTCAAATATATGAGGAATGGTTGCAGGAACTGGGTAGGTCTAGTTTAATGAAAAGAAGGACCAGGGGAGACATGATAGCAGCCTTCCAATATCTCAGGGGTTGCCCCAAAGAAGAGGGAGTCAAGCTATTCTCCAAAGCATCTGAGGGTAGGACAAGAAGCAATGGGTGGAAACTAATCAAGGAGAGAAGCAACTTAGAACTGAGGAGAAACTTCCTGACAGTGAGAACAATTAACCAGTGGAACAGAAGATGCCTCCAGAGGTTGTGGGGGCTCCATTACTGGAGGTTCTCAAGAAGAGACCGGACAGCCACTTGTCTGAAATGGTCTCTAGGGTCTCCTGCTAAGAATATCCATCTGTCCATTCCCCACCAGTCAGTTAGAAAGGAAGGAACTGCTTGGATGAAAAGCGAAACAACATAGAATCAGGATCAAATGAAGGGTTAATGCCACTTTATAAGGCCTTGGGAAGGCCACACTGGGAATATTTGCATCCAGTTTTGGTCGCCAGGATGTAGAAAAGATGTGGAGACTCTGGAAAGAGTGCAGAGAAGAGCAACCAGGAGGATGAGGGGACTGGAGGCTCAAACATTCGATGGACAGTTGCAGAAACTGGGCCTGGCTATTCTAGGGAAGAGAAGGACCAGGGGAGACAGGAGAGGATCTTCCAGTATTGGAGGGGCTGCCAGAGAGAGGAAGGGGTCAAGCTATTCCCCAAAGCATCCAAAGGCCAGACAAGAAACAATGGATGGAGACTGACCAAGGAGAGATTCAACCTAGAAATAAGGAAGAATTCCCTGACAGTGAGAACAAGGAATCAGTGGGACAGAAGTTGCCTCCAGAAGTTGTGAATGCCCCAACACTGGATGTCTTTAAGAAGAGGTTGGATAACCATTTGTCTGAAATGGTGTAGGGCTTCCTGCCTAGGCAGGGGGTTGGACTAGATGACCTCCAAGGTCCCTTCCAACTCTGCCATTGTATATTGTATTGTAAAAACCAGGAAGTCCAGTTACACCTTTGGGACAAGCAGGGCCTGGAAGGCTGCGAATCTCCATGTTGACACTTCAAAAGAGGGTTAATTGTGTAGATTAAGAGGCTGGAGGAAACTTACTTGCCTTATGACTACAGCTGAGTCCAAAGTTTCTGTTGTTAAGTGAGACTTTTGTTAAGTAACTTTTGCCTTGTTTTCTTGCCACCGTTGTTAGATTGATCACTGCAGTTGTTCAGTGAATCTGGCTTCCCTGTTGACTTTGCTGGTCAGAAGGTTGCAGAAGGGACCCCAGGAGACTGAAGCCGTCATAAGTACATGCCAGTTGCCTAGCAACTGACGTTTGGTCATGTGACACCAGGGAAGTGGAGGACCACTCTGGCCACCTGCCTGAAGGTGCCTCTTGGCCCAGCCCCCTGGCAGAGCTAGTGAAGGCTGCCCTCTGTCACAAATGGTGTGGGGTGAGGGGTTGGACTAGATGACCTCCAAGGTCCCTTCCAACTCTGTCAATCTGTATCTGTTAGACTCTCCGGGGGGAGAAGTTAAGAGCCCAGATGGAGGAAATGCCCTTCCCTCGGGTGTGAAGCAAGCAGTCATGCAACTGGAATGCAACGTGCACAATTGCACCAGCAGGTACACACACACACACACACACTCCCTTGGTGAGGCAACCACTGTTGCACAATCCCTTGTGGGAGATGGAGAAAAGCTTTCTGCAATTAACCCACAGAAGTCTCTTGAAAGGTTTACTGTAGGTTTTATGTCTCAGAAGAAGAAGCCCCTGAGATACTGGAAGGCTGCTATCATGTCTCCCCACGTCCTTCTTTTCATTAAACTAGACCTACCCAGTTCCTGCAACCGTTCCTCATATGTTTCACCCTCCAGTCCCCTCATCCCCGCCTCGAGTCCCTTCGGGGAGAGAGAGCGGGTTATAAATAAAAAATTATTATTATTATTATCCTCTTTGTTGCTCTTCTCTGCCCTCTTTCCAGAGTCTCCACGTCTTTTCTACCTCATGGCGAGCAAAACTGAATGCAATATTCCAAGTGTAGCCTTCCCAAGGTCTTGTAAAGTGTTTTTAACCCTTCACGTGATCTTGATTCTCTCCCTCTGTTGATGCAGCTTTTTTGGCAGCTGCTGCCCACGGTTGGCTCCTATTTCCATGGTTGTCCACTAGGACTCCAAGATCCCTCTCACAGTTGCTGCTATTGAGCAAGGTCCCACCTATCCTGTACCTGTGCATTTTGTTTTTCTTGCCTAAATGTAGAACCTGATTCTTTTCGCCATTGAATTTCATTTCGTTAGATAGTGCCCAATGTTCAAGTTCCTTAAGCCTATCCTTCTGTATCTTAAGCCTAGAAGCAAGAGATGGAAACGAATCCAGGAGAGAAGCAACCTACCAGTTAGAACAATTAATCAGTGGAACAACTTGCTTCCAGAAGTTGTGAATTCTCTTGAGTTTTTTAAAGAGAGGATTGGACAACCATCTCTGTGAAATGGTATAGGGTGGCAGTGGGGGGACCTTTTTAGGCTTGCGTGCCATAAGTGGAGGGAGCGTAGGGGGGTCATGTGCGGGCGTGCCACACCCATAATGCAATGTGCAACCCCCCCACCCCCCACAGTGTACATGCGCACACTACAGGCGCGACCCTCCATTTTGTGCATGCTCTTTTCGCTCTCCCCAGACTCCAGAGGCTTTATAGGAGCTTGGGGATGGCGAAAACAGTCCCCACCGCCCGCCTGAAGGCCCTCCGGAGGCTTCAGCGACCTTTGGGAGGCTTCGCTTAAGCCTCCGCACCACTCAAAGTGACGCTCCAAGCAAATCGGGCGTCACTTCCGGTTACGTTGGAACGTCATTTCGCGTGCTTGGAGGCTTCAGGGAAGCTCATGAAGCCTCCGGGGGGGCTCCGGGGCTGGGGGGGGGCGTGGGAGGCTCTTTTCGCCCTCCCCAGGCTCCTATAAAGCCTCTGGAACCCAGGGAGAGCGAAAAAAGCATGCCAAAAAGGGCGAATTCAGCTGGCCAGCACACACATGCACTCTGGCCAGCTGACCGGGCAGTGCCTCGCGTGCCCTGAGAAATGGCTCCGCGTGCCATAGGTTCGCCATCACGGGTGTAGGGTTTCCTGCTTGAACAGGAGGTTGGACTAGAAGACCTCCAAGGCCCCCTTCCAACTCTGTTGTTCTGTTATGCAGTAATCACGGAGTGGGTGGAGCTATTTTCCTCAGTAAAGGACGCTGAACTAGTCTAGACATCACTAATTGTTGCCAGATGTGTGAAAGCCAAGTGTGCGTAGACAATGGCCTCCCGGGCCGTTCCCACCACCTGGGTGTCCAAGATCAAGGATTGCGGCCAAGAGAAGAAGTCCTTCCTGCCCGGCACCCATCTCGGACTTTCTGCAGACCAAGAGTCCTTCTGTCTCCATCCAGGTCACCTTCACCAACTCACGTGTAGGTGAGAAGGAAGAACAGGACTCCCCCAACTGGTTCTTCCAATCTCCAAGGGGTCTCTTCTCA
Organism: Rhabdophis nuchalis; assembly: GCA_039707465.1. Lineage (NCBI taxonomy): Eukaryota > Metazoa > Chordata > Lepidosauria > Squamata > Natricidae > Rhabdophis > Rhabdophis nuchalis. Next base: position 847,409 of record CM077644.1, on the reverse strand, counting down.
GCATTTGGGGTGTGTGGTGAAGGATCCAGATGTCACGCAAAGGAAAAATCTGCCCTGGGTTGATTTCTGGATGGAAACCGAGAAGGTGGCGCAAACCCATTTATGGTACTTGTGGTTGGATCCAGCTCAAAGCTCCTTTCCTTCACTGAGACATTCCCTTTCTGGGCAACTCCTCGTATCTCCAGAGGCCCACCAGCAAAAGTGAAGCCAGCCTCCTTCTTCTTGAAGGTCACAATGGTCATTCTGGAAAACCTTCTGTGGTCTCCTTGCTGAACAAGAGATTATCAAGATAGGATGGAGTGAAGATCTCCTCCACTCTCTGCTGCCATGACATCTTCACCCCCAAAGGTCTTCTTGAGCCTGTCCTGCAAATGAGAGGTCCATAGATACGTCCTCCCACCTTTTAGGTGCACCCCAATATCCTCACTGACCCCGTGAGCACCGTCTCCATTGTGTGGACACCAAGAGCAGCCTTTCATCCTTGTGGCCCATTCTTCCTGCTATCTCACCGGCCTCTCTGAGATGCTCCACCCAAGAGCTCATGACAGGAAGCCACCAGCGTCCACTGCCAGCAGCCGCCCGTCGCAACTCATGGGAAACTCCTCGGAGGTGATTGTGGCCTAAAGCTCTGCCCAGTTTCATCGCATGAGGCCCAGGGCCATCCCAGGCGCTGACCAGCCTCCTGCTCCTCCTCTGGAAACCCCCAGCTGGGGTGAACAGGGCCCATGCCAGAAGGCTGCAGGATCCACCGAGGCTGAGAAGGCCAAGATCTGATGCCCAGCAGGTGGAGTGAACTCCGCTGGCACGTCCCCTGGCCGGTTGGCTGGTCAGTTTCAGCCGGCTGTCTGAGCTGGCAGCTTCCTGGTTTGCATGAGGAGGAGGAGGGGGACCAGCCGTGACACCTGATTCCTTGCAATTGCGCAAGAGCTGAGAGCCGCTTGCTCACCCAGGTGCCCGTCTTCCCCCTCCCCTCCGCCCTCCCTCCCCCTCTGCCAGCCACACCTGGGAGAGCTTAAAGCTTGGCCTGAGGCAGGCCGGGTCCCACAGCTTCCTTCAGCCACCATGACGCCCAGGAGAGGCAGCTGCCCCCTCCTCCTCTTCTCCCTGGTGGGCCTCCTCACCACCGGTGCTCAGGAGCTTGAGGCGGCTGGACAGAACACCACAGGTGGGTGGAGGGGCCGGCCCTGCTCAGCCTCCCTTCCAGGAGAAGGAAGAAGGAGGCCGCCATCTTCGGCCGCCCCCAAAGCAAGCCAGGCACAGCCCTGTCTCCTCTGGGGGTGGGGGTGGGGGGCTGGGGGGATTCCTTGGGGCACCCTTCCCCTCTCCAGCCCCCTTCTGGGGGGCACCTGAGGGGCAGCAGTGGGGGGAGGGGAGTGCCCACCAACCCTGGCAAGGGAGCCCAGTCGCCAGGTGGCACCCACGGCTCAATCTCTCTCCGGGGCCATTTGCAGCGGTCGCAGAGAAAGTGGGCACCTGCCCACAGGCAGCCTTGGAGACGCCCAACGGGAACTGCACGGAGGAGTGCCAGTCCGATGCCCGCTGCGAGGGGAACCAGAAGTGCTGCCGGACAGGATGTGGGACTTCCTGCCAGATCCCAGACGGTATTTGCAGACGTTGTTCTTGGCGGTTCCAGCCGCTTGTCCACTCGGGTGACTAAGTCAGCCTCCTTCGGGCTTTGCACAAAACGCCGAATCACCGGCTGGCGATTGGCCGGAGTTTTTGCAATGCCTTAGGAGACACACGCACTCACACGCTCTCTCGGGAGGGCAGACCAACGCCACCAACGGGATGGCAGGGACGTGATCTGGGGAGGAGGTGGAGCCTGGCACTGGTCTGGAGGAAGGCGCCCAGGCCATGCCAACTGAGAGCTTAGAATTTAGCACTGTGGCTCATGGGTCAACTTCCACCCCTGCATTTCTGCCCTTCATGGCCTCTCCATGAGATGGAGGGTTTGCTGGCTGCCCTCAGGGCATCCAGGAGCTCTTGACCTCCTGAAGGCCTTGTGCAAAAATGGCCCACCTGGAAGGTCCGTGGGAGGAGCTGTTTGCTGGGAGGTTTCCTGGAGCTTCTCCTGGGCAGCTGGTTCTGAGTGGCTCTGTTGGGCTCTCAGGAAAGAGAGGGTCGAAAGGGATCCTCCTGGATCTCTTGAAGATCTTCTCCCTTGAGGCTGGGGACTGGAGATCCAGGAGGGGCCAAGCGGGACCCCTTGAAGGGATCAGGATCTGTGGTGGATGGGCATTTGCATTTGATGTGGGGGAGGGGACGTTCTCTGTGATGGGGGTCACTGAGGGTGGCAGAACTGGTGTTGGATGAAGGGGGCAAGGAAGCCACCGCATCAATGTGGCTCTGAGGCTCCCACTAACCTCACCTGAGGTGTTGTTATGATGGGTCCTTGGTGCCCTCTGGGCCTGGTGGTTTTCTGGCAGATGTTTCATGACCCAACTAGGGAACATCATCCATGCTAGAAGGGAGGAGGGATTTGTGGAATGGAAGAGGAGGAGGAGGACTGTGGGGTCCTTGGTGCTCTCTGAGCTTGCTTGTTTTCTGGCAGACGTTTCATGACCCAACTAGGGAACATCATCAGTTGTTGTTGGCTGGTTGTGGTTATTTAGTTATTTAGTCACAGACCTTCCTCAACGTATAACAGGGACCGGACTGTCCATTGCTGAGCAATGCATCGTAAAGCGAGGGGGAGGGGGTGCTAGAGGTGCTCAGTTGGGAGGGGGATTTCAGAGACCCCCGTTCTAAGTCCCACTCAGCCCCACCGTGACTTCCAAGAGTTTCTGAACGAAGGAGGGTGACGCAAGGACTCGTCAATCCCAATCGATACGGAAGACATTTAGCTACATCCTGCTTGTTCTTCCTGCTCCTCAGGCAACAGGCAGGTCTCAGTAATCGACCCCCTCCTCACCCAAAGGGGGCTTTGTCCTCCAGCGCACCATCTGTGGGGGAGGGGGAGGGGAGATGGGCTTGCAGGAGCATCTGCCAGGTAGCTTCTGTGGGGGGGGTCACGTGGGGGAGGCCAGAGGGCCCTGCCACCCCCAGGTCAATGCCAGGGGGAGGAGCCAGGGACAGAGTGGGGAGGCTTCTGTTGACACTGGCCGTGAAACCTTCCTGGTCCTCAGCTGCTGGCCGGCTGCCCCATCTGTGCCCTGCCCTGCCCTCTCCCCAGCCAGATTTCCTGGCAAGGGTGAGACCGTGCTGGCTCCTTGGAATTGGTTGCCAACTGAAAGGGACCTTGGAGGTCTTCTAGTCCAACCCCTCCAGTGACGGAGCCCCCACAACCTCTGGTGGCCAGCTGTTCCTTATTCGGAGCCAGGTTTCGCCTAAGCTGTCCTCGTAACTTTGGTTTTTCCTGCCTAAGCGCAAAACCTGCTTTTCTCCACCTTACATGTCATGTGGTTGGATAGGGCCCATTGTGCGTGCGTGTGTGTGTGTGTGTGTGTGTGTGTGTGTGTGTGGCACACGTGGGTGTGTGGTTACCAGCGTGCCTGTGTACCTGTGTGAAGCTGTACCTGCAATGAATGCAAAACTCTAAATTACAGGCAGGGCTCTCCTTGTGACTTTTGGACCACGCTCAGCAGATTCCCTGATCGATCCCTGTCTCGGATCCTTCGATTTGGGATCCTGTGCTGAGTACAAGGTTGCTCTCCACGGCCTCAAGCCCACAGACTCCCCACTCCTTTGGTTCCCCTTCGGGGGTATTTTCTGAATCCACTTTGAACTAAAGCAATAGTTGTTGCCAAGTTTCCCGGCTCCCAGTGTTTTCCGCTGTGCCCCCCACTCTGCCCCTTCTCCCCACAGCTTCCCCCTCTGGTCTGTAAGCAACAGCCCCCCCCCCTCTCTTCTCTTCCCCCACAGCCTGGAGCTGCTCCTCCGAGGGCCTATCCTGGCATTAGAGGCGTGGATGGCCCAGGAGCTGCTGGCATGCTTCCCACAAGATTGGCGGCTGCTCTGGAATGGTCTCTCTTCTTGGCAGAATCGGGAGGCTCGTCCTGGGGCCCCGTGTGCTTCCCCTGGCAGAGGGAGAGGCCTTCCCCCTGGCAGGAAAACCCAGCCTGCCCTCCTTTCCCAGCTGAGTCAGAGCAAGGCAGCTTCTGGACGGTCTCCAGGCCTCTGTTTCTGCTGGGCGGTTCCTCCAGCCTGACTCTGGTTTCACCTGCATTCCTACCCTGGGAAGAGCAAGGAGTGGAGGCGGGGGGGGGGGACATGGCTGGGGGGGGGAGGAGCTTCAGAAGAGCCTGGCAGGACGACAGCAGTGCCGGGACTGGGCTGGGGAGGGGCCTCAACCGGCAGAGGCTGCTCTCCTCTTCCAGGTGCAGCAGGAAGTCCGTTGTGCAGGAAGAAAACCGTCCATGGTGGAGGCTTCTGGCTTTTTTGTGGAGAGAAGCAAGAATCAGCAGCCACAAATATGCAGGGGAGGCAGGAGGACCTTCTCCAGTCTGGCGCATCCGCCGTGTCCCTTCCTGAGAGGGGACAGCCAGCCGTGGCCAACTCTCCACGGCCAACTCAATGTGGCGATCTCACCACCACCATCTGGCCGTGGCCAACTCACCCCAGGACAACTGGCTGTGGGGCAATCCCACGCGGGATAACTCAACCCGATCAGTGTTCCGAAAATGGAGAGAAAGTAGAAGAAACAGGGGCGGGAAATGCTCATCGCCTGGAGTTCTCCCACGTGGAATTGCCCCGCCATGAGTTGGCCGTGGCAACGTGGCCCTGGCAGGTTGGCCATGGTGAACTGTCCACCCTGAGTTGACCAGGGCAAAATGGCCACAGGGAGTTGGCTGCAGCAAGTGGACCCTCCTGAGCTGGCCAGGCCTGGGGACGCTTCTCCATCCCTTGAGGCCAGCTGCTCTGGTTTCCCTGGAGAGGAGCTGCTTCCTGAAACTGATTTGGGGTTTTGCAACCAGCAGCTGCTTGCAGGGCAGTCGGAGGGTGCCGGCAGCTGCTGGTGCTGGGGGCTCCGTGTTGGTTGCTGGCACCTGTCCAGCTGAACACAAACAAGGTTTTGAAGCCCCACGTGGCTCACAGCCAGCTGTTTAAGGGGGGGTGGCCTCACTCTCCCCCCCCCCCCCCAGTCTGAGTGGCAGGCGAGAGCTGGAATTTCTGCTGCAGAGGCTGAAGCAGGCTGGGCTGCCTTGAGTCCAGGTAGCCTTCTTGCCAGAAGAGTAAGAAGTCCCCAAGTTTCCCCCAGCCCCACTGCTAAACACATGGTTGAGTTTTTTGTGGGCTCTTTAAGGCTCGGTATGGCCAGTGGCCGGCCGGGGCAGTCTGCACGGTTTCTCGGCCTCTGGAGCTCACAGCAAAAGAGCAGCTGCAGGGAGCAGGTGTGAATGAGCTGGGGTCAGGCCCCAATTATGCTCCCCGCAGTGTCAAAGATGGACGGGGGGCACAGGGCTGAAATCCAGCAGGTTCTGACCGGTTCTGGAGAAACGGTAGCAGAAACGTTGAGTAGCTCAGAGAACTGGAGAATGGCACCTCTGGCTGGCCACGCCCCCCTCTATTCTCTGCCTCCCAAGTCCCAACTGATGGGGACGGAAGGGGGATTTTGCAGAATCCTTCCCAGGCCACTCCCACCAAGCCACGCCCACAGAGCCGGTAGTAAAAAAATTCGGATTTCACCGCTGCGGGGGCACCGTCTTACAAATCCCTCTTGATTATTCTGCTCTTGCAGCGCCTGCCTGCTTTGCGAAGAGCGTCCAGATGAAGGTGCTGCTGGTTCTTCTGGGCTGGGACTTTGCAGGACCCTCCGGGGCTTCTCTTGAAACAGTGGGTTCAAGACCCCACAGGCCATGCCCACAAGCAGCAAAGCCCACCCCCCCACCCCACCCCCCCGGGACAGGGCCAACAGATGCTCCCCAGGACTTTTGAAGGCTTCTTCTGCTTCCCGTGAGGCCCCCTCCCAGGGAGGACTTCCCAGCTCATGCTGCTCTTCTCTCCTTGCAGGGAAAGCCGGTTCCTGTCCAGATGTGGACCAGCCCATCCCACCTCTGGGTGTTTGCAAAACTACGTGCGCCACGGATTCGACCTGTCCAGACAACCAGAAGTGCTGCAAAAATGGCTGCGGACATATGAGTTGCACAAGACCCTCTCCCTGAGGTGAGCGTCTTTCGTTCATGGGACCCACATGGAAGGGGAAGTCTTGGGGGGGGCAATGACCCACTAGCCAGAGAGCAGAAAAATCCCCTCCGCTGGCTCAGCAGAAGCCCCTCTCCCCTGACAGGGTGCTCTGCAGGGACACCAACCGAGAACCTGGCCCCACCAGCAAGGGGCAAGGCAGAGAGAAGCAATCCCCCCCCCCAAGGGGCAAAAAAGAGGTCCAGGAAAGGAGAGACACAATCTGGAGAAAATAAAGATCAGGAGGGACATGATGGAAGCCTTCCAGTATCTGAGGGGCTGCCACAAGGAAGTGGAGGGGGGGGGGTCAACGTATTTTTCCAAAGCACCCGAAGGCAGGCCAAGAAAAAAGAGTCTCGGAATTAATAGACTCACAGGGTTGGAAGGGACCTTGGAGGTCTGCTAGCAGGAGCAGGAAACCCTATACCAGTGTTTCTCAACCTTGGCTGTGCTGGCTGGGGGATTCTGGGAGTTGAAGTCCACAGGACTTAAAGTCGCCAAGGTTGAGAAACGCTGCCCTATACCTTTACAGACAAGTGTCTGTCCAGTCTCTTCTTAAAGACCTCCAGTGATGGAGCACTCACAACTTCAGAAGGCAACTTCTGTTCCACTGGTTAATTGTTCTAGCCGTTAGGAGGTTTCTCCTTAATTCCACATGGTTTCTCGCTTTGATTAGTTTCCAACCATTGTTCCTTGCCTGGCCTTCTGATGCTTTGGAAAATAAATTGAACGTCCCCTCCTCTCTGGGGCAGCCCCTCAAATACTGGAAGATCCTGCCATGTCCCTCCTAGTCCTTCTCTTCCCTAGACCAGCCATGCCCAGGTTCCTGCAACCGTTCTTCATACGTTTTAGCCTCCTAAGTCCCCTCATCATCGTTGTGGCTCTTCTCTCCACTTTCTCCAAAGTCTCCACATCTTTTTTTATATTGGGGAGAGCGAAGCTGGATGCCGGATTCCAGGTGTGGCCTTACCAAGCCTCACTTCTCCTTTCTTCTGCAGGTACAGCTCAGTCTGGGGAACCCGATGCTTCTGAAGAAATGACCATGATGCTCTCTGCCTCCTTCCTGCCCAAGCCCAGCCAACCCTCCCTGATGGAGAACCTCCACCCCTCCCCTCCTTTTCAGTAAAGCTTTCTTTCCACACAGCAGCCTCTGAATCTTGTGGTTCTTTGCCGGCGTCTTGGCCAACCTTCCCTTTGGTAACAGGGCCCCTTCCTCCACTTAGCTCTGGCCAAGGAGGGAGGGAGAACAATTGGGACCCTTCCCCCGGTGCAAACAACCAGAGCCGCTCATGGATAGTTGATAGCCAGCACCTCTATGGACGTCTGCCTAAGTTACAAGAACCTCCTTGGACTGCCTGCCTGCCATTGGAAACAACCAGGTTGTTGGGTTTCCAACTGATGGCCTCGTTAAATCATGAGCCTCAAGCCAAGCTTCAAAAAGAAATCCAGTTTATTAGGAGCTTCAGGTTGGCACATTCCAAGTGAAGCCAACTCTGACCCCATGTAATTTACATCCTGGCTCTGACCCTGTTCCCCCCCCCCCCACTCCCCACAAGGTGTGTCATCAGCCACATTCTCCAAGGAAGCAATTTCGTGGGTTGTCGAGATCGCTCTCCTCCAGCCACTGTGGGTAACCCCAGAGATGGCCTTGAGAGAGGGAGGGCTGGAACGGGCTTTCGTTTTTGACTGAAGGGCTCCCTCGCTGCAGCTGCAAAGTTTGTATTCCCATCCCTCTTGCTGTCAGGCCTGTTTCTTCGTTGACTCAGGAAAGATCACACTTAGACATTATTTTGAAATGTTAAGACTACTTTTACTAAGTTACGAGAGCGTACAGACCAAGTAAAGCTGAGAATGAATAGTTTAGGCGCGAACAGAAAGTATTAAGCTTAAGCCCATCCCAATCCCCAAACCCCCCCTGTGCATTGTCCAATATGCAGCCATCTCCAACATCAGGTGGGCAGGTCTTCACCATCCTGGAATGCAGGTCCGTTAGCAGGAGATAACACGAAACATCAACATTGTCCACCAGCAGAACACATTCACCCCAAACCCCCCACCCTCCCCGTTTCCATGGCAGCGAAGCCAGAAATAGCGAGACTGACATCCGGACCTCCTCCAGGAACAGCGGGAAATCAAGGGCAGCAATAGGCAGACGAGGGGCTACACCTGAAAGAGAAGAAGGGAGAGACAAAACAACGGAGAGGAGAAAGAAAAAGAGTCAAGGTTTGTGTGGATACTTGGCATAAAACTGGCGTACCAGTTTAGGAGCTTTGAGATGCTCCCTATCCACCCATTCGTTGTGAGAAGGGGGGAAATCTTTCCACATGACTAGGAACTGAGTTTTATTTCTGCGAATCCTGGAGTCCAAAATGTCCCGCACCTCGTAATGATGATGACCATCCACCAAGGTAGGCGTAGGAGCATCAGGCAATCTTTTGCGGAGATGAGAGGTACGAGCAGGTTTCAGTAAGTGAACATGGAATACAGGGTACAGCCGCCGATAGGTCTTGGGGAGATCCAAACGGACCGACACAGAGCTGATAATTTTGGTGATCGTGAAAGGCCCAATAAATTTGGGACCCAGCTTCTTGCATTTTTGGGGGCTATCCAAATTTTTGGTAGATACATAAACCTGATCACCAACTTTGTAGGAGGGAGGTACTGCCCGTTTCTTATCAGCGTACAATTTGTGCGAGTCATGGGCATCGTTTAAAGTTTTCCGGAGAAGCGGCCAAACAGAAGATAATCGAGAGGACCATTCAGACAGAGAGGGAACTGTCACCGAGACGTGAGGCAGTTCGGGTATGGGTACAAAGTCCTGTCCGTAGATGATTTTAAAGGGGGTCATATTCGTACTGGAGTGAACAGAGTTATTATACGCAACTTCGGCGTGTATGAGAAGATCAGCCCAATCATCTTGCTGGAAATTAATAAAACAGCGTAAGTACTGTTCGAGGACGGAATTAACCCTCTCACAAGATCCATTCGTCTGAGGGTGGTAGGCGGAGCTTAAGCTTTGGGCGGAGCCAATTAGTCTCAGAAACTCCTTCCAAAAATGGGAAGTAAACTGGGTTCCTCTATCGGAGATGATGCGTTGCGGGACCCCATGAAAACGATAGATATGGGAAACGAAAAGTCTAGCCAGAGATTTGGAAGAAGGAATCTTAGTACAGGGGACAAAATGAACTTGTTTAGAAAACAGATCGGTAACTACCCAGATAACGGTATAACCCTGACTGGGTGGAAGATCAACTATAAAGTCCATTGAAATTTCCTTCCAAGGCCTTTCCGGGGTAGCCACAGACTGGAGAAGACCCTGTGGCTTACCCGGCGCACGTTTCGAGGCCGCACATACAGGGCAACTGGCAATATACGATTCAACATCCTTCTTCATTGATGGCCACCAGAACTGTCTCTTGACAAGATGAATAGTTTTAACGAAGCCGAAATGACCAGCTAAACGTGAGTCGTGTGCTCGTTGCAAGACAAAAGGACGTAATGTAGCAGGAACATATATTTTAGAACCAATCCAGGGAAGATCGTCTCTGGTAGTACAATCACCAGAATGAGCCGAATACCAATCATCAGTAAGTAATTCATCCTTAATACGAGCAATTAGGTCAGCAGGTGGAGTAGTCTGGACAGTAGATTGGGCTACATTAGATACTGGAGTAGCAGGTAAAGTGAGTGGCATTATCGGTTGTACAATGGTGAGCTTAGATACATCATATTGAGGCAATCTGGAAAGTGCATCAGCCATAAAATTTTTCCCCCCAGGAATGTATTTGAGGTGGAAATTGAAACGATGGAAATAATGAGACCAACGAAGTTGCCTTGGGGACAATTTCCGAGAAGAGGTAAGAGCTTCCAAATTTTTATGGTCCGTCCAGACCTCGAAAGGATGTGGGGCACCCTCAAGAAAATGTCGCCAAGTCATGAGAGCCCACCGAACAGCAAAAGCCTCCTTTTCGCAATTCCCTGCCGGCCTGAGGAGGGGGGGATGGTGTTGAAACCCTGCTTCGTCTGCCCGGAGCTGCCTGTGAACCTCTTGGCTGTGGGCGATCCGCCTCCCTCCCCCGGATTTTTTCCAGGGCTAAATTTTTCTCATCTGCCTGGCGGAGTAGGTCCTGAGCCATCTCCCTTAGTTCCCGTTCCTCTCTTAGGAGCTCCGGAATGATTCTCTTTGGGGAAATTCGACGCCTGGAGACGTTTACCCCACTCATTCCAACCCCTTCAGACCAACGTTTAGGTTTGACTGATTCTTCAGCAGGCAGATTTAGATCTAGGCCAGCCAAACCTTCCATCACTGACCTGATCCCTTCAGATTGAGCAGGAGGATGCGATGCCTCAGCTCCCAAAATGGTTTCAGGCAGGACCTCCACCAACGGAGGCTCCTCTTGTGAAGGGTCCGTCATCAGGGCAGGTTTTTGGCTTTGTTGATTCTCAGCTTAATGTCAGGCCTGTTTCTTCGTTGACTCAGGAAAGATCACACTTAGACATTATTTTGAAATGTTAAGACTACTTTTACTAAGTTACGAGAGCGTACAGACCAAGTAAAGCTGAGAATGAATAGTTTAGGCGCGAACAGAAAGTATTAAGCTTAAGCCCATCCCAATCCCCAAACCCCCCCTGTGCATTGTCCAATATGCAGCCATCTCCAACATCAGGTGGGCAGGTCTTCACCATCCTGGAATGCAGGTCCGTTAGCAGGAGATAACACGAAACATCAACATTGTCCACCAGCAGAACACATTCACCCCAAACCCCCCACCCTCCCCGTTTCCATGGCAGCGAAGCCAGAAATAGCGAGACTGACACTTGCCTATGGAGACTCAAGAGCAGGCCAGGTGTCAGGGTTCCCCATTGCCTCCAAAATTAAATCAGAGTCCAAGGCAAAGGATTCCTCAAAGTTCCCATTGATGAAGAGAGCCACGTTGGCACATCTTGGAAAACCCGAATCTGGAAGCTTCCTGGTTTTCCCCACCCAGTTGGAAGTTCAAGATCTTGCCCCCCAAAACCCACCAGCCCATCCCATGGTCCAATCTCCCACTGTCATGCTAGCAGCTTCCCCCCATCCAGTTCCGGTCAGGTGCAGACGTGCAGAGACCAAGGATGACCTTGGCTTTCTAGAAAGAATGTTGTGATGGCTGCCTATCATCTAACTCCTCCCATTTTCCCACAAGAGAAAATGCATGGTAGAATAATAGAAAGTTTGGCAGGCCGAAGACCCAAGAGGAAAGAGGCCTGCAGGCCTGACACCAGGGATGCTTTGCGAGGTGGCACAGGTAAGGTTTCATGGAAGTCGGGGAGGCTCAGGTGATGCCTCTGGTGCCTGCAGAAGGACCCCAAGGGAGGAAACCAGAAGGATAGCTAAGAATATGACAAATAAAGAGAAAGATGGTTTGACTGAGGGAATAAACACTCCATTAGCAAAGAAGGTGAAGTGTTTCTGGAAACATGATCAAATACCAGGCACCTCCTACCACATGTGGTGGACATGTAGAGAGGCAAAAGACTACTGGCGAAAGATTCAGATGTGACTGGAAGGAATGACTGGACAGAAATTGGAATTTAAACCGGAACTATTCTTATTAGGAATTATAAAAGAAGGTCAAAGGGTTAACATATTTAACATTATATATCATAACAGCAGCGAGAATAGTTTATGCCCAGCAATGGAAGAGGGAGAACATACCTCTAGAAAGGGAAATAATATAGGAAACATTAGACTGTGCAGAATGGGATAGACCAGGGGTCTGCAAAGTCGTCTCTTTTAAGACTGGTGGACTTCAACTCCCAGAATTCCCCAGCCAGCTATGCTGGCTGGGGAACTCTGGGAGTTGAAGTCCACCAGTCTTAAAAGAGACGACTTTGCAGACGCCTGGGATAGACCAACGCTGGAATTAAAAAACAAAGCAGAGACTTCAAGCTAGATCCCCGCTTGACTCCTCCTTCCAGCCTGCCTGGCAGTTTCACCACACCTGGCCATCCTTTCCACCCCCAAAGGTCTCTTTTGAAATTGAAGGTTGTGCCCCGAAATGTCTCAAATGTAAGAGGGGAAAGTGCAGCTGGGTGTTTGACGGAGCCCTCTGGTTGATCCAGAGAGCCTCCAGCTCTCTGTGATGGAAGCAAGAGGGGCATCGGATGAGAAAGGGCAGGTAGAGGTTACTCTAAGTCTCTTCATCCTTGGGCAGAGGATGAACTGCCCACCTAGAAGTTCGAAAGCATGCGAATGCGAGTAGATAAGTGGATACCACTTCAGTTGGAAAGTAACAGCATCCCATGTGCCTGTGGCATAAAGCCATGCTGGCCACATGATCACCGAAGGGTCTCTGGGCAAGAAACGGAGAGTCCCCCAGAGTTGGACACGGCTGGACAGGGAAACCTTTATGTTTTTCCCTCTAGTCCTGTACGCCAGAGGTCCCCAACCTTTTTGGCACCAGGGACCTGTTTCATGTTAAAAAGATTCCGCGGACCGGTGGCCATGGCTCGGCTGGCGTAGTGGGGGAGCGGGGGGAACAGGTGATGCATGTGTGCATGGGGGGGTCGGCTCACTTGCCCCCTCCCAAAGGCGCAAGCAGCCACGCCTGCGCTCTCCCGCCCCGGTGCTTGCTCTGCCCAGGGGGCTGCCCCCTCCTCCCTCCTCCTCCTCTCTGGCCCTTTCTAAGAGTTGTGCCGCTCACTGCGGCCCGGTTCCTATCAAGCCACGGACTGGCACCGGTCCGCGGCCCGAGGGTTGGGGACCCCTGCTGTACGTCACCCAGACTCGGAAGGCCAATACTTTAAACCACTGCATCAAAATCCACCCAGGAATGGCTATGTCTCCCGTGGGGATCCTGCCCAAACTTTCTTTTTTAGCACTACAATAAACCCCTCTGCGTGTTCTCTTTCCATGGCCCACCAGGGGGCAGCACGTGACCAGTTTTCTCTTTCCTGGAGACTCGTCAGACACAGGCAGCCAAATGTCAGGTTGAAATCCTGGCCTGGGAACCCCATGGGTGGGCACTCCCACTTTTTTTGGGGAAAAAAAATCATTTTATTAAACTTATCAAAGTATAAAATACAATGGAAATGGGGGGATCCCTTTGCTTTTGGGAGGAGGCCGTAAAGACTGACTTGGTGGCTCTGCTCCAGTGGGGCGGATCTGGTGGATCTGTATTTTCTATGGTGGGAAAACGGAAGGGGGATTGTATGGAGTTAGATGCGAGGTAGCCATAACAACATTCTTTCCAGAAAACCAAGGTCATCCTTTGTCTATGTACCTCTGCACCTGACCGGAACTGGATGGGTGGAAGCTGCCAGCGTGGCAGTGGGAGATTGGACCATGGGATGGGCTGGTGGGTGTGGGGGGGGGCAAGATCTTGAACTTTCAACTGGGGGGGGGGAGGAACCGGGAAGTTTCCAGATTCGGTGTTTTCCCAGAAGGGCCAACATGGCTCTCTTCATCAATGGGAACTTTGAGGAATCTTTTGCCTTGGACTCTGATCTATTTTTGGATGCTATTTGGGACCCTGACCCAAAGGGGCCGAAGAAGACAGCTGAGACCAAGGGGGCAGCTACAACCAAAGCTTTATTGCAGAAGAGAAGGAATGAACCGAGGGTGGGCTTGGGGGAAGGGTCTCCAGGGTGGTCCAGGACAGAAGGAGGATCTTTGGGTCAACTTGGTGTACTGGGCACAATTCAGAAAAGCGAAGCTCCTATGCAGAGAGGCCCAGTCTCCACTCAGAAGGTCCTGTGAAAAGAAAGGGAGTCAGTCCACAAATGTCTTCTACACGGCCCAAGAACTGATTGGACCTCTGGACCAGCACTGGACCTTCTCTGTCACCAAGGGGGGGGGGATTCCAAAGATGGCTTCTTGGAGCACATTTAGTGGTGTAAGCCAATGAGGACTCCCTCTCTGGGAGTCAGAAATTAGAGCTTCAAGCTGGCTCAACTAATCAACCATGGGCACCGGAGAAGGTATGGTGGGCACGCTCCAGGTCCCTTCCTTTAAACGTTGCCACCTTGCAGGTCCTCAAAAACATGCCTTTTCTGTTGCAGACCCTCCTCTATGGAGCACCCTCCCATGAGATCCAACAGCCCCCCCAGACACACACACACTTCCAGGTGTTATGAGCCCTTAGCCCCTCACTCTTTCCCAAAGCATTGGGATGGGGGAGCTGAGAGAGAAAGAAATGTGGGGGTGACATCAGGGAAGTGGGATGGTGCCACCAGGTTCTCCTGGCATCTCTGTCTGTCTGTCTCTCTGTCTCTCATCTATCCATCCATCCATCCATCCATCCAATCATATTCACCTCCCTGCCTACTATCTATTTATCTATATCTATCTATCTATCTATCTATCTATCTATCTATCTATCTATCTATCTATCTATCTATCTATCTATCATATATGTATGATATGTGGTATACTATATATATAGTGTATCACAAACGTTATATACAATATGTTAGGTTTTTGAGCTGATAAACAAACAAATAAACAAATAAACAAATAAACAAATAAACAAATAAACAAATAAACAAATAAACAAATAAACAAATAAACAAATAAACAAATAAACAAATAAACAAATAAACAAATAAACAAATAAACAAATAAACAAATAAACAAATAAACAAATAAACAAATAAACAAATAAACAAATAAACAAATAAACAAATAAACAAATAAGACTAGGATAGATCTATTTCGAGCTATTTATGGCTTTGTTGCTGAAAGTGGGTTGATTGGCTGTGTAGTTGCATCATGATTGGTAGATGGAGTTGGTGTTTGTAGATTGGTCGGCTGTTTTGTATCATCCTGTGTGGCTGATTGGTGCTGGCTGTGTGTCCGTTGTTCTTTTGTGTTGTAACGACCTGGGTGGTGGGTGGGGCTAGTTTCTTGACTAGAGCTAGAGTCCAGATGCCTGGGAGGTGGGAGGTATCGTCACATTTATTCATGTTGTGGGAGTGTTTCTCTATTTCGATGGACACACACACACACACACACGTGTGTGTGTGTTTGTGTGTGTTACGTTTGTGTGCAGTTCTGCTCCCTCCCATATTTGGGGCATACCAGGATGTTGTCACACACATACACATACACACACACACACACACACACACACACACATTTACTTACTTATCTAGCTATCTGGCCCCCCAATCTTCCTAAGCCAGAATCGGAGCCACTCTTGAGACTCAATACAATACAATAGCAGAGTTGGAAGGGACCTTGGAGGTCTTCTAGTCCAACCCCCTGCCTAGGCAGGAAACCTTATACTGTTTCAGACAAAGGGCTATCCAGCATCTTCTTAAAGACTTCCAGTGTCTCATCTAAGAGAAAACTCCCCCCTCTCCCCCCCACCCACTCTGTCCGTCCTTCTGAGGTGGTCTCTCATGGCTGGAGAAGACCTGGATGGTCCCCTTCCCTCACCCTCCAAGGCTCAACCAAGGAGAAACCCAAGAAGGTTCCAGAGAGACTGCAGAGAGGTCCGCTCGGATCCACTCCCTGCTGGCATCCATGAAAGCTCCACGGAGTGCTGTGAAACTCAGTGCCCTTACCTTAGACAGGATCCACGCACTTCACGGTGCAAGCCTGATTGCAACACTTCTGAGGCCCACCACAATCCCAGTCATTTCGACACCTCACGTCGCAAGTAGAGAAGGAGCCTTCGGGGGCTTTGGGGCAGGTCCCACGTTTCACAAGGACTAAATGGAGAAACCCAGGAGTTAGTGCTTTGCTCCGTTTTATGCTGGCTTGTTATGCCGAACGAGTCAAACAAACAAGGATTCCCGCATCAGTACATCAACGCTTCTCTTGCAGTGCTGCATAGCGATTCCTTTAGCCAGGCCGAACCATCCACGATTCTTAAATTCTTGGTAGATTCCCAAAATTAGAGCCCGGGTAGAGCCCAGGAGCCCTTTGGCAGGCAGGGACTGGACCGGAGGCATCTCAACCGGCCGCTTCCAGTTGGCTTCCAAGGCAACAACCATAGGAAATATAAATAAATAAAACTCAACCAACCCACCGACCCTCGCTTGTTCCTCTCTCCGAAAGAATGGCGCCTGTCACCAGCCCTTTCTGGACATTTCGTGAAGCATCCAGTGTAGGTTAAAAAATAATAATTCTTTTTTTGAAAATATATCAACCTCAGTTCAAGTTCACGGGAGATTAGAATTATGGCCACTGAGAATTGTGTCTTTTTATATGAAGCTGTTGCAAGACTGGATGCTGGGAGGAAGGGGCAGAATGGCCAAAATCTGACCCTCGAGAAGAAGGCCAGAGAAGAAAGTCCACTCTGAAAGGCCAAGAAAGGCCAGAGGAGAGTGGACCTCCATGCAAGAGGTCACTTTGGATGTAGCCCAGGGCAGCTGGTCTGATGTGCAACAAGACAGCTGCCAGGAACTGCAAATGGAGCTGACCCCAAGACTGATTGGGAGACCCACCCCCAATTATTCCAATTATCATCTCTGGGGCATTTCTGGGGGTCTCCTGGCCAGTTGTGCAAGTGGTGCAAGTGAGGATGAGGATGGGTGCTTGTGGTGCTTGACCTGTAAAGTCCAGAAGGTGACCAGGGACCCTCTAGAGGTGATGCTTTATTTTATTTTATTTATTTTTATTTTATCGAATTTATACCCCGCCCTTCTCCTTGTTAGGACCCAGGGCGGCGCACAGGCATTATTTAAAACCACAAAATACAATATACATCAATTAAAATATATTAAATTAATTAAACCCGTGCTAAAACCCATATTAAAACCCATATTAAAATGCTTCCTCCTGCAACTCCCATTCCTCCCTCAGATGCTGAAGGAGGATATGAATCAACGTGAATCAATATTGGCTGTTTGCTTTTATTATGAATGGCTTACGTTACTATATGATTGTCACCGATTAAACCAACATTTGCTGTTTACATCTGATACGATATACTGCTAGAAATCATTTAAGAATGAAGCTTTGTTACTGGCTTCTGCTTCTATTATCGTATACTGTCAGAAATTAGTTGCTTTCCAGCCTAGCAAATTGTCACCTTAATACTGGGGGGAATTATACTGCAAACGTTATCTCCCGGCTGCATCTGGCTTCTATTCTTGGCTTCAAAGCTAGGCACATTCTTGAAAACATAGAAGAAATTGTTACAGAGGAATATCAGGCCCCATAGATAAAGGAACCAAACTAGGGAGGGGAGGGAGAAACTGGGGACACCGGTGGGCTTTTCTTCGTGCTTCCTGGAGAAGGACGAGGCTCAAGAGGAGGAAGAAGATTGAAAGGGAACAATGTCCTGCACAAATGGTACCAACAGGAGGGGGGAGGGGGGGTCAGGATCTCCTGGGAACAGCTGGGCTCTTCTTCCCAAGAACTGGGGAAAGTGAGGCTGGAGCCCTTGGGAGGACCCGCCCAGTTTTGGGAGCAGAAGGAGCCGGGCCCAGGTGGAGATGCCAACATTGAGCACCCTCCAATAGGGAGGAAGGGGCTGAAAGGGAGACCCTTGGGGGCAGAAGTCCACCAATCATGTTCAAAAGGTTCAAAGGATAATTTTAGCAAACTAAGAGAAGATACATTGAGGGGTCCTTGGTGCTCTCTGGGAGCTGGGTGGTTTTCTTGCAAACGTTTTCATGACCCAACTTACAACACAATGCAATAGCAGAGTTGGAAGGGACCTTGGAGGTCATCTAGTCCAACCCCCTGCCTAGGCAGGAAGCCCTATACCGTTTCAGACAAATGGCTACCCAACATCTTCTTAAAGACTTCCGGTGTTGGGGCATTCACAACTTCTGGAGGCAACTTCTGTTCTACTGAAGTTTTTAAGTTTTTCTCCTCGGTTCTAAGTTTCTTCTCTCCTTGATTAGTTTCCACCCATTGCTTCCTGTTCTGCCCTCAGGGGCCTTGGAGAATAGCTTGACTCCCTCTTCTTTGGGGCAGCCCCTGAGATATTGGAAGGCTGCTATCATGTCTCCCCTAGTCCTTCTTTTCATTCAACTAGACATCCCCAGTTCCTGCAACCGTTCTTAATGTGTTTTAGTCTCTAGTCCCTTAATCATCTTTGTTACTCTTCTCTGCACTCTTTCCAGAGTCTCCACGTCTTTTCTACATCGTGGCGACCAAAACTGGATGCAAATATTCCCAGTGTGGCCTTCCCAAGGCCTTATAAAGTGGCATTAACCCTTCACAGGATCTGGATTCTCTCCCTCTGTTGATGCAGCCTAGAACTGGGTTGGCTTTTTGGGCAGCTGCTGCCCACGGCTGGCTCCTATTTCAATGCTTGTCCACTAGGATTCCAAGATCCCTCTCACAGTTACTGCTATTGAGCAAGGTGCCACCTATGCTGTACCTGGGGAACATCATCAGTGCTAGAAGCCAAAGGGGTTTGCGAGGAGGAGGGGAGAGAAGATGAGGAGGAGGTGCAGGAGGAAGAGGAAGAGCAGGAGGAGGATGGGGATGGGAAGGAGGGGGGCTGAGGGGTCCTTGGTGCCCTCTGAGCTGGGTGGTTCTCTTGCAGACGTTTCATGGCCCAAACTAGGGGGTATCAATAGTGCTAGAGATGTCCATGTCACCACTAGCATTGATGAGGCTTACCTAGTTTGGGTCATGAAACATCTGCAAGAAAACCTCCCAGCTCAGAGAGCGTCAAGGACTCCACAGTCCTCCTCCTCTTCCTGCTTTTCATAAGCCCCACTCCCTTCTAGCACTGATGACGTTCCCTAGTTGGGTCCTGAAACGCCTGGGGGAAAACAGGCCAGCCCAGAGATCACCAAGGACCCCTCATTTCAACCCTGAGCGACAAATATCCCCCTTTATTAGAGGTCACTCTAATTGGCTTCCCAGAGGGCCAGAGGTGATGTCCGTTGTGGCCCCTTCCATCTTCATCCGTCACCTATCCCACCGAGTGGATATGAAGAACACGCTAATATTCAGAGATGCAAGGATTTGGAGACAACCCCCCCCCCCTTACCTTTTCGTCCCGTTGAAAGGGGCATCTCAGCCAGGAGGACCAGGAGACCCAGGAGGAGGAGGAGGAGGGTGTGCGTGGCCTTCATGGTGCCCGGAATGCCAGCCTGGGCTGGACAGATGGACCTTTAAATCCCGCTTTGAGGAAGTGAGACCTGAAAGGGGCCCTTGTGGGAACCAGAGGAACTGGGAAGGTGCCACAATCACCTTCTCAACAGGACAGGCAGGTGGCCTTTCCTTTGTCAGGTGAACCAGGCAGGTGAGGGAGAAAAATTCCATCCGGAATGAAAGGCCCATTGTGCTTACAATCAGGCCTTGTGGGGGGCAGGGCTGGTGAGCCCTGGGGATCTTCTCTTCCTCCTTCCTGGATCCTCAGTTACAACTGACGTTTGCATGTGGGGATTACAAAGGATCCCGTCACTGGAAACACTGAAAGGGGGGGCGGAGAAGGTCACTCTCCCCTCTCAATGTCACAGCTGGGACTCGGGGGGGAAGGCATCTATTTATTTATGGTCTTTATTAAATAAAAGTCTTGCAATGTTAAGGATGGGGTTGGGTAGGGATCCCCACACAAACAGCAACCTTTTGGGGCGGGGGGGGGGGACAAATCCTACCTCTCGAGCCCAAACTGGGGCTGCCACAAAGAGGAGGGGGCTCAACCTATTCTCCAAAGGACTTGAAGGCAAGACGAGAAGCTACAGGTGGAAACTGATCAAGAAGAGAAGCAGCCTGGAATTAAGGAGGGATTTCCTGACAGTGAGAACAATTGTCCTAATTAGCCAGAGGAACTGCTTGCCTCCAGAAGTTGTGAGTTCTCCATCACTGGAGGTTTTAGGAACAGGCTGGACAGTCATTTGTCCAGGATGGTCTATGGTCTCCTGTGTCAGGTCTCCTGCAGCCATCTTTGCTTTTGGGTCTCCGGCCTGCCACTCTTTCTATTCTTCTACTGTGCATTTTCTGTGGTGGGAGAATGGGAGGGAGTTAGATGATATGCAGCCATAACAACATTCTTCCTAGAAAGCCAAGGTCATCCTTTGTCTCTGCACCTCTGCACCTGACAGGATCTGGATGGGTGGAAGCTGCCAGCGTGGCAGTGAATGATTGGACCATGTGAGGGACTCGTGGGGGTGGGGGCAAGAACTTGAACTTCCAACTGGGTGGGGAAGACGTGGAAGCTTCCAGATTCAGGTTAGTGTCTCAGATGTGCCAACGTGGCTCTCTTCATCCATGGGAACTTTGAGGAATCCTTTGCCTGGGACTCTGATTGATTTCTGGATGCTATTTGGGAACCTTGACATCCTGCTTGAGCGGGGGGGGGCGGGGGGGGAATATGATTTTGGCAATGATTGCAGCATTGAACATTTCATGGGTTCAACTGAATAGTTGTGCCTAAGGTCAATGGTCTCCATCAATGCTGATTTCCTCCCAATCCTAAAGAACAAACTGGAAAATCGAGGGAACGCCAAGTGTTGGGAAGAGGGAGACCAGCATCTGAAAATACGGCATGGGGAACAGAGGGGAAACATAGCCCCACTGGCCCTTAAGGCAGAATACAGAATACTGGAGAAGGACGGGGCCTTGGAGGTCTTCTAGTCCAACCCCCTGCTCAAGCAGGAGAGACCATTCTAGACAGGGGGCTGTCCAGGCTCTTAAAAACCTCCAGTGTTGGAGCACCCACAATTTCCGGTGGCAAGGAGTTCCACTGATTGATTGTTCTCCCTGCCATTAATGATCTTCCGTCTCACATTCTACACCTCTAGCATTCTGAATATTCTGGCTTTTGAATTCTTCATACACAAACACACCTATATACACACTCTCTACACACACAAATGCAATCCACTGATAAATTGTTCTCACTGCAAGAAGATTCCTCCTTGTTTCCAGGTTGAATCTCTCCTGGGTCAGTTTCCATCCGTTGTTCCTTGTGTGGCCTTCGGGGGCTTTGGAGAATAGCTTGACCCCCTTCCTCCTCTCTGGGGCAGCCCCTCCAATATTGGAAGATGCTCTCCTGTCTCCCCTGGTCCTTCTCTTCCCTAGACTAGCCAGGCCCAGTTCCTGCAGCTCTTCTTCATATGTTTTAGTCTCCAGGCCTGCTTTGATCATCTTAGATAGATTCAGATCAACAGAGTTGGGAGGGACCTTATAGGTCATCTAGTCCAACCCCTTGCCCAAGCAGGAGACCCTACAGCATTTCTATTAGAGGCCAGTCTAGTCTCTTCTTGAAAGCCTCCAGGGATGAAGCTCCCACAACCTCCGAAGGCAACTTCTGTTCCATGGGTTGATGGTTCTCCCTGTGAGGAAATCCCTCCTTATTTCCAGGTTGAATCTCTCCCGGGTCAGTTTCCATCCATTCTTCCTTGTCTGACCTTTGGGTGCCTTAGAGAATAGCTGGACCCCCTTCCTCCTCTCTGGTGCAGCCCCTCCCTCAGATATTGAAAAGCTGTTCTCCTGTCTCCCCTGGTCCTTCTCTTCCCTAGACCAGCCAGGCCCAGTTCCTGCAACCATTCTTCATATGTTTGAGCCTCCAGTCCCCTCATCCTCCTGGTTGCTCTTCTCTGGGCTTTCTGCCTGAAATGATGCCAAGCAGCTGGGGAACGGCAGCCTGGCACAGAGCACAGCCGGAGCTGAGTCCGCCCTCTGAATGTCTCATTGCACCCAATCAATGGAGTTCCGGCCTACTGCTGTGGGAGGCCGCATGGAGCCCCTGGGTGACTATTTGCCTGGGTGCCCGTTCTCTCTGAAGAAAGGGGCAGCCCTGCCCATAGGAGGCCGGTCAGAGGCCTGACCTCCGAGAGAGCAGCAGGGACACCTCGGCCTCCAGCACAGGCGCCTGGTGGCTCCGCTCCCATGAAAGCGCCATCCATCACTTCTGCCCTGGGAGATGCCAACCAAGCCCTGCAGGAGGGCAGGGTGTCAATGGTGGCACCGCTCGCTGGGTGGGAAACTCCAGAGGCCTGGCTGAAGGAGAGACCGGGGGGGGGAGGTGCGGGACCCACCCCCAATTGTCCGGCCAGGAATATAGGACAAGGGGGGCTGGCTTGGCATCCTCCAGGCGACTTCTGGGCAGCACCATGAAGCCCCAGGGCTGCTTCTGGCTCCTCCTGGGGATGGTCACATCCACGGCTGAGCAAGAGAGGGGAGGTGAGTGGGCACCTTCGCAGCTCTCCAGCCGGAGGTGAGGCCCAGCAGGGAGAGTGGGGCTCATGCCCTCCCCAGGGGTACGGCACCGAATGGGGCTCTGAGCCTGCTTGCCGTGCCCGGGAACCAGCAGCTCCCACGGAAGGAGTTCGTGGGCATGGCTCCTCCCTGTAAGACTTGGCAGCCACAGGAGGGACCCCAGAGGGAAGGGGGCACAGGGCAGGTGGAGGGGTGGGGTCCCTGGCGAAGGATGTACAGGAATCCCTGCCCCAAAGCAAGGCTCCGGTCTTCTGTGGGTCCTTTGGGGAACTGCTAGGCTTCCTGGGGGGAGGGAGGGCAGGAGGGGTGCTGGGTCTCTAACAAGGACCCCAAGAAGTCTTCCCAGCCTTGGCGCCCAAACCCCCACCCCTGTCCAATCAGACCTGACACCTCTGTGGAAGAAAGGGAGGGGTAGCAAGAGTAGGAGAGAGGGGAGGGAGGGAAGGAAGGAAGAGGGCAGAGGAAGGGGAAGAAGAAAAGAGAAAGGAGAGGAGGAGAGAAGAAAGAGAGAGAGGGAAGAAGAAGTAGGGTTGTTGTAATGTAAGATAGATAGACGGGATGAGCGGGAAAGCAATCTCGGCTATATTATCATATCTTTAGGGGAAGAATGGAATTATAAATGTTAAAGGACACTCATAACACCTAAGAGGAAAGTAGACTTGTGAAACGGATGTTTGAGGAAGGAAAATGAAGAACGGGGCCTCCCTCTCTGCCTCCTCTTCGCAGCCCCAGGGCCCTTCCACTCCCAGGAGTCGCTGCCAGGGAAAGCCGGCCGGTGCCCAGAGGGAAGCGCCCAGGAGCCCCTGCCCTCCAAGCTCTTCTGCCTCTCAGACGCTTCGTGCCCGGGCCACGAGAAGTGCTGCCGCCTGGGCCGAATGAGGATCTGCGTGCAGCCTGCGCTGGGTAGGGGGGCTGCAAGGGATGGGGGGGCTGCCCTGGGACTCACCCCACGGGGCCCCTCGCCCGCCTGGGTCCCAAGGATCAGTCGGGATGGGTTGGGAGGGGAGGGCAGTGCAAAGAGAGTTGAGCTCCCCTCGTGAGAGGGGCTGGGGGGGTCTGCAAGCCACACTCTGCCCCTTTCTTACGTCCGCCTCACTTTGTGGCTGCCATCCTGCGTGGTTTGGCCGTAGCTGAGAACGGGGGCTGGAAGGGGGGCATTGCTCCCAATGGAGGGGAGGGGCAGCTACAGGTCGTCCTCGACCACCGTTGAGCCCAGAATTTATGTTGCTAAGCGAGACAGTCGTTCAATGAGCTTTGCCTCCTTTTATGTCCTCTCTTGCCAGCGTTGTTAAGTGAACCACTACGGTTGTGAAGTTGGTAACACGGCTGTTCAGGGAACGTGGCTTCCCCATCGACTCTGCTTTGTCGGGAAGGTCACAAGACGAGATCAGGTGACCTCGGGACACGGCAACCGTCATAAATATGAGTCAGTTCCTAAGGTCTGGATCATTTTGATCACGTGACCATGGAGATCCTTCAGTGGTCCTAAGTGTGGAAAAAAGTCAATGAAGGAGAATATTTGTAGCTCAAGGGTGAAATAAGGGAATCCTGGCACTCTCTGAGCCTGCTTGTTTCCTTGCAAACATTTCATGGCCCAACTAGGGAACGTCATCAGGGCTAGAAGGGAGGGGGGGTTGCAGAGAGGAGGAGTGTGGGGTCCTGGGTCCTCTCTGACCTTGGTGGGAGGGACCCCACAGTCACAAGTTACTTTTTTCAGGGTTGTAACACTAAAGGAACGGTTGTAAGTCGAGGCTGGGCCTCTTGAAGGCGGGAGGGCTTCTGCCCCCATTGGCAGAAAGGGCTGGGACTCTCTGCCAGGCAAGCCAGCCTTTCCTGGGGCAGGAAGAAACAGAGCTCAGGGCTCTGGGATGCAGCCTGCCTGCCAGTCTGGGGCAGGCCAACGTGGAGCTTCTCTCCCTCTCACCCCCTTCCTTTACAGTGAGCCCCGGCTACTGCCCCACGGCCTGCCCCACAGCCCTGGAGCCCTGCCAGGTGAACTGCCTGGAGGATGCCACCTGTGGTCCCGGGGAGAAATGCTGCCTGCAGGACTGCCAGCTGCGGTGCGTGGGGGCAGAGCCAGGTGAGAGGGCTCAGACTGGGCAGAAGGAGGGTCTCCTGTGGGGGGGGCACTCCGGCAGCTGCTGTGCCAGCCAGCCTCGGGGGTCAGGCACCAGGCACCCACCCTGGGCAGGCGCCGCTCATCCCTGCCACCTTCCCGTCTCTGTCGCAGCCCGACCAGGCCTGTGTCCGAGGAGGCGGGCGCTGTCCAGCGGAACCCCCTGCCCGAACCGATGTGAGGACGACAGAGGCTGCCCCCCAGGCCAGAAGTGCTGCTTCGCCGGCTGCAGCCTGGAGTGCCTGCAACCCAGAGCAGGTAGCGCCCACCCCCCACCCCATTGAGCCTCAACTTGTCTTTCTCAGCTCGGCCCCTGAGACTTTGCCCTTGGGAAACTGATGATGGGATTCTTTGAGTAGCTTATCAGCTTTTGCCGTCCAGCTTTTCAGCCAGGTAGATTCGGGCAAAGGGGACCCCTTCCGATGCACTTAAATACTGACCTCTATGCACGTCTAGAGCAGCGTTTCTCAACCTTGGCGACTTTAAGTCCTGTGGACCTCAACTCCTAGAATCCCCCAGCCAGCTATGCTTAGGAGGCTAAAACGTATGAAGAACGGTTGCAGGAACCTGGGCATGGCTGGTCTAGGGAAGAGGAGGACTAGGAGGGACACGGCAGGATCTTCCAGTATTTGAGGGGCTGCCCCAGAGAGGAGGGGACGTTCAATTTATTTTCCAAAGCATCAGAAGGCCAGGCAAGGAACAATGGTTGGAAACTAATCAAAGCGAGAAACCATGTGGAATTAAGGAGAAACCTCCTAACAGCGAGAACAATTAACCAGTGGAACAGAAGTTGCCTTCTGAAGTTGTGGGTGCTTCATCACTGGAGGTCTTTAAGAAGAGACTGGACAGCCACTTGTCTGTAAAGGTATAGGGCAGCGTTTCTCAACCTTGGCGACTTTAAGTCCTGTGGACTTCAACTCCCAGAATCCCCCAGCCAGCATAGCTGGCTGGGGGATTCTGGGAGTTGAGGTCCACAGGACTTAAAGTCGCCAAGGTTGAGAAACGCTGCTCTGGAGTCTAAAATTTTCTTCACCTCGTAGTGAGTTTCTCCTTCTATCAGTCCTGGAGGAGGGGGAGGCTGGGTGGACGGTGTTAAGTCGGACCCTCCTACGGGTTTCAGCAAGCTACAGTGCAGTGGTAGGTTCCTCTCTCCATCACTACTGTTACGCTGCCCATGGGGACGAGCATCCTGGTCGTGCATGCGCGAGGCACATGCATGCACACTGCACCGTCCCTGTGACACCCAGCTGCTCGTCGGAGCTCGCAGAGGGGCTGCACGCTGGCCCAGTTGCTTTAAAAACAGGTATGGAACACGGGTGGGCCAAACGAGTCACCGTACCTGTATGGTGGCCGCTGCTCCCAGCTACTATGCCCACACCGGACCGTACTGGCCCAAACCCACCACATCTGCAGTGAACGACAGGGTGAATTTTCCCTAGAATTCTGAGCTGAATTGCAACTGGGTTAATTGTTTTTATTAGTGGGAAGGGACCCCAAAGTTTTAGCCCTCATTTCTTGCTCCTTAACTTTATGTATTTGGCAGAGAAGAAGCTTTTTTCGTAGTTCCCTCCCCACTTCTTAAGAGCGTCCACCCATTCAGTCAGAGGCATGGAGGAGGAGGAGGAGGGGGCCTCTCTGGGCAGTTCAGGCAGGGGAACAAATTCTAATCCAGGGCTGCTGTGAACCGCCTTGTTATCCGTCACTTCGGGCGAAAGGTAGCAAGTCCAACCAGTTGTCCTGCTGGCAATCCACATAACAACGGGTGCATTGACCCACCGATTGCGCGAGAGAGTTCATGCCTGGGGCAACCCTGCCGAAACCTAGCATGTACTCCAGGGCTCCTAAAGAGGGGGCGGAATTAAGGAAATACATCAGTGCCCATTTGAAGGGGGGGCTTTATCCAAACAGCCAATTCAGCGGGGGGGGGGGGGGCAAAGAACAAAAAAGGAGAGACTGCCAACCTTTTTGCAAGAAAGGCTCCTTGGCTGGCCAGGCAGCCCTTGCCAAGACGCCTCCCTGCCCTGTGCGGGGGGGGGGGGAGCTTTCTTTGCAAGAGGGAAGCCAGGGGGGGGAAGGGGTCGCCTTGGGCCTCTGCCCACTGCCCAGAACACAAAGCCAGGAGCTTTGGTTGCTGGACGGCATCCTGGGAGGGGGGAGATTTCGAGCAAGTGGAGGAGGGGGTGTTTCCTTATTTTTTTCTCTCTCTGTGTTTTCTTTCCAAACATTTTTATTAGGTTATTAAGAATGATAAAATGCGAAAGTCAATAAAAGAACGAGGAGGAGGGGAGGAAAAGAAGAGAGAAGAGAAGGCAGGGAAGGAAAGGAGAAAGGAACAGAGGGGCTTCTGACTCTCTTGCCGTAAAATAAGGCATCAAATGTTCAGCTTTTGGCTTTTCCCGTAATAATAGGAAGGCGTCATTTCTATCTCTCAGGTCTCTCAGCCTAATCCACGAAAGGCAAAGGCAACATTACATTCAGGTGGGGGGGAGGGGCGCTTCCCAGGGGCTGGGGGGGGGGGTGCCACCGGGGGGGCTGCTCCGTAGCGGCTCTTTTGGGGGGGTCTCAAAGCCAGGCATGGATCTGCTGGGCCACAGAGGGTCCCTCCTCGGATGCAGGGGAGCCTGGTTGCCCACTGAGGGCCCCCCCCGGGGGGGAGGGCTCTGTATGGTAGTCCTTGAGTTACGACCACAATTTTAGCCCAGCATTGTGTTGCTAAGCGAGAGAGTTGCTGAGCTTTTCTCCATTCCGCAACCTTCCTTGCCCCAGCTGCTGTCACTGCAGTTGCTAGTCAAACGGTTGTTAAGTGAATCTGGTCTCCCCATTGACTCTGGTCACCCAAGGGGATCCCTTGACCCAGGCACACAGCGACCGTCATAGATATGAGTCAGATGGCAAGAATCCAAAGTTTGATGACGTGACCCACAACGGTCGCAAGTATGGAAAATGGTCCCGAATCACTTTTTCCAGTGCCGTCGTAACTTTGAACGGTCACTAAATGAAAGGTTGTTAGTCGAGGACTAGATGCATTGGGGGGATGGCTGCACTCCAAGACCCCCCCTCCATCCTCACTGCAGCCCACTGCAGGGCGAGGAAATGGGGGGAGGGGCTTCAACTGGCCCCTTCCCCGGCCCTGCCAGGTGGGCACCGAAAGGGGATCAGGTGAGGAGGGGGAGTGCTGGGTGAGGAAGCAACCTGCCCACATAAAGAATCCCCCCCCCCAACTTCTGCATCCTCGGAGTAAGGCGATGGATCTGAGGCCAGGAGCCTTGGAGAGTGAGGCTTTTTTTAATCCTCCACTCTAGAGCAGGGGTCTCCAACCTTGGCCACTTGAAGGCCGGAGGACTTCAACGCCCAGAATCCCATAGCCAGCAAAGCTGGGGAGTTCTGGGAGTTGAAGTCCTCCAGGCTTCAAGTGGCCAAGGTCGGAGACCCCTGCTTTAGAGGAAATGGCAAGGAGACTGTCCTTGGAAGCCCCCCCCCCCAAGGCCCCGGTTGTCCCTGCCCCACATGACCCCCTCAGGGTTTTTTTCCTCGAGGCGCCAGATCCGCATTGGTCTCCTCCACAACTTCAGTCTAGCTCAGGTGTCGCCATTTTAAGGGGAATTGGAGTCCTGGGAGAATCTCTCTTTTTCCCCCCCAGGAGGTCCCGGCGTTTGCACAGACCCACCGACACCCGAATGCCAAGATCGCTGCAGGGATGACGCCGATTGTGCAAAGGGGGAGAAGTGCCACCCCACGGCTTGTGGCTCCCAGTGCCAAGGGCCTCCTCCAGGTACGCCCGGAGCCTCACCCCAAGTCTGAGGAAGAGCGCATGGCCAGGGCAGCCCTTGTTTTCCGATGTTCAGAAGAACATAAGGTTTCTGAAGGATGAGAGCCACAAGGAGCAGTGGTTAGAGTCAGTGGTGGGAGTCCATTTTTTTTACTATTGGTTCTGTGGGCGTGGCTTGGTGGGCGTGGCAGGGGAAGGATGCTGCAAAATCCCCATTCCCTCCCAATCAGCTGGGACTCGGGAGGCAGGGAATAGATGGGGGGCAGGGCCAGCCAGAGGTGGTATTTGCCGGTTCTCTGAACTGCTCAAAATTCCCACTACCGGTTCTCCAGAACTGGTCAGAACCTGCTGAACCCCACCTCTGGGTAGAGTGCAGTATTGCAGGCTACCTCTGCTGCCCGCCAGCTGCCTGCAATTTGACAGTTCAAATCCCACGAGGCTCCAGGTTGAGTCAGACTTCCCTCCTTCCGAGGTGGGTCAAATGAGGACCCAGATGGTTGGGGAAAAGAGGCTGACTCTGTAAAACTACTTAGAAGGGTCTGGAAACCACTATAAAGCGGTGTATAAATCTAAGTGCTGTTTCTATGAACGTAAAGTTCTCGAAGGACATTCGGAAGAACATAAGGTTCTTGAAGGATGAAGCAAGTGGGAGTGGAGGGGAAGGGAGGAGGGTCTGGGCAGGGATCCCATGGCAGAAGGGGAGCCCAGGTGCTTGTTGGGGGTGGGGGGGGAGAGGCAGGGGCCTCAGGCTACTCTCTGGTTGCAGGAAAGCCTGGAGTGTGTCCCTTGCTGTTGAGGGGGTCCCTGGGACCATGCCTGGAGGAGACACAGAGGACCTGCTCTCATGACTTTGACTGCGAGGAAGATAAAAAGTGCTGTTCCAACGGCTGCAGGAGAGTCTGCAAGGAGCCAGGGGAAGGTCAGCTGGCCAACTGGGGGTAGAGAGACCCTGGAGCCTTCCTCCTCCTCCTCCTCCTTTCCCTCCTCTTTTCCGGAATCTCCCCCAAAGCCCTGGTCACCCTGGGTCTTGGGGCCACCACCGTCTGTTCCCCAAAGAAAGGGAACGTTCTGAAGGACACATCGTGGTCAAGCGAGGATTTCTTCTTCGGGGTCTTCCCCTGGAGGAAAGAGCCTTCGCTCCCTCCCCTCTCTTCTCATCGGCCTTTGCAATGCAATGTGGGTTTTATGCCTCCCTCTGCTGCTGCCTGTCCATTCCCATTTCCCAAAGGGAAGCTTTAGATTAGTCCATTTCAATGGGTTTTTGCAACAAGGTTGTAGCAGTTACATCTACCCAACCCTTCAGAATTGTTCCTTATGATTCTGGACGAATGTATCTTGTCTTTTTATGTACACTGTGTTAGGAAACTCCCCGTTAGCATACCGAAGGCACGCAGCGAAACATAGAGAGAGAGGTTGCTGAACACCCACACTAACAGCCACAGACACTGAATTGTAAAACAAAGAGGTGTTTACTTCCGTAGAAAATAAAAGTATAGAAACTTCTTCATACATGGGTGATACGTGAGTCCTAAATCATATAAAACAGTTCAGTACACAAAGTTGGCTAACAGTTAGCTAACAACTCACAAATATCCACGCTGATCAATACTCGACATACACAACAGCCAGCATCTAACGATCAGCATCTAATAGTGATTCTGGTTCTGTCAGAACTGCCTCTATCTATGACCAAGAAAGAAATCACTCAAATCCATTTTTAAAGATTTAAGAGTACTTTTACTGGTTACGGAAAGATTGCAGGCAAGTTTTTTCCATTCATCCCCCTCTTTGATTCTGATCCTATAGTAAGAATATTTTGTAAAAATTTTCCCTTTAGCTAAATGTGCCAATATGTCCTTCATGAGGGGGAGGGGGTAATCATTTTTGGTGCAAATCGTGTTCAAATTCCTGTAGTCTACAACTAAGCGAAGGTAGCCATCTTTCTTTTCCCTAAACATAACAGGGGCTCCTACATGTGGTCTAGCTGGCTCAATAAAACCCCTAGCCAGGTTTTTGTCAATGAATTTGCTAAGTTCAACCATCTCCCGGGGTGTCATAGAGTAAATGTGGGGCTTTGAAAGTTGTACGCCAGGGAGGAAATCAATGGTACAGTCTGTTTTACGATGGGGCGGTAAATTATCAGAGGACTTCTCACTGAAAACATCTTTTAAATCCCAGTATTCCTTTGGGATTTTCTCGTCCCCTTCAATTTTTTCAGAAGCGGCAGCTGCCACCCCCCCTGTAGAAGTCTCTTTTTGAGACGTGGGTTTTGAAATATCATTGTTGCCTTCTGGGGGCGTAGTGGAGCGTATGCGTAACCAACCTTCAATCCAATTAATTTTTGGGTGCCACTTCTGCAACCAAGGCAATCCTAAAATGAGGGGGTTATCCACTCCAGGCGCAACAATGAAACTCAGGGTCTCTTGGTGACTGCCTATCCACATTTCAATAGGTTCGGTAACAAACTGAGCAGGAGCCCCCTCTGCTATGGACCCATCCAGTTGGCAAAAGGCGATGGGTACTTTTAAAGTCTTTACTCTTAGACCCATCTGTTCTGAGGTGTGGAGATCTATTGGTTCCACTCCCCTCATGGCTGGTTTATTCCGTCACCCCAGATGTTTATCAATCTTCTTCTTCTCTGATGATGCTTGGAGTCGGGGGCTTGGTTTCATTCGGCAGTTTGCAGCCCAGTGCCCCTCCTTCCCACAACGGAAACATGCAGTAGCACAGGGTTTTCCGGCAGCCCATCCTTTTCCTCCTCTTGGGGTATATTTACGGAAAGGTGTGTGGGGGGGGGGGTCTTCTCCCTTTCGGTTTCTTCAAGGCATTTATTTCTGGCTAAGTCAATCTCGACGTCCGCTGCTAGCTCATACCAGCCCTGGAGGGTTCCACCTACACAACCCTGAAATACTTCCCGACTCAGGACTTCCTATAACTGTCGACTAGGGCTTCTTCAGACCATCCCCGCATGTAAATTGCCAACTCACAGAATCTCTGGGTCTATTCCTGGACTGGAGGGCTTCTTCCTCCCCCCTTCTCACCTCTGGTTCATGGAATTCAAGTCCTTTCTCTTCTCTGCTCTCTTTGGCACGCTGCTTTTCCCATGCCTCTCGGAACAGCTCCATGCAGGAGGGGGGGGCGTCTCCATGAACCAAGTGTTCATTAGGAAATTTTCCTCCTCAGCCTCTTTCCATGCAGGAGGGGGGGGCGTCTACGTCTGTTGGTTGTGACTCCAGGAGGAATCTCTTCGAATTCGCCCTTTAGCCCCACTACCACTGACCAGCGGGGACGAACTGATTTCTCCCCCAATTCCAATTCCACCAAGAATTCCATTACTGACCTTTCTTCCAAAGGTTCTGGCTCTGGGGTGCACGATGATGCAGTCGCTCCCATGTCTTCCCCCTGATCTTTGCCGGGACCAGACATTTCTTTGAAGTTTATGGTTTAATTACACTCCCTTCTGAAGGTGTTAGCTCAGAGATGAGTGCGAAGTGAGACCTTGCTTATTGTCAGAACTGCCTCTATCGATGACCAAGAAAGAATCCACTCAAATCAATTTTTAAAGATTTAAGAGTACTTTTGCTGGTTACGGAAAGATTGCAGCCAAGTTCAAGCAAGGTCTGAGATATTCGCCCGCAAAAGCATGCATATCAATAAATGTTCAACCCCTTTCCCCCACAACCCCCCAAACCACTGTCCAATGCAAAGCCCCCCTTGATGCCATGTGGGTTGCATCTTCAGGACCATCATCAGAATGGTATGCAAGACCATTGACCTTGGCCACTGCGTGGTACCAGCTCCTGGAATGCGAAGTAGAGACCGAGAGCATCTACCCTCTCCTCCTGCACTAATACAATCCCACTCCCAAAACCAATCCCCCAATCGCCCCTCCCTCCCCGTTTCAATGGCAGCCGAAGCAAGCAACAAAGCGGAGGCTGACAGGTTCCCTCTTATGGCCGCTTGAGTAAACAGCAGCCAATCACATTTACTGCAGTAGTTAAAGAGACAGTATTGCTATCGTGGTTTATATATTGCCAACCCAACCGTTGGATTATATTCCTAACACACTGAGAGCATCTGCACCAGAGACAAATGCCTTGTGTGCCCAATCACACTTGGCCAATAAAGAATTCTATTCTATTCTATCAGAATGGAGAAGCAGTGGGTGTCCTCCCTGAAGGAGGGCCCTCTGATGGGGCCAAGGAGAAGGGCCTTCTCTGGGGTGGGGCTCCCTCTTTCCAAAGGAGCTAAAGACCTGACTTTGCCAGTGGGGCCCGGAGACCCCAAGGGGATACGGAGCCCATCAAGTGGTTGGTTTGATTGTTGTCACCAGGAGTGGAAGGAATTCATGGGGGGGGGGCTTGGATTTGGGGTTTTACTTCTATAAGCTGCTCGGTCACCATGGGAGCTGGGCAGCCAAAGGAATGAATGAATGAATGAATGAGAATAAATATAAATAAATAAATAAATAAATAAATAAATAAATAAATAAATAAATAAATAAATAAATAAATAAATAAATAAATAAATAAATAAATAAATAAATATGAATGAATGAATGAATGAATGAATGAATGAATGAATGAATGAATGAATGAATGAATGAATGAAAATGAATGAATGAAATGGAATGGAACTAGAAGCGCTATATACAGTAAGTCTAAATGCTATTGCGATATAGATGATGATGGTGGTGTTATTATCCACTCAATCCTGCCTGATGCTTGGTGGTTTTATGGGCCAGGTGGTCTCCCCACATCCCCCCATCTTGAACAATTTCTTTGAGTCCTTCTCTCTGCTCTGGCCGGTCTCAGCGTTGATGGTGTCCAGCCTCCGTGATCCTTTGGGGGGGGGGGCTGGCTTCCTTTGACCAGAAACTCTTCCCAACATAAACGCTTCGTCCAGTGAATTTCCCTGCATGATGTAGCCAAAGTAAGGGAGACGCA
The DNA here is from genome assembly GCA_039707465.1 of Rhabdophis nuchalis. Lineage (NCBI taxonomy): Eukaryota > Metazoa > Chordata > Lepidosauria > Squamata > Natricidae > Rhabdophis > Rhabdophis nuchalis. The sequence goes on along the minus strand of CM077644.1, from coordinate 814,341 downwards.
GTTTGGTGGTTTTGCCTTCCAGGGACAGGTCTGAGGTTGCTCCAGGACCTCCTTGTGAGTCCCCTTTGCTGCCCGAGGAATACGCAGGCGCCTTCTCCAGCACCCCAGCTCACACCAGCCTGTTTTCTTCCTGTCTTGCTTTTCTGAGGCCAACTTTCTCAACCAGAGGAAGCTACGGGAAGCGATACAGAGACTTACAGGAAATGCTCCTGTCCAATGAGAGCCCTCCTTGAGAATGGACCTGGCAAGAGGTCCAGCTTTCCATTCAGGGCCCTCCAAGGAATTGCTGACCTCCATCCTCCTTGTGACGTTCAGCCAATCAGGGATGGCCACTTCTGGTCACTCAGGGGCTGCCTTTGTAGAATCCATACCACTCAATGTCTATGGAGATTCTCAGCCATCCAGGTCTTCAAAGAAAAACCAGGAAGTCCAGTGGCCTCTTGAGAAAAAAGCCCCTTTGGGACCACCATGGCCTGGATGGCTGAGGATCTCCACAGACTTTTAGCTATGCAATTTGGGATGAAGACCCTTGGGATGGTGCATGAGTAGGAACGGGTTTCCAGAAAAATTGACTACAGGAACCATCTGCACTTCAGTGTGAGATGCAGACCAAACACAGACTCATCCCCAACTGCCTGGGCCCGGGTTCAGCAGGGGAGGGGCACAGGCAGAGGTGGGTTGCCAATGTTTTCCCTACCAGTATGGGCGTGCTCCTATGCGTGCGACGCTTCTGCACATGTGCAGAAGCATCTGGGCGGGTGGCCAGAGCCTCCCACCACCGTTACTACTGGCTTGGCCCAACCAACTGCAATCCACCTCTGGACCCAGGCCAGAAAAACTTCCTGCAGAAAGCGGAGCTCCAACTTCTCAATGAAAGAATAGAACAGGTGAATTTCCCAATGGGGGTTTTGTAAGAGAGAGTGGAGCACAAACTCCGAGAGCTGGAATCCCTTCTGCCAACAGAAGTCATGGGCCACAGAGTTTATAAAGAAGGCACAACTAATGCGACGCAAACAAGAGTCAAAAAGGCACATTTCCTACCCTGCGGCTTGGGGGACAGGAAGTCCAGTTGCCTCTTGAAAAAGCACCTTTGGGGCAATTCATATCACATCCAGGTCTTGGTTGTCCCCAAGATGCTTTTCCAAAAGGCAACTGGGCTCTGTTTTGGCTTGAAGGCATTTCTCTTCTCATCCAAGAAGGACTCAACTGAAGAAGCTTCTCAAATGAGAAGCGAAACGTCTTCAACAGTGGTGGGTTTCTGCAGGCTCGCACCTACTCGCGAGAGCCGGTTGGTGAAATTTAGAGAATCGGTGAGAGGGGGTTCCACCAGCGTACCTGGAAGTAAATCTGGCCCGCCGCTGCCAGTGACCTAACAGGAAGGAAAGGAAAGGAAAGGAAAGGAAAGGAAAGGAAGGAAGGAAAGGAAAGGAAAGAAGGAAAGGAAAGGAAAGGAAAGGAAAGAGGGAGGGAGGGAGGGAGGGAGGGAGGGAGGGAGGAAGAAAGAAAGAAAGAAAGAAAGAAAGAAAGAAAGAAAGAAAGAAAGAAAGAAAGAAAGAAAGAAAGAAAGAAAGAAAGAAAGAAAGAAAGAAAGAAAGAATTTATCATCACAATTGAGTCCAAAATTTTGGTTGCTAAGCAAGAGCGTTGTTAAATGAGTTTCACCACATTTTAAAAGGTGGCCACTCTCACCCTGTCACATGACTGCCAAGCCACACCCACAAAATAGGCCACACCTACAGAGTAGGTTCTAAAAAATTAGAAACCCACCACTGGTCTTCAAGGAAGAACACAGTCCTGTTGCCTTTTGGAAAAACATCTTTGGGCGATGCATGGTTTCAACACCAGGCCTGTGAATTATTAACCCAGGCTTTGGGTTAGCTTGTTGCATGACATCATCCACAGGGACCTTCGGTGTTCTTGGAATTCCACTTTAGTTGCATCACGAGTGGGCTCAGGGCTTTCTGGCAGCCTTCTGAAAACGCCTGGAGGACCAGTGAGCCCCCCCACCCACCCAAAAAGAAATAAGGAGGGCAAGTGCAGTGCCCGTCTTCAAGGAGAGGAAGAGGAGGGCCAGGGGAGCGGTAGACCTGCCACCTTGGCGTCTGCACTAGTCCAAAACGTTGAAGAGATTATTCAGCAGAACCTTATCAGAGCCTGGACAGACAGGCGGCAACCGAAGCCGCGATGAGGTTGTGTCAAAGAGGTTGTGTCAGGCTGAACTTTATCTCCCTCTGAAAGGCTTACGAGATGAGATAAATGTTTTGCCCAATGGATTTTGGCACAGCCGCCGACAGAAGAAGTTTCTTTTCCTGCTGAATAAAATGGGAAAATATGGCCTAGACCAGGGATGGGGAATCTTTTCGGCACCAAGTGCCCAAACCGGAATGTGTGTGCATGCCAAAGCACCGGAAACACAAAGACAAGCGGGCCAGTGCGTGCATTCCTGTTTTCAGGCCATTTTTTAGCTGTTTTCGGGCCATTTTCTGGTCCCCAAAATGGCCCGTTTTGTGGAGCTCCGGGGCCCATGAAGACCAGCTGGCTGGTGTGCAAAAACAGCCTGAAAACTGCTTGAAAAAGAGCCCAAAAAACTGGCTTTTTGGTCGCTTTTCGGGCTGTTTTCTGGCACTCAGGCACCCAGGAAGACCAGCTGTCCAGAAAGCAGAAGAACAGCTGGCAACAGCATGTATACCGACAGAGAGGGCTTTGCATGCCACCCCTGGCACTCATGCCACAGCTTTGCCATCACCAAGAGGGGTCTCCAAATCTGGCAACTTTAAGACTTGTGGACTTCAACTCCCAGAATCCCCCAGCCTTTGGTGCTCTGCAATGGCTGGGATGAAGGACCCAAAGGCCCTCTGTCTCCCCCAGCAGATGAGCCCAAGGCGGGAAGGGATCAAAGCAGGCGTGTGTGAAGGGTGGGCGCTTTGATCCTGAAGGAGCAGATGGGGTCCTTCTCCCGAACGTCTCCCTCAGCCCCCTCTGCCAAGCAGCTGCCGGCTGTTGGATGAAGCCTCTTGACCAGCCCAAGTCAAATATTATTGTAATATTTTAATGTTTTATTCTGTTCCCTTTACTTGTTCTGAACTACCTGGAGTTGCCTCCTGGTGAGATGGGTGGCGTAGAAATTGCGTAATAAGTAAAATAAAATATGCATGTGCTTTTCCCAAGACTCAGCTCTAAGAAAAGAATAAAGAAGATTTTCTTACCTCAAAACCACCGATTGGCACAGATTGTAGGGGTGACACCAAAATATAATTTTATCATATTTTATCTACATCTTAAATTATTGTATTTTATTCCAACTGCATTTTAAATTGCTTTTATCAAATTTTAGTAATTATTTGTTTCTGGAACTCTGCACTTTGAAATGGCCCAAGGGCTAATCAATAAAATTAATGATAACAATAACACAAAGAATCAGGAAGAAGGACTTTAACAAAACTTTGTGATAGGAACTCAAGAACTATATAGACTATGGAGTAACAGAATTGGAAGGGACCTTGGAGGTCTTCTAGTCCAGCCCCCTGTTCAAGCAGGAGACTCTGTTCAATTTCAGACAAGTGGCTGTCCAGTCTCTTTCTAAACGTCTCCAGGGATGGAGCCCCCATAACTTCTGGAAGCAATTTCTGTTCCACTGATTAATTGTTCTCACTGTCAGGAAATTTCTCCTTCGTTCTAAGTTGCTTCTCTCCTTGATTAGTTTCCTCCCTTCATGTGCTTTGGAGAAGAGATTGATCCCCTGTTCTTTGCAACAGCCCCTCAAATATTGGAAGACTTCTATCAGGTCAGGGCAAGAAGCAACGGATGGCAACTCATCAAGGAGAGAAGCAACCTAGAAGTAAGGAGAGTTTTCCTGACAGTGAGGACAATTAACCAGTGGAACGGCTTGCCACCAGAGGTTGTGGGTGCTCCATCATCACTGGAGGTTTTTAAGAAGAGACTGGACAGCCTCTTGCCTAAAACTGCATAGGGTTTCCTGCCTAAGCCGTGGGGTTGGACTAGAAGACCTCCAAGGTCCCTTCCGACTCTATTATTCTGTTATTCTGCTAAGCAGAATCCGCCTTGGGTGAGGTCAAAGGGAAGGGAACAAAGTGGAAGGTGGCTGGCTGGTTGTGTAACCAAGTCTTCCTCCTTCCTTCTGCCGTTGCTGGAGGGGGGGTGAAGGGGAGGGCGAAGAAGGAAGAGAGAACATTTCAGGAAAGTGTTGATTAATTAACTCTGATTAAAGAGCTGCTGGCAGAATCTGCCACTGGACTTGGCTGCAACACAACTATTTCGCAGGAGGAAGAAGGAGGTGTGACTGTGTTGCCTAAGAGCCTGCGTGGAGTGTGTGCCAACGTGGTGCCATTCCCTCAGCGGGGTTTCTCGCAGGCTGGGTGCCAACCAGGTTGGCTCAGCTTCCATGAGGCTGCGAAGGCTCTTGCGTAGATCCAAGGTTGCTCAGGAATCTGAGGTTTGTTCTCAGCCGAAGGACCATGGAGCTTGTCCTTCAGGATTGGGAGGAGATCTGGGTGAACGGAGGAGACCATTGACTTTAGGCACAAATATTCAGTTGGACCCAAGCACATAAAAGGTTCAATGCCGCAATTGTTGCCAAAACCATCTACACCCCCCTCTCACTGGTTTGAAAGAGGTATCTACACGTTGCAACTCTAAGTTGAAGAAGGGGAGTTGGGATATTTGCAGGAGCAAAGAACGGGAGGATTTAAGAGAAAAACAGAGTTGGACGGGACCTTGGAGGTCTTCTAGTCCAACCCTCTAGTCAGGCAGGAGACCCTATTTCATACAAACGGCTGTCCAATCTCTTCGTGAGAACCTCCAGTGATGGAGCCCCCACAACTTCTGGAGGCAACTTCTGTTCCACTGGCTGATTGTCCTCACTGTTAGGACATTTCTCCTGACTTCTAACTTGCTTCTCTCCATCATGAGTTTCCATCTGTTGCTTCTTCTCCTTCCCTTAGATGTCTTGGAGAATAGCTTGGCTCCCTCCTCTTCTTTGTGCAGCTCCTCAAATACTGGAAATTCTGCTATCGTGTCACCCCTACTCCTTATAACGTGGTTATATAACACATTATAATGTGGTAATCATGTGATCTTGATTCTCTCCCTCTGTTGATGCAGCCTAGAACTGGGTTGGCTTTTTGGGCAGCTGCTGCCCACGGCTGGCTCCTATTTCAATGGTTGTCCACTAGGACTCCAAGATCCCTTTCAGAGTTGCTGCTATTGAGCCAGGTACCACCTATGCTGTCCCTGTGCACTTTGTGTATTTTTTTCTAAACGTAGAAGTTTACCAATTTTATCACCAAGCTCCGAGAACATGGAGGATCTTTCTTCCTCTTCTCCTCCTCCTCTTCCTCTTCTCCTCCACTTCCAGCATTGATGATGCTACCTCGTTTGGTAATGAAACATCTGCAAGAAAGGCGCCATGCGCAGAGAAGACAAGGACCCCCGTGGAATTCTTTGTCTTAGAGCCCCTCCCCAGGTTCTTCCCCACCAAGGATCTGCAGCTGCTGAGGGCACTCTGGACAGTCGATGGCTTCCCTCCTGCCCTAAAAGCCAGCTGGGCATCCACTCCCCGTCAGTCAGCGTGCACGAGGGGAGCCCCAGTTCATGGCCTTGTAAAACGTTGGCTCTGCAGAGCTGCCTGCTGCCAAGGATGAGGTGGGGAGGTCTAGCTGGCAGGAGCCCTCCCTGTGGCCTTCCTCCGGGGGTCACCCTGACATGCCCCACAACCTTTGGGGAACACGAGATAAGCCTGTGGACACAACGAGGAATGCTGGGACTTGGCACCTCCAAAGGGAGGACAGCCGACTCAGCAGCTCTGGCTTCGGCCTTGGAGGCCGGGAGGGATATATTGGGAGCTCCACCGCCCAGGCTCCTCCAGTAGAACCTCCACCATGAAGGCTCACTTGGTCTGCTTGCTGCTCCTGGCGGCGACTTTTGCTGCGGCAACCGGATGGGGAGACGGTGAGTGCAGATTCCTTTCTTCCTGGATGGAGGGGCGTTGGAGGGGCACCAGGCAGCACCCTCCCCCCACCCGCCATTCCCTTAAGCCTCCATCACGATCCCCTGGGAATCCAGAGATCCCTTCTGGAGAGAGTTCGGGGGGGTGTCCAGTCGACTTACTACCTACTCGGCTGAACCACCTCTCTCTCTCTCCCACACACACACACACACACACACACCTGTTCCTACATCTCGGTGGTCCTTGCACAGGTCCTCCCTCACCAGACCCACCTGTTGGAAGAGGGAGGGCCCCTCCGGCAGAGGCTGAAGGTTTCGTGTCTTTTGTCCTCCTCCTAGATAACTTTAACCTCCAGGCGAAGGGGCAGGTGGAGCAACTGACCCCAGCACCCCCCACAGACCCTTCCCAGCAGCAGCAGCAGCAGCCAGGGAAGCCGGGTAAGAGCTTCATGGAGCCTTTGTCTTCTTCCGTTTGGTTGAGATCTCCTCCTCATTTCTTCTCCCATCTGCTTTTTCCACAGCAGGAGCCACCAGCCCACGGTTGTCCTCCTCCCCTCCCCTCCCCTCCCCTCTCCTCTCCTCCCCTCCATTCCCCTCTCCTCTCCTCTCATCCCCTCCCCTCTCCTCCCCTACCCTACCCTCCTTTCTCCTCCCCTCCCCTCCCCCCCTCCCTCCCTCTGAGGAGTCCGTGGTGCTCTCTGAGCTCGGCCGTTTCCTTGCAGGCTTTGATGACCCCACTAGATAACATCATCCACCATCCCCTTTGGGTTGGTGGACACGAGAGGAGAGGGGAGGGGAGGGGAGGGGAGGAGGGGAGGGGGGGAGGGGGGAGGGGAGGAGGACAACCGTGGGGTCCTTGTTGCTCTCTGGGCGCTTGGTGGGACGTTTCATGGCCTGACTAGGGAACCTCTTCAGGGCTAGAAGAGGAGAGGAGAGGAGAGGGGAGGGGAGGGGAGGGGGGAGGGGGGAGGGGAGGGGAGGGGAGGGGAGGAGGACAACCGTGGGGTCCTTGTTGCTCTCTGGGCGCTTGGTGGGACGTTTCATGGCCTGACTAGGGAACCTCTTCAGGGCTAGAAGAGGAGAGGAGAGGAGAGGGGAGGGGAGGGGAGGGGGGAGGGGGGAGGGGAGGGGAGGGGAGGGGAGGAGGACAACCGTGGGGTCCTTGTTGCTCTCTGGGCGCTTGGTGGGACGTTTCATGGCCTGACTAGGGAACCTCTTCAGGGCTAGAAGAGGAGAGGAGAGGAGAGGGGAGGGGAGGGGAGGGGAGGGGGGAGGGGGGAGGGGAGGGGAGGGGAGGGGAGGAGGACAAGCGTGGGGTCCTTGTTGCTCTCTGGGCGCTTGGTTTCCCGGCCTGACTAGGGAACCTCTTCAGGGCTAGAAGAGGAGGAGGGGGAGGGGCAATGCTGTCTGAGGTTCTTTTCCTTCCTCTCCAGTTCCTCCCCTCTATGGCCAGTGCCCAGCTACTATCGCAATCCCCCCCAGAGACTATTACTGCATGCGAGAGAGACCCTGCCCAGGAGATGAGAAATGCTGCCAAGTTAACCACATGATGAAATGCGTCCCTCCGAAAGGAGGTGGGTGAGCCCCCTGCCCAATTGGGGGCAAGGCAGAAGGAGGGGTGGGGGAAGAAGGGGTGGGGGGAAGGAGGGAGGGGGGAAGGAGGGAGGGGGGAAGGAGCGGTGGGGGGAGGGGGAGGGAGGGGGAAGGGGTGGGGGAAGGAGGGATGGGGCAGGGGGGGTGGCAGTCTCCCTTCTGGGGAAAGGTCCCAGTGCCAACCGCCTGGTGCTGTGATGCCCTTCTAAAGGTCCCACAGAGGGCAAACACTCTACCCATGACAATTGGCTGGGACCATTGCGCAACCGAGCCCCCTGCGGGAGATGCCAGGAGACCTTCGTGGCCTGAGGGGCCCGCTCTGTGCCCACCCTCTCTCTTCCAGTGCACCACGGGTACTGCCCCAGGCCGCAAGCCCAGGCCGTCTACAAACAGCCCTGCGCAGGAGACCACGAGTGTGGATGGCATGAGAAATGCTGCCCGAAGGACGGTCGGAAGAAGTGCGTTAAGGCTGTGCCAGGTAGAGTCTCCGCAGGGCATGTGCCCCCTCTTCCCTGGGGGGGCCCTGGGGGGAGGGGGGTCCTGTCACAGTGGGGGGTGCTGGGAAAATGGCTGCTGCCTGGGACAGACTTGACCATGGCTGAGATGGCTGCCAAGTGGGCAGAGGGAGCCCATCCAGGATCCACAATGAGCCTCAGTGGTTAGAGGGCAGGGCGGCAGGCTCCTTCCTTCTGCTGACTGCCGGCTGCCTGCAGTTTGGCAGTTCGAATCCCACCAGGCTCCAGGTGGACTCAGCCTTCCGTCCTTCCCAGGTGGGTCACAGGAGGACCTAGATTGTTGGGGGCCAGAGGGATGACTCTGGAAACCGCTTAGAGAAGGCTGGAAAAGCACTCTAAAGTGGTATATAAGTCTAAAGGCAATTGCTATTGCTGTCCTTCCTGCTAATCTTGGTGGGGTAGACAGGGGACCCATCAAGCCACCACCACCCCCCAGGCTCAGTTGCTCTGGAAACCCCTGAGCTCACCTGTAAAGTGGGAGGAGGAGGAGGAGGAGGAGGAGGAGGAGGAGGAGGAGGAGGAGGAGGAGGAGGAGGAAGAGGAGGAGGAGGAGGAAGCTGCCCCTTCGCTCTGCAAGATCCTCCTTCCTCTTGAATTTGGTTCAGGAAGAAGCAGCTCCAGTGAGTCAGCTGGGAAGGAAAGCAGACCCAGAATCCTGGGAAGCATCCCTGAATGGGTCTCCAAGGGGGGGCTGCTTCTGACGGGCTGAGCGCCTGAGTGCAGCCCCTTCCCCTTTGCTGCCCCCCCATCCCAGCCCCGGATGCTCCAGGGTGCTTAATCCGGTCCCTCCCCTCTGCCTCCTGTGGGGCCCTTGACGGTCTCAGAGCTTGATGGCTTTGGCCCTCAGCAGACATGGCCCCTGCCCCTCACAAGACCCTCCTATGACCCCTGACCCATCCCAAGGGCCACCCCTGGTCCTCTACCAAGACCTACTGACCACACCGGGTCACCCTGATAAGCAGAGGAACACCGACAATGACCTCCCCAAATGCCGCCCGAAGGGGTCACCTCCTGGCCTGGTAACGAAACATTGGGGAACCAACCCGCAAGCTTGGAGAAGGAAACTCCGCCCTCATCTGGGTGGTTTTTCCCACAGACGTTTCATGACCACGCTAGGTAACGTCATCGGTGTCTGCGGGAAATCCCCCATGCTCAGGGCCCCTGTGGGTCCCACTCTCAGCCCCCCCATGTCGTTCTCTTCTGTCGGCACCCAGCTGCTCCCGGCCTTTGCCCCAAGACGCCCGTTCCCCAGGACATCCAGCCCTGCGAAGACAAGTGCCAGCAAGACCACACCTGCCCCTCTGGGAAGAAGTGCTGCTTCCACAGATGTGGCCTGGAGTGTGTGCACCCTGAAAGGCCCCACCCTGGAAAGCCCCATGACCAGGACCAGGACCAGGACCAGGACCAGGACCAGGACCAGGACCAGGACCAAGACCAACAACAGGAGCAGGACAAGAAGACAGGTGAGGAAAATCTCCTGAAGACCCCACAAGGAAACCCCTGGCTCTCTGGCAGTCCCATGGCTTTCCCATGGGTCATTTCTCCTCTTACAATGACATGGTTGGAAGGAACCTTGGAGGTCTTCTAGCCCAACCTCCTCCTCAAGCAGGAGACCACAGGCCATTTTAGATATATATATTTTAATCACATTTATATCCCGCCCTTCTCCACAAGGACCCAGGGCGGCGCACAGGAATTTAAAAACATACAAAACAATAAATACGAAATTTAAAAACATATTAAATTATAATCCTATGCTAAAACCAATTTTAAGATCCCCAATTTAAAACTATCTAAAAATCGTCCCCACGGGAGGTTAGGCTAGGTCGGCTTGCTGAAAAAGATGTGTCGTTAGACACTGGCGGAAGAGGCGGAGGTCAGTGATGGTACGCAATTCAGGGGGTAGGTCGTTCCACAGGGCAGGGCCCGCCACAGAGAAGGTTCTTCCCCTGGGTGTCGCCAGGCGGCATTGCCCGGCCAACGGCACCCTGAGAAGGCCCTCTCTGTGGGAGCGGATCGGCCGAAGGGATGTATGGGGCAGAAGGCGGTCTCGCATATAACTAGGCCCCGAGCCATGGAGCGATTTAAAGATGGTCGTCAGAACCTTGAAGCGCACCCGAAAGGCCACAGGAAGCCAGTGCAGCTCGCACAGGATCGGTGTTATGTGGGAGCATCTAGCGGTTCCCGTAATCACCCGTGCGGCTGCATTCTGGACTAACTTTAACTTTCGAGTGCACCTCAAGGGAAGCCCCATGTAGAGAGCATTACAGTAGTCAAGTCGGGATGTCACGAGAGCTTGAGTGACTGTGCGAAGGGCAGCCCGGTCCAGTAAGGGGCGCAATTGGTGCATCAGGCGTACCTGATGGAACGCCCCCCTGGCCACGGCCGCCAAATTGTTTCGCCCCCAATAGCCAGAGTTGGAGTAATCTGGCTGAACCGGGGTGCCGGAAACCACAGCCACTCAGTCTTGGACGGGTTGAGCTTGAGTTTGTTACCACCCATCCAGATCCGTACGGCCTCTAAACACCGGGACATAACCTCGACGGCATCGTTGGGGTTGGTCTGGGGTGGATATGTACAGCTGAGTATCGTCAGCATACAGATGATATTCCACCCCAAAACCACGGATGATCTCGCCCAGCGGCTTCATATAGGTGTTGAACAGGAGGGGCGAGAGGACCGACCCCTGAGGAACCCCACATAGGAGGGGTCTCGAGGTCGACCTCTGCCCTCCTGTCAACACATATTGATTGAATGGTTGTCCGACCTCTTCTTAAAAACTTCCAGTGTTGGAGAATTCACACCTTCTTCATTCTCCTGGTTACTTGCTCCCACTGTAGGGAAAATTCTTATTTTATTTTATCCACCCTATCTCCCCAAGGGGACTCAGGGCAGTGCACAGAAATATAAAAACATACAAAACAATACAATATATAACAGTTTAAAATGGAATTAAATTAGAGTCTGTGCTGAAAATTTGAATTAGAAAAGGTTAAAATCAATTAAAACTATAGCCATTAAAATTAAGCCAGGCCGGCTTCTTGAAATAGATGTGTATTTAATGCCCGGTGGAAGAGGCGTAGGTCCGTGATGGTACGAAGATCGGGGGGTAGGTCGTTCCAGAGGGCAGGCCCTGCCACAGAGAAGGCCCTCCCCCTGGGGGCCACCCATCGGCATTGTCTGGCAGATGGCACCCTGAGGAGGCCCACTCTGTGGGAGCGGACAAGTCTAAGGGAGGTATGTGGTAGGAGGCGGTCCCGCAAGTAGCCAGGTCCCGTGCCATGGAGCGCTTTAAAGATGGCCACCGGCACCGTGGCCATCTTTAAAGCACCTTGAAGTGCACCCAGAAGGCCACCGGCAGCCAGTGCAGCTCGCACAGGAGAGGTGTTACATGGGAGTATCGAGAAACTCCCAGAATCCCCCGCGTGGCCGCATTCTGGACTAGCTGGAGTCTCCAGGTGCACCTCAAGGGGAGCCCCATGTAGAGAGCATTGCAGTAGTCCAGGCGGGAGGTGACGAGCACTTGAGTGACTGTGCATAAGGCATCACAATCTAGATAGGGGCGCAACTGGTGGATCAGGTGAACTTGATAAAAGGCCCCCCTGGTCACAGCTGTCACATGATCATCCAATGACAGCCGAGAATCCAGGAGGATGCCAAGATTGCAAGCCCTATCCGCAGGGGCCAGTGACTCGCCCCCGATAGCCAGAGATGGAGCCGGCTGACTATATCGTGACGCCGGAAACCACAGCCACAGTCTTGGATGGGTTGAGTCGGAGTTTGTTCCTCCCCATCCAGACTCGCACGGCCTCCAGACACTGGGACATCACTTTGACGGCATTGTTGGGGTGGTTAGGGGTAGAGAAGTACAGCTGAGTATCATCAGCGTACTGATGGAACTCTACCCCAAAACCACGGATGATCTCACCCAGCGGTTTCATGTAAATGTTGAACAGGAGGGGCGCGAGGACCAACCCCTGAGGCACCCCACACGTGAGTTGACCTCTGCCCTCCTGCCAACACAAATTGCAACCGGTCGGAGAGGAAGGAGGAGAACCACCATAGGATGGTGCCTCTCACCCCCAGCCCCTCCAGCCAGTGCAATAGGATACCATGGTCGATGGTATCGAAAGCCACTGAGAGATCTAATAGGACAAGGATAGAGGAATGACCTCTATCCCGAGCCCTCCAGAGATCATCCACCAACGCGACCAATGCCATCTCCGTGCTGTACCCAGGCCAGAAGCCAGACTGACGCAGGTCTAGATAGACAGTTTCCTCCAGGTGCTGGGGGAACTGTCGTGCCACCACACTCTCAACAACCTTCGCTAGGAAGCGAAGGTTGGAGACCGGACAATAATTAGCCAGCTCTGCTGGGTCCAGGGAAGGCCTCTTGAGGAGGGGTCTCACCACCGCCTCTTTTAAGGTGGCAGGCAAGAACCCCTCACTCAAGGAAGCATTCACTATTCCCAGGAGCCAGCCTCGTGTAACCTCCCGGGATGCCAGTACAAGCCAGGAGGGACACGGGTCCAATAAATATGTGGTGGCATTCAGCCGCCCCAGCAGTCAGTCCAGGTCATCGGGAGAAACAAGGTCAAACTCATCCCAAAAAACAGTCTCAAGACCTGTCTCCACCCGCCCGCCTGGACCAATCTCATCAGAGGTCAACTCGTCACGGATCTGAGTGATTTTATCCTGCAGATAACATCCAAATTCCTCTGCTCGGCCCTGCAAAAGAGCTTCCCGCGGCCTCTGTTGAAGGAGGGAGCGGGTTACTCTAAACAGGGCGGCAGGGCAATTATCTGGGGATGCGATAAGAGGGGAGAGATAATTATGTTTCGCCGCTCTTATCGCCACAAGGTAGGTCTGCAAATGCAACCGTACCTGTGTTCGGTCAGATTCGGAATGAGTAGACCTCCAAATGCTCTCTAGGCATCTCTTTCGGCGCTTCATCACCTTCAGCTCCTCCGAAAACCAGGGAGCCAGGGTAGATCGACGTCGAAAGAGAGGCCGCAAGGGCACGACCCGGCCCAAGGCCCCCATGGCCGCACTATTCCAAGCGGCCACTAGGTCCTCAGTCGAGTCGTGGGACAGGACCGCAAGTAGTGGCCCAAGCTCCCTCTGGAACCTCTCCGGGTCAATCAGGCACCTGGGGCAGAACCATATTGGTGTTTCTGTTCCGCCTCCCCGCGGTGGGGTGTGGCGGTTTGGAAGTCAAGCCTCAGGAGTGAATGATCTGTCCATGACAGGGGTGTGATGTCTATTCCCCTCAATCCCAGATCATTTCTCCACTGACCAGAGGCAAAAACTTCTGCTTGCTTCTAGCTTGCAAGCTTCTAGCTTGCTTCTCTCCTTGATTAATTTCCACCCATTGCTTCTAGTTCTACCCTCAGGTGCCTTGGAGAATAGCTTGACTCCCTCTTCTTTGTGGAAGCCCCTGAGATATTGGAAGGCTGCTATCCTGTCTCCCCTGGTCCTTCTTTTCATTAAACTAGACCTACCCAGTTCCTGCAACCGTTCTTCATCTGTTTGAGCCTCCAGTCCTCTCATCTCTTGGTTGCTCTTCTCTGCACTCTTTCCAGAGTCTCGTCATCTTTTTTAGATTCCACGTGTGGAATCTAAAAAAGCCATGATAAACTGGTATTATTAACCCTTCGCATCTTGGAGGGAAGCCTGGGATTGAGGGGAGGGGATCCCCCCATGGATCAGGCCAGGTCACGCCAGGTTCAGATGACTGAAGGAGCCCACCAACCCCACAGTGGCTTCAGCTACTCCGGTCGTGGGTCCCTGCTGCATGGCCCTCAGGGGCCCCTCAGACTCTCAGATAATGTGTGCTGCAGAAGAGGAAGCTCTTGGGGCTTCATTGCAGCCAAGATCCGGGCTGGATGAATGGCAGAACAGCCTCCTCAATGCCTCTGGGACAAGGTCCTTCACAGCAGGGGGATAAATTTACTGGAATCTCTGGAGGGGCATCTGGAAGGTTAGGCAAGGAGGGGCACAGAGATGAGGGGCTCCACCCTTTCTCCAAAGCACCTGAGGGCAGGACAAGAAGCAATGGGTGGAAACTCATCAAGGAGAGAAGCCACCTGGAACTGAGGAGAAGTTTCCAGATAGTTGGAACAATTAGTCAGTGGAACAACAGCAGCCGTAGCAACTGGGGAACCGATTCTGGGGCGTGGCCAGCCTGTTTTGCCTACCAGCCTCAACTTCCACTACTGGTTCACACAAACCAGTGCAAACCGGTAGCAACCCACTTCTGCTTTGCCCCCCCCCCACACTCCTGCATCTGAGGCTCTTTGCTCCCCCCCCCCCTCTAGGGAAAGGCGGAGGAGAGAAGAAGGTTCCCGGGGTGCCCAAGGGCCAGTGCCGCTCAGACCGGGAGTGTCCCCTGCGGAGGAAATGCTGCGAAGGAGTCTGCAGGCGGGAATGCCAGCCACAAGCAGGTGGGTGCCAGCTGAGGCAGGGCAGGGCTTGAGCTGCTCAAACATCCAGGAGTGTCAAGCCCTCCTTTTGTGCAAATGCGCCCCCATGTGGTGTGGCGAAGAATAGCAGAAGAACAGAGTTGGGAAAATGACCCCAGAAATTCCCAGTCCTCCAGGTCTCAAAGGTGCATTTTTCTTCAAAAATCGCAAACTGTGTGTGCACCAAACCAGCAATAATGCTGGCAACAACCCACCCCTGAGTAGGGGGGCAAGCTATTCTCCAAAGCCTCTGAAGGTCAGAGAAGGAAGAATGGATGAAAACCGACCAAGGAGAGATTCAACCTGGAAACGAGGAATTTCCTGACCGTGAGAACCATCAACCCATGGAAGAGAAGTTGCCTTCAGAAGTTGTGGGAGCTTCATCCCTGGAGGCTTTCAAGAAGAGACTGAAATGACCCTTCCTGTGGTCAATGCCCTCCTCAAGCAGGAGACTCAATACCTTCTCAGACAAGTGACTGTCCAGGCTCTTCTTAAAAGCCTTCAAGTAATGGTGCACCCACAACTTCTGGAGGCAACCTGTTCCATTGGTGAATTGTTCTCATTGTGAGGAAGTTTCTCCTTAATTCCAGGTTGCTTCTCTCCTGCCCTAATTTCCACCCATTTTTTCTTTCTTGCCCTGCCTTCCTGTGCTTTGGAGAATAGCTTGACCCCCTCTTCCTTGTGGCAGCCCCCCAAACACTGAGATACTGCTATCCTGCCCCCCAGTCCTCCTCTTCCCTAGACCAGCCATACTCAATCCTTGCGACTGTTCTTCATATGTTGTTGTCTCCACCAGTCCTTTCATCATCTTAGCTGCTCTTCTTTGCACTTTTTCCAAATAGAAAAGATCTCAATGATCTTGAGATCATTTTTGATAGTTTGATTCCCACAATGGACGAACGACTGCAAAAGATGACAAAGTTAGCAAAGATGGCTTAAATTAACCGCTTTGATTAAGGAAAACAATTCAATTCGTTTTGTTTCTACTTGGAAACCGTTTCTGGGCTTTGTGCTTGAGGTGGGGGGAAAACGAAACTTTGATTCTGGGTTTTACTGATTAAACAGGTTTGTTGTTATACCAACGGCTACTCTATATTGTTATGTAACAGTTAAAAATTGAGGTTTGATGCTATTATCTTATTCTACTGCAGAGGGTCGGAAGTCAGTGTCTTTTCTTTCTTTTTTCCATTTTCCTTACACTTTTTCCCTCTCTCATGTTCCTGCTATTTTCCTTTGCATTTTTCTATCTTATTTCATAAGCTTTAAAAGAGGGAGGAGTAGGTGGTTCCCTCTAAAAGGCAGTAAAATGCTTCCCAGCAGACACCTGCCATTGTAGAATGGGTGGCCTTCAACTCCCAGGGGGGTTTCAACCTCCCGCACGGCTGGCTGAGGAAGCCTGGGAACTGAAGCCCACGTATCTTAAAGTTGGTGAGGAGGAGGAGAAAGACGGCAGGGGCTCCTACTCAGCAGGCTGGGCCTTCCCCCACCAGAGGTCTTCTCCTGCTTTCCAGACAAGCTAGGCTAGATGTCAGCCGCAGGCCGGCCAGGCATCTCCTGGGCTTCCGAGAGCCATGGCCTCCCCAAGGCAGAGGTGCAGGAAGCCACCAACTGGCAAAAGGGCACCACGGGGTGGGCAAAGAAGGGTCCGTTCCACTGTGGCTGAGTTCTCCCTGCCCCCTGTGCCCGCTTGAGGGGTGGGGCGTCCAGGTGCAAACTCTTAAGTCTTGCCCCTCTCCTCCGTTTCCCAGATATCTGCCAGCTGCCAAAGAAGGTGGGCCCTTGCCGGGCACATATGCCTCGCTGGTACTTCAGAAGGGAGACTGGGAGATGCGAATCTTTTGTATACGGAGGCTGCCAGGGGAACGGCAACAATTTCGAGACTCTGGAGGAATGTCAGCACCGCTGTGAGCTTCCAGGTGAGACCCCGTCAGAGGGGGGAGGGGGGAACATGGGCTTTGTGTAGGAAAGCTATCTTGGGAGAAGAAAAAGGGAAGGGAGGGAGGGAGACAAAAGAGACAAAAGAGAAAGAAGAAAGAAAGAAAGAAAGAAAGAAAGAAAGAAAGAAAGAAAGAAAGAAAGAAAGAAAGAAAGAAAGAAAGAAAGAAAGAAAGAAAGAAAGAAAGAAAGAGAAAAGGGGAGGAAATGAGAAGGAAGGAAGGAAGGAAGGAAGGAAGGAAGGAAGGAAGGAAGGAAGGGAGACAAAAGAGAAAAAAGAGAAAAAAGAAAGAAAGAAGAAAGAAAGAAAGAAAGAAAGAAAGAAAGAAAGAAAGAAAGAAAGAAAGAAAGAAAGAAAGAAAGAAAGAAAGAAAGAAAGAAAGAAAGAAAAAAAGAAAAAAAGAAAAAAAGAAAGAGAAAAAGGGAGGAAATGAGAAGGAAAGGAAGGGAGGGAGGGAAGGCGGGAGGGAGGGAGGAAGGAAGGAAGGAAAGAAAGAGAGAGAGAAAGAACGAAAGAAAGAGAGAGAGAAAGAAAAGAGGGAGGAAAGGAGGGAGGAAATCAGAAGGAAATGAGAAAAAGGAAG
Organism: Rhabdophis nuchalis; assembly: GCA_039707465.1. Lineage (NCBI taxonomy): Eukaryota > Metazoa > Chordata > Lepidosauria > Squamata > Natricidae > Rhabdophis > Rhabdophis nuchalis. The sequence continues at coordinate 797,289 of CM077644.1, read as the reverse complement.
GAATATATCTATATCTAGATATATTCTATATCTAGCGATACAATATTATCTGGGTTTTATGAGAAAATATATATATATATATATATATGTAATTGTTTCACAACAACCTGTTATTAGGCCCCAATTAAGGGAGGAGACATGCTGTTTCCTTTCCTGCCTTTCAGCTCATCACCAGAGACCATCTAGACAGCAAGCCAAGAATTACGTTGTGTAATTTTTTCTCTCTTTCTAATTTAATTTATTGATCAGCTTATAAAAACTAACACACACACACACACATTTATTTATTTATTTATTTATTTATTTATTTATTTATTTATTTATTTATTTATTTATTTATTTCCTGGAAGGAAACTTCTTTTTAAAGAGAAAAGAGGGAAAGCGTTTGGAAGGAGCCTAGCAAAAGACCTGCTGAATTCAGGGATAATTTTCAAGCAAACAGAAAAGTTCCCCTTTGACTGACTGAATCCCACCATCTCTCCCCCCCCCCTGGCTCCCCCTTCTAAACCTTGCAGATATCAACAAGCCTGGTACGTGCCCCCCGCCAGTTCAGGGTGAGGACGAGCATTGTGGCAACTTCTGCCCCAACGATCTGAAGTGCCCGAGCGTCCAGCGCTGCTGCCCCACGTCCTGTGGGCGGGAATGCAGAATCCCACAAGACCGTGAGTCTGGCTCCTGGGAGGGGAGGGGAGGGGGAACCAGGGGTCAGGAACGGAGGGCGGAGGGTGGTGCAGGGCACCAAGGAAAGAAGAGCCGCCCCAGAGCTGCCAGGTTCTTTGCCCAGCCCTGGAGCTCAGAGGGAAGCCAGGCCGCGGAGGGTCATCCTCCCACACCAGCAAGGCTGGGCCTGCCCAAAGAAGCTTGGCAGGAAGAGCTCTGGGGGTCTTGGGAGGGTAGATCAGCCCTGTCGGACGCTTCCCTACACAGCGGGGCATTGGGGGGGGGATGATGGGAAGGGCTCCCCTGCCACTTGGTGCCACCTGGCCAGGGAAGGGATTGCCTGGCTTCATGGGATGTGGCCAAAGACCCCCAACTCTTTGGGGGAGGTGGGTGAATGAGGTTGGAGGACTTTTGCTGTGGGGCTTTCTTTACAAAATCTCCCTCCTCCCCCTCCTCACCCCCATGGATGCCCCCTGACAGGCTGAGGAAGGTCCCGCAACGTTGCTGAGGGGGGCTCTCTTTCTACGAGGGCAGGGGTCCCCAATCCCCAGGCTGGGGTCCACTCCCAGGCCTTGAGCCTTTCGGAACCAGGCCGTGGGAGGGGCAGGAAGCGGTGGGCAAGTGCAAGAGTGCCATCTGGGTGGGTGGGCAGAGCCTCCTGCCGCCACCCCCACCACCAGTTCACCCGATCCAGGCCGAAGTGGGAGAAACCCACCTCTCCCCCCAGGAGGTCCGCAAAGCTGAGAAGGTTGGGGGTCTCTGTCCTGAAGGTGTGAGCCCCACTCTGAAGGCCCTCTTCTGTCCTGCCTCCCCCGTTTCTCCCCAGATATCCCAGGATACTGCCCACGGCTGCTCCTCCCGCCCAGCACGGGGGACGTTTGCTTCCCCAACTGCGCCACTGACTACGACTGCAACCACGTCCTCAAACTTCCCTGGAAGAAGTGCTGCGCCTTTGAGGGCAGGAAGATATGCGTGGAGAGCATGGAAGGTGCCACTCCTTCCTTCCTTCTTTCCTTCCTTCCTTCTTTCCTTCCTTCCTTCTTTCCTTCTTTCCTTCCTTCCTTCTTTCCTTCCTTCCTTCCTTCTTTCCTTCCTTCCTTCCTTCCTTCCTTCATTCTTTCCTCCCTTCCTCCCTTTCTTTTTTTCTTTCTGCTATTTCACTCCATCCTTTCCTATCCCCTCGGCTGAGCCATGGGCTTGTCTATCTGTCCCTCTCAGTTCTCTCTTTGAAGTCTCGTGAATTGCAGTCTAGGACAGAGGGACAACCTGAAACCTTTGTAGTAATTGTGAGTGACGATATCCTTTCCCTCCTTTCCTTCCCCATTCCTCCTTTCTCAGCCTCTTTCCTCTCTCCGTCCCTCTCCCTTCCTTCCTTCCTCTTATTCTTTTCTCTTCTCGTTCCTTCCTTCCTTCCTTTTCTTCTTTCTTTCGATCTTCCTGTGACTTTCTCTCTCTTTCTCTCCCTCCCTCTCTATTCATCCCAACACTTCCACTACACCCACGCACAAACACACACAAAAAACAAGGACAGGTGGCAGGATGCCCAATCCCACAACGATACCCTGTGCCTGTCCACACCCTGCACTCCAGCTCACGGCTACATTAACCCATTCCCTCCACGCACACAACCCCTGGGCCTTAGGGGAGTGCACCAAATGTCAAGCCCAAAATAGGTTCTTGCACAAGCTCAACTTTAACCCAGCTCAACTCAGGGATGGGCTGCTTGGTCTTTCCCCGCCCTGGTGTGGCTGGCACTGCGCATCCTCCCAGGGCCTCTGCCCTCCTCACACCAGGGATTTAGGGTAGATCCCTGGGATTCCTTACTGCCCGACTCCAGGACCGATACCTGCACTGGGCTGTGGCGGGGAGGGTGGGGGAGTCTGGCCTGGCCTGGCAGCAATGGAGAAAGTACAAGGCTGTATCAAAGAGACGCCATCTGAACCCAGGCACTGAGGAACTGCCTTGACTCCCTGCCTGTGGTGGAATGCAGCCTGGATTCCCAGGAAGGAGGGGCGGCAGTAGAGAGAGCAAAGAGGTAGGACAATGTAGATAGTTTGGTCATGAGGAAGAGATTTAATAGAGCTCTTCCCTAGAGATTTGGAGAGTATTATCAGCTGCAGGGCGCAGTGGTTAGAGTGCAGAACTGCAGGCTACTCCTTTTGACTGCCGGCTGTCTGAAGTTTGGCAGATCAAATCTCACCAGACTCAAGGTTGACTCATCCTTCTGAGTTCAGTAAAATGAGGACCCAGCTTCTTGTTGGGGGCAACATATTGACTCCGTAAACTTCTTAGAGAGAGCTGTGAAGCGATATATAAGTACTATTGCCACTATCTATAATATGGACATAGTTGCTTTAGGCTGGCAAGACTCTGTCTGGAGGTGAACCCCAAAGGAAACCTCTCTGAAGTAACTTTATGAGTCTTGGTTGGTTCTTGGGACCTGACACTCCCGCTCATTCTAGAACACCCCGGCGTTTGTCCCAAGAGGGTTGAAGTTCAGAGCTCCGCTCCCTGCAAAGACACCTGCAGTGACGACCTTGGCTGCGCCCTGACCGAGAAGTGCTGCTTCACCGGCTGCGCCCTTGAGTGCGTGCCTTCAGGTGAGTCCAGGCCTCCTCCTTCTCCCACCTGCTTCCTTCCCTGTCCACCCTCCGTCTGACCACAGGGCAGCAGGGAGAGCCCTGAGCCGGGCCCCACACAAACTCCCTTTTCTCACTCTCTTGCAGTCCGCAGTGAGGTGTGCCAGTTACCTATGGCCCAGGGCAGCTGCAAAATGAGTTTGACCCGCTTCTACTACGACCCGGAGAAGAAGACGTGCGTCTCATTTGTCTACGGGGGCTGTGAGGGCAACCGCAACAACTTTGAGACCCAGGAGCTGTGTGAAAAGGCCTGTGGGAAGATCAGCAAAGGTACAGAGGAAGAATGTTGCATGGAGGTCCCTGGTGAGGTCAGGCTGGAAAGCCAACCCTTCCCTCCGCTCTGAGTGAGCCGGTCCAGACGGGAAGCTTCTGGCCCTCTTAGACACACTCACTAAGGCTCCTTATTCGGGACTCTCTTCCTCAGGGACACTACGGAACCTGCAACCATGAAAGTACAGCACACCTCACGCTCCTCACCTTTGCAGGGCGAGAAACGAGGGCGAGAGTCCCTTCTGAGTCATTTCCCAGGCCCCCTTCCCTTCTGGGGACTCAGCTGCCTCTTATCCAACCCTCCCTTCCCCTGAAGCTCCTGCTCCTGTTCCCCAAGGCCCCCTTCCCTCAGGCCGCTACAGGTGCCAGCCTTTCGGCCACTCCCACTGCTGCCACTTTCCCACAGGACCCCCTCGGCCCCACACGGGACCAAACCTTAGACCTCTGGGTCCATCTGAGGCTTTCAGAGGGAGTGGCCCAGCCCACTTCCTGGAAGGAAGAGATTCTTTCTCTGTCCGTCTCATCTTCCTTCTCTCCTGCTCTCATTCCCTCCCTACAGAGGTTTGCAAACTGCCAGCAGAATCAGGTCGTTGTCAAGGATATTCACCACAATATTACTACGACTGGAACACCAAAACGTGTAAAACATTTATTTATGGATTGTGTGGCGGCAACGACAATCGCTTCTCCACCAAACTGGAGTGCCAAATGGTCTGTGGTGGATTCGGTAAGGAACAAGAATGAGTGTGACCTTGTGTGCACGCAAGCATGTTGTGTCTGTGAAAAACAGCCCTATGCTACCCCTAAGCACGGTCTGGTCATTAATCGCTTCTCCTAAGGCATCACCTGGGCCATCCTCCAGTTCATGTCCATTGTCCTCAGAGCCCTGGGATTGTGTTCCCAACTTCACTGGGGGACTGACTGTCCGATGGCCTCTGTGTGTGTTGTGTAAAAACTCAGTCATTGTGCTTACCTGGATGAGCACAATAGCGGGAGACTCTTCTGCCCACTCTCAGCTCTTTCCCCATTTTCAACAAGGCTGATGTGACACATCACCAAATGAGGAGGAGGGTGGAGACACCCCAGTCTCTCTGCTGGGGTTCTCTGCAAAATGACTCATGTGAAATCATTGTCAAGAGAGTGGCTGCAACTGTGTGATTGAAACCCCGCCCCTCTATTCACTTGCGTCACACACGTGGCAGGGTGGCATGTAGAAAGAAGGCAGGTGAGCAACCTAGGTAGGCTGGAGGAAGTCCTGCTACGGGGTCACGGCTGGTGCCAGTGGTCTTCTGGGCTGGTGGCGTTTTGGAGGGGAGGAGAGACGCATGGGTTGTGGAGTGGGGAAAAACTCCAGGATAAGCAGAATAAGCCGCAGGAGGGTGGAAGAGGGTTTGCCAGGAGAATTTTTCCACAATATTACTATCCCTGGAAAACCTGAAGTTGTGAAACATTTATTTATGGATTGCGCCATGGAAAAGATAATCGTATCTCCCTTTTTCCACCTGCTGAAGGGCCAGTGGGCAGCCCTTGACTCAGCAGGGGGAAAGGCCCAGACTGGGGAGGGGAGCAAAACAGGCGGACCCACTCAGGGCTGCCAGGGGTTTCCCTTCTCGCAGCTTGTGAGTTGGCGGTTGGCGATTGGCAAAATGCGGCCACAAAAGATCCAGGCAGAAGCTGCCTCCCGCCACCAGGCTAAGCCCCCTATGCTCTCCTCTGCTAGGATGTGATATGATTAAGGTGACCAGATTTGAAAATTTGTCAAGCGGGACACCATTGATGGGGGGGGGCTCAGCGGTCTTTCCCGGCCCTGCTGCTGCCGCTTCCCCCACTGGCCATACCTGAGGTTCCCTCGCTGCCAGGGGGGCGGTGGCTGCTCTGCATGCGCTTAGCGGCACGGCCAGATAAGGCTAGGGGAGGGCCAGTGAGGGAGGAGCAAGCAAGAAGCCAGCAGGTGGAGGAGGAGGAAAAGGATAGCTGTGCGCAGCGGGGTCGCGCCCCTGAATTTTGCGGCATGCCCGCAATGTGCTCACAGTGGCCAGGCGTCAGCCCCACTGCCGCTGCATCCCCTCCCTGCCCAGCTCATCCGGGACGAGCGCCACAAAGTTCAGGGCTGCAGCCGGAGCCCGCGTGGCCCTGAAGTTTCCACCGCCGGCGTCGCAATGCGCTAAGAGTGGCCGGCTCAGGCGGGGAGGCAGCGGTGGTGGTGCTCAGAGTGGCCGGCCGTGAGCACCACCACCACCACCTCCCTGCCCTAGCCGGCCGCTCTCATCGCATCATGGCACTGGCGGCGGAAATTTCAGGGCCGCGCGGGCTCCGGCTGCAACCCTGAACTTTGCGGCGCTCATCCCAAAGGCAGGGAGGGGATGCAGCGGCGGTGGGGCTGATGCCTGGGCACTGTCAGTGCATCGTGGGCGCACCGCAAAGTTCAGGGGCACGACCCCGCCGCACGCAACTATCCTCCTCCTCCTCCGCCTGCTGGCTTCTCACTCACTCCTCCTTCGCCAGTCCTCGCCTGTCCACCAGCCCGCTCTGGTCGCCGCTTCCTGCCCGCACTGTTGCCCTGGTTGCAGGGCGCCTCTAAGCACATGCAGAGCGGCCGCTGCCCGCCTGCCCCCCCGCCACCTCTCCAGGCAAAAAGCGGGACATTTTTAAGAGGCGGCGGGGCGCGAGACTAATTCTTGAAAAGCGTGATTGTCTCGCCAAAAGCAGGACGTCTGGTCACCTTAGATATGATATGATGTGAGTTGAGGTGAGGTGATATGATCTACGGTCTGCTCTGCTCTGATCTGATCTCTTATACAATAGCAGAGTTGAAGGTCATCTAGTCCAGCCTCTGCCAAGGCAGGAAACCGGCAAATGGCTGTCCAACATCTTCCTGAAGACTTGCAGTGTTGGGGCATTCACGACTTCTGGAGGCAACTTCTGTTCCACTGATTCATTGTTCTGACTGTCAGGAAATTTCTCCTCAGTTCTAAGTTGCTTCTCTCCTAGATTAGTTTCCACCAGTGGTGGGTTTCAATTTTTTTTGGAACCTATTCTGTAGGTATGGCCTATTTTGTGGGCGTGGCTTGGCAGTCATGTGACGGGTGAGAGTGGCCAACTTGTAAAATGTGGTGAAACTCATTTAACAACGCTCTTGCTTAGCAACCAAAATTTTGGGCTCAATTGTGATGATAAATTATTTCTCTCTTTCTTTCTTTTCTTTTCTTTCTTTCTTTCTTTCTTTCTTTCTTTCTTTCTTTCTTTATTTATTTCCCTTATTTCCTTTCTTACTTTCTGCCTTCCTTTCCTTTGATTCCCATTGGGTTACCGGCAGTGGCAGGCCAGACTTACTTCTGGGTCCGCCGGTGGAACCCCCTCTCACCGGCTCTCTAAATTTCACCATCCGGCTCTTGCGAGTAGGTGCGAGCTGGCAGAAACCCACCACTGGTTTCCACCCATTGCTTCTTATCCTACCCTCAGGTGCTTTGGAAAATAGTTTGACTCCCTCTTCTTTGGGGCAGCCCCTCAGATATGGTCCTTCTTTTTATTAAACTAGACATAACCATTTCCTGCAACCGTTCTTCATATGTTTTAGCCTCCAGTCCCCTCATCCTCTTTGTTGCTCTTCTCTGCACTCTTTCCAGAGTCTCCACATCTTTTCTACATCGTGGCGACCAAAACATGATGCTGTACTCCAAGTGTGGCCTTCCCAAGGCCTTATAAAGTGGTATTAACCCTTCAGGTGATCTTGATTCTGCTGATTCTTCTGATCTGCTCTAAGGTCTGCTCTGCTTTGCTCTGCTTATCCAGGACTAGAAGCCCCTTGCCCACCCACCCACCACTCCCCTCTTCTCTTTTTTTGTTGTAAAAACTTTTTATTTTTTAACATAAAAACAAATAAAAACCATTATTCATCTTGTGCTTTGTACAACATGTCGTTCGGGCAAGTATTTTGTGCATCAGTATTTAAGATTACAAACATAATTGTCAGTTATCCTTTCATTACATGTATATCACCTTATTTTCCATGTAGTAGCAGTATTATTTATCATATCAGTCTTTTTCTATATTTATTCAATATATAATCCTTAAGTTTTTCTTTTTTCCAACCATTGGTAAAACATATTCCATTTTTCATAAAATTGTTCGTTCTCCTGCTCTCTAATTTCAAATGTTAATCTTCAACCGTTCTTCAACCGTCCGGCTCCCCCTCATGACCTTGTGTCAGAGGGGGAGCCGGACCTGGCAGGAATAGCGGAGACTTGGTTGGGCCACGAGGGTGGACTCCCCCTCGTTGAAATGTGCCCACCAGGCTACCGCGCTTTTCATCAGCCCCGGGCCCTAGGCAGGGGTGGTGGGGTAGCGGTTATTGTAAAGGAAGGTCTTGAGCCGAGAGAGACCATTGTGCCACAGACCACCGGTTGTGAGTCCCTCTGCGTGAAGTGGGGCCTAGGGAGGCAGTTGGGCTTGCTGGTTGTATACCTGGCTCCCCGCTATGTAGCAGCAGCCCTGCCCGAGCTCCTTGAGGTGATCGCTACGGTGGCAGTCGAGACCCCCAGACTTTTAGTCATGGGGGACTTTAATCTGCCATCGGTGGGCGAATCATCCGTGGTAGCTCGGGAGTTCATGGCTTCCATGACGGCCATGGACCTGACCCAAGTAATTCAAGGTCCCACCCACGAGGGTGGACATACACCAGATCTCATCTTTGTCTCTGGCCAATGGAAGAGTGATCTGGGTATAGGGGATATAGTCATCACGCCCTTGTCATGGTCAGACCACTCACTTCTCCGGCTCGGCTTTCCAACCGCTACTCCCCACCGCGGGGAGGCGGAACCAGAGTCACCGATCTGGTTCCGCCCCAGGCGCCTTATGGACCCTGATGGGTTCCAGACGGCGCTTGGGCCACTACCTGTACCCCTGACCCGCGCCCCAATGGAGGACCTCGTGGCCGCATGGAATACTGCGGCCACAGGAGCCTTGGATCGGGTCGCGCCCTTGCGGCCTCTCTTGCGGCGGCGAACCACCCTGGCCCCTTGGTTTACCGAGGAGCTGAGGGTGATGAAACGCCGCAAGAGATGCCTAGAGAGAAGATGGAGGTCTACTCGATCTGAACACAGGTAAGAGCCCATTTACGGACTTACATTGTGGCGCTGAGAGTGGCCAAACGCCATCATTGTGCTACTCTCATAGCATCCGCAGACAACCGCCCTGCCGCCCTGTTTAGGGTGACCCGCTCCCTCCTTCAACAGAGGGTGCGGGAAGCCCCGTTACAGGGTAGAGCAGAGGAATTTGTGACTTTTCTGCAGGAGAAAATCGCTCAGATACAGAACGAGCTAGCCCCCATTGATGGCCCAGTGGGATGCCGCGAGGCAGATCTTGTCTGGGAGGAGTTTGACTCCGTTTCTTCCGAGGATATGGACAGGTTACGTGGGCGACTGCGAGCCACCACATGTTTATTGGACCCGTGTCCCTCCTGGCTTGTACTGGCATCCTGGGAGGTGACACGAGGCTGGCTCCAAGAGGTTGTCAACGCATCCTTAAGTGAGGGTTCCTTGCCTGCTTCCCTAAAAGAGGCTATGGTGAGGCCCCTCCTTAAGAAGCCCTCTTTGGATCCAGCTCTTTTAACTAACTATCGTCCCGTCTCCAACCTTCCCTTTTTGGCGAAGATTGTTGAGAGTGTGGTGGCACAACAGTTTCCCCTTCACCTGGAGGAAGTTGATTATCTAGACCCGCGCCAGTCCGGCTTCCGGCCCGGGCATAGCACCGAGACGGCATTGGTCGCGTTGGTTGATGATCTCTGGAGGGCCAGAGATGCGGGTTGCTCCTCCATCCTGGTCCTATTAGACCTCTCGGCGGCTTTCGATACCATCGACCATGGTATCCTATTGCATCGGCTGGGGGGGTTGGGGGTGGGAGGCACCGTTTTACGGTGGTTCTCCTCCTACCTCTCTGGCCAATCGCAATTTGTGTTGGCAGGAGAGCAGAGGTCGACCTCGAGACCCCTCACTTGTGGGGTGCCTCAGGGGTCGGTCCTCTCGCCTCTCCTGTTCAACACATATATGAAGCCGCGGGTGAGATCATCCGTGGTTTTGGGGTAGAGTACCATCTTTACGCTGATGACACTCAGCTGTATATATCTACCCCAAACCACCCCAACGATGCCGTAGTGGTGATGTGCCAGTGCCTGGAAGCCGTGCGGATCTGGATGGGAAGTAACGGACTCAGACTCAACCCGACCAAGACCGAGTGGCTGTGGTTTCCGGCTGCCCGATTCAACCAGCTAATTCCATCGCTGGCCATAGGGGGCGAACATCTTGCCCCTGTGGATGGGGTGCGCAATTTGGGTGTCCTCCTGGCTGCCCGGCTGTCCATGGAAGATCAAGTGACAGCCATGGCCAGGAGGGCGTTTTACCAGGTTCGCCTGGTTCGCCAATTGCGCCCCATATTGGATCGGGACGCCCTTCGCACAGTCACTCATGCTCTCGTGACATCCCGACTGGACTATTGTAACTCTCTCTACATGGGGCTCCCCTTGAGGTGCACCCGGAGACTTCAGTTAGTCCAGAATGCAGCCGCGCGGGCAATTATGGGTGCTTCTAGATCCACCCACGTAACACCGCTCTTGCGCGAGCTGCACTGGCTGCCTGTCATCTTCCGGGTGCGCTTCAAGGTGTTAGTTGTCATCTTCAAAGCGCTCCATGGCTCGGGACCTAGCTACCTGCGGGATCGGATTCTGCCCCATACATTCTCACGGCCGATTCGCTCCCACAGAGAGGGACTTCTCCGGGTGCCGTCCACTAGACTTTGTCAGCGGGCGACGCCCAGGGGAAGGGCCTTCTCTGTGGCGGGCCCAGCCCTCTGGAACGACCTTCCCCCCGATATTAGAACTACCACGGACCTCCGCTCCTTCCGTCTGAAATTAAAAACACATCTTTTTCGCTTGGCCGGCCTAGGATAGTCTCTTCTGATTGTTTAGGGATTTTTAGTAAATATTTGGGAATTTTAGCGCAGGGTTTTCTGTTTAATATGCCTTTTAGTTAGTATTTATGTACGTTTATTGTTTTAAATTTTGTATTCCTTTTTTAACTGTTTTTAATTCCCTGTGCCCCGCCTCGAGTCCCTTCGGGGAGAGAGAGCGGGTTATAAATAAAATTCGATTCGATTCGATTCGAATCTACTCATTTCTGCACATTCCATGATCTTACGAATAACTTCCTCTTGTGAAGGTATTTTCTCATTTCTCCAGTTTTTTGCAAATACAATTCTAGCTGCTGTCAAAACATTCACAATCAAATATTTCAAGTTTTTATCGAGTACTTCTGATGTTATTCCAAGTAGGAAAGTTCAGGTTTAAAATCTATGTGCTTGTGTGTCATTTTCTCCAACCATATGTGAATCATAGTCCAATAGCTTTTAGCCTCCGAACAAGTCCACCACATATGGTAATAAGAGCCAGACGTCTGGTGACATTTCCAACATTTTTCGGATTTATTCTTGTTCATTCTTGCAATTCTCGCTGGTGATAAGTGCCACCTGTAAAACATCTTATACAAGTTCTCTTTATAAGCAGTTGACATTGTCATTTTATAGTTTTGCGTCCACAATTTTTGCCACTTATCTAGATCAATCCCATGCCCAATATTTTTCCCCCAAGTTATCATAGTTTCTTTCACTTGCTCTTCCTGAAGTTTAAACTCTAATAAGTAGGCATAAAGTTTTTTAATTACTTTTTCATCAACGCCTGTTAAGATTTTATTAATTACGTTATTTTATCATAGACCCCTCCTTTTTTTCCGTCTTCCTTATATCTAGAATGTATTTGCATATATGTATATCAATTCATATCCATTCATCTTGTTTTAGTTCCTGGATGGTTTTGAGAACGCCCCCTGAATTTAATAACTCGGAGTATCTAATTGTTCGTTCCTTTTTATATGTTATTGCATATGAAAATGCTTCAATAGTTGAAACCCAGACTGGTATTTTAAGATAACGCAATCTCTTAATCTTTTCCCAATTTAAAATCAAAGATTCTCTTATGTAATGCCTTCTGAAATAACCATGTTCCCTGGCATTTCTATACCATAAAAATGCATGCCAGCTCGATAGTAAATCATGTCCTTCTAATTATAAGAGCCCAGTGTTCCTTAACATTATCCAATCTTTTATCCACATTAAGTTTGCAGCTTTGTAATATAGTTCCCAATCAGGTAATCCCATACCTCCCCTCATTTTAGCATCTTGTAAGATTTTTAGTTTTATTCTTGCTTTTTTCCCCTGCCATATAAACTTTAAGACTATTTTGTTCAATTCTTCAAAAAAAATCTTTACCCAGTCTGATTGGGATTGTCTGAAATAATACTTTAGGTTAAACATTCATTTTTATTGTGGCTATTCTACCTATCAATGATAAATGTAAATTCTGCCATTTTGTTAAATCAACTGATATTTGTTGTATACGTTTGAAATAATTGTCCTTTTTAAGCGTGCTGCATCTAGGTGTCAAGTAGATTCCTAAATATTTAACCCTATTCGTGACTTGAATTTTCAAGTTTTCTGCTAGTTCTTCTTTCTTTCTTGCTAACATATTCTTTGTCAATATTTTCGTCTTATCTTTGTTTATTTTCAAGCCTGCTACTTTTCCATAATCTTCAATTTTTTCTATTAATTTAGATGCAGTTTCGAGTGGTTCCTCAAGAATAAAGTCTAGATCATCTGCAAATGCTTGTAATTTATATTCATCTTTCCTAATTGTCATTCCCTTTATTCTTTTCTCTTTTCTTCTCTTTCTATTCAACACTTCTAATGTCAATACAAAAAGTAAAAGTGATAATGGGCAGCCTTGTCTTGTACCTCTTTTTATCTCAATGTTATCTGTAAATTCTCCATTTATTATTATCTTAGCAGTTTGGTTATGGTATATCGTACTTATAACATGTATAAAGTTTTGACCAAATTTCATTTGTTCTAATTGCTGCAACATAAACTTCCAGCTTACATTATCGAAAGCTTTTTGTGCATCCAAAAATATCAGGACCATTTGTTTTTCAGGATGTGCTTCATAATATTCCAACGTATTCAGAATTATTCTTATATTGTCTTTTATTTGTCTCTTTGGTAAAAATGTTTTCTTTTTCGTACAGTTTTGTATAGTATTCTTGAATAATTTTCTTTTTCTCCATGTTTAGATAGTGTATTTGTCCCTGTTCATCTTTTAGTTGTTGAATCTTCCTTGCTTCTCTTTCTTTTTTTAATTTATACGCCAACCACCTGCCTGGTTTATTTTCAAAATAATTCTGCTTTGCAGATCTAATCTTTTGAGCTAATTCCTCCTTTTCTAAAATATCCATTTTATGTTTAATTAAATCCAATTTCATTCTGATATCTTTTCTTTGTGGTGTTTTCTGTGACTCTTTTTCCAGTGCTTTATATTCATTCTCTAATCTTTTACCTATACATCGTTTCTCTATGTTTCTTTTTCTTGTGTAATCTATTATTAAACCTCTAGTAACTGCCTTCATTGCATCCCACAAGTTCTGGATGGATGTATCTTCTTTTTTGTTTTCTTTAAAGTAAAATGTCAGTTCTTTTTTCATTTTACATATAAAATTCTTCTCTTTCAATATTGTGTTATTTAATGTCCATCTGGATCTAATTTTTTGCCCTTTCCACTTAATTGTCATTGGATTATGGTCTGCCCATGTACTAGTTTCTATTTCCACTTCTTGAACTAAATCACTTAAATCCTATGAGAGCCAGATCATATCTATCCTTGAGAATGATAAATGTCTATAAGAGTAGTAAGTATATTGTTCTTTACTGGGATTTCTTTCTCTCCATACATCTTTCAAATTCATCTCCTCTGCCATCTTAAAAAAAGACTTCGGTAATGTTTTTCTATTAATTTTAGACATCCTGGTCGCTTTGTAATCTCTGATTTGATTTGGAATTCCGTTGAAGTCTCCTATCATACAAATGTCAGTGTGTTTTAGATCCAGAATCTTTCCATGTAATTTCTTAAAGAATTCATCCTGCTTCTCATTGGGTGCATAGATTGCTATTAAAAGTATTTTTTATTGTTGTCCATAATTTCCACCATCAAGATCCTTCCATCTTCATCTGCATAAATTTGTTTAGTTGGTATTTTATCTTTGATATAAATGACCACACCTCTTTTTTTAGAGTCTGCCAATGAGGTAAAATTTTTCCCATGTTTAGGTTGGGTTAACAAATGTGCATCTTTCTTTCGGATATGTACCTCTTGTAAACAAATAATTTGTGTTTTTATTTTTTCTAATTTGTGGAATATTTTTCTTCTTTTAATTGGGGAGTTAAGTCCATTTATGTTAACTGTAAATATTGTATTTTCATCCATCTTTTATGTTTTATATAGAGGTTTTATAGCTCTGGTTGATCTTATTTCTCTCTGTCCTCCGATTTCTAATCCTGTTAGAACCTCTCTTTCTATGGCCACTCCACCAACTATGATAGGAGACTAGTAGCTCTTCTGATCTTGTTAACAATGAATCCTCTTTACCATTCTTCCCCGTAGTTCCATTAATATGCTTTCTGTAGAAGTCTTCTGCTCTTTCTAAGGTGTCTAATCTGTATCTCTGTCCTTCCCAGGTGAATATTAAACCTTCCGGTATGAGCCATCTAAATTGAACACCTTTTCTTATCAAAGTGTGGTTTCTTTTCCTCTGTATTCAAGCTTCTTATCTCTTGTTTTCTGTATTAGATAAAGTAGAAAATTGTGGGTTAGACAGCACCACCACCAAATGGATTCGCAACTGGCTGATCAACCACACTCAACATGTAGTCCTCAATGGATCTGCATCTACATGGAAGGAAGTATGCAGTGGAGTCCCCCAAGGCTCTGTTTTAGGCCCAATACTTTTTAACATCTTCATCAACGATTTGGATGAGGGGATAAATGGGGAACTCATCAAATTTGCAGATGACACCAAGCTGGCAGGAATAGCCAACACTCCAGAAGATAGGCTTAAGATACAGAAGGATCTAGACAAACTTGAACATTGGGCACTATCTAATAAAATGAAATTCAATTGTGAAAAAAGTAAGGTTCTACATTTAGGCAATAAAAACAAAATGCACAAGTACAGTATAGGTGGTACCTTGCTCAATAATAATATTATAATAATTTATAATAATATAATAATAATAATTTTAATTTGTAAAACCGCACCCTCTCCCCACAGGGACTCGGGGCGGTGCACAGGTAGAATAAAAACCAAATACATACAACAATTCTAAAAACAAATTAAATATAACCTGTGCTAAAATTCCCATTAAAACTAAATAATACTAATTCCCCATAAAACCCCAGAGGCAGAGAGACTCATCCTAGGCCGGCCAGACAGAAAAAGTGAGTCTTTAATTTAAGACGGAAGGAGCGGAGGTCCGTGGTCGTCCTGATATCGGGGGGGAGGTCGTTCCAGAGGGCCGGGCCCGCCACAGAGATAGCCCTTCCCCTGGGTGTCGCCCGCTGACAGTGTCTAGTGGACGGCACCCGGAGAAGTCCCTCTCTGTGGGAGCGAATCGGCCGCGAGGATGTATGAGGCAGGATCCGATCCCGCAGATAGCTAGGTCCTGAGCCATGGAGCGCTTTAAAGATGATAATTAACACCTTGAAGCGCACCCAGAAGACGACAGGTAGCCAGTGCAGCTCACGCAAGAGCGGTGTTACATGGGTAAACCTAGCGGTTCCCATAATTGCTCGCGCGGCTGCATTCTGGACTAGCTGAAGTCTCCGGGTGCACCTCAAGGGAAGCCCCATGTAGAGAGAGTTACAATAGTCCAGTCGAGATGTCATGAGCGCATGAGTGACTGTGCAAAGGGCATCCCGATCCAATAGGGGGCGCAATTGGCGAACCAGGCGAACCTGGTAAAACGCCCTCCTGGCCACCGCTGTCACTTGATCTTCCATGGACAGCCGGGAATCCAGGAGGACACCCAAATTGCGTGCCCCATCCACAGGGGCAAGATGTTCGCCCCCTATGGCCAGCGATGGAGTGAGTTGGTTGAATCGGGCAGCCGGAAACCACAGCCACTCGGTCTTGGTCGGGTTGAGCCTAAGTCCGTTACTTCCCATCCAGATCCGCACGGCTTCCAGGCACTGGCACATCACCGCTACGGCATCGTTGGGGTGGTTTGGGGTAGATATATACAACTGAGTATCATCAGCGTATAGATGGTATTCTACCCCAAAACCACGGATGATCTGACTCGGCGGCTTCATATATGTGTTAAACAGGAGAGGCGAGAGGACCGACCCCTGAGGCACCCCACAAGTGAGTGGTCTCGAGGTCGACCTCTGCCCCCCTGCCAACACAAATTGCGATCGGCCAGAGAGGTAGGAGGAGAACCACCGTAAGACGGTGCCTCCCACTCCCAACCCCCCCCAGCCGATGCAATAGGATACCATGGTCGATGGTATCGAAAGCCGCCGAGAGGTCTAATAGGACCAGGATGGAGGAACAACCCCCATCTCTGGCCCTCCAGAGATCATCAACCAACGCGACCAATGCCGTCTCGGTGCTATGCCCGGGCCGAAAGCCGGACTGGCGCGGATCTAGATAGTCAACTTCCTCCAGGTGACGGGGAAACTGTTGTGCCACCACACTCTCAACAACCTTCGCCACAAAGGGAAGGTTGGAGACTGGACGGTAGTTGTTTAAAAGAGCTGGATCCAAAGAGGGCTTCTTAAGGAGGGGCCTCACCATCGCTTCTTTTAGGGAAGCAGGCAAGGAACCCTCACTTAAGGATGCGTTGACAACCTCTTGGAGCCAGCCTCGTGTCACCTCCCAGGATGCCAGTACAAGCCAGGAGGGGCACGGGTCCAATAAACATGTGGTGGCTCGCAGTCGCCCACGTAACCTGTCCATATCCTCGGAAGTAACGGAGTCAAACTCCTCCCAAACAAGATCTGTCTCGTGGCATCCCGCTGGGCCATCAATGGAGGGTAACCCGTTTTGTATCTGAGCGGTTTTCTCCTGCAGAAAAGTCACAAATTCCTCTGCTCTACCCTGTAACGGGGCTTCCCGCACCCTTTGTTGAAGTAGGGAGCGGGTCACCCTAAACAGGGCGGCAGGGCGGTTTTCTGCGGATGCTATGAGAGTAGCACAATGATGGTGTTTGGCCACTCTCAGCGCCACAATGTAAGTCCGTAAATGGGCTCTTACCTGTGTCCGGTCAGATTCAGATCGGGTAGACCTCCATCTTCCCTCTAGGCATCTCTTGCGGCGTTTCATCACCCGCAGCTCCTCGGTAAACCAAGGAGCCAGGGTGGTTCGGCGCCGCAAGAGAGGCCGCAAGGGCGCGACCCGATCCAAGGCTCCCACGGCCGCACTATTCCATGCGGCCGTGAGGTCCTCTATCGGGGCACGGGTCAGGGGTACAGGAAATGGCCCAAGCGCCGTCTGGAACCCATCCGGGTCCATCAGGCGCCTGGGGCGGTACCAGATTGGAGACTCTGGTTCCGCCTCCCCGCGGAGGGGAGCAGCGGTCGGAAAGTCGAGCCGGAGAAGTGAGTGGTCTGACCATGACAAGGGCGTGATGACTATATCCCCTATACCCAGATCACTCTTCCATTGGCCAGAGACAAAGATGAGATCCGGCGTATGTCCACCCTCGTGAGTGGGGCCTTGAATTAGTTGGGTCAGGTCCATGGCCGTCATGGAAGCCATGAACTCCCGAGCTACCTCGGATGATTCGCCCAACGATGGCAGATTAAAGTCCCCCATGACTAAAAGTCTGGGGGTCTCCACTGCCACCGTAGCGATCACCTCCAGGAGCTCGGGCAGGGCTGCTGCTACATAGTGGGGAGCCAGGTATACAACCAGCAAGCCCAACTGCCTCCCTAGGCCCCACTTCACGCAGAGGGACTCACAGCCGGTGGTCTGTGGCACATTGGTCTCTCTCGGCTCAAGACTTTCCTTGACAATGACCGCTACCCCACCACCCCTACCTAGGGCCCGGGGCTGATGGAAGGCGCAGTAGCCTGGTGGGCACATTTCAACGAGGGGGAGTCCACCCTCGTGGCCCAACCAGGTCTCCGCGATTCCCGCCAGGTCCAGCTCCCCCTCCAACACGAGATCTTGGATGAGGGGGGCCTTGTTGACCACGGACCTGGCATTACAAAACATCAGCCGCAGGCCCTGGCTCTGTACTCCCAGACCACCTAGCCTGCGGGGGTTGTGGCACTTCACCGTTTGCAACCAACGGTTCTGTGCCCCCAACCGGGAGGATCGAACTTGTCTCCCCTCGGACCTGCCTCTCCCCACGACCCTTTGAATGGAATTGCCCTCTGCCGACACGACACATATCTCCCCCCCCCTTGAAGGATCCTTCCGCTCCCCTCCGTCGTCTGCTGGCCTGGCCCTCTCTTTCCCCCTCCGTCTCTACCTGCCTAAACCCCCCCCCCTCCCTGGTACCCCCTAAAATAGTCACTAATTTATTAATTAAAAAACCCCGAAGACCGCGCTTTGCCCACCTCTCCGGATTTATAAATCCCTCATCAAGGCGGGCCCTCGTTAAAATGGAGGGCCAGACCTGTGAGAGCGGGGACTCTCGCAGCAGCAGTAGTAGCAATAGTAGCAACTGTGAGAGGGATCTAGGAATCTTAGTGGACAACCATTTAAATATGAGCCAGCAGTGTGCAGCAGCTGCCAACACAGTTCTAGGCTGCATAAATAGAGGGATAGAATCTAGATCACGTGAAGTGTTAATGCCACTGTATAGTGCCTTAGTAAGGCCACACTTGGAATACTGCATACAGTTTTGGTCGCCACGATGTAGAAAAGACGTGGAGACTCTGGAAAGAGTGCAGAGAAGAGCAACCAAGGTGATTAGGGCAATGGAGACTAATTCATATGAAGAACGGTTGCAGGAGCTGGGTATGTCTAGTTTGATGAAGAGAAGAACCAGGGGAGACATGATAGCAGTGTTCCGATATCTCAGAGGGTGCCACAAAGAAGAGGGAGCCAAACTATTCTCCAAGGCACCTGGGGCAGGACAAGAAGCAATGGGTGGAAACTAATCAAGGAGAGAATCAACTTAGAACTAAGGAGAAATTTCCTGACAGTTAGAACAATTAATCTCTGGAACAGCTTGCCTCCAGAAGTTGTGAATGCCCCAACCATGGAAGTCTTTAAAAAGATGTTAGATAGCCATTTGTCTGAAATGGTATAGGGCTTCCTGCCCACGCAGGGGGTTGGACTAGAAGACCTACAAGGTCCCTTCCAACTCTGCTATTGTATTGTATTGTATTGTTGTATTATTAATATTTGAAATCTCAAAAAAAATTGGTGAATCTTACATGTATTTCTCTTGGTAATGCGTTTCTGGTCGCGTACATTGTATTTACTTGGAAGGCATCATCTATTCCATCTCTTACTAGTTCTTGGGGCATTTCTAAAATCTCTGCCAGCAGTTCTGGTATTATTATAAGCATGTTCTCTCCTTTTTCTTCTTAACCATTTTGGAATCTTAGGAAGTATTCAGATTTATCCATTTCCCATCCTATTCCCATACTCTCTTTCTCCATATCACCCAATCTGGAATCGAAGTCTTCATCTCTTTTATCTTTTTCCTCCAGTTTCCCTTTAATCTCACATATGATTTCTTGTTGTTTTTCCATGGACTCTTCCTGCTTCATCATCCATTGCTGTATCTTTTCCATTTTCCCTTCTGTGAAGGCTGTTTTACCTTCAATGTTCTCTATTTTCTTATCCAGTGCCTCTAATTTTGTGTCTACTTTTGTCTCTAATTTCTCTAATTTCTGTTCTGTATTTTCCATTTTTTGCTCCATGCTTTCTCTTCCCATCCACATCTCTTGCAAAGGTGTTTCAAGTGTTATAGCCTTTTCCTTTTCTTGTTTTTCTTTTTCATGATGGAGCGTCATTTGTATTGTTTTTTGTCCTCCTGTTGAGGAGGACGTTGGGGTCCCTGTTGATGAACCAACTGGGGTTGCCTTCCTGCTCCTGCTTCAGATTTTATTTTTTTCTCCTTCTTTTTTGAGACACTCTTTAATTTGTTAGTAAAAGTTAGTAGGCTTTAAAGATAGTGTCAGAAATTTAGTATATAAATACAGCTTTGCATCAAGAGGAAAGAGAAATAAAATGTGGTAAATATAATGAGAGGGAGAGAAGGAAAGAAAAAAGAAGGGGGAAGGAGGCAAAAGGAGACTGAAGAACTAGGGATTAAGGGGGTACCAAAAAAAAACAAAGAGCAAAAAACAAAGGGAACTAAATTTATTTATTCATTTTATCGAATTTATACCCCCCCCTTCTCCTTGTTAGGACCCAGGATGGCGCACAGGCATTATTAAAACCACAATAAAACAATATACATCGTTAAAAAACATATTAAATTATTAAGCCCGTGCTAAAAAAACCTATTTAAAACCCTGCCTCATTACAATTTATACATAAAAAGCCAAAAACGGGGGGCTATGCTAGGCTGGCCTGTTGGAATAAAAATGTCTTAAGACGTTGGTCGGGGGTAAGTCATTCCAGAGGGCCGGGCCCGCCACAGAGAAGGCCCTTCCCCTGGGTGTCGCCAATCAGCTTTGCCCGGCCAACAGCACCCGGAGAAGACCCTCTCTGTGGGAGCGGATCGGACGAAGGGATATATGGGGCAGGAGGCAGTCTCGTATATAGCTAGGCCCCGAGCCATGGAGCGATTTGAAGATGGCCGTCAACACCTTGAAGCGCACCCGAAAGGCCACAGGTAGCCAGTGCAGCTCGCGCAGGAGAGGTGTTACGTGGGCTTGCCTTGAGGCGCCCAAAATCACCCGCGCGGCCGCATTCTGTACTAACTGTAGCTTTCGAGTGCACCTCAAGGGGAGCCCCATATAGAGAGCATTACAGTAATCCAGCCGGGATGTCACAAGCGCTTGAGTGACTGTGCGAAGGGCTCCCCGGTCCAGTAAGGGGCGCAACTGGCGCATCAGGCGTACCTCATAAAACATCCTCCTGGCCACGGCCGCCACATGGTCCTCCATGGACAGCCGGGAATCCAGGAGGACACCCAAGTTGCGCGCCCTCTCCCTCTAAAAAAGAGCAAAGAGCAAAACAATAAAGAAAGGAAGGCAAGGGGTGGGCATAAAAATAAAAATAGAAATCGAAAAGAGGATAGGAAAAGGGGGAAAAAAGAAAGATACCTTCTTCTCTTCACAGACCAGGAGCAGCAGCAGGAGCAGGAGCAGCAGGAGCAGCAGCAGCAGGGGGAGCAGCAGCAGCGGGAGCAGGAGCAGCAGCAGGGGGAGCAGCAGCAGGAGCAGCAGATGAAGAAGCAGAAGCAGCCCAGGGAATGAGTCCCTCGTTCACATCCCCGCATAGAAGGGTGACCTTGGGAGGAGATGTCCCCACCAGGGCTGCATCCCTGCCTGGGCTTCCTCTGCCTTCTCAAGAATAAAGACATGACTTTTCCTGCAACGCCCTGAGTGTGGTTCTTGGGTGGGGGCTGGTGTGGACTTTGTGGGAAACCAAGCAACAGCCCCTTCGGTTGTCCAAGCGGCTTGGGGGACCATCTCCTCCCACCCCACTGGTGCCCACAGAGGAGGCATGCTCTGGGCCCCATCAGCCAGAGTGTTCCAGCTGGTGGGGACCAGGAGAAGGGCCGTCTCTGCCGTTGCGACTGCCCTCTTGGACAGGGGTCTCCAACCTTGGCCCCTTTAAGACTTGTGGACTTCAACTCCCAGAATTCCTCAGTCAGCAACCTTGGCCCCTTTAAGACTTGTGCACTTCAACTCCCAAAGTTCCTCAGCCTGGTTGGAGACCTTTTCTCTGGAACATCTTGCACCCACCCACCCCCATGAGTAACCTCATCTCCATCCCTCCTGACATTTCATAAGAGCCCAAACATCTGGCTCTCACAATTGGCCCAGGGCTCCCATGGACAGGCTTCACATGGTATTGGGGGGGGGGGCTAGATGGTAGATTAGCCACAAATCCCATCTCCTCGCACCCCTCCTTCCACTCCCACTTTTCCCCTCTTTTAATTGGGGTGTAGCAGTTGGATCTTCGCTGTATTTTAGTTGTGTCTTTTCATTTTCCAAGGTTGAAAGCCAGCCAGAGTTGCCCTGTCAGAAGACGGGCAAATTAAATTTTGCAAACAAATAAACAAGCTCAGGACCTCCAGTGTTCCTGTCTGGAGCCATGTGGAAGATCCACGTAGCCACCTGTGTTTGCCATGTAAAGACACTAAAATCAGCATCCCTAACTATAAACGTTGCACCAAGGAAGGCAGCTTCCCCCACTTAATTCGTCCTCCATCTGGGGGCATCAGGAACAAGGCTTTGGTCAAAAGAGGGGGGCATCTTCACCTCAGGGAATTGCAGCAAAGCGAAAGAAGATGTTGGAAGAAAATGTCCCTCTGGGCTCAGCTCCAAGTGGGGAAAAAGACACTGGAAACACAGAGGCTGCTTGGAAAGGTGGTTTAATGGTGGGCAGGATCCCACGGCTTGAGCTCCTGAGCAGAAAAGGGGGGTCAGATGCTTCCAGATGTTGGGTGAAGAAGGAAAAGGAGAAGCAGAGTTTAGTTTATTCAAGTTTATTCAAATTTATACCCCGCACCTTCTCCAAAAAGGACCCAGGACGGCGCACAGGAAATTTAAAAACATAACAAATATAACAAAATACAAAATTTTAAAAAGCTATTAAATCCATACCCTGTGCTAAAATAGTATAAAATCCCCCGAATTAAAACTATCTAAAAATGGTCAAAATGGGAGGTTATGCTAGGCCGGCTTGTTGGAAAAGGTGCATCTTAAGACGCTGGCGGAAGAGGCGGAGGTCTGTGATGGTACGTAGTTCGGGGGGTAAGTCGTTCCAAAGGGTAGGGCCTGCCACAGAGAAGGTTCTTCCCCTGGATGTCGCCAACCGGCATTGCCCGGCCGACGGCACCCTGAGAAGGCCCTCTCTGTGGGAGCGGATCGGACGAAGGGATGTATGGGGCAGAAGACGGTCTCGCATATAACTAGGCCCCGAGCCATGGAGCGATTTGAAGATGGTCGAGATGCTTAAAGTCCCTGTTTTATGCCCTCTCTGGCCTTTGATCTTGATCTTGTCTTCTGATTGGTTGTCAGGCTCCCACGGGGGCCATGCAGGAGCAACTCGGTAGTCTAAGTTTGGTTCATGATGGCTTCTTCCCAGGTGCCCTGTGGTCAGATAGGTAAAGGGCCAATACTATCATGCCTTAATCCCATCACCCTGGAGCTGAAGGGGGATGTTTTTGCAATAGACTGACCCAGGCCCTCTAATGGCCCATTGACAAAGGTGGGGGCTATTAGGAGTGAGCCTGTTTCCTTCCTCAAAACACTTCTCCATTTCTGATCCAGGGAAATATAATATTCTGCCTTTTCATTATTTCCCAGGATGTTTCATTTTTCTAGGTGAGGGCTGGATTTCTACTTCCTACCGGGGGAAGGGAAGGGACCTTGGAGGTCTTGTAGTCCAACCCCCTGCTCAAGCAGGAGACCCTATGCCATTTCAGACAAGTGAGTGTCCAGCCTCTTCTTGAGAACCTCCCGTGTTGGAAGAACCACAACTTCTGGAGGCAATTTGTGTTCCACGGATTGTTTACTGTCTAGATTGTTTCTCCATCCGTTGCTTCTTGTCCTGCCTTAGAAAAGAATTCCAGCAGCTGCCATATATTAGGTGCAAGCCCCATTTATACTGAATTTTCCCCTCCTTCTGTGATGGATTTTGATGCAGGCTGGCCAAGGAGGCCCTTCCGTCTTAGCCCCTCGTCTGTGGCAATACGCAGGGGGCCAGGAGGCTGGGACAGCCACAGCAGATCCCACTTCCCACCCACATCCAGTTTGGGCCAAGAAGGCAGTGAATGGGAGGCCTGGCACACCTCCCCCAGGTGCACGGAGGGCAACAAGGCAGGGCGGATTCCTCACCAGGTGGTGACACAAACGGTGCCATTTGCATACTTACCTCTGATGTTAGGAAACAAATACGGAAGCCAAGATTTGCATTGCAATCTTGGAATGCAAATGTATCATGATTGACAGGAGGGTTGTTCAACCTTGGCAGCTTTAAGATGCTGGCTGAGGAATTCCAGGAGTTGAAGGCCACTCATTTCTAAAGCGCTAATCTCGGGAAACTCTGGGTTGAAGATGAAGGTTGTGGAAAGGGGCCCCAGCGGCTGCCACTCCCCAGGATGTAAAACTAGACAGGCATCCAACTGGACTGCCTTTTCTAAGAGCCTCCGGCAAATGCACTGGAGCGAAAGGATTTCTTTCTCAAACCTTTGTGGCCTTTTCGGTCTTTTCTGGGATGCAACCAAATATTTCTCAATCACTCGTAACTTAAAAGAGAAAAGGGGAAAATGCCTTAACAGGACATCTCCCATTGACTTTGGCAAACGCCACGGAGTGTTTATATCCGGTTCCCCCAGTCTGCTGCTTCCTGACACCCAGAATTCCCAGCCAGCACAAGGTTGTAGCTGAGGATGTTGTGCCTCATGGTGCTGCAACCCTGAAGAGACCAAGTGGAATTCCACCTTTGATGGAAAGAGGAAGAGGAAGAGGAGGAGGAGGAGGAGGAGGAGGAGGAGGAGGAGGAGGAGGAGGAGGAGGAGGAGAAGAAGAAGAAGAAGAAGAAGAAGAAGAAGAAGAAGAAGAAGAAGAAGAAGAAGAAGAAGAAGAAGAAGAAGAAGAAGAAGAAGAAGAAGAAGAAGAAGAAGAAGAAGAATCCTTCACCTCTTGCTTGGGGTCGGTTGAAGGAGCTTGGTGAATTGCGCCTCCTAATTGCGTCTTCAGATAGGACAGGAAGCCCCCTGATCCCCCTCCAGAGAGTCCTTTCCTGCCTTCTGCCTCCTCTTCCTTTTTATCCCTCTGGAATGACCTACCCACCGACCTACGCACGACCACGGACCTGCGCCTCTTCCGTCGGGCTTTGAAGACCCATTTATTTCATGCGGCCGGCCTGGCGTAATTTTTAAAGGGTTTTTAGTGGGTTTCATTAATGGTTTTCGAACAGGCGTATTATTTAATATATTTTTAAATATATACTTCATGCATTCTATATTTTTATATTTTATATCACTGATTTTATTGCTGCCTGCACACCGCCCTGAGTCCCGGAAGGGAGAGGGGCGGTATAGAAATTTAATAAATAAATAAATAAATAAATAAATAAATAAATAAATAAATAAATAAATAAATAAATAAATAAATAGAGGTCCATGCACCTTCAGGAAGCTCACCTCCATAAATAAATAAATAAATAAATAAATAAATAAATAAATAAATAAATAAATAAATAAATAAATAAATAAATAAATAAATAAATAAATAAATAAATAAATAAATAAATAAATAAATAGAGGTCCATGCACCTTCAGGAAGCTCACCTCCATAAATAAATAAATAAATAAATAAATAAATAAATAAATAAATAAATAAATAAATAAATAAATAAATAAATAAATAAATAAATAAATAAATAAATAAATAAATAAATAAATAAATAAATAGAGGTCCGTGCACCTTCAGGAAGCTCGCCTCCTGCCCCTCCTCAGTTAAAGGGGGGCAGTTAAGAGGCATGACAGCCTGGGGTCACTCCATGGGGGGAAAGGTCATAGGCCGGACTAGTAAAGCTTCATCTATCAGGTACTAAAGGAATGCAGAAAAGCATAGGGAGATTCTCCTAAATTGGGAGGCCAACAGTAAAGAAACTGTCCGGGGCTCTTGAACCAGGCCAATCTCTCCCAGAGGCATCCAGTCCAGGGGGCTCCCTCCAACCTCTTCTCCCATCCTTCTAGCCTACTGCAACAGGCTGCCTGGGCTGAGTTCGACGTACCTCCTCTGGGGAAAGAGATCCTTGCGGAAATTGCCTCCGGCTCTGGCACGGCTTTCTCAGTTTGGCTCTCCAGCCTCGAGGAAGCCTCATAGTTGGGAAAGTCCCACGAACCCCTTGTGAAACCTGAGGTTCAGTCGCTACCATCCCTCAGTTCCTTTTATAGGCTCCTTCCTCTGCCTCGATCGAGAGAGCTGCTCCCTCCAGAGAGACCATGTGGGCCAGGGTCCTTCTCCTGGGGGTGCTCCTCTCCTTCCTTGCTGGCCTCGATGCTGCTGGAGATGGCGGAGGCCAAACGAGCCAGAATCCTCTGAACAGTGAGTAGCCCCTGGTGGAGGATGGAGCTGAGAATGGATCTGGGGTGGGTGTCGGGCAACACCTGCCCTTCCTTTAGTTCTCCTCCACAACAACCTAGGAATCCATGGGTGGCTCCTTAGGCAGTCCAGAAAGCACTTTTGGGGCGGGGGCAGTCCGGGGGCTCCAAAGCTTGTTCCACTTTGTCAAAGAACAGTCCCTAGGACCAGGCTTCCTTGGACAACTGAGAGTTTAGATGGTTGGCAGCACAAGGTCCCTGTTTGATCAGACCAACGGCCCATCGAGTCCAGCTCTTGAGCCCCAGAGGAGCCTCTGAATGCATCTCAGATGGGGATTAAGGAACCTTCTTCTCCAGTCACCATGAGATAACCTGCACGATCAATAGCTGCTACTCATCAATGTAACCTTCCCTTCCATGAGTTGCCTTTGGTCCCACCAGTGTTGGCGCCCATCTCTACATCTTATGAGACAGAATTCTTTAGCCCAAGAAGGCCAGGCAAAGAGGCACCTCCACCCTTGGGCCCCATCGCCTGATCCATGGGGCTCCAGAGTGACCACGGAGGAGAGGCGTGGGGGGTGATAGCCCTGCTTCTTCCCTCATTTTATAGACCTATAACGCCGCCTCTCCTCCTGACTCCAGAACCCAAATGGGATCCACCCTTATTCTCACAAGTGGAGTGGACAGAAAGAGCCTCTTTGCAGTGGAACTCCTGGCCACCAGATGGGAAGCCGATCATCAGCTCCGCTGACTTGTGCCATGAAGAAGCAGAAAAAGCGGCGGGAACAGCTGGGAGAGCCTGGCTGCCAGTTCCCCCTTGGCCTTGGAAGCAGAGCTGCCCAGGGGGAATTGAGGGGGGGGAGGGGGGGCTGCCCAGGGATGTTGGGTGACCCCCGTGGGCAGAGAGGGGGCTGGGCTGCTCCGCTTTGCACAACTGCTGGCTGTGAAACCAAACCGAAAGGCAGGACAGGAAAGAGCCAACCTTGACTTTAGGGGGGGGGGTGCCTGGTTCTGCCCCTTCCCTTCCTCATCTGGAGGGGGGAAACGTTGGAGCAAATAGCCTGGGACCATGATGGCGAGCCTATGGCACACATGCCAGATGTGGCACGCAGAGCCCTCTCTCAGGGCACTCCGGCCGTCGCCTGTTGCTCTTCCGGATTCCAGTGCCCATGGGCATGAGTGCATGCCAGCTGGTCTTCACGCATATGAGAGCACCAGAAGCCGGAAAAGCAGCTCCCTGGCACATATCCTTGTGCACTGAGCTTTCGGTTTCCAGCACACACACGCATGCTGGCCAGCTTGTCTTTACACCAGAAACCCAAACACAAGGTGACAGGCACGCATGTGCATGCAGGCAACCAGAAGCTCAGCTCTTCCAGTTTCCGGTGCTCCCCCATGCATGCCCTGTTGGCCGCCACTGGTCTGGGACCATGAGAGGTCCCTGCTGGGGAAGGCAGCGTGATCCACCTGGGGGAAGGGGAATAGCCTGCAGGGAGAGAAAAGCTGCAGGAGCTACGAGAGGAGGGACTCCAGGGAGTTGGGAATCCCTCCCTCCGGTTCCTCTGCTTTCCAGCTAAGTCAAGGGGAGGGGTCAGGAACGGAGGGGGGAGGGTGCCTGCTAAGCCTGGCATGAAGGACAAGCAGAGCCAGGCCAGAGTTGCCAGGTTCTTGCCCCGCCACGAAATGCCCCTGGAGCTCAGAGGGAAGCCTTCATCCTCTCAGGCCTGCAGGATTTGAACTGTCCAAGAAACACGATAGTTAACTCACTGTGGGACAATTCGCCATAGAACAACTCAAAGCAAGATAACAACAACATCAACAATAATAATAATGCCAGAAGTTTGGATTTGAGTACAGCAAAAACCACTGGGAACGTCAGGTTGAGAAAGTTTTGGAGAATGAGAAAGTCAAGATCTTGTGGGACTTCAGAATTCAGACTGACAGGCACTTGGCCTACAACACACCTGACATAACAATAGTTGAAAAGAAAAAAGTTTGGTTCGTTGATATTGCAATACCTGGTGATGCACAAATTCAAGATAAACAGCAAAAAAAAAAATCACAAAGTACCGGGGCTTGCAAATTGAACTTGAGCGACTGTGGAAAAATAAATTGTGTGTTGTCCCGATTGTCATTGGAGCCCTTGGAGCAAGACCTAAAGGGCTACCTCACTACTTGGGAATTCTAAATTTACTGGACTTGAACCTTCTTACTCTACAAAAAACCTTCCTACCTGGAACAGCTTCTATCCTCCGACGTTACCTTGACAGTTCCTAGGCCCTTGGTTAGGACTCGAGCTGCTGAGGTACCAACCAGCCCCAAAGGCTGTGAATCTCACCAAAGGTTAACCACAGAATAATAGTAATAATAATAATAATAATAATAATAATAATACACTATTAAGAGAAGGACAGGTCTAGAATACAGTCATCTTGCATTCTTGTCTGACGGTGAATTGTCCAATGGCAAATTGGCCACCGAGAGTTCTCCTAGGACCCCCCAGGAAAGCTTTGCCTTGAGAGTTCAGCCCAGCAAAGGTGACCCTCCCTGGAGGTTGAAGGAGGGAAGAAGGAAGCTGGCAAGTCAGAGAATCAGAATTAGAATCAGAATAGAGCTGGAAGGGGCCTTAGAGGTCTTCTAGTCCAGCCCCTGATCAAGCAGGAGACCCTATGCCATTCCAGAAACTGGCTGTCCAGTCTCTCTTTAAAAACCTCCCGTGATGAAGCCCCCACAACATCTGAAGAGAAGCTATTTATAAATATTGCTATTTATATATCCAGCTCAGCCCAATAATTATTTTATTTCTAGCTCACATTCCAGTACCAACCTCCTCATATTTCCCAAAGGTCTGACTATTTGGGCAGCTATCACTTATATAACCATTTGTCTGAAATGGTATAAGGTTCCTGCCCACGCAGGGGGTTGGACTAGAAGACCTACAAGGTCCCTTCCAACTCTGCTATTGTATTGTATTGTAACCAATAAAGCTGTGCCACTTCCTTTCCTTGAACCAACCTATGTTTTGGAACCCTCTCCAAGCATGGTAATCAACAGGACCGGCATGCCTGAACGGAAAGTTCCATCGCTGAGCTGCCAGAAGAGGATGGGTCCAGTGCCAGCCTGCATCGAGGGGCTCCAGATGCCCCCTAGCCAGAGAAGCCCTTCAGCCCTGCACCCTCTGCACCCCATCCGTGGCACGGTGGCACAGGCCACTCCAGCCGCTTCACGGGGGTGTGCCAGAAGGCCTTCCACTTGCCAACTGCCAACCCCACTGCCGGCAATGCCCCTGCCAGGCTGAGGAAGATGCCCCAACATTTGGAGAGGGCCAAATGCAGCAGACTCTGATGGGCAGAGTGCACAAGCCCATCATCAGCTGCTTCCTAAGTTTGCCAATTTCCTGCACAATGCAATACGTGCAATACGTGTGTCGTAAAAGGAAGAAGTGTGTAGGGTTTGCAATCCAAAGTTAAGCCACAAAGGTGACCACACAACATAACATTAACCAAGCTGACCACAGGGACCGGCTGCAGATCCTGAGCCTTTCCCTCTCCTGGCATAGTTCGCATTGTGAATCCTCCCAGGACCCCAGTAGTCCTGCTTCCAAGCTTTTTAATATGGGTATTTATATGTATGTTTTGTTTTAAATTACCTGTGCGCCGCCCTGGGTCCTTTTTTAGGAGAAGGGCGGGGTACAAATTGGATTAATAAAATAAATAAATAAAATAAAGCTGCACCAAGCTGCAGGGCCTGAGTGTGGAAGGGGGTCCTTGCCTCACTTAACAGCAGCTGCACCAGGGAGAGGTCCCTGCCATCCCATCCCAGGGACTGAGAAACCGCCTCCCCTCCCTGCCTGTGGTGGAATGCAGCCTGGATTCCCAGAAGGGAGGGGCTGCATTTCAGAGGGCAAAGAGGCAGGACAATGTAGATAGTTTAGCCATGAAGAAGATATAAGACAGTGGCTCCATCCTAGAGATCCGAGCACTGTCTACAATATGCACATAGCTGCTTTCCTCTGGCAAGATCCCGTCTGTAGGGGACTAACAGTAAAGGAAAAAGCTGAGAAGGAACTCTACGTCTCCTGATTGGTTCTAGAACACCCCGGCGTGTGTCCCAGGAGGGTCGAAGTGTATCCTTTCGTTCCCTGCAACAACACCTGCGATAATGACATTGACTGCGCCCTGACCGAGAAGTGCTGCTTCACTGGCTGCAGCCGAGGCTGCCTGCCTTCAGGTGGGTCCAGGCCTCCTCCTCCTCCTCCCGCCTGCTTCCTTCCCCCTCCGTCCTCCGCCTGAGCCCCTGAGCCAGAGGCCAAGCGAGCTCCCCTCTCTCCCTCTCTTCCTCTCTCCCTCTCTCAGTCCGCAGTGACCAGTGCCAGTTGCCTCCAGACCAGGGCAGCTGCTCAGAGGAGTTGCAACGCTTCTACTACGACCCGGAGGAGAAGACGTGCATCTCATTTGTCTACGGGGGCTGTGAGGGCAACCGCAACAACTTTGAGACCCGGGAGCTGTGTGAAAAGGCCTGTGGGGAGATCAGCAAAGGTACAGAGGAAGAATGTTGCATGGAGGTCCCTGGTGAGGTCAGGCTGGAAAGCCAACCCTTCCCTCCGCTCTGAGTGAGCCAGTCCAGACGGGGAGCTTCTGGCCCTCTTAGACACACTCACTAAGGCTCCTTATTCAGGACTCTCTTCCTCAGGGACACTACGGAACCCTGCAACCATGAAAGTACAGCACACCTCACGCTCCTCACTTTTGCAGGGCGAGAAACGAGGGCGAGAGTCCCTTCTGAGTCGTTTCCCAGGCCCCCTTCCCTTCTGGGGATTCAGCTGCCTCTTATCCAACCCTCCCTTCCCCTGAAGCTCCTGCTCCTATCCCCCAAGGCCCCTTCCCTCAGGCCACTACAGGTGCCAGCCTTTCGGCCACTCCCTCTGCGGCCACTTTCCCACAGGACCCCCTCGGCCCCACACAGGATCAAACCTTAGACCTGTGATGGTGAACCTATGGCACGTGTGCCACAAGTGGCAGGTGGAGCCATTTGTTAGGGCACCTGAGGCACTGCCCTGTCAGCTGGCCAGCACTGACTTCGGCCTTCTTTTGAGGCCATTTTTTGCCCTTCAAATGCTTCCTTGAAGCCTCTGCAGTGTGAAAAATGGGCCCTACAGCAAACCAGAAGTTCAGGAATGGACTTCTGGTTTCATCATAGAGCCATTTTTCGCCCTCGGCAGCCTTCAGGGAAGCTTCTTGGAGGCCCCAGAGGTCAAAAATCGGCTCTACGGACAAACTGGAAGTCACCATTCCTGAAATTCCGGGTTCCCTGTAGGTCTGTTTTTCGCTCTCTGGAGCCTCCAGGGAAGCTCCTGAGACCTCCAGAGGGTGTCAAGGGGGAGGGGGGCTGTTTCACCCTCCCCAGACTCCTAGAAAATCTCTGGGGCTTCCCTGGGGAGGGTGAAAAAAACGTGTCAAAGGTGGTGGGGAATTGTGCACATAGCATTATGGGTATGGCACACATGCATACGACCCACCTGCGCTCCCCCCACTTTTGGCACAGGAGCCAAAATAGGTTCGCCATCCCTGTCTTAGGCCTTTGGGTACGTCTAAAGCACGGGTGTCAAACTCGCCCCATCACAATGCCGTCCCATGGCGTATGGTGACTTCTTCCTGTTCGTGGAGCTGGGGTAGGCATGGCTATGCATGATGCGTTCCGGCCCATAAGCCACCAGTTTGACACCTGTGACCAAAGGCTTTCAAGGAAAGGAAACACAACCCACTTCCTGCAAGGACAACATGCTTTCTCCCTGTGTGTGTCTGGCTGCCCTGCTTCCTTCTCTCCTGCTCTCACTCCCTCCTTACAGAGGTTTGCAAACTGCCAGCAGAACCAGGCCCTTGTTTTGGACGTTCAACACGGTATTACTACGACTGGAACACCAAAACGTGTAAAACATTTACTTATGGATTGTGTGGCGGCAACGACAATCGCTTCTCCACCAAACTGGAGTGCCAAATGGTCTGTGGTGAATTCGGTAAGGAACAAGAATGAGTGTGACCTTGTGTGCACGCAAGCATGTTGTGTCTGTGAATTGGCTCAACAGTTTCCCCGACACCTGGAGGAAGTTGATTATCTAGACCCGCGCCAGTCCGGCTTCCGGCCCGGTCACAGCACCGAGACGGCATTGGTCGCATTGGTTGATGATCTCTGGAGGGCACGGGATAGAGGTTGTTCCTCTATCCTTGTCCTATTAGACCTTTCAGCGGCTTTTGATACCATCGACCATGGTATCTTATTGCACCGATTGGGGGGGTTGGGGCTGAGAGGCACCGTTCTACGGTGGTTTTCGTCCTACCTCTCTGGTCGGTCGCAATGGGTGTTGGCAGGAGGGCAGAGGTCGTCCCCGAGGCCCCTTATATGTGGGGTCCCTCAGGGGTCGGTCCTCTCGCCACTTCTGTTTAACACCTACATGAAGCCGCTGGGTGAGATCATCCGTGGTTTTGGGGTGGAATACCATCTGTACGCTGATGACACCCAGTTGTACATATCCACCCCAAACCACCCCGACGATGCCGTCGAGGTGCTGTCCCGGTGTCTGGAGGCCATACAGATCTGGATGGGTAGTAACAAACTCAAGCTCAACCCGTCCAAGACCGAGTGGCTGTGGTTTCCGGCACCCCGGTTCAGCCAGTTAAGTCCAACACTGGCCATTGGGGGCGAACAACTGGCCCCCGTGGAGAGGGCGCGCAACTTGGGCGTCCTCCTGGATTCCCGGCTGTCCATGAAGGACCATGTGGCGGCCGTGGCCAGGGGGGCATTCTATCAGGTACGCCTGATACGCCAGTTGCGCCCCTTACTGGACCGGGGAGCCCTTCGCACAGTCACTCAAGCGCTTGTGACATCCCGGCTGGATTACTGTAACGCTCTCTACATGGGGCTCCCCTTGAGGTGCACTCGAAAGCTACAGTTAGTACAGAATGCAGCTGCGCGGGTGATTATGGGTGCCTCAAGGCAAACCCACGTAACACCTCTCCTGCGCGAGCTGCACTGGCTGCCTGTGGCTTCAAGGTGTTGACGACCATCTTTAAATCGCTCCATGGCTTGGGGCCTAGCTATATACGAGACCGCCTCCTGCCCCATAGATCCCTTCGTCCGATCCGCTCCCACAGAGAGGGTCTTCTCCGGGTGCCGTCGGCGGGGCAATGCCGGTTGGCGACACCCAGGGGAAGGGCCTTCTCTGTGGCGGGCCCGGCCCTCTGGAATGACCTACCCCCCGACCTTCGCACTATCTCGGACCTCTGCCTCTTCCGCCAATGTCTTAAGAGGTATTTATTCCAACAAGCCGGCCTAGGTAACCCCCCCGTTTCTGACTTTTTAAAAATAAATTATAATTTGGTAAGGTTTTAACATGGGTTTTAGCACAGGTTTAATTAATTTAATATATTTTAATTGATATATATTGTATTTTGTGGTTTTTAATAATGCCTGTGCGCCGCCCTGGGTCCTAACAAGGAGAAGGGCGGGGTATAAATTTAATAAAATAAAATAAAAAATAAAAAACAGCCCTATGCTACCCGTAAGTACAGTCTGGTCATTAATCGCTTCTCCTAAGGCATCACCTGTGCGGTCCTGCAGTTCATGTCCATTGTTCTCAGAGTCCTGGGATTGTGTTCCCAACTTCACTGGGGGACTGATTGTCCGATGGCCTCTGTGTGTGTTGTGTAAAAACACAGTCATTGTGGTTACCTGGATGAGCACAATAGCGGGAGACTCTTCTGCCCACTCTCAGCTCTTTCCCCTTTTTGCACAAGGCTGATGTGACATAACAACCCAAAGGCGGTCAGGGTGGAGACATCCTCAGTCTCTCTGCTCGGGTCCTCTGCAAAATGACTCTTGTGAAATAACAACATCCAGGGGGAGCCTTGTGAAGAGAGTGGCTGGGACTCTCTGATTGAAACCCCCTCCCCTTTTTCCCACTGGCATCCCACAAGTGACAATGTGGGGCATAGAAAGAAGGCAGGTGCTATGCGGCCATGCCTGGCTGATGACACTCTGAAGCGGAGGAGAGCAACATAGGTTGTGGAGTGGGGGGAAACTCCAGGATAAGCAAAATTCAGAATAAGCCAGCCAGAGCCAGAGGGGATATTTGCCGGTTCTCTGAACTACTCAAAATTTCAGCTACGGGTTCTCCGGAACTGGTCAGCACCTGCTGAATACCAGCTGTGAGCAGAAGCCCCTTGCCCACCCACCACTCCTCTTTTCTCTTCACAGGGCAGATGCAGCCCCCTCTGGCCTGAGTCCCTGCTGCGTCTCCAGCAAGGCCCCACCGTGGTGCTCCCAAAACGGCTGCCCAGATTCCCTTTCGGTGGCCGTTTCCTATCTTCTCCAGAATAAAGGCATGGCTTTCCCTCCATACTCTGCGCCTGGTTCTTGCCTGGGAGATCAACACCCCAGTCGAGCGTGGATTATGCGATAAACAAAAGAGCAACCCAGGACGTCCAGTGCTTGTGCCTGGAGCCATGTCCCTATTCCTATTTGCCAGGTAAACACGGCAAACTAGGCAGCGATGGCTCCCACCAGACAGCTTCCCTTCTGCTCAGCCCTTCCCCTTCCTGGGTTCTCCTGGGGACCCCTGGAGAAGGACTTTGAGCCAGAGATGGAGGCTTCTCCACGCCACGGAACGGCAGCAAAGGGAAAGAATCCCAGCCACTGCTGGGTAGCAGATGAGGAGAGCCCCATTGATCATCCAATCGTATTCCTGCATCTCTTCCCCCTCCTCCCCTCCCCCCGTCTAATGCAGGGGCTTGGGATGCCCTTTCTTCCAAGGGAAGGACCGTCTCCACCTGTCTCTTCCAGCGGTGACATCTGCCATTCTCCCCCTCCACCAGTTCTGTGGGCGTGGCTCAGTGGTGGTGGTGGTGGTGGGTCATGTGACTGGGCCAGCGTGGTCAACTTTCTTTTCACTTTCAGCCTTTTTTAAAAAGCTTTTTAAAGCCCTTTTCCCCCTTGCAAGTTCAGGCAAACCAGCAGGGGGGAAATTGCTATTAAAAGCTTTAAAAAATAGCTTCCAACGATCGCCCAGATCACCGCTGGGCCAGAGATCACCGGAAGCTTTTTTTTTTACTACCAGTTTGCAGAACCAAGGACGATCATCCCTACCGGTTCGGCCAAACTGGGAGTGTGTGAGTGAGTGAGGTGAACCTGAGAGCCCCCTTTGGGGTTAAGAGAGGTCTGGGGGCTTCTTCTGCTGGCCGAAGAGACACGGTGGAGGCCCCCAAGCCCCTTCAACCCAGCAAGAGGCGAAGGCAGCGTTTCTTCTCCATCTTCCCATCCAAGGTGGAGCCCCACTTGGGCCCTGCAGGGTCTCATCCCATGAGGCACAGCACTCTCGGCCATGGGCCCCTGGCTGGGGATTCTGGGTATTGGGACTGGAGGAAGCCAATGCGCTCATTCATGGTACCTTCCAGGTGGTCAATGGGAGAAATCCCACCAAGGCATCTTCTCTCTTCTTCTTTCAAGTTACCTGCGACTGAGAAATGTTTCCTCCTCCGTACAACATTTTCTTACACTTTCGGTGTTGATGGGACTTCAGAAGAGACCGAAAAGGTCAGAGAGATTTGAGAGAGAAACCCTCCCGCTCCCTTGCCCTTGTGGGAGGCTCTCGGAAAAGGCACCTTGGATGCCAGTCTAGTTTTACTCTCTCACCCCGGGGAGTGTCAGCCGCTGGGGCCCCTTTCCACAACCTCCGTCTTCAACCCAGAGTTTCCCAAGATCAGCACTTTTCACCTGAGTGGACTTCAACTCCCAGAGTTCCTCAGCCAGCACCTTAAAGCGGCCACAGTTGAACAACCCTGCTGTCAATCATAGTAAAACATGCGTTGCAAGATCCCAGTGCAAATCCTGGCCTCCATGTCCGTTTCCTGGTGTCAGAACGCAAAGAGCACAGTTTGTGTCACCAGCGTGTGAGGAACATTTTGTTCCTCCTTGTTGTGCGCTGTTGACCTGGTGGCTCTGTGCCAGGGGAGGGAGAGTCGCCTTCAGGTCCATTGTCTTCTGAATGTGGCTGGGAAGTGGGACCTGCCGTTGCTGGACTGTCTCCTGGCCACCTGCCCACCTGCCCATTTGCCACAGGTGAGGGGCTAAGGCTGGAGGGCTCCCCCTCCCTTCACACCTGCAGAGGGAGGGTGTCAGGTCTGCTTCTAACAATAACCAAGAAAGAATCCACTCAACTCCATTTGGAAGGAATTAAGAGTACTTTTACTGGCTATGAAAAGAATAGCATAGATGCCAAGCAAGGTCTGAAGCATTTACGCGCGAAAGCATACATATCGATATATGTCCAACCCCCTTTTCCCAATAACCCCCACCCCATTGTCCAATGTGCAAACCCCTCAAGTGTCATGTGGGTTGAATCTTCAGGAGCATCATTAGGATGGCATGTAAGACCGTTGGCCTTGACCACCGCACGGCCCCAGCCACTGGTATGCGAAGTAGATGGTGAGAATGAAGAAACACCTACATGAAGTCATCCGTGGTTGTGGGGTAGAGTACCATCAGTACGCTGATGACACTCAGCTGTACATATCTACCCCCGACCACCCCAACGATGCTGTCAAGGTGATGTCCCGGTGTGTGGAGGCCGTGCGGCTCTGGATGGGAAGTAACAAACTCCGGCTCAACCCATCCAAGACTGAGTGGCTGTGGTTTCTGGCGTCCCGGCATAGCCAGCTAGTTCCATCGCTGGTTATCAGGGGTGAGTCAATGGCCCCCGTGGAAAGGGCTCGCAACTTGGGCATCCTCCTGGATTCACGGCTGTCCCTGGATGACCATGTGGCGGCCGTGACCAGGGGGGTGTTCTACCAGGTTCGCCTGGTACGCCAGTTGCGTCCCTTTCTGGACCGGGACGCCCTCCGCACTGTCACGCAAGCATCCCGCCTTGACTATTGCAACGCTCTCTACATGGGGCTCCCCTTGAGGTGCATCCAGAGGCTCCAGTTAGTCCAGAACGCGGCCGTGCGGGGGATTCTGGGAACATCCCGAAGTTCCCATGTAACACCTCTCCTGCGCGAGCTGCACTGGCTACTGGTAGCCTTCCGGGTGCGCTTCAAGGTGCTTGTTACCATCTTTAAATCGCTCCATGGTTCGGGGCCTATTTTCTTGCGGGACCGCCTCCTGCCACATACCTCCCACCAACCGTTTCGCTCCCACAGAGAGGGCCTCCTCAGGGTGCCGATCGCTGGTCAATGCCGGCTGGCGACACCCAGGGGTAGAGCCTTCTCTGTGGCAGGGCCTGCCCTCTGGAACTACGCACCATCACGGACCTTCCCCTCTTCCGCCGCTCACTCAAGACACATCTCTTCCAACAAGCTGGACTAGCTTAGAACTCAGGTCTTGGCCCGATAGAGCTTCAGTTACATTTGAATAAGGATTTGATAGGTTTTAACTGGGAATTTTAGCACAGGCACATAATTTAATTTCTTTTTAACTTTTGTAACGTTGTTATTTATGTATTGTTGTTTTTAATTTCTCTGTGCACCGCCCAGAGTCCGTCTCAACGGAGATTGGTGCGGTTTATAAATCGAATAAAATTGAAATTGAAATTGAATATACTCCCTTCTGCAAATCCCCCTCCTGCACCATTACAATCCCATTCCCAAATAGCAAAGCCCCTCCCTCCCCATTTCGAAGCAAGCAGTAAAGTGGAGGCTGACCGAGGGTCTCCTTGGGCAGCATGCAAGCTAGCTCTGGCCCCAGAAAGACAAGGCACCTCAAACACCAACTCTCCGCAGTTCATGGCAATCTGTCCCCACATATCAACGAAGCACAAGCCATCATAAGATGGCAGCTGACAGGACATTCACCTCCTGCCCCTCCTCAAACAAGGACTCCCATCGCTTCGCTTTGGAACTTGGGAGTTCTTCCATGATGGGGTGGAATCAATGGCTAAAGGAGAGTTAAAGGGGTGGCCAGTTAAAAGGGGTGCAGTGAAGAGGCATTCCAGCATGGGGAGGGGGGCAGGAAATGTCATAGGTCGGATTAGCAAAGCTTTATCTACCAGATCATATTGTGTTTCCCCCAACACATCCCTGCGGCCGATCCGCTCCCACAGAGAGGGACTTCTCCGGGTGCCGTCCACTAGGCTATGCCAGCGGGCGACGCCCAGGGGAAGGGCCTTCTCTGTGGCGGGCCCAACCCTCTGGAACGACCTTCCCCCGAAATTAGAACAACCACGGACCTCCGCTCCTTCCGTCAAAAATAAAAAACACACTTTTTCTGCTTGGCCGGCCTAGGTTAGGCTCCCGTCTTTTTATAGGGCTTTAGGGGTTTTAGTATAATTTAATTTAGGGGATTTTAGCGCAGGGACAATTGTTTAATTCGTTTCTTAACTATTTATTTTTTCTATGTATTTTATATTGGTTTTTATTCCCTGTGCACCGCTCCGAGTCCCTTTGGGGAGAGGAGGCGGTATATAAATAAAAAAATTTATTATTATTATTATTATTATTATTATTATTATTATTATTATTATTATTAAAATAAGACAGGGTCTTATTTTCTTTTGACCCCCGAAATTAGATCTTTTCGGAGAGGTCTTATTATTTTTGAGGTGCAGGAGGGGGCAAGACTGGTCACCTCGTGGCTGTTGCAATATTTTCAGGGAGGACTTATTGTAGCCCATACGCTCAAAAGCCCAATCGGGCTTATTATCCAGGGAGGTCTTATTTTCGGGGGGGGAAACATGGCAAATGAATGCAGCAAACATGAATAGATTCTCGTAATTTGGGTGGCCAACCATAAAGGAAGGGCCATCTCTTTCAGAGGCAGCCACTCCAGAGGCCTGACCCCCAACCCCAACCTCTTGTCCCATCCCTCCAGCATGGCCACTGCAAAAGGCACCCTGGGCGGAGTTAGACGCACCTCCCCTGGGGGAAGGTTTCCTTGTGGAGATTGCCTCTGGCTCTGGCATGGCTTTCCCAGCTCGGCTCTGATGCCTCGAGGAAGCCTCCCATTGGACAGTCCCACAAACCCTCCCCATCCCTCAGCACCATTTATAGGCTCCTTCCTCTGCCTCGACTCAGAGACCTGCTCCCTCCAGAGAGACCATGTGGGCCAAGGTCCTTCTCCTGGGGGTGCTCCTCTCCTTCCTTGCTGGCCTCGATGCTGCCAGTGCTGGAGATGGCGGAGGTCAAAGGAGCCAGAATCCTCTGAACAGTGAGTAGCCCCTGGTGGAGAATGGACCTGCGAAGCCCATCTGGCTGGGCTGGGACTCCTTTCTCCTCTGTGGTGGGTTTTGGGCAACATATCCCCTTCCCTTAGTTCTCCTCCACAATAACCTAGGAATCCCTGGCTCCTTGGGCAGTCCAGAAAGCACCCTTGCAGCCTCGTGTGCAACTGCCTTTGGCCAAAGCTTGCTCCACCCTCTGTGGAAGAACCGTCCCCCTCCAGGGGACAAACAAGAGAGTTGGAAGGGACCTTGGGAGTCTTCTAGTCCAGTCCCCTGCTCAGGCAAGAGACCCCATGGGCTGAAGCTTCCACAGGACTATGGTCCCTCATACAAGCGAGAGTTTAGACGGTTGACGGCACAACAGAACTAAGGTCCCTGTTGGATCAGATCAAAGGCCCAGCCGGTGGCCTTTGGTGCCCACAGAGCCCTCCAGAGGTATCTCAGATTAGGAGACCTGCTTCTCCCACCATTAAACGATGCAGGAGGAGCTGCCATAATGGCCAAGACAGACAGACTTTGATTTCCCACCCAGCAGTCTTGCAAAGTGGAGCAGCTCACACCCACCCTGCCTTCTGCCCACCTTGCATCATACCCCACAGACCCCGCATTCACACCCACCCACCACCAATTGCACTGACAGCCAGATGTGCAACACACTCTCAGCGCCATCACTGCTGATGGTCTGGTAGCTACTTGTCCCATGGATCGAAACCCCGGGTCAAACCATGCCTCGGGGAACAGGCTAAGATGAAGGGCTGGGGGTGGAGGGCCGTGGTGGTCACATTGGTGGTGGACGATCACTGGCAGTGGGCCAGATGAGGAGGAAAGCTAGCTGTGGTTTGGCAGGGGCAGCTGGCTGGGAGCAAAGTGGCCAAGGTCACAAGGTCGCAATCGCCGTGTCCTCCTGCCCATGCCCATTTGAGAGGTGGGTCATCCGATGCAGATTGTCCATGCTCGGCCTTCTGCTTTGTTTCTCAGATGTCTGCCAGCTCCCTCAAGACAGCGGTCCCTGTGTCAACTTTCAACGACACTGGTTCTACAATTCAAGGTCCAAGAGATGCCAACGGTTCTTCTATGGAGGATGCTATGGGAATGCTAACAAATTCAAGGAGCTCTCCGAATGTGAGCGCCGTTGTGTCCCCCCAGGTGAGGTCCAGTCAGAGGAGGGTCCGAGGTCCAAGGGAGGAGCACTTGCCGTGGTCCAGTGGCCAGAATAGTTTACCACCGTTGAAGAACTGGGCAGGATCCTAGGGAGCATGAGAACAAACACGGGTGTTTTAGAGCCATCTCCCTCCTAGCCTCCCAAGAAGTGACATGTGGATGGGTTCTGGAGTGATTGACACTTCCCTGTGGGAGGAGGGCATTGCCCCAGCCTTTAAAGAAAGCTGAGGTCTTCCCTCTTCTTAAGAGGCCATCAGTGGTCTTCGCCCTCTTGGACAACTTTAATCCTCCATTTCTGGTGAAGGCGGTTGAGAAGGAGCTGCAGCTCCAGAGGTTCCTGAAGATCGATGGGTTATCTAGACTCCTTCCAGTCAGGGTTCAGACCTGGAAATACAATACAATACAATACAATACAATACAATACAATACAATACAATACAATACAATACAATACAATACAATACAATACAATACAATAGCAGAGCTGGAAGGGACCTTGGAGGTCTTCTAGTCCAACCCCCTGCCTAGGCCAGTTCAGACAAATGGCTGTCCAGCATCTTCTTGAAGACTTCCACTGTTGGGGCATTCACAACTTCTGGAGGCAACTTCTGTTCCACTGATTCATTGTTCTCACTGTCAGGAAATCTCTCCTCAGTTCTAAGATGCTTCTCTCCTTGATTAGTTTCCACCCATTTCTGCTTGTTCTACCCTCAGGGGCTTTGGAGAACAGCTTGACTTCCTCTTCCTCTTCTTTGGGGCAGACCCTGGAATATTGGAAGGCTGCTATATGGGATGGAGACGGCATGAGGGCCACCTTTGGAGGGTCTCTGGAGGGAGTGTGATGGGGGTTGAGGGTCCCTCCTCCCTCTACTTGACTTCTTGGGGGCTTTCAATACCATCAGCCATGGTGACCCTCTGGGGCAGTTTGGGGGATGGGAAGGGGAGGCTCTGTATTGCCCTGGTTCTCTTCCTTTCAATCAATCAATCAATCAAATTTTATTTTGTATACCGCATCCTCTCCCCAAGGGGACTCGGAGCGGTGCACAGGGGAAAATTTAAAATACTATAAAAATACATGCATAGAATAAATACGATAGGTAAAAACAAATTAAATTAAGATTATCCCTGCGCTAAAATCCCAAGCTATAAAACTAAAATTCCCTAAACACCCTAAGGTAGAGACTAACCTAGGCCGGCCAAGCAGAAAAAGTGTGTTTTAAGTTTTTGACGGAAGTAGCGGAGGTCCGTAGTTGTTCTGATTTCGGGGGGAAGGTCGTTCCAGAGGGCTGGGCCCGCCACAGAGAAGGCCCTTCCCCTGGGCGTCTAGTGGACGGCACCCGGAGAAGTCCCTCTCTGTGGGAGCGAATCGGCCGTGAGGATGTGTGGGGCAGGATCCGATCCCGCGGATAACTAGGTCCCGAGCCATGGAGCGCTTTAAAGATGACAACTGTGGTCCCTCTCAGTCGAGGGGTCCAGCCCTCGTCCCATGATGGGCTCCCATTTTACTCATAGGTTTCCCATCTCCTCCCACCTCCCAAACTCTCGCAGGGGTTCCTAAGCCTGGCACCTGCCCCAAGCCAATTAGTCCTGAGGACAAGTTTCGTGGCAAATTGTGCTCCAGCGATGCCAGTTGCCCCAGCGATCAGCTCTGCTGTGCCACCTCTTATGGGCATCAGTGCAAATACCCGGAAGGAGGTAAGTCTGCTGCCTGGACTGGAATGGGGGGATGGGGGGGAGCATGGAGGGAGGGGGGAGGGAGGGTCCCTTCCAAGCCGGATCCCAAGGAAAGCAGAGCCCGGCCAGCCGTGCGGTTCTTTGCCCAGTCAGTGCTCGGAGGTAAGCCAGTCCAATGGAATGGGACTACTCACCAGAACCAACCTGTTGCAGGACAACTCAATGTAGGACAGGACAGGACAGGACAGGAAAGGAAAGGAAAGGAAAGGAAAGGAAAGGAAAGGAAAGGAAAGGAAAGGAAAGGAAAGGAAAGGAAAGGAAAGGAAAGGAATACAGAAAGAATGGAATGGAGTGGAGTGGAATATAACACAATAGAATAAGAATTTAGAATGCAATAAGAAAATAGAATAGAATAGAATAGAATAGAATAGAATAGAATAGAATAGAATAGAATAGAATAGAATAGAATAGAATAGAATAGAATAGAATAAATACTTCATTGGCCAAGAGTGATTGGACACACAAGGAATTTGTCTTTGGTGCTGATGCTCTCAGTGGATATAAGGAGGATAAAATGCATCCATCAAGAATAAAAAGATACAACACTTAGTGATAGTCAAGGTTACTAATAAACCATCAATATAATATAAGAATAATGATAATTACATTGATAATAATATTAACAATAATAATAATTGGATTTGAGTACAGCAAAAACCACTGGGAACATCAGGTTGAGAAAGTTTTAGAGAATGAGAAAGTCAAGATCTTGTGGGACTTTAGAATCCAGACTGACAGGCACTTGGCCTACAACACACCTGACATAACAGTAATTGAAAAGAAAAAAGGATGGTTCGTTGACATTGCAATACCTGGTGATGCACGAATTGAAAATAAGCAGCAAGGAAAAATCACAAAGTACGGGAGTTGCAAATTGAAGTTGAGCGACTGTGGAAAAAGAAATTGTGTGTTGTCCCGATTGTGATGGGAGCCCTTGGAGCAAGACCTAAAGGGCTACCTCACTATTTGGGAATTCTAAATTTACTGGACTTGAACCTTCTGACTCTACAAAAAACCTTCCTACCTGGAACAGCTTCTATCCTCCGACGTTACCTTGACAGTTCCTAGGTCCTTGGTTAGGACTCGAGCTGTTGAGCTACCAACCAGCCCCAAAGGCTTGTGATGTAAGGCAAAAGCCCCCCCCCCTTCACTCTTTCTAATTTCTAAGCCAGGCTGAGGAAGGTGACACAACATTTGGAGAGGGCTTCTTCTCCTCCTACTCCTCCTACTCCTCCTACTCCTCCTACTCCTCCTACTCCTCCTACTACTACTACTAGGGCAGTGATGGTGAACCTCTTTTGCTTCACGTGCCAGGCTCCAGGGGCTTTATAGAAAAATGGCCTCAAAAGAAGGTTGGGGTCCGTTGGCCAGTGTGCGCCCTGACCAATGGCTCCGTGTGCCACCCGTGCCATAGGTTCACCATCACGGTACGAGGGTGTGAGCCCCACTGGGCGGCTGAGTGCCCTCCTCCCTTCTGTCCCCCCCTTTTTCTCCCTAGGTGCCGTGGGATACTGCCCACCGATGATCCGCCCACGCAGCATCGAAGGCAGCCCTCTCTGCATTGCCAACTGCAACAGCGATCAGGAGTGCAACATCGCTTCTCCTTTTCCCCAAAAGAAGTGCTGCCCCTTTGGGGAGGGGAAGCTATGCGTGGAGGCTATGGAAGGTAGGTCTCCTTTCTCTCTCTCCTCCCCCTTAACAGCCCCCACCATCCAGGCAGCAGGGCCTGAGAGGCGCCACAAGCCCACAATATCCCCCGGGTCCATTCCAGAGGTGGGACTCAGCAGGTTCTGGCCAGTTCTGGAGAACCGGTAGCAGAAAGTTTGAGTAGTTTGGAGGACCAGTAAATACCACCTCTGGCTGGCCCCTTCCCCTCTATTCTCTGCCTCCTGACTCCCAGCGGATTCGGAGGGAATGGGGAGTTTGCAGTATCTTTTCCACGGGAATACAACACAATAGTAGAGTTGGAAGAGACGTTGGAGGTCTTCTAGTCCAACCCCCTGCCTAGAAAGGAAAATCTTATACCATTTCAGACAAATGGCTCTCCAACATCTTCTTAAAGACTTCCAGTGTTGGAGCATTCATAACCTCTGGAGGCAACTTCTGTTCCACTGGTTAACTGTTCTAACTGTTAGGAAATTTCTCCTTAGTTCTAAGTTTTTCTCTCCTTGATTAGTTTTCCCCCGTTGCTCCTTGTTCTACCCTCAGGTTCCTTGGAGAATAGCTTGACTCCCTCTTCTTTGGGGCAATCCCTGAGATATTGGAAGGCTGCTATCCTGTCTCCTCCAGTCCTTCTTTCCATTAAGTTAGACCTACCCAGTTCCTGCAACCATTTTTCCTATGTTTTAGCCTCTGGTACCCTAATCCTCTTTCTTGCTCTTCCCCGCCCTCTTTCCAGAGTCTCCACATCTCTCAACCCTCCCCAGGAGTGGGAGGGAATGGAGACTTTGCAGTATCCTTCCCCTGCCACACCCACCAAGCCACACCCACAGAACTGGTAGTAAAATATTTGAATCCCCCCACTGATCTGCTCACATCATACACTTCAGCTGGTTCCTAAATTCACCCATTTCCTGCACATATGTAATGTGTGTCATACAGGAAGAAATGTGTCAGGTGTGCACCCAATGTTAAGCGACAAAGACACCATTGACAAGATTGGCCAAGTTGAGCATGGGGACAGACAGTGGACCTTTAACCTTTCCCTAACCTTTCCCCTAGTTTGTATGAGTCCTCCCCAGCGCTTCTCATCTTCCAAGCTCCC
Source organism: Rhabdophis nuchalis (assembly GCA_039707465.1). Classification (NCBI taxonomy): domain Eukaryota; kingdom Metazoa; phylum Chordata; class Lepidosauria; order Squamata; family Natricidae; genus Rhabdophis; species Rhabdophis nuchalis. The sequence continues at coordinate 752,726 of CM077644.1, read as the reverse complement.
AGGAGCAGACCTTGCCTTGGGGTGGTTGTGGTTGTGGTTGTGGCTGTGTTGGGGGAGGGGATTCTTCACTAATTTGAGAGGATGGGAGGAAGAGAGATGCCTACACCAGGGAGAGGTCCCTGCCATCCCATCCCAGGCACTGAGAAACCGCCTCCCCTCCCTGCCTGTGGTGGAATGCAGCCTGGATTCCCAGAAGGGAGGGGCTGCATTTCAGAGGGCAAAGAGGCAGCACAATGTAGATAGTTTGGCCATGAAGAAGATATAAGACAGTGGCTCCATCCTAGAGATCCAAGCACTGTCTACAATATGCACAGAGCTGCTTTCCTCTGGCAAGATCCCGTCTGTAGGGGACTAACAGTAAAGGAAAAAGCTCAGAAGGAACTCTACGTCTCCTGATTGGTTCTAGAACACCCCGGCGTGTGTCCCAGGAGGGTCGAAGTGTATCCTTTCGTTCCCTGCAACAACACCTGCGATAACGACATGGACTGCGCCCTGACCGAGAAGTGCTGCTTCACCGGCTGCAGCCGAGGCTGCCTGCCTTCAGGTGGGTCCAGGCCTCCTCCTCCTCCTCCCGCCTGCTTCCTTCCCCCTCCGTCCTCCGCCTGAGCCCCTGAGCCAGAGGCCAAGCGAGCTCCCCTCTCTCCCTCTCTCCCTCTCTCAGTCCGCAGTGACCGGTGCCAGTTGCCTCCAGACCAGGGCAGCTGCTCAGAGGAGTTGCAACGCTTCTACTACGACCCGGAGAAGAAGACGTGCATCTCATTTGTCTACGGGGGCTGTGAGGGCAACCGCAACAACTTTGAGACCCGGGAGCTGTGTGAAAAGGCCTGTGGGGAGATCAGCAAAGGTACAGAGGAAGAATGCTGCATGGAGGTCCCTGGTGAGGTCAGGCTGGAAAGCCAACCCTTCCCTCCGCTCTGAGTGAGCTGGTGGCCCTCTTAGACACACTCACTAAGGCTCCTTATTCGGGACTCTCTTCCTCAGGGACACTACGGAACCCTGCAACCATGAAAGTACAGCACACCTCACGCTCCTCCCCTTTGCAGGGTGAGAAACGAGGGAGGGTCCCTTCTGAGTCATTTCCCAGGCCCCCTTCCCTTCTGTGGACTCAGCTGCCTCTTATCCAACCCTCCCTTCCCCTGCAGCTCCTGCTCCTGTCCCCCAAGGTCCCCTTCCCTCAGGCCGCTACAGGTGCCAGAATTTCAGCCACTCCCTCTGCGGCCACTTTCCCACAGGACCCCCTCGGCCCCACACGGGATCAAACCTTAGACCTCTGGGTCCATCTGAGGCTTTCAGAGGGAGTGGCCCAGCCCACTTCCTGGAAGGAAGAGATTCTTTCTCTGTCCGTCTCATCTTCTTTCTCTCCTGCTCTCATTCCCTCCCTACAGAGGTTTGCAAACTGCCAGCAGTTCCAAGTCGTTGTAAAGGACTTTCACTACGATATCACTACAACAGGGACACCAAAACGTGTCAAACATTTGCAAATGGATTGTGTGGTGGCAACGACAATCGCTTCTCCACAAAAGTGGAATGCGACATGGTCTGTGGTGGATTCGGTAAGGAATAAGAACATATGTGAGATTGTGAATATGCACAAACATTGTGTCTGGTAAAAACAGCCCTACGCTACCCCTAAACACGGCCTGGTCATTAATCGCTTCTCCTAAGGCGTCACCTGTGCCGTCCTCCAGTTCATGTCCATTGTCCTCAGAGTCCAGGGATTGTGTTCCCAACTTCACTGGGGGACTGACTGTCCGATGGCCTCTGTGTGTGTTGTGTAAAAACTCGGGCATTGTGGTTACCTGGATGAGCACAATAGCGGGAGACTCTTCTGCCCACTCTCAGCTCTTTCCCCATTTTGCACAACACAACACCAAATGACGATGAGGGTGGACACATCGTAAACAAAGGAGTGGCCGTGACCGTGTGATTCAAATGCTCTGTCAGGTTTCCAAAAAATGCCATAATTGATTCATGAGCCTCGAGCCAAATTTCAAAAGAAAGTTAGTCATTTATTAGGAGCATTTATTTTGGCAAGACCTTTTCACAGTCAGATCTGAGCCTCATTTGAATTATAGCTGAACCTTACCCCTCTTCCTTCCTTCCCCTCAGTCTGTGTCATAAATCACATTCCCCAATGAGGCGCACCCCTCCCAAGTCTGCTGTGGTAATCTGAGTTCCGGCTCTAGCTGATAGTATCCCCCACCCACCTTTCTTCACCATGGCAACGTTAGGAGTTGACACCCCCTCCACTTTTTTTAACTTGCGTCACACAGACACCTGGGTGGGCAGGAGGAAGTCCTGTCACGGGGCCACGACTGGTGGAGGTGGTCTTCCTGGCTGGGGAGGGGCTGGAGGGGAGGGGACCGAACCTGGGAACCCCTCACCTGGTCTGCTCACCAGCAGAATGAGGATAAACTGCAGGAAGGAGGAGGAGGGATTGGCCCCGTAAGGTCTCCGGCCAGGGGATGTTTCTCCAGCCAGGAAGGGCCAGTGGGCAGCCCTTGACTCAGCAGGGGGAAAGGCCCAGCCGGGGGAGGAGGAGAAAGCAGAGGGACCCACTCAGGGCTGCCAGGGGTCTCCCTTGTCTCTGGGACGCAGCTCGTGAGTTGGTGCCGCCCATCACCAGGCGAAGCCCCCTCTGCTCTGCTTAGCCCAGGCTTGGGAACAGGAGCAGAAGCCCACCCACCGCTCCTCTTTTCTCTTCACAGGGCAGATGCAGCCCCCTGAGGCCTGAGGCCCTGCTGCGTCTCCAGCGAGGCCCCACCGCGGTGCTCCCAAAACGGCTGCCCAGATTCCCTTCCGGTGGCCGTTTCCTATCTTCTCCAGAATAAAGGCATGGCTTTCCCTCCATACTCTGCGCCTGGATCTTTTCTTTTTTTTTAAAGGGGGTTTTCTTACTTTTATTCTCTTAGGAATAGTTGCAGGCATACATTCGCACAGTTATTGTTCTTCTTTATCACTTTTACAAATTTGTTTTTCCACATAAAAAGTTAAAATATACATTCTGGGTTGCTTTGCTTGCCTTCCCATATGCCTTCTTTGTATTATCACCAGCCTACTTTCTTTTTCGTTTCTTTTCACCCTCCCTCCCTTCTCTACTTCCTTCCTTCCTCCTCTCCTCTCCTTTCCTCCTTCCCTTGCTCCTCCCCTGCTCCTCTCTTCCTCTCCCCCCCCCCTCTCTCCTTCTTCCGAGCCTGGTTCTTGCCGGGGAGATCAACACCCCAGGCGAGTGTGAATCAGTGGTGGGTTTCTGCAGGCTCGCACCTACTCGCAAGAGCCGGTTGGTGAAATTTAGAGAACCGGTGAGAGGGGGTTCCACCGGCGTACCTGGAAGTTAATCTGGCCCGCCGCTGCCAGTGACCCAACGGGAAGGAAAGGAAAGGAAAGGAAAGGAAAGGAAAGGAAGGAAGGAAGGAAGGAAGGAAGGAAGGAAGGAAGGAAGGAAAGAAAGAAAGAAAGAAAGAAAGAAAGAAAGAAAGAAAGAAAGAAAGAAAGAAAGAAAGAAAGAAAGAAAGAAAGAAAGAAAGAAAGAATTTATCATCACAATTGAGTCCAACATTTTGGTTGCTAAGCAAGAGCGTTGATAAATGAGTTTCACCACATTTTAAAAGGTGGCCACTCCCACCCTGTCACATGACTGCCAAGCCACGCCCACAAAATAGATCACACCTGCAGAGTAGGTTCTAAAAAATTTGAAACCCACCACTGGTGTGAATTATGCGGTAAACAAAAGAGCAACCCAGGACGGCCCTGGGTCCTCCATGGAGAAGGGCGGGATATAAATTCGAATAAAATAAAAAAAATAAGTCCAGGGCTTGTGCCTGGAGCCATGTCCCTATTCCTATTTGCCAGGTAAACACGGCAAACTAGGCAGCGATGGCTCCCACCAGACAGCTTCCCTTCTGCTCAGCCCTTCCCCTTCCTGGGTTCTCATTGGGGACCCCTGGAGAAGGACTTTGAGCCAGAGATGGAGGCTTCTCCACGCCACGGAACGGCAGCAAAGGGAGAGAATCCCAGCCACTGCTGGGTAGCAGATGATGAGAGCCCCATTGATCATCCAATCGTATTTTGGCTCCTGTCAGAAGAATAATTTGGGGTTCCAACTCAAGCTGGATTTCCACAAGAATAGCTAAAAATCAGATCCAGTCAGTTGTGAGGAAAGAGGAAGTATTGATTCCTAAAAGCAAGACGGTTTGCATTTAGGGGAGGCTGCGGTTAAAGGGGGCACAGTAGCAAACCTTTATACAGGGAGCTGGTCTGGGGTGTGGAAGCCCCTGTGTGCTAAGGGGCGTGTGTGTGTGTGTGCGTGTGTGTGTGTGTGTGCGTGTGTGTGTGTGCTTGTGTGCATATGTATGTATTCGTGTGAACATACAATTCTGCTGGGATAGTTTTGCAGATCTTATCTTTTGATATGTGGATTAGGTCTGGATGTCCCATTGGTGCCTTTTCAAGAGGCAACTGGGCTTTCTGGTCCAGTTCAGAAGTGAAATCCAGCAGGTTCTGACCAGTTCTGGAAAACCAGTAGTGGAAATTTTGAGTAGTTGGGAGAACTGGCAAATGCCACCTCTGGCTGGCCCCGCCCCCATCTATTCTCTGCCTCCCCAGTCCCAATGGGGATTTTGCAGTATCAGATTAGCAGAGTTGGAAGGGACCTTGCAGGTCATCTAGCCCGAGCAGGAGACCCTTCATCTGCCTCTACCTAGGATTGAACTCACAACCTCCCGATTGGGAGGTGAGAGCTCCACCTCTAGGCCACAGCAGCATCCTTCCCCTGGAGTGGAGATTTTGCAGCATCCTTCCCTTGCCATGCCCACTAAGCCAATCCAAACCCACCAAGCCAGAGCCACGGAACCAGTAGTTTAAAAAAATTGAATTCCACCACTGGTGCAGCTGCCTCTTGAAAAAGCCCCTTTGGGTCAACCACGGCCTGGGAGACCAACAATCTCCATAGTCATAAGGTCTGGGTAACATTTGGGGGTTTGAGGAAGTTTGCTAATTGGATTAACTTGGAGACACAGATTCTCCCACCATTATGGATTCTGTTCATATTTTAAGGGAAGACGGAAACAGCATAAAGGAGAAAACATTTGAATATACAGCAAAACCTCTCACACCAACCACTCTCCCCAATACAGGTGCTTGGGGGGGGGGGGTGTCTCCTCTGAGCAAAAGACTGCTTCCACCTGTCCCAAAGGTGTTTTTTTCCCCAAGAGGCAACGTGTCATGACTGTTTCCGTCAATCATCAAGAAAGAACACATTTGACTTCATTTAGAAAGTTCAAAGCTACTTTTACTGATAATGATGTGGCTCCAGCCAACTTCAAGCAAGGAATGAAACATTTAGGCGCGCAACATATGTAACAAAGCATAATCCAACCTCCCCCCTTTGACCCCAGCATGTTGTCCAATGCAAAGTCAGCCACGACATCAGGTGCAGCTCCTTCTCAGGGCATCATCAGAATGGAATGTAGTTCGTTAGCTGAAGGTGATAACAACTGTCCGTTTCTCCCTCCTGCCCCCCCAGTAGCTTAGCAACCCTAGCCCTCCCCCCCCCTTTCAACATGTCAGCTGAATGCAGGCAAAAGCAAAGCAAAAGCAGAGGCTGACACAATGGGACTTTCTGGGGGGGTTATTTCCTTTCCACCTGTCTCTTCTGTTAATGATGGATGGATCTGGCCTCAGGCTGTTTGCTGCTGACAGTGTGGAAACCTCTTCTCCTGGAGAAAGTTAGCATCCAACCTAGAAGAATGAAATATTTTGAGGAATATTTTAAAAGGCAGGATAAAATGTTTCCCCTAAAAGAGAAAGAAAAAAAATTAAGGGAGACATAAACTCACAGCTGCAGCTTCCTGTCCCCAGTAGAAAGGTTGTGCCCATTGAGAAGGACTGGGCCAGCCTCTCTACAAGACAAAAGGCCTTCAGCTCCAGGGTGGTGGGATGAAGACAGGACCCTCCAGGGCACCAGAGGATTACCCCTGCTGCATCATTAAACCATCTTTCCAATCAGCCTTCCAATTTCTTTCTCCCGGCTTGGAACTGAACCAGATGGAAATTTCTTCCCACACTCGCACCCATTGTGTCTCCACAAGAGTTGGTGTTGGAGGTGCCTTGTCTTTCTGGGTCCAGAGATAGCTTGCATGCTGCCCAAGGAGACCCTCCCTCTGCAGGTGTGAAGGGAGGGGGAGCATTCGGCCTTAGCCCCTCACCTGTGGCAAATGGGCAGGTGGGCAGGTGGGCAGGAGACAGTCCAGCAACGGCAGGTCCCACTTCCCAGCCACATTCAGAAGACAATGGACCTGAAGGCGACTCTCCCTCCCCTGGCACAGAGCCACCAGGTCAACAGCGCACAACAAGGAGGAACAAAATGTTCCTCACACGCTGGTGACACAAACTGTGCTCTTTGCGTTCTGACACCAGGAAACGGACATGGAGGCCAAGATTTGCACTGGGATCTTGCAATGCATGTTTTACTATGATTGACAGCAGGGTTGTTCAACTGTGGCCGCTTTAAGGTGCTGGCTGAGGAACTCTGGGAGTTGAAGTCCACTCAGGTGAAAAGTGCTGATCTTGGGAAACTCTGGGTTGAAGACGGAGGTTGTGGAAAGGGGCCCCAGCGGCTGACACTCCCCGGGGTGAGAGAGTAAAACTAGACTGGCATCCAAGGTGCCTTTTCCGAGAGCCTCCCACAAGGGCAAGGGAGCGGACGGGTTTCTCTCTCAAATCTCTCTGACCTTTTCGGTCTCTTCTGAAGTCCCATCAACACCGAAAGTGTAAGAAAATATTGTACGGAGGAGGAAACGTTTCTCAGTCGCAGGTAACTTGAAAGAAGAAGAGAGAAGATGCCTTGGTGGGATTTCTCCCATTGACCACCTGGAAGGTACCATGAATGAGCGCATTGGCTTCCTCCAGTCCCAATACCCAGAATCCCCAGCCAGCACAAGGTTGTGGCTGAGAGTGCTGTGCCTCATGGGGATGAGACCCTGCAGGGCCCAAGTGGGGCTCCACCTTGGATGGGAAGATGGAGAAGAAACGCTGCCTTCGCCTCTTTCTGGGTTGAAGGGGCTTGGGGGGCTCCACCGTGTCTCTTCGGCCAGCAGAAGAAGCCCCCAGACATCCCCCTCCAGTGAGAATTTACCCACGTTTTGCCTACTCTGCCTCTTCTTGAGGTCCCTACCCCTCAAAGGGAGCAAAAGACCCTCCTGCCCCTCCCCAAAGCAGAAATGCCCCCTCCCCACCTTTGCTTTTGAACCTGGAGAAGGTGGCCCTCCACCAGCTCCATTCCCTCCCTCGTCTCCTCTGGAAAGGGGACTCTGTCCACCCCCCACAGCTGAGGACCCTTGAGCCAGTCCAGGGGGCTCAGCCCAACCCCAACCCCAACCTCACCCCACCCTTCCAGTCTGACCATCGCAATAAGCACACTGGGTGGAGTCCGACCGTTACACAAGATTGTTGCAACCGCTGCTGTGCCCTTCCTCCTCCTGGGATTGGCCCTCCTGGCCACAGGAAGCTCTGCATTGGGAAAGTCCCTCGTACCTGTGGTTAAACGGCCACCAGCCCCTTCCACCGGCTTTATAGGCTCCCGCTCCCTCGGCCAAGAGACCTCCTTCCCCCTGAGAGACCATGTGGGCCAGGCTGCTTCTCCTTGGGCTGTCCCTCTCCTTCTCTGCTCAGCTCCACGCTGCCAGCGGTGGGGAGGGTGATGAAGGGAGCCTGGCACCTCTGAACAGTGAGTAGAGCCACAGGAGCAGACCCTGGTGGGAGAGGGACCCGAGAAGCCGGTTGGGCTGGGCTGGGACTATCTTCTCTTCTGGGGTTACAGATTACAGAAGGGACCCCCCCCCCACCCAAGCAGGAGACCCTCCATCATTCCTGACAGAGGGCAGTCCAGTCTCTTCTTGGAAGCCTCCAGGGATGAAGCTCCCACAACTTCTGAAGGCGACTTCTCTTCCATGGGTTGATGGTTCCTCCCTGTCAGGAAATTCCTCCTTATTTCCAGGTTGAATCTCTCCTTGTTCAGTCTTCATCCATTCTTCCTTCTCTGGCCTTCAGGGGCTTTGGAAAATAGCTTGCCCCCCGCCCTCCTCTCTGGGGCAGCCCCTCAGATATTGCAAGATGCTTTCCTGTCTCCCCTGGGGTGGGGAGCTCCGGTGCCCTTCCTTTCCTGCAGGGACATCCCACCCCTCCCAAGGCAGGAAGCAAGCAGTCATCTTGGCTTCTTGGTCCTCTGCAGAGTGAGATCCTCTCCTTCTCAATACCTGTTTTCCATCCGGCACACCTTGCCCCACCCTCACTGCCAGGAGCATCTCCCGGCTGCTGCTGGATGGGTTGCAGTTTGCTCTTCTGCCTTTGGGGAAGGAGGAGATTCTCATCCATGACTTTGACCTGCTTCTTCTGGCATGGATGAGGACTCTTTCCAGGCACCCCACATTCTTGGGCTTCTCTACTCTGGAGTTACGCTTCCTCCATGGGCGAACCCAAAGGCCACGGTGGTGTGTGACTTACTGGGACTTTATCCACCTTTAGTAAATATCCCGCCAAAGGATTCGTTTACTTTGTTAAAGTTTCTGCCGTTGATTCATAACTTGCAATGATTTATTCCATTTTCCCAGCCAAATGAAAATACTTTGATATCTTTTTCTTCCGTCCTTCCATTCCTCCAAAGTCAGCTGTGAAGGCAACTTCTCCTTTGACCGAAACGGGTCTCAGTGAGACAGGCAGGGCTGATTGGGGGGGGGGCTTGTTCCTGGGGACCCTTGTGGCCCAGTGCCAGGGATCAAAGCCCTGGATACAGATGTGGAGCTTCTGAGTCTGAAACACCCCCTAAAGTTGAGTCCTTGGAAAAAAGGCAGAGAAGAGCAACTAAAATGATGGAAGTTCTGGAGACTAAAACAGATGAAGAACGGTTGCAGGAATTGAGTTTGGCTCTTCTAGAGAAGAGAAGGACCAGGGGAGACAGGATAGCAGCCTTCCAATATCTCAGGCTGCCACAAAGAAGAGGGAGTCAAGCTATTCTCCAAAGCCACCAGAGGGCAAAACAAGAAGCAGTGGGTGGAAACTCATCCAGGAGAGAAGCAACTTAGAACTGAGGAGAAACTTCCTGCCAGTGAGGACAATTAAACAGAGGAACAGAGGTTGTGGGGGCTCCATCACTGAAGCTCTTCAAGGAGAGGCTGGGCAGCCACTTGCCTGAAATTCTACAGGCTCTCCTGCTGGAGTAGGGGGGCTGGAGTAGAAGACCTCCAAGGTCCCTTCCAGCTCTGTTCTGACTGATGGAGTTGTTGGCCTTCCTCTGCTCCTGGAGCCAGTGAGGGAGGCTTTCCCGCCTTCAGCCCCTCCTCCTCCTCCTGCTAAGGGTCTCTGCCTGAAGGAAGGAGGGGCTGCTGACTTGGCCAATGCTTTGCCCCAAACTCCAGCAGGGACAGGGGCCCCACCCAAGGCCTCCGGGTGGAGGAGGGATGACAGGAATCAAAGAGCAGATTTATATGCAAATTAAAAATTAAAAATATTTATTTTTATATATTTATAAATGCTATATTTTTATATTTTAGTTTATATATAAATAAAATATCTATTTTAAGCATTTGTTTCTAAATATCTACTTTATATATTTACTGAATTATTTGTATCCTGCCTTTATTATTGTTACTTTGTACAAAAAAACTCAAGCGGGTGAAGGAATCTAACCCACCTTCCTCCTCCTGTTCTCTTTCTCCCAACTCTGGCAAAACCGACGTCTCCCCCTTCTCCTCCCCTCCAACCCCTCCAGGACCCCCAGGCTTCTGCCAGCTGCCTCCAGACCACCAGAAATGCAGCAAGGAGTCCTCCCTGCGGGTCTTCTACAACGCCCAGGCGGGCCTGTGTCAAAAGTTTGTCCATGGAGGCTGCGAAAGCAACGGAAACAACTTCGCAACACAGCTGGAATGCCTGCAGGCCTGCGCCAGCCGTGGTGGGTAGCCTGGGCGGGGGAGGGGGGAGGCTCAGGGGCTCTGGGTCCTTTGACGGGCTCTTCATTCTTCATTCAAAGCTCTCTCCCAACAGGGAACACAATCAAAGAGAAATGGAACGGAACAGAACAGAATATAAAATGGAATGGAATGGAATGGAATGGAATGGAATGGAATAGGAATAGGATAGGAATAGGATAGGATAGGAATAGAATAGAATAGAATAGAATAGAATAGAATAGAATAGAATAGAATAGAATAGAATAGAATAGAATAGAATAGAATAGAATATAGGAATGGAATGGAATGGAATGGAGTAGGAATAGGAATAGGAATAGGAATAGGAATGGAATGGAATGGAATAGAATAGAATAGAATAGAATAGAATAGAATAGAATAGAATATAGGAATGGAATGGAATGGTATAGGAATAGGAATAGGAATGGAATGGAATGGAATGGAAAGGAATAGAATAGAATAGAATAGAATAGAATAGAATAGAATAGAATAGAATAGAATAGAATAGAATAGAATAGAATAGAATAGAATAGAATATTGGAATGGAATGGAATGGAATGGAATGGAATGGAATGGAATGGAATAGAATAGGAATAGGAATAGGAATAGGAATGAAATGGAAGGGAAGGGAAGGGAAAGGAATAGGAATAGGAATAGGAATAGGAATAGGAATAGGAATAGGAATAGGAATAGAATAGAATAGAATAGAATATAAAAATGGAATAGAATGGAATGGAATAGAATAGAATAGAATAGAATAGAATAGAAGAATAGAATAGAATGGAATGGAATGGAATGGAATGGAATGGAATGGAATGGAATGGAATAGAATAGAATAGAATATAGGAATGGAATGGAATGGAATGAATGGAATAGGAATAGGAATAGGAATAGGAATAGGAATAGGAATAGGAAGGGAAGGGAAGGGAAGGGAAGGGAAAGGAATAGGAATAGGAATAGGAATAGGAATAGAATAGAATAGAATAGAATAGAATAGAATAGAATAGAATAGAATAGAATAGAATATAGGAATGGAATGGAATAGGAATAGGAATAGGAATAGGAATAGGAATAGGAATAGGAATAGGAATAGGAATAGAATAGAATATAGGAATGGAATGGAATGGAATAGAATAGGAATAGAATAGGAATAGGAATAGGAATAGGAATAGGAATAGGAATAGGAATGGAAGGGAAGGGAAGGGAAGGGAAAGGAATAGGAATAGGAATAGGAATAGGAATAGGAATAGGAATAGGAATAGGAATAGGAATAGGAATAGGAATAGGAATAGGAATAGGAATAGGAATAGGAATAGGAATAGAATAGAATAGAATATAGGAATGGAATTGAATGGAATAGAATAGGAATAGAATAGGAATAGGAAAGGAATAGGAAAGGAATAGGAAAGGAAAGGAATAGAATAGAATAGAATAGAATAGAATAGAATAGAATAGAATAGAATAGAATAGAATAGAATAGAATAGAATAGAATATATGGGATGGGATGGGATGGGATGGGAACGGAACGGAACAGGAACAGGAACAGGAACAGGAACAGGAACAGGAACAAGAGTAGAGTAGAGTAGAGTAGAGTAGAATAGAATAGAATAGAATAGAATAGAATAGAATAGAATAGAATAGAATAGAATAGAATAGAATAGAATAGAATAGAATATATGGGATGGGATGGGATAGGAACGGAACGGAACAGGAACAGGAACAAGAGTAGAGTAGAGTAGAGTAGAGTAGAGTAGAGTAGAGTAGAATAGAATAGAATAGAATAGAATAGAATAGAATAGAATAGAATAGAATAGAATAGAATATATTGGATGGGATGGGATAGGAACGGAACGGAACAGGAACAGGAACAGGAACAAGAGTAGAGTAGAGTAGAGTAGAGTAGAATAGAATAGAATAGAATAGAATAGAATAGAATAGAATAGAATAGAATAGAATAGAATAGAATAGAATAGAATAGAATATATGGGATGGGATGGGATGGGATAGGAACGGAACGGAACAGGAACAGGAACAAGAGTAGAGTAGAGTAGAGTAGAGTAGAGTAGAGTAGAGTAGAGTAGAATAGAATAGAATAGAATAGAATAGAATAGAATAGAATAGAATAGAATAGAATAGAATATATGGGATGGGATGGGATAGGAACGGAACAGGAACAGGAACAGGAACAAGAGTAGAGTAGAGTAGAGTAGAGTAGAGTAGAGTAGAGTAGAGTAGAGTAGAGTAGAGTAGAGTAGAATAGAATAGAATAGAATAGAATAGAATAGAATAGAATAGGTTTATTGGCCAAATGTGATTTGACCTTCAAGGAATTCATCTCTGGGGCAGAAACTCGCAGAGTCCGTGTGAACAACGGAGTGAAAAGTCAGAGATCCTAAATCACAGCTGCAAACTTTAATCATAAGATCCGAGCAAGTGATAAATCCTGAGATACCAAGAAGAAAAGAGAGCAGGGAATGGATTTCAATCAGTTACAATTGTAGGTCAGATCCCACAGCTCCCTTTCACTAACACTGACAGTCACCACTTAAAGACCCTAACTGGGGCTGGCAACTCCGTCCTTAAGTGAAGCAGTCTCTAAGTGGGGAATCACTTGACCACCATTGTGCTTTCGGGCTGGAAAGAGACAAGTCCCACCCTTTGGGCTTCTGTTTCATCTCCTACCCACCACTCCCCTCCCCTTTGCAGGACCCCTGGGCCCCTTTTGTCCACGTCAGAGGAAACGGGACCCCAGGGCCTGAGAGGACCCAGAGGCAGAGCCACCCTGCGCAAACAACTGGGTCTCTTGAGATCTGAGCCTCAGTGGCCCAGTGGTTAGAGGGCAGGACTGCAGGCTCCTTCTGCTGACTGCCAGCTGCCTGCAGTTTGGCAGTTCGAATCCCACCAGGCTCCAGGTTGGCTCAGCCTCCCGTCCTTCCGAGGTGGGTCAAAGGAAGACCCAGTTTGTTGGGGGGCAAGAGGCTGACTCTGCAAAGCGCTTAGAGGAGCCTGGGAAAGCCCCGTGAAGCGCTATATCTCAGTCTAAGGGCCGTGGCTATTGTGCTCCCCGGGGACAATTCTCAGAGGTTAATTGCCTAGGAATCTGGCATTGCCACCACTCGCTGAATCAAGGGCTGGCGATTGACCAGCAATAATCATTGGCGAGAGGAGATTGGAGTGGGAGGGGGGTTGGGGGGGACGGAAGGGGCTTGAAGAACAGAAGCTCAGCATCTTCTGCCTCCCCCACAGATATCTGCCAGCTCCCCCGGGATCCTGGGGTGGGGGATGCCTACCGGACCCGCTTCTTCTACAACCCCGTCTCCAAGGCCTGCGAGAGCTTCATCTACAAGAGCAGCCGAGGAAACGCCAACAACTTCTGGGATCAGGAGACCTGCACCGAGTTCTGCGCCCCGAAAGGTAAGGCGGGAGGGGGACATCAACCCCCCCCCCTCCAAGGGTCTCTGCTCCCCAGCAGGAGCCGGGAAGGGAGTCCCGTCCCAGAGAAAGAGAAAGACGTGTCCGGCAGAGGGAAGAGGGCTCCACCTCCAGGGGTTTTCCGTCCTTCTCCCGAGCTCTTGCAGGGAGTGCTGGGTTCACAAGCACAACGGAGGCCCCAAATGCCTATGGCTAAGCGAGACAGTGGTTAAGTGAGTTCTACCCCATTTTGTGACCTTCCTCGCCACCGTTGTTAAGTGAATCCCTGGAGCTGTTCAGCTGGCAACACGGTTGTTAAGTGGATCTGGCTTCCCCAGTGGCTTTGCTTGTCGGAAGGGGATCCCTTGACCCCAGGACACAGCAACCGTCATAAATGCGAGTCAGTTGCTCCTGAATTTTGATCACATGACCCTGAGAATGCTGCAGCGGTCACAAGTGTGAACACTGGTCATAAGTCGCTTTTTTCAATCCTGTCCTAACTTCAAACGGTCCCTAAATGAACTGTTGTAAGCCAAGGACTCTCTCGGATGATTCCAGCCCTTCTTAGGGCATGGCCTTCAAGCACCCCTCCCTCATGAGGACTGGACACTTGGCCCGTTCCTGGGATCTGATCTACCTACAGAGTGGAAAGAACCAGCTGTGGCTTGGGAGAGCAGCTTCTCAGGCAGAAGAAAACATTTAAATTCCTTTCCTTCTGCCAACTGGAAAGGAATTGTAGCCTCACAGAAGGTGGCATGAATTAAGACTATTCTGGTGGCCAATAAGGGAGGCTGCAGGGGGGATCCCAGTGGTCAGCCTTGTTCCCACTCCCTGGGCTGGGAGACCGTGGGGGGGGGGGGCTAAGCCATGTCCAGCTGCCTCCCTTCCTCTGTCCCTCATCTCAGCAGTTTGTTCCTGGCCTGGGACTCTGCAGGTTCCCCCTGAAACAGCCACAGTTGGAATGATGCGTCCAGTTTTGGTCACCACACTATAAAAAGATGTGGAGACTCTAGAAAGAGGGCAGAGAAGAGCAACCAGGAGGATGAGGGGACTGGAGGCTCAAACATACGATGGACGGTTGCAGGAACTGGGCCTGGCTGGTCTATTTATTTTATTTTTTATTTTATCCAATTTATATCCCGCCCTTCTCCAAAAGGACCCAGGGCGGCGAGGGAAGTCTAGGGAAGAGAAGGACCAGGGGAGACAGGATAGCAGTCTTCCAGTAGTTGAGGGGCTGCCCCAGAGAGGAGGAAGGGGGTCAAGCTATTCTCCAAAGCCCCTGAAGGCCAGAGAAGGAAGAATGGATGGGAACTGACCAAGGAGAGATTCAACCTGGAAACAAGGAGGAATTTCCTGACAGGGAGAACCATCCACCCATGGAAGAGAAGTTGCCTTCAGAAGTTGTGGGAGCTTCATCCCTGGAAGCTTTCAAGAAGAGGCTGGACTTCCATCTGTCTGAAATGGTGGAGGGTCTCCTGCTTGGGCGGGGGGTTGGACTAGATGACCTCCGAGGTCCCTTCCAGCTCTGTTGTTCAGCTGCCCCCTTTCTTGCAGGACCACGGAGACGGTGTCCAAAGACCCCCAAAATTGGCATCTGTATTTCACAATGCCTAACCGATGACGACTGTCCAAAAGGGTTGTTATGCTGTGGAACCGGCTGTGGCACCGTCTGCAAAAGAGGAATCCCGGTGGTACGGCTCCCCTTTCAGGAGGGGGGGAGAATGTGGGAGTCCTTGAGGTCCTCTTTCCTGTCTCTCCCCTCCCCCCATGGCTGTCGAGCCCCCCCCCTTTTCCTGGGCTTCAGGAAACCGTCCCAGGAAGGACCTTCTGGGCATGGAAGGTTAGGGTTAGGGTTAGGAATTTTAGCAATCAGTTCTCTGATTGGTTGCTGGGTGGGCGTGGCTATAGGGGCGTGGCTTAGTCAGCTTCCTGCACCACGGTATGGGGGGGGCAAAAACGTCTCCCCCCCCCCGGGCTTTGGAGGTCCTTCGGAGACCAGTAATAGCCCCGTTTCTCGACTTCCGGAACTTCCACCCCCCCACCAGAGCCTCCGTGCAGGCCCTGCCCTTATCTGGCACCCACAAGGGGCCACGTGGAGTCTCTGGGGAGGGGAGGGGAGGCGAGGGGTGGGCGGGGCCAGCCAGTCCTTGCAACTATCAGTTGGGCGAACCAGATTAAAATTAACATCCGGTTTGCCCGAACCCATCCCAACCGGCTGAATCCCAGCCCTGACTGTGAAGGCCCTTATGGCGGTGGTGAAATTCAATTTTCTTTTACGACTGGTTCTGTGGGCGTGGCTTGGTGGGCCTGCCACTCGGTCAAGCTCAGGCCCTGTGATCTGGGAGGGGGGAACCAGGCTCTTCCCTTCCCTGGGAGGGTGTGTGTGTCTCTGCTGCTTCCCAAGGTGACTCTCTCTCTCCTTTCCTTCGACAGGAGCGCTGATCCTCTCCCAGGTTCGGCTCTGAATCCAACCCAAAGTGAAGACCTAGCTATGCTGAAAGCCTTCCTCCTCCTCCTCCTCCTCCTCCTCCTCCCTCCCTCCCTCCCTCCTTGCACTTCCTCCTCCTTATCTGCCCCTCCGTCCTTGCTCATCCTCCTCCATCCTCCATCCTTCTCTTCCCTCCTTCTTCTCCTCCTCTTCCTCCCTCCCTCCTTGCTCCTTTTCTCCTCCCTCCCTCCCTTTCTTACTACTACTATTACTCACTCACTCCCTTTCTTCTCCCCTCCCTCCTTCTCCTACTCTTCCTCTCACTCACTCCTTGCTCCTCCTCCCCCCTCCCTCCTTGCTCTTCCTCCTACTTATCTGCCCCTCCCTCCTTGCTCTTCCTCCTCCATCCTCCATCCTTCTCTTCCCTCCTTCTTCTCCTCCCTCCCTCCTTTTCTCACTCCTCCTCCTCCCTCCCTCCCTCCTCCATCTGAGGGGGTTCTTCCTTCCTCCTCATCTTCTCCCCCACTTCTGATGCAGATAACCCCACCACCCATCAATAAAAGATCTTTCCCTCTCACTCAAATCCCCTGCATGGTTTCATTTTGCGTCTTTGTATCCTCGATCTGGACCGTCTGTCTCGGGGGGCAGCATCCTCACTCTCCACGAGGCTCCCCTGGATTGAATCTCACCATCCCTGCCACCAGCCCCCACCACCACCACCTTCCCTCTGGCCACTGGAGGGTTTCAAGCAAAGGTTGGCGGCCACTGCCCTGAGGATCTCTGTCCTGGGCCGGGGTTGGACTAGAAGACCTCCTGGGTCCCTCCCAACCCAAGGATTCTCTGAGCCTCTTCAGAGAGGTGGGTGATTTGGGGATTTCTCCGGATTGGATAAGGGCACAATTGACCCCTGGGGGAAGAAGAGGAAGGGCCGGAGTCTGGACTCTGCCTCCTGACCCACGGAGTCTCAGCCCAGGGGTTTCACCCCACTTTTGTCTCCCTTCCTCCCAAGGGTGCAAAAGAGCAGGGGGAGGGGGAGGGAAATGCTGCCTTCCATGAACTTGTGGAAGAAGGGGGGCTAAGAGAGGGTCTGCCGGAAATCCTGGCTGTCCATCTGCCCCTCCTCAGAATAATTGAATGGTGATTCTTTCTTCCCCCTTATGAAAAGGATGAGGATGGTTATCACTTCAGCAACTTTTAAGACTACTTCAGAATCAGAATAGAGCTGAAAGGGGCCTTGGAGGTCTTCTAGTCCAGCCCCCTGCTCAGGCAACCCTAAACCAATGTGGGCAACTGGCTGTCCAGCCTCATCTTGAAAACCTCCATTGATGGAGAACCCACAACTTCCGAAGACAAGGTTGATTGCCAGGAAATCTCTTCTCTCCCTGATTAGTTTCCATCCGCCGCTTCTTGTCCTGCCTAGAGGGGCTTTGGGAAATAGGTTGACACCCCCCACCCCGCTCTTCTTTGGGGAAACCCCCTATCATGTCATGTCCTCTTGCTCCTCCTCCCTCCTTCCCCCTTCCTCCTCCCTCCGCCTCCAATTAACCAGTGGAATGGCTTGCCCCCAGAGGTTATGGGTCGGTGGTGGGATTAAAAAGAATTACTACCTGTTCTGTGGGCGTGGCTTGGTGGGCGTGGCTTGGTGGGCGTGGCAGGGGAAGGATACTGCAAAATCCCCATTTCCTCCCCATCAGCTGGGACTGGGGAGGCAGAGAATAGAGGGGGAGGGGCAGCCAGAGGTGGTATTTGCCGGTTCTCCGAACTACTCAAAATTTCCACTACTGGTTCTCCAGAACCGGTCAGAACCAGCTGAATCCCACCTCTGTTATGGGAGCTTCATCACTGGAAGCTTTCAAGAAAACAGCCACTCGCCCAGAATGGTCTCCTGTTTGAGCAGGAGGTTGGACTAGAAGACCTCCCAGGTCCCTTCCATCCTGTTGTTCTTCCTTATCCCTCCTGCCTCCTGCCTCCTCCTCACCCCCTGCTCCTACAGGACTGCTGGAATGGAGTCCCTCTGGCTCCTTCTCGCTAGTCCCCCAATCGGCTGAGCCAACACGAAAGAAACTCTCCCACACTTCAGACCCTTCAGTGAAGTTCAGTGCCTTTAATGTCTTCGTTCATTATGTACAAGCAGAGCCCTAGAGTGGAACGGTTGGGGTTGGGGTGGGTGGGTGGTTCATTCATCCATTCATTCATCCATTCATTCCTCCATCCATCCATCCATTCATGCATCCATTCATTCATTCATTCATTCATCAGCCTTCTATCCCAGGTCTCCTCCAGGACAGCATGCATGGAGACACACACACACACACACACCTGTGCCCCATCCTTTCCCCACCCCTCTGCCCTGCGAGGCACAGTGGGCTGGTGAAAAGTGACCGGTGGAGTGTGCAGGAGGGGGTCTCCGGCTTCCAGCCCACCCTTCAGCCATTGCCTGCATGACGTCCTCCGATTCAGGGCTGCCTGAGTCAGGGTGGGGCCATTTTGTGCCTGGGCTGACCCAGGGCTACCCCCCCCCCATCCCCCAGCTCTCCCTCCTCTGAAGGTGGAAGCCCTGGCCCCCATTGTAGCCAAGCCGGTCCCCAAGGGCCCCCTCTATCCCCCTTTCTCTTGAGACCCTCCCCCTGCCCTTCCTGGGGGCGAGGCAAATGGAGCGTGAGTGCGAGGGAGCCCCCTCTGGCCAGAATGACCAGGACTGACGGTCCCTTCGTCCAATCCGCAGGGAGGGGAAACAGGACCAGCCTATCTCAACGCCTGCAGGAGGGGCCTCGCCTGAGGAGGAGGAGGAGGGGAGCAGCCAAGGGGCAGGCCAACCAGGACCAGCCCAGGGAGTGGGAGGGGGGTCCTTTGGGGGCAACTGCACAGACACACAGGGCAGGGTGTTTGGAGGGGCACAAAGGGGGTGCAGGCAAGGCAGCTTCAACCCATCTTCCCATCTCGGTGGCAGAGTCAGGGGCTCCGGGAAAGCAGCTGCGTCGGGGGTCCAATGTGGTGGTTCTGCCGTCTCTGCTCCAGCCAACGGTCAGGCGCTCCCTGGAAACGGACGGACGGTGGGTCAGGCTAAGGGGGCAATGGAGACAAGCCCGGACATTGGCCATGAGTCATCAAGTAACACAGGGATGTGACATGCTAGTGGAGACAGTCAGCGCCCACCCCTCTCCTAGAAGAGTGAAATGTTTTGAGGAAGATTTAACAAGGCAGGATAAAATATTTCCCCTAAAGGAGAAATGGAAACCTTAAGGGAGACAGAAACTCAGAGCTTCAGCAGATACTTGGGGCCCATTGAGAAGGACTGGGCCAGCCTATCTACAAGACAAAAGACCTTCAGCTCCAGGGTGGTGGGATTAAGACAGGACCCTCCAGGGCACCAGAGGATTAACCCTCTAAGACACAGAGCTCACTGCGTTGCACAATCTCCTAAGGACATCGCATCGCCCTCCAAACTTCAACCAAACGTAGCTCAGACAAACATGACCCCTACATGGGAGTCTGACGACAGCCAATAGAGTACATGTTCTTGCACAGGAACAGGAAGCTCAAGTGCCACGTCCAAGAGAAAGTATAAATACCCCCCCAACACACACACATACACACATTCTCAACTCCGTGTGGTCAGGTGCCCAGGACCTCCAACCCCTGTGCTTCTGCTTCATCATTAAACCATCTTTCCAATCAGCCTCCAGCTGTAAATGAACTAGGTGGATATTTCTTCCCTCACTTAAAATAGCAGTGAAAACTCTAAACTAGAGATGTCCAATCTTGGCCATTTTAAAATTTGTGGACTTCAACTCCCAGAATTCCCCAGCCAGAAAAAGAAATTCCAAAATTCAGGAAGTTGAAAGTATTCCAAACCATCCACATCATCACCAACCGAGAGGTGCCTCCAAAAGGGAGGGCCGAGAAGATCTTGAGGGCCATCGCTGGTCCTCTGCTAGGCCCATGAGAAGTGTCTTCTGGATCCTCCTCAGAGTGGCTTTCGGCTGGCCAGAGGTTACCACTCACCTTTGGTGGACCTGCAGGTTGTGAGACACTCGTCTTGGGAGTCGAAATTGTTCTTGTTGCCCCCACAGCCGCCATAGATGAACCGCTCGCAGGTCTGCGTGGAAGCATTGTAGAAGAAGCGTGGGAACATCGCCTTGCAGAAGCCGCAGACGGAGGGCAGCTGGCAAACATCTGCATCAGCCAGAAAGACACAAGGTGAGACAGGAGACCAAGGGAAATGGTCTCTAGAAGTCCTCGAAGGAGGAGAAATAGTCCTGGAAATTTCCCTGCATGGAATCTGCAGTGAGTTACAGGACATATTTAAAAAAAGAACTTCAAAGGCACCAGAGAGCATTTCAGGCAGGCTGTGGCGCCACCTCCAGGCCAATCCCATTGTGATTCAATTGAACTGAATATTTTATTTGACCAAATGAGATTAGACATAGAAGGAAAATGTCTCCCAGGAAGAAGCAGTGGTGGGATTCAGCCAGTTCGCACCTATTCAGGAGAACCGGTTGTTAACTTTCTAAGCAGTTCGGAGAATCAGTTGTTGGAAGAAATCTCATTTTGTTTTTTCCCACTTTACAGGTCTAATCCTGTAAATCAGGGGTCCCCAACCTTTGCAACTTTAAGTCTGAAGGACTGCAGCTCCCAGGATTCTCCAGCCAGCAAAGCTTATTATGTATACACCCACACAGCAAAGCTGGCTGGAGAAGTCTGGGAGCTGAAGTCCTTCAGCCTTAAAGCTGCAAAGGTTGGGGACCCCTGCTGTAAAGGAGGCATGAAGGAGACATTCTGGTGTTGTTTCTAGCCTCATCTTTATTGCCCTGCTTACAGAAACTGCCTCTCCGCTTAATCCTTATTCCATTGCAACAGCTAAAGTGAAGCGCCCATCGACCTGAGCGACGTTGAGTTGGCCACGCCCACCTAGTCACATGACCACTGAGCCACCCCCCTACCCAGCTGGTCATTAGGGCAGAGAACCGGTTGTTAAATGATTTGAATCCTACAACTGCCTCAGTGGACAGGGAAAGCAATTCATCCAGGAGAGAAGCAACCTGGAACGAAGGAGAAAGTTCCTGACAGTGAGGACAATCAGCCACTGGAACAGAAGTTGCCTCCAGAAGTTGTGGGGCTCCATTACTGTAGGTTCTCAAGAAGAGACTGGACAGCCAGCTGTCCAAAGTGGCATAGGGTCTCCTGCTTGGACTAGCAGACCTCCAAGGCCCCTTTCAGCTGATTCTGAAATATTCTTAAAAGTTGCTAAAGAGTAGTAATCATCACCATCATCATCATCATCATCAGAAGGGGTAAGAAAGAATTCATGTCATCAGCTGGACACCCACCTTCTCAGAAAGGTTTGGGGAGGTGAGACGCTTTGCAGGAGAAGGTTTGGCTGTCCCCAGCCCGTCGTAGGAGGTATCTGGGGGCTGCATTGCCCTCCCTTGTACAAAGCCAGGCGTATCCTTTGGGTGCCTTCCCAGGATGTCAGGTCTCCCAGGAACCAAGCAAGATGCGTGGAGTTGCTTCCCAGTCGTTTCCTTTATGGTTCCTCCCCTACAGACAGAATCTTGCCAGGCTGAAGGTTGCAATTTGCCTGTTATAAATAGTTCTCCGAGATTCTCTAGAGAGGAGCCGTCTTCACTCCCTCCCTCCCAACCAAACTACCTGCTGCCTCTTTGCTCTCTGGAATGCAGCTTCTCCCTCCTGGAATCCAGGCTACATTCCACACCACACATCTGCCCTCTACTTGCTTGGCAGACTCCCTAGCACTTGGCCGGGGGCCCCGGGGCCCCACCTTTCAGGGGCCCATCACACCGTTGGGGAAATCAGTGCCTGGGACTCCCCAACACATTCCCACTCCAGAGTTAGCAGTGCCTGGTCAGATGTTGGACCAGAGGCAACCCATAATGTCCGTGAAGCCACACACGGGGAATGTACGCTGCAGTGCCTTTCCACCCCACAGCCTCCAAGGGGCTCTGTGGGCCCCAGACCTATGCCATTCCAGGCAAATGGCTGTCCAGTCTCTTCTTGCTTCTTGTCCTGCCTTCTGGCGCTTTGGAGAAGAGGTTGGCCCCCTCTTCTTTGGGGCAGCCCCTCCAATACTGGGAGACTCTCATCAAGCCACCCCTAATCCTTCTCTTCCTTGGGCTAAATATTGGAATGGAATGGAATGTTTATTTGTATACCGCTCCCTCTCCCCGAAGGGACTCGGGGCGGTG
Organism: Rhabdophis nuchalis; assembly: GCA_039707465.1. Classification (NCBI taxonomy): domain Eukaryota; kingdom Metazoa; phylum Chordata; class Lepidosauria; order Squamata; family Natricidae; genus Rhabdophis; species Rhabdophis nuchalis. The sequence continues at coordinate 730,718 of CM077644.1, read as the reverse complement.
CACAGGGAATATAAATCATAAAACATACAACAATATAAATATCTAAAATTAAATTAAATTACAATGACCCTGCACTAAAACCTAAAAAACCTAAAACCCTAAACCCTTAAAAACCTAATTAAAAATTTAAATGTACAAATGTCCCCTTCCTTGCAACCATTCCTCTTGTTTTAGCCTCCAGGCCCCTTCTCATGTTTGCAGTGATAAGTGTGGGGTTTATACAGAATACAGAATAACAGGGTTCAAAGGGACCTTGGAGGTCTTCTAGTCTATCCCCTGCTCAAGCAGGAGATCCTATACCATTCCAGACAGGGGGCTGTCCAGTCTCTTCTTAAAAACCTCCAGGGATGCAGTGCCCACGATTTCTGGAGGCAACTGCTGTTCCACTGGTAAATTTCTCCTTAATTCCAGCTTGCTTCTCTCCTTGATTTATTTCCATCCATTGCTTCTTGTACCTGCCCTCTGGTGCTTTGGGGAATAATTGGGCCCCCCTCTTCTTTAGGGCAGCCCCTCAGATATTGGATGACTGCTATCATTTCCTCCCCTGGTCCTCCTTTTCTCTAGGCTCTCAGAGGCAGAGCGGGAAAGAGGAAGGAGGGAGGGAACGAGCAAGGGAGGGAGGAACAATTCCATAGAGCCTCCAGGCAAAGCAGGAAGCCAGGCAGGCTGGGTGGCTCCCTGGGGCGTGGGGGGAGGCCGGGACGAGTGAAACCTCCAGAGCTCTGCGTCACCCCCCTCCCTCCCCCGAGGAATGCCACACTGGCCACGTGCCTCTGCTTAGTCAACAGCCCCACCCTGCCCAGGATGACACATCAGGGAGATTCCCTTCCAGCACTAAGCCCAGAAACTGGAAGAAATGCCAGGCATGCAAGAGAGAAGGGTGGTGGGGCAGGTATCGGCATTCTCGCCCCCTGCCCAAAGAGGCAAATCCTCCCTCCTTCCCTCCCTCCCTCCATGCTCCCCCTTCAGCCTAAGGCTGGCGAGGAAGTTGCCATGAGTTGGAGGGGGGGTTGGATTTCAAGCCCTGAAAAGGGAGGGTGTCACGCCTGCAGCCACCTTCCTTTTGGGTCTCTGGCCTGCCACACTTTCTATTATACTCTGCATTTTCTATGGTGGGAAAATGGGAGCGAGTTAGATGATAGGCAGCCATAACAACATTCTTTCTAGAAAGCCAAGGTCATCCTTGGTCTCTGTACCTCTGCACCTGACTGGAACTGGAGGGAGGAAGCTGCCTGCGTGGCAGTGGGAGATGGGACCATGGGATGGACTGGTGGGTGTGGGGGAGGGGGGGGAAAGATCTTGAAGTTTCAACTGGGGGGGGGAAACCGGGAAGCTTCCAGATTTGGGTGTTTCCAGATGTGCCCACATGGCTCCCTTCATCAATGGGAACTTTGAGGAATCCTTTGCCTGGGACTCTGATTGACTTCTGGGTGCCATCTGGAGCCCTGACCCTGGGGTTTCTGTGCGGGGGGGGTGTCTGGCACTGGGTACAGTTCCACAGTTGCAGGATTGCCCCCCGGTTAGGGCTTCTTGAAAAGGCAACTGGACTTTCTTGAGGTTTTGGCTTTCCTTGAAAAAACCTTTTGTTTTTCATCCTAGAATCTGGAGGCTTTTCAAGAGAGGCTGGACAGAAAAGGCTCTTGAGCAGGAGGTTGGGTAAAACAGCCGTCCCCAACCTTTGGGGCTTGACAGACTGGAGGGGGGGGGAATGGAAACGGGGCCATGTGAGCAACGGGCCAGAGCACATAGGCACACACACTGCCCTGACACAACTGCGAGGCGGGCACACTCATGCGGAAGGCCCCGCCAGGCTGCCGCTTGGGCAAGTTGAGCTGTGTGTGGAGGGGGCTCTCCAGCCAGCCACTCCCAGAGCCCGATTTCAAATAGAGCCCCCACCCAGGAGTGGGCCACATCCAGGGAGGGCTGGACTAGAAGACCTCCAAGCTCCCCTCTCCCTCTGTTATTCGGTTAAGAAGCTTCTCCGATTCTAACCTGAGAATTCTCCAAAGAAGCTTCTTAGATTGTTTTCATTGGATTTTAATGGGTAAGAGTTTTGAGGATTTTAGCACAGGGTATTGCATTTAATTGGTTTTTAGTATTTATTATTGTCGTTTTATATTTCTATTTTAATTTCCTGAGTCCCTTTGGGGAGAGAGGCGCGGTTATACAAATTTAATAAAATAAATAAATAAATAAATAAGCGAAACGTATTCCGGGGGGGGGGGGGGGGAAACCCAGAATGTCCCGTTGCCTTTTGTAAAAATCGCCTTTGGGGCAGCCATTGACCTGGAGGATGGAGAATCTCCCTAGACCAGGGGTGGGCAAACTTTGCAACTTTAAGTCTGAAGGACGTCAGCTCCCAGAATTCTCCAGCCAGCTTTGCTATGTGGGTGTATACATAATAAGCTTTGCTGGCTGGAGAATTCTGGGAGCTGAAGTCCTTCAGACTTAAAGTTGCAAAGTTTGCCCACCCCTGGTCTAGACGTTTACTCGGAGCCCTTGCAGATGGGAACGGGGAATCCAGGGGGACCCTCCAAAGGGCAGCAGAATCAGACAGGAATTGAGGGGGGAGAGGAAGAGATCCATCCGAGCAAAGGGGCCTGGGAGGTCCCAACATCTAAGCTTTGAGGAGGGTCTCCTAGGAGGAGCTGAGGAGCCCCATGGCTGCCTTCTTCTGCCTGGAGACAGCAGGGCCAGAGTAGAGTCCTCCAATGCTTCCAATTAGCAGCTGGCTGAGTCTGCTAAGGATTGCAGAAAGGAGCCTGGGAAGCTCGCGGAAAAACGAAGACATGGGACGCCAATGGAGACCCAAATCTCTGTTGCTGAAATGTTAAGTGCCCCGTCTTACGGCCTTTCTAGAGACGGTTGTTAAGCGAATGGCTGAAGCTTATGAAGTTAGTAACACGGAGGTTAAGGGAACGTGGCTTCCCCATTGACTGTGGTGGCCGGGGGGGGTCGCCAGAGGGGATCATGTGACCCTGGGACACTGCGACCGTCGTACATTTGAGCCCAGTGCCGAAGGTCCAACTTTGATCCTGTGACCTGCAACGGTCACAAGTGTAAAAACTGGTCATAAGTCACTTTTTTCCCAATGCGGTGACAGCAGTCACTAAAGGAACTCTTGCTTCATTCCTGTCTGCTTTGGCTTGGAGTGGGCCAGGCCCAGCCCACCAGGAGGGGAGCATGGGCCAAAGGCAGCCGTGAGGCTCCCCCAGGGGGATTTGGCCCCTAGTCCCTCCTCTTCCCACAGGCCCAGGCCTCTTCCTCCCGTCCCCCTGGGGCCCCCTCTGGCAGGCTCCCTGCTTCTTCCTGGTCTCTGGCCAGCCAGATGGATGGAGGAGATGTTGGGGTAGCTGGAGGCAGATTTCCATTCGTCTGGGGCCACCAAGTTTCCACCCTTGCCAATTGCTGCAAGAGGGAAGCCCACGCACTCCCGCCCTGCTCAAGCAAGGCCCCTGGATCAGTTTGGCTGTGCTGAGGGCCGGGTGGAAGATGGGGCCCCTGAAGCCTCTTGCAAACCCTCGGGACACTCCCGGAAGCCCCACGGAAGGCCTCTCCCTTCCTTCCCCAGCCTTCAGCCCCCAAAGGAGCAGAGGTTCACTCCCAGGCTGACATCAGGCCAACAATCAAGAGGTCATCAATGCCCCAATCAAGGAAGGGCCAAGCAAGCCAACTACCCAAACAAAGAGCCTCTAAGAGCACCGCAGGGCAAGCTACGAGGCTGTAAACTGAAAGCAGAACTCACTCTTCACTAGCCCTGATGGTGTTCCCTAGTTGGGTCATGAAACGTCTGCAAGGAAACAACTCAGCTGAGAGAGCGCCAAGGACCCCCCCGCCCCCACCCCCATTTCTTCTTCTAAAATGGAATGGGCTGAGCGGAAGAGCCCTCCGGGGGTCTCCTGGCTGGGGGGTCTTCAAGGCCCCTGAGGCTGGGGAGGGGGCTTCCCTCCTTGACAGATAAAGGGCAGACTGAGAGAGCAACTCACCCACAATGGCTTCCTGGCAGACGTAGCCACAGTCTCCCGGGCAGCATTTCTGGGTGCCCGGGCACTGGTCATCCCCGGCACAGGTGTGGCAGGAGGCGTTCTTCTGGCAGGCCCTGCAGTCCTGGGTGTCGAAGACGTCTCCCATGGGGGGCACGTGGTAGCAGTAGCCCTCCTTCGCTGCAAAGGACGGAGGAGAAGTGAAGCCGAGGGCGAGAGCAGTGGGGGGAGGGGGCTCCATTTGGGGGAGGAGAGACCCTGGGGGCTCATTCCCCTTTGGAAGTGTTTGGGGCAGGCCTCCTTCCCTTCCGCCCAGCTCTCTCCCGCCTGTGGGCAACGAGAAGGCAGAGCCTGTCTATCCAGGATCAGTCAGTTGAGTTGGGACCGATGGACAGATGCATGGATGGATGCATGGACAGATGGACGGACTGATGGATCACTTGGTGGGTGGGTGGGTGGGTGTTTGTTCTGCCATCAAGTCTTTGTCGAATGTTAGCAGCTACGCAGATAGCTGAATGCGGAGCCTGCCCTAAAACTTCTGAGTAGGCGGCTGAATATTTGGGTGAAGGCTCCTGGGGGGGGTCTCTAGAAAGGTTCTCGAGGGTCCCGGATTTCAACCCCCTGCCCCAAGTCTTCCGCTAACTCATAGGGCTGTTTATTTATTTATTTTATTAAATTTATACCCCGCCCTTCTCCAAACGGACCCAGGGAGGGCGGGGTTGGGAGAGAATGAAGGAGGAAGGAGGGGGAAGGGGATCCTCCCACTCTTGAACCCAGAAGGAGGGGAGGATTCCACAGACCGAGTTGCTGTAGGAGACAAATGGGCAGTTTCCAAATATACTATATAAAATACCTCTCTCTCCCCCAACTCTCTATCTATCTGTATCTATTATCATGATAGATCTATCTATCTATCTATCTATCTATCTATCTATCTATCTATCTATCTATCTATCTATCTATCTATCTATCTATCTATTATCTATATCTCCATCTATCTATATCTATCTATCTATCTATCTATCTATCTATCTATCTATCTATCTATCTATCTATCTATCTATATCTCTATCTATCTATATCTATCTATCTATCATTTATCTATAATCTACAGTATCTATCTCTATCTATCTATCTCTATATCAACTGCACCCTTGAGTAGCATCTAGTATTGCTAGAATGAACCATGTCCAAAAAATAGAGAAATAATCTCTGCCCACCACAAAAGTCCAGGGCGAAGAGAAAGAATTGAGGTTTAGTCAAAAAGTCACACACACACACACAACAGGCTCAGCTTTCAATGCCCCATCATGGTTGCCATCCTAAAGGGCCCCCCTTTGGGGGAAAAAGGCCCACCCAAAGGCCGATTCTTCCATTCCAGGAGAACTCCGGTATTCCCCCCACCCCTGCCCAGGAAGGAGGGGAGCCTCCAACTCTCAGGGACTTTGGGGGCCTGGGGACCCCCACAAGGGCTCCCTCCCCACGTAGCCAATTCCAGGCACGGCAGGTGGGATCCAGGGGAGAGTCTAAGGCTGCCGGACTTGGATCCCCTGCTGTTCTGCAGGTGCCCCTTTTTTTAAAAAGAGTTTTATTATCTTTCAATTCCAAAAGCAAACCGTCCATTGGTTCCTTAAGGACTGTGCCATTGCCTACAAACCTCTCTCTGCAACGTTGTTCCTCTTCATCTTTCACGCTCATCTTAACATTATTTCCCTAAGTTTAGTGTTATAATATATTGAGCATTTGAACGTTACGGAACTCTCCGTTTTTCTTCTTACTATCTTCTAGGAATATATCAACATTAAACTTCATTATTCTCATCATGCACACACTAACCCAGGGATGTCCAAACTTGGGAACTTTAAGACTTGTGGACTTCAACTCCAAAAATTCCCCAGCCAGCATAGCTGTGGACTTCCCAATTCTGGGAGTTGAAGTCCACAAGTCTTAAAGTTCCCAAGTTTGGACATCCCTGCACTAACCGTTTTATATCTTTAAGCGTATGCTCTGCTTACTTTTTAGCTTTCTTCATTTCCAAACTCTTTTTCTCTCTCCAACCATTGGTAAAAGACTTCCCAAATCATACAACATTCAGGTTCCTCTTTCTCCTTCATTGCTCATGTTAATCTGCTCATTTCTGCACATTCTAATGTTTCCTGCAGGTGTCCTGAGCACCTGGAAGCCCAGCTACAAAGCAGGACCTTTGGGGCTGCCGAAGGAGATGCAGCCGGAAGCAGTGCACTGTGGGGGGGGGGGTGAACTCCCGTTCGGAGACGAGCTCCTCTTTCCTGCACTCACCTTGGTCCTCTTTGCCGGCCAAGGAGGCCCCCTGGGCGCCCAGGACAAGCAGAGCGAGGGGAAGGAGGAGCCCCTGGGCCTTCATGCTGCTGCTGGAGCTGCTTCTTCTGCCTCTGAGCCCCACAGCCCAGCCAGGCTGGATTTAAAGAGCCCGACAGGTGGGGCTGCCTGCATGCCGACTCTGACAGGAGCCCCTCCCAGCAGCCGTCTGGATTCCCCATGAAGCCCTGCCCAGACAGGTTCCCCGAGCCTGGAGGAGGAGGAGGAGGAGGAGGAGGAGGAGGAGGCGGCGCTGGGAGGCTCCCACACGTTGGCAGCCAGCTTGGCTGGAGGTGAGGTGCAGGCCAAGCAGGGGTGTGTCCAAGCCAGGTGGACCTGTGCCTCAACCCTTCCGTGGGACCCTGCGTGGAATTGGCTTGGAGGTCAGAAAGGGCAGCCAGGTGGCCTCTTGAGCACCAGGAGAAACCCAACTGGTGCAGGGGAGCTAAAGATGGCAGCCCACCTGAGTCCTTCTCCTACAGGGAGAACCTCCATGGCCACCTTCAGCCCATCTTCTCTGTCAACCTCCTGCTGGGAGAAACGTCCCTCTGGGTTCAGCTCCAAGTGGGGGGAAAAGACACTGGAAATATTGGAGGCTGCTGGGAAAGATGGTTTAATGGTGGACAGGATCATATGAAAGGAAGGAAGGAAGGAAGGAAGGAAGGAAGGAAGGAAGGAAGGAAGGAAGGAAGGAAGGAAGGAAGGAAGGAAGGAAGGAAGGAAGGAAGGAAGGAAGGAAATGTTGGAAGAAACGTCCCTCTGGGTTCAGCTCCAAGTGGGGGGGAAAGACACTGGAAATATTGGAGGCTGCTGGGAAAGATGGTTTAATGGTGGACAGGATCATATGAAAGGAAGGAAGGAAGGAAGGAAGGAAGGAAGGAAGGAAGGAAGGAAGGAAGGAAGGAAGGAAGGAAGGAAGGAAGGAAGGAAGGAAGGAAGGAAGGAAGGAAGGAAATGTTGGAAGAAACGTCCCTCTGGGTTTAGCTCCAAGTGGGGGGGAAAGACACTGGAAATATTGGAGGCTGCTGGGAAAGATGGTTTAATGGTGGACAGGATCATATGAAAGGAAGGAAGGAAGGAAGGAAGGAAGGAAGGAAGGAAGGAAGGAAGGAAGGAAGGAAGGAAGGAAGGAAGGAAATGTTGGAAGAAACGTCCCTCTGGGTTCAGCTCCAAGTGGGGGGGAAAGACACTGGAAATATTGGAGGCTGCTGGGAAAGATGGTTTAATGGTGGACAGGATCATATGAAAGGAAGGAAGGAAGGAAGGAAGGAAGGAAGGAAGGAAGGAAGGAAGGAAGGAAGGAAGGAAGGAAGGAAGGAAGGAAATGTTGGAAGAAACATCCTTCTGGGTTCAGCTCCAAGTGGGGGGAAAGGAGGCTGCTGGGAAAGATGGTTTAATGGTGGGCAGGACCCCATGGCTTGAGCTCCTGAGCAGAAAAAGAGGATCAGACGCTTCCAGATGTTGGGTGAAGAAGAAAAGAGAAGCAGAGGTGCTGAAAGTCCCTGTTTTATGCCCTCTCTGGCCTTTGATCTTGATCTTGTCTTCTGATTGGCTGTCAGGCTCCCATGGGGGTCATGCAGGGCCAACTCTCTAGGCTGGGCTTTGAGTCCAAGCTTGGCTGAGCAGGGCTTCTTCCCATGTGTGGTGAGGTGGGTAAAGGGCTATAATACTATCATGCCTTCATCCCATCACCCTGGCGCTGAAGGGTGGAGATCTTTGCTATGTAGAATGGACTGGCTCAGACCCTTTAATGGCCCACTGACAAAGGTGGGGGCTCTTAGGAGTGAGCCTGTTTCCTGCCTCCAAACACGTTTCTCTCTTTCTGATCCAGGGAAATTATAATATTCTGCCTTTTCAATATTTCCCAGGATGTTTCATTCTTCTAGGAGAGGGCTGGGTGCTAATTTCCTCCACTAGCCACCCTCAGGGCTCCAGGGCTCTGCCAGGGCCAGTGGCTGCATCTGGAGTGGAAGACTGCCCACTTCCTCCTTGACACCAGCTGGGAGTCAACAGGAAGGAGGCAAGTCTTGATGACTTCCAAGATCTTCTCCAATTGGTTGGCCCACACAAAGGCAGCCACCAAGGAGGCCAAATTACCTTTGGGCTTCCTGGTGCCGTCCCCGTTTCCACCTCCTCCAGTCTGCAGGATTCATGGGTTGCCACCTGCCGCCTCCTCCCCTGGAATCCAACCTGCCCATTCCAGCCCCTGCTACGCTCTCAGGTGCGCCCCGTGGCCCCTCGGGCCCCTCTCCATGAGCCGCCTGAGGAACAGGCTCAAGTCCCCACGGGGCTCACTCTTCCAAGCCGTCCGTCTGGTTTGGGTCCTCAGGCACCCAGGCGGTCCTCAACTTATGACCACGGCTGAGCACGCAATTTCTGTTGCTTAATGAGACGGTTGTTAAGAGAATGTTTCCCCATTTTATGACCTCTCTTGCCAGAGTTGTTAAGTGAGTAATGTGGTTATTAAGTGAATCTGGCTTCCCTTGTCTGAAGGTCGTAACAGGGGATCACGTGACCCTGGGACACTGAAACCGTCATAAATAGGAACCAGTTGACAAGCATGTTGATCACTTGACCATGGGGATACGGTGACGGTCGTAAGTGTGAAAACGGTCATAAATCACTTTTGTCAGTGCCGTTGTAACTTCAAATGGTCACTAAATGGACTGTTGTAAGTCGAGGTCTACCTGTAGAACAAGGTAGAGACTACGACAGGCAGCGCCTGGAAAATTACTCCGAGGCCATCCGCCCAATGGCAACTCTCCCCCCAGAGCTCAAGCTGTGAACAGGACGCATGGATGGATGGCCAAGGAAGGAAGGAAGGAAGGAAGGAAGGAAGGAAGGAAGGAAGGAAGGAAGGAAGGAAGGAAGGAAGGAAGGAAGGAATCACAAATGGATGGATGGATGGATGGCCAATGAAGGGACGAAGGAATGAATGAATGACAAATGGATGGATGGCCAAGGAAGGAAGGAATGACAAATGGATGGATGGATGGATGGATGGCCAATGAATGAATGAATGAATGAATGAATGAATGAATGAATGAATGAATGAATGAATGAATGAATGAATGAATGAATTTCTGTTCATGGTTGTGCAGGCTGGAGGCCAACCACCTGGGCACCAGGCAGGTGGATACCCAACTGTTAGGATTTGCCCACTCCTGCCCTTTCAAAATCCATATGTATGTATGTATGTATGTATGTATGTATGTATGTATGTATGTATGTATGTATGTATGTAAGCATTCATTCATTCATTCATTCATTCATTCATTGGCCACCCATCTGACCGTTAAGGCACTCAGGGTGGCTTACAAATGATAGAAAGATAAATATAAAAATAGAATAACAGAATTATAAAGTTCACAGGGACCTTGGAGGTTTTGTCATTAATTGCTCTCCCTGTGAGGAAATCCCTCCTTCTTTCCAGGTTGAATCTCTCCTTGGTCAGTTTCCATCCGTTGTTCCTTGTCTGGCCTTCAGGGGCTTTGGAGAGTAGCTTGACCCCCTTCCTCCTCTCTGGGGCAGCCCCTCCAATATTGGAAGATGCTCTCCTGCCTCCCCTGGTCCTTCTCTTCCCTAGACCAGCCAGGCCCAGTTCCTACAACCGTCCATCGTATGTTTGAGCCTCCAGTCCCCTCATCATCCTGGTTGCTCTTCTCTGCACTCTTTCCAGAGTCTCAACGTCTGTTTTCTGTATGTGTCTTTCTGTTGTTTAAGGTCTTCACTGAGCTTGTTGTGTAGCCATACAAGTAGTCCTTGTCTTACAAACATTCGTTTAGTGGCCATTTGAAGTTTCAATGACACTGAAAGAGGGACTTGGGGTCATTCTCCCCTCTTGGGACCTTTGCAGGATCCCCCTGCTCAAGGGATCAAAATTCAGGCACTTGGCAGCTGGTTCAGATTTATGATGGTCACAGTGTCCCCTTTTGCGACCCTCTGACAAGCAGAGTCAGTGGGGAAGCCCAATTCACTTAACAACCGTTACTAACTGAACAGCTGCAGGGGTTCTGCCCTGCCACATTCGTAAATGGACGTTGGGTTTTTAGTGGGAATTTTAGCACAGGTCCCTAATTTAATTCTTTTTATTCATATTTATTGTATTGTATACTATTTATTGGTTTTAATTTCCTGTGCACCGCCCTGGGTCCGTTTTGATGGAGAAGGTGCGGTATATAAATCGAATAAAATGAAAAAAATGAAAAATGGTTCACTTAACATCTGTGCCAAGAAAGGTCGTAAAATGGGACAAAACTCACTTAACAACTGACATGCTCAGCAACATAAATGTTGGGCTTCTGAGCTCCACATTATTGTTCTTCTTAATTCACTGTTTGGAATTGCACAGAATACTAGAAGAACAGAGCTGGAAGGGACCTCGGAGGTCTTCTAGTCCAACCCCCTGCTCAGCCAGGAGACCCTCTTTCTGGGGTCTCCCTCTTCAGGAATTCCTCTTCCCGTGACCTTCTCTGACATCCCGGGCCCTACTTGTCAGTTACTCTGAGTTTGACTTGAAATCCAAGAGGCACGTTGGACGACTACGATGGCCTTTTCTTTCCTTGGAAACGATTCCTCCCGCCTTGGCCATTCCACCACCTTTTCCGAAACTTCATTTCTCAATTAAACGTACCTATTAATTAGCATCCAGGAGAGCTTCTTTGCTTACATCAAATCAAATTTTATTTTATGTTTTAAGTTTTGTCTGCTGCCCATCGGATGACGAGGCAACCGTGGTCCCCAAGACGAGTCAGGCCAACCATCAGGGGACTGAAGTCTCCCGTGGCTACCACTGACGTCCGCTGCGTCTGGAAGGAATGACGAGGAGGGCGAAAGAGGGGCGGCCGTCATCCCACACGTCACCATTGGGCACTTCCCTCACCCCTGAGGCCCACAGGGCAGCCACGGCAGCTGCACGACTGCAGCGTCACCCTCCGGAGCCTTGGCCAACATAAATAAATGGGACCATGGTTAAACAAAAACCGAGCAAGGAAATTCCCCTAAGAGAAACGCAGGTTTCTGTCTCATTGCGCAGATGTTTCTACCCTACGAAACCGTCATCTTCCTTTCCCAAACTCTGAGCACAAACGAAAGCCATAAATTTTATGAGGCAATGTCCTTTCGTGTGCTTTCCACCAGTGGCTTAAGCAACCCCATTAACGCAACTCTCTCTTTCTCCCTCTCTCTCCTTCTCTCTCTCATTCTCTCTCTTTCTCTCCCTTCCTCTCTCTCTCTCTCTCTCTCTGTCCCTCTCTCCTTCTCTCTCTCCCTCTCTCCTTCTCTCTCTCCCCCTCTCTCTCATTCTCTCTCTCTCATTCTCCCTCTTTCTCTCTCTCTCATTCTCTCTCTCTCATTCTCTCTCTTTCCCTCTCTCATTCTCTCATTCTCTCTCCCTTCCTCTCTCTCATTCTCTCTCTCTCATTCTCTCATTCTCTCTCTCTCATTCTCTCTCTCTCCCTCCCTCCCTTCCTCTCTCTCTCTCTGTCCCTCTCCTTCTCTCTCTCCTTCTCTCCTTCTCTCTCTCCCCCTCTCTCTCATTCTCTCTCTCTCATTCTCTCTCATTCTCTCTCTCATTCTCCCTCTTTCTCTCTCTCTCATTTTCTCTTTCTCTCCCTTCCTCTCTCTCATTCTCTCTCATTCTCCCTCCCCCCCTCTCATTCTCCCTCTCTCTCATTCTCTCTCTCTCATTCTCTCTCTCTCATTCTCTCTCTCATTCTCTCTCTTTCTCTCCCTTCCTCTCTCTCTCTCTCCCTCTCTCCTCTCTCTCCCTCTCTCATTCTCTCTCTCTCATTCATTCTCTCTCTCTCATTCTCTCTCTCATTCTCTCTCTCTCATTCTCCCTCTTTCTCTCTCTCTCTCTCATTCTCTCTCTCTCTCATTCCCTCTCTCATTCTCTCTCTCTCATTCTCTCATTTTCTCTCTCTCTTTCATTCTCCCTCTCTCTCCCTCTCTGTCTCTCTCTCTCTCTGTGTGTATCCCTCCAGAAGTGCCTTTCTCTGAGGTTTCCCTCTCAGCTCAGTTTTAAGGCCTCGCATTCAAGATTGTCCCACTTTGGCTTAAAACATTTGAGAACATTTTGTTTCAACTGTCCATCACCCTGGCACTGATGACGTTGCCTCGTTATGTAATGAAACGCCTGCAAGAAAACAACCACGCTCAGGACACACCAAGGACTCCACAGCTCTTCCTCCTCCTCCTCCTCCTCCTCCTCTCCACAAGCCCCCCTCTCTTCCAGCACTGATGAGGCTACCTAGATGGGTCATGCAATGTCCACAAGCTCAGAGACCACCAAGGACCCCACAATCCCCCTCCATAAACCCCCCTCCTTCCTACCACTCGCCTGCCCCCCATTTGCTTGGACTGTTAGTGGCTCAGGTTCTTGTAGCGAGAGTTAGCTTGCACTAAACCTCCATCGCTTCGCATCCCCTTGTCTGCTCCCTTCCTGGGCTGCCCCTTCGGCTTCCCTCGTCCTTCTCTCCGTCTCAGGGGCTGGGAGAACCGGCCTGCACCCCCTTCCCCCTTGGGACAGGGAGACCGCCCTCTCTGGGCTGATTCTCTACAGAAAACGAATACAAACGAAATCCAGGAAAGGAGGATTATGTTTTATTCCCAGAAGCAGAGAGTGGGGGGGGGGGTGCAGCTGCAGAGCAAACGGGGCGCGGGAGGGCTGTCTTATGGGGCTGTCTTCCTGGGTGTGGAAGTGTGTAGGAGCTGATTGTAGGGAGGGTGACCCTTGAGGGGCCTGGGAGTGGATGGGGGGGGAGGGTGTCTGTGTGGGTAAGGTCACCTTTATCCTGGTGAAAGTGCAGTTCCACTGGGAGACTGTTCTAATTCGCTCTGTTTGTGTTTACAGGCCTTCTCCTTTGATATGTGGATTAGGTCTAAGGTAACCTACTTGGGGGGGGGGTGTTAAAGGAAGTTTAAGTACAAAATTCCCCCCACCCCCTTGGCTCTTTTTACTGGCTTTTAGCTGGACTATCCATCATCTAGTGGAGACGCTGATTTTCAGCCCATGGTGGATTCTGTTAATGTTTCCAGGGGTCTGCAAAGTCGGCTCTTTTAAGACTGGTGGACTTCAACTCCCAGAGTTCCCCAGCCAGCATAGCTGGCTGGGGAATTCTGGGAGTTGAAGTCCACCAGTCTTAAAAGAGCCGACTTTGCAGACCCCTGGAGGCCGCGCCCGAGGGATAAAATAGATCCGCAGATAGGAACCTTAGCAGAAGCCGAAGGGACTCTGGGCCACTGGAGAAAAGCGAATCTGACCCAGCGGAGGAGGAGCTGACCTTCCGGCCTAACCTGAGCTGGCCACAAGAGCAACAGAGCATGAGGTCATCCCTCAGGCTGCCTCAGGGCATGTCATCCAACAAAGTCGGGTTTAGAGTTGCGCAACCCCTTCTGGCAGAAGGCAGAGCCGTCCCTGGGCCTCTGGTTGCATAAGGCTCTGCTCACCTTCCCCTCCCTCTGGGCTCTCCCTGGGTGGAGCTCTGCTTGCCACAAGGCCTCCCCGAGTTAGTTGGGCTTTAACAGATTCACAGAGTGGGAAGGGACCTTGGAGGTCATCTAGTCCAGCCAAACAGGAGACCCTCCACCATTTCTGACCGAGGGCAGTCCAGACTCTTCTTGAAAGCCTCCAGGGAGGAAGCTCCCACAACATCCGAAGGCAACTTCTGTTCCATGGGTTGATGGTTCTCACGGTCAGGAAATCCCTTCTTATTTCCAGGTTGAATCTCTCCTTGGTCAGTTTCCATCCATTCTTCCTTGTCTGGCCTTCGGGGGCTTTGGAGAATAGCTTGACTCCCTTCTTCCTCTCTGGGGCAGCCCCTCAACTATTGGAAGATGCTCTCCTGTCTCCTCTCCTCCTTCTCCTCCCTAGACTAGCCAGGCCCAGTTCCTGCAACCGTTCTTCGTCTGTTTGAGCCTCCAGTCCCCTCATCCTCCTGGTTGCTCTTCTCTGCCCTCTTTCCAGAGTCTAAATAACCTTTACAGATTAACAGAGTTGGAAGGGACCTAGGTCATCTAGACCAGCCCCCCGCCCAAGCAGGAGACCTGACACCATTTTGACAGATGGCAGTCCAGTCTCTTCTTGAAAGCTCCCACAACTTCTGTTCCATGGGCTGACTGTTCTCACTGTCAGGAAATTCCTCCTTATTTCTAGGTTGAATCTCTCCTGGGTCAGTCTCCATCCATTCTTCCTTGTCTGGCCTTCAGGGGCTTTGGAGAATAGCTTGACCCCTTCCTCCTCTCTGGGGCAGCCCCTCCAATATTGGCAGGTGCTCTCCTGTCTCCCCTGGTCCTTCTCTTCCCTAGACGAGCCAGGCCCAGTTCCTGCAACCGTCCATCGTGTGTTAATTGCGTGTTCATTGCACATTGCTTCCTTTTGGCCTGTGGTCTGCAGGGGAAGAGGAAGTGGCGTGTGGCTTGACTTCGGGGTCAGAGCCATTTCCTTCTAGGCTCCTTCTAAGGGGTGCAAGTAGCTGCATCCGGGACCTTCAGGAAATGAAGCCCCTCAGAAGACGAAGTCGGGTTTCCAGCTGGAGCCGGGATTGAGCAAGAATAAATTAAAACAAAATCCAGCTTTGAGGAAAGGAAAATTATTTATTCCCCAAACCAAACCAGGTGTGCCTGGGGGAGCAGCTACAAAGAAAACGGGGTGCAGGAGAGGGGAGTTTCTCCTGGGGGTGAAAGTGGGCACATGCTGATCTTAGGGTGACCCTTGAGGGACATGGGGTGTGAGAAGGTACATGTCATCCCTGGTGGTTGTTCTGCTGAAGAACCTGAGATGATGCATGTCTAGGAGGAAGACCCTGTCTCTCGGAGGGATGGAGGGATGTCGTGGGAGCTTCATCCCTGGAGGCTTTCAAGAAGAGGCTGGACAGGCACCTGTCAGACTTGGTGTAGGGTTTCCTGCTTGGGTGGGGGGGTTGGACTCGATGACCTACAAGGTCCCTTCCAACTCTGTTATGCTATTCTCCTGCAGCTTCTCTGGATCCCAGTTGCTTTGCTTAACTATCATTCCACCAGCAATCTTCTCTTTTGTGGGAAGATGGTGAGGAGGCCAGAGAAGGAAGAATGGATGGAAACTGACCAAGGAGAGATTCAACCTGGGAATAAGGAGGAATTTCATGACAGGGAGAACCATCAACCCATGGAAGAGAAGTTGTGGGAGCTTCATCCCTGGAGGCTTTCAAGAAGAGGCTGGACTGACATCTCTCGGAAATGGTGTAGGGCTTCCTGCTTGGGTGGGGGGGTTGGACTAGAAGACCTCCAAGATCCCTTCAGACTCGGTTAATCAGTTAAGATGATGATGCAGAGACAGAGTGATAGAAAGGAAGTGGGTTCGAGTCCAGGCATGGATGGAAACAGGATTGATCGCCCCTGATGGCAGGACCAGAAGCAACAGGATGGAAACTCATCAAGGAGAGAAGCAACCTGGAACTTAGGAGAGGTAGAACAATGAATCGGTGGAACTGCTTGCCTCCAGAAGTTCTGTCTACTCCATCCCTGGAGGTTTTTAAGAAGAGGCTGGACAGCCATTTGTCTGGAATGGCCTAGGGGCTCCTTCTTGAGGAGCAGGTGGGTCTAGAAGACCTCCAAGGTCCCTTCCAGGCCGAGGATTCTAGGATTCTATGAACTCTTCTAGCATGTTGTGTGATTGCAGGGTCCCATTCTTGGTGTTTATATTATTGCGCTCTGGGTTTGGCTTTTGTATAATGCTGTCCTTGAGCCCTGGGCTTTGCAGAAGGAGCCGGAGACAATCGAAAGAAGCCTTCGCTTGGCTCAGCCGGGTCCTTGGCCTTTAGAAACCGCCTCTGCCGGATTCCTCCCAGAGTCCCACGGCAGCCGCTGCTTGCTCAACAGGAAGCGCTGGCGATGGGCGATCCTTGCATTCCAAGGCTTCTCCTCTCCGCTCTGGCTCAGGTGGGATTAGGAAAGGAAGGAGGAGGGCCGGGGGGAGGGGGAGACACCCTCTCTTGTTGCCTGGACTTCCCCGCATTGCTTCATTGCACCAAAGCCACCCGTCAGCCGTCTGGGGCTCCTGAGCACCGCATGACTTCCCAAAGTGGGGCTGAAGCTCCTCGCTGCGGCTGCAGCCAAGTTGCGGCTCAGGTTTCGCTCCTTCGGGTGACTTTGGAGGCTGCTCCGGTCTCAGACGTGCTGGTGGGTTGGGCAGGAAGCAAAACACCCCATGCGGCGGATGAAATCAGCAGAGCTGCAGGCCGGAGGGAGGAGACCTACTCCAAGGAGTTGTGGTTACATAACAGCTAGAGGAGGACAAAACCCTGGTCTCAGCCTTCCTGTAGGAGGGAACGTAGAATCCCAGGGCTAGAAGGGACTTTGGAGGTCTTCTAGTGACCCAGGGATCTCCAACCTTGGTCTCAGCCTTCCTGTAGGAGGGAACGTAGAATCCCAGGGCTAGAAGGGACTTTGGAGGTCTTCTAGTGACCCAGGGATCTCCAACCTTGGTCTCAGCCTTCCTGTAGGAGGGAACGTAGAATCCCAGGGCTAGAAGGGACTTTGGAGGTCTTCTAGTGACCCAGGGGTCTCCAACCTTGGTCTCAGCCTTCCTGTAGGAGGGAACGTAGAATCCCAGGGCTAGAAGGGACTTTGGAGGTCTTCTAGTGACCCAGGGATCTCCAACCTTGGTCTCATCCTTCCTGTAGGAGGGAACGTAGAATCCCAGGGCTAGAAGGGACTTTGGAAGTCTTCTAGTGACCCAGGGGGTCTCCAAGCTTGGTCTCAGCCTTCCTGTAGGAGGGAACGTAGAATCCCAGGGCTAGAAGGGACTTTGGAGGTCTTCTAGTGACCCAGGGGGTCTCCAAGCTTGGTCTCAGCCTTCCTGTAGGAGGGAACGTAGAATCCCAGGGCTAGAAGGGACTTTGGAGGTCTTCTAGTGACCCAGGGATCTCCAACCTTGGTCTCATCCTTCCTGTAGGAGGGAACGTAGAATCCCAGGGCTAGAAGGGACTTTGGAGGTCTTCTAGTGACCCAGGGATCTCCAACCTTGGTCTCAGCCTTCCTGTAGGAGGGAACGTAGAATCCCAGGGCTAGAAGGGACTTTGGAAGTCTTCTAGTGACCCAGGGATCTCCAACCTTGGTCTCAGCCTTCCTGTAGGAGGGAACGTAGAATCCCAGGGCTAGAAGGGACTTTGGAGGTCTTCTAGTGACCCAGGGGGTCTCCAAGCTTGGTCTCAGCCTTCCTGTAGGAGGGAACGTAGAATCCTGGCCCTAGGTTCTCCCTCAGTTTACCTTCCCAATAAGCAACCAAATTGGAAGATCCTTTAAAAGCAGCTTATTAGCGTACCTGGATAACGTGGGGTCTCTCTGTGAAAAAGGAGAGGGGGAACCCCGAGTCCCATCTTACATTCCTTTCTATAATTAACACAAGAAAGAAAATGCAAGAGGAAAGTCGATTGGGCAGGATAAAGTACTCTCCCCTTTTCATAGGAAATCAGTTCCATGCAGTCAAACATGTTACATATTTGCATCCCATAATATCACCCATGTTCATTCAAAGGAGGTCTGGCGTCAGAAGGAGCCTAAATTGCTAAGGAAAAGGGTTGCTTGGAGTTCACAAAAGGGATAAACCAGGCCTCAATTTGTACTAAAAAAAACCTGTTTTCTAATCTGGAGTTCACCTCCAGACTGTTTTATCAGTTTAGGAATGTTAAAAGCTAATAAACTTGAGCATCTTTTTAAAAGAGAGATAATACATCTAAATCAAAATGCAAGGTAAATGTGTTAGTTAGCAAATTACAAAATCCATGTCATGTGCTCCTCAGAGGTCTTCTGCTCCAGGCGTCTCCAACTTTGGCAACTAAGACTTGCGGACTTCAACTCCCGGCTAGTGAATTCTGGGAGTTGAAGTCCACAAGTCTTAAAGTTGCAAGATTGGAGACCCCCATTCTAGTCCAGCTCTCAGCTCGTGGCAGGAGCCCCCTACCATCCCAATCCAATGGACGTCCAATCTCCTTATGAAAACCTCCAGTGATGGAGCCCCCACAACTTCCGAAGGCAACTTCTCTTCCATGGGTGGATGGTTCTCCCTGTCAGGAATTTTCTCCTTATTTCCAGGTTGACTCTCTCCTTATTTTGCAAACCACCAAAGAGGGCAAGGCAAGAAACAATGGGTGGAAACTAACCAAGGAGAGAAGCAACCTGGAACTGAGGAGAAACTTCCTAACAGTGAGGACAATTAACCAGTGGAACAGAAGTTGCCTCCAGAGGTGGTGAGTGCTTCATCAATGGAGGCTTTTAAGAAGAGATTGGACAGCCCCTTGTCTGACATGGAAGAGGGCGCAAGAGTTCACCCTTTTTTAAAGCCATTTTGCGCCCTCCCCAGGCTCCGGAGGCTTTATAGGAGCCTGGGGAGGGCAAAAACAGCCTGTCCCCACCCCCACCCCCCGGAGGCCCTCCAGAGGCTTCAGGAGCTTCCCTGAAGCTTCTGGAGCACAAAAAAACGGCCCTATGGGCAAACCGGAAGTTCGGGAACGGACGTCTGGTTTGCTCGTAGGGTCCTTTTTCATCCTCCTGAAGCCTCCGGAGAGCCTGCCTGTCACGTGCGTATTTATTTATTTTATTTTATGCGCACTAAGGGGGTCACGCATTGCATTATGGGTGCGGCACGCCCACACACAACCCCCCTGCGCTCCCCCCACTTATGGCATGCGAGCCACGAAAGGTTCGCCATCGCTGGTACAGGGTCTCCTGCTTGAGCAGAGGGCTGGTCTAGAAGACCTCCGAGGTCCCTTCCGGCTCTCTTCGGATTCTTCCTCCCCCTCAGCCGCTTCCTTCCCTGTGCCAAGGACAGCCAGGGCCAGGCCGGAGGAAGGACGCGGGTGTTGTGTTTCTGCTGATGGAGGAAAACGCCCGGCCCCCACCGGAAGCCTCCCTCAAGTGAGCCATGAATCAAGGTGCCAAGCCAAAGGCACCAAAGGGCACCCATGGGCCACTCCCAGGGAGGTTGACGCAGGAGGTGCGCAGCAGCCGCGGAAGGCACAGGGGGGCGCTGCTGGGCTTAGAGAGAGGCCGAGCTGTCACGGGTAGGCAAGGAAGGCAGAGGCAGCCAAGAGGAGAGCAGAATCACAAGAGTCGGAAGGGACCTTGGAAGTCTTCTAGTCAAACCCCCTGCTTAGGCAGGAAGCCCTACGGCATTTGAGGCAAGGGGCTGTCCAGTCTCTCCTTAAAAACCTCCAGTGGCGGAATATTCACAACTTCTGGTCCTTCCACTGATTAATTGTCCTAATTAGAGATGGATTCTGTCTTTCTCCGGCCCTCCAGCCCCAGAAGACCCTCAAGAGACACCAGGCAGCCTCTTCCTGGCATTGAGGACTGTAGCCCCGCCTCCTTCTTAGGTTTCCTTAGGGCAGGAAAAGATTCTCAGGCATTTCTCTCTCTTTCTTTCTTTCTCTCCCCCCTCTTCCCCCCTCTCTCTTTCTCTCTTTCTCTTTCTCCCTCTCTGACTCTCTCTTTCTCTCACTCTCTTTCCTTCTCTCTCTCTCCCCCCCCCACTTTCTCTCTCTTTCTTTCTCTTTCTTTCTTTCTCTTTCTTTCTTTCTTTCTTTTTCTCCCTCTCTGACTCTTTCTCTCTCTCTCTTCCTTTCTCTCTTTCTCTTTCTCCCTCTTTCTTTCTCTATCTCCCTCTCTCTTTCTCTCCCCCCTCTTCCCCCTTCTCTTTCTTTCTTTCTCTCTTTCTTTCTTTCTTTTTCTCCCTCTCTGACTCTTTCTCTCTCTCTTCCTTTCTCTCTTTCTCTTTCTCCCTCTTTCTCCCTCCCTCTTTCTTGCTCTCTCCCTCTCCCTCTCTCTTTCCCTCTTTCTTTCTCTCTCTCTTTCATTCTCTATCTCCCTCTCTTTCTCTCTCTTTCTTTCTCTCTCTCCCTCACTCATTCTCTCTCCCTCTCTCTCTCTTTCTCTCTCTCCTCTTTCTTTTTCTCTCTCTCTTTCTCCCCCTCTCTCTCTCCCCCCTTCACTGGGTGGGTGGGTGTAGCCAATACGGTTGCTATCCATCACTGGTGGTCCTTCAGGAGAGACCACAATCAAGCCCAAAAGTTGTCCCATTTTGAGACCTTTCCTGCCACAGTTATTAAGTGAGTCATTGCAGGGGTTCAGTCAGTAACCTGGTGGTTAAGGGACTCTGGCTTCCCCATCGGCTTTGCTTGTCAGAAGGTCGCCAAACGGGGGTCAGGTGACCCTGGGACACTATGACCGTCATAGATCTGAGTCAGTAGCCAAACATCTGAATTTTGATCAGGTGACCCTGGGGCTTCTGCCACGGTCGTAAGTGTGAGAACGGTCCTAGGTCACATTTTTCCAGAGCCGTTGTGACTTCAAACGGCCACTAAGCAAGGCACCTTGGACCCCAGCCGTGGCCTTCCGTTGTTGCGTGGAGCAAGCCAAGCGAGGGAAGGGCTTTCTGGGTGTGGGATGGGAGGGCGGCCTCGATGGGAAGGCTGGGGGGAGCTGGAGGGAGCCAGGCCGAAGCCCCTGGGCTGGCCTCTGGCCCCGGGCTCAACCCCCTCGGCCGTGGGGCCTGCCTGGCTTCCTTCCCCAGGCGAGGAAGTCCCGGAATCCCCCCCCCCCGTCCCGTCCCGTCCCGTCCCCCCCTCCAGCGGCTCTCCCCCAGGGACGCCCAGAGGCTGCAGTGCCAGGCTTTGGTGCTTTGCCCTCTGCTGCCCCCTGCTGCCGAGAAGCCACCGGCTCAGGCTCCAATCAAGGAGAAGAGCTGCAGCTCCTGGTTGAAAGGAGGAGCCCTTGCCTGCCCCACTCTCGGCTGGGAGGTTTTCTGGCAGACGTTTCATTGTTCAACTAGGTAACATCTTCAGTGCTAGAAGGGAGGGAGTTTGGGGGGGGGGGAGAGGAAGAGGAAGAAGAGGAGAAGGAGAAGGAGAAGGAGAAGGAGAAAAGGACCATGAGAGGTCCCTGGTGGTCTCTAAGCTGGGTGGTTTTCTTGCAGACGTTTCATTACAACTACTATAGGTAATATCATAAGTGCTGGAAGGGAGGGAGCTGGGGGGGAGGAGGAGGAGGAGCAATATCTTCAGCAGTATCTGAGGGATGATTTGTGATCGTATGTATAATAGAAAGTAATGATGTATAATTATAAACTGATTGAAACCTCCTGCGTATTTCCATTGTAAAATTAATAGAATGGGATAGGTGATTACATAAAGCTACAGCATATTGTTATTAAATGGACAATTAAGGATGTAAGGGAATAATCTCTGTCTAAAATGAAGGAATATTAACTGTAACTGAATAGATGAGGCATGAGGATAGATGACGTATTTATCTATATTGGATGGATATTTAATGACTGTATATGTAATTGAAATATGGAAGCACAAAAATCGTGTAACCAAACGACACGCTATACGTGATTGATGGTGTTATACGTTTATACGTCTTGTTTGTCTTTGTATGTGTAAAAATAAAAATAAAACTTTCAAAAGGAGAAGAAGGAAAGCAATCCATCTTCAGCCACTTTTGGGGGAAGGGGCGTTTGCCAGGGGGCCTGGAAGAGGGTCCTGCTTCCACACCCAGCTAGATCCTTCAGCTTCTGAGGGGGGGGGGCATAAGAAGGACAGGGAACTCCAGCAAAGGCATTCTATGAATGGAACCACGATCCTTGCCCATTGCAGCAAGACGATGCAGTCAGAGGGAGAGCATCAAGCTCACGTAAAGTGTTAGCAGCACTTTATAAGGCCTTGGTAGAACCACACTTGCATCCAGCTTTGGTCACCATGATGTAAAAATGATGTGGAGACTCTGGAAAGAGTGCAGAGAAGAGCAAGAAAGAGGATGAGGGGACTGGAGGATAAAACATAGGAAGAACGGTTGCAGGAACTGGGTATGCCTAGTTTAATGAAGAAAAGGACCAGGGGAGACATGATAGAAGTCTTCCAATATCTCAGGGGCTGCCCCAAAGAAGAGGGAGTCAAGCTATTCTCCAAGGCTCCTGAGGGCAGAACAAGAAGCAATGGGTGGAAACTAATCAAGGAGAGAAGCAACTTAGAAGTGAGGAGGAATTTTCTGGCAGTGAAAACAATTAACCAGTGGAAGGACCTCCCTTCAGGAATGGTGCAGGGTCTCCTGCTTGACTGGTGGGTTGGACTAGAAGACCTCTCAGATCCCTTCTAACTCTTTTTTTAAAAAAAAATTATTTTTAAACATATAAATACAAACAAAACATGAAACCATTCTCACATTCCATATAACATGTCGTTTTGTTACAAGCTTTTGTGCATCAATCTTTACAATGACATATATAATTACTAATTTTCCATCCAACATAGGTGTATCACTGTCATTGAGCATTTATGTGTTCAATTACAATTAATATTCCTTCATTTCAAACAAACCTTATTTTCTTAGATTCTTTTAATAACAATAAGTCTTTATAAAAATCCCCCATCTCTTTCTATTGTTCTTACAAGATAAAGGAATTTTCCATCTATTTTTGTTATACACCATTACTTTCAATTATGAAAAATTATCCCCCATCATCCATAGAATCTGCAGTACTTATATATCACATATCCAAGCCCGATTATTATTTTCCCATTGTTAAATCAAATAGTTACTAAATGTTTCATTTCCTATATACATATCAATCATTCGTTACATCATTATTCATCTGTTTAACATACAAAATGTCTTCCTTTCTAACGTAAACATCATCACTACTTACTATTATACAACCCTCCTTCTTCCAAAGGAGCCTGGTCTTCCCCTGCACCAGCACAGTCTGCCCCAGGAGGTGGGCGAGCTCCCAGGTGCCCAGAGGCCAGCTGCAGAGGCGGGGGCAGACGGAGCCTCCTCTGGCTGGGTGGAAGCTTCATTACTCCCGCTCCTTCTGCAACCCAGAGCTCCTCTCAGCCAGCCTCCCTCCCTCCCTCCCTCCCTTCCATCTATCCTTCCTCCCTCCCTCCCTCCTCCCTCCCTCCCTTCCTTCCTTCCTTCCTTCCTCCCTCCCTCCCTCCCTCCCTCCCTCCCTCCCTCCCTTCCTCCCTCCCTCCCTTCCTTCCTCCCTCCCTCCCTCCCTTCCTCCCTCCCTCCCTCCCTTCCTTCCTCCCTCCCTCCCTCCCTCCCTTCCTCCCTCCCTCCCTCCCTCCCTCCCATCTATCCTCCCTCCCTCCCTCCCTTCCTCCCTCCCTCCCTCCCTTCCTTCCTCCCTCCCTCCCTCCCTCCCTCCCTCCCTCCCTTCCTCCCTCCCTCCCTCCCTCCCTTCCTTCCTTCCTCCCTCCCTCCCTCCCTCCCTTCCTTCCTTCCTCCCTCCCTCCCTTCCTTCCTTCCTTCCTCCCTCCCTCCCTCCCTCCCTTCCTCCCTCCCTCCCTTCCTCCCTCCCTCCCTCCCTCCCTCCCTTTCTTCCTTCCTTCCTTCCTTCCTTCCTCCCTTCCAGAAGATCCAGCAGTTCTGGGACTTTGCTGAGGCTCCAGGGGACTCTCCAGGGGTCAGCTGCTTGGATCCTTTGGCCCACCTGACCATTGGAGGCTCCAAGGAGAGGCTGCAGGTCGAATCGAATCGAATCGAATTTTATTTATAACCCGCTCTCTCTCCCCGAAAGGACTCGAGGCGGGGCACAGGGAATTAAAAACAGTTAAAAAAGGAATACAAAATTTAAAACAATAAACGTACATAAATACTAACTAAAAGGCATATTAAACAGAAAACCCTGCGCTAAAATTCCCAAATATTTACTAAAAATCCCTAAACAATCAGAAGAGACTACCCTAGGCCGGCCAAGCAAAAAAGATGTGTTTTTAATTTCAGGCGGAAGGAGCGGAGGTCCGTGGTCGTTCTAATATCGGGGGGGAAGGTCGTTCCAGAGGGCTGGGCCCACCACAGAGAAGGCCCTTCCCCTGGGCGTCGCCCGCTGACAAAGTCTAGTGGACGGCACCCGGAGAAGTCCCTCTCTGTGGGAGCGAATCGGCCGTGAGGATGTATGGGGCAGGATCCGATCCCGCAGGTAGCTAGGTCCCGAGCCATGGAGCGCTTTGAAGATGACAACTAACACCTTGAAGCGCACCCGGAAGACGACAGGCAACCAGTGCAGCTCGCGCAAGAGCGGTGTTACGTGGGTGGATCTAGAAACACCCATAATTGCCCGTGCGGCTGCATTCTGGACTAACTGAAGCCTCCGGGTGCACCTCAAGGGGAGCCCCATGTAGAGAGAGTTACAATAGTCCAGTCGGGATGTCACGAGGGCATGAGTGACTGTGTGAAGGGCGTCCCGATCCAATAGGGGGCGCAATTGGCGAACCAGGCGAACCTGGTAAAACGCCCTCCTGGCCACGGCTGTCACTTGCTCTTCCATGGACAGCCGGGTATCCAGGAGGACACCCAGGTTGCGCGCCCCATCCACAGGGGTAAGGTGTGCGTCCCCTATGGCCAGAGATGGAATGATCTGGTTGAATCGGGCAGCCGGAAACCACAGCCACTCGGTCTTGGTCGGGTTGAGCCTGAGTCCGTTTCTTCCCATCCAGATCCGTACGGCTTCCAGCCACTGGCACATCACCGCTACGGCATCGTTGGGGTGGTTTGGGGTAGATATATACAGCTGAGTGTGCCCCTTGAGGCAGAGCTTGGCTGTTTTCTTGCAGAGGATTCTTTACCCAAACTAGGTAACATCGCGAGAATTCCCGACCTCCGGTGGTTTCCCCTGGTTTGGGTCATGAAATGTCTGCAAGAAAACAACTGAACAGCAAGGACCCCACACCACCACCACCACCACCACTACTACTAATAGTACTACTACTACTCCGTTCTAGACCTGCTGACGTTACCTAGCTGCGTCATGGAACATCTGCACCAAGCTCAGGGAGCACCAAGGAACCTCTTCCTCCTCCTCCTCCTCCTCCCTTCTAGCACTGATGGTGTTACCTCGATGGGTCATGAAACATCTTCAAGAAGACAACTAAGCCCCAAGGACCCTGCCTTCCTCCTCCCTTCTAGCACTGATGGAGTTCCCTATTTGGATAATGAAATGTCTGAAAGAAAACCATCAAGCTCAGAGCATCCAAAGAGCAACAAAACTGAACTGCATCCAGTTTTGGTCACCACGATGTAGAAAAGATGTGGAGACTCTGGAAAAAGGGCAGAGAAGAGCAACAAAGAGGATGAGGGGACTGGAGGCTCAAACATATGAGGAACGGTTGCAGGTGTTGTAGGAAACTTTGGATATATTGTATGTTTTTAACTTTGGATATATTGTATGTTTTTAACTTTGGATATATTGTATGTTTTTATATGGTTTTTAATTTTTCCTGTACACCGCCCCGAGTCCCTTCGGGGAGAGGGAGCGGTTTATAAATCTAATAAATTATTATTATTAATTATTAATTATTAAGACACAGACAAGCTCTTTAAAGCAGCAAAGAGTTTATTATGTGCACGGTTCAGTATCTTCCGTTGCTACCTCACAGGAACTGGGTAGGTCTAGTTCAGGGGTCTTCAAAGTCGGCTCTTTTAAGACTGGTGGACTTCAACTCCCAGAATTCCCCAGCCAGCTATGCTGGCTGGGGAACTCTGGAAGTTGAAGTCCACCAGTCTTAAAAGAGCCGACTTTGCAGACCCCTGGTCTAGTTGAATGAAAAGAAGGACCAGGGGAGACAGGATAACAATCTTCCAATATCTCAGGGGTTGCCCCAAAGAAGAGGGAGTCAAGCTATTCTCCAAAGCACCTGAGGGCAGGACAAGAAGCAATGGGTGGAAACTAATCAAGGCGAGAAGCAACTTAGAACTGAGGAGGAATTTCCTGACAGTGAGAACAATGAATCAGTGGAACAGAAATTGCCTCCAGAAGTTGTGAATGCCCCAACACTGCAGGTCTTCAAGAAGATGTTGGATAGCCATTTGTCTGAAATGGTGTAGGGTTTCCTGCCTAGGCAGGGGGTTGGACTAGATGACCTCCGAGGTCCCTTCCAAGTCTGCTATTGTATTGTATTATTGTAAAAGGACCACATAGTCCTCTTCCTCCTCTTCCTCCCTTATAGCGCTGATAATGTTCCCTAGTTGGGTCATAAAACATCCCCAGGAGACGGTGAGTTCCAGTCCTGCCTCAGCCAAGAAAGCCAATCACCGGGAGGTTGAGAGTTCTAATACTGCCTTAGGCACAAGTTGGTGCTAAATGTTGCATTTGTTTTCATTAGAAGTCTTGGCATTTTTTCCAGGCCAATTTTCCATTTTGTCTTCCTTGTTCCTGATTTCTGTTAGACGTTCTCCTCTTTTGGGTCACCCGCAGATTGATCAACGTTCCTCCTCCCCACCTTCCTTTAAAAACATTGATTGAAAACTACTGTGGGACCATTGCAGGAGAGGGAACACTTCCTCCTCCTCCTCCTCCTCCCACCTTCCGAAAGAATGGGGGTGCTTCCCCCCCTCCCTCCCCCCGGGCCTTTGATCCTTCACCAGGGACTTCAAAGGGTGCGCAGTGCCTGATGTGAGCCCAGAATGCCTTTCCCTTTGCAGAGGGAGGGTTTTTTCCCCCTGCCATGGACTAGATGTTCTTTCCGCTCCCAAAGTGGCCAGTTCAAAGCCCCGGGAGTCTTCCCACGGGGAGGCTGGCCTCTCTCAGCCTCAGCCATTTCACGCAGACCCCCTGCAGGGAAGCTGCCTCCCACTGAAGCGGTGCCGGTCCTTCTCCACTCTCAAAGCCCCAAAGTCAGGGTCCCAGCAGCATCTCCTCAGGGGCTTCAGGTCCGGTTGTGAGCTTCGCCCAGGAGCCGGCTCTTTGCACCGGGCTCCCAGCTGGCATCTCCCTCTCTGCGGCCTCCGCAGTTTCCCCCACGGCTTGGGAAGGTGAGTAGGTGGTCTCCCCCTGCATTATCCTCTTTGCGGGACACGCTCTTCTTCTTTTTGGGGGAGGCTGCCTGTCAGGCCTGCACGTCATCTTCTCTTCTTCCACTTCAGGCCTGCCAGGCTTTCTTCTGTGGGAAAATGGGAGGGGGGAATTCCCACCTACTTTCCTTAGAAAGCCTCGGTCGTTTTTGTCTCTGCACCCGGCCTGAACTAGATAGGAGGAATCTCCCTTCGCGGCAGTGGGAGATGGGACCATGGGATGGGCTGGTTGGGGGGGGGGGCAAGATCTGGAACTTCCAACTGCGGGGGGGGAAACGGGGAAGCTTCCAGATTCGGTGTTTCCCCAGATGTGCCAACGTGTCTCTCTTCATCCATGGGAACTTTGAGGAATCCTTTGCCTGGGACTCTGATTGACTTTTGGATGCTGCTTGGGACCCTGACACCGAAAGGGTGGATTTTGATCAGGAAACTAAAACAGAAATGGGGAAAGTGTGGCCACAGTTTTAGATGTTGAGAATTGAACATTTCCTGGGCTTCCGATTCCGGCTCCAGCGGCGACGGGCGAGCCTAGTGCTCGCTCGCCGCTTTGTTTCTTTTTCTGCCCCCCCACGGGGGCGAGACGCTCCGGCTTGGAGGTCTCCCTTAGGGTCGGCTCGGCGGGGACGTTCCTCTTCACGGCGATGGGGAGAGTGGTCCCTTCCGCGACCTAGGTGAGAGAGAACATGCTGCGGGGGGTTCTCCCTTCGCCAACGGTCGTCGGCGCCATTCACATCAATGAAGAGGGCTGATCGGATCGGTCGGAAGGCTTTCCGAGGCTTCAGCTGCGAGGGGAGAGTGAGTTTTTAAAAAAACTTTTTCTTTCGCTGTCAGCCAGGCTGAATGGACTGGGAGGGGGGTGTTTGTTTCCAAAAAAAACCCCTCGGACTTAAGCGGCACTTTAAAATGGCTTCTCGTGGAGAGAAAGCGGAAATCTTTAATCCGGACTGTTTGTTACAAGGGAAAGTGGTCTGCGGCTATTTGCAACAATGTTTCTAGGTCTGGCTGGATAAAAAATTTATTTTACCACTCTCTCCTCTGGGCTCTGAAGTGGGCGGTGGAGGATGGCTTCTCTTTGTCCCTGCCTGACTATTTCAATTATGGAAAATTCCCAGCGTCTCTTTGCAATGGGGACTCCCTCTGGATATTAATGAAGAATTTTTTTCTTGCTGGATTTGTGATTTCTTTTCTGGAATACCTTCGTTATTATATCTACTGAGTTGGAAAATTGTGTCTCTCCTGGTTCCTGAATTTTGCAACTTCACAACCCTGAATTGAACTGAGCTCCTGATTTGCCTCACCAGCCCCACCCGGAAAACGCCATTTTGGTGGCAGTGATTTTAACAATTAATTATGGCACAAGAAACAGCACTGGCAAGTTTAGAACAAAGGATGGCTTCTCTTGAATCTGTTATACAAACTTTGGTACAAGAAATTAAGGCCCAGAGGGCTGAAAATATTAATTTCAAGAAGGAGCTTTTGGATACACGGAAACAAGTGTTGGAGAATACACAGAAGAATGAAGAACTGGAAGGGGGGTTGGTGGGGGCTAAGGGAGAGATTAAAAATGTTACTAATGAGGTTGTGGAAATAAATGGGCATGTGTCTAGGATTGATATGAAAAGAATGACATATTTTTTGAGATTTCAGAATGTTTATGAGGAATTTGGTGAATGCCTCCCTGATCTTATGAGTACAATTTTAGCAGACTATTTAAATAAACCTAAGGATGAGATCAGGGGGGACATTGACCTAGTTTATAGAATTAACTCAGCATATGCCAGGATAAATGAAGTGCCTAGAGAGATACATGTGAAATTTGTTAGAAGGTCAACCAGAGAGGAAATCTTGAAAGTGCAGAGAGAGAACCCTTTAACTTACCAACAAAAAACGGTTACTATCTTGAAGCAGATCCCTAGAAAGATTAGAGATGCAAGAAGGAAATTTTCCTTCTTGTCTAAAACATTGTTTGATCATGGGATCTGGTTCAAGTGGATGACACCTGAAGGGATGCTGGTGTTCTGGGAAGGAGGAAGAGTGAGGATTAAAACAGTTGCTGAGGCGGAAGCCTTTCTTAAAAAACATTCCTCTGTCCTGGGGGAAGATCCAGGGGGGACGGAGGGGGCCACGGCCCCGCCCACTGGGAGCCAGGGAGGAGAAAAAGAAGATACAATTGCCAAGAGACTTAGATCGAAAAAATAACTTTGCCTTGATTTTTCTTTTGATTAATTTTGCATAATATTTGTATCTGGATTTTTTGTAAATGTCTGACAGCATAGAACTGAGAATTTAGGTATATGTACTTGCTTTCACTTTGTAGTGTTATGAAAAATGTTTTTTTTTTATTCTTTTTTTTATTGTGTATTTTGAGGTCTCGGAAGGGCCGACGACTCTGACGTGAATGCTCTCAAAATTTCTTTGTATCCCTTACCCCACCCTATAGAAAAAATGTAAAACCAATAAAACTTTTTCAATATAAAAGAGAATTGAACATTTCCTGTTCATTTAAGTGGCCTTGGCTGAAGGCCAAGGAACATTGGTTTCAATAGCAGAGAATATTTGTGCAAAGGAAGGTGAATCTACTACGTGTCTCGGGATAATGTTGCAGGATCCAGTCTGGGCCGGTCACTGGTCACAGAAATTTTATCTTCCGGGCTTTTGGACTCGTGTTGGCAGACTTAGAAGGTCCCTGGGGATGGGCTCCAGCACAAGCCCAAAAGCCTTTTAAGACAAAACCTCTGGTAGGTGTTGCTGTGCACAGATGATGTTCCCTAGTTTAGTAATGAAACATCTTCAAGAAAACAACCAAGCTCAGAGAGCACCAGGGACCCCCATAGTTCTCCTGAACTGGTCTAGGGTCTCCTGCTTGAGCAGGGGGCTGGACTAGAAGACCTCCAAGGTCCCTTCCAGCTCTCTTCTGATTCTGCTTCCTCCTCCTCCTCCTCCTCCTCCTCTACTCCAGAGCCCCCACTCCCAGATGTTTGATAATAAAACATCTGTAAGAATATTGTCACACTCAAGAGAGCCCCCCAGGAGCTCACAATTCTGGTTTTCTTTCTCTCCTAGGAATTATTGAGTTTAGAAACTCAGTCCTTGCTTAGTGACCGGACCTCAGCCTGAGCAAGATTTGGATTCTGTTCCTTGCAGCCATGAGGTCCGTGGCCGTGCTCCTCCTCCAGGCTTCCCTGGTGCTCTGGGCAAACCTCGGCATGGCCTCTGGAGACCTTGGTGAGTGAGGTCAGCCGAAGGGGAGGGGCAGGAAGGCCGGGGGTTCAGCCTCCCTCCCTCCTTTCTTTTCCCAGCTTTCGAACCCAGGGCTCCCTTGTCCTCCCTGCCATCTCCTTCTTCCTGTTTCCTGTGTCCAGGAATCTGCATCCTCCCTCCAGACGGGGGTCTCTGCTTCACCCTGCAAGAACGGTGGTACTTTGACTACGAGAAGAAGGCCTGCCTGCCCTTCTCCTGGACCGGATGCGGAGGGAACGAGAACAATTTCGAAAGCTGGCCTGAATGCCAGAAAGCCTGCAGCCACTATGGTTAAGCGGGAGGGCCGATCACACCTGAGCTGACCAGAGGCACCTCCAGCAAGGGTTCCCCCACCTCGGCTGCTTTAAGGCGTGTGGACTTCAACTCCCAGCATTCCCCTGGCTGCCATCTGTAACCTGCCAATCATAACTGCCAAAGACCAGCTTTGATTTAGAATGCATCCCATTAGCCTGCCATGTTCTCTAATGCAGGGGTCTCCAAGCTTTGCAACTTTAAGTCTGAAGGACTTCAGCTCCCAGACTTCTCCAGCCAGCAAAGCTTCAGACTTAAAGTTGCAAAGCTTGGAGGCCCCTGCTCTATTGCATTTCCTAGTTGTTAATTTTTGTTTATTTGTGAACTTCTGGAATGTCTTTTAGAATTAGCACTGTTGATGGTCCCAATTGACATTCTGTCCCCTGACTTTGTCCTATATGAACAGGTGGGTGGGTGGGTGGATAGAAAGAGAGATGGAGAGAGAGATAAAGGGATGCATGGAAGGAAGGAGGGCTGGGAAGATGGAAATGGGCAGATCGAGAGAGGGGGGTAGATAAATGGATGGATGGATGGATGGATGGATGGATGGATGGATGGATGGATGGATGGATGGATGGATAGCGATGGATAAATGGGGAGAATTGGGATGGATGGAGAGAGAAGCAGTTGTATGCACAAAGAAGAGCTGAGCTTCTGGAACAGAATCCTTTGGGGGGCAGGAAGCGGAGTGTTGGGGTAAAAACACCCCCGTTGGAAAATAAACAAGCGGAGTAGTGCAATACACCGGATAGCAAGAGATACGTTGCTTTAACCACACAAGAACTATCAAACACTGATAGTAGAAAAAATAAAGAGTCTTTACTCTTGATGTAACCAAAATACTTCTTTCAAACAGTGATGCTAACTCCTCTAACAATAAACAGTCCTTCACCAAAACCACAGTTATCTTACAGTCAGTCAAAACAATGATACTTCTGTCTTCATGTTCAGCTCCTTCTTCAGTGGCAATCAGGAAGCAAAGGAAAGCAAAAGGGAATGAACTGTGTTTCCAGCCGCCTTTTATGATGGAGCTGGGAAGCACAGCCAATCAGATTCCACATAGTCCTTAAAGTTACATATACCTTTTATTAATATTGGCTTATATATATTGTCTTTAATATATATATATATATATATATATATATATATATATATATATATATATATATATATATATTAAAGACAGTATATATAAGCCAATATTATATATATATATTAAAGTCCTGTGCACCGCCCCGAGTCCCTTCGAGGAGAGGGAGCAGTCTATAAATTAAATAAATAAATAAAATAAATAATAAATAATAATATTGTCAACCCAACATCAGAATCATTATACTAACATGGAGGCCATACGCACACACACTTTAAAAGACACAGCAATAGCACCTCCTCCCTCTGAATTCTTTTCTTTTTTTCCCCCCTTTTTTTGAATAACATTTTTATTTTTAAAACAAACAAAAACAAAATAACACCTATAAAATACTTTCCTCAATTTCATCAAGCATGTCGTTTGGTTACAGGTTTTGGGGGCATCAATTCTTGCAATTAGAATTAGAAATCCCAGGTTATCCATCAACCGGAACTAAATACAAAACTAAACTCTGAATTCTTTTCATTGGTCAACTTGCTTCCTCTTCTCTAGGCGGATCTCGTGGCCCCCAGAAGGAGAATCTGCCCTTAGCTGCCACATCCTCCATCTTGGAGCCCATCTTGACTCCAGAAGGAAAGCCCCCCCCCCCGGTGGTCTCTGCTCCTTGCTGGCGTTTGGGTGGGCAGGAGGAGCACCAGAATCCCTCCTCCAGTATCCCTGAGATGATCATAAGAGATTCTCTTGCCCCCCAGACTCCCGAAGGGATCCCAAGGACCGTCTGCTGGTTTGGATTCTAATGTGAAGATTCCCACACCAAGGGACCTGACCCCCCACCCCCCACTCCTAAAAAGACCCTTCTGGGTCATAAGTGGGAGGAAAGGGGGGGCAAGTGGGGCCCTTTCTCCCTTCTGGGAGCCAAACTTGGGGAGATTCTTGCCAACTGAATGTTTCCTTGTCCTTCTATGAGAGGTTGGGAGCCCAGCATGGACCTGGGAAGCCTCCGGGATCCAAGCGTTGATCCTGACCCTTAACTGTTTTCACAGGCTCAATGGGACGATGGCAAGAGGCCCTCCCATGGGGAAGAATCCGGGGGAAACGCCCAGCCGAGGCAGAAGGCCATTCCTGGCATTGGGGAAATCTCTCTCCCTGGGGATAATCCAGAGGTTGCGTCAGCCAAATAGATAATATGCAGCAGGACACAATGGAGCCTGGGCTTATCATGAGAAACCGTGAGGATCAAAAGTGCGAATGAGGTAATATTAGGAAAGGTTACAGAATAACAGAGGTGGAAGGGACCCTGGAGATCTTCTAGTCTAACCACTTGCTAAAGCAAAAGGACCCTCGACCATGTCAAGCAAATGGCTCTCTGATCTCTTTCTGAAAGCCTCCCCTGATGCAGCACCCACAATTTATGGAGGGACCCTTCCACTGATTCATTGTCCTCACTTTGAGGGAGTTTGTCCTTCATTCCAGGTTGCTTCTCTCCTGGATTAGTTTCCACCCATTGCTTCTTGTCCTGCCCTCAGGTGCCTTGGAGAATAGCTGGACTCCCACTTCTTTGGGGCAACCCCTGAGATATTAGAAGGCTGCTATCATGTCTCCCCTGGTCCTTCTCTTCATTAAACTAGACCTACCCAATTCCTGCAACCGTTCTTCATCTATTTTAGTCTCCAGCCCCCTAATGATCTCCGTTGCTCTTCTCTGCCCTCTTTCAAGCTTTCCGCATTGAGAACCAGGGGTCAGATCCGTGGGGCAGAGACCAATCACGTGAGTTTCAGTGGAGGCAACTGCAGAGGCTTACGCTGGGTGGGGGAAACCAAAAAGCAAGATTGGATAAGACCATCCTGGCCAAAATAATCTTGATGGAACCAAGTTGAACCAGCAACAAGATGCCACCACAGAAAAGCCAATGTCCTTCTGGGTTGCCTCAACAGAAGGACCACGTGAAGATCAAGAGGATGACTATGGAGGGTCTCAGTCATCCATGTCATAGTTGACCAAGGTCCCTCTGCCAGTCCCTGCTGTTAAGCCCGTTTTCACCCAGTCTGTAGGTGTCCTTTTGGTTTTTCTTGCCTAAGTGGAAGACTTTACTTTTCTCTGCATTGAATTTCATTTTGTTAGAGAGGGCCCAGGGTTCATGTCTGTCCAGATCCTTCGGGATCTTGAACCCATCTTCTAGGGCAGGGGTCGAGAACCTATGACTCGTGAGCCAGATATGGCTCTTTTGAGGGCTGCATCTGGCTCGCAGACAAATCCATATAAATAACATAGCCGCGCGTGCCCCGCACAATTACCGCCCGGAGCAGGACCACAGCCCCTCTCCCAACTGGTCCTTCCTTGCTTGGAGGGAAGCTTCTGCAAAAGCCCAGGCGAGTGAGAACAACTTCCTGCCGTTACGAAGTCTCCGAGGCTATAATTGTATGGGCTGTGTGCACGCGCCTATGTTTACCACAGCCGGTGCTCCAAGCACAATTACAATTACAGCCTCGGAGACTTTGTAATGGCGGGAAGTTGTTCTCACTCGCCTGGGCTTCTGCAGAAGCTTCCCTCCGAAGCCCTCCGAGCAAGGAAGGACCAGTTGGGAGAAGGGCTGAGGTCCTGCTCCAGGCTGTAATTGTGCGGCGCACGTGCGGCTATGTTTTGCACGGAGTGGGGCTGCGGCCGGAAGACGAGACAAGCAGAGAGTGAGAGAGAGAGAGGGAGGGAGGGAGGGAATCAGAGAGAGACTGACAGAAACACAGAGAGGGAGAGGGAGAAAAACAGAGAGTGAGTGATTAAGTGAGTGAATGAGTGAGTGAGTGAGTGAGGACAGACAGACACAAACACACAGACACACACAGAGTGAGTGATTAAGTGAGTGAGAGACAGAAAGACAGACAGACACACACACACAGAACGACAGAGAGGAAGGGAGGAGAGAGACACACACACAGAAAAAGAGAGAGAAAGAGAAAGAAAGAAAAAGAATTAAGAGACTTATTGTACTTTAAAAGGGTTGGTCTTACATAAAATGCAAACGTTTACTTGTATTTAGTTTTAAACATATTGTGTGGCTCTCACGGAATTACATTTTAAAATATGGGGCGTTCCTGGCTCTCTCAGCCAAAGAAGTTCCCGACCCCTGTTCTAGGGTGTTGGCTATTCCTTCTTAGTATCATCCGCAAATTGGATGAGTTCCCCTTCTATTCCCTCATCTAAGTATGAAGATATTGAAGAGTCCTGGGCCTCAGATGGAGCCTTGTGGTAGCCCACTTTCTACTTCCCCCGTGTAGGCGCAGACCCATTAAGGACGACTCCTTGGCTACCGTCTGTCAGCCAATTAGAAATCCCTCTGCGGGTGATGTTGCCTATCCCACTTTGTTCCCAGCTTGCCAAGAAGCAGGTTATGGTCTACTTTGTCGAATGCCTTTCTGAGGTCTATTATGTCCACAGTATTTCGCTGGTCTGCTAATTTAGCCATTATGTGGAAGAATTTCAGCTCAGCCTGGGGGGACATTGCCTAAGAGGAGAGCTGTTCAGCCATGGAGGAGTTGTGTCAAGGTGACCTCCAGGCCTCCTGCATGGCACTGATAAGAACTAGATCCCAATTTGTAACCTTTACAAAGGGGCTTAATTGCCCACCTCAAAATATGAGTCACCAAGTAATTCAGGCCAGGAAAATGCATTGAGACAAGCCTATTTATAGTCCACAGAAACAGACCATGCATCCACTCGCTCCAGGTGAGACGTCAGAGAGGAGCGGATCGAACAAGAAAAGGCTCTGAGTAGACCTGAGGCTGGAACAATAGAAATGGAACCATTCTAGATAACGTTCCACAGGGGGGGAAATGAATGGGTGGCATTTGCTCTTTCCCAGCTGGTTCCTCTCTTTCTTAAAGCTTCCTGCCAGTTCTACCCTCCCCTACAGAAGAGGTTCCACAAATCTCCAGGGCCGTTGAGAACCGGTTCCAGTTCCCTCCCCCCGCCCATCCACCCATCATCCAGAGGAAGAGCGAGAGGAGGAATTCTGGGAGTTGAAGTCCACAAGTCGTAAAGATGTCAAGTTTGAACACCCCTGGGGTTTTTCCCCCCCCTAAAGGGTGAGGGGTGCGAGGGTCTTGTAACTTGACAGGTTTAAGACTTGCATGCTTCAAATGCCAGAGTTCCTGAGCCAACATTTGGGTTGCTAAGCAAGGGCGTTGATAAGTGAGTTTCACCACATTTTACAAGTTGTTCCTTCTTTCCATCTCTCTTTTTCTATTTTCCTTCCTTCATTTCTCTTCCTTCTCTCTTTCATATTTTCTTTCCTTTTTTCTTCTTTCTTTCCTTCTTCCTCCCTTCCATCTCTCTTCCTCTCTTTATTTTCCTTCCTTCCTTCATTTCTCTTCCCTCTCTCTTTTATATTTTCCTTCCTTTTTCTTTCTTTCCTTCTTCCTTCCTTTCTCCCTTCTACCACTCTCTTTTTCATATTTTCCTTCCTTCCTTCTATCTGTCTTATATTTCTTTCTTTCCTTTCTTTCTCCTTTCTTTCCTTTCTACTTTTCCTCTTTCTGTGAATGGTCTTCATTTGCTGCAGGAGGCTTCTGCTGCCCACGTCCAGGGAAGGCAGCGCCCGCTGCCTTTGAAAAGGAAACGGGAAGAGGCCACCGGTCAAGGATTTCCCCACCGTCTCTCAGAAGGACCAGGAAGCCTCAGACAAGGAAACATGTGGCAATTTCCACTCTGTGGGCACCAGAAAGTCCCCCACTTGCAGGGCAGGAAGTCTCCTCGGGGTGGAAGGGAGCGGAGAGGCTGGAAAAGAAGGCTCTTCCGGGCAAGAGGATCAGGAGGGGACAGGCTAATGCTGTGGTCAAAGCCACAGGCGCTGGAGGGGAGCCAACCAGCCTTTTCCTTGTCTCCCTCCCAGCTACTTGCGTAGGGCAGGATTAGGGCAGGCGCCTCACCCTGTCTCTCGTGGGCCTCTTGGCCAAGGGCTTGCCAGAATGGCACCTGCCCAAACCCCAGATGGGGCACAGAGAGGGAAACTGGGTGTCAGATGCCTGGAAGGCGCCACTGGCCACTGGATCTTCAGGCCTGCCACGTTTACTCCTGTGGGAAACTGGGAGCGGGGATTGTATGGAGCTGGGGAAATAGTCGTAGTCAGAATAGCTTTCCATTCTCCGGGAGTCAAGGACATTCTGCCCTGCAGCTGGAGGGCTGTGACTGGGAGGCCTCTCCACAGGGCTGGGTTCCTGCCAGTTCTACGCTCTTCTATAGAAGAGGTTCCCCAAATCTCCAGGGCAGTTTAGAACCAGTTCCAGCTCCCTCCCTCCCCCCGCCCGCCCATCATCAAGAGGAAGAGCGAGAGGAGGAATTCTGGGAGTGGAAGCCCACAAGTCTTTAAGCTGTCAAGTTTGAACACCCCTGGGGTTTTTTTTTTCTAAAGGGTGAGGGGTGTTACAAGGGTCTTGTCACTTGACAGCTTTAAGACTTGGGTGCTTCAAATGCCAGAGTTCCTGAGCCAATATGACTGGAGGAGGAATTCTGGGAGTGGAAGTCCACAAGTCTTAAAGCTGCCAAGTTTGGACACCCCTAGGGTTTGTTTGTTTTATCTAAAGGGTGAGGGGTGCAAGGGTCTGGTAACTTGACAGATTTAAAACTTGCATGCTTCAATGCCAGAGTTTCTGAGCCAACATTTGGGTTGCTAAGCAAGAGCGTTGTTAAGTGAGTTTCACTACATTTTACAAGTTGGCCACGTCCACCTGGTCACATGGCCACCAAACCACTCCCACAAAGCAGACCACGCCTACAGAGAAGGTACTAAAAAAATGTGAAACCCCCCACTGGCTCTCCAGTTGGGACCTGTGGGTGCTGGGCAGGGGCTTAGACTTCCTTTTGGGTGGGGAAAACCCGGAGCCTTCCAGATTCGGGGTTTCCCAGATGTGCCAATAGGACATCTCTAATAAAATGGAACTTTGAGGAACTTCAAGCCTGTTTCATTGGGGGTGTCACTTGGAACCCTGACTCTGGGTCTCAGCTGATTTGGTTCGAGAGCCGTGGGTGAAGACAGAGAGGGAGAGAGCCACAGGCAACGGGGGGGTGGGGTGGAGGAGGCTGCAGGTATCACCTCGACAGACGTGAAAGCAGCTTTCCAATATCTGAGGGGCTGCCACAAAAAAGAGGAGTCCACCTATTCTCCAAAGCCACCTTCAGGCAGGACAAGGAGCAATGGGTGGAAACTAACCAAGGGGAGAAGCAACCTGGAATTAAGGAGAAACTTCCTGACAGTGAAAACAATTAATCAGTGGAACAGCCTGCTACAAGGCGTTGTGTGTGCTTCATCACTGGAGGTTTTTAAGAGGAGACTGGATAGCCGCTTGTGCACAACTTTATAGGGATTCCTGCCTGAGGAGGGGGTTGGACTAGAAGACCTCCAAGGTCCCTCCTAGCCCAAGGATTCTTTTTCTTATGTTCTATTTGGAAAAGAAAACCCTACTACACATGTCCCACCCACTGACATAGCAGCAGCCTTCCCATCTCTCAGGGGTTGCCCCAAAGAAGAGGGAGTCCAGCTCTTCTCCAAGGCACCTTCAGGCAGGACAAGAAGCAATGGGTGGAAACTAATCAAGGAGAGAAGCAACTTGAAACTGAGGAGGAATTTCCTGCCAGTGAGGACAATCAGTTGAAAAACTTGCCTAGAGAAGTTGTGGGTGCTCCAACACTGGAGGTTTTCCAGAAAAGATTGGACAATGACTTGACTGGGATAGTGTAAGGCAGAGGTCTTCAACTTTTAAGACTTGTGGACTTCAACTCCCAGAATTCTCCAGCCAGCTGTCTGGAGGTTTCTGTGAGTTGAAGTCCACAAGTCTTAAAGTTCCCAAGTTTGGGGACCCCTGGTATAAGGTCTTCTGCCTGAGCAGGGGGCTGGACTAGAAGACCTCCAGGGTCCCTTCCAGCTCTGTTATTCTACTTCTCTGTCTCCCTGCCTGCAAGGAGGGCCTGTATGGACCTTTCCTCCCATTTCCGGACCCCCTTCGTCAGCAGTGAGGCCTGGGCACCCCTCACCTGGGAGCAGCTGAGAGCGGCAGGGACCCCATCCGTCATGCCAGAGCCACGACAAGGAGATGACGCGCCCTGTTGGCCAACCGCCCGTAGAGATGCCTACTTAGCCTGGCGCAATATCTGTCTCAGGAAGAGCTGCTGGCAGCCGCTTCAGGAAAGCTGACCAAATATTGACTCATCCAGCAGGCAGAGGGCTGGCAGCCTGTCCCCTCGGGCTGCTTCCTGGCTGTGGAGGCCGTTCTTTCCCCCTGGGAGCCCAGACTCAAGGGATGACTCACCGCTTGGCAGCTTCGGTCCCCAGGCAGGCAGGGAGAGGGCAGCACCCCAAGAGGCTTCTGGAGCTCTGACAAGGTAGTGGGGGAGTGGAAGGACTACAGGAACCTTTTGTGCCACTCAGGTGACCCTCCAGGTGCTTCAAGGACCCTCTAAAACAGGGGTCCTCAACCTTGGTGACTTTAAGTCCTGTGGCCTTCAACTCCCAGAATCCCCCAGCCAGCATAGCTGGCTGGGGGTTTCTGGGAGTTGAAGTCCACAGGACTTAAAGTCACCAAGGTTGAGAAACATTCTCTAAAAGGATGCAAATGGCCAGCTGACTCCAAGGAGCATCTGTTGTGGTCAACCAGCGGCCTGAGGAGCTGCCAGGAGAGTCGGACAGTGAGGAGGTTGGGGAGGAACCTGGGCCAGTCCTGGAGTCTGGGGGAGGCTCAGGCGAGGGTTCTGCGTCGGAGGCAGAGGAGGGGGCAGGGCCATCTGGGAGTTATGTGCTGCCTCCGGAGCCTCCAAAGTCGGACAGCAGCGAGGCAGAGGAACAGGGGGAGCCTGTTCCCAGTGTGTGCATGCGCAGGGTTGCCAGAAGGCAGGAACAGTTAAGACCAAAGGGACGACTGGGGAGTAAGGCTTGGAGACAATTGGCCCCTCCCATAGGACATAAAGGAGGAGCCAAGGCACGGGAGCCTTTGCAGGAAGCCACTTGGTTCGTGCTGGCCGGTTTAACTTCTGAAGCTCCGTTCTGACTCTGTGCTCCTGTGTGGCCTTGCAAAGCGAATTGCCCATTAGGTCTTTGACAGCGTTTTCAGAGAAGGTAAAGGTTGGGTGCTTCTCAGCCTTATCCCGAAAGACTTTGGCAGCCTAGTGCGGGACTCTTTGCAACTATTTGGGACTCATTACGGGGCTGTGAACGAACATAATTCTCAGCCTTTGAAATAAAAAGAGAATTTTGGGGGACTAACCGTCTGCTTTTTACTGTCTCAGGAAGCCTCGGTCAGAACAGTCTCAATCCTTCCCTTCCCCACCTTCCTACTCAGAGCTGGAGAAGCTTCTTGGATGAGAAGAGAAACATCTTCAAAGAAAAACAAGAAAGTCCAGTTGCCTCTTGAAACAAAAAGCACCTGGAGGAAGGAGAATCTCTGCAGACTTTTGGTCTGGGCGATGCTGTGACCGATTGGCCCAAATAATGTCCCCCCAGGAGCCTTCCTGTGAGGGGGGAGGCTGCAGTGGACAGGGGGTGGCCAAGGCTGACGGAGAAGGCCAACCTTCCCCACGTTGCCTCAGAATGCTCCCTGCAAAGGTCCTGCTTGACGGGTTACGAGGGCCGCTATCTAAAGGCTCAACCGGTAATTAGCCTGGAATGCAGAAGGTGATGCCTTGCACTGAGAGGGAAGTCCAGGAAAAAGGACAAAAACTAACCTATGAACAGAAAGAAAAATAAGAACACCAACT
Organism: Rhabdophis nuchalis; assembly: GCA_039707465.1. Lineage (NCBI taxonomy): Eukaryota > Metazoa > Chordata > Lepidosauria > Squamata > Natricidae > Rhabdophis > Rhabdophis nuchalis. The sequence continues at coordinate 690,185 of CM077644.1, read as the reverse complement.
GTCAGTCAGGAGACACGAGGAAAACTCCTTCATTGCACAACTCTTGGGAAGACCTAACCGGAGTTTCAGCTGGGAAACAGGGACCAGCCCAAAGGTCCAACAAGGCTGGAGAATTCCTGGAAGCCTGGATGGCACCCAGACAAATCGGCCATCAACAGGTCAATCACACCGACCTGGGATTCGAAAGAGGCCATCAAAAGCTTAGAAAATAAAACTTTTTCCCTCCCAAATAAGCAGAGATTAATTAGCATCAAGATCAACACTTGGCAAACAATCAGAGAACAGCCTAATCAAGGAATCGCCAAAAATGACTTGTATATAAGCAGACGACAAACCTCACCCTCTCAATTGGTCTGAAGTGGTGTAGGGTTTCCTGCCTGAGCAGGGGTTGGACTAGAAGACCTCGAAGGTCCCTTCCCTCTCTGTTATTATAGTCTCATTTCATTGAAGTACTGATGATGTTCCCTAGTTGGGTCGTGAAATGTCTGTAAGAAAATCACCAAACTCAGAGAGCAGCAAGGACCTGAGAGTTGTCTTCCTCCTCCTCCTCCTCCTCCTCCTCCTCTTCCTCCTCCTCCCCCCCCCCATAGCTCCCTCCCTTCTAGCACTGATGATGTTCCCTAGTTGAGTCATGAAACATCTACAGGAAAACAACCCATGTCAGAGAGAATTAAGGACCTCAAAGTCACTCTCCTCCTCCTCCTCCTCCTCCTCCTCCTTCCTTCTAGCACTGATGATGTTCCCTAGTTGGGTCATGGAATTGCAAGAAAACCACCAAGCACAGAGATCTCACCAAGGAACTCATAGTTTAACCCTGAGCTACAAATATTATGTTGGTAGTAAAATACCATATTTTTTCGGACTATAAGACGCACCAGTGTATAAGACACACCAACATTTCCATCCTCTTTGGGGGAGGGGAAGGTGCATCTTATACTCCGAAAAATACGGTAGCTACACTGCCACCTGGTGAAACTGGGGCTCATCCTGGAGGCCAGTTCCGTCTGCTTTCCTCCCATCCTTTGAGTTGGCAGACCTGGAGAGCCACATGGCTTGGGCAGCCCTTCCAGCGTTTGTCCTCATAACTTTGGCCACGAGGCCATTTCAGGGCAGCCCTCGGGGTCTCCCTGCAGTCCTTCCCCTCCCCAGCATCACCTGCCAGGAGAGGCACCTGAGGGGGCATCGAGCCACCCCCAGGACAATATGCACCGCGTGTCTCTCGGCTGCCTCTTCAGCCACTGCAGCCTCTGCCGTGAAGCCCACCCTGCCCTGCCTCCTGCTTGGGTTCCTGGGGGTCCCACCCTCCATCTCTGCTCAACAGAACAGGTGGGGGCAGCCGCTGCCCCTCTGCTTTCCTCCCTCTTTCAAGGGTCTCCCCAGCGGAGGAGAACCAGATCCCGGCTGCTTCAGCTCCCACCCCATGCAACTGGGCTTTCTGGTTTTCCTTTGAAGGCGCTTCACTTCTCACCCAAGAAGCTTCTTCAGCTCTGACTGGATGGAGGGGAAGGGAAGGATTTAAACTCCTTGCAGGCAGCTGGTCATTGGCCTCCTTTCTGAAGGTCCTTGAGGCCACCTGGAGGTTCCCCTGTGTCCTGAGGGCCACCTGAGGGGTTCAAATGCTTCCTATAATCTGCAATTATTCTCCTCTGGAGATCAGTTCCCACTCCCACCCCATCCCAAGGGTCTTCATCCCAAATTGCATGGCTCAAAGTCTGTGGAGATTCTCCATCCTCCAAGGTCCTGGTGGTCCCAAAGGGGCTTTTTTCCAAGAGGCCCCTGGACTTTCTGGTTTGTCTTTGAAGACGTTTCGCTTCTCCTCCAAGGAGCTTCTTCAGCTCTGATTGGATTGAGGGGGGAGGGAACGGTTTATATGCAACTATCTGCAAGGAGCATCAATCCTTCCCTCCCCCCCCCCCCATCCAGTTAGAGCCGAAGAATTTTCTTGGATGAGAAGCGAAACATCTTCAAAGAAAAACCAGAAAGTCCAGGTGGCCTCTTGGAAAAAACCCCTCTGGGACTCTCAGCAGAGGGGAAAACACTGCAGGGGTGAAAAGAAGGGGGGGCATCGGGGAGCCTTCAGCCCTTTTCCAGAGTCCAACCAATGGCTGCAGCTCCCCCTCCTGGAATAGAGCAACTGAGGGCCTCCCCAAAGCAGATTCCCAGCCTCCTCCTCCTCCTCCTCCCGTCTCCTGGCCATCCCCCCCCCCCTTCCTCTTCTCCACACAGCCACATCAGTGGTGGGTTTCAAATTTTTTAGAACCTACTCTGTAGGTGTGGCCTATTCTGTGGGCGTGGCTTGGCAGTCATGTGACAGGGTGGGAGTGGCTACCTTTTAAAATGTGGTGAAACTCATTTAACAACGCTCTTGCTTAGCAACCAAAATTTTGGACTCAATTGTGATGATAAATTCTTTCTTTCTTTCTTTCTTTCTTTCTTTCTTTCTTTCTTTCTTTCCTTTCTTCCTTTCCTTTCCTTTCCTTCCCGTTGGGTCACTGACAGCGGTGGGCCAGATTTACTTCCAGGTACGCCGGTGGAACCCCCTCTCACCGGTTCTCTAAATTTCACCAACCGGCTCTCGCGAGTAGGTGCGAGCCTGCAGAAACCCACCACTGAGCCACATGGACCTCTTCCTCCTTTGGGGTTTCTTGCACATTCGTCTGGGAGGGAATTCCATTTCACGGCCATTTGCACACCAGCCCCCACCAGATGAGCCCCACTGGAGCAGAGCCACCAAGCCGGTCTTTACGGGGGAGGCCTCTGGAGCCAAGAGATGATACGGGGGGGGGGGGGCTTCTCTTCTGACCTCTCAGTGCAGAATGACAGAGTTGGAAGGGACCTTGGAGATCTTCTAGTCCAGCCCCCAACTCAAAAAAGAGACCTCTCTCAGGGTCCGGCTGCCAGTGGGGCTGACAAGCCCTCCCCCACCCCCTGTGGATCCTGCCCAATGGGAATCTCAGCCTCAGCCTCAGCCTCCTCCTCCTCCTCCTCCTCCTGGAAGTAGCAGCCACCCATGGAGCCTGAAGCACCTGTAGTCCTTAACATTCGACCACATTTGAGCCCAAAATTTCTGTTGTAAAAAGAGACCGTTGGTAAGTGAGTTTTGTCCCATTTGAATGACCCTTCACTGTTGTTAAGTGAATTAATGCAGTCATTAAATTGGTAACACGGCTGCAAAGGGAATCTGGCTTCCTCATTGACTTTGCTCATCAGAAGGTGGGAAATAGGGGCCATGTGACCCCAGGACACCGCGACCGTCATAAGTATGAGCCAATTGCCAAGCCTCTGAATTTGGATCTTGTGACTATGGGGATTCTGCAACGGTTGTAGCAATAGACTGGAACGGAAAGGAACGGAACAGAAAGGAATGGAATGGAACGGAATGGAATGGGAATGGGAATGGGAATAAGAACCTAAGAACCTAAGAAGAGCCTTGCTGGAAGAGGCCCCAGCCCATCCAGCCCAGCCTTCTGTCTCCCACAGTGGCTCCCCATTTGCTTCAGAGTCTTCCCAAGCAGATGTCTTCACCTGCTTATGATTCTCTGCAAATGGCATTGAGAGACATCCTGCCTATCTCTCCATCCCGGAGGGTGTCCTTAGGCATCCATCATGATAGCCATGGATACCCTTGTTCTCCATGAACTCCTCTCATCCTTCCTTCCTTCCTTCCTTCCTTCCTTCCTTCCTTCCTTCCTTCTTTTTCTTTCTTTCTTTCTTTCTTTCTTTCCTTCCTTCCTTCCTTCTTTCTTTCTTTCTTTCTTTATTTGTGAACATAAGAACCTAAGAAGAGCCTTGCTGGCAGAGGCCACAGCCCATCCAGTCCAGCCTTCTGTCTCCCACAGTGGCTCCCCATTTGCTTCAGGGTCTTCCCAAGCAGATGTCTTCACCTGCTTGTGATTCCCTGCAAATGGCCTTGAGAGACATCCTGCCTATCTCTCCATCCCGGAGGGTGTCCTTAGGCATCCATCATGATAGCCATGGATACCCTTGTTCTCCATGAACTCCTCTAATCCTTCCTTCCTTCCTTCCTTCCTTCCTTCCTTCTTTCCTTCCTTCCTTCCTTCCTTTCTTTCTTTCTTTCTTAACATAAGAACATAAGAACAGCCTTGCTGGAAGAGGCCACAGCCCATCCAGTCCAGCCTTCTGTCTTCCACAGTGGCTCCCCATTTGCTTCAGGGTCTTCCCAAGCAGATGTCTTCACCTGCTTGTGATTCCCTGCAAATGGCATTGAGAGATATCCTGCCTATCTCTCCAACCCGGAGGGTGTCCTTAGGCATCCATCATGATAGCCATGGATACTCTTGTTCTCCATGAACTCCTCTACTTCTTCCTTCCTTCCTTCCTTCCTTCCTTCTTTCTTTTTCTTTCTTTCTTTCTTTCTTTCTTTCTTTCTTTCCTTCTTTCTTTCTTTCTTTCTTTCTTTCTTTCTTTCTTTATTTGTGAACATAAGAACCTAAGAAGAGCCTTGCTGGAAGAGGCCACAGCCCATCCAGTCCAGCCTTCTGTCTCCCACAGTGGCTCCCCATTTGCTTCAGGGTCTTCCCAAGCAGATGTCTTCACCTGCTTGTGATTCCCTGCAAATGGCATTGAGAGACATCCTGCCTATCTCTCCATCCCGGAGGTTGTCCTTAGGCATCCATCATGATAGCCGTGGATACCCTTGTTCTCCATGAACTCATCTAATCCTTTTTCTTCCTTCCTTCCTTCCTTCCTTCCTTCCTTCCTTCCTTTCTTTCTTTCTTTCTTTCTTTTTCTTTCTTCCTTCCTTCCTTCCTTCCTTTCTTTTTTTTTCTTTCTTTCTTTCTTTCTTTCTGAACATAAGAACCTAAGAAGAGCCTTGCTGGAAGAGGCCACAGCCCATCCAGTCCAGCCTTCTGTCTCCCACAGTGGCTCCCCATTTGCTTCAGGGTCTTCCCAAGCAGATGTCTTCACCTGCTTCGGATTCCCTGCAAATGGCCTTGAGAGACATCCTGCCTCTCTCTCCATCCCGGAGGGTGTCCTTAGGCATCTATCATGATAGCCATGGATACTCTTGTTCTCCATGAACTCCTCTACTCCTTCCTTCCTTCCTTCCTTCCTTCCTTCCTTCTTTCTTTTTCTTTCTTTCTTTCTTTCCTTCCTTCCTTCCTTCCTTCCTTCTTTCTTTCTTTCTTTCTTTATTTGTGAACATAAGAACCTAAGAAGAGCCTTGCTGGAAGAGGCCACAGCCCATCCAGTCCAGCCTTCTGTCTCCCACAGTGGCTCCTCATTTGCTTCAGGGTCTTCCCAAGCAGATGTCTTCACCTGCTTGTGATTCCCTGCAAATGGCATTGAGAGACATCCTGCCTGTCTCTCCATCCCGGAGGGTGTCCTTAGGCATCCCTCATGATAGCCATGGATACCCTTGTTCTCCATGAACTCCTCTCATCCTTTCTTAAAGGTGTCGAGGCTGACAGCTGTCACCCCTTCTTCTGGCAGGGAGTTCCATAGACCAGGGATCCTCTGGGTGGAAAAGTCCTTCCTCTTATTTGTTTGAGGTCTAGCTTCCAAAGGTTTCTTGGAGGGCCCCCTAGTTCTAGTGTTGTGCGATAGGGAATGGGAATGGAATGGGCATGGAATGGAACAGAATAGGATAGGTCAAACGTCACTCTTTTGAGGACCGCTATGACTTTGAACAGTCACTCACTAAATGAACAGCTATAAGTTGAGGACTTCCTGTGCTCCATGCAAAGCAGAGCCACTACCTGTGCAACATTGATTCTTCCTCCTCCTCCCTCCTTCCCCCCCTCCCACTTCCCCCATTTTGCCTGGTGTTGCAGAGGCTTCCCTCCCTCCGTCATTTGGGAACCCCAAGTGTACAGTCGGCTTGGATGATGCCCCCCCAGGCACCTTGAGGGGGGGGGCTCTCAGAGGGCCTGGGGAGAAGGGGGCCACCACCTGGCAGCCTGGCAGTTCAGCAGGTAGGGCCCCTTCCCATCCCTTTCTTCTCTGTCATCTCCATCCTCCTCCTTAGTTTTCAGTTTGGAGAAAGAGAAAAACTGCGGAACAAACATGAAAAAGTCCCCAGGATCCTCTGGACAGCTCACCCCCCACCCACCCCCATTCCATGGACTGCTGCCCTCCGGCCCACTCGGCAGAAACTCCTGGGGGCTCCACTGTGACCAGCCGAGCCTTGCAAATTGGCGTGTCTGAGGAGCCCCCCAACAGGAGCCACGGCAGAGAAATTTCAGAGTTTGGAGGAACCTTGGAGGTCTTCTAGTCCAACCCCCTGCTCAAGCAGCAGACCCTATCCTGTACTTGGAACTTGGACTTCAACTGCCAGAATTCCCCAGCTAGTCTTCAAAGTCCCCAAGGTCAGGCTCCCTGCCCTACCCCACTCCGGACAAGTGGCTGTCCAGGGGCCCCCTTCAGGGACAACCTTCAGGGCATCCAAACGCCCGTGGGGCCAGTCCACACACCCAAAGCCGCCTTGGAGAGTCTGCAAAGCGGGGAAGGGGCTCCCCCACCAGCAATGGGTCAGCGGGTCCACGCCAGAGCCTCCCGCGCCTAGAGGCCGAGCGAGGCGGGTCCTTCTGCCCTACCCGGGGTGAGGTGGGGAGTCGAGGGACATCGGGGGTCAGCGCGCCCCTTTCGGGAAGCCACGGAGCCCTCCCCGCTCCTCCGCCCGGCCCCCGCTGACGTTTCCCCGCCGAACCCCGGGGCGCCGGAACCTTCCCCGCAGGAGTCATCCGGAGCCGCGGGACGTGCGGGGCGGGGCGAGGGGGTTTCCCAGCCCGGCCCTCCGGAGGGGAGGGGAGGGGGACGCCGCACTTTTTGCCCCAGAGATGAGTCGGAGGCGGCTCAGTCGCCCAGCCGCCGCCATGAGGACCGCTCGAAGCCCCCTGGTCCTCCTGCTCTTCTGCGCCGCCTTCGCCCTCTGGGGGCCTCTGCTCTCCGTCTCCGGCTTCTGTGAGTGGGGAGAGCGCCAGGGCGGAGGGGTGGGGGGAGAAGGGAGGGTTGGGGGTGGGATGCTTCGGCCAGAGGGGTCTCCTGTTGCTCGGACCCCCAAAGCCCCCTGCCCGTCTGAAGCCCCTCCCGCTGGAGCCTGGGGGATGCGCCCCGAACGCCCAAGAGGGAATGAAAGGCCCCCTCCTCCCATTCCGCACAGCTGGGCGCCCCCCAGAAACCCACCGCCTGTCTCTGCGCTTCCCTGAAGACGGGAATAGCGGTCTTCGGTCATCGCGGAGCCCCAGACGGGAGATGGGGGAGAGGGGAGCGAGCGAGGCTCTGCGGGCCGGGCTTTCTTTCGGGGTCCCGGGCTCGGCTCGGCGCCCTTCGGACTTCGGACAGGGGTCCCGGCTTCCCAAGGACGCCGCCCACCCCGGTGTCAGCGCCCTCCGGACGGCAGGCGGGCCGGCAGGCGGGACTCCCTGGAAGGGGACGGTGGGAAGGGGCGAGCGGAGGGGGAAGGTCCGGCTCAGGCCGGCGGGGCGCAAGGGCCACGGGCGAGGGGCTACGGCGGCGCCCGGTACGCACTTCCGTTCCCATGAAGTTGGCGTTTGCCCGATGTGCGCAACTCTGAGGCGGGAGGGTTGGGCGAGGCCGATGAATCACGCCGCTTCGCTCCCACCGGGGAGTCAGCCCGTCAGGCTCCTGACTCGGAGGGAGCCTCGGACGGTTCCGGCGCCGGCAGCAGCTCCTGGGGCAAACTCCCGGAGAGGGAGGCCGGCCCGGTGCGGAAGAAAACTCCGTTGAACGAGAGTCCCCCCGCCTTTCCCCCCGCCCCCGCCCCGGGCAAACGCTGCCAGAGGGGACCGCAGCCGCCCCCGCCTCCCCCCCGCGGGTTATTTTAAGGTTAGATTAATTGATTGATTAATTTACATTTTTATGCCGCCCGTCCCGTCTCCCCTACAGGCGGTTTACAGCTTATAAAACCAACTGAAAACTAATTACATTATAATAATACAAATAACATACCGGTAATTAAGGTTATTAGTATTAATAACATTATAATAACATTAACACCCAGGAACAGAGCAAGGAGTTGCTAGGCTTGATATAAATATTGACAGAATTAGAGAATGTAAGCGTTGGTAGGCTCTGTGAGGTCATCTAGCCCACCCTCTGTGCAGGAGGCTCCCTGACAGATATCCCCCCCCCCTTCAAACACCCCCATGAAGGAGGGCTGGCTTCTTCTCCAGGTTGTCCAAGGCAGAGTCAAACAGATGCTCAAAGTTTTCCCTAACTTTTATCTCCTTCCTTATCCTGAGCCTTTGTTTGCTGTTCTGTCTTTGCAACAATCCTTCCACACGACGACCATTCCTTAGCTCTCCCACTGCCTTCTCTTCTCTCCTCTCCTCTCCTCTTCTCTTCTTGTCTCTTCTCTCCTCTCCTCCTCTTCGGCTCTTCTCCACTCTTCTCTTCCCCACTTTTTCTCTTCTTGTCTCTCCCCTCCTTTCCTTTTCTCTTCTCTTCTTGTCTCTCCTCTTCTCTCCTCTTCTGTTCTTCTCTCCTCCTGTTCTTCTCTCCTCCCCTCCTCTTCTTCTCATCTCTTCTCTCCTTTCCTCTTCACAGAATTGAGTGAGGCACCCTAGGGGTGACCTGAGAGCCCAAAAGGAAGGGAGTCCTGGCTTTGTTTCCAGCCAGAGTCTGGCCGTCTCCAGGGGTTGGCTTGGATTGTCTCACCTGTCTGGCCTGAGTTTGGCTTGCAGTCCAGAGATTCTCCCCCCCCCTCCCACTCCCCTGCAATGCTCCTCAGAAGGAGCTCTCCCCAGCCCCCTCCGATTCGTGACGTCAGAGTCTTTTTCTCTCCCACAATGGACTTTGCTTCCTCTGCCTCTTTTGAAACCCTCTTGCTGGTCGTTCCTGATAGCCATCTTTCCGTCCAGCCTTCCCGCACAGATGCTCTGCGGCGGCTGCTGCTACTTGCCTTGTGACGCCTTTCGAAAGAATTCCAGCTGAGTGAAATGGCTCCTTGGAATTCCTTCGGTCAAAGCGCCTCCCCTGAGTTGCTCTGGCCAGCAGGCCCTGACTTGCTTCCAAAGACTGGGTCCTTGGAGGATATGCAGCTCAGGGCCAGATCTGACCACCTCAGCCACTTCATTCAGATGGTCCAGTGAGGAATAGAAATAGAAATAGAAGAGAAGAGAAGAGAAGAGAAGAGTTGGAAGGGACCTTGGAGGTCTTCTAGTCCAATCCCCTACTTAGGCAGGAAAACCTAGGCCACTTCAGACAAATGGTTCTCCAATTTCTTCTTTAAAACTTTAAAACTTCCAGTGTTGGAACATTCACTGCAATATTCACAACTTCTGGAGGCAACTTCTGTTCCACTGATTTATTATTCTCACTGTCAGGAAATTCCTCCTCAGTTCTAAGTTGCTTCTCTCCTTGATTAGTTTCCACCCATTGCTTCTAGTTCTACCCTCAGGTGCCTTGGAGAAGAGCTTGACTCCCTCTTCTTTGGGGCAGCCCCTGAGATATCGGAAGGCTGCTATCATGTACCACTCCATGGTAGCAGTGTTCCAATATCCAGAGCTCGGGAAGGCTGCACCGTGGGCCAGTTCTTCAAAGGGGGCCTTGGGCCAGATCTAAGCACTCCGCAGGACGGATCCATCCCCCGGGCCTTAAATGTGACAGCCCTGATCTAGAGGGAACCTCCCTGTGTCAAGAGACACCCCCCCCCCCCCGAAGCCCCTGAGGCTCTGGATGCAAATCTGAGGAGGGTGGAGGTCTCTTTAAGACCCATGGACTTCAACTCCCAGAATTCCCCAGCCAGTTAAAGTTCCAGCTCCCCAGGAACTGAAGTCCACAAGCCTTAAAGCAGGGATGTCCAAACTTGGGAACTTTAAGACTTGTGGACTTCAACTCCCAGAATTCCCCAGCCAGCTATGCTGGCTGGGGAAATCTGGGAGTTGAAGTCCACAAGTCTTAAAGTTCCCAAGTTTGGACATCCCTGCCTTAAAGTCACCAAAGTGGGAGGCCCTTGTGTTAGGGGGCTGTTCTATCCCCCTCCCCCACCCCTGGAGCCCCTACACCTGAGCCAAGTTGTGAGTTTCCCGGATCTCCTCTCTTGCCAGTCGAGGGCAGCTGCACCACCTTCCCCAACGACTCCCACCGATGCGGGCTGCCCAAGCGCCGTTTCTTCTACAACACCACCTCTGAGAGCTGCCAGCCTTTCGTTTACTACGGCTGCCCCGGGAACCCCAACCGCTACCACACCATCGAGGAATGCCAGCGCTACTGCGGACACATTGGTGAGCCCGGCTGTTGGGCAGGGAGGGGCCTCTGGGTGGGCGGCCTCCTGAGCCCCTGCAGGGGGGGGGGGGAAGGCCCAACCCAGCTGCCTGCCTCTCCTTCTAGGCTCCTTGCAGGAAGCAGCCCCTCCCCCCTTCCTTGGTTCTCCTTTGGGGCAGCTGATCTCCCAGGCCAGGAGGGGTGGGGGGAGGCTCCCCTCTTTCCTGCACCTCCCCTCCCCACGTACACATACACACACGCACACACACGCTGTCTCCGACGGGGGTGCACGAGTGGCGCTTCCCAGGGCCCATGCGCTGGTTCTGTTTTGCAGAAAAGCCCGGCTTCTGCCCACCGAGCCCTCGTGGCACCAGGGTGCCATGCATGGCCAACTGTTTGCATGACGGCAACTGCCAGGAGGCAGAAAAGTGCTGTTCCTTCGGCTGTTCCCTGCGCTGCATGAAGCCCGTCACAGGTGAGACCCAGAGCCAGCTCCCCTTGGGGGGAGGGGGGGAGACGTGGGGTGTGAGCAATTCCGTGGCTGTGTCTTGGCAGGCCGCACCGGCCACTGGGGCCCTCCGGGAGCACCTGGCATGCCAATGGGGAGCTTCCGGCACATCTGGGGGTGCTGGGCATGGTTGAGGGCACAGGGGCCCACCAGATGTTTGGGGACTGCAAGCCCAGTCAGGCCTCGTGACCATTCGGATGAGCCCCAGAAATCCCATGTCACTTTCACTGGTGCACTGCCCCTTCAAACTGCTTGGTCTTTTGCCCTTCTGGGTCCCTTATTCCGCCCTCCCTCCTTCCCTCCCCCTCTTCCCTCCGTCCTCAGGATCTTCCTTCCTTCCCTCTCTGTCTCTCTTTCTTTCTTTCTTTCCTTGCTTCCTTCCTCCCAACCTCATCCAGGTCTTCCTCCAATTCCTCCCTCCCTCCCCTCCATCTCATTCCCATCTTCCTTCCTTTCCTTCCTAACCCTAAAACCATTCTGGAAGGGAGGGGTGGGTGTCGGCCCCCCCACTTCTGCTCCCTTCATGCTCTGCATAGCAGGAGCCCCTGCCTGCCCCCACACACACACACACACAGACTTCCAGGCCTGAATGGAAGCCCCAAATGCCGAACTCCAGGAAAGGGGGGGAGGGCTTGGGGAGGGGGAGGCCAGGGAGGGCCCTCTGCCTCTTATTCCTCCCTCCCTCCCACTCCAAGATCTCCCTCCTTCCCTCCCTTTTAAAGCATCTACAGAGCTGCCCACCTAATGCCAACCTCCTCCCCTCTCTGCCCCCTGCAGACCTCTGCCTGCTGCCTCCTGAAGAAGGGCCGTGCGATTTACAATTGCCACGCTGGTTTTTTGACCCGAAGATCCAGAGGTGCCGGCCCTTCTCCTTTGGGGGCTGCGCGGGGAACGCCAACAACTTCATGAAACGTCGGGGGTGCCGGCTGAGGTGCCGCTATAGAGGTGGGTGTGCGGTGCTGTTCCCATGGGGAGGGGGAGGCTGAAGGGGGAGGAGGCCAGGTGGGAAGGGGCAGAGGGCCCTGCATTCACACCTTGAGGGCCGGGTGGAAAGAAGAGGAAGGGGGAAAGGAACCCCCTGCTCCACCCTCAACCTAGGGGGGCTCCCCTCCGCCCCTTAAGCCTGTCCCAGAAGAGAAGGGCCCCTTCCTGGAGTCCCTTAAACGAAGGTGCCGGGACTGACTGGGGGGTCCCGAAGGCAGAGGCTGGAGCACAGAAGACCCTCACAGTGGGGGACGGGGGGGTCTCTCTGGTTCTGGGACAGGTCAGCCTGGCAAGAAGGGGGGGGGGGAGTTCTCCAGTGGCTGTGGAGGGGGGGGAGGGCTGGGGAGCCCACCCTTCTGCAGCCGCCCAAGGGAGACGCTTCCTGAGGCCTCCTTCCCTTTCCAGGGTCTCCCTGAGGGCTCCGTGGATGGAAGCTCCGCCTGCTTTGTGCTGAAGGGCAAGAGAGAAGAAGACCAGGCGCAGGGAGCCTCCAGGCGCCTCCCAAAGGGGGGAATTCCGGAATAAAGGATGCCCGAAGGAGACGCTGCTCCAGATCCTCCTTGTGTCTTTCCTGGGGGGTCTCTTCACCATTAAAGGACGGAATTTTGCCACATCTGCCAGGCACCTTCATGGGGGCCTCCATGTATCTGAATGTGAAGAAGTTGAACCGATCGATGCATAAATAAATACACTCACTGGGCACAGAGCTGGCACGCCCTTGCTGGGTGCCCACCTGGCCTCTCTCCTTCCTCCTTGCCAGGCATGCAGGGGAGCGTGTGCCAGTCCCACCCAGCCAAGGAGCCCCCACAGACACGGGGGAGGGGAGGCTGCCTGGGGTGTCTCCCCCTCCCCAGACAGGAGCTTCCCCTCCCCTATTTCCCCATCTTAAGGCCTCCCCCGTCATAGAAGACCTCCGGGGTGCCTTCCCATGATTCTCTCACCCATTCATTGCTGGTGCAAAGAACCTCCAGGGGCCAGAGAGAGCTGCCCAAGCAGGAGCTCATGTGGCCGTCCTGCAGGGGGCGCCTGACCGGGCTCTCCCTGTCCCAATCTATTCTCCGGATGAGAGCATCTCCCCGTGGTCCCCTTTCCACCCTCTGAAACTGCCAACATGTGGGAATGAGCGATAATCTCAGAGTCTGCTGATCAGGCCAAAGAATGAGGGTGCAACACAAGCAGAAGAAACAGCAGAGAAAGACGAATTCAGCCTTTCGTGACTTGTTCTTTGATTTCTGTCTGTTTGAGTCAGTTTCATTCCTGGCCCACTCCCTGCCGTTTACTTGGCAAAGCTCCCCAGGGGTGGATTGCCATTGCCTCTTTCCTAGGGCAGGGAGAGAGTGGCCGGCCCAGGGTGGCTTGGTGAGAATGGCAGGACTAGAACTCACAGTCTCCTGGTTTCTAGCCTGCTGCTTTAACTACTAGGCCTCAATGCCTCTCTCTTGTTTGACCAGTTCAGCATAATCAGCTAACAAGGAACCTCACCAGGAAGCACAAACCTCAGCCTGGAAGGAGCTCAATTAGAGATTAAGAGATGAAGATTAAGGCAACTTTTATGGTCATTTTCTACTGTGAGCACAATGAAAATGAAATTCTGTTTGTTTGTTTATTATTTATTTATTAGATTTATAAACCGCCCTATCTCCCCGAAGGGACTCAGGGCGGTGCACAGGAGACAATAAAACAATATTCAATAAATACAGTACAAAATAATTAAAATGAATTAAATATACAAGCCTGTGCTAAAATAAATTTAAAACCCTACTAAAAAACATCTTAAAATTATGCCATCTGAAACAAGTGAGTTTTTAGTGTCCAGCGGAAGAGGCACAAGTCCATGATTGTACGAAGGCCGGGGGGGAAGGTCGTTCCAGAGAGCAGGGCCTGCCACAGAGAAGGCTCTTCCCCTGGGCGCTGCCAGCTGGCATTGCCCAGCCGACGGCACCCTGAGGAGGCCCTCCCTGTGGGAGCGGACAGGTCGAAGGGAGGTGTGTGGTAGGAGGCGGTCCCGCAAGTAACCAGGTCCCTTGCCATGGAGCACTTTAAAGATGGTTACTAACACCTTGAAGCGCACCCGGAAGGCCACAGGGAGCCAGTGCAGCTCACACAGGAGAGGTGTTACATGGGAGTGTCTAGAACCTCCCAAAATCCCCTGCGCGGCCACATTCAGCACTAACTGGAGCCTCCGGGTGCACCTCAAGGGGAGCCTGCTCTCAAAGGATAGGTAGGTAGGTAGGTAGGTAGGTAGGTAGGTAGGTAGGTAGGTAGGTAGGTAGATAGATAGATAGATAGATAGATAGATAGATAGATAGATAGATAGATAGATAGATAGATAGATAGATAGATAGATAGATAGATAGATAGATGATGATGATGATAGATAGATAGATAGATAGATAGATAGATAGATAGATAGATAGATAGATAGATAGATAGATAGATAGATAGATAGATAGATAGATAGATAGATAGATAGATAGATAGATAGATAGATAGATAGATTCAATACCCATGCAAATATATACATGCAAACTTATTGGAAAATAAGTTGCCCCCCTCTTCTTCAGGGCAGCCCCCCACTGCTATCATGTCACCCCTGCTCCTTCTTTTCTCTTGACCAGCCAAATTCCTGCAACCTCTCAAAGGTCCAAGCTCCGGACCAAAGCTGGTTGTCATGAAAACGCCACACGCTTGTAGGCTAATGGTCTTTAGTCAGCCGGACTCTGGCACACTGTCCGCTCTAGCAGCAGCAAAACAGCCGTCTGGAAGGATGCAAAGTCAGCACTGGGAGCATCAGTCTTCCAGCACACATTATGTATGTGGGCCACGCCCTTTTCCCCCCCCTTGCTAGTCTGCCCCCATCATCGGTCTTGTGCCAGCCTGCCCCATTGCTGTCTCCGTTGATGCTGCAGCCCTCCCTACAACCCCCATCCCCTGTGCCCCACTGGCTTCTATCCCTACATTTCTGGCCTATGCACCCTTCACCAGTGCGCCGTCCATTTGCCATTAGGGCAAACCCCAGAGGTCAGCGTTTGACAGGCGGCTCCCCTCTACCAGAGCCGCACCTGGGAGAAAGTAAGCAGAGTCAGTGGATTATCACATTCTCACCTGCGATCTCCCCCAGCCACACCCAGTTTGCAAGGATGATGCTCCCTGTGGAAACTGGCCATCAGCCTGTCTGCCTCAATATCCCTACTTGCCACCCATGAGGTCTCTGTGGGGAGATAGCCCTTCCACCAGACCAGGTGCTGCGAACGGTCCCGATGTAGTCGGAAATCCAACACCTTGTGTCAGGGTCCCAAAGAGCCTCCAAAAGTCAGTCAGAGTCCAAGGCAAAAGGATTCCTCAAAGTTCCAATTGATGAAGAGAGCCATCTTGGCCCATCTGGGAAAACCCGAATCTGGAAGCTTCCACGTCTTCCCCACGCAGTTAAAAGTTCATGATCTTGCCCCACACACACACACACACCAGCCAATCCCATGGTCCAATCTCCCACTGCCACGCTGGCAGCTTCCACCCACCCAGTTCCGGTCAGATGCAGAGGTGCAAAGACAAAGGATGACCTTGGCTTTCTAGAAAGAATGTTGTTATGGTCTTTCGGGTGCGCTTCAAGGTGCTGATTACCATCTTCAAAGCGCTCCATGGCACGGGACCTAGCTATCTGCGAGATCGCATCCTGCCCCATACATCCCTTTGACCGATTCACTCACACAGAGAGGGACTTCTCTGGGTGCCGTCCACTAGGCAATGCCAGCGGGCGACTCCCAGGGGAAGGGCCTTCTCTGTTGCAGGCCCTATCCTATGGAACGACCTACCCCCCCCCCCCCGACCTCAGAACAACTCCGGACCTCCGCTCCTTCCGCCGAAAGCTCAAAACATATTTCTTCCAACAGGCCGGCCTGGCCTAATCTATCTTTCACACCTCCAGTCTGTACATTTACATCCTTAATTGGGTTTTTAGGGGGTTTAGTGTTTTAGGATTTTTAGGTTTTAGTGCAGGGTTATTGTAATTTAATTTAATTTTAGATATTTATGTTGTTGTATGTTTTTATGTTTTATATTCCCTGCGCACCGCCCCGAGTCCCTTCGGGGAGAGGGAATGGTATACAAATAAACATTCAATTCAATTCAAGTTATGGCTGCATGTTATCTAACTCCCTCTCATTCTCCCACCATAGAAAATGCATAGTAGAATAATAGAAAGTGTGGCAGGCCTGAGATCCTAAAGAAAAGAGGGCTGCACGCCTGACACCTTCTCTATCTTATAATGGGTCTTCCCCCCAGCCCACCTCCATTGGTTCGGGTAGTACAATGGCGAGTGCACCTCAAGGGGAGCCCCATGTAGAGAGCGTTACAGTAATCCAGCCGAGAAGTCACAAGCGCTTGAGTGACTGTGCGAAGGACCCCCCGGTCCAGTAAGGGGCGCAACTGGCGTATCAGGCGTACCTGATAAAATGCCCTCCTGGCCACGGCTGCCACATGGTCCTCCATGGACAGCCGGGAATCCAGGAGGACGCCCAAGTTGCGTGCCCTCTCCACGGGGGCTAGTTGTTCGCCCCCAATGGCCAGTGTTGGACTTATCTGGCTGAACCGGGGTGCCAGAAACCACAGCCACTCAGTCTTGGACAGGTTGAGCTTGAGTTTGTTACTACCCATCCAGATCCGTACGGCCTCCAAACACCGGGACATAACCTCGACGGCATCGTCAGGGTGGTCTGGGGTGGATATGTACAGCTGGGTGTCGTCAGCGTACAGATGGTATTCCACCCCAAAACCACGGATGATCTCGCCCAGCAGCTTCATATAGGTGTTGAACAGAAGGGGAGAGAGGACCGACCCCTGAGGAACCCCACATGTGAGGGGCCTCGGGGACGACCTCTGCCCCCCTGCCAACACATATTGAGACCGACCAGAGAGATAGGACGAGAACCACCATAAAACGGTACCTCTCAGCCCCAACCCCCCCAATCGGTGCAATAAGATACCATGGTCTATGGTATCAAAAGCCGCTGAGAGGTCTAATAGGACTAGGATAGAGGAGCAGCCTCTATCCCATGCCCTCCAGATATCATCAACCAACGCGACCAATGCCGTCTCAGTGCTGTGTCCGGGTCGGAAGCCGGACTGGCACGGGTCTAGATAATCAACTTCCTCCAGGTGCAGAATATTTTAATATTGGGCCTGGGGAATGCCGCAATAGACCCAGGTGTTGATTTTAATGGCCTCTGCCTTGAGAGATGGGCTGAGTGTGGATGACGTCATTGAACAGGTACTACCAGGTGAGATGGAAGATTAGATCTGGACCTGATATAAAAATGATTGGCTTACAAGAATGACACGGAGAAAGAGGCTACACTGGTCTTACGAGATCCCTTCATCTTTAAAAGGGAGACAAAGCAAATGAGGAGAGCGATGGGATGGTTTTTCTGTATTGAAATTACAAAACGGGCTTGGTAGCAACATATTTGAACAGACAAAAGATTTTAAGAAGTAAAAACCAGCGTAGAAACTAGCAAACGATGAGTTCTAGTCTCTCCTTAGCCATGGAAACTGACTGGGTGACGTTGAGCCAATCACCAGGAGGTGGGAGTTCTAGTCCTCCCTTTGGGAAACCCCCTCGCCCTCCCCGCCCCTCCGACCGGCCCCCGCTGACGTCTCCCCTCAGGACCCCCGGCCGCAGAAACCTTCCCCGCAGGAGGCATCTGGGCGGCGCGGGGCGGCGCGAGGGGGTTGCCCATCCCGGCCCTCCGGAGGGGAGGGAATGGGCGGGAGGGCGCCGCCCTTTTTACCCCGGAGTGGAGTCGGAGGCGGCTCAGTCGCCCAGCCGTCGCCATGAGGTCCGGTCGCAGCTCCCTCCTCCTCCTCCTCTTGGGGGTCGCCTTTGCCCTCTGGGGCCCTCTGCTCTCCCTCGCAGACGACTATTGTGAGTGGTGCGAGAGCCAAGGGGGGTGGTGTGCGACGGGGGGGGGGCGGGGCGGTGGGTCTTGTGTTGCTCGGATCCCGATTGCCTCCGCCCCGTCTGAACCCGGACAGGAGAACAGCGGTCCTCCGTCCTTCGCGGATGCCTGGACGGGAGAAGGGGGAGACGGGGGCTATTTTGGGGGTCCCGGGCTCGGCTCAGCGCTCTTCGGGCTTCGGGAAGGGAGCTTCGGCTTTCCAAGGACGCCGCTCACCTCGGAATCAGCGCCCTCCGGACGGCTGTTGGAAATCTCCTACCGAATGGGAGCGAGGGGGGGTCGTGGGAAGGGGCGAGCGGAAGGGGAAGATCCGTAATCAGCTCCTCGGGCAAAATCCCGGCCAAAGAGACTGGGCCGGTGCAGAAGAAAACTTCGATAGACGGAGGGTCCGGTCCCCGCCTTCCCCCCCCCCTTCCCCGGGCAAACGCTGCCAAAGGGGGTCGCAGCCGCCCGCCCGCCGGTTATTTAAGGTTGGATTGATTGATTGATTGATTGGTTGGTTGGTTGGTTGATTAAATGTCTATGCTGCCCATCACCTCTATAGGGTGATGTATTGGTTATACAACCTAGTGAAAAATAATTACATTACAGTATAATAACACAATTTTATTAATAACATCAACCATTAAGATCCAGGAACAGAGCTGGGAGTTACTGGGCTTGCTACAAATATTGATAGAATTAAAGAATGTAAGAATCTGCATCCTCTGTGAGGTCATCTAATCCACCCTCCTGTGCAGGAAGCTCCCTGACAGATTCCCCCCACCCCCACCCCTTCAAACACCCCTATAAACCGGACTTCTTCTGGATGGTGTCCAGGTCAGAGTCAAACAGCTGTTACAAGGCAGAAAGCTTTCCCCAACTTCATCTCCGTCCTTATGGCTGAAACCTTTGCTGTTCTGTCTCCGTTCTGTCTCCCTCCCCTCCATGCAACTCAGGAGGAGCAAATCAGGGCCAGAGCTGACCCCTCACCCCTTCTATTCAGGGGGTCCAGTAAGATGTTGAGTGGGCTGACTTAGAAAACCACTTTGAGCTCTAACAGCTGTCTCTGCGCATGGATTAAACCACCAAGTCTCCAACCTCGGCAACTTTAAGATTTGTGGACTCCAACTCCCAGAATTCCTCAGCCAGCTTTGCTGGGTGTTGAAGTCCACAAGTCTTAAAGTTGCCAAGGTTGGGGCCCCCTGGACTAAACCACCAAGTCTCCAAATCAAAGATCCATATATTTGGGTTGGGAATCTTATTTAGGAGCCTGGTTCAGTTTGGAGACTCTGTTGAATCTCATTGGAATTGAAGCTCCAAGTCTACGCCTTGGTTTGTTTTCTCCCCATTTCTGAGTGATTTGGGGGGTGGGCATGACAGTTATGTACTGAAGACAATTAAGGGGCTGCCACAAAGCAGAAGGGATGAATTATTCTCCAAAGCATTAGAAGGCAGAGCAAAAAGCAAGCGATGAAAACTAATCAAGGAGAGAAGCAACTTAGAACTAAGGAGAAACTTCCTGACAGTGAGAACAATGAATCAGTGGAACAGAAGTTGCCTCCAGAAGTTGTGAATGCCCCAACACTGGAGGTTTTGAAGAAGAGATTGGACTGGTCTAATGGTCTAGGGTCTCCTGCCTGAGCAGGGGGTTGGACTAGAAGACCTCCGAGGTCCCTTCCAGCCCATGGATTCTATGGGGTGCAGCCCCAGCGTTCGGGTGTGACGTTTCCCATTGCTTCAGGGCTTCAGGCTCACTGACATTCAACTAAAGTATAAAATATAAAATTCAGCGCAGGAGCCCCGAGGGATCCGCCTCGTGTCAAGAGTCTTAAGCCCCCGAGGCTCCAGATGCAGATTCTATTAGGGTGGGGGGTCTCCAACACGGGCAACTTTAAGACTTGTGGATCCAACTCTCAGAAGTCCCCAGCCTCTATTCAGGGGCTGCGCTATCCCCCCTCCCAAACACCCCAGAGCACCGACAGCCGAGCCAAGTTCGGAGTTCCCTGGACCTTCTCTCTTTCCAGCCGACATAGACTGCAGCAGCATCCCCAAGAGGGATCCCTTCTGTCGGGTGCCCCGCGTAGGTTTCTTCCACAACGTCACTGCCAAGAGTTGCCAGGCGTACACTGACTTAGGCTGCGGCAAGAACACCAACAGCTACCCGTCCCTGACAGAATGCCAGGAATACTGCGAAGAGGCTGGTGAGCTGGGCTGTGGGGCAGGGAGGGGCGGGGGCTGAGGGCCCGTGAGAAAGGGGCGGGGGCCATGGGGGGGGGCAGGATGAGGAGCAGCAGGGGTCTTAGGGAGGAGGGGTCTCCTGAGCCCTGCTGGGAAAACGCCCAACCCAGCTGCATGCCTCTTCTAGGGTTTTTTGGGGGGGTCTGCCCCCCCTTGCTTGGTTCTCCTTTGGTGAAGCTGATCTCCAAGGCCAGTAGAAGGTGGGGGAAGCTCCCCTCGTTCCTGCACCTCCTCTCCCTCCCCCACTGTCTCTGATGGGGCTGCATGAGTCCCAACTGAAAGCCCCCCCCTTTTCCTCACCCACCAGGGCAGCCCTCCTGGGGGAGGGGGGAGGGGCTGGGGTCCTAGAAAAGGAAAAACTGTTCTCCCTATCGCACAACACTAGAACTAGGGGGCCCTCCATGAAACCTTTGGAAGCTAGACCTCCAACAAATAAGAGGAAGGACTTTTTCACCCAGAGGATCCCTGGTCTATGGAACTCCCTGCCAGAAGAAGTGGTGGCAGCTATCAGCCTCGACACCTTTAAGAAAGGATGAGAGGAGTTCATGGAGAACAAGGGTATCCATGGCTATCATGAGGGATGCCTAAGGACACCCTCCGGGATGGAGAGATAGGCAGGATGTCTCTCAAGGCCATTTGCAGGGAATCATAAGCAGGTGAAGGCATCTGCTTGGGAAGACCCTGAAGCCAATGAGGAGCCACTGTGGGAGACAGAAGGCTGGACTGGATGGGCTGGGGCCTCTTCCAGCAAGGCTCTTCTTAGGTTCTTATGTTCTTATGTCCTGGGGCCAGGGGGGCTGCATGGGGCTTCACCGGCCATTGGCCTGAACCCAGGACCCTGCTGGCCAACAGCAGAGTCTGGAGGCTTCCTTTCAAGAAGGGGGGGGGCTGTAGGGGGGGGGGCTGAGACAGGCAGGCAGCTAACACTGGGGGCCGGAATGAATACACAAAATGACAGATTTGCTGTGTTTTGAGACATCTAATCCTAACCCTAAAACCGTTCTGGAAGGGAGGGGTGGGTGTCGTCCCCCCCATTTCTGCTCCCTTCATGCTCTGCACAGCAGGAGCTCCTGCCTCCCCCCCCCCCCCCGCTTCCATGGGGTGCCTGCCTGAAAGGAAGCCAAGAATGCCCAAGTGCAGGAAAGGAGGGGGTCTTGGGGGAAGGGGGAGGCCAGAGAGAGGCCCTGTCTCTTATTCCTCCCTCCCTCCCACTCCCAGGTGTTCCTCCCTCCCTCCCTTTCAAAGCATCCGTAGAGCTGCCCACCTAATGCCAACCTCCCTCCCCTCCTTCCCCCCTGCAGACTACTGCCAGCTGCCTCCAGGGCCGGGGCCTTGCAATAAGAAAACCCACCGCTGGTTTTACGACCCACAGACCAAAGAATGCAGAACCTTCGTTTTCGGGGGCTGCGGAGGGAACCGCAACAACTTCATGGTAAAGTGCATGTGCCAGTTGGTTTGCCGCCATAAAGGTGGGTGTGAGGTGCTGTGGGGGAGGGGGGTCGGGAGGGGGCCAGGGGGGGAGGGGCAGAGGGCCCTGCGTTCTCACCTGGAGGGCCACATGCAAAGAAGAGGAAGGTGCTCCACCCTCAAGCTAGGGGAGGGCTCCCCCAGAAGAGAAGGGACCCCTCCCCCAGGAAAGGGGGCTGGAGTCCCCCCAAATACAGTGCCAGATTTTGTGCAGCTCATCCAAACCAGCACAGAAGTAAATGAACTTCAGCAGGATTCGCGTCTATACGATAGGCACTTTTGTAGCAGATGATTTTAGGTACTACGCTTAGGTCGGAACAGAGGCAGTGAAGTTCTAAGTTGTGTAAGCTCAACATTTCAAGCCTGGGGGCAGAAGGGACTCTGTTGAGAGCAGAGGAGTGGAGGACTCTCCTCGTGAAATATCTCTGGACTCCCTCGAGTGTATATTTATGTCCGATACACAGTGCTGGCTCCAGGCAGACGAGCTGTATTCGAGGACTGGTCCAGCAAAGGCTTTGTATGCCCTCCTTTGCAGTTCAATATCACCGGAGAAGAAGCTTCGCAAGATTACGTTGACAACTCTTAAAGCCTTTTGGGCAATGCAGTTACAGTGAGCTCTGGCACTTACCGTATTTTTCAGAGCATAAGACGCACCAAGGTTTTGAAAAGGCAAATTAAAATAAAAACTTTTTGCACTCTGCAAACCTCCCAAAAACAGGCCTGATTTTTTTCCAAATAAGGACATGAATAACCCTTAGGAGGCTTATAGAGTTTCAGTGTTCCTGGGGGGTGGGAGGAAAAATGAGCCCAAAACGCCCTGCTTTTTGCTCATTTCTGCCCTCCCCAGCCCCCAGGAGCTCTCTGAAAGCCTCCTGCAAGCTCTGCAGGGCCATTTGGGTGAAGGGGGCAGCATTTCAGGAGGCAAAAAATGCTGTATAAGATGCACCCAGATTTTCAGCCTCTTTTTTGAGGGAAAAAGGTGCGTCTTGTACTCACCAAAGAATACAGTGAACTGTGCACGCACACTCACAAACAACCAAAATGGCGGAGGCGAGGGAACCGGTTCGGGTGGGGTGGGGGGTGAGGGGGGGTGGCAGGCCTGCGTTGCTGCTGGTTCTGTGATCCAGGCCTGAATTCCACTCCCGGTTACCATGTCTATCCCAGTCCATGAAATCTCATTCAAACTCGGACATATGCGCCCCTAGATTGGCTGAGGAGGTCAGGAAGGCAGAGGCTGGAGCAAAGCAGCCCCTCGTGGTGGGGGTCTCTCTGGTCCTCAGCCTGGAAAGAGGGGGAGGCTCTCCAGTGGCTCTGGGGGGAAGGAGGGAGGGCCGGGGAGTCCCCCACTCCTGCAGCCGCCCAAGGGAGACGGTTCCTGAGGCCTCCTTCCCTTTCCAGGGTCTCCCTGAGGGCTCCGTGGATGGAAGCTCCGCCTGCTTTGTGCTGAAGGGCAAGAGAGAAGAAGACCAGGCGCAGGGAGCCTCCAGGCGCCTCCCAAAGGGGGGAATTCCGGAATAAAGGATTGCCCAAAGGAGACGGTGCTCCAGATGCTCTTTGTGTCTTTCCTGGGGGGTCTCTTCACCATTAAAGGACAGAACTTTGCCACATCTGCCAGGCACCTTCATGGGGGCCTCCATGCATCTGTAGAAATTGAACCGATAGATAAATAAATACACCCACTGGGCACCCACCTACCTTTTTTTTAACTCACTAAGGTTTCACACGCACTTTTCAGCATCCCAGATAATTCATCATACATCCAAATCCTTATACTAGTTTAACTCTTTTAACAGGTTTTTAAAAGTTTTTGATCATACTACGTGTAATTGCAAGTTTAGGGTCTTCCAAAATCTGTTGCTCAATTTTAGAATTAGTGCAGTCCAGTCCAAATTGAAGTTTTCTTTTCTCTTCCACAGCTGTAGATAGTTGCAGTCAAGCCATGTTACAAAAACAGATGCTCCTTAACAATACTAGTAACCATCTTCAAAGCGCTCCATGGCAAGGGACCTGGTTACCTGCAAGACCGCCTCCTGCTACCAAACAACTCCCACCGACCAGTCCGCTCCCACAGAGAGGGCCTTCCCAGGGTGCCATCGGCCGGGCAATGCCGGCTGGCGACCCCCAGGGAGAGAGCCTTCTCTGTGGCAGCCCCTGCCCTCTGGAATGACCTGCCCCCTGGACTACGGACAGCCACGGACCTGTGCCTTTTCTGTCGGGCCTTGAAGACCTATTTATTTCGTGTGGCCGGCCTGGCGTAGCTTTAATTGTTTTTAGTAGGGGTTTTAGTAAGGTTTTAGGACAGGCTAATCATTTAATATATTTTTAACGTATTTTATGTTTTATACTACTGATTTTTATCGTTGCCTGTACACCGCCCTGAGTCCCGAAAGGGAGAAGGGCAGTATAAAAATAAATAATAATAATAATAATAATAATAATAATAATAATAATAATAATAATAATAATAATAATAATAATAATAATAATAATAATAATAATTCTGAAGGTTTCAAAGTATCTTTTCCTGTAGCCAAGGTCACACTTCACAGCTGCCACTCTTCCCTTTTGGCTCTTTCTTTTTCTTTCCTTTCTGCTCACCAAACCGCAATCCAGTCCAGCAGCTGACTGTCCATGGCTGTCAGAAGCGCTTTAAATCCACAAAAGATGAAATAAGATAAGGAGAAAAGGGACTTCCCTCTTGGCTCTTTCTTTAACTAAATGGCTTCGCTTCCAAACTGCAGAAGGAAAAATCCTCAGAGGTTTTGGTGTTTTAATCGCCGCTGCCTCTTTTTTTCTTCCATAAAGATCCCCGAAAGCCACTTAGCTGCGAATTCCGCTCCGGGCCCCTTTTCAAGATCCGTTCTTTTTCTCTGCGAGTTGGTCAATGGCTCACCCGGTTTCCACACTCCGTTCCGGCGACGCCCCTGCACAAGCAGCTCAGTCCGGATGCCCCAACTTGAAAGCGGCCGTTTGGATACGACCGCTGCCCCCGCTGTCAGTTTGGGAGAGCTTCCCCATCCCGGCAAGATCGTTCCAACGTCCGACTGGGTTTTCGCGGAGCTCGTATTCCCCAACCGGTCTCGTCGCAACGCTTCTCCTTCTTTGTGGCAGCCCCACAAATATTGAGACAGACAAATGGCTATCCAACATCTTCTTCAAGACTTCCAGTGTTGGGGCATTATTGGAAGGCTGCTATTATGTCACCGCCAGTCCTTCTTTCCTCTAGAGGAGAGGTTCCCAAACTTGGCAACTTTAAGACTTGTGGACTTCAACTCCCAGAGCTGGCTGGAGAATTCTGGGAGTTGAAGTCCACAAGTCTTAAAGTTGCCAAGTTTGGGAACCTCTGCTCTAGAGTCTAGACTGGCGAGGCCCATTTCCTGCACCCCTTTTGCCTTTTGTAATTGCAACCAAATTGTCTTGAACCAAATAAACAAAGCTACATTTAAAAACCTTGGTCAACTCTACTGTCCCAGCCAAGGTCACCCAGGGCCCCGTTGATAGCTGTTGCACCCCACTAATTTCATTGAGCACAGCACGGCAACTGAGCGTGAACACTCCGTTGTATAATTTGCATAATTGCTTGTACTAAGACACGACATGCTGTTTGTGTAGTCCACTTTGCAATTTCATGAACAAGAACGTCTGCCTACGGGGCATCCTCAAGGGCTGCTACGTCAGAAGGATATGTTTTTTTCGGCCTGATAACGTCTAAGCAATGAAGGCAGGACGAGAAGCAACGGATGGAAACTGATCCAGGAGAGAAGCAACATGGAACTAAGGAAAGAATTCCTGACAAGTGCGGCAATTAATCAGTGGAACTGGTGGTCTTCAGAAGTTGTGGGTTCCATCACTGGAGAGTTTTAAGAAGAGGTTGGACGGCCATTTGTCTGGAATGGAAGAGGGCAGGAGTGGACTTAAGACTTGTGGACTTCAACTCCCAGAATTCCTCAGGCAGCATGGGGAGCTGGGGAATTCTGGGAGTCACAAGTCTTTAAGTTCCAAAGTTGGACACCCCTGGTATAGGGTCTCCTGCTCGTGCAGGGGCTTGGACTAGAAGATCTCCAAAGTCCTTTACAACTTCCATTCTGTTCCTCTCTTCCTTCTCACACATTCGATAACAACTCTCTAATGGTGGGGTGATGTTGCACAATATACTGAGGTGGGCCATCCTGACCATTGTTGCCCTCCATTTCAGGGTCCATTCAGCATTTGAAGAGAACTGTCCGATGTCTCCTCGATGCCAGCTGGACGAGGACGCTTCTGCCTCCTCATGCAGGACAATGGCGGCCTGTTCCTTTTGTTCCTTTTGCCCCTTTCCAAAATTCTTCCTTTCATATGTGCCCATCAGTTAGGATGGTGGGTGGTGATCGCGCCCAGTGGCGACTGGCCAGGACTCTGATCTGATGGACATGGAATGGGGTCGTCTGCTCAAGCAAGGGGTTGGACTAGAAGACCTCCAAGGTGCCCTCCAACTCTAATATCCTCTACGCTAACGCCTGTATGCAAGTCGGGCTCATGGGAATCCCCCCTCCCCCACCCCGTGTTTGGCCCTGGAGGGATCTCAGACCTGTGGCGCAGTCGGCCTCGGCATGCTGGTTGTCGGCGCCCTGTCTAAGTCCCAGCAATGGTGCCAGTTCTGCGGCGCTCGAGCTCAGTGGCCGTGGTGTGCTCAATAAAATTCGTGGGCTGGATCTGCTCATAAACGAGGCCCTGGGTGATCTTGACGGGAACAGTTGACCAGACGCAAAGCTAAACTCTTCCGTCTTGCCTGGAGAAGAGGATCCCACGCCCACTGATTTTGGGTACGAGAACTTGGAGGCCACTTAAACTGAACCTACAAAGAGGGGGGCTGGAGGTTAAAACATATAAAGTGAAAGTGGCCGAGTGACTGAGCCAATCGCCAGGAGATGGGAGTTCTGGTCCTCCCTTTGGGAAGCCGCTGACGTTTCCCCGCAGGACCCCCGGGGCGCCGGAACCTTCCCCGCTGGAGGCATCCGGAGGCGCCGAACGGGTGTGGCGGGGCGATCTCCCAGCCCGGCCCTCCGGAGGGAAGGGAAGGGGAGGGGAGGGGCGCCGCGCTTTTTACCCGGAGAGGAGTCGGAGGCGGCTCACTCGCCCAGCCGTCGCCATGAGGTCCGCTCGCAGCCCCCTCCCCCTCCTCCTCTTCTGGGGCGCCTTTGCCCTCTGGAGCCTCCTGCACTCCGTCTCGGGCTTTGGTGAGTGGGGCGACCGCTAGGGCAGGGGGGCTGGTGTGAGGAGGGAGGGGTGGGCGGGGAGGGGATGCCTCGGGCAGAGGGGTCTTCTCTTGGTCGGACCCCGAAAGGCCCCGCCCCGTCTGAAGCCCCTCCAGCTGGAGCCTCGGGGACGCCCCCCAAACGCCCAAGGGAAACCTCCGTTCCGCACCACTGTACGCCCCCTCCCCGAATTTCCCCGGACAGGGGAACAGCGGTCCTGCGTCCTCCGCGAAGCCCTAGACGGGAGACGGCCGGCCTTTATTCGGCTCCCCAGTGTCGGTCTCTGGCGCTTCGGGCAGGGGTCCCGACTTCCCAAAGACGCCGCCTACCTCGGAGTCAGCGGACTCCGGACGCCGTATGGGAGGGGCTGGGGGGAAGGGGCGAGCCGAGGGGGAAGGTCCGGAATCAGCTCCTCGGGCAAAATCCCGGCCAGAGAGATCAGTGCGGTGCAGAAGGAGACTTCGATGGACGGAGGGTCCGGTCCCTGCCTTCCCCGCCCTCCTCCCCGGGCAACCGCTGTCGAAGAGGATGGCAGCTGCACGCAGGCGGATTATTTTAATGTTATATTGATTGACTGATTGGATTTCTATGTCACCCATCTCCTCTACAGGGCAACTCTGAACGGCTTAAAGTGAAAAAGGATGACATTGTAATAATACTAACATAATTAATGTTATTAATAACATTGGGATAACATAAACACCCAGGAACAGAGCAGGGAGTTACTAGGCTCGATACAAATGTTGATAGAATTACAGAAGGGAAGAGTTTGTATCCTCTGTGAGGTCATCTAGTCCACCCTCTACCGTGTGCAGGAAGCTCCCCCCATCCCTTATTCAAATACACCGATAAAGGAGAGCCGACTTCTTCTGAAGGGTCTCCAGGTCCCACAGCTGCTCCGATGCTCAAAGCTTCCCTCGCCTTCATCCTTAGGGCTTCACAAGACTAAGTCAACCTTCACCCACCCACCCCCCACGGTTCCTCCTCTGAATGCTGGCCAACTCCGGCCACCGTTTCTCCCCAGTCTCTGCTCCCTCCCTCCCTCCCTCCCTTTTAAAACCTCTATCGAGCTGCCCACCTGACGCCAACCTCTCTCCGCTCCCTCCGCCCTGCAGAGTTCTGCCGGGAGCCTCCTGAAAAGGGGCCTTGCAATGAGAAAAGGAAACGCTGGTTTTATAACCCAAAGGCCGAAGATTGCAAGGCGTTCACTTTCGGGGGCTGCGAGGGAAACCTCAACAACTTCCAGGGACGAGCGCTCTGCCGGCTGGTTTGCCACAATAAAGGTGGGTGTGCAGTGCGGCAGTGGCGGGGGCTGACAGGTGGGAGCCCCCTCCCCTCTGGCAGCACAGCAGAAGCAGCCTCTCCCCTTGCCCCCCACCTAGACACCGCTGTGGCATCAAAGCCTCTGGCCGTGCGGAGAAAGAGCTCCATGGACCTCTTGGGAATATGGCCCAACCTATGTGCCAAAAGCCCGCTCTGTGACAGCCTCAGGCTAGGTGGGTTCCGCTCCCTCTTACGCCTGCACCAGAAGACGAGGCCCCCTTCCTGGAGTCCCCGAAATGAAGGTGCCGAGACTGACTGGGGCGTCCCGAAGGCAGAGGCTGGAGCACAGCAGACCCTCACAGTGGGGAAGGGGGGTCTCTCAGGTACTCAGCCTGGCAAGAAGCTCTCCAATGGCTCTGGAGGGAGGGAGGGAGGGAGGGAGGGAGGGCCGGGAAGCCCCCACTCCTGCAGCCGCCCAAGGGAGACGCTTCCTGAGGCCTCCTTCCCTTTCCAGGGTCTCCCTGAGGGCTCCGTGGATGGAAGCTCTGCCTGCTTTGTGCTGAAGGGCAAGAGAGAAGAAGACCAGGCGCAGGGAGCCTCCAGGCGCCTCCCAAAGGGGGGAATTCCGGAATAAAGGATTGTGCGAAGGAGACGCTGCTCCAGATGCTCTTTGTGTCTTTCTTTTTTTTTATATTGAAAAAGTTTTATTGGTTTTTACAATTTTCGAAAAGGGTAGGATAAGGGATACAGAAACATATTAAGAACTTTCGCGTCGGGATCATTGGCCTTTCTAGGGCTTCATAATAAAACATTAAAAAAACATTTTTCCAAAAGTACTACAAGGTGAAAATAAGTACAAAATTCCTAAATTCTCCATTCTATGCTAGCAGTCATGTACAAACATCCAGACATAAGGTTAAGCAATATTAATAATAATAAAAGAAAAGCAAAGTTATTTTTTCGATCTAAGTCTCTTGGCAATTGTATCTTCTTTTTCTCCTCCCTGGCCCCCAGCGGGAGGGGCCGTGGCCCCCTCCGTCCCCCCCTGGATCTTCCCCCAGGATAGAGGAATGTTTTTTAAGAAAGGCTTCCACCTCAGCAACTGTTTTAATCCTCACTCTTCCTTCATCCCAGAACACCAACATCCCTTCCGGCATCACCCACTTGAACCAGATCCCGTGGTCAAACAATTTTCTGGATAAGAAGGAATACCTCCTTCTCACCTCCCTAATCTTTTTTGGGATCTGCTTCAAGATGGTGACTTCCTTATGTTGGTAAATTAACGGCCCCCCTCTCTGCGCCTTCAAAATTCCCTCTCTGGTTGACCTTCTAACAAATTTAATATGTATCTCTCTGGGTACTTCATTTATCCTGGCATATGCTGAATTTATTCTGTAGACTAGGTCAATATCCCCCCTGATCTCATCTTTAGGTTTCTGTAAATATTCTGCTAAAATTGTGCTCATGAGATCAGGAAGGTATTCACCAGATTCTTCAGAAACATTCTGAAATCTTAAAAAATATGACATCCTTTCAAAATCCATCCTAGACATATGACCAGACAAATCTGCAATTTCAATGTTGACATTTTTAAGTTCTCCCTTTGCCCCAGCCAGCCCCCCTTCCAGCTCCTCAGTCTTCTGTGAATTCTCCAGCACTTGCTTCCGTGTTTCCAGAAGGTCCTCCTTAAAACTTTTATTATCAGCTCTCAAAGCTTTAATTTCCTGCAACAAAACTTGTAACACCGATTCCAAAGATGACATTCTTTGTTCCAATCCTGCCAATTCTGATTTTGATGCCATGGTAAGCTGTTAAAATCAGTGTCACTAAGATGGCGTTTTTGGGGTGGGGCCGTTGAGGCAAATCAGGAGCAAAACAGTTCAGGTGAAAGTTGTAAAAGAATTCAAGACCCAGCAGAGAAACACTTTTCACAATCAAAAACTTTAACAGAGAAGGCACTCAGGGAAGGAATCAATTAGTCCAGAAATTTCTTCATTAGTAGAGAGAGAGAGTCCATTTCACGAAGAGATGTTGGTAATTTTCCAAAGGTAAAAATAGTCATTCAGGAACAAAGGGAACCTTCCTCCACCGCCCTGCCTGGGAGCCAGGAGGAGAAAATAACCCAAGAAAAATTATATCAAGCCAGCCAGACTTAGATACATTGTAAGAAAGTCAGCCTCAGATCACTTTCGCTTATTTCAATGCAGTCCGGAAACAATGTATCCGCTTCCTTGCAACAAGGAGCCATTTCGGAACGCCGCTTTAAATCCGAGGGGGGGTTTAACCGACAAACACCCCCCTCTACGTTCTTTCACTCCAGGCTGCCAGCATAAATAATGTTGTAAATCACTCACTCTTCACCTCGCTGCCAAAGCCCCAGGGAGCCTTCCGACCCGACGCTCAGTTCTTTTTAAATTTTGCTGATCATAACTGTCCTCCATTGGCGAAGGGAAACTCCCCCCGCAGCATGTCTTCCTTCGCCTAAACCGAAGACAAGGGCCGTTTCCCAGCCGCCGCCAGGATAAACCAGCCCAGGCAAGCCAGTCTTACGGAGGGACCCCCCAAAAAGGGGGTGCCCCGCCCCGTTAGGGGCAGAAAAAAGAAAAAAACGGCGGATGAACCCCAAGGTTCGTCCGTCGCCGCCGGGAACAGGAACAGGAAGCCGAATTTTCTGTGTCTTTCCTGGGGGGTCTCTTCACCATGAAAGGACGGAATTGGCCACCTCTGCCAGGGACGTTCATGGGGGTCTCCATGCATCCGTAGAAAGTGAACCGATAGATAAATAAATACACCCACTGGGCACAGAGCTGGCACACCCTTGCTGGGTGCCCACCTGGCCTCTCTCCTTCCTCCTTGCCAGGCATGCAGGGGAGCGTGTGCCAGTCCCACCCAGCCAAGGAGCCCCCACAGACACGGGGGAGGGGGAGGCTGCCTGGGGTGTCTCCCCCTCCCCAGACAGGAGCTCCACCCCCATTTTCAAAAGGGGGTTGGGGGCAGGGCTGCTGGGTGGGGCAAAATGCAGCCCACTCCCATCCAGAGGTCTGCATGGAGCCTCCAAACCTTGAGCATGGTTTCAGCTTCAAAGAATGGATTCCATAAAACATTTTTTGCAAGCTTGGCCTGAAGCGTGGAAAAAGGTCTGAGTAGAACAGAGCTGGAAGAGACCTTGGGAGGTCTTCTAGTCCAACCCCCTGCTCAAGCAGGAGAACTGATGTCTCTTCTAAAACCTCCATTGATGGAGCACCCACAACTTCTGGAGGCCATATCTTCCACTGGTCACTTGTTTCCACTGCAGGGAAATTTCTGCCTAGTTCCAGGTTGCTTCTCATCCAGCCTTCAGGTGCTGTGCACAATAGATGGACCCCAATTTCTTTGGGGCAGCCCCTCAGATATTGGAAGATGCCATCAGGTCCCCCCTTCATCCTTCTTTTCTCTGCAGTAGCCAAAACCTCTCAAACTAAATCAGGGGAGCTGATCCTAAGTCTCCCTGGGGGGCCATCATTTCAGGCATGATTCAAGGCAGAGGGAAGGACAAGGACTTCATTCGACATTTTCATCCTAACTTTATTACATTATAAGTAACTCAGGGCGGGGAACTCACAATCTCCTGGTTTCTAGCCTGCTGCTTTAACTACTAGGCCCCAATGCCTCTTAGAAGAGTTCAGCATAATCAGCTAACAAGGAACCTCACAGGGAGGCACAAACCTCAGCCTGGAGAGCGTGTGGGCAGGGGTCCAGGGGGGAGCCAGCTCAGAGGACAGCAGTCAGCAGGATGGGGCCTCCGTGGGACTTGAACTCATCACTCCCTGCAGCTCCTGTCCCTCCAGGAGACCGAGGGGAGGAAGGACTTCTCTGGGGACAGAATACCAGAGTCGGAAGGGGCCTTGGGGGTCTCCGGAGCCATCAGAAAAAGCCTCTGACCTCATCCCCTGGAACCCCTTCCTGAGGGGGAGGGAAGATTAAGATGGACCCCTCACCAGCACACCCACAAGGAGAACACCCTCCCTCTGCACATGGCCACCCCCAGGACTCCAAGGCAAAAGGAAGGAGCTCAATTAGAGATTAAGAAGTTAAGATTAAGGTCACCTTTATGGTCATTTTCCAATGTGAGGACATTGAAAATGAAATTCTGTTGCCTGCTCTCAAAGAATAGGCAGAGGGGGGGGGAGAGGGAGAGGCAGGCAGGCAAGATGGACGGACGGATGGACGGACGGATGGATAAAGATGAGTGAGAGAGAAAGAGACACAAAGATGAAAGATGGATGGATGGATGGATGGATGGATGAGACAGAGAGACAGAAAAAGAGAAAGATAGATAGATAGATAGATAGATAGATAGATAGATAGATAGATAGATAGATAGATAGATAGATAGATAGATAGATAGATAGATAGATAGATAGATAGATAGATAGATAGATAGATAGATAGATAGATAGATAGATAGATAGATAGATAGATAGATAGATAGATAGATAACATAGATAATAAGGTTTTTTTGTGGCAGCCGCTCAAATACTGGAACGCTGCCACCATGACACCCCTGGTCCTTCTCTTCTCTAGAACAGCCAAACCCAATTCCTGCAACCCTTTTGGTGTTTCCTCTTCTGACCTTGTCCTGAGCCAAATAAAAAAAGATACATAAAAAAGAACCCTTGGTCAACCCGTGAACGTTCCAGTCAAGGCCGCCCAGGGTTCCCCCTTCATGAGCAGATGCGGCCCACTAATTTCATTGAGCCCCCCACGGCAACTGAGCTCCAACACAGCAGACTTTGTGGCTGGAACGGTAGAGTTGACCAAGCACAAAACTGAACTCTTCCGCCTAGCCTGATTGGAGAGAATTCCACACCCCCTGAATCCGGGCACTAGAATCCGGATCCTCCTGAGGAGGAGAAGGAGGGAGTGTTAGAGCTATGAGGGACTCCCCCATAAGTAAGCTGATTCCTTGGAACATCTCTGGATAAGGGGAAGACGGGAGATTGCCCACATGCGCCCCGGACAGCTGCTCCTCAAAGGGAGATAACAAGACAGAGGTTTAACAAGGCTTTCAGCACATGGGATTAAACATCTTGCACACATGTCTACGGCAGAGGCTTTTAAAGGACAATGGGTTCGCAAATGTCACTTTCTAATCTTTTCTCATTAGCTGCTTCTAAGTTATTAGAAATCTTTGACCTTTGAAGTTTGAAAATGCCTTCAAATCTGAATAAAGAAACATTTTAATCAGCAACTTAACAATGTAAAGAATCCAAAATAAAGAGCGAAAGGCTAAAGAAGATGATAACTAAGGGTCCAGATAAAATTGGAACATTACAATTTAGGGGACACTTAAACTTAACCTACAACCAAAGAATGAAGCAATTTTTTTTAACATTGGACATGGGGAAGGGCGCATTCGGAAGAATAGCCTTAATGGCCTCTGCCTTGAGAGATGGGCTGAGTGTGGATGACTCATGGAAGAGGAGCAGGTACTACCAGGTGAGATGGAAAATTAGATCTGGACCTGGATATCAAAATGATTGCGACATGGAAAAGAGGTTATATTGGACCTACAAGATCTCTTCATCATTAAAAGGGATATAGAAACACTAAATTAGGAGGTTTGGGGATAATTTTCTGTGCTAGAATTTCAAAACAGGCTTGTTAAATGTTTGAAAATTTTTGTGAGGGACAAAAAAAAGAGGTCTACAACATATTTGAAGAGACAAAAAAAAATCAAGATTGTTAGAAGTAAAAACCAGCGTAGAAACTAGCAAACGATGAGTTCTAGTCTCTCCTTAGCCATGGAAACTGACTGGGTGACGTTGAGCCAATCACCAGGAGGTGGGAGTTCTAGTCCTCCCTTTGGGAAACCCCCTCGCCCTCCCCGCCCCTCCGACCGGCCCCCGCTGACGTCTCCCCTCAGGACCCCCCGGCCGCAGAAACCTTCCCCGCAGGAGGCATCTGGGCGGGGAGGCGCGAGGGGGAGTTCTCATCCCGGCCCTCCGGAGGGGGAAGGAATGGGGCGGGCGGTTTTTGCCCCCGAGAGGAGGCGGAGGCGGCTCAGTCGCCCCGCCATCGCCATGGTGTCCGGTCGCAGCCCCCTCCTCCTCCGCTTGTGGGTCGCCTTTGCCCTCTGGAGCCCTCTGCTCTCCGTGCCTAGCAGGCGTAAGTGGGGGGAGCGCGGGGGGCGGGGTTGGGATGGTGTCGGACAGGAGGGGCTGCTCAGACCCCGAAAGCCCCAGCCCCGTCTGAAGCCCCTCCAGCTGGAGCCTCCGGGATGCTCTCCGAACGCCCAAGAGGAACCCCACACACACACATTCCGCAGGGCCGAGCGCCCCCCAGAGACCCACCGTTCCGCTCCCCGGACTTCCCCGG
Source organism: Rhabdophis nuchalis (assembly GCA_039707465.1). NCBI lineage: Eukaryota > Metazoa > Chordata > Lepidosauria > Squamata > Natricidae > Rhabdophis > Rhabdophis nuchalis. The sequence continues at coordinate 656,010 of CM077644.1, read as the reverse complement.
ACACGGGAATACCGGTCCTCCGTCCTTCGGGGAGCCCTAGATGGGAGAAGGGGGAGAGGGAGACCAGTGAGGCTCTGCTGGGCGGGCTTTCTTTCGCGGTCCCGGGCTCGGCTCGGCGCTCTTCAAGCTTCGGGCAGGGGTCCCGGCTTCCCAAGGACTTCCCAAAGCGCACTCCGGACGGCTGTTGGAAGGCGGGGCCCTATCTAGGGGGCTCGTGGGAAGGTCCGGAATCAGCTCGTCGGGCAAAAACCCGACGAGAGAGACCGGCCCAGGGCAGAAGAAAACTTCCCTGCCCGGGCAAACGCTGCCAAGGGGGCTCGGAGCCTCTTCCGCGCAGGTTATGTTAATGTTATATTGGTTTATTTATTCAATTCCTGTTTCATATGGTGGCCAGATGAGAGTCAAACAGCTGCTAGGATGCTCAAAGCTTTCCCCGACTTCATCTCCCCCCTTCTTGCTTCCCAAGACTAAGGCAACCTCTTCCCCACGTTTCCTTCTTTGAATGCTGACCAACTCCGGGCACCGTTTCTCCTTCCCTCCCGCTGGCCAAAGTCCTTCCTCAAATTGGGGCCACCGAATTGAGTGGGGCATCCTGGGGTGACCTGAGCAGCCCAAAAGGAAGGGAATCCTGGCTTCTTTCCAGGCAGAGTCCGGAGGCCTCCTTTTCTTCTCCTTTTCTCCTGGAAGACAATTGAGGGGATGGATTATTCTCCAAGGCACCCAAAAGGCAAGACAAGAAGCAATCAATCAATCAATCAATCATTTAATACTTATAAACCGCACCCTCTCCCCATGGAGAGCAATGGGTGGAAACGAATCAACGAAAGAAGCAACTTAGAAGTGAGGGAAATTTCCTGACAGTGAGAACAATTAACCCGTGGAACAGAAGTTGCCTACAGAAGTTGTGAATTATTCCAACACTGGAAGTCCTTAAGAAGAGGTTGGAGAGCCATTTGTCTGAAACGGTATAGGGTTTCCTGCCTAGGCAGGGGGTTGGACTAGAAGACCTCTGAAGCCCCTTCCAGCCCATGGATTCTATGGTGCTAACTTTCTTTCTTTCCTTCCTTCCTTCCTTCCTTCCCTCCCTCCCTCCCTCTTTCTTTCTTTCCTTCCCTCCTTTCCTTCCTTCCCTTTCTCCTTCCTTCCTTCCTTCCTTCCCTCCCTCCCTCCCTCTAAAGCATCCATAGGGCTGCCCACCTAATGCCAACCTCTGTCCTCTCCCTCCCCCTGCAGCCCCCTGCCAGCAGCCCCCTGAGGAGAAGCCTTGCTATGTCTGGGGGGAATTCTGGTTTTACGACCGAAACACCCACAGTTGCAGGAGTTTCAAATATGGGATGTGCGGGAGGAACCTCAACAACTTCGAAACGTATCCGAAGTGCCACCAGACGTGTCTCCAAAGAGGTGGGTGTGAGTTGCAGGGGGGGGGGCTGAAAGGGGGGGGGCAGGTGGGAAGGGGCAAAGGGTCCTGCATTCTCACCTTGAGGGCCGGGTGGAAAGAAGAGGAAGGTGCTCCACTCTCAGGCTACGAGGGCTCCCCTCCCCCTTAAGCCTCCCCCAGAAGAGAAGGGCCCCCTCCCCAAGGGAAGGGGGGCTGGAGTCCCTTAAATGAAGGTGCCTAGATAGGTGGGGGGGCCTTGAAGCCAATGCCCTGGAGGGAGGGCTGGGGAGCCATTCGTCTGAACTCAGGACACTGCTGACCAGCAGCACAAACTCAGGGGCTTCCTTCCAAGAAGGGGGGGGGGGCTGAAGGGGTGGGGGGGGGTCCCTGAGACAGGCAGGCAGGCAGCTAACACTGGGAGGGGGGGGCGAAGGGAAGAGTCCGGAATGAATACGCAAAATGAAGGATTTCCTGTGTTTCTACCCATCTAATCCTAACCCTAAAACCATTCAGGAAGGGAGGGGTGGGTGCCCCCCCCCTTCTGCTGCTCCCTTCATGCTCTGCACAGCGGGAGCTCCTGCCTGCCCCCCCCTCACTTCCAGGGCCCCCCTGTCTGAACGGAAGGTCCAAATGGCCAAATCCAATTGAGGGAGAAAAGGGATTGTGGTGGAAAAGAGGGAAGACAGAGTCCCCTGTCTCTCCTTCCTTCCTTCCTTCCTTCCTTCCTTCCTTCCTTCCTCCCTCCCTCCCTTCCTTCCTTCCTCCCTTCCTTCCTTCCTCCCTTCCATCCTTCCTTCCATCCTTCCTTCCTCCCTCCCTTCCTTCCTTCCTCCCTCCCTCCTTCCTCTGAAAATGTCCTGTTCCAAGTGGGGAGAAAGACCCTGGAGACACGGAGGCTGCTTGGAAGGGTGGTTTAATGGAGCAGAACCACCAAGCCCATGGTCCTGTGTGCAGCTGACCCCATGGAGGGGAGGGGAGGGTTACTGATGCCCTCTCTCTTGGGCCTTGCCCTTGAACTTCCTGTTCCTGTGCAAGGACATGTATCCTATGGGCTGCTCTCAGGGCGGTGCTCTTGGTCTTGAAGCCCACTTTGGTTGAAGGCTGCCGATGCAATGCAGGGGCTGAGGGCGAATCCTGCCTTTGGTCCCCCCTTTGCTGCTGGGAGTAATGGAGGATCCCCTCTGCCTCTCTAAAGGCTTCCCTAAGCTTAGGATCTCCTTGGGGGGTTCTGTCTTTAGAAACATGTTTCTCCTTTAGGGAAATAGAATATTCTGCCTCTTGTAATATTTCTCAAAATACGTCATTCTTTTAGGAGGGGTGGGTGCTAACTTTCTTTCCTTCCTTTCCTCCCTCCTTTCTTTCTTTCCTTCTTTCCTTCCTTCCCTTTCTCCTTCCTTCCTTCTTTCCTTCCTTCCTTCCCTCCCTCCCTCTAAAGCATCCATAGGGCTGCCCACCTAATGCCAACCTCTGTCCCCTCCCTCCCCCTGCAGCCCCCTGCCAGCAGCCCCCTGAGGAGAAGCCTTGCGATGTCAAGGGGGAATTCTGGTTTTACGACCGAAACACCCACAGTTGCAGGAGTTTCAAATATCGGATGTGTGGGAGGAACCTCAACAACTTCAAAACGTATCCGAAGTGCCACCAGATGTGTCTCCAAAGAGGTGGGTGTGAGTTGCGGAGGGGGGGGGCGGGGGGGCTGAAGGGTTCTGGGACAGGTCAGCCTGGCAAGAAGGGGGTGGGGGAGTTCTCCAGTGGCTGGGGAGGGAGGGAGGGAGGGAGGGAGGGAGGGAGGGAGGGAGGGCCGGGAAGCCCCCACTCCTGCAGCCGCCCAAGGGAGATGGTTCCTGAGGCCTCCTTCCCTTTCCAGGGCCTCCCTGAGGGCTCCGTGGATGGAAGCTCCGCCTGCTTTGTGCTGAAGGGCAAGAGAGAAGAAGACCAGGCGCAGGGAGCCTCCAGGCGCCTCCCAAAGGGGGGAATTCCGGAATAAAGGATTGTGCGAAGGAGACGGTGCTCCAGATGCTCTCTGTGTCTTTCCTGGGGGGTCTCTTCACCATTAAAGGACAGAACTTTGCCACATCTGCCAAGCACCTTCATGGGGGCCTCCATGCATCCGTAGAAATTGAACTGATAGATACTGTAAATAAATACACTCACTGGGCACAGAGCTGGCACACCCTTGCTGGGTGCCCATCTGGCTCCTCTTATCAGCATTCCTAGTACGGCATCCATTGAAAGCAGAACTCCGAGGCAAGCAGAGTCCTCAAAAAAAGGGTTTATTAGATACCTGATATCTGGTGAAAACCCACTCTGAGAATTTGCCACGGTTTTCACCTAATTAAAAGTGAAAGTTGCCCCCTTCCCCAGGTCGTCAGTCCCATGGTCCCCATGGAGGTGCTGGCCGGTGGCTTGGCTGCTCCACTCCGCCTCTCTCAGCCACCAGTTGAAATGGCCTTGGTTCCCACAGGAAAACTTCTTGTTTTGATGGCCAAGCTGAGTTATCCACTTTCCCCTACTCCACACACTGGATCATAAACTCACCATAGAGCAACACACAAAGCCACCAAAATTGATTCAGGTTAAGAGCCCCCAAATTACTCCCGCTGTGGGGTGCCCGAAATGATTGGGAGGAAGCGCTGCTGAATGGGGCAAAATGCAGCCCACTCCCATCCAGCGGTCTGCAGGGAGCCTCTAAACTCCCAGAGTGGCTTCAACTTTAAAGAAGGGGTTTCATAATTCGGTTTTTGCATGTTTGGCCTGAAGCATGGAAATAGGTCTGAATAGAGTTGGAAGCAACCCTGAAGGTCATCTAGTCCAACCCCCTGTTTCTAGCAGGAGACCCTATGCCCAAGCGTGGCACAGGTGGCATGTGGAGCCATAATTGCTGGCACACCAGTCATCAGCTCTGGCACAAATATGGGGGTCCTCCAGCTTATTTTTGGCTTCCGGAGGGCCGAGGGAGGCTGTTTTCTCTCTCCCCAGGCTTCGGGAAAGGCTCCGGAGGGCGAAAAAGAAACCCAACGGGCCAACTGGAAGTTCATTCAACAGGCCACACGGGCAAAATTGTGCCACGCCGTAAGAAAAAGGTTCTCCATGCCTGCCCTGTGCCACTTCAGACAAGAGGCTGTCTAATCTCTTCTCCAAAGCCTCCAGTGAGGGAGCACCCATAACGTCTGGAGGCCAGCAGTTCCACCGGCCACTCGTTCCTCCAGTAGGGAAGTTTGTGCTTCATTCTAGGTTGCTTCCCTCCTTGGTTAGTTTCCATCCATTGCTTCTTCTCCTGCCTTCAGCTGCTTTGGAAAACAAGTTGACCCCCCTCTTCTTCGGGGAAGCCCCTCAAATACTGGAACGTTCCTATCGGTGGTGCGATTCAAATAACGTCACAACTGGTTCTCTGGCTGGGTGATCATGTGCCTGGGTGGCCGTGGCCCACGGGCCTCTTTTGTAAGAGCAAACACCTTGCCTCCTGCTGCTCTCACCAGCCTCTCCGAGGGGGAGTAGATGGCCTCAAGGCGACCTCTGAACCAGCCCCTGGAGCTCCTTCCATACTACTTTGCTCTCTTCTCCTCCATCTCCCCTGAGTCTTTGCACTGCCCAGCGATGAGGCCATCCCCCGCCTGGGGCTCAGGACCCTGGACAGCATCCTGGAGAGAAGGGAGCCTGGTAGATGTTTTAAAAGGAAATCCGGGGGTTCCAAGGAGCATCCCCAACAGGAGTAAAACTCCAAGGCCGCCATTCTCCTCAAAGTTCCACTTTATTAGAGATGTCATACTGAGGAAACCCGAATCTGAGAGTTCCCGGGTTTTCCCCACCCACCCAAAAGAAAGTCCCTTCCTCTGCATCCACCCGTCCATCCATGGTCCAATCAATCCACCGTCCCAACTGGAGATGCCTCCCGGTCACGCCTTTCCAGGGGCAGGATGACTGTCCTTGACTCCCAGGGAAAAGAATGTTGTTATGGTTGTACATCCCACCCACCCACCCACCTGCCTCCCGTTTCCCACCGCATGCCCATCCACCAAGGGTGGCAGCCCTGAAGACCCAAAGTTAAAGATGGCCTCCAGGGCTGACACTCCCAGAATTCCCCAGGCAGCATGGGGAGCTGGGGAACTCTGGGAATTCCGGAACTTCACAAGTCCTAAAGTTCCAAAGTTGGACACCCCGGGTAAAGGATCTCCTGCTCTTGCAGGGGGTTGGGCTAGAAGATCTCCAAAGTCACTTCCAACTCTGTCATTCTGTTCCTCTGTTCCTTCTCACACATTCAATCATTGCTCCTTGTGCAACAACTGCAACAACTCTCTAATAGTGGAGTGATATTACACAATATGCTGAGGTGAGCCATCCTGACCATTGTTTCATTGCAGCACAGCTCCATCTCAGGGTCCAATCAGCATTTATCTCTGGAGGGCGCGGGATAGGGGATGTTCCTCTATCCTAGTCCTATTAGACCTCTCAGCGGCTTTTGATACCATCGACCATGGTATCCTATTGCACCGACTGGGGGGGTTGGTGCTGGGAGGCACCGTTTTACGGTGGTTCTCGTCCTACCTCTCTGGTCGGTCGCAATATGTGTTGGCAGGGGGCAGAGGTCGGCCTCGAGACCCCTCCTATGTGGGGTTCCTCAGGGGTCGGTCCTCTCGCCCCTACTGTTTAACACCTATATGAAGCCGCTGGGTGAGATCATCCGTGGCTTTGGGGTGGGATAACATCTGTACGCTGATGATACTCAGCTGTACATATCCACCCCAGACCACCCCAACGATGCCGTCGAGGTGTTGTCCCGGTGTTTGGAGGCTGTACGGATCTGGATGGGTAGTAACAAACTCAAGCTCAACCCGTCCAAGACTGAGTGGCTGTGGTTTCCGGCACCCCGGTTCAGCCAGGTAACTCCAACTCTGGCCATTGGGGGCGAAATACTGGCCCCCGTGGAGAGGGCGTGCAATTTGGGTGTCCTCCTGGATTCCCGGCTGACCATGGAGGACCATGTGGCGGCCGTGGCCAGGGGGGCATTCCATCAGGTACGCCTGATGCGCCACTTGCACCCCTTACTGGACCGGGTTGCCCTTCGCACAGTCACTCAAGCACTCGTGACATCTCGACTTGACTCCTGTAACGCTCTCTACATGGGGCTTCCCTTGAGGTGCACTCGAAAGCTACAGCTAGTCCAGAATGCGGCCACGCGGGTGATTATGGGAGGCTCCAGTTACTCCCACATAACACCGATCCTGCGCGAACTGCACTGGCTACCTGTGGCCTTTCGGGTGCGCTTCAAGATTTTGACGACCATCTTCAAAGCTGGCTCGGGACCTGTTATATGCGAGACCGCCTTCTGCCCCATACATCCCTTCGGCCGATCCGCTCCCACAGAGAGGGCCTCCTCAGGGTGCCGTCGGCCGGGCAATGCCGGTTGGCGACACCCAGGGGAAGAGCCTTCTCTGTGGCGGGCCCTGCCCTTTGGAACGACTTACCCCCTGAACTACGTACCATCTCAGACCTCTGCCTCTTCTGCCAGTGTCTTAAGACACACCTTTTCCATCAAGCCGGCCTAGCATAACCTTCCATTGTGACCGCTCTTAGATCTTTGGGGGATTTTAGACGATTTTAGCACAGGGTGGGAATTTCATCGTTTTTTAAATTTTGTATTTTGTTATATTTGATATGTTTTTAAATTTCCTGTGCACCGCCCTGGGTCCTTTTTGGAGAAGGTGCGGGGTATAAATTTGAATAAAATAAACAAAATAAAATAAAAAGCATTTGAAGAGAACCATCGGAGGTCTCCTCGCTGCCAGCTAGACAAGGACGCTTCTGCCTCCTCATCCAGGACAATGGCGGCCTGTTCCTTTCGTTCCGTTTGCCCCTTTCCAAAATTCTTCCTTTCCTATGTGCCCATCAGTTAGGATGGTGGGTGGTGATCGCGCCCAGTGGCGACTGGCCAGGACTCTGATCTGACGGACATGGAATGGGGTCGTCTGCTCAAGCAAGGGGTTGGACTAGAAGACCTCCAAGGTGCCCTCCAACTCTAATATCCTCTGCTCTAACGCCTGTATACAAGTAGGGCTCATGGGAATCCCCCCTCCCCCACCCCGTGTTTGGCCCTGGAGGGATCTCAGACCTGTGGCGCAGTCGGCCTCGGCATGCTGGTTGTCGGCGCCCTGTCTAAGTCCCAGCAATGGTGCCAGTTCTGCGGCGCTCGAGCTCAGTGGCCGTGGTGTGCTCAATAAAATTCGTGGGCTGGATCTGCTCATAAACGAGGCCCTGGGTGATCTTGACGGGAACAGTTGACCAGACGCAAAGCTAAACTCTTCCGTCTTGCCTGGAGAAGAGGATTCCACGGCCACTGATTTTGGGTACGAGAATCAGGATCCTTCTGACGAGGAGAATGAACCTGAATCTGAAATTGGGCAGCCCCAAGGGTTGAGCCCACTTGGGGGGTGGGGGGCGGGAAGGGGCCCTATCTAGTGACCGGCCAGGCTGCAACTGGGAGGTGTGAAGTGGTCCAGGAGGACAAACTCCACGACTCCTGTACAAAATCTTCCATCTTGGTCCCCACAGATCTGGGCACCTTCCCACTGCAGCCTCCCGCGGCTCCTTGGGAGATGAAATACAAGTTTGGAAGTAATGATAAAATTTTCATCCTGTGGGGAAATGCTTTTGATTTAAACAAAAAAGAATAAGATGAAAAAGTGAAAAAATTGATTAGAAAGGGAATTAAATGTTGCATTTTAAGGGACACTTAATCTTAACATACAATTAAAAAACGTGAAGCAGAACATTTCAACATTGGACATGGGGAATGGCCTGTTCTGAACAAGACTCGGGTGTTAATTTTAATGGCCTTGAGAGATGGGCTGAGTTACAGTTTATTGGATTTGTATATCGCTTCTATCTCCGGAGGGACTCAGGGCGGTGCACAGGGAATTAAAATACCACGACAACAACAATGAATACAATACAATGATAAAATATGATTAAATTAGTTAAACTAAAAATATTAAAATCTCTACCAATCCATTAAAAATATCCTCAAATCTAAAATCTAAGCTAAAATATTGACTAAAATCTAACTCTAAGCTAGGCCAGCTAGGTGGAAAAAGTGCGTTTTTAGTGATCGGCAAAAAAGGCGAAGGGCCGTGATGATGTGAAGTTCAGGGAGTAGGCCATTCCAGAGGGTCGGACCTGCCACAGAGAAGGCCCTTCCCCTGGGCGTCGCTAGCCGGCATTGACCGGATGATGGCACCCTGAGGAGGCCCTCTCTGTGGGATCGGACCGGTCAAAGGGAAGTATGTGGTAGGAGACGGTCCTGCAGATAACTAGGCCCTGTGCCATGGAGCGTCTAATAGATGGTCACCAGCACCTTGAAGCGCACCCGGAAGGCTACCAGCAGCCAGTGCAGCTCGCGCAGGAGAGGTGTTATGTGGGAGCACCATGAGGCTCCCAAAATCCCCCACGCGGCTGCATTCTGTACCAGCTGGAGCCTCCGGGTGCATCTCAAGGGGAGCCCCATGTAGAGAGCATTACAATAGTCTAGGCGGGACGTAACGAGTGCTTGAGTGACTGCGCGTAGCGCATCCCGGTCGAGGAAAGGACGCAACTGGCATACCAGGCGAACCTGGTAAAAAGCCTCCCTGGTCACGGCCGTCACATGGTCGTCCAAGGAGAGCCGTGAGTCCAGGAGGACGCCTAAGTTGCAAGCCCTTTCCACGGGGGCGAGTGACTCGCCCCCGATGGCCATCGTTGGAGTCAGCTGGCTGTGCCAGGGCGCCGGAAACCACAGCCACTCGGTCTTGGACGGGTTGAGTCTGAGTTTGTTACTCCCCATCCAGACCCGCACGGTCTCCAAACACCGGGTCATCACTTCAACGGCATCACTGGGATGGTTGGGGGTGGATATGTATAGCTGAATATCATCAGCATACAGATGGTACTCCACCCCACAACCCTGGATGATCTCGCCCAGCGGCTTCATATAGGTGTTGAACAGGAGGGGCGAGAGGACCGACCCCTGAGGCACCCCACATGTGAGGGGCCTCGACGTCGACCTCTGCCCTCCTGCCAACACAAATTGCGACCGGCCGGAGAGGAAGGAGGAGAACCATCGCAACACGGTGCCTCCCACTCCTAACCCCTCCAGTCGGCGCAATAGGATACCATGGTCGATGGTATCGAAAGCCACTGAGAGATCTAACAGGACCAGGATAGAGGAACAGCCTCTATCCCGGGCCCTCCAGAGATCATCCACCAGCTCGACCAATGCCGTCTCCATGCTGTGCCCGGGCTGGAAGCCGGACTGGCGTGGGTCCAGATAGAGAGTTTCCTCCAGGTGTCGAGGGAACTGTTGTGCTACCACACTCTCAACAACCTTCGCTAGAAGGTGAAGGTTGGAGACCGGACGATAATTTAATAACAATGCTGGGTCCAGGGAAAGCTTCAAAATAAATGAAAATGAAATGAGGAGGGGCCTCACCACCGCCTCTTTCTTTTTTTTATATTGAAAAAGTTTTATTGGTTTTACAATTTTTTCTATAGGGTAGGGTAAGGGATACAAAGAAATTTTGAGAGTATTCACGTCAAAGTCGTCGGCCCTTCCGGGGCTTCAAAATACATCAATAACAATAAAAGAAAAAATTATTATCTTAACACTACAAAGTGAAAGCAAGTACATATACCTAAGTTCTCAGTTCTATACTGTCAGACATTTACAAAAAATCCAAATACAAATATTATGCAAAATTAATCAGAAAAAAATCAAGGCAAAGTTATTTTTTTTTTGATCTAAGTCTCTTGGCAATTGTATCTTCTTTTTCTCCTCCCAGGCCCCCAGTGGGCGGGGCCGTGGCCCCCTCCGTCCCTCCTGAGTCCTCCCCCAGGATAGAGGAATGTTTTTTAAGAAAGGCTTCCGCCTCAGCAACTGTTTTAATCCTCACTCTTCCTCCTTCCCAGAACACCAGCATCCCTTCGGGTGTCACCCACTTGAACCAAATCCCATGATCAAACAATGTTTTAGACAAGAAGGAAAATTTCCTTCTTGCATCTCTAATCTTTCTAGGGATCTGCTTCAAGATGGCAACCGTTTTTTGTTGGTAAATTAACGGACTCCCTCTCTGCACTTTCAGGATTTCCTCTCTGGTTGACCTTCTAACAAATTTCACATGTATCTCTCTAGGCACTTCATTTATCCTGGCATATGCTGAATTTATTCTATAAGCTAGGTCAATGTCACCCCTGATCTCATCCTTAGGTTTTTATAAATAGTCTGCTATAATCGTGCTCATAAGATCAGGGAGGCATTCACCAGGTTGCTCAAAAACATTCTGAAATCTCAAAAAATATGTCATTCTTTCCATATCAATCCTAGACACATGCCCATTTATTTCCACAACCTCATTAGTAACATTTTTAATCTCTCCCTTAGCCCCCACCAGCCCCCCTTCCAGTTCTTCATTCTTCTGTGTATTTTCCAGCACCTGCTTCCGTGTATCCAATAGCTCCTTCTTGAAGTTGATATTTTCTGCCCTCTGGGCTTTAATCTCTTGTACCAAAGTTTGTATAACAGTTTCAAGAGAAGCCATCCTTTGTTCTAAGCTTGCCAGTGCTGTTTCTTGTGCCATGATTAATTGTTAAAGTCAGTGCCACTAAAATGGCGTTTTTGGGGTGGGGCTGTTGAGGCAAACCAGGAGCCAAAAGTTCAGTTCAGAGTTGTAAAGTTGTGAAATTCAGGAACCAAGAGAGAGACAGTTTTCCAAATCAATAAGTATAATAACGAAGATACTCCAGAAAAGAGATCACAAATCCAAAGAAAAAAAAAATTCTTCCTTAATATCCAGAGGGAGTCCAAGTTGCAAAGAGACGCTGGAAATTTTCCATAAGTAAAATAGTCAGTCAGGAACAAAGAGAGGCCATCCTCCACCGCCCAAACTCAGAGCCCAGAGGAGAGAGTGGTAAAAGAAATTGTTTCAGCCAGACCTAGAGACATTGTTGCAAACAACCACAGACAACTTTCCCTTGCTGCAAACAGTCAGGATTAGAGATTTCCGCTTTCTCTCCACGAGAAGCCATTTCCAAGTGCCGCTTAAGTCCGAGGGGGGGGGGTTTGAAAACAAACTCCCCCCTCCCAGTCCTTTCAGCCTGGCTGACAGCAGAAAAAAAGTTTTTTAAAAACTCACTCTCCCCTCGCAGCTGAAGCCTCGGGAAGCCTTCCGACTGAGCCGATTAACCCTCTTCATTGTTATGAATGGCGCCGTCTTCCTTAGGCGAAGGGAGAACCCCCCGCAGCATGTTCTCCCTCACCTAAGCCGCGCCGGGGGCCACTTCCTCCACCGCCGTGGGGGGGGGGCGCCCCCCGACGAGCCGGCTTTACGGGAGACCCTCAAACAAGAGGAGTCTCGCCCCCGTGGGGGGGCAGAAAGAGAAACAAAGCGGCGAGCGAGCACTAGGCTCGCCCGTCGCCGCAGGAGCCGGAACCGGAAGCCACCACCGTTTCTTTCAAGGCGGCCGGCAGAAGCCTCTCACTCAAGGAAGCATTCACTATTGCCTGGAGCCAGCCTCGTGTAACCTCCCAGGAGGCCAGTACCAACCAGGAGGGACACGGGTCTAATAAACATGTGGTAGCATTCAGCCGCCTCAGCAACCTGTCCATGTCATCAGGAGCAACAAAGTCAAACTCTTTCCATAATATAGTCTCAAGACCTGCCTCAGACGGTCCACCCAGACCTGTCTCATCGGAGGCCAACTCGTCCCGGATCCGAGCGATTTTATCCTGCAGATAATCTCCAAACTCCTCTGCTCTACCCTGCAAAGGAGCTTCCCGCGGCCTCTGTTGCAGGAGGGAGCGGGTCACTCTAAACAGGGCGGCAGGGCGGTTATCTGCGGATGCGATAAGAGTGGCGAGATGGTTCCGTTTCGCTACTCTTATCGCCACTAAGTACGTCCTTAAATGGGACCTTACCCATGTTCGGTCGGATTCGGAGCAAGTAGACCTCCAAGTGCTCTCTAGGCATCTCTTGTGGCGTTTCATCACCCTTAGCTCCTCAGAGAACCAAGGGGCCAGGGTGTATCTGCGCTGCATGAAAGGCCGCAAAGGCACGACCCGGTCCAAGGCCCCCATGGCCACACTATTCCATGTGGCCACCAGGTCCTCAGTCGAGTCGTGGGTCAGGGTCACAGGAATTGGCCCAAGCTCCCTTAGGAATCTCTCTGGATCCATCAGGCGCCTGGGGCGGAACCATCTTAGTGTCTGTGGTTCCGCCTCCCCACGGTGGGGTGTAGTGGTTGGGAAGTCAAGCCGCAGGAGGGAGTGATCTGACCATGACAGGGGTTCGATGACTAAATCCCCTATTCCTAGATCACTCAACCACTGGCCGGAGGCAAAAATTAAGTCGTGTGTGTGTCCCCCGGTGTGTGTGTGGGACCCTGAATTACTTGGATCAGGTCCATGGCTGTCATGGAGGCCATGAACTCCCGAGCCACCTCTGATGCCTCGCCTACCGATGGCAGGTTGAAATCCCCCATGACTAAAAGTCTGGGGGTATCAGCTGCCACCTCGGCGATCACCTCGAGCAGCTCGGGCAGGGCTGTTGATGCGTATCGGGGAGCCAGGTACACCACCAGCAAGCCCAGCTGCCTCCCATGGCCCCACTTAACACAAAGGGACTCAAAGCCGACTACCTGGGGCACAGTGGTCTCCCTTGGCTTAAGACCTTCCTTAATAACAACTGCCACCCCCCCACCCCTACCCTGGGCCCTCGGCTGATGGAGTGCCAGGTAACCTGGGGGGCACATTTCCACGAGGGGTGTTCCTCCCTCATGGCCCAGCCAGGTTTCCATAATACCCACCAGGTCCGCCCCCCCCCTCCGACACTAGGTCGTAAATGAGAGGGGCTTTGTTGACCACGGACCTGGCGTTGCACAGCATCAGCCTGGGGCCCAGATGACGTCATGGAAATTTATGGAAATTTTTAAAAATTGCCCATCAGTGGTCAGTTTTAAGGAATCCTTAGACTGATGGGTTTTGCAGCACCTCTGGAGTTTTCTTCAATCTCTAAGGAAGTAAGTTATAACTTCTGTACATAGACCTACACAGACAGACAGACAGACAGACAGACAGACAGACAGACAGACATACCAAAAGGGTAATTAAAAAATTGGTTTTAGAAAGTTACAAGTAGACCAGGGGCCCAGATACTTTTGAAATACAATTTTGGAATTAATGATAAAATTTTCATCCTGTGGGGAAATGCTTTTGATTTAAACAAAAAAGAATAAGATGAAAAAGTGGAAAACTTGACTAGAAAGGGAATTAAATGTTGCATTTTAAGGGACACTTAATCTTAACATACAATTAAAAAAAATGAAGCAGAACATTTCAACATTGGACATGGGGAATGGCCTGTTCTGAACAAGACTCGGGTGTTAATTTTAACGGCCTTGAGAGATGGGCTGAGAGCCGATGACTTCAGGGAAGGGAAGCAGGTTCTACCAGGTGAGATGGAAAATTAGATCTGGACCTGATATGAAAATGATTTACTTACAAGAATGACATGGGAAAGGAGGTTGTGCTCCACATACCCCATCTCTTCATCATTAAAAGGGATAAAAGTTTGTAACACTAAATTAGGAGAGAGGCTGGTTCATTTTCTGTATTGGAATTACAAAACGGGCTTATTAAAGGTCTGAAAATGCTTCTGAGGGAGAAAAAGAAATGAAAAGAAATGAAATTCTGGAACATTATTTGAGGAGACCAAGATCCATTTCCTTGTATTTAAGGACAATGACAAGAAAGATGATACTTATCAAGAGGGTTGGGATTGAAAACCAGCCTAGAAACCAGGCAACGGGGAGTTCTAGCCTCTCCTTAGCCGGGACAGCGGCCGGGTGACTGTGAGCCCATCCCCAGGAGGTGGGAGTTCTAGTCCCCCCTCTGGGAAGCCACGGAGCCTCCCACGCGCGCGGCGCCCGCTCCCGTTTCCCCGCCGGAGCCCCGTGGGACGAAGCCTTCCCGCAGGAGGAGCCAATCCGAAGCGCCAGGCGGGAGGGAGGGGGCGGGGGGGGCAGCCCAGCCCTCCGGAGGTGGGGGGTAATGTGGGGGGGGGGGGCGCCGCGCTTTTTACCCCGGAGAGGAGTCGGAGGCGGCTCAGTCGCCCAGCCGTCGCCATGAGGTCCGGTCGCAGCTCCTTCCTCCGCCTCCTCCTCTTGGGGGTCGCCTTTGCCCTCTGGGCCCCCGTGCTCTCCAGCGATTGTGAGTGGGCGAGCGCCGGGGGGGGACGTTGTGCGCCCCCCCGAGACCCGCCGTCCTTGTCCTCAGGCTTCCCCGGACAGGGGACTAGCGGTCGTGCGTCCTTCGCGGAGCGCTAGACGGGAGGAGGGGAAGGGGGGCTGGTGAGGCTCTCTGCTGGCCGCGCTTTCTTTCGGGGTCCCGGGGTCGACCCGCCACCCTTCGGCCTTCTGGAAGGAGTCCCGGCTTCCCACCTCGGAGTCAACGCAATCCGGGCGGCTGTGGGAAGGCAGGCTGGGCGGGACCCTATGGAGGAGGGCGGGGGTCGTGGGAAGGGGCGAGCGGAGGGGGAAGGTCGGGAATCAGCTCCTGGGGCAAAATCCCTGAGAGGGGAGACCGGCGCGGTGCAGAAGAAAACTTCGATAGACGGAGGGTCCGGTCCCCGCCTCCCCCTCCCCTCCCCGAGTGGATGGAAGCCACCGGCCAGCGGATTATTTTAACATTAGATTGGTTGGTTGGTTGATTAAATGTCTATGCCGCCTATGTCCCCGACAATGGGACTCTTACACATTATAAAACCAGCTGAAAAATAATTGCATTATAATACTAAACACAATTAATATTATTAGTATTAATAATATAATAACATAAACATCCAGGAAGTTACTAGAGTCGGTACAAATATTGATAGAATTGCAGAAGGGAATAGTTTGTATCCTCCGTGAGGTCATCTAGTCCACCCTCTAGCGTGTGCAGGGAGATCCCTGAGAGATGCTCCCCTAAACCCTTCTTCAAAGGCACCAATCAAGGAGAGCCGACTTCTTCTGAATGGCCGGGTCAGAGTCCAAGAACTGCCAGGATGCTCAAAGCTTTCCCCACCTTCATCTCCCTCCTTCTGGCTTCCCAAGGTTTCCTTCTTTGAATTTGAATTTATTTATATTTATATCCCGCCCTTCTCCACAGAGGACCCAGGGCGGCGCACAGGAATTTAAAAACATACAAAGATACAAAAAATAAATACATAATTTAAAATATATTAAACTATCCTAATCCTATGCTAAAACCAAATTTTATAATACCCAATTTAAAACTTTCTAAAAAGTCCCCATGGGAGGTTAGGCTAGGCCGGCTTGTTGGAAAAGATATGTCTTTAGACATTGGCGGAAGAGGCGGAGGTCAGTGATGGTGCGTAATTCAGGGGGTAGGTCGTTCCAAAGGGCAGGGCCCGCCACAGACAAGGCTCTTCCCCTGGGCGTCGCCAGTCGGCATTGTCCGGCCAACGGCACCCGGAGAAGGCCCTCTCTGTGGGAGCGAATCGGCCTAAGGGATGTATGGGGCAGAAGGTGGTCTCGCATATAACTAGGCCCCGAGCCATGGAGCGCTTTAAAGATGGTCGTCAGAACCTTGAAGCGCACCCGAAAGACCACAGGAAGCCAGTGCAGCTCGCGCAGGATCGCGAGCTGCATTTTGTGGCTCCCATAATCACCCGCGCGGCTGCATTTTGGACTAACTGTAGCTTTCGAGTGCACCTCAAGGGAAGTCCCATGTGCTTTGAATGCTGACCAACTCCAGCCGCCGGTTCTCCCTCTTCCCTGCACCTCCCTCCCTCCTGTCTCTGATGGGGCTGCAGGAGTGGAGCGTCCTTGCCCACCGGGGCAGCCCTTCTGGGGGAGGGGTGAAGGGCTGGAGTCCTGGAGAGACTGGGACTCAAGCCAGGGGGGCTGCATGGGGCTTCACCGGCCATTGGCTTGGACCCAGGGCCCTGGTGGCCAGTAGCAGAGTCTGAAGGCTTCCTTCCAAGAAGGGGGGGGGGGCTCAAGGGGTGGGGGGGTCCCTGAGACAGGCAGGCAGGCAGCTAACACTGGGAGGGGGGGGGGCAAAGAGAAGAGTCCGGAATGAATACGCAAAATGAAGGATTTCCTGTGTTTCTACCCATCTAATCCTAACCCTAAAACCATTCAGGAAGGGAGGGGTGGGTGCCCCCCCTTCTGCTGCTCCCTTCATGCTCTGCACAGCGGGAGCTCCTGCCTGCCCCCCCTTCACTTCCAGGGCCCCCCTGTCTGAACGGAAGCCCCAAATGCCCAGATGCAATTGAGGGAGAAAAGGAGGAGGGATTGTGGTGGAAAAGAGGGAAGACAGAGTCCCCTGTCTCTCCTTCCTTCCTTCCTCCCTTCCTTCCCTCCCTCCTTTCTTTCTTTCCTTCTTTCCTTCCCTCCTTTCCTTCCTTCCCTTTCTCCTTCCCTCCTTCTTTCCTTCCTTCCTTCCCTTTCTCCTTCCCTCCTTCTTTTCTTCCTTCCTTCCTTCCCTTTCTCCTTCCCTCCTTCTTTTCTTCCTTCCTTCCCTCCCTCCCTCCCTCTAAAGCATCCATAGGGCTGCCCACCTAATGCCAACCTCTGTCCCCTCCCTCCCCCTGCAGCCCCCTGCCAGCAGCCCCCTGAGGAGAAGCCTTGCGATATCAGGAGGAAATTCTGGTTTTACTATGACCAAAACACCCACAGTTGCAAGAAGTTCAATCCTTGGATGTGCGGGAGGAACCTCAACAACTTCGGATCGTATCCAAAGTGCGAGCAGACATGCCTCCAAAGAGGTGGGTGTGAGTTGCAGGGGGGGGCTGAAGGGGGGGAGGCCAGGTGGGAAGGGGCAGAGGGTCCTGCATTCTCACCTTGAGGGCCGTGGGCAAAGAAGAGGAAGGGGGAAAGGACCCCCCTGCGCCACCCTCAACCTAGGGGGGCTCCCCTCCCCCTTAAGCCTGTCCCAGAAGAGGAGGGCCCCCTCCCCCAGGACAGGGGGCCAGAGTCCCCCAAATGAAGGTGCCTAGATTTGCCAGGGGGTCCCGAAGGCAGAGGCTGGACCACAGCAGCACCTCACAGCCGGGGACGGGGGGTCTCTCTGGTTCTGGGACAGGTCAGCCTGGCAAGAAGAGGGGGGAGTTCTCCAGTGGCTGTGGAGGGGGGGGAGGGCTGGGGAGCCCACCCTTCTGCAGCCGCCCAAGGGAGACGGTTCCTGAGGCCTCCTTCCCTTTCCAGGGTCTCCCTGAGGGCTCCGTGGATGGAAGCTCCGCCTGCTTTGTGCTGAAGGGCAAGAGAGAAGAAGACCAGGCGCAGGGAGCCTCCAGGCGCCTCCCAAAGGGGGGAATTCCGGAATAAAGGATTGTGCGAAGGAGACGCTGCTCCAGATGCTCTTTGTGTCTTTCCTGGGGGGTCTCTTCACCATTAAAGGATGGAATTGGCCACATCTGCCAGGCACCTTCATGGGGGCCTCCATGCATCGGAATGTCAAGAGGTTGAACTGATAGATGCATAAATAAATACACCCACTGGGCACAGAGCTGGCACACCCTTGCTGGGTGCCCACCTGGCCTCTCTCCTTCCTCCTTGCCAGGCATACTTTCTCTTTTGCATAAACCTTGTCCTCAGAGCCCCTCCAAAACAAACTGGGGGGGGGGTGTTCTTGCTGCCTTTTCCTGCCAGGAGAATGGGAGCAAGGGGGGGATATTTCCCAGAGTCCCTCTTAGCCCAAAGAGACAAAAAATCCGGAGACTGAAATGTATCAGGAACCATTGAAGGATCTAAGTAGGTCCAGGACGGACATGACAGTTTTTTTATTGGAAGACAATTGAGGGGCTGCCACAAATTAGAAGGGGTGAATTATTCTCCAAAGCATCAGAAGGCAGGACTAAAAACAATGGATGGAAACTTCCATTGCACTTCAGTAAGGCATTTGACAAGGTAGACCATAACCTACTACTAGATAAAGTAGAAGAATGTGGGTTAGACAGCATCACCACAAGATGGATTCGTATGGATCATGGATCATGGATCATGCATCAGTCACACAACAAGAGCAAGGTACCCAAAAAGAGAAGTCACCTCCTGATTGGTGACTCAATCGTAAGGGATGTAAACTTAGGTAAGGACATGGAGGTTTTGAAAGAAGTCAGATGTTTGCCGAGTGCTACAGCCAGCAGAGACAAGAGGCGTATTCTTAAGATAGTCAAGAATGCAAGTAAGGACTGTAAAGTTGATGCTATTATACATCTTGGCACAAATGATCTGTCCCATAAAGATGTAGCTTCTGTGCAGAATGATTTCCAGAGTTTGGGGTACGAACTTAGTAGTACAGGTTGTAGGCTTATCTTCTCAGAGGTTATACCAGTATACAAGGAACAAAAAGGAAAGGGCCAGCGCATAGCAGAGTTTAATGTGTGGCTAAAGGAGTGGTGTAAAAAGGAAGGCTTTGGTCTTATTAGTCATGATGCCTGCAGCTGGTCCAATGATAAACTGTACAAAAGAGATGGTTTGCACCCATCCAAGAAAGGGACTGAGTTACTTGGCACTAAATTCACAGATTTCCTGGCTAAACATTTAAACTGAATAGTGGGGACAGAGAATCAATAGATAAAGAATATTTCTGTCCCCAGCAAACTAAAATTCATAGGGTTATCAGTGCGTGTAACATAGATAATTGTGCAGGTAATATTATCAACACTGCTGTCAAGCAAAACCAAACAATTAACAGTGGGTGCCATACCATGTACATGAACCATACAAGTGGCAAAGAAATAGGGGCAAAGAGAACCATAGTCAGGCATAACACAGGTTTCGTAGACAGAAAACACAGGGTCAATCAAAATGGACTCAAATGTCTATACACCAATGCACAGAGTATGAGGAATAAACAGGGTGAATTAGAAATTCAAGTAAATGAGGGCAGATACGATATTGTTGCCATTACAGAAACTTGGTGGGATGAAACCCACAAATGGAACATACAGCTAAAAGGATTTAAATTATTTAAAAGAAATAAAGACCAAATAAAAGAGGAGGTGGAGTTGCACTATATATAAGAAATAATTACATCTCTACAGAAATAGAGCACAACAATGATGAGAACTATCTTGAATGTATTTGGGTCAATATTAAAGGTTGGGGGGGGAATGATATTGTCATAGGTCTATACCAGGGGTCCCCAACCCCCGGGCCGCGGACCGGTGCCGGTCCGTGGCTGGATGGGAGCCGGGCCGCAGGGCTAGAGAGGAGGAGGAGGGAGGAGGAGGAGGCAGCCCCCTGAGCACAGCGCGCGGGAGAACGCAGGCGCGGCTGTTCGCGCCGTTGGAGTGTGCCTCTTCCTCCACCCTCTTCGACGGAAGGATTCCTGGACGCCGCCGGACCGGCCACCGATTCCCTCCCCTGCTGGCATGCCGACCACTCATTTTCTTCCAGGGACTGCGGAGGCTCTGCGGGCTGGGGAGGGAACTGGCGGGTTGCTCCGGCGGCGCACAGGAGTCCCTCCGTCGACGAGGGTGGAGGAAGAGCCCCCACCATCCTCCTGCGTTCTCCCGTGCGCTCTGTCCAATGGGCTGCCCCCCTCCCTCCTCCTCCTCTCCAGCCCGGCACCTATCCAGCCACGGAGCCTGAACGAGCGAACGAGCGACCAAGCGTGGCAGGCGGGATGAGGAGGCTGGGGGCGGGGGGACGGAACGACGATGACGACGACAGACACACAGAGAGAGACAGAGGGAGGGAGAGAAAGATAGACAGAGACACAGAAGGAGTGATTGAATGAATGCAAGACAGACAGACACACGCATACATACACAGAGTGACAGAAATGGGCGGATGAAGGAGAGACACAAAGAGAGAAAGAAAAAAAAGTGGGAGAGAGAAAGACAGACAGAGAGAAAGAGACAGAAAGGAAAGAAAGAGACAGGAAAAGATACAGAAAGAGGGAAAGAGAAAGAAATAGAGAGAAAGGGAAAGAGAGAAAGAAAGAAATAGCGAGAGAGAAAAAGAGACAGAGACAAAGTAAGAGAAAGAAAGAGAGAGAGAAAGAAAGAAAGAACTTATGACCACAGTTGAGGCCAAAAGTTTGGTTGCTAACCAAGATCATTGTTAAGTGAGTTTCACATTTTCAAAGTTGGCCACGCCCACCCAGTCACATGACTGCTGAGCCCCTCAGCCGGTCCGCAGAATTTTCTTTAAAATGAAACCGGTCCCTGGTGAAAAAAAGGTTGGGGACCCCTGGTCTATACTACAGGCCACCCAACCAAGCAGAGGAAATGGATGTACTTTTTGCTAACCAGCTAACTAAGGTATGTAGGAAGCACACTGCAATAGTAATGGGAGATTTTAACTACCCTGACATCAATTGGGAAACAAACTCTGCACCAAGTGGAAGATCCAACAGGTTCCTAACAAACCTAGCAGACAACTTTGTTTCCCAAAAGGTAGAGAAGGGAACAAGGGGATCAGCAATATTGGACTTAATTCTCACTAACAGAGAGGAAATGATAGAAGGTGTAGAAGCTACAGAAACTTTGGGGGCAAGCGATCATGAAATACTGGAATTCAACATTATGCAAACAAAAGTAGTTGAACAAAGTCAAACTAGAGTCTTAGACTTCAAGAGAGCTAATTTCAATAAACTCAGAGAGAGCTTGGGAAGGATTTCATGGATGAGAATCCTCAAGGGGAAAACAACTCAAGAAGCTTGGGAAATTTTGAAAAATGAGATTATAAAAGCCCAGTCCAGCGCAATACCAATGAAGAAGAAAAATAACAGTTCCCAAAAGAAACCAACACACTCTTATAGGAAAAAAAACAGTATTAGGCAGTGCAAGTAGTCCTTGACTTACAATAATTCATTTAGTGACCGTTAGAAGAGACAACAGCACTGAAAAAAAGTGACATATAACCATTTTTCACGTTTAGGACCGTTGTGACATCTTTGTGGTCATGTGGCCAAAATTCAGTTGCTTGGCAACCGGTCCATATTTATGACGATCATAATGTCCCCGGGTTACGTGATTCCCCTTTTGCGACCATCTGACGAGCAAAGTCAATGGGGAAGCCGGATTCACTTAACTTAGCAACTGCAGTGATTCACTTAACGGTGGCAAGAAAGGTTCATAAAATGGGACAAATGTCTCGCTTAGCAACAGAAATGTTGGGTTCAGTCGTGGTCGTAAGTTAAGGAGCCTGGAAACAGCTGGATGCAACACAGATTGGGGACTCTCCGGGCTCCAAATTAAGTTGCAATCAGAAGTTTTAATTTGTTTAACCACGAAAGCTCCAAAGCTGCCAGGATTGGGCTCCCTGGGCTCCCTCCCTCTCCGGGGGCTCCTGGGCCTGCGCTTAGGGCAGTGCTTCTCAATTATTTTCTGTCATGCCCCCCTAGGAAGAAGAAAACATTTCGCGCCCCCCGCGCGACTGTAAATAGTATCATTTGTCTATAAAATTGTTATAAGTACACCTCTGCCGAGGTCAAACGCGCCCCCCTTTACGGAGCCTCGCGCCCCCCCTGGGGGGCCCGCCCCACTATTTGAGAAGCACTGGCTTAGGGCCTCCGCCCTCCCACCGGGTCTCCCCAGGCGTCAAATGTGGGCTTCCCGCCACTGTCGGCGTCTCCCGCCTGAGGAAGAGCCGCCATTTCCCCCATCAAGCCAAGTTCGGCCCCTTCGTCCCCCTCGTCGCTCCAGGCATCGTGGTAGGAGTCAGCGTCCCAGGGGGCCTGGTCCAGTCCGTAATCCAGTTCCTTGTCAAAGGCATCGTCGCCATCTTGGTTTCCTTCTGGGGGGCCTCCTTTGTTCTCTTGGCCCCCCTCCCCTCCTTCATCATCGTCATCAAAGAGGCCTTCCTCCTCCTCCCCCTCCCCAGTTTCCTTCTCAGGCTCGGCCTCCTCCTTCTCGGCTCCAGGCTTCTCGCCCTCGTCTGGCTTTTCGGAGGAAGCCGGCTGGTCAGCAGATGGGCGTTTCTCCTGCCCCGCCTGGGAAGGCGGCTTCTCTCCAGACGGGGGCTCTTCACCAGCCAGGGGCCTGCCGGGGGCCTCGGGGCCCCTCTTAGCACCTGGGTCCTCTCCAGATGGGCGGCCCACCTGATGTCCAGCAGCCAAAGCCTTGTCCTGGGCGGTGTGTCCAGAAGCAAGAGCCGGCTCTTCTGTTGGGGTGGCCTTCCCCGCTGGAGGCCTGGGCTTGTCAGCTGGGGTGGGCTCCCCGCCAGTGTTGGTCTTCCCAGCAGATGTGGCCCCTTGACTGGGATCCCAGACTGGGTTCCAGGTTTCCAGATTGGGCAATGCTGGCGTGGAAGCCAGCCTGGGTCTGCCAAGAGAGCGGGGCTTCTCCTTCCCACCAGGCGAGGCAGGAGCTCCTCCCAGCTCAGCCCGGGGGTCCTTCTGAGATGCCCCTTGGGGTTCTTCAACTGGTCTGGGACCCCCGGAAGACTCCACTTCCAGGTCATTTGCAGGTGGTCTTTCCGGCTGTGGGTTCTCTTTAGAGAGTCCTGCTGCCTCCCCCACCTCCCCGTGCCCCCCACTTCCCTTCCCCTGGGGCCAAGGGCTCTTCTGGGCCACCAGGCCTGCCAGCCTTGCGTCCTCCTCCGGCCAGATCTTGTCCTGGGGGGCTTCGGGGGGCTGTCCAGAAGTCCCTGAATGAGAGGGAGAGAGGAGAGAAATGTCATCAGAAGGAAGGAGACCTGGAGCTGCCAGTGGATGGTATGGAGGTGGGTGGGCGGTTCTCATGGGATCCTCCTGGGATCCACTGGAACTCTGTTGATGGGCCCCTCATCCCCTCTGAGAGGATGGAGATCCTTCCTTCTCTTTCCCTCCCCCCAAATAAGGACCTCCTGGGCGTCTCGTTGGTGAAAAACATCTGGGATGATGTTCCCTAGTTGGGCAATGAAACGTCGGCAACAAAACGACCAAGGACCAAGCAGTTTTCTGCCTCTCCCTTCCATCCTCCCCCCACCCCCACCCCATTTGTCCTCCTGCATTCTGCAAACTCCTCCCCCTCGTAGCCCTGATCACATTCCCTAGTTGGGTCCTGAAATGTCTGCAAGAAAACCACCAAGCTCTGAGAACAACAAGGACCTACAAAAATTCTCTTTATTGGTACAATCAATGGCCTCGGCTCACCTAGATCAGAGGCAACTCTGGGACTTCTGGACTCCCACTCCCAGAATTCCCCAGCCAGCCAGGTTGGAAGTTGAAGTCTACTACAAGTCTTCAGGTGGCCAAGGTTGGACTCTTCAGGAGACTTTGCCTGGGCTCTCAACAAACACCCCCTTTGACATGGGACTCACCCTCTGCTATTTCCCTGTGTTTCCTTCCCCGGCTTCTTCATCTTGTTGATGGATCAAACATTCAGTATGAGAGGGAGAAACTAATTGTTCCGCGTGGGTTCTATTACACAATCACAACACTTGTTACGAGGCGTGTAATTACAGCAAGCCAGTTATTTCCACCCAGCCTTTGAGGTTTTCTTTGTATTTCTACTTTTTTGTTTCTGTGTGAAACTCAGACGTCCCAGGAATTTGCGAGGTGCGTCTCTGTTTGTCTACAAAATATGCTGGGGGTGGAGAGCCTCGGTGGAGCTGAGCACCTCCCAACCCTCCCAGGTAGAAATTAGAGAAAAACACCTGGGAATAATTAGGAGGAAATGAATGATTGGGAATCAGAATTAGGGCGCATGGACTGTTCATCTCTGCCTCCCAAACCAGGGCAAGCTGACTCCACACACACACACACACACACACACACACACACACCAAGTTCCACCCTCCTCACTGATGTTCTTCTCTTCCCTTCCCTTCGCGTCCCTCCCCTCCAATTATGCTTTTAGGACAGGGGCCTCCAAACCTGGCATCTTTAAGACTTGTGGACTTCAACTTCCAGAATTCCTCAGCTAGCATGGCCGGTTGGGGTTTCTGGGAGTTGAAGTCTACAAGTCTTAAACTTGCCAGTTGGGAGGCCCCTGTTTTAGAAGACAGAATCCTAGGGCTGGAAGGGACCTTGGAGGTCTTCTAGTCCAACCCCCTGCTCAAGGCTTATACCAAGCTGGTGAAGTGGTTCTGTAGAGGAAGATCCCCTAAGAGTTCTTGGGGGCCTCTCAAAGCTCAGCGGAGTCTTTGGAAACCCCATGACCTCCAAAGGAAGGGTTCGCGCTTAAGGACCGCTGCAAAAAAAAGTCATAAAATTGGCTTGATCACATGACCAGAATACCAGAGTGGGAAGGGGACCTCGGAGGTCTTCTAGTCCAACCCGCTGCTCAAGCAGGAGGCACTCTGCCATTTCAGGCAAGTGACTGTCCAGGCTCTTTATAAAACCTCCACAACGACAGGAGAGAAGCAGTTCCACTGGCTAATTGGAGGGGAGGGGAGGGGAGGGGGATGGGATGGGATGGGATGGGATGGGATAGGATAGGATAGGATAGGATAGGATAGGATAGGATAGGATAGAATATATGGAATGGAATGGAATGGAATAGAATATATGGAATGGAATGGAATAGAATAGAATAGAATAGAATATATGGAATGGAAAAGAATAGAATGGAATGGAATGGAATAGAATGGAATAGAATGGAATAGAATTAAGGAATGAAATAGAAATAGAAATTGGAATGGAATGGAATGGAATATAGAGGAGAGGAGAGGAGAGGAGAAATGCAATGGAATAGAATAGAATTGAATTGAATTGAATTGAATTAAGGAATGAAATAGAAATAGAAATTGGAATGGAATGGAATATAGAGGAGAGGAGAGGAGAAATGCAAAGGAATAGAATAGAATAGAATAGAATAGAATAGAATAGAATAGAATAGAATAGAATAGCAATAGGAATAGGAATCTGGAAGGGACCCTGGAGGTCTTCCAGACCAACCCCCTGATCTAGCAGGAGACCCTAAGTGTTTGTCCCAACTGACCTGTTTTATGGCCATTATGATAATCGTAATGAGCAGGTTCCGTTACGGTCATAATTCCAGGACTGCCCATAGCCAAACGTGGGACCTCTTACGAGAGAAGCCGCCAAGGCTTCAGGGCCTCTTCCTCTTCATTCCCTCCCCCCTTTGCCCCCCCCTCCCTTGCCCAGGTGCAGCCCAAGCAGGTGCCTGTTCTGCTCCTAGGAGCAAGCGAGGGGAGGGGCTTCCTTCCCCTGGGCTCAGCATCTGCCAGTACTCACTCCGGGGTGGGGGTGTGGCCGGCAGCCCCGTCCAGAGGGCCACGGAGGCCACAAGCAGCCAGAGGGCCCCTGGCGTCATCCCGGCACCCAGAGACAGGCAGCTCCTGGGGCCCAGACTGCGCTTCTCCCAGGCTATAAAGGCCGTCCTGGGTGGGGCTGTGGGGAGGGAAGGGTGGCTTGCCAGGCCCTCTGATGAAGCGCCTTCCTATTCCCCAACGCCACCCAGGAAGCCTCCCACACAGCAGCAGCCGCCGCCTGACAGATGTGGCACAAACCCTGATCCCCCAGAGCCTCCTTGGAGAGATGAGAGCTGGACCCCCAGGATGGCGGCTCTGGCTTCTCCAGGAGACCCCAGAGGTTCTTCCCGTCTGCCTGGGCGACCCACACACTCGGGGTCTTCCGAGGTCCCCCAGCCAGGAACATCCCTTCTGGGAAACCTGGCCGCAGGGAAATCTCAGGCTCTTTCCATTCAATTCAGACTAGGAAGGGGACTCTGGAGGTCTTCTAGTCCAACCGCTGCTCAGGCAGGAGACGCTCTATCATTTCAGGCAAGTGATTGTCCAGTCTCTTTGCAAATCTTCCAGTAATGGGGCATCCAAAACTACTGGAAGAAAGCAGTTCCTCTGCCTAATTGGAGGGGAGGGAGTAGAGTAGAGTAGAGTAGAGTAGAGTAGAGTAGAGTAGAGTAGAGTAGAGTAGAGTAGAGTAGAGTAGAGTAGAGTAGAGTAACAGGGCTAAGGTAGGACAGGACAGGACAGAATAGAATGTGGAAGGGACCATGGAGCCTTAGAGCCTTCCAGAGCGATGGCTGTGCCGTCTCTCCTTCATCCCCTTTTGCCACCTTCTGACCAGCGAAGCCAATGGGGAAGCCAAATTCACTTAACACCTCGGTTCCTAACTCGGCCACTGCTGTGATTCACTCAACAGTTGTGGCAAGAAAGGCTGGGAAATGGGGCAAAGCTCAGCTGACACGTCTTTCACTTAGCCATGGAGAGGACAGGCCCAATGGAGGGCTACCTGGGGTGGCTGCGCCTGCCCTTGTGTGGCGCAGAGTCAGATGCTCCGGTTTTGCCAGCGCTGCTCTTCCTGCGCCTGCAGCCTCCCAGAATCAGGCATGCTTATTCGTGGCTTGGCGTCCTCACCCACGGCCCCTCATGCGCTTCCATTTATTCCTTGTATTTGTTCAGAGGGTTGATATGGCTGCCCACCCGCCCCCACTGGCTCCAAAGGGCTTGCAGACAATCAGAAGCCCAGTATAACAAGAATAAAAACGGTAACCCCCACCCCCACCCCCACCCCACCGCACTGGCCACAACGAGAAGACCAGAAGTAGGCATGCAGACTGGGTGAGACCAGGCTCAAGAGCAGGGGCTCCGAGAGGGATCTTGGGGTCTTAGTGCACAACCAGCTGCATAGGAGCCAGGCGTGTGCAGCAGCAGCAGCCAAAAAAGCCCATGCAATCCTGAATTGTGTTTACAAAGGACTACAGTCAAGTTCAAGGAAGGGACTAATAATACCACAGGGTATTTTGGGCTCAGTTGTGGCCGTAAGTGAAGACGGGCCAGGATTCCATGCCGCTTAGCCCTTGTGGGCAAGCTGTGCCATCCAGAGGCCTCCAAACCCAGAGAGTGAACGCAGAACAGAGGCAGTCCAGCCGTCTGCCGCTCCTTCTGCAGGCATCTCCCTTGGCCTGGTTGGGCAGAGAGGGGGAAGGCTGAGGAGGAGGAGGAGGAGGAAGAGAAGACGGGTCCCTGCCTTCTCCTGAGTCTACCGCGCTCCTTTGCCCATCTCCACTTGGCAGACACCGGAAGAAGTGGCATGGCCCGGAGCAGCCCGTAGGTCTGGGCCACAGGGATTTGCCTCTTCTCCGAGTGGGTCCTTCTCGGCCTGCCCTGTGCATGGAACCACGTCCAGCCCCCATTCGCAAAGGCCGGTTAGCCTGTGCCATTCCCAGCATTGTAGCAGGACACCAGCATCCATATGCAAATGTGTCTTTAATGGGACAATAGCCTTGAGTAATTGAGAAATGATAACCATCCTCATGTCATCACTTGCAAGCGCAGGAAGCAGCAGCCGGCTAGGAACCATCTCTCCCAGTCGTGGTGGAGACAGCAATGGGGATCATCTGGCGGAACCAGTTTGCCAGACCTGCTCCAATCCGAACCCTCCGGAAAGAGAAGCCCTCGACTCCGTTCGGTTAAAGCAAAGCGTTCTCTTACTAAGGGTGGTGGTTGTGGTAAAGCCAAGCAGGCTCTGAATATCTCCTGTCTTTGCTACATACAAATATAAGGAGTAGGTTGTTGCCCCCAGAATGTCTCTCCCCCGTGGCGGGTCTTCTTCCAGCCAACTGGAGCTCTCCAAAATCCTTTGAGAAGTCTGAGGTGTTTGGGGGTGCCACCCGTGGGATGCTGGCACAGACAGAATGCGGCCACCCTGGGCCTCCTCGCCTGTCACTCCCTCCTCCCAATTCCTGATCACGGGCACACACAAGCCTTCGTTGCCCTTTCAGCCTGCCCCCTTTCCTCTTCCCCTGTCCAGCTTTTGATGGCAGGATGCCCGTGAGGTGCCACGCCAAACCAGGCAGAGCTGAGGCCCTTCCTGGGGCAGGTGTCTTGTCTGCCTCCTGCAGGGCTCCCCAGGAAGAGACCCCCTGTCGGCTCAAGGAAAGAAGGAAGGAAAAAGCAGGTTGAGCGACGGTTCATACACCTGAGTGAGCTCCTCCAGATCACAGGGGTTAACAGAGTTGGAAGGGACCTTATAGGTCATCTAGTCCAGCCCCCCCCCCCCACCAAAGCAGGAGACCCTACACCATTTCTGACAAGTGGCAGCTCAATCTCCAGGGATGACGCTCCCACAACTTCCGAAGGCAACTTCTCTTCAATGGGTTGATTGCTCTCACTGTCAGAAAAGTAGAAAAAGAGTAGTTCTAGTCCAACCCTCTACTCAAGAAGGAGACCTTATACCAACCACAAATGGTTGTCTAATCTCTTCCTAAAAGCCTCCAGGGATGAAGCTTCCACAACTTCTGAAGTTGTTGTTCTCCTTGTCAGGAATTTTCTCCTTAGTTCTAGGTTGCTTCTCTCTCTCATTAGTTTCCATCAATTGCCTTCCGGTGCTTTGGAGAACAGGTTGACCCCGCATTCTTCTTTTTGCCAGCCCCTCAAACACTGGAACCCTGCTCTCATGTCTCCCCTAGTCCGTATTTTCTCTAGACTAGCCAGACCCAATTCCTGCAATTGTTCTTCACATGTTTTATCCTCCAGTCCCCTAATCATCGTAGTTGCTCTTCTCTGCTCTCTTTCTAGAGTCTCCAATTCCGATTCTCTACTCTGTGCGTAGAGTTCAGTATGGGCTACTTTCAAGGCAGAAATGTCTGACGCTCTCCCTGAATTATTAAGAATTTTCCAATGACTGGACTACTCTAGAGGACTCTGAAGAATCTGGCACGGAAATATCTCTGCAAGGATGAGCCAAGAGGTCACCGGGTTCTCTAGTTCCCATTTAAAGAGGAAGTTAATGGATGTTCCTGGGTAAGGACGGCCTTTTTAACCACATCTACAATTTTGCAGATGCTGCTCAGAGGGTGGGAAGCAGAGAGAGAAAGAGAGAAAGAGAAAGAGAGTGCAGGGCCACAAAGGTTTACAGAATGCATATATGTACATGCACATACATGTTTGGGGAGCCTCAGTTTTTATCAAGGGGCAAAGAGAGTGGAACCTGCTTCTTTGATGCACGCTACCTTTACACCCCAAGGCCCCAAAGCCTCCTGGCGTTTCCCTCCTGTGCACATCCTCCCCCCCCCCCCAAACTATGGCCACACGGAGATATCCCTTGACTTCAGTGACCCTATTTGGATTCCTTGCCACCCTAAAGCCCAGAGACAGATGGGGTGTGTCAGTGGAAATCCTTTGCTTTTACTATAGATCTGGGCAGCTGACAGCAACAAAGGTTGTTGACACACAGAGCTTCACACAGATCGTTTCTCCAGAATTCAGGGATGACCTTGGGTGGATCCTCCCAAAGGCGGATCATTATTGTGCAATCTTATTTTATTTATTTTGTCAAGCATGTATAACAGATTATTGATCCAATGAAGAACAATTAAAAGTCAGAGAACAAGGAAGGCCCTCTGCTCCTATCCCTTACTTCTCTTTATTTTCTCTCTCTCTCTCTCTCTCACACACACACACACACACACACCTGGAGGAAGAGCTGGAAGCACTGCCTGGCACCCGTTGACCTTCCCCTGGAGGCACTGGGTGTCCTGCCTTTCCGTTCTAGCTCTCCGAATCACTCCCCATTGAATTCAGAAATGCCCATCTGATGGCTTGACTCCAGAAGTCTGTGGGGCTCTGCCTTTTCCCGATTTCAAAATTCAAAGCCGTTTCCGGTTCACACCCAAGCTTTGGCCAAGCCAAGAGAGAGATTCGGCTGAGGGAAGCTGGTTTTGGCAACAGGCCTGGAGAGGCGGAGAGGGAGCCGATGAAGTGGCCAAGCTGGTTGTGTTGCTCCTGCCATGGGAGGGGGACGGAGGGCTCTTGAACGCCTCCATGTGATGATCACTTTTCCCAGTCCGCTACGTGTGAGTTGGGCAGCTGCTGCGTTCTGTCCATTCCAGGACCTAGTTATTTGCGGGATCGTATCCTGCCCCATACATCCCTGCGGCCGATTCGCTCCCACAGAGAGGGACTTCTCCGGGTGCTGTCCACCAGGCTGTGCCAGCGGGCGACGCCCAGGGGAAGGGCCTTCTGTGTGGTGGGCCCGACCCTCTGGAATGACCTTCCCCCTGACATTAGAACGACCACGGATCTCCGCTCCTTCCGCCAGAAACTCAAAACCCACTTGTTTCATCTGGCCGGTCTGGCCTAATTCCAGCTTTCCCACCTCAGTCTGCATTTTTAAATTTTCTGATTTGGTTTTAGGGTTAAGTTTTTAATTTTTATAAATTTGTACAGGGGTTTATTTAATTCGATTTTAGTTTTATGTATTATTTATTGTAATGGTTTTAATTTTTACCTGTACACCGCCCCGAGTCCCTCCGGGGAGAGGGGGCGGTCTAGAAGTCCAATAAATTCAAATTCAAATTCATTCGTTTGGGAAAGAGAGGAAGACGAAGCAGCCCGTCTGTCTTCTCGGGACTTCTAAGGCAGCCCAAGGGAGGATGCCACGGGCTCCCTTGCTTTGGAAAAGGGGGAGAAGCCCCACAGGCTCTCCAGCCTCAACCGAGACTTCCAGGGAGCACAAAGGCCTCCTTTGACCCCCTCCCATAGGCTCTACACCCACAAGCTCCTCCACCTACGGCCTTTCATTTAGTGACTGCTCAAAGTTACGGCGGCCCTGAAAAAAGTGACTTAGAACCGATTTTCATGGTTCCCCAGGGTCACAAGACCAAAATTCGGATGCTTGCCAACCGACTCGTATTTATGACTGCTGCCGTGTCCCGGGGTCACGTGGCCATCTGACAAGCAAAGCCAATGGGGAAGCGGGATCCGCTTACCAACCGTGTGACTCACTTAACAACTGCAGTGGTTCGCTTACCAAATGAAGGCAAGGAAGGTCGTAAAACGGGACAAGGCTTACTTATTTATTTCTTTATTTTATTTTTATTTTATTAAATTTATACCCCGCCCTTCTCCAAACGGACCCAGTTACTTAACTGTCTTGCTCAATTGTGGTCATAAGCCGAGGACGGCCTATATCTGCACCCACGGCAGCCCCTGGGGGACCAAGCCAATCCCCCCCTTCCAGGCCCAAGAGCCCCCCTTGAGAGCCACGCCCTGGAGCCCCCCAGGGAGGCCTAGTGCGCCCCTCACCCTCCTTCCTTGGGGGGGGGATATGGAGTTCGGGGGGGGAAAGGGGAATCTATGGGGGTCCCCCAACGTCAAGAGGGGGCCCGCGGGCGCACCCCCCCTTCCTCCACTTCCTCGGGGGGGGGGGGCTCCGTGAGGGCGGGAGCGCTCGGGAGGGGCTAAGACTCGCCCGTTGCCGGGCAACGGGCGCCGCTTCCGGGTCTCTCCGTGGCGCGCGTCGGTGACGTCAGAGAGGCGCGCCCGCGGACGCTGGTCGGAGCATGGGGGCCGCCCGGGAGGTCGAGCCGCCGCCGGCGCAGGACGAGGAGCCCGAGGACGACGAGGAGGAGGAGGCGGCGGCGGCCGGGGGCGACGGGGAGCCGGGGGCGGCGGTGAGGGCGGGGCCTGCGGGCGGGGGAGGGGCGGGGCCGGCGGGGGACGCCTCTGACCCCTCCCTCTTCCTCCCCCCTCCCCCCCAGAGCCCCTGGAACATCATGATCAAGCACCGGCTGGTGCAGCGGCGCGGGCGGCGCTCCCAGATGATGACCAGGTCAGCGGATCTGCCGAGGGAGGGAGGGAGGGAGGGAGGGGGGCTGCTTCCGGGAAGGGGGCGCGGGGGTGACGCGTGGGGGGGGGGGAAGGACCACCAACCCTCCCTCCCCCCCCTCTGCAGCTTCACGGACCCCGTGGTCTCCATGGACCTGCTGCGAGCCGTCCTGCAGCCCAGCATCAACGAGGAGATCCAGGCCGTCTTCGGCAAGTACATGAAGGTAGGGGGCTGCGGGGGGGGCAAGGGGAGGGGGTTGGTGGAGGGAGCAGCTGCCTGGCCAGAGGCGCCCCTTCCCCCTCCCCCCCCCCGGGGCCCCTGCCTCCCCTGGTCCCTGCAGTGGCTGCCCCAGTGGGAGGCCAGACAAAGGGGGCGAGGGGGGTTGCCTTGCATGAGACCGGCCCCTGGGGGAAGCCACAGATAAAAACAGGTCGTCCCAAAGGTGCTTTTTGCAAGAGGCCACTGAACTTTCTGCTTTCTCTTCTCATCCAAGGAGCTTCTTCAGCTCTGACTGGATGGAGGGGAAGGATTGATCCTCCTTGCAGACAGTTGCATATAAATCCTTCCCTCCCAATCCAGTCAGAGCTGAAGAAACTCCTTGGAGGAGAAGCGAAACGCCTTCAAAGAAAAAGCAGAAAGTCCAGTGGCCAGAAACTCCGTAGACAAATACAGGTGGTCTTCAGCTGACAAGCGCTTACTTAGCGACCAAAGTTACAACACTGGAAAAAGTGATTTGTGATCGTTATCCCTGTGATTCCGTGAATGAAATTCAGACGCTTGGCAACTGCCTCATATATATGACGGTCGCGGTGTCCCAGAGTTACGTCATCCCCTTTTGCAAACTTCTGACAAGCAAAGTCAATGGGGAAACCAGATTCACTTAACACAGTGGGTTACTAACTGAACTGCAATAATTCACTTAGCAACTATGGCAAGGAAGGCCCCAAAATGGGGCAAAAGTAACTGAACAACTGTCTCGCTTAACAGCAGAAATGTTGGGCTCCATTCAGGGATGCACCCGTTCTGTCCTCAGCCTTCTGACCCAGAGGGCCTCCTTCCTTCTCTCCAGTTTTTCCAAAAGGCGGCAGGGAACGTCCGTGAGAATGTCGGGGAGGAGGTGGACACGGAGCAGCTCATCCAAGAGACGTGTCGCAGCTGCCTGGAGCAGGTAGGAGGGGGGGGCTGCATCTGCGGCACGGCCTGTTCCAAGAAAGCCCTGCTCTTGAGGGCAGGAGGGTGAGGGGAGAGGTGGGCAGCCGCCCCTGGGTGAAAAGAGGGCCCTCCTGCTCCTTTTTCTGCCCAGGGAAACGCCCCTTTCATTCTCTCCCTGTCTCCCTTGGGTCAAAGCTACGGGGAGCCCTAGCAAGCTGCAGAGCGAGGGGGACCATGGAGCATAATACCCAGTTGCAGTACAGTGTAATATAATAATAATAATAATAATAATAATAATAATAATAATAATAATAATAATAATAATAATAATAATAATAATAATAATAATAATAATAATAATAATAATTTTATTTATAGACCGCCTCCTCTCCCCAAAGGGACTCGGAGCGGTGCACAGGGAAATTAAAAATGCAAATATAAAATACATAAATAGGTAAAATAAGAATTAAACAAAATTATCCCTGCGCTAAAACCCACTATACTAAAATTAAACTACAATCCCCTAAAAACCCAGTTAAAAAACGGAAGACTAACCTAGGCCGGCCAAGCAGAAGAAGTGTGTTTTCAATATAATACCAAAAGGGTTGCACGAATTGGGGTAGGTGGAGTTTAATGGGGAAAAAAAGACGGGGGTGGTGGGGGCTGGTACAGAGTTCCGATATCTGAGAGGCTGCTGCAAAGAGGAGGGGGGCAACCTCTTCTCCAAAGGACCAGGAGGCAGGACAAGAAGCAGCCGATGGAAATGCATGGAGAGAAGCAGCCCGGGTCTAAGGAGAAACTTCCTAAGAGGGGGGGGCATTACCGTAATCAGTGGAATGGCTTCCCTTTTGAAGCTCTGCCTGCCCCATCATGGGAGGCTTTTCTTGTATTGAAAAAGTTTTTCAATAGGGTAGCGTAAGGGATACAAAGAAATTTTGAGAGCATTCACGTCAAAGTCGTCGGCCCTTCCGGGACATCAAAATAGATCATAAACAAAAAACATTTTTCATATACTACAAAGTGAAAGCAAGTACATATTTCTAAGTTCTCAGTTCTATGCTGTCACTCATTTACAAAAATCCAGATACACATGTTATACAATATTACTCAGAAAATCAAGGCAAAGTTATTTTTTAGATCTAAGTCTCTTGGCAATTGTATCTTCTATCTCTCCTTCCAGGCCCCCAGCGGGCAGGGCCGTGGCCCCCCCTGCCCCCCCTGGATCTTCCCCCAGGACAGAGGAATGTTTTTTAAGAAAGGCTTCCGCCTCAGCAACTGTTTTAATCCTCACTCTTCCTCCTTCCCAGAACACCAGCATCCCTTTGGGCGTCACCCACCTGAACCAGATCCCGTAATCAAACAATTTTTTGGACAAGAAGGAAAATTTCCTTCTTGCTTCTCTAATCTTTCTTGGGATCTGCTTCAGGATGGCAACCTCCTTTTGTTGGTAAATTAACGGACCTCCTCTTTGCACTTTCAAGATTTCCTCTCTGGTTGACCTTCTAACAAATTTAACATGTATCTCTCTGGGTACTTCATTTATCCTGGCATGTGCAGAGTTTATTCTATAGGCTAGGTCAATGTCCCCCCTGATCTCATCCTTAGGTTTATGTAAATAGTCTGCTATAATTGTGCTCATGAGTTCAGGGAGACATTCACCAGGTTCCTCAGAAACATTCTGAAATCTCAAAAAATATGTCATCCTTTCCATATCAATCCTAGACACATGCCCATTTATTTCCACAACCTCATTAGTAACATTTTTAATCTCTCCCTTAGCCCCCGCCAGCCCCCCTTCCAACTCTTCATTCTTCTGTGTGTTCTCCAGCATTTGTTTCCGTGTGTCCAATAGCTCCTTTTTAAAGTTGATATTTTCTTCTCTCTGGGCCTTGATTTCTTGTACCAAAGTTTGTATAACAGATTCAAGAGAAGCCATCCTTAATTCCAAGCTTGCCAGTGCTGATTCTTTTGCCATGATTAGCTGTTAAAGTCAATGCCACTAAAATGACGTTTTTTGGGTGGGGCTGTTGAGGCAAATCAGGAGCCAAAAGTTCAAATCAGGATTGTAAAGTTCAGGAACCAAGAGAGAAACAGTTTTCCAGATCAATAATTATAATAACGAAGGCACTCCAGAAAAGAGATCACAAATCCAAAAAAAAAATTCTTCTTTAGTAACAAGAGGAAGTCCAAATCACAAAGAGACGCTGGGAATTTTTCATAAGTAAAATAGTCATTCAGGGACAAAGAGAAGCCATCTTCCACCGCCCAAGCTCAAAGCCAGAAGGAGAGAGTGGTAAAAAAAATTGTTTCAAGCCAGCCAGACCTAGAAACTTGGTTGCAAGGCAAACCGCAGATCACTTTCCCCTGTTGCAAACAATCCGGATTGAAGATATCCGCTTCCTCGCAGCGAGGAGCCATTTTCAGGTGCCGCTTTAAATCCGAGGGGGGGGTTAACAAGCAAGCACCCCCCTCCAAGTTCTTTCAGCCAGGCTGACAGCAAAGAAAAAAAAGTTTTAAATCACTCACTCTCCCCCTCGCAGCCGAAGCCCCGGGAAGCCTTCCGACTCAGCCGATCAGCTCTCTCCATGTTCGTGAACGATGCCGTCTTCCTTTGGCGAAGGGAAAACCCCCCGCAGCATGTCCTCCTCCACCTGAGCCGAAGACAAGGGTCGCTTCCCCACTGCCGTGGGGGGGAGCAACCCAGACAAGCCGGCCCTACGGAAGACCCCCAAAAACGGGGCGTCTCGCCCCCGTGGGGGGGGGGGCAGGAAAAGAAACAAAGCGGCGAGCGAGCCCTAGGCTCGCTCGTCGCCGTTGGAGCCGGAACCGGAAGTCCGGGAGGCTTTTCAATTGGACACGGCCATCGGTCCCAAGTGGTCTGGGGTCCCTGCTTGAAGAGGGGGTTGAACGAGGGGACTTCCAAGGCCGCCTCTTCCATCTCTGTGTTATTCTGTTGTTCTGGTTAGGAATAAAAGGAGGGAACTTATTCCACTACTACTCAAAAGTTAAACGTTGTGTGTAATTGCCGTATTCTACTGTGCCAGAAGGAGCCAGAAGTTAATTCCATTCCTTTTTCTCCCCTTCACCGTACATTTTTTCCTCTCCCATTTTCCCATTATTTCCATTTTTCTTTCTATGTCTGCATTTTATATTTTGATAAGCTCATAAAAGAGGAGGATTCGGATAGGGTGATCATCGAAAGGGCGTCTCTGAGCTGCTCAAATTAAGGAAAATAGGGGCTCCCTGGGCCTCCCCAGACCATGGGCCTGTCCAGAGTCACCAGCCTCAGGGATTCGGGGACGTTGACCAGCCCTCCTGGTGCCCATCTGACCAGCCTCCTCCCCCTGCAGGCCAAGCTCCTGTTCTGCGACGGGAAGAGGCCGATCGCAAGAGTTCCCCACGAAGCGGCAGCCATGAAGGTAAAGGCAGGGCAGCCTAAGGGTCCCTCCGCCTCCTTGCTGGGAGAAGCCCCCTGGCTGCCCAGCCCCCCTCGGCAGGGAGCCCACACCTGGGGCAGGTGGCAGTTCTCGCTCTGCAGGTACCACTCTCTTCCTCTCTCTCTGTGTGCAGCGGGCGAAGCCCCTGGAAGACGAAGGGAGCCAGCAGGGGAGCCCCATCCCCAAAAAGGTAGGCCATTGGAGGAGGGCCCCGCAGGAGGCGGTGGGCGCTCTTGGTGCGGCCAGGAAACGCTGATGAGGAGGGTCTCTTCTCCTTGGCAGAGGAAGGGGAGGCCGCCCGGACAGAGCCAGCCCAGTGACCGTGGCGCTTCAGGGGTCGGCACGTGAGTAGGGATTCCTTGGGGGAGGGGGCTGCTCTCCCCCAGGGAAGCCTTGCCAAGGAATCCCCTC
Source organism: Rhabdophis nuchalis (assembly GCA_039707465.1). Lineage (NCBI taxonomy): Eukaryota > Metazoa > Chordata > Lepidosauria > Squamata > Natricidae > Rhabdophis > Rhabdophis nuchalis. The sequence continues at coordinate 619,139 of CM077644.1, read as the reverse complement.
TGGCCAAAACAGCCGATTGCAAGAGGAAGCCAGGAAGCCGTGGGGGGGGGGGTGTCCTTTTATAAGGAGAGTTGGAAGGTGTACGCAAGATCCGAGTCCGGCATGCAGTCACTTATGGCCTTGGGGGGCCGCAAGGAACCTCCTCCCCTCGTTAGGACAAGCACACAATGCAGATTTGGCCCCTTCCCAAGACTCCCCCCTCTGCTTTCAGGGGGAAGAGTAAGTCCTGTGAGCCAGTGCAGAGGGACGGTCCAAAGGTAGGCCGGGCACACGCAGCCCCCTCGAGTGGGCAGAGCCATCCCGGGGGAAGGGAGGAGGGGGGAGGCAGCCTCTCCGAGGAGTGGGCCCACCGTCAGCAAGGCCACGGGCCCAGGGAGCCACCCGAGAGGACAGGGGGGCCCCGGTCAGTCCCTGCCACTGACCCGGGTCCCCTCCCTTCTGGCCTTGCAGTGGGACCCCCAGCGCCTCACGGAGACCACGAGCTTCGTCCTTGGCTCGAGAGCAAACAAGTAAGGGGGAGCCGGCCTCGTGCGGAGGCTCCTTCAAAGGGGGTAGGGGTGGGTGGGGGTTGCCCCTTAACCTTTGCAGGCTTTAAGTATTCCCGTTCTGGATTCAGGGCCCTCGGGATGGGGGGCACCAGAGGCAGGCTCTACATCAAGCACCCCCACTTGTTTAAGGTCAGTTGGTTTCTTCCGGACGCCCCTCCTGGCCACTGGGGGTGGGGGGGGGGCATTCCCTAATTTACCCTGCCAGGGGCTTTCAGCAAGAATGCCACCGTTCCTCGGCCATCAGGACACGGGGAGAGGAGATAAGTTGGCATCCGACTACAGCCATCCGGACATACGACCAGTGGGCCTCCCAGAGCGACTGGACGTGGCTTGGAAGTTCTGAAGGCCACTGCCCCCCCCTCCCCTCCCCCTGTGAGAGCATCTGTGGCAGGGCCAGAGGATGGCCGGTTGGGGGTTGGGGGGGGGTGGGGGAACAGCCTTCGCTTCCAGTCTCCAGCAGAAGATGCTCATTGAGTACAGGGGGTCCTCCCCTTACAAGCACAGTTGAGCCCAAAGTCTGTGTTCTAAGTGAGGAAGTTGTAAAGTGAGCTTTGTCCCCATTTTATGACCTTTCTTGCCACAGTTGTTAAGTGAATCCCTGCAGTTGTTAGCATGGTCGTTAAGTGAACCTGGCTTCCTCATTGAGGTGGTGCGTCAGAGGGCCACAAAAGGGAATCACGTAACCCTGGGGCTCTGCGACCGTCACAACCGTGAGTCGGTTGCCAAAGGTCCAGATTGTCATCGGCTGATCCTGGGGACAATTCAGGGTGTGGGAAATGGTCTCAAGTCCACGTATTTCAGTGCCGTCGTCACTTTGAACAGTCGCTGAATGAACTGTTGTAAGTCGAGGACTACCCGTCATGAGTTCATTTAACGGCAGCTGCGTTCCCTTAGCGGCCACACAAGTTGTGAAATCAGCTGGGGCAACCCACTTAACGACTGTCACACCGTAATCCCAGGCTCGCTTAGGGTCCTTAGGTGAGGAGAGGCAGGCTGAGGTTGGGCTCGCTCAGCCTTCCTGATCGTGTCCGCCTGCTGGGCTGAATCCTGCCTTCCCTTCCCTCCCTCCCTCCAGCCCAGGGGTCTCCAGACTTCAAGCCCCAGGAACTCCCCCCACCAGGCAGCCATGGAGTCCACAGGCCTTCAGCCTTCCCAGCTTGGAGAGCCTGCTCAGATCCCCCTGGCCTTGCCTGCCCTCCCCAAGGCTCCTCACCTGTGCCTCTCCCCCTCCCTCTTTTCCCCCCAGTACGCGGCAGACCCCCAAGACAAGCACTGGCTGGCTCAGGAGCAGTACATGAGGGCCACCGGAGGGAAGATGGTCAGTGGGGAGGGAACGGGGGGCGTGGCTTCTTCTCCCTGGCCCTGGGAACCTGCTCAAAGGGCGGTGGGCTGCTCTCCAGCGCTTCTCCTGCTCTCTCTCTCCCCCTACACAGGCCTACCTGCTGCTGGAGGAGGACATCCAGGACCTGGCAGCCAGCGACGAGTACAGGTGAGGCTCAGGGAGGCAGGGGAGCCCAGCCCAGGCCCAGGAGGCTGGAGAGGGGCAAAGGGGGGGTCAGTCCCGGCCCTCTTCCTCCCTCTCCTTCCTTCTTCCTCCTCCCTCTCCTCTTCCTCTCCTTCTTCCTCGTCGTCTTCTCGTTCCTCTTCCTCCCTCCTCTTCCTCCCCCCAGGGGTTCCCAGGAGCTGAAGCTGGAGGAGCTGAAGCCCTTCTCCATCCCTTCCTGGATGATTGGGAAGATGCAGAGATACATGAAGACCCTCCGCAGCGAAGGGGAGCAGCCGTTGCCACAGCAACAGCCGCCCTCCCTGCCGGAGGAAATGCGGGAGACTTAGGCCAGGGCCGGCCGGCGTCTCCTGGGATGGGGGGCAGCCTCCCCTCAGCCCTCTCCCTGCACCGGATGTAATGACCTTCTGTGTGGCATATCTTGGATTGGCTTGTCGGAGGGTTTAGAAGAAATAAAGGCCTCCGGTGGAACTTTGGCTGCTTCTTGGAGGGTTGAGCGAGGGGGGGGGGCGCCGCTGGCCAGGGCTGAAGGGCAAGGGGGCTCCCTGGCTGGCGTGCAGAGGGGCCCCGTGGCCCCAGAGGGCTTGGGTGGGCGGCTCCAGCACTTAAGCCTGCTGTCATCCACATTCATCTAGTGCCCAAGGTAGAAGGTTGCCTTCCAGGCATTGCACGGGGCCTGGCCTGGCAGGCTTCACACATCATCCCAGGTTTTCGTGTGTGTCTCTTTGGCTTAGCTTGTGGCTGCAATCCGGCCATTGTGGCTTTTGCAGGGGACCCCTCACTCAGCAGCTCCCAGAGTCATTCGGTAGGTTGGAGAAGGTGGGGGCAGGGCTGCCCCCCTTCGTTAGGGACCCTCCCTCTCTGCGTTGGTTGGGATGGGAGAGGCTGCCCAGGAGCCACAGAGCTTCCTTCTCCCTGCGTTATGGCGTCCCTGTGAAGCGGCTGGAGGAGGCGAGGGTTCCTCTCGCATGTATGTGCTAGTTGCTCCCGGCTCTAGGGGGCGCTGCTCATCTCCGCTTCAAAGCTGAAGAGCCAGCGCTGTCAGGAGACGTCTCCGTGGTCATGTGTGGCCGGCATGACTCAACCACGCCGTTACCTTGCCGCCTATTTTCCTACTTGCATTGTTACGTGCTTCCAGACGGCTAGGTTGGCAGAAGCTGGGACAAGTCACGGGAGCTCACTCTGTTAGGCTGTGCTAGGGATTCGAACTGCACGTCTTCTGACTGAGCCACTGAGTCCCTCTTTGGTGTGTGATATCAGTGTGCAAATGAGGCCCAATGATACAGTCCCTAGCCCTCCCCTCCCCCAAAAAACCCCTCTAGTTTAGCACACCAGAGCACACCAGGTGCAGCCGAAGCTGGGCCCTTTCCAAGGGTTTCCTTTGTCTGAGGGGGGGGGGGGGGGGGAGAGAATCCCGGGAGTTGAACAAGGGATGGAAACCCATCAAGGAGAGAAGCAGCCTGGAATTCGGGAGAAGCCGAGCAGGGCGATCCGTGGGAGGGCTGCCTTCATCCCGGGAGGCTTTTCAGAAGAGACCGGACGGTCACCTCTGACGTGCCATAAGGTTCCCTGCATAAGCAGGGGGCTCGACTAGAAGCCCTCCGAGGTCCCTACCGGCGATGCCCACCCTCTCTTCCCTGCGCACCGTTGAGATCTAGGGAGGGAGGCAGGACACAAACTTCGGGAAAACACCTGGGGCGAAATGAAAAGCGCCTGCCGGTCCCGGGAGCCGCGTCCGATGCAGGGAAAGAGGATCTCCCGCAGAGGGGGGAGGAAGAGGAGCCACCGGATCTCCCTCCATTGTCCAAAGGGGGGGGAGGGCAGAAGAGCCTCCCATCATCCCCTGCCGCAGCTTTCTTTCCCGGAGAAGGACCGGGGGGGAGGGGGCAAAGACCCCCAGCGGAGGACCAGCCCCTCCCCGCAGGACAGGAGGCGAGGGAGGCAGCGGGGGGGGGGGGGGAGGCGGCCGCCCCTCCACAACAGCCCTGCCAGGGAGACCAGCGGAGCCTCCGGGGAAGACCCCCCCCCCCCCCACTGAGGAGGAGGCCCCGCCCACGCCCTTCGGAGCAACGCCGCCGTGGCCAATCGCCGGGCGCGCGCGACGCCATTGGGCCGATCGAACGCGAGGGGGCCTCCGATTGGCTGCGCCGCGGCAGCTTTGCAACATTCAAACTCGCGCAGCGGCCGCCGAGAAGGAGGAAGAAGCGCGGAGCCCCTGCCTGCCTCTCCATGGCCTCGCAGAACGACGACCCCGGCGCCGTCGCCCGCGGCCCCAGCAAGGCGGCCGAACCCGGCGGGGGCGCCGCCCGGGGCTCGGTCCGCAGCAGGTGGGGAGGGGGGGTCGGGCACGGGCGGCGGGGCCTCCTTCGTCGCCTGCGGGCCGCCCGGGGAGCCGCTCCCGCCGCTAACCGCTCTCTCTCTCTCTCTCTCTCTCTCTCGCCCCGCAGGCTGCAGCAGGAGCTGATGGCCCTCATGGTGAGTCTCCCCGGGGGGGCAGCGGGGGGGCTTTCCCGTCCGCAGGCTCTTTGCAAGCGGCCTCTGATGCCCGCCTTCCCTCCCTCCCTCCCTCCCTCCCTCCCGCGCAGATGTCCGGGGACCACGGCGTCTCCGCCTTCCCGGAGTCGGACAACCTCTTCAAGTGGATCGGGACCATCAACGGCGTGGCCGGGACGGTGAGCGGCCCGCAGGGCAGGGAAGGCGGCCTTGGGCCTCGCCTCCGCCTCCTGGCGCCCCGGGACGGCATTTCACGCCCCGCAAATGAAGCGGCCCAACCCAGGCGCCGCCCCGCAGGCGTGCGGGAGGGGGGTGGGGGGGTCCCCTGATGCCCTCGTGGGAGCCCCTTGGGGTCATCTGCAGTTCCTGAGGGAGAGAAGCCGCCTTCCTTTGGCCAGCCGCAACCCTCTCTGGCTGTTGGGGGAGGGGTTTCTGGGCAGACGCCCCCCCCCCCCCCCGGGGACACCCCAAAGAATTCCTGGCGGTGCTTCCTACCGGAAGGGCAGCTGCACTCTGGGCTTTCAGGCAGAAGAGGGGAGGTGGAGGGCCCTGCCCTGCCTGACCTTTTAACCTGCCCCCCTCCCCTTCCAAGGTCTATGAGGACCTGAGGTACAAGCTCTCCTTGGAGTTCCCCAGCGGCTACCCCTACAACGCCCCCACCGTCCGGTTCCTCACCCCTTGCTACCACCCCAACGTCGACCTCCAGGGCAATATCTGCTTGGACATCCTGAAGGACAAGTGGTCAGCTCTCTATGACGTCCGCACCATCCTGCTCTCCATCCAGAGCCTCCTGGGAGGTGAGAGGAAGAGGGGCCAGGAGAAGAAAGGTCTCCTACAACACCCCCCCCCCCAGCCCTGGAATCCCCACTGGAGCTTCTGAGCTGCACCCCAAGAATTGGGATTGGGAGGGAAGAGGGATTCCGCCTCCCCTCCCAGGGCTCCCATCGCCTGGAAGGAGCTCCTGGTTCCGGGCAGAAGAGCTGTGCCAGGGGGGATGCCAAGCCCGCCCACCCACCATTCCTGGCAGAGCAGGGCTTTCCTGGTGGGGGAAGGGGGGGCTGAATGTGATCCTTTACCAAAGGTGTTTGGGGACCTTCTCTGCCCCTTCAGAGCCAAACGTGGAGAGTCCATTGAACACAGAGGCTGCCGAGCTCTGGAAGAACCAAGCCGGTGAGTCCACCCAGTCATTTTGCCCTGGGAGGGGTTGGGGGGGGGGCTGAAAATGGCAGGGTAGAAACCAGGAGGCGGAGAGTTCGAGTCCCACGTAAGAAGGAAAGCGCCAAATGTGCTTTTTTTTCAGGAGGCAACTGGACTTTCTGGTTTTTCTTTGAAGACGTTTCGCTTCTCATTCAAGGAGCTTCTCCAGCTCCGACTGGGTTTTTTGGGGATGGGGGAATGGAAGGATTGTAGACGCTTAGAAGGTTATAATATTGGAAGACTGTAAACAGTGACAACACAGGACGCTTAGCAGGAAAGGTGGCTGGGTAGCTTTGACCCAATCCCCAGGAGGCTCTGAGTTCTAGTCCTGCCTCACGCACAAAAGCCCCCGCTGGGCCCCTCCCTCTCCCCCTTGCTGTTGTGAGGAAAATAGGAGGGGGAAAGGCCTGTCGGGCGCCTTCGCCATCTTAGTTGCCTATAAAGTAATAAAGGCAGGAGAAGATTCTAAGCGAGGGGAACCTTTGGGAAGGCACCTACAGGGAGGGGGGGGGGCTGCAGAATGCAACTTGGGGGGGGGGCTCCTTTTCTCTCTTTAGGAGCCTTCATGAGGACTTGGCTCTTTCTTGTCTGAAAGTGGTGGAGGGAAGCGCCCAGGGTTCCTTTTGTATTTTGAAGGCAGCCACTCCGTGCTGCTTTGCTGTAGAGGTAGTCCTCGACTTACGGTGGTTTGTTTAGTGACAAGGGCCCTGACAAAAGTGGCTTATGGCCATTTTCCACACTCTTTTTGCCACTTTCTGACAAGCCGAGTCAACGGGGAAGAGCCAGATTCACTTAACGACTGTGTGGCTGACTTAGCAACTGCAGTGATCTGGTCAACCAACGTGGCACAAGAAAAGCCGCAGAATGGGGCAAAGCTCAGCAAATGTCTCACTTAGCAACACAAATTTTGGGCTCAGTTGTGGTCGTAAGTCGAGGATTACACATAGTTTTTACAGCTGCACAATTGGATGGGGAGGGGAGAGGCAGACAATTGCACCAAAGAATGACGGTGCCTTTGTGTCTTTGCCCAGCTTTGGGGGGGGGGGGGATTTGAATTTGCCTCCCTTTCCGGCCTTTTTTTCCCCTAAACTGCGACTCCCCCCCCCCCCCAAGCCTTCTCCAGGGCCCTTAACCTGCTGCCCTTGTCTCTCCCCACAGCCTACAAAAGACGCCTGCAGGAATCCTACCAAAAACACAGGAAGAGCCAGGACACTTGATGTCCTTCCTGGGGGAGGGAGGGGGACACTTCGCCTTGGGGAGGGGGAGGGAACGTCTTTCCCCTCGTCTGTTTTATCCTTGTATTTTCTGTACTTCGGCCCCTATTGTATTATAGGTCATTTTAAAGTTTTATTTGGCTTCTTTTCCTGGTGTTAATGTATAAATAAACTTTTGTTTTTATAAAGTGATGCCTATTTGAGTTTGGGTTTCAGTGAATGGGAAAGAGGGCAGAGAAGAGCAAGAAAGAGGATTTAGGGGACTGGAGGATAAAACCTATCAAGAACGGTTGCAGGAACTGGGTAGGTCAAGTCTAACAAAGAGAAGGACCGGGATGACATGATAGCAGCCTTCCAATATCTCAGAGGTTGCCACAAAGAAGAGGGAGTCAAGCTATTCTCCAAGGCACCTGGGGGCAGGACAAGAAGCAATGGGTGGAAACTAATCAAGGAGAGAAGCAACTTAGAACTAAGGAGGAATTTCCTGACAGTGAGAACAATGAACCAGTGGAACTACTTGCCTCCAGAGGTTGTAGGTGCTCCAACACTGAAGGTTTTTAAGAAGAAACTGGACAGCCATTTGTCTGATGGTACTAAATCTTCTGCCTTGAGCAGAGGGTTGGACTAGAAGACCTCCAAGGTCCCTTGCAACTTATTCTGTAATTTTGAATCCCCTTGCATTTGCTGGAAGTGGGGAAATGGGGGGGGGGACGACTGCCCCTGCTGGATTCCAACCACCCGGGTATCCTTGTTCTCCAGGAGTGCCATTGTTTCATTGCTTAGTTTTCCTATGTCGACTGTGACTTTTCCCACGGGAGGGAAGGAGAAGAGGGAGAAGGAGAGAAGGAAGAGGGGGAGGGAGGGAAGGCCTGGTCTCTCATTCCCCTGCCCTCCCCCAGGAAGAGGAGGGGACAGGGCCCCACTCTCAGGAAGGGCGGGGGGGGGGGGGTTTGTTGCCCAGAGCTATTCAAAGGGCCTCAGCTGCCACCCTGGAGCAGCCCCTCCTTCTACTCCGCTTCTTTCCTTGGGCTGGCAGACCCCTTGTCCTGCACAGGTACCAGCCGGCCTTTGGCCTTGCAGGTGGAGGTGGGAGACCCAGAGGGGCCCCACCTGCTCTGCTTTCTCCCTTCGGCCTGCAAGGGATGGAGACGGGCAACGTGCTACGCCCTGAAGCCCAGGGAGGGGCAGGAGTCCCAGCCCTCCCCTCCCCACACGGCTTAACTCCCCCAAAGGGAATGCGGGTGTCCCCCTTGGCTGCCCCCTCCCCCTGCCTGGCACGAGGGGGTCCGCTCAGAGGAGAGGAAGGGCAGCCGGAGGACATGCCTGGGGGGGTGGGAGGGGGCGGCTCTTGCCTGTTTCTCCCTAGGCAGGCGGGGGGGGGGGGTTCCACAAGCACATTGAGCTCCAGAGCCCCTCTGCTTCCACAGTCCCTTGCTCTTTATTGAGGTGTCGGTGTTAAAAAGAGGCTTTCACAGCGTGGGGGGGAGGGAGGGGGGCGACGGGATGCAGAGTCCGGCTGAAGGGGGGTCTCTGGGCTGTGCAGAGGAAACTGGCGCAGGAGCATTGGGGGCCTTGGCGGGGCTGGGGGGGAGCTGCCCCCTCCCACCGGCCGGTCTTGCAGGAATGTCTCGATGCTTTACTGCACACCCTCCATCATCTTCAGGAACTCTGGGGGGAGATGGAGATGGGTCAGCCCCCCCGACACACACACGCAGCAATGATGGGCAAGGAGAAACCCCTCCCAAGGGTGGCAGCCCCCCACAAGGAGGCGCCCAGCACCCCCCAACCGCCCTGGAGGGTCCCAGGAGAGACCTGGACAGGGGGGCCCGGCCCCTCCAGTCCCAAACTCCACATAGGGAGAAGGCCGGATGGGGGGCTGGAACAGCCTCTCTCTATCCCCCCCCCCTCCTGTGGCAGGGAGGGCAGCTGTTGGTCAGCCCCAAGAAGCTCCGTCTGTCCGTCCGAGCTGCTCACCGTCAAAATCGATCCGCCCATCATTGTTTTTGTCTCCGTCCCTCATCAGCTCCTGGATCTCCTCCTCTGTGACGCTTTCCCCGGAGAGCTGGAAGATCTCCACCAGCTCCTCAGCATCCAGGAACCCATCGGCATTCCTGGCAGGAGATTGGGAAAGAGAAGAGGATAGGATAGAATAGAATAGAATAGAATAGAATAGAAGCTGGAAGGGACCTTGGAGATCTTCTAGTCCAGCCCTCTGCTCAAGCAGGAGACCCTATACTATGTCAAACAAGTGACTCTCCAGTCTCCTCTTAAAAACCTCCAGTGATGGAGCACCCAGGATTTCTAGTGGCCAGCAGTTCCACTGGTTAGTTGTCCTCACTGTTAGGAAGTTTCTCCTTCGTTCTATATTGCTTCTTTCCTTGATCAATTTCCATCCGTTGTTTCTTCTCCTGGTGCTCTGGAGAATAGCTTGACTCCCTCTTCTTTGGGGCAGCCCCCAAAGAAGATATTGGAAGGCTCAGGTCATCCATAGTCCTTCTTTTCTCTAGACTGGCCAGATCCAAATCCTGCAGCCGTTCTTCATATACAATACAATACGATAGCAGAGTTGGAAGGGACCTTGGAGGTCATCTTGTCCAACCCCCTGCCTAAGCAGGAAGCCCTATGTCATTTCAGACCAATGGCTCTCCAACATCTTCTTGGAGACTTCCATATGTTTTAGTCTCCAGGCCTTTGAAGGAACAGAAGAGCTGAGGCTGGGCAAACAGCTGCCCCCATGTGGTCAACTCTGACCCGAAGCACGGAGGGCACGTCCAGTTGGGCTGAGATGGGCAGATGTGCCAAAGGGTCTTCATTGGGGAACGTGAAGAAGAATGGACGCTTGGGGTCAGCTCGGTCCCTTGATGCTCGCCCTCGGCTGGGCTGCAGCCCCAAGGGCCAGGACGCTCTGGTGGCAAAGGACCAGGCCAGAGAATCGGAGAGAGGGAATTGCAGAGCCACCGTAGCCATGAAAGCCGGCTGGGTGACTTTTTGGACTCATCACTAGGAGACAGTGAGTTCTATTCCTGCCAGAGGCACAAATGCCAGAGGGATTTAATTTGATTTGATTTATTTAGATTTATAGAACTTAGATAACTTTGAAGCAGCCCAACCCGCCTCACAGGGTGGTGGTTCTAAGGAAAACAGGAGGTGTGTCAGTCTGTAGAGATTCTCCATCATCCTGGCCCTGGTCGTCCCAAAGGGGCTTTTTCCCCAAGGGGCAGCTGGACTTCCTTTTTTTTTCTTTGAAGACGTTTTGCTTCTCATCCATGAAGCTTCTTCAGCTCTGACTGGATGGTGGGGAAAGGAAGGAATGATGCTCCTTGCAGACAGCTGGTCCTTGGCCTCCTTTTCAGAGGGTCACTGAGGCCACTTGGGGGTCCACCTGTGTCCTGAGGGTCACCTGAGTGGGGCAAATGGTTCCTGGAAACGGATTTCCAGAGGGAAATTGCAGAATGCAGAAACCATTTGCCCCACTCAGGTGGCCCTGAGGACACAGGTGAACCCCCAAGTGGCCTCAGTGACCCTCCGAAAGGAGGTCAAGGACCAGCTGTCTGCAAGGAGCATCATTCCTTCCTTTCCCCACCATCCAGTCAGAGCTGAAGAAGCTTCTGGGGTGAGAAGAGAAACATCTTCAAAGAGAACAAAACCAGGAAGTCCAGCTGCCCCTTGGGGGGAAAAGCCCCTTTGGGAGCAGGAGGGTCTCCTTGAGGGTCTTTGGGTCACTTAGGAAGCCATGAAGATCCCCCCTTTGAGGGAAATACGAAATGCAGCTGAACAAAGGAAGACCCTCCCCATTCCCCCAACAAGGCCAGCCCTCACCCCCCCACCGAGGGCCCCAGGCCCACCTGTCAAAGATGCGGAAGCATTCGGCCAGCTCCTCCTCCGACTTTCCCTTGGCGTCTTCCTTCATCTGCCTCACCATCATCACCAAGAACTCCTCAAAGTCGATGGTTCCGCTGCCTGGGGGAAGGAGGGGGGGGTCCCGTCCCGGAGTCAGAGGAGGTTTGTGGGGGGGTCTCCCCCTCTCCCCTCCCCCCCTGCCCCCTCCTGCCCCCTCTCACCATCCTCGTCCACCTCCTCTATGATGGCGTCCAGCTCCTCCTTGGTGGGCGTCTGGCCCAGCATCCTCATGACCGTCCCCAACTCCTTGGTGCTGATGTCGCCACCCCCGTCGGCATCGAACATGTCGAAGGCGGCCTTGAACTCTGCGGGGAGGGGGGGGCAAGGGGGGGGGGCTCAGCCTCTGCCGGGGAAAGGCAGCTGCCCCCCCAGCCTCACTGGCCGCTCCCTTGTCCACATGGCCCCCAAGCGCCCAGAAGTGGCTCTAGGCAGCCCTCCCCTTGCAGTGCTTCCTTTAGTGACCGCTCGGAGTTATGACGGCAGGGAAGAAAGTGGCCCCGGGACCATTTTTCACACTTGTGACCCTCCAAACGTTCCCCCCCACACACACACACACGCAATCAGAATTCAGAGGCTTGGCAACTGATTCATATTTACGACGGTGGCCATGTCACGGCGGTCCTGGCATTCCCGTTTATAAAGGCAGATTCACTTAACGGCCATGTTCCTAAATTAAGAACTGCAGCGATTCACTTAACCAAACAACAAAGATTGTAAAATGGGACATGACTCAACCACTGTCTTGCTTAGCAACATAAATTTTGGGCTTAATTGTGGTCATATATCAAGGACTGGCATCCCCTGGGCAAACTCTCCTATGCTCTACAAATGGTCCCCAGCCACTCTGCCCCCCCCCCCGAGCCCTCAACCTCTCCCTCCTGGGCACAGCCTCCCCCCACCCCACCCCTCCTGCCCACTCACCCGCAATCATTTCCTCGCTGAGGTAGGAGCGGGCCTCGGCCTGCTGGTCCGTCTGCAAGGCAAGCACAGGGGTGAGGGGTGGGGGGGCAGGCAGGGGGCCCAGCCTGGGGAAGTGAGCGCCCCCCACCCCCATCCCAGCCGACCGGAGTCCCAGGACCTTTGGCAGCTTCTCTGCCTCCCCACCTTCCATCATCGGAGCTCCTTGCCCCCCACGCAGGGCCCTGCCCCCCAGGGGTGGCTTCCTACCAGTTCAACCAAACCGGTGGTGGCCTATTGGCCTGGGCCGCAGAACCAGCCGTGACCCAGGCTGCCCACGACCCCCAACCGGTTCCCTGGTGGTCATCCCCACAGCCGTTATCTTCTCTTTGAGCTCTGCTGCCCTCTGCATGCGGGTGCATCGCCCCTCCAGGGCACACGAGAGAAACGGCAGCAGCGCCAGCCAGAGCCCACCCCTGGTGCACCCCCTCCTCCTCGGCTCCAGGGGGGGCAGAAGCAGCCCCATCCAGGGAGGGGGTCTGCTCTGGGGAAGGGCTGCCAGACAAGGGCAGGGGAGGGAGGGAACCCCCTCGTGTCTTCCTGGGGCCCCAGATGGAGCCCTAAGTCGAGGTCCGAGAGCCCCTGGGAGACGGTCTCCAAGTCTGCCCAGCAGGACAATCCGGCTCCTCCTCCTCCTCCTCCTCCTCCTCCCCCCCCCTGGGCAGCTGCCCTCCTTCCCCCCCCCCCCCAGGCCTCCTGGTCCCTTGCTGGGTGGGCAGAGCCAGGAGGCTTCTTGAGACAGGGGCTATTCTTAGCCAGGCCGGAGCTGCCTGAGCTCCTTCTAGGGGCCACTGCAGGCGGCCTGCCAGCCGGGCCCACAGCTGTCCTCCCCCCGGATTGGGTTACTCCTCCAAGGCGCTCTTGGGGCCGTGAGATGCGCAGGCGGTCCTTGTGCCTCCTGACCCACGGCTCAGTTTTCCCCACGGCTCTCCTTTCTGCAGCCCCCCCCCCATACGTCCTCTCAGGAGGCCCCCAGGAATATCGACACCCCCCTCTCCCCCCCCAAAAATCCCCCCCTACCCACTTCAGTCAATTCCAGCAGCAGACGCCACTCCCCATCTCCCCCACTGCCCCTGGCGCCCGCCCCCCCCAGTCCTCCCCCATGCCCCTACACCCCCCAATCACCCCAGCAGCCTCGGCCAAGGGGTCGCAGTGCCCCCCGGCCTCCGCCAGAGCTCTGCTTGTGTCCTGGCAGCTTCCTTGGTGCCCCTGTGCTGGCCGTGGGCCCCGGGGCCGCCCTGTCCCATCGGACACTCGACCAAGCAGTCCAGCCGGCCATCTGCGCACAGTCGGCGGTCCCGTCCGGCATCCTGGCAGGAGGTCCAGCTCCAACCGTCCTGGCGCCGTCCTCCAACGGGCTCCGTGCCCGTGGTCTTAGCATGCTTACCATGTTGGCAGATGTCACCCCACAGCCACCCACAGAAGTGAACCTCCGAGTCCCCCTGCGGTCTGAGCGGATGGCCAACGCTGCCCCACCACCCGCCCGGCCCCCTTTGTACCCCACCAGCCCTGCAGGGCCCCCCCGGCCCCTCCGATTGGGCCCCAGGAGAGGCCGTCCTGCCCAGGGCCAATCGCTTTCGGCCTCACCTGTCCATTGGTCAGCCGGGCCTTTTACCAAATTTAGCCAAGGTTCTCCTGGCCAGGAAGTGGGACTCAATCCTCCCCCTCCCCACAATCGGAGGCCGATGGCATTGCAAGGAATTGTCCCTCGGCCCCCTCCCCTCCCTGCCCCCCCCCAGCCCAGACAGGAATAGAAATAGAAATAGACGTGATCCTGCCCTGCTCTGCCCCATCTCTGCCCCAAAGAGCGGAGCCCCAAAGAGGCGGCCTTGATTCCCCCTCCCCCCCCCCCACTCAATTCAACCGGCCCATTGAGGTTTAGGAGAATAAAGCAGTTGCCCCCCCCACCTGAATTCTGCCTGGGAGGGGGTGGGAGGGAGGGATGTGGCAGCAGTTCCACCAAAGCCCCTCCAACTCCCCCCCAGCCCTACTTTGTTCACGGGGGGGGGGGGGGGGGCTGTTTCCCACTTCCCTGCATCTGGGAGGGGGGAGGCCGGAGGGAGCCCCCAGCCCCTGGCCATTTTGGGCTCCAGCAGGGACCCTGCGCAGCCCCTGCAGGGGCTCCATGCAAAGCAGCAGGGTCCCTCCCAGTTGGGGGCCTCTTTGGGGAGGGGCAGCCCAATTCCTGAGGAGGGCGGGGCCTGACAGGCAGGGGCAGCTGGAGCCCTCCCCCCTATTAATAGACGTGCCCAAGGAAAGCTGCTGAGGAGGCCGGTGGGGCAGCCAGCTAAATAAGGCAGAGAAGAGCTGGCTCAGGTGGAGGGGCCAGCCCCCCCCCCGACCCCCTCCCCATGCACATCCACGGAGCCTGCACCCGCCTTGCCCCGGAGGGGGCCGCAACTGGCAATTGCCAGGCGGGGGTCGGTCAATGAAATTCCCCAGCACCACCTGGCACAAAAGTGACTCCAGGGGAGGGTCAGACTAGAAGACCTCCAAGGTCCCTTCCAGCTCCACTCCACTCGATTCTCCCTTCCAACTCTGGAACTCTCTTCTGTGCCATTCCTTCCATGGACCGCCCAAGGCCAGGCAAGTTAAGGTCCAGGTCCGATTCAAGTCGGGCCACATCAAGGCGCCCTCCGCATCCTGGGGAGTGAACTCTGCCCATGCTCAGATCCACCTGCACCTTCCTGTCTTCTGTGCTCCAATGGGAGGGGCTGGCAGGCAGCAGCTTACAGCCCAAAAGCTGCCCTCCTCTGCTGTCCCCTGGGGCTCCGAAGAGACAGTTTGGCCAGGCAGGCTGCGCAGGGCAGAGCAAGTGCAGGGAAGCCAGGCTGCCAGGGAGGGGCGCCACAGGCCAGGGTGCTGCATGGGCCAAGCGAGCCAGAAGAGGAGCAGGGCTTTGGCTTCACGCTCTGCCCCTTCTCTTGGGGTCACCGTGATTGACACCCAGCTGTTCCCCCCCACCCCCAACGCAGGGCAGTTCCCACACCCACCAGACCCCTTAGGGCTCCTGCCATGACTGGCGCCCACCCAGGCAGCCCCTTCCGGGATTTCTCTCCTGCTTCTCCAAAGTTGGCAACTTTTAAGGCTTGTGGACTTCAACTCCCCGAGTTCCCCAGCCAGCCATGCACCCGAGGGCAGGACAAGAAGCAACCGATGGGAACTAACCAAGCAGAGAAGCAACCTAGGAGGAAATGCCTGTGGGTGCTCCATCACTGGAGGCTTTTAAAGGAGAGATTGGACAGCCACTGCCTGGGGTGGTATAATGCCTCCTGTTTAAGCAGGGGGGTGGACTAGAAGACCTCCAGGGTCCCTTCCAAGTCTGTTGGAGGTTGATGACCATATAATAGGCAGCTTTTTGTAGATGTCTCTTTAGCGCCTTCTTCCAGCACAAGGATTTCCCCACAGAAGTTTGGAAGAGGGACGGAGGCTACATCAGAGGTGGGGGAGGGTGGCCCATTGGTGACTTGTGGACTCCCAGCTGGCTCAGGAATTCTGGGAGTTGAAGTCCAGTCACCAAAGGGCCATCCTCCCCCACCTCTGATGTAGATGGAGTTGATTGGTGGGAGGGTGCCAGCTCCTTCCTAAGGAAACTATGATTGGCTGCTGTGGGTGTAAAGGGGGGGGTTCCCTTTTTCCCCTCCACCTTTTCCCTTCTGTTGTGCTCTGCATGGTACAGGTAGTCATCGACTTACAACAGTTCATTTAGTGACTGTTCAAACTTTCTATGGCACTGAAAAAATTGACTTATGACCGTTTGCAGCATCCCCTGCGGTCATGTGATCAAAATTCAGAGGCTTGGCAACTGGCATGGACTCATGACAGTTGCAGTGTCCTGGGAAGGGGGGGGGGGTTTTCATGTGATCCTCTTTTGCGACCTTCTGACAAGCAAAGTCAAGGGGGAAGCCAGATTCACTTAACAACCTTACTGACTTGTAGCAATGATTCACATAATAAGAAGCGCTTGGCCTTATTTTCGGGGAGGTCTTATTATTGTTGAGGGGCAGGAGGCGGAGAGCGTGGTCACCTCACGGCTGCTGCTGTGTTGCAATATTTTTGGGGAGGTCTTATTTTTGGGGAACCCGGGTATCTTGCCTGGTGTAAATAAAATAAATGTTAAACCTATTTATTTATATAAAGCTACACGTTTGTGTCTCTGACTTCATTTGAACATTTGCTGCATGACTCCCTGACGCTCTGCCAAGCAAAGTGGGCTTGAGGGGGGGGGGGAGCAGGGAAAACCCACCAGCCTCCAGGCTTCACCCCCCCCTCCCCCGCATCACCCCGTGTTCCAGCCACTGGCTTGGAAGCCAGACCGAAGAGGCCAAGCGGAGACCTTTGAGCCTCACCTGCCTGGAAATCACCTGAACTGAAAAACAGGTCTTACCAGAAGGGCTGAAGGGCTGCTTCCTCTGTTATCGGGACATCTCTTTGTCCTGAGGGTGGGTGTGCCACAGGCAGAAGATGTTTTCTCGGTTTCAGCCAAACATTTGACACAGTTTTCCTTAAAAGTGTGATCAGAGTCTGTTGGAGCTGGGTGGCCAATAAACTGAAATTAAGACATGCAACTGCATGGCGTGGCAGGTAGAATGATAGACCCACTTTATTGTCACTTTGAATATACGCCAATTTCTTGCACTTTCTTCTGGTTCCGTCTTCTCTTTCTGTTCCTTTTTCCCACGTATCTTATTGCCTAGAATAAGATTGAGAAATTTATACGGCAAGGAAAAAAAGCGAGAATCAACATTAAAATGCTACAGGATGCAAGAATTATAGGAGGATTCAGACTCCCAAATCGGGAACTATATGACCAAGCAGCGGCACCGTCATGGATGAAAGACTGGATTACATTGAGGAAAACAAGGTTATTGACACTGGAGGGACATGATCTACGTTGGCTGCGTTTTTGTGGCATGGGAAAAACAAGATACACAGTTATTTTCAAAGGCATTATGTCAGAAACACTCTATTATTAGTTTGGGAAAGAATGAGAGGAAAACATTATTTGAACATTCCAATGTGGCTTTTGACAATGGAAGCATTGATACATCCAAACTTTATCAAGATGGAAAATATTATTAGATATAAAGGCATTTTATCACAAAAGGGAGAATTAAAAGGGAAACAAGGGATAGATGGTTTGCTATACAAAGTTGCAAATACAATCGAGATATGAAAAAGATGCAAAGCTGTATGATTTTTACTTGGAATTGACAGAATTGGATGAAATACTCACAGGATCAAAGAGCGAATGATTAAAAAATTATATAATATTTACTTTGTATTAAGTTAGAGGAAGAACTCAAAGAAACAATGATAGCATGGGCAAAAACCTTTGGATATACAATAGAGAAGTGGCAGCAATTATGGGAAAGGAATTATAAATTCACAATGGCAGCAGCATACAAAGAGAATTTGTATAAAATGTTGGTATATGTCACCGGAAAGATTGGCAAGATGTATCAACCGAGGCTCTGATCCACCTGCTGGAAGTTTTTGCATGGAGTCCCTCGTGTTTGGCCTTCTGCTCTTCCAGGTTTTTCCTTAAGGATAAAGAAGGAAAGCTTATTGGAGTGTGAAGTGGACACAAAATTGAGAAGGACACCAACACTCTGGAAGGCAGAAGTATTATTCCACATGACCCCAACGGCTTGGGAATCTGGGCTGCTAGAGCAGAATGAAATTTCATGGAAACAAGCACAGAAGTCTTAACTTGGGAAAGAAAAGCTGAACCCCACCGAAATGGGATGCGGGATGCGGGATGCCTGGCTTAGGAACAGCACTAACTACAACGATTAACCAGCTTGCCAGCAGAGGTTGTAGATGCTCCTCCCAACAGTGGAGATTTTAAAGAAGAGATTGGGCAGCCATTTCCCCAAGGTCTCCTACTTGAGCAAGGGGTTGGACTAGAAGACCTCCAAGGTCCCTTCCAACTCTGCTATTCTATTACTTGGAATAATATCTGACTCCATAGACGTTGACAGCCAGAAATAACTGCCAAAAAGCAAGTGCAGCTTCAGGCAGTAGCATGGCTGGCTGGGGGATTCTGGGAGTTGAAGTCCAGAAGTCTAAAAGCGGTCAAGACTGGCCAACCCTGGACTAGGCCACAGGCAGAGCTAGCCATTTCTCCCAGGCCACGCTCCTCACTCTGCTCTTCTCCCTCACCTCTCGGGGGGCCTTTCGCTCCTTCCTTTTTGAATTCTTGCCTCGGTCTGTGGGAAAGGAGAACTTTTTTTTTTAATTGAAAAAGTTTTATACAAACAAATTTTCCCCCTTTTTACCCCCCCGACATATAATATAAATCACATACAAGTACTGTACCCCCTCCCCTCCCCCGTCTTAAAATAAATTTCTCATTCAGATATTGTACCCCCTCACCTCCCAACAATCATAATATAAATTTCTCTTAAAATAACAATATCCCATTAACCCCATCTTCTAAATTAATTGAACATATATAAATCATAATATACATTTCTCTTAAAGTAACCATATCCCATTAATCCCATCTTCTAAATTAGTTATACATATATATTTCCCCACCCTCCACCCTAACCCTCCCCCACCTCCCATTCAAACCCACCCCCCTGACTTCCGCTATACACCACTCTAGTAGTTCCAAACATCCCATATATTATTTACTCTGTTCACCTGTCAATCTAAACGTTCTTACCTAAAGGCTACATAGTACTTCCTAGTCTGATATTTATTCTGTATATAATCAATCCATTTTGCCCATTCCTGTGTATAATTCTCCTGCTTCTGACCTTTTAAGAAAGCTGAAATTTTTGCCATTTCCGCAAACCCCGCCACTTTCTGAATCCATTGATCAATTGTCGGTAGAAAATCTTTCTTCCAGTGTTGAGCAATCAACAACCTAGCTGCTGTAACCATATACAGATCATGGTCAGATCCAATTTGAACGGAGCTGTTTTGCCAACTCTTCCTCCTTCCAATTTGAACGGAGCCTTGGAGGGCAGGTGAGGAGTGGCGAGTAGAGGCTGGCAAGGAGCCCCTCGAGGTGAGTGACATTGAGCTGGCCACGCCCACCCAGTCACATCACCATCATATTAGTGGTCCGCGGAATTTAAAATTATGAATTTATTGGTACCTGAGGTCCAAAGGGTTGGGGACCCCTGTTCTCATCTGTCCCCCAGCTCAAACAGGAGACCCTCTTCCATTTGAAACAAATGGCTGTCCAATCTCTTCTTAAAAACCTCCAGTGTTGGAGCATTCGCAACTTCTGGAGGCAAGTAGTTCCACTGATTAAATGTTCCCACCGTCAGGAAATTTCTATTTAGTTCCAGGTTGCTTCTCTTCTTGGTTAGTTTCCATCCATTGCTTCTTCTCCTGCCTTCAGGGGCTTTGGAGAATAGGTGGGCCCCCTCCTCTTTCTGTAGCAGCCCCTCAAATACCCTCAGATGCTATCATGTCACCCCTAGTCCTTTTCTTTAGACTGTCCATACCCACATTCTGCAACCGTTCTTCATTCGTTTTAGCCTCCAGGCCTTTCATCGTCCTTGTTGCTCTTCTCTGCCCTTTTTCCAAAGCCTCAACCAATGGTCAAGTGGGAGCCCCAAGGTCCAGTTTCTTTGTAAGCTGTGCAGCCACATACATTTTAATACACTGTTCCTGCCTTGGCAGCTGGAAGATGGATGAACTTGGGGCTGGATGGGATTGGATGGGATTATCCATTGGATTAACAAAACGAAGGGATAAACTAAGAATTACCTCTGGCAAGATGGGCGGCTAATAAATTCTACAAATAAATCTCTTAGATTGAGCCCAATGTTTCCGTTGCTAAGAGAGAGAGTTGTTAAGTGAGTTTTGCCCCATTTTATGACATTTCTTATCACAATTGTGAAGCAAATCACTGAAGTTTTAAGCGAGTAACCTGGTTGTTAAGTGAACCTGGCTTCTCAGAAAGTCTTTGCTTCTCAGAAAGTCGCAACGGGATCATGTGACCCTGGGACAACCAACCGTCCGTCATAAATATGAATCAGTTGCATCTGAATTTGCATCACTTCAGCACAGGAGATGCTGCAAAGGTTGGAAGTGTCAAAAAAGGGTCATCTCTATTTCCATTGCAACTTTTGATCATCACTAAACGAAGCGTTGTAAATCGAGGAGTCCCTGTAATGAAATAAATAAAATACAAGGTTCTGAGCACCGCGGTGGGGGAAGCTGCAACGGCCTCCCGCTCTCCAAGGAGCCGATCTGCATCGGGCACAGGGTCCCCGGGCCGGAGAAGCCCCCTCCCGCTCTTTCCCCCCGGGAGGGGCGCCTTCCATTCAAGGCAAAGCGGGAAGCGGGAGCTCCGGTGCGCGGGGTTAAGGGCGGGCGGGGAGAGGCCGCCTCGGGGCTCCGGGGAAAAAGAGCCCGCCCGGCAGGGAGGCCGCTTCCCGGGGAGGCCCGGCCCCTGAGCCGGCCCGCCAGCCCCGTCAGCTGCGCGCAGGCGGCGGTGCCGGAGCGGCGGTGGCGCGAGGAGGAGGAGCGGGGCGGCGGGGCGGCGCTTGGCCGGGATAACGGCGGAGGAGCGCCGGGAGGGGGGGCGAGGCGAGCAGGGCGGCCCCTGGCAGGTGAGCAGCCCCGGCGGGAAGCGGCCAGGTGAGCAGCGGCACCGTCCAGCAGCCGCAGCGGAGGGCGCCGCCCGCCGAGGCCCCCGGGGGAGAAGGCGCGGGCGGCCGGGCGAGGATCGCGCGGTGCCCTTGGCCCCCAACGCCCCGCGGGGAGCCCGGGAAGCGCCCAGCCGCCCTTCCGCCGGGGAGCCCGGCCGGGCAGCGCCGCTGAGCAGCCCCTGCCCAGAGCCCCGGCCGGAGGCGTCGCGGAGGGCCCGGCCTGCCCCACGATGGCCTCCCGCCTCCTGCACCGCCTGCGGCACGCGCTGGCCGGCGGCGGAGAGGCGGAGGGGCCGGGCGGCGGGGGCTGCGCGGGAGCCGAGGACTGCCCGGAGAGCTCGGAGCTGGACGACGACACGGAGGGCCTGGCCACGCGCCTCAGCGGCACCCTCAGCTTCAGCAGCAATGAGGAGGAGGAGGAGGAGGAGGAAGAGGAAGGAGGGGGCTGCCAGCCGGGGCCCCTCTTGCACCTGGACCTGCCCGGAGATGCGGCCGAGATGGCAGGTAGGGCTCCAATAATAGTCGCCCCTGAGGGCCGCTGGGGCTTATAGGTGGGGGGCAACCTGGCCATAAGTGGGACGCCCTGAATTTAGGTCCAAATGCCCAGTTCCCGCTTTGGAAGGGGAGAGTCAAGCGGCTTCCCATCTGGACTCCAGTAGAAACGCAATTCCATTCAGAATAGAGCTGTCAGGGACCTCAGAGGTCCTCTAGCCCAGCCCCCTGCCCAAGCAGGAGACCCTACACCATCCCAGAGTGGTTCTCCAGCCCCTTCTTCACAATCTCTGGAGGCCGGCAGTTCCACTGGTCAATGGGTCTCACTGGTAGGAAGTTTCGATTCTGGACAAGAGCCTCCATTCCCTCCCCTCCAGATCCTTTGGCTCCTCTGCCGACCCCTCCCCCCTCGGCTCACCTGTTCCTTCCCCTCCCCCCCCCTCTGGTTTAGAGTCCGGCTCCCACCTGGGTGAACACCGGGGCAGCCACTTGCTGACCCGCCAGTTGCAGGAGTTCTGGCGGAAATCGCGGGGGAGCCTCGTGCCCCAACGGCTCCTGTTCGAGGTCACCGGCGCCAGCGTGGTCAGCGAGCGCAACTCCAAGCACGTGGTGAGTGGGGGGGGGGCTCTGGCCCTGGGCGTAATGAAGGGGGGTGCTCCTGCTCTCCCCCCCCCCCTCAAAGGAAGGCCAGCCCAAAGGAAGATGCAGGACCCCCAGGCATCGGAGGAACAGAGCCCACCCTGCTCCCCTGGGTCTCAGCTGCCTCTTCTCCCCGTGGGGGGGGGGGGCTGCCCAGACCTTTCAGCAGGGGTGGGGGGCTGTGGGGCAGCTGACTTTGACTGTTGTCTCTTTCCTTCCGCTGCTGCGTTGGGCACTCCAGGCTCAGAAGAGGTAATTCTCTTCCAGGGGCAGGCGGGGCTGCTTCCCCTGCCCCCAGGACGCCTGCCAGTGGGAGGGCCGACAGGCTAGGCTGGGCTGGGCAGCTGCTTCTCGCTGCCCCCCTCACCTGTTTGTCCCTTGGCATCCAGCTCTACACCATCTACCTGATCCGGGCAGGGCAGTTTGACCACACGCCTGCCACCGTCGCCCGCGGCTACTCCGACTTTGAGCGGCTGAACCGACGCCTGCGCCGGCTCTTCAGCAGAGACATGGCAGGGGTCTCCTTCCCCCGGAAGCAGCTGTGGCGCAACTTCACCCCTGCGACCATTGCCAAGCGCAGCCGGGCATTCGAACAGTTTCTCTCCCGCCTGCACGCCTCGCCCGAGATCCGCCGTTCGGCCACCTTCCTGGAATTCTTCTTCCTGGACAGCCTGCGGGGGGCGCAGGGCTTGACCGGCAGGGGCCTCTACCCCCAGGCCTTGGCCGCCTGGATGGCCTCGCAGCGGCTGCAGGAGAAACTGGGCGCCTGCCGCTCGGGGCACTTCCTGCTGACGCTGGCCGGCCTGACCGTCTGCCGTCAAGAGCTGGGGCAGTGGGCAGAGGCCCACGAGGCCTGCCAGCAGGCTCTGCAGCAGCTGGAGGGCCAGGAGGGCCACCCCCTCCTGCCTGCCCTGCTGCAGACTCGCGTCCACCTGGCCTGGGTGCTGGGCAAGGACAAGCAGCAGGCGGAGACCCGTCTGTGTGGCCTGCGGGAATCGGGGGAGGGCCAAGAGCCGACCCCCCCTTTGAAGGAGCTGCTGCTCGAACAGAGACTGCCCTGAGGAGCCGCCAGGGAGCGGAGGCGCCAGGTGAGAAGCGGAGGGGGCGTCCCCGAGGACAGCGGCAAGAGCCAGGGCCGTCCCACCCTCGTGAGCTCTGCGCCTCTTCTTGCCCAGCAGCCGGACGAAGGTGGCCAGCCCATTCGGAAGATCCCCCAAATCCATCCGAGAAAGCGAGGCGATGACAGCGGCCGTGTTGGGGTGACAAGAGCATCTGCTGGGGGGCTGGCAGAGGGACCTCCTGAGAGGCTCCCCACAGGCTGTTCGCTCCAGATGGGGGGGGGGAGGCGGTTAGGCGCTGCCAAAGGCGGGACTCCTGGCCGCAGCTTGAGCAGTGGGTGGATCTCCCCATTGACTCAGGGGGGCGGGGCGGGGGGCACAGGAACGTCTGCCTCCCCTTCAGAAACCTGAGCTGCGTGGGATGCTTTACTCCCTTTATTAACTGTTGGGGAACACAAGCCAGTCTCTAATAAATTAATATGCCTGAGGAAAGTGCTTCCATCTGTAAGTGCCACCTCCAGAGGTTACGGGGGTCCTTGTAAGCGACCGTCACCCACCGAAGACTCAGCCAGTCCAAGAGGGAGGGAGGGAGGGGGGGCTCCCCTTAGGAGAGAAGGACCGATGGGGGAAAACAAACAGGGCTACAGCTTGCTGGAGGCCGGCTGCTCTTCCTGCACACGGATTACTCCTTCCTGGGCACAGCTGACCGCCAACACGCCGTCTCTGCGCCACAGGCTGCCCTGCACCAACCCCCGGCTGCCACCTGTGGAGGGGAGGAGCAGAATGGAGAAGCTGCTCTGGGGTCTCTTCTGCCCTGCCTGCCCACCCCCCGTCCCCCACCCCCGGCAGAGGGGCTTACCGGCCCAGGGGCTCTCGCACTCGTACAGCATCCACTGGTCGGCTCTGAAGGGCGCGTGGAACCACATGGTGTGATCAAGTGAGACCATGAACTTCACTCTGTGGTGCTGGTGGGGCAACAGGGCCGTCTGCAGGAACGCATAGTCCGAGATGTAGGCAGCCACGCAGCAGTGCAGCTTCATGTCGCATTCGCCTGAAACGGAGAGGCCAAGACTAGCACCAAAGCCAGCACCCAATGAAAGGGAACCAGGAGGGGACAGGGGGGGGGAGAGTAGGTTGGGCTGCCCAGGAAGAGGCAAGGCAGCCCTAGTGAAGAGGCCGAGCGCCTGTCTGCCCAGGAGGGGCCTCCGACATACATTTCCTGCAGTGTTTGCAATCATCCCGAGGACAGAATTGATCACGTTAATTAAAAACCACTAAGCTATAAATTTCACAAAATGATCTGCAGCAGAGAAAACCTGGGCAAAACAGCCCCAGGCTGGTCAAACGGACATCCTGAAGGAACTGGGGGGGGGGGGGGGGTGGAGCAGAGGGGGAGGGGGAAGCAGCCACTCTCAGACCTCTTTTTTTTTATTGAAAAAGTTTTACAAAAACAAATTTTCCCCCTTTTCCCCCCTCCCCGTACATGTAATATAAATCAAATACAAGTACTATACCCCCCCTCATCCCAACCCTCATAATATGAATTACTCACAAAATAGTATTATCCAGTTATCCCCATCTTGTAAACTAATTATGCAAATATATTTCCCTCCCCTGACCACCCTAACCCTCCCCCACCTCCCAATCCAACCCACCCCCCTGACTTCCGCTATACACCACTCTGATAATTCCAAACAACCCAGATATTATCTTCTTTGTTCACATTATACCCCTTACATATCTCCTTACACTCTCAGTCCTCTTGAATGGGCCTTGGAGGGGGGGGGGAGAGATTCACTTTGAAGGAGGCGGTCCCTAAGCCCAGCCCCATAACCGGCACTTGTGCTCAGAACCCCACTCGTACAAACCTGGGGGGCCTGGAGGGGTGGCGCTGTCCTTCCAGGGTGGTTCTCTCCTGCCTGCAGGGATGGCTCCACTGGCCCACCAGCAGAAGGCAAGGGAGGGGCTCGGAGGGGCAGCCCTTCTGAAGGAGATGGGGCAGGAAGGCCTCCGCACCCCACGGAACCTTTGGCTGCCCAACGGAGGGGCTCTGCTTTCTCCAGCCAGCTCTCCCCTCCCCTCTGGGAGGCTGACCAAGCGCAGGGCATGATAAAGATGCTCTTGGAAAGCAGGCTGGGGTCAGGATGTGGGTCTTACCAATATAGCCCTTGGCACGCACCCAGAAGAGCTGCTTGGGTTCCTCGGAGTTCTGGTGGAAAAAGTCAGGCGGGTTCACCGGCTTCATCTCGATCGGGACCTCCTGGGCCAGCATTTTCCGGAGTCCCTGCCGGTATCTCTCTAGAAGGTTGGGGTCCCTTTGGAAAAAAGGCAGATGCCAGCGTGAGATGCCAGAAACCAGGGAGGCTGTGCCAATGCGGAGAAAAGTGGGAGCAGAGTGGAGTGTGCCTCAGTCTGAGCTGCAGTAGCCTCAGCTCGACACACCCATGGTGCTTCTGAGGCCCCGGATTCTGCGCTGCTGCCAGAACGAAGCCACAGGCTTGGAATTTCACAGAGATCCAGAAAATTCTCTCCAGGGCCCATTCATTCATTCCAGGGAGGAGCAACTGGGCAGCCAGGAACAGCTGGGGGCATTTCCCACTGAGGTTCACTCCCTCCACACACCAGGTGTGCCGTTGGCTCAGAGCTGCGGCAAGCCCTGTCCCTCCCAGCCACTCACTGCAGGTACTTCTGGATCAGCTGCTCCTGGGTCATCAGTTCCTCTGGGAGCGGCACAGCTGGCATTAAGAACTGGTGCTCAATCGGGCTGGGCTGCCCCCGTTGGAAGGAAGCCTGGCATATAAAGATGGGCTTCCCGTGCTGGATGGCCTTGACCGAGCGCACTGAGAAGCTCCTCCCGGTACGGGTGCGCTCCACCTGATACAGAACAGGCACCGTGGGGTCCCCTGGAAGTCAGAACTGCTGTGAGCTCCCAGTTGTTCCAGGCAAGGAGGCACTCCAACTGCTATGAGAAAATCCCTAATCCAGCCCCCTGCCCGTTACATCCCCCAAAATAACTGCTAATCTTTCCTTAAAAACTTTGGGCAACAGGGCAGCAGCTTCAGGAGGCAGAGTGTTTCACCGCTTGTCTCACAATAAGAAAATCTGCCTCATTTCCTTTTGAATATCATTTTACTGTATTAGTATCAGCATTTCTTCATCACTGTTAATTTTATGGTTCTGGTATTTTACTTCCATTTATACTCCTTTCATTTTTCTTCCTTTTTATTATGGTAAGCCACCTAGGGAGTCCCCAGGGAGAGACAGATGAGAAATAAATTTAACAAATAAATAAATTATAAGCAGAGCACCTCCTCTAAGTCTGACGGGCACGCTGGCTGGGCCTCCCAAACCTCTTGCTCGAGAAGCTGTTAATTACCTGCCCTCACAAAGTAACAATGGAGCGAATGGACTTCCAGGTCGTCTGTCACGGCCTTTGCTGCTGCCACCAGCGCCTGGCCCACTATCTGCCCTCCAAAAAGACGCTGCGTGACCGGCACCCAGTAGTGCCTTCCCCTAAGGAGAAAAGGGGAGAGTTATGGATGGCAATGGCTGCCTCCTCAGGGGAAGCTTTGGGGTGATGCAGGCCAGGGAGGGGAGTAGCTGCCCCCAAGCTCTCCTCTCTGGTGCCAAGACCCAAGGCTGAATCCCAAGGTTCAGCCCTCCATTGGGGCAGGGCCTCTGTGGCAACGGTCAGAGCCCGGGACCAGACCGGCTGCTTGCCCCCCGTGGATGAGGCAACCACCGCACTGTTGGTTCACGAGGTAGGCATGGAGCGGCCACCTCCACAGGGAAGCCTCTCGGCAGGGCGACTTCCACGGCTGCAGGCGGGCAGAAACTCAACAGCTCCAGCCCCAAAGGTGCTTTTTCATTGGACTTTCTAAGGAAACTTTTTAAGGAAACCGCAGTTGCCTTTTGAAAAAGCACCTTTGGGACAAGGACGACCTGGATGGTGGGGAATTTCCATAGAGCCGCCTCCTCCTCCTCCTCCCAGCCCGGCGTTCCTCGACCTTGACCGCTGGGAAAGGGGTGGACTACAACTCCCAGAATCCCCCAGCCAGCCCCCTCTTCAAGCGGCCAGGGTGGAGGAGCTCCGTCCCAGCCACTTCGGCGGGAGGCGCTGGCGGCTCCGGCCCCGCTGACCGGAAGAGGTCGACGTCCAGAGGCTCCAGCTGCAGGACGGTGGTCAGCAGAACGCTGCGCAGGTCCCCCGCCGGCTCCGGCCCCTGCTCGGACTCAGGCGCCTCGCCGGCTTGTTCCCTGGAGGACGCCATCTTGGACGGTCACGTGGCCGGGCCGGTGCGGAAGCGCTCTCCCCTCGGTCGGCTCCCGCACTTCCGCTTCCGGCCAAAGGAGGAAGTTCGTCCAAACGCCTTCAAAGGCTTTGACTCTCATTAAGAGAAACTATGGTTTCCTTTCTTTCTTTCTTTCTAACTTTCTCTCTCTCTCTCTCTCTCTCTCTCCCCCTCCCTCCCTCCCTCCTTCCCTTGTTTTTCTTTCTCTTTCTCCTTTTTTCTTTCTCTTTCATTCATTTTCTTTCTCTCCTTCCTTCCCTTTCCTTGTTTTTCTTTATCCTTTTTTCTTTTCTTTCTTTTCCTCATCTTTCTTTCTTCTCATTTTCTTTCCCTTTTTTCTTTTTCTCTGTCTTCCTTTTCCTCCTTTTCCCCACAGGCATCCAGGGGGAGCGACAGGCTCTCAGATGCACCGTCTGTTTCTGCAGAAAGGAGGAGAGAAAAAGAGCCCATCTCCTCCCTTAAGACATTTGTGTGTGTATACACATACATACACACACACACACACACACACACACACACACATGGACTGTGGCCTGCAGAAGGAGGGAGAGAAAGTCGCTGGGGAGGTTCTTAATGAGGGGGAAGGTTTGTGGGATGGTTTTCCGTTACCAGGCTAGGATGGATGTCGGTGTCCCTGTTCTTCTGTTTATGAGATTCTTAACCCCCAGAATGCCAGAGGGCTCCCAGGTTCCTCTTTAGCTTCTGGGCAATAAAAGTGGATTCCTCCTCTGTCCCCAGCAGAACAGACAGTTCAGGAAGTCTGACAAGCCGTAGGAGGCAACGTGACCTGACCTGCGCAGGAGAGAAATTACGTGACGTTTCGCAGTACCTCTCTATTCAACACACACTTTCTTAGTAAGGCAGGATGTGATAGCACTGAGGTTTGCAGTGTATAGAAAGCAATGTGGGATCTTCAGTCCTGGGATCTAAGCGTGGCAAGCGTTTGCCAAATTTGGTCCACTGGGCTTGGTTCAGGCATCATTTCCCAGCTTTTCTCCTCATCTGCTTGTCTTAAGGAGAGCTTTGGCCTGAGGCTTTGCATGGTGCAGATGCCAGAAGCCTCCATCAGCACCATCTTCAAATCTTGCTCAGTGTCAGTTGCAAGCAAGCAGAACCACTGGTGACTAGTCTCAAGGGCAGCTTTATTGTTAGTCACCTATGTTACAAGAATTTCACTGGAGTGACTGCATTCCCCTGGGAACTATCAGATAAGGCTTCAAGGATTCTCCGCAGTCGGGCCTGTGTTGCTTTCTGCAGGGAAGAGCTCTTAAGCTGGCCTCCCTCTTGCCACCTTCCTCCAATCTACCTGGAGAATCTACCACATCCCATGATGTGTTTGGAGAACAGGGTTCCTCGGGGAGTTTGGGTTTCCAGGTTGCAGTAGCCAAAGAGATGATTTGGGAAAGACAATGTTAGCTGGCTGTTAATCATAAATGCCAGGAAGATCCATTAGCCTAATATGCTTTCCTCAAATAGAACCCTACTGGACAGGTAGATTAACATAGGGGTCCTGACCTTCAGGCTGTGGATCGGCAGTGGTCCATGTCCTGCCAGGAACTGGGCTGCACAAGCAAGCAAAGCTCCTTCTGCACACGCATGGGATCTTGGCAATGCACCCCCAGGGGGAAAAAAACCCTTGCACATAATCAAAAAGGCTGAGGGCCACTGAATTAAAACTTCCTTATTTATGTAGACAACACTCAAAGAAGAGAGAGAGGTGGAGAATCACTTTATATACAGTTCAAACATCCGGTGTTTGGAATAACTTTTCTTTTTTCTTTTCTTTTTTAAAGAAAATTTTTATTTTCTAATATTAAAAACAAGTAAAAAATATCATTCATCTCATGCTTTGTACAACATGTCGTTCGGGCAAAGTTCTGTGCGTCAGTGTTTACAATCTCAAACATATCCATATTTCTTTCATTGCATATATATCACCTTTGTTTCACATAACAACATTTTCATTTATCAAATCAATCTTTTCCCCATAATTATTCAATATATAAACAAAGTATTAAAACAAAAAGAAAGAAAGGGAGAAAAGAAAGTCTTCACATTTTGTGACATTGTTTTTCATTGTCTATCTAGAGGTTACTTTACCATTATAAAACAAATTATTTTCTCCCTCTAAAGAGAACAGTTTATCCAGATTTTATAATAAAATAATATGTATATTATATCCTTTAAGTTTCCCTTTTTTCCAACCATTGATAAAACTTATTCCATATTTCATAAAATTGTTCGCTCTCTTGCTCTCTAACTTCAAAGGTTAATCTACTCATCTCTGCGCATTCCATAATTTTACAAATAATTTCTTCCTGTGAAGGAAGTTTCTCATTTCTCCAATTTTTTGCAAACACAATTCTAGCTGCTGTCAAAATATTTGCTTTGTCCCTTTTTGTATCCCAAAAGTTGTAGACAAATTTCCGTTAATAATGAGCTGTGCGTTTTGTTGCTGATAAATTGCTCCAATCGCTTGTCGAAACCGTGGTCCCATATCCATCTTTTCCAACGTCTTGGTTAGAAAATTCCAGTTCACACGATCGAAAGCTTTCTCCGCATCCAGAAAAACCAGCACTGCTGAGACCTGTTTATTCTTATCAAGATAGTCAATTAAGTCTATAAGTTGCCTTACATTCTCCTTCATATGTCTGCCTTCAATAAATCCTGCTTGATCATAATGAATAACCTCCTGGATAACTGGCATCAATCTATTGGCAAGTACTTTAGCATATATTTTATAATCTATATTTAGAAGAGATATTGGTCTGTAATCCTCTGGTTTCTTGGGGCCGTCTTTGTCTTTAGGTATCACTGATATAAAAGCCGCTTTCCATGAGAGAGGTATTTTACCTCCTTGCTGAATATTAGAAAATAATTCTGTAAGGTATTCAATCATTTCCAATTGTAAAGTTTTATAGTAGATTGCAGTCAAACCATCAGTCCCTGGAGCCTTAGCTAATTTAAGTTGGTTTATAGCTAAAATAATCTCATCTGCAGTTATCATACGTTCCAAATTTGCCTTTTGAAGCATAGATATTTTAGTAACCCTTTTTCCATCCAAAAAATCATCTATTAGATTATTCTGTATATTGTCCTGTAAATATAACTTAGTATAATAATCCACAAATGATTTTTTAATCAAATCTTGTTGGCATACCATTTTCCCTCCATATTCAATTCTATCAATAATTCTATTATTCGTATTCTTTCTCAAGGTATAGGCCAACCACCTACCAGGTTTATTAGCGTTAGCAAAGGTATTATGTTTAGCAAATTGTAAGTTAGTTGCTGTTTGTTCTGATATAAGCATTTGAAATTGATCTTTCAACAACTTTATCGCCATCTGGAGTGTCACATCTTTTGGTGTTACTGTAAGTAACTGCTCTTTTTTTTTAATTTCATTCTCCAAATCCATCCTCTTTTTCTGTCTGCTTTGTTTATGTTTAAAATTCATATGTATCAGGACCCCACGCATATAAGCTTTACTTGCATCCCATACTATTTCAATAGGAGTACCTTTGTTCATATTAAAACTAAAAAATTCCTTCATATGTTTTTTAAGTTCATCAACATTTTTTTCATATCTAAATAAATTTTCATTTACTCTCCATGACTTTCTTGACCTCTTCCCTAGCAGAGGCGTGGGGGGTGCAGGGGGTGCCGGCCGCACCGGGCGCAACATCTGAGGGGGCGCACTCGCAGCTCTCTGCCCCTGCCTGGCTCACTCACTCTCTCTGCAGTGCTGGCTGTGCGAATCCGATCCGAGCCGCCGGGTCGCCGCCCACTGTGGAGGGGGTGGGTGCGTACTCAAAGCTGTAAGGGGTGTATTCAACTGTTGAATACACACCTTACAGCTTTGAGTACGCTCCTATCTAGGGGATACTATCCCGAGAATTAGCTCCTTCACCCTATATTTTGCGGCGGAGGGGAGGAATTCCCGTTAAAAAGAAGGAAAAGGGAAAGTTTCCCTTTCTCTCCTTTAAAGTTAGTTCCCGCAGATGCTGCAACCATGGACCCCAACACTTCCTTGCCACGCGGGCGCCTCATTGCTAAAACTGTAGAGATATATTGACTGTCGCCCGATGGTCCTTCTCGTGGGCAAAGCGAAGGGCACCACTGCTACAGCAGCCCTTTCCCGAAAAAGCCAAACTCGGGAGTGTCTAAAGTTGCGGCGGCGGCGGCAGCAAAGACGAAGACGAGAGCTCCGCTCGGCTTCGGTTCCACACAAGCCTCGCTTGGCTCCGGCCAGGAAACGGCTTCGCTGCTCCTCAGTGCTCCTCGAAAGGAAGGCGGCCGAGGGAAAGGCTTCGCACATGCTCAGAAGGGTCGAGTCGGCGTCCCTCCGGGCTGGGGCGGCTGGCAGCGTCAGGCGATGCAGCCGCCTCGGGAGCGGAGGGTGCCCCCCTCGCGTTGTCATGCCGACTCCTCGCCGCTGCCATCCTTCAAGCCCGCGTGAGAGTGCTGGCAGCGGCGGCGGCGGCTGAGGCAAATGCCGGAGGAGCCCCCAGCCAAGTCCTCAGCCTCGGCTGCCGCCGCTCTGAACGACGCTCGGCGGCTCCAGCCTCTTTAACAAAAGGATTCGGCGGCAGAAAGGTGGGAGAAGCAGGACGCCGCGCGCGGGGCGCCCGGAGGCGGCAGCAGCAGCAGTAGGGGCGCAAATTACTTGCCTTGCCCCGGGTGCTGACAACCCACGCTACGCCACTGTTCCCTAGTTCAATCTCTAACCAGACCGGGCTATGATCAGTTAACGTCCTGGAGAATATCTTAGTTTTCTTAGCTTTAGGAAGTAGATCCGGTGTTAACAAGAAAAAATCAATCCTTGAAAAAGATTTATGCCTATCTGAATAAAACGAAAAGTCCCTCTCGCCTGGATGTTGTATCCTCCAAACATCTTTTAGTTCCAAATCACCTTTTAGATCAAAAAAAGCCTGTGGTAATTTAGTGGCAACCTTAGTCATTGTTCTCTTGTCTATCCTTGGAGAGATCACTCCATTCCAATCTCCCATAATTAAAATACTCTTAAAATTCCAAGACAAGGATGCCCATTATCTCCATTGTTATTTATTTTAACTCTGGAAGTCTTGTTGAACACTATTCGGGACTCAAACTCTTTAAG
This sequence comes from Rhabdophis nuchalis, assembly GCA_039707465.1. Taxonomy (NCBI): domain Eukaryota; kingdom Metazoa; phylum Chordata; class Lepidosauria; order Squamata; family Natricidae; genus Rhabdophis; species Rhabdophis nuchalis. The sequence continues at coordinate 587,108 of CM077644.1, read as the reverse complement.
TGGCATAATTATTGGACAAAAGGAATACAGAACTAGGGCATTTGCTGATGATCTGGTGGTTACCCTTTCACATCCTCTGAATTCAATTATCCAGATGAAAAATATTATTACAGAATTTGGCATGGTGTCTGGGTTTAAACTGAATCAAAATAAAACGAAAATGATGGTTAAAAATATGTCAGAGATTCAGAGAAAGAGACTTGTAAGTTTGGCAGGTTTCGAAATTGTTTCTAAAGTTAAATATTTAGGAATACAAATTGCAGAAGTAAATACAAAACTTTTTTCAAATAACTACGAAGTGTTGTGGCAAAAGATACAGAAGGATCTTCAAGTTTGGAAAAAGCTACAACTATCTTTGCTTGGAAGGATCTCAGCAATCAAAATGAATATTCTACCTAGATTTATCTTCTTATTTCAGATGATACCGGTGCTTAAATCAGATAAAACCTTGTTAGATTGGCAGGCAACATTAAATAAATTCGTTTGGAAGGAGAAAAAACCGAGAGTAAAGATGAAGATCATGCAAGACACTCGTGAGAGAGGTGGCCTTAGACTTCCAAACCTCCGACTGTATTACGAAGCGGCGGTACTGACGTGTGTGGCAGATTGGTTTGGGAAAACAAAAACTGAACTATTGAATATAGAAGGTCATGACCTTGTTCTGGGTTGGCATGCATATCTGTTCTACGAAGACAAGGTGGACAAAGTGTTTAATAACCATGTTCTCCGAAGTGCTTTGATGAGAATATGGAAGAAGCATCGGCCTAATTGGGATTATAAAATACCGTTTTGGTTGGATCTTGCAGACACCATGTGGATTATAAATACTAAGTCACTCGGGGGGTGTTTATATAAAGATGTGCTTATTTTTGATGGGGTTGAATGGCAATTGAAAACTATGGAACAATTGTTGGACGCAGGAATCACTTTAAATTGGTTACATTACATACAGTTACAGAAGAGATGGAAAGAAGACCGCAGGGTCGGCTTTATGGATAAGGAGGCTGAACTGATCAAGCAGATAAAAGAGACTGGTCCAAAACATATTAAAAGAATATATAATGTATTGTTAGAAAGAGACTCAGAAAGTGAATTGGTGAAGGATTGTATGATTAAATGGGCTCAGAATTTTGATGAACCAGTTATGATGGATATGTGGGAAAAAATATGGGTTCAGAATGTTAAATTTACGCAGGCACAGAATTTAAGGAAGAATTTTTATAAAAGATTTTATAGATGGTATTTAGATCCTAAGAAGTTATCATGTATGTACCCAAATGCTCAACCTAAATGTTGGAGATGCGGGTGTTTAGATGCTACTTTTTTTCATGTATGGTGGACTTGTAATAAGGTTAAAGCTTTTTGGATAAAAGTATGGTGGGTTATGCAAAATGTGTTTAAGAAAAGAATACAATTTACCCCGCAAATGTTTTTACTGGGTATAATCAAGGATTATACTAAAGGGGAAACAAAATTGATTTTGTATATGGTTACAGCAGCGAGGTTGTTGATTGCTCAACATTGGAAAAAAGATTTCTTACCGGCAATTGATCAATGGATTCAAAAAGTGGCGGGGTTTGCCGAAATGGCAAAAATCTCAGCTTTTTTAAAAGATCAGAAACAGGAGAATTATACACAGGAATGGGCAAAATGGATTGATTATATACAGAATAGATATCAGACCAGGAAGTACTATGTAGCCTTTAGGTAAGAATGTTTAGATTGATAGGGTGATATGTGACTGAAACAATGTGAATAGAGCAAATATTATATGGGATGTTTGGAATTATTAGACTGGTGTATAGCGGAAGTCAGGGGGGTGGGTTTGTATGGGAGGTGGGGGAGGGTTAGGGTGGAGGGAGGGGGTTATGTCTAGGGAAAAAAATTAATTATATTATGATTTATATATCTTTAATTATTTGAGAAGATGGGGTTAATGGGATATTCTTACTTTAAGAGAGATTTACATTATGATTGTTTGGAGGTGAGAGGATACAATACTGGAATGACAAATTAATTTTAAGACAGGGGGAGGGGAGGGGTTATAGTATTGGTATGTGATTTATATTATATGTTGGGGGTAAAAAGGGGGAAAATTGGTTTGAATAAAACTTTTTCAATTAAAAAAAAATATTTGCAATTAAGTATTTCAAATTCTTATCAAACATTTCTGAATTAATTCCAAGCAAAAAAAGTTCAGATTTAAAATCTATGTGTTCTTGTGTCATTCTCTCCAGCCATGTGTGAATCATAGTCCAATAGCTTTTAGTGTTTGGAATAACTTTTCATTGGTTGGTATCATTTGACACATCTTTGATGCAAAATGCATGCTCAGCAACTTTAATATGTAACATTTCATAGCATCCCGTAATCATCTTAATATGATCTTGTTCATGCGCATCGTCCTGCTCATCGTCCCCCATTAGGGCGAGTCCCGGCTGCTGTGATTTCCCATATTCTTCCCAGCCTGCCAAACCCAGCAAGGGAGGCAGCCTGGCCACTGGTCTATCAGCCAATGTGGGCAGCCAGAGAAGCAGGCGGAGCTGCCCTGGCCCTTCTCCTTTCCCTGGTTTTCATGGAAAGGTTTTTAGGCGGGACAGGCAACCGGGCAGCCTTGAGAGGGCTTTGAACGGGCGGACGCTTCAGGTGAGGCGCCCTTCGGGACGCCGTGCCTGGATCGTGCCTTGGGCTAGAAGATCCCTCCGGAGTGGAGTTTATTCCGTTTGGGGGGCAAGCAGGCCAGTTTTCAGCGGGGACTCAGCCTGCAATGGCAGCTTCCTGGTGTTCAAAAGCTGGGGAAGGGGGGATTTCCGCGACTGAGGTCCTAGAGTAGGGGGTTGGACTAGATGACCTCTAAGGTCTCTTCCATGTCTGTCAAACTGTAACTCGGGATAGGAGGCGGCAGCTGGCCGGAGCCCCGGCTCTGATCCCCAGGAAGTGGACAATGCCCCCCAAGCCGCGTCCCTCCCACTCCCGTCGGTCTCTCCCGCAGACGCTGCCCCGTGTCGGCCGTCCCGCTTCCTCGCCCGAGCTGTCTTTGTCTTCGTTCGCTCCATAACAAGCACTCCGGCTCCGTCCGCTCCCGCCGCCTCTCCTGGCCAGCGGTGGGCGAGGCAGCAGCTGCGCCGGACGTCCTTCGGGGGCCCCGCCAAGCTTGGCGCAGGGACGGGGGGAGGGATGCGGTCCAAGGCCGGCTTAGGAGGACGCGCGTCTCTCGGCCCCCAATTCTCCCGGCCCTCCCGGCGCCCCGCGGAGCCCCGGTCCGAACACGCGGCCGATGCAGAGGGTCGCGAAGCCCCCCCCCCCCCGCCTCTCCCAGGCGACAAGCGCCGCCCGCCAATCCCGCCTGCTGAAGTTTGCTCGTTTAGGGGGGGGGGAGGACTCAGGTGAGGACGCGCGGGGAGGGGGGAGGCCCAGACAGTGAATCTCTGCAGTTGTTAAGCGAGTCACACGGTTGTTAAGCGAGTCTGGCTTCCCCATTGTATTCGCTTGTCAGACCTCACAAAAGGGGATCACGTGACCCTCGAAACCCTCGTAAACTGATCCCAATTTTGATCGCCTGACCCCAGGGATGGCGCAATGGTCATAAGTGTGAAAAACAGTCATAAGTCACTTTTTTCAGTGCTGTTATAACTTTGAACATTTACTGAATGAATGTTGAGAATCTGGGAACCGTGCAGAGAAGAGCAACCAAGAGGATTCAAGGCCCCATGACTGAAACATGCGTAGAACGGCTGCAGGATGTGGGTTAAGCCAGTCGAAAGAAAAGAAGGCGAAGGGGGGCATCTGACAGGGGGGGGGGGCAAGCTATTCTCCAAAGCCCCTGAAGGCAGCAGCCACGGATGGAAACTGACCAAGGAGAGAAGCAGCCTGGAACTCAGCAGAAACACCCTGGCAGACGAAGGAATCAGGGGGACGGATTGTAGGTGCTGGTTTTTAAGAAGACGGCACAGCCGCTCGTCTGGGACAGTACAGAGTTTCCTATTGGAGTAGGGGGCTGGAGGCCCCTTCCAACTCTCTTCTTCTGCTTCCACGGCTCCACCTGCCGTTTCAAACCAGACTTCCGGCTGCTGGGCAGACACACCTGAGCTGGGCTGAAGTCCGAAGGAAAAGTCCCTGGAGCTCCTCCCTCGTCCAGGTCATGGGTGTCCCAAAGGGGCTTTGGATGGTGGAGGAGGGAAGGATTTATAGGCAACAGCCTGCCAGGAGTAGAAATCCTTCCTTTCGCCCCATCCGGCCAGAGCTGAAGAAGCTTCTTGGATGAGAAGCGAAATGCCTTCAAAGAAAACCCAGAAAGTCCAGGTGGCCTCTTGGAAAAAAAGCCCCTTTGGGTCAGAAGGAAAGGATTTGCGACAGGGAGGAGGGGCCCAAAGGACGACGGGGGGGCTCCCAGCGGGGGGGGGGGGAAGGGGCTGATCCTGATGAAGAAGCCTGGAGAAGTTTCCAGGGTGAGAAATATCTGATACAGGTTCATCCTCAACTCACACCCGTTGGCTTCGTGACTGTTCAAAGGTACAATGGCACTGAAAAAAGTGACTTATGGCCTGTCCTCACACTTATGACCGTTATGACAGCATCCCCATGGACCAGTCATCAGTCTTTGGGGGGGGGCTGCCACTGGCAGGGAGGCACGGCCGTTGAAGCATCCTGGAGTCACGTGATTTGCGACCTTCCCAGCTGTCAACGGGGGAAGCCAGATTCGCTTAACAACCACTGGTTCACTTAACGACTGCACTCATTCTCTTATCATGGCAAGAAGGGTCATAGAATCAGGCACGGTTCACTTTTGAGGCCACTTTTCTTGGTGATGTAAATTCTGATCCCAGTTGGAGTCGTAAGGGGAGGACTGTTTTAACGTGTTTCCTAAGCCAGAGCTCTGAGCCAGGGCAGCCCCAGAGAGTCTCACCCGTGGCTGGGCTGGCTGATGGACGGAGTGGGCCTTGGGCTCAGGTGGGGGCCCCTCGCAGATAAATGTGTTTCTTTGGAGAAAGCCATGGGGTTCCAGTCTCTCCCTGGTGGGGAGAAGGGGGAGCAGCACCCTCGGGACAGCAGGCTCCCCCCCCCTCGTCTCTGGGCCAGAGCACCTCCAGCTGGGCAGGGAAGGTCTCCGGCCTTCACCACCTGCTCACGCCCCCTCCCCAAGTGGGGCCTTCCACGCTCTGAGAAGCCTGGTCCCTGCCTGCTGATTACTCCTGACCCCCGTCAGAGGATTGGGGGGGGGGGGCTCCCAGCAGCCCTGGCCACGAAGCACAAGCGGGGGCAGGAACGGCCGCAGGGAGGTCAGGCCAAGCGGCGTGAGCAGCCGAATTGGGGCGCAGGGTGAGGCACACGAAGGGCAGCAAAGGTCCGGTTTTTCCATTCCTTTATGTCGGCTTCTCAGCCCCCACCCCACCCGAGGGCGTCTCCGGCTGCTACTTCTCCAGCTGGGCCAGGAACAGGGGCAGGAGGCTGCGGTGGGTCGCTCGCCTGCGCTGCCGGTCCCTCTTGCAGGAGGAGCCGAGGCGCTGGAAGGCCGCCCACTGCCTCCTCGGGGCCCCTTCCCCCGGGCCCTCGCCGGGCTCCAGGTTCTCTGCCATGAAGCACTGGGCGGCGTGGATCATGTCTTCCTCACGCACCCCGGGCACGGGGACGGTGGGGATGCCCGCGATCATCATGGCCAAGGTCAGGATGCAGATGTTGGGGGGCCAGGGCAGTCTGGGCTGGGCATCCCTCTCTCGGTTCAGCTTGGCCGACATCACGAAGACCCCCCCGCTGGGCAGGAAGCCCCACTGGGCCAGGGAAAAGTCCCCGCCGGAGCTCGGGGGCTGCGGCTGCTGCGGCTGCTGCTGCGGGGGTCCCGAGGGGAGGTAGAGCCACCGGTCGGCCGGGTGCTCCAGCGGGAACTCCTGGGCCACGTTCTGGAGGGGGAGCCTGCAGCAGGAACCCCGTGACAGGTCCCAAGGGTCGGTGCTCCCCTGCTGGAGGGCCCCCAGGGCCGGGCACGACTGGGCGAGGCTGGGCCCCGGGGGAAGCCGCGTGGCTCCGCCCTGCAGAGGAGGAGCCTGCTTGGCCTGCGGTGTCCTTCTCAGGAGCCCCATGGGGCAGCAGGGGAGGCCAGCCGAAGGAGAGGCCTCGTGGGGCACCCGGGCAAAGGGGCTCAGCCGACTCCGTGGCGCCTCTTTGGACTCGCTGCCGCTGCTGCTGCTGCTGCCACCGGCGGTCGGTTCTCCTGTTCAGAGGACAAGGTGCCCGTTTGAGACTCTGCCCTGTTTTTCGCTCCTTCCCTGCCAGGAGGATGCAACCAACCGAAGGGGGTGCTGGCAGCTGAAGGAGGACCCACCCACCCCTTTCAGCAGCTGAGGCCAGAAGCAGGGACCCCCGGGCACCTCAGGGCACCAGCAGAGTTTCCGCTGCCTGCCACTTCCCTCGCTCAGTCCCCCAGAGGGCAGCACCCAATTAGTTGCCCACCTCGGGAGCTGGCAAAGAGCGGGAGAGGCTGGGCTTGGGGTGCCCCATTGAAGCAGCCATTACTCCCCAGCCTGTGACCCCAGGAAGAGCAGCCGAGGCCGAGCGCTGGCAGAATGCCCGTCTCCTGGGTGAAATTGGAGGGGCATAGACTGCACAGCTGGGGCCCAGAAGGGGTGCTTCCGCCCAGAAGGAACCCTGAGGGACCTTATGGGGGCATCTGAGCAGATTCTGCTCCCCTGGGAGAACAGCTGCTTTCTCTGGGGGATGGAACCCATGGGGAAGGGATCCTGGAGACCACGTAATCGGTCCCCAATACCTAGCCAACTGGCCCCTCCTGCAGGGAGGAATCCACCCCTATTTTGGGCAGGATGTGCTTCCATTTAGCCTTTTAATATGCATTCTCCTTTATTTTCATTTTGACCCACTGGTCCTCCTCCTCCTCCTCCTCACCAGTCCATCTCTTAGGTATTTGTGGGCTGCTAATTCTCACACACACACACACACACACACACACACACACACACACACAGAGCGCAACTGGACTTTCTTGGTGTTTTCTTTGAAGACGTTTTGCTTTTCATCCCAAAAGCTTCTTTAGTTCTAACTTCAGAATTCCCCAAAGAAGCTCCTTGGATGAGAAATGATTTCAAAGAAGAAGGAGGGGACGGAGGGACGAAGAAAGCAATTGCTTCTCTCTTCTAACCCTCCCCAGTTTCTCTGGGTCTGCAAAGGGGGCTCCCCAGGCGGATGAGGGTTTGGGAAAGGGTACAGCAACCACCCTCTCACTCCTCATAAAGCTGCCAGTTCAAGGAAAAGCAGCCAAAGGGGAAAGGACCCCACCCAGAGTTCTTTTCAGCCGCAGTTGTCATGGAGGGGAAATGGTGGGTGGGTGGGGGGCTGCTTCTTCTGCCCCCCCTTCCCTTCTTAATCCGCCTGGCTAAAGAGATACTTGGAAAATAAACTCCACTTTGGTTCTAGTCAGAGGTCAAAACCTCCTGCAGAGCACAGCCGGGCACAGAGGGGTCCAAGCCCTCAAACCGGCCTGGTCATCTGTATCATTTGGCTCTATTGGCCTGATCACGCAACCGAAAACGTCTGGGGCCTCCGTCTCTCTGCAGGGCCCCATGCTCGGCTGGGGGATCCCCGTTTCTAGGCCCTTCTGGCCTGGCTGCCGAGCTGCATCCAAACTGTTTCGGGGGGTGGGGGTGGTAATACCTTGGTGGGAGGGTGCAAAGGAGGCAGAGGAAGCTTCGTCCAGGCCCCCACAAAAGTCCATCATCTGTGCTGCAACCTGGTCAGCGCTGCGGTGCCAGCGCTCTCCTCCGGCCACCCCCAGTGCCCCCCCCCATTCTAGAACCAGCATCACAGGGTGTGGGCCTTATGTCACACAGGGCCACTGAGTGGCCACCGGTGGGTCTCTGCTCTGGTGGTCAGGTGGCCTGAAGTGCCTGGGACCTCTGCCCCCTCCCCCAACCTTCCTCCAGAGGTCTTGTCGCTCAGGACTTGGTCTAAAGATTCACAGGTTGAGGTGACAGTGATAGAATCCAGGCCTTCACAGGTGCTCAGAGTTGTGGAGACCTCGATATGGGAATCAGAAACTTATAGCGGAACATGTGAGCATAACCACAACATGCATGTATTTTTGTAACGTCTGTAAACAACGCTCCTCTTATGTAATCAAGAAACCCATTTGGGATGTGTCACGTTTTTACATTCCCAAGCATCAGGAGTGCTCAAGTCGTGACATGCCTTGGGGACTGCAAAAACTTTGGTTACTTTAATATAATGTAGAGGTGCTTGGTTAAGTAACTACATAAATATTATAACCTTTCAGCATTTTGTTCGTTTCATATATGCTTGCTTAAAATTGCATTCAGGGTCCTGCCAGCCTTATGGGGGGATCCTGCCTTTGTCCATCACTGAATAAACGTTGTGGCTAAGAGAGGGAGCACCTGGACTCTCCCCTGGTGAGTTAGAGCAGTGTTTCTCTACCTTGGCGACTTTTAAGCCCTGTGGACTTCAACTCCCAGAATCCCCCAGCCAGCTGTGCTGGGTTCTAAGGAACTGTGCTGGCTGGGGGATTCTGGGAGTTGAAGTCCACAGGACTTAAAGTCACCAAGGTTGAGAAACGTTGAGTTAGAGAAACTGGGGTACCAAAGCCTGGAATAGAAATATCCTCCCAACCAGAACAAACGGCTTTTATTGAGCACTTGGGGCTGCCCTGCATCCCCTTCAGATTTATACGCAGGAGATTCTCGTCCTGACCACAACGGGGCGCTGCCCTCCTGGCACCTCCTGGGGCACGGAAGCTTCCCCAGGTGCCTTTGGGAGGGCCCCAGCGGAGGCTTCCCATTGCTTGACATCCGCAGAATCGGCTGCTTCTTCCCAGCCTCTTGCAGAACCGGCCCCGTCTGGAAAGACCCGTCGGGCAGGTGAGGCAGGTGTGCCAGCCAGGTGCTTCATTCGTACATGCAGAGGTTCTTCAGCAGCGGAGGCAGGTTCAGCCCGTCGATGGCCAGGCGGTGGCTGATGTGCTTCTGGATAGCCGAGCAGCAGAGAGTCTGCAGGGAGGGCACTAGGGGTGGGGGGGGGGGAGAGGAAGGTCAGGATGAGTGTGCAGAGATGGAGACCCTGTTGAAGCAGCTGAAGAAGCCAGGGTCAGACCAGTGTAAGTGTCTCCTTGTGCCCACCCTGCTATACTAGTTTAAGAGGTGAGCATTAGACCTGTGTAAGTATGCAGAGATGCAGTTTCTCTTAAACCAGCTTTAGAAATGAGGGTTAAACCAACAACAGCTTGTCCTTTGTGCAGATCTAGTTAAAGCAGCTTAATATATGAATTAAGGGACGCGGTGGCTCAGGGGCTAAGACGCTGAGCTTCTCAATCAAAAAGTTGGCAGTTCAAATCCCTAGCACCGTGTAACGGAGGGAGCCCCCGTGACTTGTCCCAGCTTCTGCCAACTTAGCAGCCCAACAGCACATAAACAATTCAAGTAGAAAAATAGGGACCACTTTTGGTGGGAAGGTAACAGGGTTCCATGCACCTTGGAAGGTTTTGGAAGAAGTGCAAAGAAGAGGAACTGAGATGTTTTAAAGGCCTGGAGACTAAAACAGGAAAAACAGTTGCAAGAGTTGGGAATGGCCAGTCTAGAGAAAAGGATTGAAGGGGGAGGGGGGAGCCTGAGAGCACTCTTCTAGTATTTGAGGGGCTGCCCCAGAGAAGAGGGAGTCAACCTGTTCTCCCACGCGGGATAAGAAGCAATGGGTGGAAACGAATCAAGGAGAGAAGCAATCTAGAACTGAGAAACTTCCCAAGAGTGAGGACAATTAACCAGTGGAAGAGAAGTTGCCTCCAGAGGTTGTGAATGCCCCAACACTGAAGGCTTTCAGGAAGAGACCGGACAGCCACTTGTCTGAAATTGTATAGGATTGCTCCTGGTTGAGCAGGGGGTTGGACTAGAAGACCTCCAAGGTCCCTTCCAGCTCTATTCTGATTGAGTAATTGAGGTCTCTGGCTGCTGCTCTGCTGCTCCTTCCCTTCCTTCCTCTTGGTCTCCTGGGAAGGCCTAGAAGATCCTTTCAAACTCTGTCTGAGGACACAAAATCAACCCCCTTCCAGAAATTATCCTGGATACTGAAAACCACCACACAGCTGTTGTGTTACTCCTGGTCATCCTGTTTATCCCTCAGGAATCATTTCCCAAAATAGTTTTGTAAAATCTGTTGCGGTAACAGCACCATCAAGAGGATTGGGGCACCTGGGCAAAGGAAGAGATTCCATGAAACTCTGTGGGCCACAGTAAATCTCCTGGATGTTAAGAGGACACAAAATGGTTTGCCTGGATTCTTTCTTGCAACTGCTACAAAGAGCTGGGATTTGGCGTTTCGCTTTTGCTCGAAATCTTTCAGGCTGACTCTGAGGATAACAGAGTAACAGAGTTGGAAGGGACCCTGGAGGTCTTCTAGTCTAACCCCCTGCTCAGGCAGGAGACCCTACACTGTTTCACACACATGTCTGCTTGGTCTGTTCTTGAAAGCCTCCAGTGATGGAGCCCCCACAGCTTCTGGAGGCTTCTAGTTCCACTGATTAATTGTTCTATCAGGAAATTACAGGCTGGATTTCTCCCTGATTAGTTTCCATCCATTGCTTATTGTTCTGCCCTCAGGTGCGTTGGAGGATAGGTTGACCCTGTTTCTTACATGTGTGGGGTTCCTACAAAGATGAGGGGATCAAACTATTCTCCAAAGCACCAAAGAAGAGAAGAAACCACGGATGGAAACCAGCCAAGGAGAGAAGGAACCTGGAACTAAGGAGAAACTTCCTAACCGGGAGGACAAGGAACCAGGGGAACGGCTTCCATTCAGAAGTTGTGGGTGCTGCATCACTGGAGGTAACTGGACAATTGTTGGTCTGGTGTGGCGTAGGGTCTCCTGCTCAAGCAGGGGGTTGGGCTAGATGACCTCTGAAGTCCTTTCCAAATGTATCATTCTACGTTCTTTCTGGCAACCATTCAGATGTTGGAAGAGTTCAATCATGGCCCCCTTAGTCCTTCTCTATGTTAGACCTACACAGCTCCTGCAATTCCATTCAAATCTATGCCTTCACTTCCCTTAACAGATGAACAGAGTTGGAAGGGACCTTGCAGGTCATCTAGTCCAACCCCCTGCCCAAGCAGGAGACCCCACATGTGCCTCTTACCTAGGATCGAACTCACAACCTCCTTCTTGTGAGGCAAGAGCCCACGTACAACCGCCAATTCCTCAATAGCAGACCTACTTGGTTCCTATCCATCCCCTTCCCCTCCGTTTACTAGCCACCCCTCCCTCAAGGTAGCCATTTTTTTCCTTCCATTTCCAGTCCTCAAGCTAGTGCCCTCTTAGCAGTCCCATTGCCTGGGCTGCACCCTCACCCACGGGATGCGAATGATTTGCTAAATGTCTGTGGAGATTCTCAGTCATCCAGGTCACGAGTTATCCCAAAAGTCCCTTTTCAAGTATCAATCCTTCCATTCCCCCAACCCAGTCAGAGCTGAAGAAGCTTCGTGGGTGAGAAGAGAAACGCCTTCAAAGAAAACCCAGAAAGTCCAGTGGCCTCTTGAGAAAAAGCCCCCGTGGGACGAAGCTCTCTCCCCCGAAGGCCCAGCCAGTGGGAGCCACAAAGGTCCCCGCTGAGATTCCTTTAGGAGCCCTAATAAAATAGGTGGAGTGTATTTCTCAATGTTAAATATTAAAACCACTTTAAACTAAAACCGGTAAAACTTGGAGGCTGCAATGGGGCCGTGCCGAAAAGGAAGGGAAAGAGGGCAGACCAGGCAAGGCTGCTCCTGGCTGCCACCTGCCTTTTAAGGGCAGCAACCCACAGCCTTAAAGTGGGTCGCCCTGTCCTTCGCCTTCCCTGGGATTTGAGTGGTTCTGCAGCAATTACTCTGGGATGGGAAAACGAAAGAGCAAGTGAGTCATCAGGTTTTGAGAAATGCAATTAGAGATAAACGTGTTTCCTCCTGTCTAATTATTGTTTTATCCGTCAATCGCATCCTTTGAAATTAAAGCCAACACGGTTAGTAAAACCACTGAAATAGCAAAGTGCCTTCAGACGTCGCTCTCTCTCCCTTCCTAACTCCCTCCGTGCGACGACCTGTGTGAGGCGGCTGGCCTCACCCACCGTCCTTGGGAAGTTTCAGTGGCCGAGGGTCAGCCGGATCTCCAGCCACGGGTGTTTCTTCTGCACGCTTGCTATCCGCTGCCGAAGTAATAGGGAGGGGGTCACGGGCATTTGGGATGGGAAAGGAGAGCTGGTATGGTCTCCTGAGGACTGAAAGGGAGGTTGGCACCCATGAATGATGGCAGTATTGAGTGGAGTCGTTTACTCTCCGTGAAGGCCAACCGTCCCGAGACTCCAGGTGGGAGAAATACCTGAAGAGGAGCTTCCCCATACCATCATGCTGGGCGTTGATTGGACTCACAGAGCTGGACCTTCGGGTGAAAGATTTGGGGTGACTTTCAATCTGTAACTTTTGTGCGTTTGGAATCCGATCTGGCCTTGCTTTCGCTGCTATCACTTCAAAGTTAGTAAAGGTTCCTCTTCTCTAGATCAATGGAGTTGGGGGTTTCTTGAGTTTTGAAGGGAGGCAGGCCTGACACCGAGTGACCACGGATCCCCGACTCCCCAGTCCCAGCCCAGCCCCCTTGTCAGAAGGGCCGGCCTCAGTTCTAGCCTCCCTTTATTAAAGGCCAGGGGGGCCGTAAACTGTGGGGGGAGGGCACGGCTGGGCTCAGGGGCAATGGGGGGAAGTGAAACTAGGCGTCCTGAGCCATCGTGCCCATCACTCCAGAGGCCGGAAAGGGGAAGCAGGAGGCTCACCACCCAGCCTGCCAGCACAGGCAACGTCACCAAAACAAATCCTTAGAATGTCATTGGACAAGAGAGGGATAACAAGGGGGAAGGAGGGGGAAAGGGAAAGTTCACTAAGGAGCACGTGAATTTTAGTTCTGGCTTTACTTTATGGCAGCCACTTGGTCTTTAGTAAAAGCGCCCCTTTCACACCCCTGGAATCGGATGGAATGTCTTCCCTAAGGAGCCAGGGCAGGGCAGGTGTGGCACACCTTAAGCCCAATGCTCTCCAAGGTCACAGCTCCAAGGCCAATGAGCGTCCCAGGGAAGATACTGGACAGGCTGCCTGAGGGGCAAAAGGTTTCCTGGGGGGTGGAGAGTGGGGCAAGAATGCAGCAAGATGCAAGAGCTCAAATATCCTGCTGCATTAACGGAGGGATAGATTCAAGATTACATGAGATGTTAGGATCACTTTTTAAGCCCTTGCTGAGACCACATTGGTTCTGGTCACCACAATATAAAAAAGACGTTGAGACTCTGGAAAGAGTGCAGAGAAGACCCACAGAGATGATTTAGGGGGCTGGAGGCTAAAAGATATGAAGAACGGTTGCAGGAATCAGGTAGGTCTAGTCTAGAGAAAGGAAGGGCTTACATAAGGTTTTCTAAAGGTTTACTAAAATGGATAAGCAAATGCTATTATTATAGACCGAGTGGCTGTGGTTTCCGGCGTCTCGATATAGCCAGTTAGTTCCATCCCTGGCTATCGGGGGCATCATTAGCCCCCGCAGAAAGGGCTCGCAACTTGGGCGTCCTCCTGGACTCTCGGCTGTCCTTGACGGCCATGTGACGGCCGTGGCCAGGGGGGCCTTCTATCAGGTTTACCTGATACGCCAGTTGCACCCCTTTCTAGATCGAGACGCCCTACGCACAGTCACTCAAGCCCTCGTTATTTCCTGCCTGGACTACTGCAATGCTCTCTACATGGGGCTCCCCTTGAGGTGCACCCGGAGACTCCAGCTAGTGCAGAATGCGGCCGCACGGGGGATTCTGGGAGTCTCACGGTACTCCCATGTAACACCTCTCCTGCGCGAGCTGCACTGGCTGCCTGTGGTCTTCCGGGTGCGCTTCAAGGTGTTGGTAACCATCTTCAAAGCGCTCCATGGCACGGGTCCTGGCTATCTGCGAGACCACCTCCTACCACATATCTCCCTTCGACCTGTCCGCTTCCACAGAGAGGGCCTCCTCAGGGTGCCGTCTACCGGTCAATGCCGGCTAGCGACCCCCAGGGGGAGGGCCTTCTCTGTGGTGGGTCCGGCCCTCTGGAACGACCTTCCCCCCGACCTCCGCACCATCACGGAGCTACGCCTCTTCCGCCGGGCGCTTAAAACACACTTTTTCCATCTGACTGGCCTGGCATAGATTAATGATTAATTTTAAATATAACATTTTAATAGTTTTAATTACTTTTTAGCACAGACTTACTAATTTAATTCTATTTTATACTGTGATTATGTGTATGGGTGTTTTTTATTCTTTCTGTGCCCCGCCCTGAGGCCCACTTGGGAGATAGGGCGGTATAGAAAACTGATTAGTAAATGAAATGAAATGAAATGAAATTTATTATTTCTAGACCGCCCCCTCTCCCCATGGGGACTCTTAAAATTACTTCTTAAAATTAACTGTACCCAGACAACACAAAGTTTATGTAGACCCTGAATTGTTTGTTTAATAAAAAAAAATTAAAGCTTAGTAACAGAAGGGCTGGGGGTCTTCTAATATTTGAGGGGCTGTCACAAAAAAAGCTACGGGTTCTGCAGGAAGCAGCACAGTTTATCCTTGCCTCGCGGCCACAATTTAGGTGAGACACATGGGAAGCGATTTTCCCATTTTACGACTTTTCTTGGCACAGTCATTAAGTGAATGGCTGCAGATGGTAAATTGGTCACCTGGTTGTTCAAGTGAATCCGGTTTCTCCATTGGGTTTGCTTCTCAAAAGGTCGCAAAAGGGGGTCAGGTGACCCTCCGGGACAGAGCAACGGGCCTAAGTACAAGTTACAGCAGCGAGGTTGTTGATTGCTCAACATTGGAAAAAAGATTTCTTACCAACAATTGATCAATGGATTCAAAAAGTGGCGGGGTTTGCCGAAATGGCAAAAATTTCAGCTTTTTTAAAAGATCAGAAATAGGAGAATTATGCACAGGAATGGGCAAAATGGATTGATTATATACAGAATAAATACCAGACCAGGAGATATTATGTAGCCTTTAGGTAAGAATGTCTAGATTGATAGGGTGATATGCGACTGAAACAATGTGAATAGAGCAAATATTACATGGGATGTTTGGAATTATTAGAGTGGTGTATAGCGGAAGTCAGGGGGGTGGGTTTGAATGGGAGGTGGGGGAGGGTTAGGGTGGAGGGTGGGGAAATAAATATATGTATAGTTAATTTAGAAGATGGGATTAACGGGATATGGTTACGTCAAGAGAGATTTATATTACGATTTATATATGTTTAATTAATTAAGAAGATGGGGTTAATGGGATACTCTTATTTTAAGAGAAATTTATATTATGATTGTTTGGAGGTGAGGGGATACAATACTGGAATGAGAAATTAATTTTAAGACAGGGGGAGGGGAGGGGGTATAGTATTGGTATGTGATTTATATTATATGTTGGGGGGGGGGAAGGGGAAAAATTGGTTTGAATAAAACTTTTTTTAATAAAAAAAAATAAAAAATAAACAAAGCTCTGAATGAAATGCTTGTGAGAGACTCTATGGGCTCCCCAGGTGAGAATTCCCCTCCGGCTCTCTGGGGTGGCCCTTGGGGGTCCTGGGTGACGCCGAGCTTGGGGATTCTCTTAGCCAACTGGGTTACATCATCAGCGCAGGAAGGGCGTCTCATTGGCTCCGTCTCTTCTGAGGCTCTTCCCTAATTGGGTCATGAAGCATTCCTCCTCCTCTTCCTCCCTCCCCATCTCTTCCGCCTCGACTCCACAACACACACACCCCTTCCGGCACTGATAACGTTCCCTAGCTGGGTCATGAAACATCTGCCAGGAAACCACCAAGCTCAGAGGGCACCAAGGACCCATTTTACCACCTTTCTTGCTACAGTTAAGTGAATAACTCGGTCATTAAGCAAATCTGGATCCCCCCATTGACTGTTTGTCAGAAGGTCGCAAAAGGGGAGGGCGTGTCCCCAGGATGACTGCGACTGTCATAAACGTGAGTCAGTTGACAAACAGCCCGAAGGACACACAGACTTCTGGTACCTTAAAGGTCAACCAGTTTATTGTTCTCAGCCCGATTGGGATCCATAAAACTTTGTTTTAATCTGCAAGATGCCAGAAGAGGGTCTGGTCCTCAGGTGGGCAACCCCGACAATCCCAGATGGTGCTCTTGAATCCCCTTTCGGCCCCCTGGCTGAAGCCCCTGGCCGAGCCCTGCCCTTGCCGTCTCCCCATCAAAGCCCCTGGGGACCCTCCTTCCTCTCTGGCTCGCTCAAGGAACCTCCGGCTTCTCTGGTGGTTGGGGGGTGAGTGTTTGGGCGTCACTGAGGGCTCCTCTTCCCAGAGTTGCACCAGGGACCCCCCACCCCTTTGGCTTCCTCTTCCTAGCAGGGTTTGGGAGCCAGGCTTCCTCCCTCCAGGGTGAACAGGCCCCCCAGGGAGAGACAGATGGGCTCTCTCTCCTGCAACGCCTCCCCCCCTCTCCTGGGCTGAGTCAGAATAACAGAGTTGGGAGGGACCTTGGAGGTCTTCTAGTCCAACTCCCTCTCTCTCTACTCAAGCAGGAGACCCTATACACATTTTTATTTTATTTTATTTATAAGTGGCTGCCAGGTCCCTCAAAAACCTCCACTCCTGGAACGCCCACAACGTCTGGTGGCAAACGGTCCTCACTGTCAGGAAGTTTCTCCTTAGTTCCAGGTTGCTTCTCTCCTTGGTTAGTTTCCATCCATTGCTCCTTGTCCTGCCTTCAGGGGCTTTGGAGAATAAACTGACACCCACCCCCCCCCCTCTTCCTTGTGGCAGCCCCTCAAATACTGCATTGCTGCTCTCAGGCCACCCCTGGTGCTTCCTTTCATTCAACTAGCCTTGCCTACTTCTTCCTGCCCCCCTCCTTTGTCCTCCACATGGGCCCCACAGGCCTTTCCTGCTTCCAGCCACCCAGCAGCCCCACTGTGGGCTGGCGTAGGGGGGGGGGCGTTGGGGGTGGACAGCCGGGGCGATACCTACAGCCGTATTCCACCTGGATGAGCCGGACGCTCTTGGTGGAGGCGAAGACGTCAACCACGGCGTAGAGGGGTCGGGAGCCGGGCAGCCCCTTGGCACTGGGCCCCATGTCTTCCCCATTGATGACGATGTGCATGTGGGCCGTCCCGTCCGGCTGCGGCGTGAAGAGCACCCCGATGCGGCTCTTGCGGGCCGTGGGCGGCAGCACGTTGGCCTTGTAGAGCTCGTCCAGGATGTGGCTGTAGCGGCCCGGGCGGCTCCGGCCCACCAGCCTGTCGCGGGGGATGCGGACCTGCTCGATGGCCAGGTGGGGCCCGCAGGGGAGCCCCCGCCCGCCGCCCGCCGCCTCGCCCACGCGGTTGTGGTGGCGGGTGATGGCGAAGACCCAGCTGTCGCCCAGGCTGACCAGGTCCGGCAGCGAGTACTCGGGCACGGCGGGCAGGCGGCGGGGGTCGCGGGCGGTCAGCCCCACGCGCAGGTGGCCGCACCAGCCCGGCTCCTTCTCCTCGATCTCCACCAGGAAGAGCTGCCCGGGCTCCAGCGGCCGGTGGCTGAAGCACAGCCCGTGGGCGAAGCTCTCCACGCGGGTGGCCTGGGTGCGGGAGGCGTCCAGGCACACGTGGGCCCCGTGCACCCCGTGGAAGCGCGTGGGGGGGTGGGCCGCATTGGCCGCCATGGCCGATCCCGACTGCCCGCGCGGGGCTATTTTAAGGGGCTGCCAGGGGGCGGACGGCCGGCGCCAAGGAGGGAGAGCGGCCGGCGGGGGGCCGGGTCCTAGCGCCCGCCGCCCCCGGGATCAGACGCCCCCCGCCCGCGCCTTCCAAGGTGGGCAAGAGTCCCTCGCCAAAGTTGGCGGGTGGGGAGGGGCAGCCGCCCCCTCGGAATCCCGCTCTGGGCCGGGCATCGCCAGGAGGGGCGGCTCGCACCCGCCGCCCTCCTTGCAACCCCCCCCCCCCGTTTTCTTCCGCCCGAACCCCCGCGAGGCAGCCGGACTCGCAGAGCCTCGCGGCCCCCTTGAGAGAGAGCGAGAGAGCGAGCGAGAGAGAGAGCGCGCGGCCGCTCGGCCTCCCCCGCCATCCCGCGGCGCCTGCGGGGCTCGTGGGGCAGCGCCTGCGGGCAGCCAGGCGGGCGCCGGGGGAGTCGCGTGGGAGGGGCGGCCCGCAGGGCACGGGCGAGCGGGAGGAAAGACAGGCGGGGGCGCTTCGCTCGGGGGAATCCCGGCCGGCGCTCAGCTCAGCTCAGCTGCAGCCCCGCCGCCGCCGCCGCCGCTCCCCCCGCCCTCCTCCGCCTCTGCAGCGGGGCGGGGCGAGGTGGCGCGCGCTCCCCCATTGGCCGCCGCCGCTGGCTCCGGGCCCCGCCCCGCCCGTCAAGTGACCAGGGCCCGGCGGGGAGCGGCAGTCACGTGCGCCCGGTCGCTGCCGCTGTTGCTGTTGCCGCTGCCGCCGCCGGAGCCCCCGTGACCAAGTGAGCCCCGGCGGGCGCCGGAGGGGCCGGGACCCCGCGGGGGAGGGGAGGGCCGCCTCCCCCCGCAGGAGCCCCGCTCTGACCGCCCGCCCTGCGCTGCCTTCCCCGCAGATGCCGCCGCTGCCTTTGCTGCTCCTCCTGGCCGCCGCCGCCGCTGCCTGGTCCGGCCCGGCGTCGTCCAAGTTCGCCATCGCCTTCCTGCCGGGGCTGCCCAAGCAGGCGTCCTTCGAGCAGTACACGGGCTTCCTGAGCGTGGACGGCGACAAGTACCTCCACTACTGGTAGGCGGGCGGGGCGGGACGGGGCGGGACGGGGGTGGCGAGACGGGGCGCCCCTCCGACCGCCGCTTCCTCTCCGCAGGTTCGTGGAGGCGCAGGAGGCGGACGGGCAGACGCCGCTGGTGCTCTGGCTGAACGGGGGTCCCGGCTGCAGCTCCATCGCCGGCCTCCTGACCGAGCACGGGCCTTTCCGGGTCAGTAGCGCCCCCCCCCCACCGCTCGCCCGGGGCCCCTGCGGGAGGCAGGCCGTGGCCCCCGGGGCAGCCTCCCTCCAAGTCTGCTGGGGGCCCTTGTGGCTGTGGCATTTGTGAGGTCACACCCACCCCTGCAGGTGCTTGCCTGCCTTAGGGGGGCCTCCTGTGCCTTCCCAGCTGCCCAGGGGGCCGAGGGCCTGGTTCTCTGTGGGCATCCCGGGGGTCTCCACTGAGGAGGGTCCCTCCTTCTGCTTTAGGTCCAGCCAGACGGGGCCACCTTGACCTACAACGAATATGCCTGGAATAAGGTGAGCCCCCCTCCCCCTGCCCTGAAAGCTTGGCTGGAGCGTCTCCCGCCCACCCCCACCCAGAAGGCATGACAGGCGGGGGGGGGGGGGAGACACCACCTCCTGCCCTCCCCTGTGGAGCCTCACCCCTCCTCCTCCTCCTCTCCCTCCAGCTCGCTCACATCCTCTACCTGGAGTCCCCAGCCGGCGTTGGCTATTCCTACTCGGACAGCCAAGACTACCACACCAACGACACAGAGGTGGGTGCTGACCTTTGGCCCCTGCTCTCCCTGCTCTCCGCCAGCCTGCCGGTGCCTGGCACGTGCCCTCTCTCCCCCCCCCCGCAGGTGGCCCGCGTCAACTACCTGGCCTTGAAAGAGTTCTTCAGCCTCTTTCCGGAGCACCTGCCCAAGGACCTTTACCTGGCCGGAGAAAGCTATGGCGGCATCTACATCCCCACCCTGGCCGAGTGGGTCATGCAGGACGCCAGCCTCAACCTGAAGGTGGGTGTGTCGCCAGGGCCCTGTGCCCAGACTCCCGGGAGCCTGGCATTAAATGGGCAGGCACGGAGGTGGGTGGGGGCCGCAGGGGTGCCCGGGGGCCCTTGGCAGCTCTGCAGAAGCGTAGAGTGGCAAAACCAGAATCTTCCCCCCCACACACACGCACACACATCAGCAGCTGCCGTCCCTCCCTGAGTCTCGCTCCAGCTGCTCTTTTGGGGAAGCAGAACCAGGGCGTGGGGGGCAAGCCTTCCCCAGCCAGCGCCTGCCCCACTTCCCTGCCATCCAAGGAGGGGGCAGCAGCAGGGAGGACCTGACCTCCTCTTGTCTGGGGCATTGGGGGGGGGGGGAAACGGGGGGGGGCTGCTGGTGGTCACCGGAGGACGTGCCTTTCAGGGCCTCTCGGTGGGCAACGGGCTCTCCTCCTACGAGACCAACGACAACTCCCTGGTGTACTTCGCCTACTACCACGGCCTCCTGGGGAACCGGTGAGCCTCTGCCTGGGGGAGGGAGTCCTGGGAAGGGGCGGGGCTGGCGCTGAGGACCCCCTGCTTCCCCTCCACAGGCTCTGGGACGACCTGCAGCGCTTCTGCTGCTCTGCGGGGAAGTGCGACTTCCACAAAAACCCCAACGTCAACTGCACGGCTGCTGTGAGTGGGGAGAACCCTTGGAGGCAGGAGGGGGGAGGGCCATGGGGGGACACCTTGAGGTCATCCGGCTCTCTCGTTCCTCCCAGATGGTGGAGATGATCCACATTGTGGACGAATCCGGGCTCAACATCTACAACCTCTACGCTCCCTGTGCTGGGGGGGTGCCGGGAAAATTCAGGTGAGGGCCTGGCGCTTTGCAGGGGTGGGGGGCTTTCCTCCCCCCCAATTCCTTGGCCCCTGGTAGTGGCGGGCAAGGCTCCCCCCTGGGTGGAGGAAGCGGGCGAGGGGCCCCGGGAAGGCCGCTCAGCCGTTGTCCCCCTGGCAGCTACCTGGACGGGGCCATCGTGACCCACGACCTGGGCAACAGCTTCCCCTGGCACCCCTTCCGCAGCCTCTGGAGGCAGGTGAGCACATGAACCATGCTGGGGGCCTCAAAGGTGACCCTGCACTGGTGGGGGGGGGGTGTCTCCCTCAGGGGGGGGGGGCATTGCTTCAAGGGAGAAGAGCCATCTTGCTAGAAACGCCTGAGAAAGCAGAACAAAGGTTTCCTGCGCTTCTGTCAAGGGGGACTCCCCCACGGACCCCCCCAACTCAGGCGGCCACGGATTACACCCAGAACCGAGGAGGAGGAGGAGGGGGAGGGAGGGAGGGAGGGAAGGCTCTTCAGGCATCTCAGCTGCTTTCCTCTGCCCTTTGAAGGCCTGAAAGCAGCTGATGCAGGGAGGGAGGGAAGAATGAATGAATAAATGAGTGAGTGAATGAATGAGTAAATGAATGAATGAATGAATGAGTAAATGAATGAATGATGTGTGGATGAATGAATGAGTAAATGAATGAATGAATGAATGAATAAATGATGTGTGGATGGGTGAGTGAATGAATGAATGAATGAATGAATGAATGAATGGAGCCGCTGCCCTTTCGTGGGTGGGGGCCTCCTGGAGCAGCCGCTGTGCTTGGAATCCCTCAGAACCTGCTGAACCTGGCGGTGACCAAGCGGGTGCGGCTGGACCCCCCCTGCATCAACACCACCGGCCTCACCCGCTACCTGAACGACCCCCAAGTGCGCCGGGCCCTGCACATTCAGGACGATGCCCCAGCATGGGAGATCTGCAGGTGAGGGGGTGGGGGGCACAGGGCAGCTCCCGATTCATTGGGGGGGGGGGGGCTTCTGCAGGCCACCCCCTAACCGGGGCCCCTTTTGCAGCTTTGCCGTCAGCCGTGGCTACAAGCGGCTCTACTCCAAGATGAACGACCAGTACCTGAAGCTGCTCAGCAGTGGGGTGAGTTGCTGGGGTCAGCAGTGGGGCTGCGGGGGGGGGTGGGGGTGGGGGGGGGGGATGCCAGTGTTCCATGCTGTCCTCCCCCCCCCCCTTCCCCGCCCCTGGTGGAAGGAAAACCTGGCTGGCCCTTCCTCCAGGCTTCTAGAATAGAATACAGCTGGAAGGGACCCTGGAGGTCTTCTAGTCCAGCCCTCAAGCAGGAGATCTTACTCCCATTTCAGACTAGCGGCTGCCCAGTCTCTTCTTACAAACCTCCAGTGAGGGAGAGGCCAGGAGTTCTGGAGGCAACTTCTGTTCCACGGGTTGATTGTTCTAATTGTGAGGGAGTTTCTCCTTAGTTCCAGGTTGCTTCTCTCCTCGATTAGTTTCCACCCATCGTTCCCTCTCCTGCCCTCTGGTGCCTTGGAGAATAGGCTGACCGCCCCCCTCCCTCCTCCCTGGGATGGCTTTCCAAATACTGGAAGGCTGCCGTCATATCCCGTCCATCCGTTCCCCCCCCCCTCCCCCCCCAATCGTCCTTCTGTGCCTTAGACCGCCCGAGGCCAGATCCGGCCATTCCGTTCTCCCGGAGGTTGAGTCTCCAGGCCTTGGATGGTCTCAGCTGCTCTTCTCCGACCTCTCCCAACGTCTCTTCCCTCATTTTATTTATTTATTTTATTTATTGGATTTCTATACCGCCCTCTCTCCCAACATGGGACTCAGGGCGGTGCACAGGAACTATAAAATATAAAAAATACAGACAATCAACATAGTTAAAACTAGAATTAAATAGAATTTGGCCCGTGCTAAGAACATAATTAAAACCCAACTAAAATGATAAAATGTCTATATCCTCTATGCCAGGCCGGCCACATGAAAGAAGTAAGTTTTTAGTGCCTGAAGGAAGAGGCGAAGGTCCGTAATTGTGCGGAGGTCGGGGGGCAGGTCGTTCCAGAGGGCGGGACCCACCACAGAGAAGGCCCTTCCCCTGGGAGTCGCCAGCCGGCACTGTCCGGCGGACGGCACCCTGAGGAGGGCCTCCCTGTGGGAGCGGACAGGTCGAATAGAGGTGCGTGGTAGGAGGCGGTCCCGCAAGTAACCAGGTCCCGTGCCATGGAGCGCTTTAAAGATGGTCACTAAAACCTTGAAGCGCACCCGGAAGGCCACAGGCAGCCAGTGCAGCTCGCGCAGGAGGGGTGTTACATGGGAGCATCTAGAGACTCCCAAGATCCCCCACGCGGCCGCCTTCTGCACCAACTGGAGCCTCTGGGTGCCCCTCAAGGGCAGCCCCATGTAGAGCCCCATTTGTGGTGACCCAAATCGGTTGGGGGGGGGGGATTCCAGGTGGGGCCTGGCTGAGGCTTTATAAAGCATGTGCCTCCTTCTCCCCCTCCGCAGAAATACCGCATCTTGCTGTACAATGGGGACGTGGACATGGCCTGCAACTTCCTGGGGGACGAATGGTTCGTGGAGTCCCTGCAGCAGAAGGTGGGCTGAGCTGGGGAGGGGGGGGACCGAACCTGGCAGCCCCCGCTGGCCTGCCCTGTGCTGAGCCCTGGGCCCCTCCCTGTCTCTCCGCAAGGAGCCCTCGGTCCCCCTCCTCCCGGTAGTCCTCGACTTACGACCACAGTTGAGCCCCAGATTTCTGTCGCTAAGCAAGAGAGTTGTTAAGTGAGGTTTGGCCCGTTTTATGCCTTCCTTGCCACGGTTGTTGTGTGAATCGATGCGGTTGTGAAGCTGCTACGTGGCTCTTAAGCGGACCTGGCTTTCCCAGGGACTCTGGTCGCCAGAAGGTAACCCAGGTCATAAGTATGGACCAGTTGCCGAGCGTCCAGATTTTGGCCACACAACGACGGGGATGCTGCAACCGTCATAAGTGTGAAAACCAGTCGCTTTCTTCAGTGGTCTTGTAATTTTCGAATGGTCACAAAATGAACCCTTGTAAGTCAAGGACTACCAGCGTGTAGAGCCCTCTTGCAGGGAGACGGATGGAATAAATTATCCCTCAATGGGGGGGTTGGCTACCCTGCACCCCTCCCCCCTCTGGGCTGGGGGACGCGTGGGAGGGGGTGGGGCTCAGGGATTGGGGGAGGGGGGCACAGCCTCCTGCGATGGGGATTCCTCGCCTAACCCCCCCCCCCCCGTGACCCTCCCCATTGGGCCGGGCTGGGTGCTGCCTGCCCCTCGTCCTGCTTCCCAGAGACCCTCACAGCTGCCCCCCCACGCTTGCCGGCAGGTGGAGGTGGCCCGGAGGCCCTGGATCTTCACGGACGAGGATGGGCAGGATCAGATCGGGGGCTTCGTGAAGGAGTTCACCAACATTGCCTTCCTCACCGTCAAGGTAGGGCGGGGAGGGGTCTTGCGGGAGACACGCCTGCCCTCCCCTCCCAGGGTCTCGGGGGCTACCGGTCATCCGCCCCATTGGTAAACGCAGGGATGTCGTTCTACCCAGAGTATCAGGGGAGGCAGAAGCCCACACGGGCACAAAGCCAGCTCTGAAGTGGAATCCCCCGGAGCTCCTCCCGGTCCGTTGCCCCTCAGTCCCTCCCTTCCCTTTTGGGGACAACCTGAGCCCCCTCGAAGTTCCCCCCCAGCATTTGACCCTGCGGCTCCCTCCCCCTCCCCAAATCCTCCCAGGCTTTCCCCGCCCCTCCCCCGCTTCTGCGGTTCCTGGCTGCGTGGAGGGGGAGGGGCGCGTGGCGAGTCGGCCATGACGCTCCCGTGGCTTCCTCTCTCCCTTCCACAGGGTGCCGGCCACATGGTGCCCACCGACCAGGCACGGGCGGCCTTCAACATGGCACAGCGGTTCCTCAGCAAGCAGCCCTTCTGAGCCCAGGAACTGCACCTCTCCTGGGGAGAGCGGCCCCCTCCCGCTGTGGCGTGGCTGCAAGCAGTGGCTCCTGCCTGGAGGGTCTCGGGCCCTGGGTGGCCCCTCCTCCCCTCGCCCTTCTCTGCGCATTTGCACTGTCCTCAGGGAGGAAGCAGGTCCTCTCGCTGCCCTCCCCTCCCCAGGAGGGAGGGAGGGTGGGTGGGTGGAGGGGGACTGTTTCTCAGCTTTCGTTCCGGCTGCTCTTGGAGGGGGAAGTGGGGGTCAAGAGCAGCCCCCTTCTCCTTTCTGGTCCAAGCAAGCGAATAAACGGATATTTTTCTAATGGAAAAGGAGCAGAGTGATATGTGGAGAAGGGGCTGCCTGGGCTGCAGAGCTGGGCCTGGGGGCTAAAGGCCTTCCTGAAGGACAGCCGGAGGCTCTGAAGAAGACACCGGACAGCCATTGGGCCCGAATGCTCTCTAGGGTGAAGGGGTCCGTCTTGTGGACTCCCAGCTGTGCCGGCTGGAGGATTCTGGGAGTTGTAGTCTGCAAGTCTCAAAGTTCCCAAATTGGACCCCCCTGGTCTCAGATCTCCCGCTTGAACAGGGGGTTGGACTAGAAGACCTCGGAGGTCCCTTCCAACCCTGCTCTTCCATGCCCTTCCCCACTCTTTCCATCCTTCCCACCTCCAGCCCTGCCCTCTGGGCTGCCCCAGAAGCCGCTTGGGGGGAGGGACAGCATCATCCGTGGGGTGTTTTCTCCAGGAGCTGCACAGCTGAGCATCTCCAGGGTTCTGCAGCAGCCTGCCCCCCCCCCCAAGAGGGGGCTGCCTGGGGGGGGGGGTGTGGAGGGCTGCCCAGGCAGCTGCAGCAGGGAGCGGAGCCTTCGCCCTGAGTGCCCCACCCACCTGCAGCTGCCTCTCCCTCAATTAAGGTGGGGGGCTGCCTGGGGAGGGGGGGGGAGGGGCTGCAGCCCAGTTGTGGCTTCTGGAGTTCCATCGTGTCTGTTAGCAACGGTTCCGTCTTCCCTTTAGGGCTGAGGAAGGAGTGAGTGGATCTGGGGGTGCTGTGTCAGGGGAACCCCCAAGTTAGGCTGGTGCATAGCTTGTGCCGGGGCAGAGCCTGGTTCAGTCTGAGAGCAGTTTGGGCTCTCTGAGCAGTCAATCGGAAGTTCTCCGACTTGGGGGGTGCGAGCTCTGCCCCCTCATCACCCCCCCCCCACGGCTCATAAGCCCAGAGAGGGCCGAAGGCCAGAGGGGTCACAGGGGTTGCCCTGAGCCTCTTCCCCAGCCTGGATGGACCACCTGGACTTCGGCTCCATCCGCATTGACTGGACAGGAGGGGGTGGTCTACAGGGGATGTGGGGGTGCTCCCCTTTGCTGGGGAGGGGGCAGCTGAGAGCCCTGGGGGGAGGCCGTTGGCCCAGAGCTGTCTCTGAGTCCGTGCTGTGGCTGAGAGGTCAGCAGAGCTCATTCGGGCAGGGAGGAGATTGGGGAGGAACCTGGGCCGGTCCTGGAGTCGGGGGGAGGCTCGACCGAGGGCTCGGGGGGGCAGAGAGGGGGCCAGGGCCATCAGGTAGTTACGTGCTGCCTCCGGAGTCTGACGTCAGTGAGGCAGAAGAACAGCTGGAGCCTGGTCCCAGTGTGGCCTGGGCTGTTGTAGGGATGGCAACCCCTTGCTTAAGACAGGAGGCAGTCGGGCAGCCTAGCTCTTTATTCAGCCGCCCCAGAGGCTTACAAAGACCTTTGCGTCCGGCCGGGCAGGGGGCCCCTCCTGACTGGAGCAGGCAGGTGAAGCTGGGGCCAGGTGAGGGACGGGATCCAGGGGCCCTACGCAGTCCTGGAGGCCAGAGAAGGGCCCGGTGTGGCCCGGAGCTTCTGGATGACCTCTCGCAGCCCTTTGCTGAAGTGCAGGTCGGCTCCGATGGTGAGGTAGCCCTGGAGAGGCAAGGAGGAGGGTGGGGGGCTTGTGGGGCAGAGTGTCCCAGCGCCATGGGTCCCGGGGGGAGGGGGTCCTACTCACCAAGTGGCTCCTGATGGTCTCCTTGGTGAAGTCCATGCCTTCGGGGAGGGGGATCTGCACCCCTTTCGTGGTCTTCTCTGAAAGGGAGAGGGAGAGGGAGGGGCCCATGGCTGAATCCTCAGGGCCACCCTTCTGAAGCCCACCCACCCAAAGGCAAGGGCCCCAGCTCCCTGCCCCAGAGAGCTGCCCCACATGTTCCGCCCTATCCCCGTGCCTACCGTTGATGATGGGCATGATGGTCACTTGCAGGAGGGTCTTCAGGGGGCCTTGCAGCGGGAGGAGCTGGAGAGGGGAGAGGGGTTGGGAGAGTCCAGCCTAGCCCCTCTTGCAGGAGGAGGGGCTTGGCCGGTGGGGGGCCCCTCCCCATCAGTCAGGACGGGCCTGACCCCAAAATTGGACTTACTGCCAAGGATTCAAGGGCCGACTGGTTGGAGTAGATCCGGAACCTGAATGGGGGGAGGGGAGGGGAGCAGGAGAAGTGCTAGCAAACTGGGGTCTCTGGTCATTCTTCCCCCCCCCCGCCCTCCCCAGGGACCCCCAGCTCTACCTTCGCAGGTCCAGCTGCACCCGAAGAGAGTTGTGGTGAAGAACCACCCTGGCACTTAAGCGGGATTCCTGCGGGGGGAGAGACCACAATGGGGGGGCTGGCCAGAGCACGGCCTGCAGACCCCTCCCTCGTCTCTGCCCCCCCATCAGACCTTCTGGATCCCAGGAGCAGCCCTGGAGGAAGGAAGCCCCTGGCTCAACGCCAGGAGCCATCAGGAGCATGGAAAGCCCTCCCCAGGGCAGGGGGGGTCCCTGGGGGTGGGGGCTCACCATCGTCAGGCTGGAAAGCAGAACTGGGGGCTGGTTCAGGGGGGCCAAGAAGATGTTGAGCAGGGCGGAGACGGAGACGGAGGTGCCAGAGGGCCGGATGGTGCAGCGAGGGGCTTCGGTCACCTGCAGCTTTAAGATCATGGGGGCATCCACCACATCGGGGTTCTGGGGGGAAGACAGAGGGTCAGCCGGGTGGGGGGGAGCCAGGAGGAGGCAAGTGGGCCCTGCTGGGTTTCCCTGCAGAAGAAGCCTTGCTAAAAAGGAACCGGAAACAGCCGTGTGGCTTTCGGCTCCCTCGGAATAAGGAATTGAAAGCAAAGCTTCTGGTTTTGACTCCCACGCTGGAGGAAGGCAGGGCGCCACATTGAGGGGTGGGGGGGGGCAGAGTGGGGGGGGGGTGGTTCAGAAGGACCGTAAAGGGGAAGCGGGTGAAGATAAATTGGGGTTGGGAGATGCAAAACTGGCAAGATTTAGCACAGAAATCTGGAGAAAAGTTTATGACAGTCAAAGTATAGAGAAGAGCGAGCAGGAGGATGAGGGGACTGGAGGCTGAAACATACGATGGACGGTTGCAGGAACTGGCCCTGGCTAGTCTAGGGAAGAGAAGGACCAGGGGAGACAGGAGAGCATCTTCCAATATTTGAGGGGCTGCCCCAGAAAGGAAGAAGGGAGTCAAGCTATTCTCCAAAGCCCCTGAAGGCCAGAGAAGGAAGAATGGATGGAAAGTGACCCAGGAGAGATTCAACCTGGAAATAAGGAGGAATTTCCTGACAGGGAGAACCATCAACCCATGGAAGAGAAGTTGCCTTTGGATGTTGTGGGAGCTTCATCCCTGGAGGCTTTCAAGAAGAGACTGGACTGCCCTCTGTCAGAAACGGTGTAGGGTCTCCTGCTTGGGGGTTGGGTGGAGGTTGAACTAGATCTGTGATGGCAAACCTATGGCACACATGGCCCAGGTGGCACGGTGAGCCCTCGGTGGGCACTCCGGCTATCATCCCAGCTCAGCTCCACCACACGTGTGGATGTCCCTCCCGCTGGCCAGCTGATCTTTGGGCATGTGACCACTAGGCCTCAGGTGGGGCACTGTGGGGCGTGTGCATACATGGGGATGGCGTGGGGAGCGGGGGAGGGGATCAAATGCATGGGGTGGGTCACGCGTGCATTGCATGAGGAGTGGTTGCACACGCATGCTTTCGGCACCCGAGGAGAAAAAGTCCAGCCCTCCCTGGAGCAGAAGAGCCTAGAAGGTCCCCCTGTCAATCGGGGTGGGCTGCTGCATAGCCAGCCAGAGGTCATGCTGGTAATTAGGAGGCTCATTGTGGAGTTTCAGGGGGGAGGAGGATTCCCAGGGGGCCGCGGGGGTCCTTCCTGTGGGATCCCCTCCCTCTTGCCCCCCCTCACCAGCAGCACGATGCTTCCGAAGAAAGAGGCTCTCAGCAGGATCTGCAGATCCTTTGGCACCTGCAACAGGAGGGGGGAGGAGGGGGCGGCATCAGACGGGCAAGGCAGCTTCCCCCCCCCCACGCACCTTCCCTGCCGGCCCCCTCCCCCTCTTGGCCACGCCCTCCCCCGCCCGGCCTACCTGCTCCCCTGCGAACTCCATGCTCAGGACCCCCGCCCGGAAGTAGGAGAAGAGGGCGGAGTCGAAGAAGTACTCGGAGAGCCCCATGTAGACCATGCGCTCCGTCTCCCTCAGGAGGGGCTCCGGGGCCACGTTGGGCAGGGTCTCCGTCTCATTCCGCAGGGGGAAGAACATGCCCTGCAGCAGCAAAGACCCCCCCCCCTGGGTCACACCGGGACAGAGGGCCCCCTCCCCTCACGGCTGCCCCCTGGGACAGGGCCCGGCCACCAACACACGCCAGAGGTTGGGATCAGGGGGGGGGTGTTGCTGTACAGGTAGTCCTCGACTTACAACAGTTCATTTAGTGGCCGTTCAAAGTCGCCAAGGCACTGAAAAAAGGGACTTGGGACCCTTCCGACCTTTGCAGGAGCCCCATGGCCAGGGGTCCAGAGTCAAAGGCTGGGCCGCTGGCAGGGACCTGGGCCGGTTGCAGTCTCCTGGGGTCACGCGATGCCCTTCCTGCGACCTTCAACTCAATGGGGAGGCCAGATTCACTTAACAACCGAGTTACTCACTTATCAACGGCAGGGATTCACTTAACTCTGGCAAGAAAAGTCACCAGGTGAAGGTTCCCTTCGTATGTGTGTGCCAGCCGTTCCCGACTCGAGGGGGCGGTGCTCATCTCCGCTTCGAAGCCCAAGAGCCACAGCTGTCCGAAGACGTCTCCGTGGCCCTGTGGCCGCCATGACTCAATGCCCAGAGGCTCACGGAAGGCTCTTTGCTTTCCCACCAAAGGTTTTTTACCTGCTTTCAAACTGCTCGGTGGGCAGAGGCTGGGACAAGGAATGGGGGCTCCCTCCCTTAAATGGCGCTAGGGATTCGAACTGCCGACCTTTCTGATCGACAAGCTCAGCGTCTTAGCCACTGAGCCACCGGGTCTCTACAGGAAAGTCCTGAAAGGGGTCAAAATTCACTTAGCAACTTTCTCAGCTAGCGATAGAAATTCTGGGGTCGTAAGTTGAGGTCTGCCTGTATTTTCAGACCCAGATCTTTCCCCACAAAGACCTGTGGGGGTCTCCATCCTCCGGGCCCTGGTGGCCCCAAAGGCGCTTTCCCCAAAAGACGCCCGGACTTCCTTGTTTGTTTCTTTCTCCTTTGAAAACGTTTCCATTCTCCTCCAAGAAGCTTCTTCGGTTCTCCCTAAGGGACAGCTGAGGAAGCTCCCTGGAGGAGAAGGGAAACGTTTTCAAAGGGAGGCAAGGGAGTCCCGGGGCCTTTGGGAAAAGCAGCAGCCCTGGGGCTGAGGGGGCCAAGGACAGCCCCCCCCCCCACTCCACCTTTCAAGAGTGCTCAGGGTGGCAGGACCCACTTTTTCCTTCTGAAGCCTTCCTTTTGCCAGCTCTAAGGGGGGGGGGGGAGGCAGCCCAGAGTGAGGCAGGGGTTTGTCCCTCCTCCTCCTCCTCCTCCTCTGGCAGCACGGGGGGGGGGGGTGATTTAATCCGCCCATCTCAAAATCTCCTGCATGCCCCACATCCCGTAAAGGCAGGCCCCCCAAACTTTCCAGCCTTAGGGACCAGCAAGGGGGGGTGAGGAGAGGAAATAGTGCTGTGCGAGTGGCAGGTGTGCCCTCATGCCCAGCTCCATTCACACAAGCGGTGAGCTTTCCTTCACACTCACACACGAGTGCCCGCCAGTCAAGGAAATGGGGCTGCCGATGCCCCCTGGCGTGGCCCACTCCTGAAGGTGCCCTGCCTTGGGGGGGGGGTTGGGCAGCCCTCTGCATGGGGCACTCGGCGGGTACCTTGAGATCCAGGTCTATGTTCTCTGGGGAGACTCGGGGGTCGTTGAGTAGGGAGTAGTCGCTGCCCACGTATTTGTCCACCGGATTGCGCACTAGAGAGGAGGAGGAGGAGGAAAGAGGGGCCAGGAATCCCGTCGCCCCAGAGCCCTCCCTCCGTCTTCTGTGGCAGGGAGAGGGCATGCTGCCCACCACTCACCGGGCACCGTGTCCAGCAGGGAGTTGAGGAGCACCAGCCCAGCGTGGTTGAGCACAGGGCAGATCTGGAAGGCAGCGAGAAGTCAGAGCTGGTGGGGAAAGGGGAGACCAGCCTCCCTCTGCTGGAGCTCTTCCAGATGCCCGGCCTGGCATAAGGCCTTGGGTGGGGGGGTTGGACTAGAAGACCTCTAGGGTCCCTCCCAACTCTATGGTTCTGTGAAGTGCCAGAGATCCAAGGGGGTCCTTTACCTGGGCTGCCTCCAAACCCCCACAGTCTATTCCCCAAGGCTACTCCAAGTAGTAAAGTTCCCTCGGTGGTCGGAAGCCCAGCGGAGCCACTGAGAGGAACCCGGGACAGAGGAACAGAAGGGGCAGAATAATTGCAGCCTTCCCTGCTCTACCCTGGACTCGGGGGGGGGGGGGACTGGCACGCCTGCCACCTGTGCGCTGTTCCCTTCGCCTTGGGCCCCCAGAGCTCACCTGCTGACTGATGAGGTAGCGCATCCCTGTGGTGATGAGTATGGCCATGAATTCATAGACCTTTCTGGAAAGAGTCAGGAAAGGCCGGTCAGGACTCCCCCCGGGGGGGAGTGGGGGGGAAAGCTAGGAGTATCTCCCCCTCCCCCACCCCACCCCAGGGACGTTTTTCAGGGACGTTGTAACTCTGCGTGGTCACTAAGTGAAGCGCTTCAAGTGGAAGACTCCCTGAACAAGAAGGCCTCAAACAAAGGCATAAAGGAAGGAAGGAAGGAAGGAAGGAAGGGAGGGAGGGAGGGAGGGAGGGAGGGAGGGAGGGAGGGGCCACTCACAAGAACCAGTAGAGTAGCTGCCGCCGGAATCTCACCCCGATGGAGCCGTTGTTGATGCTGAAGGCCAGGAATTGCTCCGGCTGGAAGTGCAGCTCAGAGAAGTTCAGCTGCAGGTGGGTCACCTTCACGCTGCAGGGAGAGACGGGGGGGGGGGGGGAGGGTCCTCACTGGCCAGGACCCTGGCCCTCCCTCCGCCTCCCTCCCCTCTCTTCCCCTGCCATCGGCCCCCCTGGTGCCAGCCCCTGCCCCGCCTCAGCCTGTGTGGGTCAGGGGGTTGCCCAGACTGTGCACGGAGGGAGGCCCATGGCCCCCCCTGCAAAGAGGGAGAAGCCAAGCAGGGGGGAGGAGTCGGGGGAGGGTGGGAGTTGGAATCAAAGGGTTGGGAGACCCCGGAAGCCCTTCCTGATTGGCCGCTTCCACAGGCACCAACGTTGTTGTGGCAACCCTGGGCCGGGTTCCTGCCCTGCCCTGCCCTGCCCTGCCCAGCCCCAGGCAGGGACAGGCTGATCTCTTCAGTCATGCAAGGCAATGTTTTCTTCTTGCATAAGGTGTCCTCCCAGAGGCAGGAGGGTCCAGGATCCAGCTTGGATCGGTCCCTGATAACTTCCCGGGAGAAGCCTTCTTATTTTAGGATGGAAGCTAGACAATTACACACACACACACACACACACACACACACACACACACACACACACACGCAGCACCCTTTCCCTGCATTAATGCCTGAACCCAAATTGGTCAGCAGCTGTGGCTGCTTCCCCTGGGATGGGAGGTGGAACGGCCTACGGGAGGCAGGGGGAGAAAGCCTGTGTCTGGCTGGGCTGCCATGGTGGAAGCAGAGGCTGGCCCAGAGGTTGTCTGGGTCACCCCCGGTTTGCAGAATGGATCTGCCAGCTGAGGGATCCGGCAGATCCCGGGGAGCTGCAGGCCAGGCGGGCCGAGGGGAGCCGAAGGGGAGCCCAGCCAACTCACTTGCTGATGTTGTAGTGGAACTGGGCCTGCTTGCCATGCAGGTCGGGGATAGAGATGGTCTCCAGCTCCTGCTCCACGAAGCGCAGACCCTCCTGCTTCACTGCAAGAGACCCCCACAGGCATCACCCCCAGCGCCTCTGCTGGCAAGGAGCCCCCAGCCCACACTGCCAGCACTCTTACCTGCGTGGGCAATGGGCAGTGCCAGCCAAAACCAGCAGGGGGGACATTGGGATCCCTCTGCTGGAGCCAGAAGGGGATGCGTCCCCAAGCCTCGACCCCTCCCCCAGCTCCTCTTGCTCTCCGGCCCCTCCCCCGCCACTTACCCAGCGCCAGGCCCTTGTCCGTGATTCTCATCTTGCAGGCAGGGGTGTGGGCAACCCCAGAGGCTGTGCCCAGCCAGGTCAGCAGCAACAGGAGGCAGTGCAGAGGCATGGCAGCTCTTTCCTGCAAGAGGCAAGGGGTCAGTCTCTGGCAAGCACCCACACCCACACACACGCACACACACACACACACACACGGGCATCTGGGTGGGCAGCTTTTTTAGGCCCACAGGGGAAGGCCCTCCCCAGCTGAGATGGGCAGCATAATAAGGAGGGGGGAGGGAGACAGAGATGGATGGATGGATAGATAGGTGGGAGAGATGAATGGATGGAGAGAGAGAGAGAGAGATGGTTATAGGTAGATAGATGAGAGAGAAAGAGATGGGGAGGGAGGTAGATGAGAGAGGCAGGCAGAGCCAGATGGCAGCAGTGCAGAGCTTCAAAGGGAGCCAGTCCTCCGGGCAGGTGAGGCCACAGGTGGGCGTCTCTCTGCTGGGGCTCTGGGGAGACCCGGCCCCTGCCCAGGATTTCCACCGCCTTAAGGAGTCGGTGGGCAGAGATCAAGCGGGGGCAGCCCAAGGATCCCAGCTTGGCGCGGAGAGATGGCCCAGCGTCCAGGGGCCGCTTCATCCGCTCCGCTCCCCGCACAAAGCCGCTCCGGCTCCAAGCCCCCAGCCCGACTCTCCTCCTCCCGCCCGAAGGGAGCTGAGCAGCGCGCGGCCCGGCGCGGGTCCCGCCTGCGGGGAAGGGGAAGGGGACGGGCGGGATTCGGCCGTCGATGCCTGCCCGGTTGGTGGGTCCCAGCAGCCGCTTCTCGGAGTTCGGAGCCCGCCTAAGGGACCCGCCGCCAGCCGGAGAAGCCGTGAGAGGCGGCCGCCGCAGAGGCAGCGCTCCGGCCGAAGTTGCTCCTGCGGGGTCCCAAGGCCGGGGGGGCTCCGCCCGGGAGACGAGCTGGGCGCCAAGCAGCGGCGGCCGAGGGGGCGGCTTCCCGGGGCCAGGGCTTGGGGGCTTGGGGCGGGGGGGAGCGAGGGAAGGGGATCCCCCTCCCGCAGAGCCGCCTTCGCCTCCTGCCCACTTGCCGGCATGCCCGCTTTCTCTGGTCCGGACCCTCGCGCTCTGCCAGCCGCCTTTATACTCCCTCGCGGCGGCTTTCCGGAGCCCGCCCAGCCGGACGGGGGGGGGGGGTGAGGGGAGGGGAGGGAGAGTCCGGCGGCGCGCGGGGCGCTTGGTCGCCACTAGCCGGGATGCCGGGGCTGGGGGACCTGGGCAAGGGCGGGCAGCCGCGGCCCTCTCCGCACCCGGGGCGAAGTTGGCGCGAGGAGAGCCCTGGGGGCAGGGAGGGGAGGAGCCGCCCCCCTCGTGGCAGAGGGAAGCCCTGGCCTCGGCCGCCCCCACGGAGGCTCCCGGTCTCTCCCCCGGGATGGCGAGGGGGCCGCGGTGGGATTGACGCCGTCCAGTCCTGGGGCTGGGAAGGGAGGGGCAGGCTCTCCGCCCAAGCGGGATGCCTCCTGCGCACCGCGGGCTGAGAAGCGGCTACCTGGCAGGATTGGGGGCTGCAGGCCTTGGGGGGAGGGGGGGAGGGGCCTTGGCAGAAGGCCTGTTCACCCACCAGGAGGAGAGGAGCTGCACCCCTCCAGGGTGAGGGGAGCCCAGCCAGGAGCCAGGAGAGTCCCTGGGGGGCTTCCACCCCCTTCAAGAGGCCCTGCACCCCCTTGGCTCCAGGCGTGGAAGGAGCCGCCTCCTTGATCTGCCCAGGAAATGTGCTCCACATCCTCTCTCCAGAGAGCCGCTTTCCTGCAAAGAGGGGTGAGGGGTGGGGGGCTTCTGTGCCAGAAAACCAGGACGGTGCCCCACCCTCCCCACCTGCTAGGAGGCTGTTGCTAGAAATCCCTCTGTTTTGTCAGCTGCCCTGAGGGGGGGGGGAATTGAGCCAAGAACTCCGTGTGATGGGGGGCCTTTGAAAGACACAAAGGGGGGAGAGGGCTAGAGCCCTGCCAGGGGTCCTCTTCCCTCCCACCCCTTCCTATCCCTACCTTTTTCTAGGCCCAAAGCAAGGGCAGCCCCTCCCCACCCCCACCCCCGCTTTTATCCTCCACCACTCTTATCAGGGAGGGCAGAGGGGGGGGGGCTTCATGGCCGAAGGGGGGATCTCCATCTGCTTTCTCACTCCCCAACTTCCTCCTTTCAAATTCTGACACTCAGCAGTTCTGCGCCTGGTGGTTTCCTCTTCATCCCAAGGCCACTCAGCGGCCACAGGATACGGGCGGCCCAGAGTTTCTCCTGCACCCCCACCCCCCCAGCACTAAATCACAAAGCCTCCTGAGAAACAGACGGGGAGAGGGGGGGCAACAGGGGACTGGGGGGGCTCTGCATGCTCCCACCCCCTGCAAGGGAATTGAAACCCTGCATCGGAGGGAGGGGCAGAGGGCTCCTTGGTTTTCAGGGGGGAGGAAGGGGCAGACCCCAGTCAAGCTGAGCCTGTGGAACCCCCAAACTTCAGGGGGTCACTTGACCTTCGGAGGAGCAGCTGCTGGGGAGGAAGAGCAGGAGGGAGGATTCCCTTGACCCTCATCCCCAGCAGCTCTTCAGCCACCTACAGTGGGAGCTACAGGTAGCCCTCGACCTACGGCCACCATGGAGCCCAAAAATTATGTTGCTAAGTGAGAAATTGTTAGGTTTTGCCCCATGTGCCCCCTTTCTCACCACCGTTGCTAAGTGAACCATTGCAGAAATTAGGTTACTAACGTGGTTGCTAAATGAACCTGGCATCCCCCATTGACTTTGCTTGTCAGAAGGTCATGAAAGGGGGTCATGCAACCGTCATAAATATGAGTCAGTTGCCAAGTGCCTGAAATTTGGTCATTTGACCGTGGGGATGCTCCAATGGTCGTTAAGTGTGAAAAACGGTCATAACTCTCTTTTTTCAGTGCCATTGTAACTTTTATTATTATTATTATCTATCTATACATTTTCCCTTTACGTACATAAGTGCTTTGTGTTGTGTGGGTTAATTTGCTTACCTAATACTATTTCTCCAGTTTCTACTGCTGTTCTCTAACCATTTTTGTAAAAGAAGTTCCATGTTCAAAAATAGTGTCTTCCTTTTCTTTCATCTTCTCTGTCACTGTCCATTTCTGCAGAGTCTATAATTTTTTTTTTTGATTATTGCTTCTTCTGTAGGTCTTTCCTCATTTTTCCAGCGCTGTGCAAATACAATTCTTGCTGCTGTCGATATATGCAATATTAACTATAAATTCCCTTTCTCCTATTTTTCTGGCATTATGTCTAACAAAAATGATTCTGGCTTATAATCTGTGGGCTGTTTGAACATACAGGACCAGGGACTATATATCACCACATGTGGTGGGCATATTTAAAGCACACACACACAAAAAAATTGGATCAAAAGGCAAGTGCCGTTGTAACTTTGAACCGTCACTAAAGGAACTGTTGTAAGTCGAGGACTATGTCTCGGGACCAGCCTCCGTTTCCAGCATTTTCCCTGCAGGCTCCTGGCTTCCACCTCCCAGGATGCCAGGCCTGGACGGCCGGGTCTTGCCAGAGGACACTGGACACCCTCCGCCGTGCTGGCCTTCCTTCTCCTCTCTCTGCCCGGGGAGCCGTTTCTGCCACTTCCTGAGTTCAGAAGCTGCAGCTGCTCCGCAGAGCTTTCATTTTCAGGGATCTCCCAGCATAACCACCCTGGGCTGCCAAGTTGTTATTACGACACACCTATCCTGCCTTTCAGTGAAGAAAGACTTTCCCTGTGAATCCTTGAGCCCTCTGGGAAAGGAAGACCGCAGGGCTGTGGGCAGGGGGGAGGGAGGGAGGGAGGCCGGGCTTCTCTGTGGCTGAAGGCTACTCGGGGCTACAGAGGGAAGCAGCAGGACCTTCTGCAGAGCCTGGGCAGCCAAGCTGACCTCAGCAGGTTCGGAGCAAGCAGGGCTGGCCACACCAGAGCTCTCGCCTGTGGGAAGCCCACAGAGCCACCCTGGGCCTCGCTTTCTGGGTCCTGTGGATGGCAGACCCTCCCCCTGCACTGCTGGAGTCCAAAACAGCTGCCCGACCGGGGGAGGGGGGGCCCCTCAGAGCATGCCAATGGGGGCCAACCCACCTCATGCATGGCCTGGTGGTCCTCCAGGAGGGTCCCTCCACCTTTTGCAGCTGTGAGTTTGCTTCTCAGGAGGAGGAGGAGGCTGCCTCCCCCCAGGCCCCTGGAGGGACACACCTTCCCCTGGACTAGCCTTCCTGCACCCACTGCCACCCCCACCCCCCCTGGGCCTTTCCCGTTGGCAGGCTGGGTTCTGCTGGAGGAAAGAGTGTGGGGCTCCGGCCTTGGGGGGAAGGCCAGCCAGGTGCTTTTGGAGCCCCTCCTCAGGATGCGGCTGACCTCAGGCCCTTCCCAAGCAGAAGAAACAGACTAAGGGAGGTTGGGAGGGGCCTTGGAGGTCTTCTAGTCGACCCCTCTTCAAGCAGGAAGCCTCTACAGGCTCTGGCCTCCCTCAGCAGACCCTCCCACCCCCTGCCTGGTCCTTGGCTTGCAAGTCACTCACCCCCTAAGGATGAATCTTCTGGGGTGCTTCTGGATCACCCCGAGATTTCCTTCCTTCCTTCTGGGAAAGAAGAAGCCAGCCCCCCTAACCCCAACCCCTTCCCTCGGGGGTTTGAAGCACGTCAGGCCTTCCGACTCATGGGAAGAACTCTGCTCTGGGCTCTGGGTGGCAAGCCATCCGGGGAATCCCAGCCCTGGCACGAGAGAGATCTCCTGATCCTTGGCACCATCACCCCAGCCACCCTGGACGTGAAGCAAGAGGGAGAATCCCAGACAGAGAGGCACCAGGCCCAGCAAGAGCCTCTCTTGCCTGCACAAGTTGGGCTTCTAGTCCTCAGGAAGTTCCAAAAGGGTTTGCAACCCCAGGGCAGCCCCTCAAATGCAGAGGGTGGCCTGATGGGGCAGGACTCTCTCAAGGGGAGGAGCACCCTGGGCCAGGCTCCTGACCCCCTCCTCCCCCTCAAAGGCAGAGCCTTGGCACAACTACCAGCCTCTGGGCGCAGTAGTTACACACCCACGGAGGAATCCTCTTGTGCGGCTGTTACACCACAGCAGCCACAACCACATTGGGAGGGATTTGCCCAGGGCGCCTGCAACGCACCCCGGTTGTCTCTGGGGCTACTCAGGGACTGGCGTCTCAGGGGGGCAGGATCCCACCTAGCTGCCTTCTGGAGGGGAGGGTGGAAATGTTACCCTCTCCCCTCCCAATATCTATTGTATTGATTATTTATTTTACCTATTTTGTCAAACATGTAAAAGATAACAGGAATAAGTATAATAAGCATCAATATGAACACGGTAAATGGATACGAATAGGACAGGCTATGCTGGTGCGCTGATGCACGCCCCTTACAGACCTCTTAGGAGTGGGGCGGGGTCAACAGCAGAGAGTCTAAGGTTAGAGGTTTGGGGAAGGAACCAGAGAGGCAGGTGGAGCCCTCCAGGCATTGGCCACTCAGTGGCTGAACTCCTATTTTCTGCAATGGCGTTTGGAGTGGCTGACCTTAAGTTTGTATCCATCTTGTGCTCTTGTGTTGTGGTTGAAGCTGGGGTAGTCATTGACAGGTAGGACGTTGTAGTAGATAATTTTGTGTACTACGCTCAGGTCAGACCCTTCCTCCTGAGAAGAACAGCTGGCCTGTCTCTGGACATCAGCCTCCCCTGCCCCCCCCCCCCCGAGACCCTTGAGAGACCTTTTCCCAGGAGGAGAAACTGGCTGCAGCATCCTGGCATACAGGACGCAGGGCAACAACATGTGCATCAGGAAATGTTCTAGCCTCACGTGAGAAGGGACTCTTGAGGTCATCAGGACAACCCCCCACCTGGAGGATTCCATCCTAAATTAACAGATTAACAGAGCCGGAAGGGACCTTGTAGGTCATCTAGTCCAACACCCCCTGCCTCAGCAGGAGACCCTCCACCATTTCAGGCAGATGGCAGTCCAGCCTCTCCTTGAAAGCCTCCAGGGATGAAGCTCCCACAACTTCTGAAGGCAACTTCCGTTCCATGGGCTGTTCTCTCAGGAAATTTATCCTTGTTTCTAAGTTGAATCAGTTTCCATCCATCGTTCCTTGTCTGGCCTTCAGGTGCCTTGGAAAATAGCTGGACCCCCTCCTCTCTGTGGCAGCCCCTCAGATATTGGAAGGCTGCTATCCTGCCTCCCCTGGTCCTTCTCTTCCCTAGACTAGCCAGGCTCAGTTCCTGCAACCGTCCATCGTAGGTTTTAGCCTCCAGTCCCCTCATTGTCCTGGTTGCTCTTCTCTACCCTCTTTCTAGAGTCTCCACATCTTTTTTATAGTGTGGCAACCAAAACTGGATGCAGGACTTTAGGTGTGGCCTTACTAAGGCTTTAGAGAGTGGTATTAGTACCTCCCTTGATCTTGATTGCATCCCCATTAATGCAATTATGATTGCGTTGGCTTTTTTGGCTGCCACCACACACGCCTGGCTCCTATTTAGCTGGTTTGTTTATTTGTTTATTTATTTATTTCTTAGACTTCTATAACGGCTCCCTCTCCCCAAAGGGACCCGGGGCGGGTGCACAGGAAATTAAAAAACACATAGATATCAGAAATATAAATAATTAAAACCGAATTAAATAAATTATCCCTGCGCTAAAAATTTAAAACATTAAAACATTAAAAGTGGTTGTCCACTAAGACTCCAAGATCCCTCTCCCAGTCCCTGCTATTCAGTCTGGTCTCACCCAGTTTATGTGTGTCCTTTTGGTTTTTCTTGCCTAAGTGTAAGACTTTATATTTCTCTACACTGAATTTCACTTTGTTAAAAAGTACCCAGTGTTCAAGTCTGTCCACATCCATCTTGATCTTGAGCCAATCTTCTAGGGTGTTGGTTATTTCTGCCAGCTTAGTATCATCCGCAAATTTGGTAAAATTCCCCTTTCTAAATCGTTCCAAATTAAAACATTCCTGAGTCTCCTTAAATCTACTGGATTGTTACCTGCGTTGTCTTTTTTTAAATGTCCCAAAGCAATAAAAATGCCAGATACAAGTTTTTTGCATCAACAAGTTGTATTGTAATATTTACTCAGGACTTTGGAATTTATCGGCTGGAACAGCTGTGGGTCTTTCTTTGTTCCTCTGTGACATCGTTTCATGTGGGTCTGCTTTGATTTGCCTCACCCCGAGACCCACAAAACAAGCACAGGCAAGGAAGGTTCCTGGAACAAACAAACCATCTTTTCCTGCTTTTGTTCTTCAGCACCCAGCGAGGCACTTCGGAAAGCACCGCTGTGGGTCAGGCGCTGCAACGTCTTGGGACTGCAGGATTTTCTCGAAAGGGCTGGGGAGGGAAGCCTTCCGCCCAGCTTGTTTTCCTTGGCCCGGAAGAGTCCCCAGCGGAGCAGCGAGTCACAACTGGGAAGCGGTTTCTGAACTGGCCGCTGTTTGGGGGGCCCTCTGTGGCCCCCGTGCATTCCCAGTACAGGCAGTTCTTGACTTACAACAGCTTGTTCAGTGACCGTTTGAAATGACAGCAGCCCTGAGAAGAGGGACAGAGGTTTTTCATACCTATGACCGTGGCAGCAACCCCGTGGTCATGTGATCCGAGAAGCCAGAGGCACCGCAGTGAGACCAGCTGGGGGAAAATGGAAACCCAGCCAGACAAACCTCTGCCAAGAGGCCTTCGGACCGGAGCCTGTCCTGAAGGGACGGGGGAAGGAGGAGGAGGAGGGAGGTCTCAGACGACCAAGAGGAACCGGGAGAAAAAGCCCCTTAAACTGGCAGTGGGGTCCGTGGCCATGATTAAAGGCTACAAACCTGGGGCATCTGGACTGAGGTATTTGTGCTGGAGCGGAGGGTGGAAGCCGGGTGAGCGATTGGCCAACTCAGAGAGAGAGAAAGAAAAAATGATTTTGCTTTTCAAAAGGGTCCCAGAGCATAATTAGTGGCTAACTGGCTTTCGGGGACCTTTACTGAAGAAAAAAGAGGCAGCGAAGATTAAAACACCAAAGCCTCAGAGGATCTCCTGCCTTCTGCAGGTTGGAAGCGAAGGCATTAATTAACCAAAGGAAGAGCCCAGGGGGGGGGGGGGGGAGGCCTTTTCCTCATTTTATTTTATGTGGACTTGATGGGTTTCTGACAGCTACTGACAGTCAGCTCTCGGGTTGTATTTGTGGTTCCATCTAGCGGTTAGCAGAAAGGACTGCACCAGCGAGTGAAAGAAAGGGAAGAGGGAAGAGTTGCAGCTGTGAAGAGTCACTTTGGCCACAAGAAAATGTATTTTGAAACCTTGAGATTTGTTGAGGAGTATCTGTTTCTACAATATTGTTTTGGCTGCAACTATCCATAGCTGTGGAAGAGAGAGAAAACTTCAATTTGGACCGGACTAATTCTAAAACTGAGGAATAGAATTTGGAAGACCCTAAATTTGCAGTTAAATGAGGTATAATCCTAAAAGTTAAAAATTGTCACAACAGTTAAACTTATATAATGGAGATTTGGATGCATGATGAATTATGTGGGATGCAGGTGAACCGTTAATTGCTTTTTAAAAAAAGGCAGAAAATCCAAGGGAACATTCAGAAGAAGAAACAGGAGAAGAGGGGGTGAAAGAAGGCACAAGTGAGGCACAGGAAGATAACATGGAAGGAAGGAAAATTGAAAATAAAATGCAGACAGAAGATTCCATTGGGATTTACTGTCGAAAAGAAAAAGCAGACAAAGGGAGAGATCTCCCAAAAAAGAAACCACAAAACAGTAAGGAAAGGAATCGAACAGGGAAGAACCTGGGGAAAGTTACTAGAATAATAGAAGTAAATGCTCTGAAGAAAAGGTACAATAACCACAAAAACAGGAAAAAGGAAAAGAAGAAGGGAGGGGAAAGGGGGAGAAGAAGGAAAAGAATTAAAACTGGGATTTTGGGGAGCCCAAGAGAAAACGGTTAAAAGAGGAAGAAAGAGAAAAAGGCTTACATTAATAGATCAAAGAGAATAGTAGTAAGATTGTTATTGTTATGTAATTAAGAAATAAAGAAATTATAGTATGTTGTTCATTGTAGAAAAATTGAAAAAAATGTTGTCTATGTTTAAATGGAATTAGAGAATGTATGTTGTTTATAGTAAAATATATAAATGGAGAAAATAATAGATGAAAATTTGGCATAACTTTGAAGGCCGACTGAAGATACTGTTTATGTATAAAGAAAAATAAGTACAAAGATGAAAATAATAGAAGAGAATAATTTGGCTGAAACTGAAAACAGAAAAACTATGATGTAAATGAGAGGCTGTAAAAGAAAAGACCCAGACAACGCTTTGGTCCTATAATATCTATAATTTGTATTAAAAAAATAAAGAGAATTCGGGCGCTTGGTTTCCAACCTGGGATGGTCAGTGCCTCGTGGGCATAGGACCCCCTTTGGCCCCCCCTAGTGGCCACAGGACCCCCTTTGGCGGCCTTCTGACCAGCAAAGTCGATGGCGGAGCCAGATTTGCTTAACAGTCGTGTTACTCACTTAAGAACTGCAGTGATTCACTTAACAACTCTGGAAAGAAAGTTTGTAAAAAAAGCTCAGTTTATTTTATTTATTTAATTTTTGAATTCATACCCCGCCCTTCTCCTGGCAAGGACCCAAACAAACGTCTCACTTAATAGCAGAAATTTCGGTCTCAATTGTACGCTGAGGACTACCTGTAACTGCATCCCCTTTGGACCCTTGCAGGCTTTTCTGGGCAAGCCCCCCCCTCCCCCAGGACCAAGAGAACCTTCAGAAAGGACCCTCCGCTCTGCCCAAAACCCAGGCAGAAACAGCCTGGCCATTGAGCCCAGTTCTGACTCTGCAGAGCCTTAAAGAAAGAGAAGCCCCCCCCCCCCCCCCCCAGGAGGCTCCCATGTCTAAACCTGGCAACCCAACAGGGGATTGGCCTCCTCCGGGGCTTCCCCACAGGCACTGGCTGTGGGTAAACATGCCCCAATTAACCAGGGCCCAGCCTCTCCGTTGAGGTTCCTGGGGCTGTGCGATTTGGTGACTACGTAAGCAATCCACTAAACCCAGGTTATTAAAAACCTCACTGCTACCTTCACATATAATATCTGCTCTCTCAAACGAATCGAAGCCTAAGCGCTGCCTGCAGAAGCTCTTGGCCCACACAGCGCCTTAGGACAACCACCCCAAAGCATCCAGTCCCACGTGAAACTTTTAAAACTTTTTCAGGTTATGCAGCCTGTCAAAAGAAATCTCGGAAGCCCCAATCAAGAGGCCTGAATGCTAGTGACAGAAAGCTGTCTGAACAAGCCGATGTTTTTGCTTCAGGGACTCCTGGTACTTCTGTCTGGAGCAATTCTAAACTTCCACCATTTCAGATTGTGTTGACTTCAATTCCCAGAATTCCCAAGTGCTGGCAGGGGAATTCTGGGAGTCAGTGCATACTCCTTAAAAGTAGCTGAAGTTGGAACACTCTGGAGTCCCAAAGGCGTTTTTCTTTCTTTGAAAAGATTTCACTCCAAGAAGCTTCTTCAATTCTAAGTTACAAATGAGGGAGATTTTTAGATGAGAAGCAAAATGTTTTTAAAGGAAAAAATAAGTCAAGGAAGTCCAGTAGCTTTTTGGCAAAACCACAACCGAGATGTTTTGAGCATTTCCACAGACTTGCTCTGGAAAGTTGTGCAGATCGTTTGGATGGGCAGTTCCACCTCCTTGAATCCTCGGCGCCAGCTTTTGTTAGAACACAGAAAAGCAGAACTGGAAGAGACCTCGGAGGTCTTCTAGTCCAACCCCTGCTCAAGCAGGAGACCCCGATTCCCTTTGAGACAAATGGTTGTCCAGTCTTTTCTTAGCACCCACAACCTCTGGAGGCAGGTTCTTCCACGGGCTGATTGGCCTGCCAGGAAATTCGTCTTTAGTTCCAGGTTGATCAGTTCCCATTGCTTCTCATCTTCCCTTCATGCGGAAGGGAAGGCCCCGTTCCTGCAGCCGTTCTTCCTATGTTTGAGCCTCCAGTCCCCTCCTCCTCTCGGTTGCTCTTCTCTGCTCTCCTCCCAGAGTCTCCGCGTCTTCTTTTGTACCCGTGGCTGCTTTACTCCAAGGGCGGATCTTTCCAAGGCTTTGCAAA
Source organism: Rhabdophis nuchalis (assembly GCA_039707465.1). Lineage (NCBI taxonomy): Eukaryota > Metazoa > Chordata > Lepidosauria > Squamata > Natricidae > Rhabdophis > Rhabdophis nuchalis. The sequence goes on along the minus strand of CM077644.1, from coordinate 543,029 downwards.
GTCTAGATTACTTTTTCAGAGTAGGTTGAAAGGGACCTTGTGGGTCATCTAGTCCAACCCCTGCTCAAGCAGCCCCTACACACCACTCCTGACACAGGCGGCTGCCGGGTCTCTTCTTGGAAGCCTCCGGGGAGGAGTCCAACCACCCGACGGGCCACCGGAACGACGTCTGAAGACGCGTCATTTCACCTCCCCTGCTGCTTCTTCGACGCCCAAGGCTGCCCAGCGCCGCCCTAGGGAGCCTCGGAGCCTCTCCCTTCCTCCCCCGGGGGCGGCCCCAACAGAGGCAGGGCGGAATCAGAGCCCCGGAGACCCCCGGGAAGAAATCCCGCCACACTCGACGCTCAAAGGGTCCACGGCGCCCCCCTGCCCCCCGCTCCAGGCGCCGGGCCCTTCCGAGGAGGCCCGGGGGGAGAGAGCGCGTCAACGGCCGGGAGGCCTCGCGAGGCCCGCCAAGATGGCGCCGCCCGCACAGGCCCACACGGCCTTCGCCGCCCCCGCTCTGCCCAGGCGCGGGGTTCCAACTGCGCCTGCGCGGCCTGAAGCTCCGGGCGGCGCGTGCGCAGAGGGCTCCGCAGGGCGTGTCCGGCGCCTGCGCGCGGGTCGCCGCGGGTCCCGAATACAAGATGGCGGCGGTGGCTGCCAGGGTGAGGCAGCGGCGCGACGGCGGCGGGAAGCTGAGCGACCCCCAGCGACCCCGGGCCCCGGCCGCAGGTGAGGGGCGGCACGCCCAGCCCGCAGGCCTTCCCTGGCGAACGAAGGCCGCGGCGACGGGGCGCAGGAAGCTCCGAGCTGGCGAGCCGCGGGCGGGAGGATGAGGAGGCGCCGCCTCCCCCGCCGCCATCTTGGGCGCGCCCCCGCCTCGCCCGCCGCCGCCGCCACGCGCGCCCCCGCCTGCCCCCCCCCACTCTCCCCCTCCCCCCCCCCACGCCGGCCCTGCGCCCCCCTCCACGCCGCCAACGCCGCCGCCGCCTCGCCCCTCCACCCGCCTCCCTCCCGCTTGGCCGCCCCGCCAGGCCCCGAGAGAGGAAGGGAGGGAGTCCCCGGGAAGAGCCCCGCCGCCTCTGCCTCTGCCTGTGTGGGCCAGGCGGCGCTTCTGCGCAGAGAGGAGCGGCCGCCCCGGAAGGAAGGAAGGAAGGCGGGAGGGAGGAAGGGCGGGAAGGCGGCTCAGCCCTGCCGGGGCCTCCGGGGCCTCAAGGAGCGGGAAGGGAGAGCGGCCCTCCTGGCTCTCCGCCCCCATCCAGCCCAAGCCCTCTGCCCGGGGCATCCGTGGCAAGAGGCCCCCCGCTCAGCGCTCCCTCCGGCCTTCCGCCCCCCACAGTCGCGGGCCCCGTTTTACCGACGGCGGAAGGGCGGGAGGCTGAGCCGGCCAGGATCGAACTGCTGGCGGCGGGCAGAGCCTTTCCCTGCAGTGCGTCCCCCTCTCTTCCCCCCCTCCCTTGCCCAGTGTCAACACGCCCTCCGCCCCCCAGCCCCTCTGGGCCCTGGGAAGGCCCTCCAGGAGGGGCCCCTCTGCCAAGAGGGCGGGGTTTGCCTTGGGACCACCGTCTTCAATAAAGCCCCCCCCCCACCCATGTCCCAGTGATGCCCCTTCATATGGGGAGGGGCTCCTGCAGAGTCCCCTGGGCCGAACCCCCCACGTTCCCTTCCCCTCCTGCTCTTCCGTGGCTGCAGCCTCCCAAGTCCCTCCGCTCTTCCCCAAGAGGGCAGATGCGTGGGTCCCCCCCCCCCCCCCTCCGTGCCCTATGAGAGCCAAGCAAGGCTCAGCCGCTGGGCTGGAGGAGGGCAGAGAGCCAGGCTTCAGCGAGGAGAGAAGCCGAGGAGGGCTTGGCCGGCTTTCCTTCCGCTCCAGGGCTCCCCTGAAGCGTGGCTTGTCTTGGTTCAGGGCCCTGAGGCTGCTGGGGCTCCTGGGGATCTGCGTTGGGGGTCAGCCCCCTCCGTGCCAGGATTCTCCTAATCGGGCTCCCCAGAGGCTCCTGCGGCTGGCAGGTTTCAGCAGGTCGCCCGACGGTGCCAAGCGGTGCCCTGTCAGCGTAGCTCGCCTGGTGCCCGCGCTTGGCTGTGGGCAGGAGGCGTCGCTGATGCCGTTTCCTTGTCTTTCTCCAGTGCCGATGCTGCAAAATGGCCAATGAGAACCACGGCAGCTCCAGGGAGGAGGCTGCCCTCATGAGCCACTCTCCTGGCACCTCCCACCAGAACCAGCCCAGCTCCCCCAAGCCTGCCCGTCTGGTGCAGGATTTGCCAGGTACCGCATGGAGGCGGCTGTGGGGGCCCCGACTCCTGCCTGCCCCCCCCTTTCTCCCTCCCTCCCTCCCCCGCCGTGACCCCGGGTGCTCTCCCCTCCCCCACAGATGAGCTGGTGCAGGCAGGCTGGGAGAAGTGCTGGAGCAAGCGCGAGAACCGGCCCTATTACTTCAACCGCTTCACCAACCAGTCGCTGTGGGAGATGCCGCTGCTGGGGCAGCATGACGTCATTGTGAGTGGCTGGCCTCCCGGAGCATTCCTCGGCTGCTGCTGGCACGGCTCCTTGGGGCGGGAAGGGGAACCTCAAGGCGCTGCTAACGGTTCTCTCTTTGGGCTTCCTAGTCGGACCCTCTGGGTCTGAACGCCGCCCCGGGGCCTGCCGATGGGGGAGCCGGCGAAGCGGCCGCTGCCGAAAGCAGCTTGTGGAAACGGAAGCTGTCTGAGGAGGGCCAGCCCAGCGACAACCTTGCCAAAAAGCCCAAGGTAGGGAGCCCTCCCCTCCTCTCGGGCCCAGGACCCCCGGGGGCTTGCGAGGGCCGAGCCAGGAGGAGTTGAGGGGAGGCCACAGGGGAAGATCCGGCTGTGAAAGTCACCCGAAGAAGAGCAGGAAAACCCACCAGGTCAAAGGTCAGAGGAACCTGAGTCCAAAGCAGGACTTCCCTTCACAGCTGATGGATTCTGCCTAATGGTGGATTATTTGCCTTGGAAGCAGAACAAATGAATCAAGGCCTACTGTACCACATAAAACGTGAAGTGTAAAATACACCCTCAAAGTACATACAAGTGAAACAGATCCAGAATCTGGCCCCCTTCATGGCGTTAGGTCTACACATATGTGACGCCACAATCACAAAAGGCCAGGAGTCACCCGGTGGCCCTGCTTGTTCAGAGCCTCTCCGGATCTTCTTGTTCCCGTGCGCAGCCTCTTCAGCCATTTCCCTACTTCCTCCCCCCCCCCCCACGGGGCTTCTGCTACCATAACCTTAAGGGTAGAAGTGAGCCTTCCTAACTCTCGATGGTCTGCCTCGCAGGGCTGGCGTTGGCTGGGGGAGCAGAGGGGGCCCTGGGCTGGCGTCTGCTTGGGGCATTGCTGGCAGAGCCTTCCTTGCTTGGTGGCTTCCTCTCCCTTGCCTACCTGGAAGGTTCAGAGGTTCCCAGGGGTGGACGAGCGTCTCGGCCTCCTCCGCTCAGCGGGTGGCGGGTGTGGCCAGGGAGGAGCCGGTTCTCACGGCTTGGCGAGCCTCTTCCCAGTTCAGCCGTTTCTCCCCAAGGTAACGTCGGCTTGCTCACTTGCAGATGGAGGTCCCGGGAAACCCCACAGCTCAGCCAGCCCCGAACGTTTCCAGCACTCCCGGGACGCCGCTGTTGAAGGCGTGGGGCGTCTCTCCCGAAGAGAGGCAGGCGGCTCTCTTGCGACCAACCGAGTGAGTCAGACTGGGGGATGTGACTCTCGGGCAGTTTCTGTGGCAGAAGAGACTAAGCTTGTAATAAGCATCAAAGGAGCCTCCTTAGCAGAGTTCCTTAGGAAATTGGCAGCTTTCGGCCTCGCTCATCCTGTCCTGCTCCTTGGGATGGCGTTGTCTTTCTAGCAATTTTCTGGCGTAAAGTTTGCCTTTTGAAATTTGCATTGCAGAGGGGAAGGATGGCTGCGCTCAGAGGCCCCGAGTCTCCCTCCTGGGCGATCTTTTGAACGTGCTTATTCTTCATTGGCGCCTTGTCTCTCAGCGGGGTTTCTAGGCAGGGAGCAGAGGATCAAAACCCAAAGGCACAAGGACCCAGCTGGGCTGGCTGGGAGCTGAAGTCCACCGTGGGTCTTTCTTAGGGTTGCCAACACCCCAATTTACAGGAACAATAATAGATGTCTTAAAATCATTCGAGTCATTAAAAACAACCATTCCGTTAATGGACCAAGAGAGGATTGTATTTGAAGCAGAGGAGATGTGAGACTAAAATACTGGGAGGTTTCGTCTTTTCTCCTGACGAAGAGGCCTTTCTCTTTTTTATCCTCTCTTCCTCTTTTTCCTTTATTCTTTTTTCCTGCCTTTTTCTACTTTCTGTTTTTCTTTTCTACACAGTCTGCTTTTTCTTACATTAATCTTTATTCCTTTTTCTTTTTTGGGTTTATGTTAGATTTTTTTTTTATTGTTGCAGTCATTTTTTAAATAAAATGACGATTTAAAAAACCCCCAACGGGTCAACCAGCAGGGGCTGACCGAACCTTTTGGGCCAAAGGCCTGCGAAGAACCTTCAGGGCTTCAGGAGGGGCCATCGGGAGCGCTGGGAGGAGGGAGGGGCTTCCACGGGGGGGGGGGGGGCAATCACAAAACCCTCCTTTCAAAGCCCCGTTCTCTCCACGCAGACAAGGGCCTTTCGCAGTTCTGCACCTTCCCCTCCGCTCAGAGGTTCCCCGGTTTTTGCATGCCTGGAATCTGGTTTAATGCTTGAGCCCAGCCAGGCATCCCGGCCTCTGATAGGCGGCGTGTCTGCCGTAGCAGATGGAACTCGGGGGAAGTGTTTCCTGTAGTAGCCAGCTGGGGTAGTGGTTGGGGCACCTGGCTAGAAGCCTGTAAGCTCTGGCCCAGCCTGCTGACTTGGGCCTCTCTCGCAGCCTGAGGAAGCAGCAGCCAAGGCAACTGCAGGGACTCCGCCAGGGATCAGGGAGCACTCAGAAGCACAAGGGGAAGGGAAGGGATCCGTTCACCCTGAAGGAGCAGGAGGCCTGAGAGGGCGCGTGGTGGGCCCTGTCAACGCCCCGGAGGCTGAGCAGCGCACGGTAGAATTTGCGTGGCCTTTAGCAGAGCCCGGCTTGGAGGCGTGAGGGGGCGGAGGGGGAGAGCTGATGGGCGGCTTCCTCTCCCCCGGCAGAGTCTACTGGGACCTGGACATTCAGACCAACGCAGTAATTAAGCAGCGGGCCCCGGCGGAAGTGCTGACCCCTCACCCGGAAGTGGAGCTGCTGCGGTCCCAGCTGATGCTGAAGCTGCGGCAGCATTACCGGGAGCTCTGCCAGCAGCGGGAGGGTAACGTCTCCCCCTCCCCTCCACCGCCTGGGGGGCCCTGGGGAAGGGGGGGGCCTCGCGGCTGAGCCCGGCTGTCCCTCTCCGGCTCTTCCCTCAGGAATCGACCCTCCCCGAGAGTCCTTCAACCGCTGGATGCTGGAGCGGAAGGTGGTGGACAAGGGCTCGGACCCTCTGCTGCCCAGCGAATGCGAGCCCGTCGTGTCTCCCTCCATGTTCCGAGAAATCATGAATGACATTCCCATCAGGTAGGCCCAGTGGGGCGAGGGAGGCCCCCTCTGGGAGCTGCCCCCCTGGGAGCCGAACCTTCAACCCCCCCCCCTTCCCTCCCTTCTGCCTCCCCCACAGATTGTCCCGAATCAAGTTCCGAGAAGAAGCCAAGCGGCTGCTCTTCAAGTACGCCGAAGCCGCAAAGCGACTCATTGAATCCAGGTAGGAACCAATGTTGTTTTGTGGGAGACCTTGAACCCCGCTCTTCCCAGGAGGGGAAGGAGGGGACGCCAGCCGCCAAAGAAAATGGCCGGAGCGACAAGGCCAGCCGCTCCAGGGCCTTCCGAGTCAGCAGGTGTGATGGAGCGTGGTCTGGATTCCCAGGAGGGAGGGGCTGCTTTCCAAAGGAGCAAGAGGCGACTCTGCCCAAATGGCCTTTCTGGGAGAAAGAGGCGGAAGACGGCTCCTCCCTAACAGCCCCCAGAGGGGGAGGGGCGGGGGCTGCTTCCCTTGGGCCTCCTCTGCTTCCGCCTGCCAAGAGTCTCTCTGTAGGGACGGAGCATGGGAGGAGCCGCCCCCTGTCCTCCAGGGGGGTTTGGAGCCTGATGGCGGGTCTCTCTCCCTCCCTCTCTCCCTCTTCCTCTCTCTCCCTCTCTCTCTCCCCCCCCCTCTCTCCCTCTCTCTCTCCCCCCTCCCTCCCTCCCTCTTCATCTCTCTCTCTCCCCCCCCTCTCCCTCCCTCCCTCTCGCTCTCCCCCCCCCTCTCTCTCCCTCCCTCTCTCTCTCTCCCTCCCTCTCTCTCTCCCTCCCTCTCTCTCTCTCTCCCTCCCTCCCTCTCTCTCCCTCTCTCTCTCTCCCTCTCTCCCTCTCTCTCTCCCCCCTCCCTCCCTCTTCCTCTCTCTCCCTCCCTCTCTCTCTCCCCCCTCCCTCTCGCTCTGCCCCCCTCTCCCTCCCTCTCTCTCCCCCCTCTCTCCCTCCCTCTCTCTCTCTCCCTCCCTCTCCCTCCCTCTCTCTCCCTCCCCCTCCCTCCCTCCCTCTCTCTCTCTCTCCCTCTTCCTCTCCCTCCCTCCCTCTCCCTCTCCCTCTCTCTCCCTCTCCCTCCCTCCCTCTCTCCCTCCCTCCCTCTCTCTCCCTTCCTCTCTCTCTCTCCCCCCCTCTCTCCCTCTCCCTCCCTCCCTCTCTCTCCCCCCTCTCTCTCTCCCTCTCTCTCCCTCTCTCTCTCCCCCCTCCCTCCCTCTTCCTCTCTCTCCCCTCCCTCTCTCTCTCCTCCCCTCTCTCTCCCTCCCTCTCGCTCCCTCCCTCTCTCCCTCCCTCTCTCTCTCTCCCTCCCTCTCTCTCCCTCTCTCCCTCCCTCCCTCCCTCCCTCCCTCCCTCTCTCTCTCTCTCTCTCTCTCTCTCTCTCTCTCTCGGGGTGCAGGAGTGCCTCTCCAGACAGCCGGAAGGTGGTGAAGTGGAATGTAGAAGACACCTTCAGCTGGCTGCGGAGGGATCGCTCAGCCTCCAAGGAGGACTACATGGTGGGTTGGCCTCTTTCTCGGGGGGAGTGGCAGAGAGGTTGAGGTGGAGTCTCTGCTTTTAGAGGCTGCCTTTGATGTGGGGGCCCTCTGCGCATGTGGACCAACGGGGACACGGTGGTGAAGTGGAGACCGCTAATGGTCTCCAGCTCAGCCGTGGAAGACCCCAGGACCTCCAGGCGGAGTGAGCGCCCGTCTCTGGTCCCAGCTCCGGCCAGCCTAGCGCTCAGAGGCAGCCAAATGCGAGTAGAGGAGCAGGTGGGGCGGGAAAGCGTGTGTCGTAGGGCGGAGCTTTCCCTCTTGGGTCTCTGGTCAACGTCCGGGGCCCCCCAGGCTGCCTGGGGGCCCTTCGGCCTGAGTCCCATCTGCTGCCTGGGCTCCCCTGGGCGAGAGGCTGGCAGCCGGCAGAAGGTCCTCGGCTGCAGGAGGGGGGGCAGCCCCAGAGCAGACGCTTCTCCCTCCCGCTTGCAGGACCGGCTGGAGCACCTGCGCAAGCAGTGCGGCCCCCACGTCTCTGCCGCCGCCAAGGACTCGGTGGAGGGCATCTGCAGCAAGATCTACCACATCTCCCTGGAGTACGTCAAGCGCATCCGCGAGAAGCACCTGGCCATCCTCAAGGAGCACAGCATCTCCGGTAGGGGGCTCCCTCGGGCAGAACGGCCGCTTTGGCTGGCCCCTTAGTTGGGGGGGAGGGGGAGGGGGAGGCGGCCCAGGAGACTCGGGGCTAACCTCCCATCCTCCCCAGCCGAGGTGGAGCCCCCCGACGTCCAGGACCGGCTGGTGTACTGCTACCCGGTGCGGCTGGCCGTCCCGTCGCCCCCACTGCCCAGCGCAGAGATGCACGTGGAGAGCAGCCTGGTGTGCGTGCGCTACAAGGGCGAGGTGCAGAAAGTCAGCCGCAGCTACTTCAGCAAGCTGGTGCGCCTCTCTTGGAGAGGGGGTGGGAGGGCGGGGTGGGTGGGCTTGGAGGCGGGAGGGAGACACCCCCCTGACCCTCTGGGCGCCCTCGCAGAGCCCCTCCCTCTCCCTCTCCCCCGCAGTGGCTGCTCTATCGCTACAGCTGCATCGATGACTCGGCCTTCGAGCACTTCCTGCCCAGGGTCTGGTGCCTCCTGCGCAGGTACCAGGTACGGCCCTCCGGCTGGGCTTCGTGGGGGTGGGGGGGGTCTCCGGCCCTGCTCTGCTTCCCAGGGGGCTCCTGTGCTTCCTCCCCCCCCCCAGATGATGTTTGGCGTTGGGCTCTACGAGGGCAGCGGCCTGCAGGGGGCGCTCCCGGTGCACGTCTTCGAAGCCCTCTACAAGCTCTTTGGGGTGAGCTTCGAATGCTTCGCCTCCCCCCTCAACTGCTACTTCAAGCAATACTGCTCGGCCTTCCCGGACACGGACGGCTACTTCGGCTCCAGAGGGTGAGACACACCCCCCCCCCGTCTCCCCTGGGGAGCTTTGGGGGAGGGGGAGGGAGGAGGGGGGGGCACCCCTGCTGGGCTCCGTTCTTCTGGGCCAGGTTACCTCCTCCTCCTCCCCCCCCCCTCAGGGCTTGCCTGGACTTCTTCCCCATCAGCGGCTCCTTCCAAGCCAACCCCCCCTTCTGCGAGGAGCTGATGGACGTCATGGTGACGCACTTCGAGGTAAGGCCTGGGGGGCCACGTGGGGGGGGGCAGGCTGGGAGGGGGAGCGAGCGACTGAGCCTCCCCCCCCCCTTCCCTCTGGCCCAGAAACTGCTGCAGGCGTCCAGCGAGCCCTTGTCCTTCATCGTCTTCATCCCGGAGTGGCGGGACCCCCCCCCAACGGCCCTCACCCGCATGGAGCACAGCCCCTTCAAGCGGCAGCAGCTCGTCCTGCCGGCCTTCGACCACGAGTACCGCAGCGGCTCTCAGCACCTCTGCAAGAAGTAAGCGGGGGCCCCGGGCGGTGGCCATGGTGGGGGGGGGGGGGGCATATTCAGCCTGCCTCTCTTCATGCAGAACTCAAGGCAGCCCTCCCCCCCCCCAACAACCCCGTGAGGAGGAGGAGGGCTGGGCTGAGAGGGAAGGGCCCACCCAAAGTCCCCCTAACAGATGGGAGTAGAAGCCCCTGACCCCCCCGTTTCCACCAGCTCCCCTCCCCGCCTTCCCAGGGGTGTCCCTCTGAGCAGGCCCTCCCCTCCCCTCTCGCCCCACAGTCCCCACCGGAAGGCCGGCCTTTCGCAAGGGTCCCGGAGGGAGGGGGGGACTCGGGGCCTTCTGAGGGGGAGGGGAGGCGGGGGGCCCGGTGGGGAAGGGTCTGTTGAGCGCTGGCCTTCTTCTGCCTTTGCAGGGAGGAGATGTACTACAAAGCGGTGCACAACACCACCGTGCTCTTCCTGCAGAACAACGCCGGCTTCTCCAAGTGGGAGCCCAGCCAGGAGCGCCTGCACCAGCTGCTCTCCGCCTACAAGCACTCGGGGCGCCCCCACCCAGCCGCCCCCTCCGCCGCCCCCTCCGCCCCCCCTGACAAGGAGCAGGAGCCGCTCCGGGAACAGAGCACCAGCCGGGAGCCCACCCCCAACTGACGGGCGGCCAGCGGAGAAGCCGAGGAGGAGGAGGACGAGCGGACCGCTCCGGGGCAGGAGGGGAGGGGCTGGCCTCGCCAGGGGGGTGTCCCCGTGGCCCTGGTGGCCCCTCCCCGCAGGAGCTGCAGGCGCCCTTGGGCTGTGCCCAGCAGAGCGGTGCCTGCTGCCTCTGGGCCAGGCTTCTCCCAGCCAGTGGGGGAGCAGGGCCAGGCTGCCCCCCCACGGCAGAAGGCAGGGGGAGCAGGCGGGGGGGATGGGGGGGGCTGCTGGTGCACAACCGGTCGTGTAAATATGTGTCCCTCTGGTGGCTCCCCTTGTTGCCTCCCCCGCCCCCCCCACCCGTTCTTCTTCCCGAGTGTGCCCGTTGCATATTCCCCCCCCCCCCGGCGTCACTTACTGTCGGTCGCAGAGCAGAGGACGTGTGTGTGTGTGTGTGTGCGTGTGTGCGTGTGTGAGCGTGTGTGAGCGGAGGGTCTGGCCGTTGTCTCCTTTCCACCTGAGGCTCCTGGGACAGTTTTGTTTCTGTTCTTTTTTTAAAGGGTTTTAATTTAACGATGCTAACCGTTTTATGACTTTTATGGGAAGAGCAAAGGAAAAAGGCTATTTTGGATTTTATTTCTAGTTCTTAGGAACATTAAAACCAGCATTATCACCTGCCTGGGCCTGCTGCCTTTCTTGGGGAGGGTCGGGGGTGCCAAGGAAGCCGGGAGGCCCTTGGCCGGCTCAGGTCCCGTCCCCCCCGTCCTCCCCCCCCCCAGCTCCCTCCCCTCAGCACCTGCCCTGCCCCCTCCCCTCGGCCAGGCCTCCGTGTCTGGGGGGCCCAGTGGGGAGCAGCACGAGGTCAGGTGTTCCTGGGGAAGGGGGGAGCGAATGTCTTGAGTGGGGGCGGGGGGGGGGAAGGAATCTGGGAAGTCCCCGTGCAGCTGCTGAAGCTCCCAAGGCAAAAGCAGGCGGTCCTTGACTTATGACCACAATTGAGCCCATGGTTTCTGGTGCCAAGCAGGGTAGCTCTTAAGTGAGTTTGGCCCCATTTTACGTCTTTTTGCCACAGTCGTTAAGTGAATCACTGCCGTTGCTAAGCTAGTAACACGGCCGTTAAGCGAATCCGGCTGCCCCGTGGGCTCTGCCAAAGGGGATCTTGTGACTTCCGGGACACCGTCATAAATAGGAACCCCTTGCCGAGCCTCTGGATGGTGATCCTGGGGCCATAGAGCACGCTGCAACGGTCATAAGTGTGAGAAATGGCCCTAAGTCACTTTTTCCGGTGCTGCTGTTAACTTTGAACGGTCACTAAATGAACGGTTGTAAGTCGGGGACTGCCTGTGGCCTCCTTTCCTGCGCCTTGCAGGGTCCTGCGAGGGAGACGCTGCCAGTCAGTGCAGGAAGGGCCGGATGGACCTTTGAGGGGCCTTGGGCTCAGGCCTTTCCCCAAGTCTCTGCAAGGGCCCTCCTCTCCCTGGGCAGTGGGAGACCCAGGGGGTCCATTCCCAGCGCTGACGCCCCCCACCCCACCCTGTGACTGCCCTGCCTGGTGGGGCCATGGGGGGGGGCACAGGACACTCATCCCACCCCCCTGCCTTTCAAACACCGCTCCCCTCTTGAGCAAACCTGCCGAAGGAATCCCTCCGACCAGTGATGGGGGGGCTCTTGGCTCTGAAGCAGCCCCTCCTGCACCCATCAGAGAGCTCAGAATTCAAGGGGCCCCCCGGGGGGGGGGGAGGGACAGACCTGAGGGGGCACCTGATGATGCTGACCAGGAATCTCCCCTCTCAGCGTCTTCTGAAGCCCCTGGGAGGAGAGAACCTGCAGCTGCTGCTGAAATGATTTAGACTAGAATAGGAGAACAGTTGGAAGGGACCTTGGAGGTCATCTAGTCCAACCCCCTGCCCAAGGAAGGAGACCCTACACCATTTCTGACAAGTGGCAGTCCAGCCTCTTCTTGAAAGCCTCCAGGGATGAAGCCCCCACAACTTCCGGAGGCAACTTCTCTTCCATGGGTGGATGGTTCTCACTGTCAGGAAATCCCTCCTTATTTCCAGGTTGAATCTCTCCTGGGTCAGTCTCCATCCGTTGTTGCTTGTGTGGCCTTCGGGGGCTTTGGAGAATAGCTGGACCCCCCCCCCTTCTTTGGCGTGCCAGTAGCCTGCCAGTGTGTGAATGAGACCCTCCTCCTTGCTGAAGGCCCCAGTCCTCCCTGGTGGGGGATCTGATCCCCATGTGGAAACAGCCAGGAGGGGGGAGACCTTCCAGGCAGGCTCTCCTGCTGGCCAGTGGGCCTTGTTTGGGGGGGGGGGTCTCCTGAAAAAAGCTCTCTGGATGTCAAGGTGTTCCTGGACCCCCCTCAGAGAACGGGCCCTGCCTGGCTCTTCTCCCTCTCCTCTGGGAGGGGCTGAGCGGGAGGCCCAGAGCTGGAGGGGGGGCAGTGCAGGTGTGGCTTAAACCGGGCAAGTGGAACGGCTGCTCTGCGCAGGATGGGACATAGCAGGATGACCCGTTTAATGACCAGTCTCTGCAGAGGGAGGCTGGAGAGCCCACCTTCCCTCAGGCAAGCCCATCAGGTGGCAGGAACGTCTGGTCCCATCTTGCGGGGGATGGGGGGGTTAAATTTTATTTTTTTTATTCAATGTATATCCCGCCCTTCTCCAAAAGGACCCAGGGCGGCGGGAAAGGGGCGAATGAGGGGTCCCTGCTCTGTTGCCAAGGCTGCCTTAAGTAGTTGCCCTCTTCCTTGCCCCCTGGGGCGGCGCTGGTTCTGCGCTCTGGGCCTTTCCTTCACTCCGGGGGGGCTTCAGAGAGGCCTTTGGAAAGCCTGCCTCCCCGGAGTCTCCCGTGTAGGGGCAGCCCGGGGAGGCCTGCCTTGTGGCCGAGGAAGCGGCGGGGCGACAGGTGGAGAAGGCGTGGGGGGGGGGGGTGACGGGGGGCATGAAGTTTCTCCATTAGAGCTTCCAGCCCCACAACGTGACTTCCCCGCAAATGAAGCCGCTGCAGCCCCCTCGTGCGGGAGGGGTCGGGGCGGAGCAGGCCGAGGTCCCTCCTGCCCACCCGGTGCCTGAAGCTTTCCCGCCTCTGGGGCGGCCGAGGGGCGGCGGGCACCGGCGGCTGTTGCCGGGCAGCCGGTCGCCCTCAGCGGGAGAGGGGGAGGGGGGCTCGGTCCCGCGCGAGCGTCGCCCACACCCGGCTCGGTCTGCGTCGCCGTGGCAACGGGGCGGCGGATGCCCGTGGCCCGGGAGCGTCCGGCTGGCGCTGCGGCAGTCTCTGGGAGGCGGCCGGGTCTCTGGGCGCCTGCGGCGAGGTAAGCAGGCGGGAGGCAGCGCCAGCCCCGGGGGTCCCTGCGGCCGGAGAGAGGGAGGGGGCTCCGCGGCCTTTCAGGGCGAGGCTCCTCCCACGTGGGCGGCAGCGGGCGAGGGTCTCCGGGGCGAGGAAGAGGCGGCGGGGAGGATGCCGGGGCTGCCCAGGGAGCCTCATCGGGTGCCCGCCCGCCTCTCCCCCCTCCCTTCCTTTCCGGGCAGAGCCTGAGCCCTCCTCCCCCTCCTCCTCCTCCTCTCCTGCAATGCAGGGCTTCGGGACGGGCGGGCTCCGTTGTGGCCGGGGCAGCTTCATGCAGGGGGTCTCTATGCGAGGATTTCTACCCCAGAGCCGCTTCCTGCTCCCCGGCGGCTGTGCTGGGCCCGAGTGCCCAGGGGCGGCGTCGCCTCCCGGGACGGGGGACCCCTAAGGACCGGTTGCTGGGTGGGCACGGGCTGCGGGTGGGGGGGGGGGAGCGTGCAGGATGCCCGGCATGACCGCTCCTGCGGGGAGGCGGCTCTGTCCCCGCTGGGGAGGCATCGCCCCGTAGCCGGGCTGCTTGGCGGAGGTGGGTCTGCTCTGCCCCCCGTTTTCTGCAGCGCCGCTGGAGCCCTTTCGCTTTCTGTCCCCGCAGGCGCCGCCCGTGCTCCCTCCGGGGCTGCCATGTCCCCCCCTGCGGGCCAGCGGGAGCAGCCGCTCGGCCGGGCGGCCCCCGAGACGGAGTGCGGCATCTGCTGCGAGAGCTTTGACGGGCGCGGCCGGCGGCCCAAGGTGCTCGGCTGCCGCCACCAGGTGTGCGCCCGCTGCCTGCGCCGGATGGTGGAGGCGGGCGGCTCCCCCGGGCGGCTCTGCTGCCCCTTCTGCCGGCAGGAGACGGCCGTGCCGGGCCAGGACGTGGCGCGCCTGCCGGACAACGGGCGCGTCTTGGCTCTGCTCTGCCAGCCCCCGCCGTCCCCGGAGCTGCTGCTGTGCCCCGGCGTGCTGGAGCCCTTCGCGGACGGCAAGCGCCGCTCCTCGGACTGCCTGGTCATCACCCTGCTGGAGGTGCCCGAGGAGGCGGCCGCCCCCGAGGCGCTGGACCTAGTGGACGTCATGCGCTTCTACCGGCCGCCCAGCCTGGCCTCCCTGCCCTGCCACGGCCCGCTGCCCCTCTGCCGGGGCTGCGGCACCCAGCGTCCCGTGCCCCGGTTCCTTCTGGGCCTCCTGGGCCTGGTCTACTTCAGCTCCCTGCCGCTGGGCATCTACCTGCTGCTGGTGGAGCGGCCCAGCCTGGGCCTGGGCCTGGTCAGCCTGGTTCCCTCCACCCTCCTGCTCTGTATCTTCTACAGCCTCTGCCAGTGTCTCTGCCAGGACATCTTCCAATTGCCCGCCTGAGCTGCCTTGGGAGGCCCCCCCACCCCCCACACTCCCTGCCCTTCACACAGACCCCCCCCCTCTGTCCCCAGGCACCCCCCCCCCGTGTCTTGTTTCATGGCAGGGGGTGAGGCAGCTTCCCTCCGGCAGCCTCAGTTCTGTGAAGCTGGACACCCGGATGGCCGAGACGCCTGTGGTGGCCTTGCGAAGGGCCCAGCTGGCTCCTTGCTTGCTTGCGGATGCGTCCCTCACCAGGAGCAGCCAAGCCCTTGGGGACTCTGAGGGAGAACTGCGCAGGGAGCCTGCAGGCCAAGAAGCGACCCCAAGGGGACCCTTCTTTACAACAGAAATGGAACCTCCATGCATAGTGGCAGCGTACCTGACACCACAGCCAGTGCTGGAAAGGACGTCCTTTACCTGCCTTTCAGAATGGGGGAGATTTAGGCCAGAGGCTTTGGGATGGGAGGCTAACTCCCCAGTGGATCCGCCTGGATGAGGGTCTCCCTGGAGGGGTGGTGGGGAGGGGGATGATGGGGAAGGGGGTCCCAGGAAAAGAGGCCCAAGAAGCAGCCCAGCGAGAGCCTGTGGCTTCCTCACCCCGATGGGGCTGCAGGTGGGCAGGAATAAAACCTGAGCACGAATGCAGGTGGGCAGGAATAAAACCTGTGCAGCATTCGCACCCTGACCCTGCCTCTGCACCCCAGAGCTGGGTGCCCAGACCGGCAATGGGCAAGTTCTTGATGCAACGAAGGAAGGGTGCCGGGACCCCCCTGAGTGCACTGGGGGGAGGCTTTTGCTAAATGAAGGTCCTCATGGGGAAAGTGGGGGTGCCAGAGGCCATCCAAAAGCCCCCTGGCAATTCAGCTCAAGGCTCTGCATCTTTCCTGGAAGACTCCTCTCCCCCCCCCCCTCAGTTTGCCTGGCTTCTTTCCTCCTGGGGGAGAGTGGGTGCTCCCTTCCCTTCCTGGCTGAGGGCTCTTTCAGCACCCCAGAAACCCCCTGTTCCCGCACCCCATCCGTGGTCCCCTTCAGGAAAGCACTTGGGGCCTCCAACACTGCCAAGGCTGATCAAGCCGCCAAATCCCAGGGTCAGAAGGGACCCTTGAGGACATCCAGACCATCCCCACTCAATGCCAGGGGCATCCCAAAGACAAATGACCCAGCCCCCCCTCCTAGCCTGCACTCCCTGGCCCCTCAGGCTCTTCAGGCCCACTGGCCTCCTCTGGCTGAAGACCCCACCCTCAGCCGCTCCATGCCTGCCTGGGGGGAGCAGCTGAAGGAGGCCGAGGGGCCAGTGGGGGGCAGGAGCTGATCCTCCTGATCCGCCAGAGGAAGCCTTGGGGGGGGGAGGCATCCCGGCCTTTGGGAGCCCTCCGTGATGGGTTTGGGGCCCCTCTTCCCCTACCCCCAAAGGCCCACAAGGGGAGTCTGTCTCACCACTCAGAGGCCGGCTTCGGTGTGCACATTCTGGGGGGGGGAGGTCTGCCCCCCCCTCCCCTACAATGTGGGTGCTATGCCCTGCAGCCCCTCCCCTCGGTGAGCCCTGGGCGCCCAGGAGTGAAGCAAGGAGGGGGCAGGGAGAGAGTCAAGGGGGCCCAGAAAGATCCCTTTTGGGAGCAGCAGACTTTCAACATAGGTGGCCCTCAACCCACCACCCCTCGTTTAATGGCCGCTGGAAATTACAACGGCACTCAAAAATATGACTTTGCAGCATCTCTTGGTCACGTGACCAAACGTCAGAAACACACACACACACACACACACACTCAGGGCTCAGATTGATGTCCCTTTTGCGACCTTCTGACCAGGAAAGGGTTCCTCCAAGGGGAAGCCAGATTCACTTCACAACTGTGGCAACAGAGGTCGTAAAATGGGGCAAAGCTCACTTAACCAATGTCTCACTTAGCAAAAGGAATGTTGGGCTCGATTGTGGTTGTAAGTCAAGGCCCCCCTGCATGGATGCTTTGACGGTGGCAGAGATGGACAGCCAAGAAGAAGCCAGCCAGCCGATTGGCCAATCCAGGGGTCTCCAAACTTGGCAACTTTAAGACTTGCGGTCTTCGGCTCGCAGGGTGGCCGTTTGGAGAGCCCTGGTCCAGCCGATCCAGCCAGGCCTTCTGGCTCACGGGAGACACCTTCCTCCCAGCCCTTGCGAGGAGGCTGTGGCCCAGGGAGAGGGCAGAGAACGGGGGGGGGGGAGGGTTTGGGAGAGGGCTCAGCCCCATGGGAGCACCCTCAGACGATCTGAAGGCCCAGGCGGGGAGACAGGATCTGCCTGGGGTGGGTGGGGGTGATTGCTATGAGTAACACTGACACGTGGGAGCCTATCCATCAAAGGTTTTTAAAAAACAGAGGTGGGTGTCGTAATAAGAGCGCTATTCCTAGTCCATTAATTGTTCTGTCAGTGATCATTCTCACCCTTTCACATTTGACATGATGATTCACTCATAGTTGACTGAGCCTGGAGTATTAATTTTTTGATGTTTTGGTATGGTACATCTGGCAATAAAACAATTGATATAATTCCTTACGATGCATCCATTTATTAATAGGGGGCAGCTGGGAATGAGCAAAAAAAGCACCCCAGAACTAATTAATGACGAAAGGTTACTCAGCAATTTATCCCATTTCCTTAATTCAATTCAATTCAAATTTATTTTGTATACCGCATCCTCTCCCCAGGGGACTCGGAGCGGTGCACAGGGAAAAATTTAAAATACTATAAAATATACATGCATAGAATAATAAATAATAAAGACCCTCACCCAAAGAGGGAGGGGAAGGGAAGCTGCTAACATCTAGCAACATGCGTGCAATTTCACCAACACAACCAGGAAAGGCTCTGATTAATACTCACACAGGGACTTTAAAGAAAGGCTGTCGTGTTTTTATTTATTGAATTATATATCAAATCTAGAAACCGTCCATTCGCCTCATTCACAGAGCAACTCTGAGCGGCATAGGATTAAAAGAAGAACAACATAAAAACTTGTATATAAATATTATATTATAACCCGTCCATTCTGGGCCTCTCCAACCTTAGCAACTTTCAGACTTGTGGCTGGCTGAGGAATTCTGGGAGTTGAAGTCCAGAAGTCTTAAAAGTTGCCAAGGTTGGAGACCCCTGGGCCATTTGGCTGGAGAGGCTTCGTATCCATAACCGACATTCCCACCCCACAAGCCCCCTACTTTTGCTCCCCAGATGATCCACAGGTGGAACCTCGACTTACAACGATTTGTTTAGTGACCATCCGAAGTAACAATGGCACAAAAAGAAGTGACTTATGGCCGTTATTCACATTAAGCCCGTTGCAGCGTTCCCAGGGTCACACGATCAAAATTCGGATACTTGGAGGCTGACTCGTATTTATGACGGTTGTAGAGTCCTGGGGCCACGTGATCTCCTTTTGTGAGCTTCTGACGAGCAGTGGGGAAGCCGGGTTCCCTTCATAACCCTGGTATCGAGCAACTGCAGTGATTCGCTTAACAGCTGTGACAAGAAAGGTCGTAAAATGGGACAAAACTCACTTAACAACTGTCTTGCTTAGCAACAGAAATTTTGTACTCAACTGGGGCCGGACGTCGAGTCCTGACATGGGAAGCCATACAGGGACTCAATCCCCACCTAACAATGCCGGTTGGGAGTGGAATTTCCATCCTTAAGTCATGTGGTTGGAAAGAGCGAGGCTGCGACTGGTGGCTTCCTGCCCTGAGCCCCCCTGTGCTGCGTGGACCCCTCAGACGGCTTTCCAGGAGAGAGGAAGGGGCCCTGCGCCCGGCTCACTCGAGTGGCACCCACTGGCCCAGAGGGTTGCTCTGCCTGGCAGCTTGGCCCATTCTGGAGCTGCCCTCTGTGCCCACGTGCAGAAGGGCCCCTGCAGCACGGCCCCCCCTGCTGGCCCTGGCCTTCCTCAGCCTGGTGCACTCCAGGTGTGCAGAGCCACAAGTCTGCATGACCAGCTGACAGGCCAGCTGTGCATCCTGGGGATTGTAGTCCACCTCCAGGGCGCACCAGCCAGGAGAGGGAAGAGGGATGCCTCTTTCAGCCCCACCAGACTCTTCGGGAGGGCCCCAAGGCTCAGAACCCGGGGGTGGCCCTTCTCCCCTCCCCTCCCTGGCTGCACAGCTGGGGGTTTCCCGGAGGACGGAGGAGGGAGTTCTGAGGGGACGGAGGCCCCACACCCACTGGGGGGGCTTCCCAGGGAGGAGGCGGGTGGCTGGCTCGGCTACGCTCCACAGCCGGGGCTCAGGAGGGTCCCTCTCGGGCACAGCCTGGTGGACGGAGGCCAGGGGATCCTGGTCTTCTCTGGCTCCTCGCCAGGGGTCTGCAGCCCTGGAGCTCCCCCATGGGGCCTGGGGGCTCCTGCCTGAGTCTGCCCGCTGGCCTCCAGCCTGCCCCTTCTTGGCCTCCTCCTCCTCTTCCTCCTCTTCCTCGCCCGAAGCCGTGAGCAGCCGAGGGCCGCTGTGCAGCCGGTTCTCTTTCTTGAGGCGCCGACGGGCGTTGGCAAACCAGGTGGAGACCTGGCTGAGGCTCCGTTGGCTCAGCACGGCCAGCAGGACCTTCTCCCCCTTGCTGGGGTAGGGGTTCTGGAGGTGCTGGCCCAGCCATGCCCGCAGGGCCCCCGTGCTCTCCCTCCAGACGGCCGTTTTGCCCCAGCGTGGGTCCTCCGGGGGGCCTGCACAGAGGAGGGGGCTGCCCAGCGGGGGCATTGGCCACAGCAGGGGCAACCCTCCGGGCAGCTCACAACAGGGGGATGGCACCTGCAAGACACAAGGCAGAGCGAGGGTGAGCCATGGGTGGCACCGGGCAACCTCCAAAGCCCCTTCCCCGAGGAGCCTTTTGCCACCAGTGTGGCTGGGGGGGATGGTTTCACGGGGGGTTTCTGCCCCCTGCAGAGGGCTGGACTAGATCAGGGGGTCCCCAGACTCTTCGGGGGATCACTCAGCTGGTGGAAGAAGATTGGGGTGGGGGTGGGGAAGCTTACAGGATTCAATGAACGCATCACCTGCCAGGACAGAAAAGATGGTGGGAACATAGAAAAAGTACCAAAAAGATGCATTAAAAAACAACAACCCACAACCTCCGCACAAAAGTAGCATAAAATGAGCAGGTTAAAATACGGAGGGATTCTGAAGAACATGCTGATAAAAGTCTGGACACCCCAGATTTAACTGGGCTTGAAAAGAGGGAAGTGGGAGAATGGAGGTGGTGATACCAGGGCAGAGGAGAATGGAAGGCCAAGAATGGAGGTAGGTTATGGCAGAATCTAGCTGTGGTGTTATTGGGGGTCACACCAAAAATGTTTGGATGGTACTTAAAAAATCTGCACCGTGGGAAAGTTTCCATCTGTCAGATCCACCCACCACCCCTCCCCCAAACCCTGCTTGGATTTGCACATAAGACCATGGTGCTCCCTTATGACTCCTGAGCTCTTGAGCTGGTTGGTGAAAACTCAGCCCACATGAGAGTGAAAGTCACCCAAAGGAGAGGCAGCTGCATTTTGACATTTTGGGGTATATAACAATAACAACCCCTGGATAGACTCCCTGAGGGTTTTTTTTTTTTAAAGTTTTATTCCAACAGATTTTCCCCCTTTTTACCCCCCCCCCGCATATAATATAAATCACATACAAGTAGTATACTCCTCCCCTCCCCCCATCTTAGAATAAATTTCTCATTCAGATATTAGACATTATACCCCCTCGTCTCCCGACAAACATGATATAAATTTCTCTTAATATATCAATCTCCCATTAACACCATCTTCTAATTTAATTAAACATGTATAAATCATAGTATAACCATATCCCATTATTCTCTATGTTACTTATCCACATATATTTCCCCACCCTCCACCCTAACCCACCCCCACCTCCCACTCAATCCCACCCCCCCTGACTTCCGCTATACACCACTCTAAAAATTCCAAACATCCCAAATATAATTTACTCTGTTCACCTATCAATCCAAACATTCTTACCTAAAGGCTACATGGTATTTCCCAGTCTGGTATTTATTCTGTATATAATCAATCCATTTTGCCCATTCCTGTGTATAATTCTCCTGCTTCTGATCTTTTAAGAAAGCTGAAATTTTTGCCATTTCCGCAAACCCCGCCACTTTCTGAGTCCATTGATCCCTGAGGGTTGATATTGGCCACTATGGAGGTCTCTGGACTGTTGGGACCCTGTCATCTCTCCTGTCGCTACATTTCTATGATTTGTTTAAAAAAAATATTCTTAAATGCCAATACACCTATTTAAAAGATCTTAAAACAAGTCAAGATTTCAGTAGCAATTGTTGTATATACCTTGGTGTATAAAACTGGTGTAAACAAAAAGAGAAATTAGGTCTATTATGCTTTACAAAAATAATTACTTTTTTCCAGAACTGAAGCAAAAGTTATTTTTCTGGTACATTCCCCAAACTCCCACCTTGGTTATGTAACATTTTCCAATACATCCATTTTCCCATGGTTTGTTTATTGGATTTATTAAAGCCACTCAGCACTAAAAAGGCTCTGGCCAGCTTACAACATATCCAATGCCTAAATTAAAACACAACTAAGTAAAACTACCTTCCTAATATAACACAGCTGGGTCTCCAGAGGCTTCCCGGAATCCCCTTGGGAATTCCAGAGGGTGGGGGCTGTGACAGAGAAGACCCACTGCCTCAAAGCCACAAGATGACAACACTAACCACTTCTAATGGGAATCCTTGCACAACTCACTGGACCAACACACCTGCTGGTAGGTGCCCTTGCTTCCATCACATTTCTATCATTACAGAATAAGAGAGTTGGAAGGGCCCCTGGAGATCTTCTAGTCCAACTCCCTGCTCAAGCAGGAGAGACCCTACACCATTTCAGACAAAGGGCTGTCCAGTCTCTTCTTCAAAGCCTCCAGTGATGGAGCCCCCACAGCTTCTGGAGGGAAATTGTCCCACTGATTAATTGTTCTCACCGTCAGGAAATCCCTCAATTCCAGGTTGCTTCTCTCCTTCATTAGTTTCCATCCGTTGTTTCTTGTCCTGCCATCAGATGCCCGAGAGAATAGGTGGAGCCCCTCTTCCTTGAGGCAGCCCTGAAATATTGGAAGGCTGCTATCCTGTCTCCTGAGGTCTTTTTTTCACTAGACCAGACCAACCCAATTCCTCCACAGTTCATCTTATCCTGCATTTATCAGGCTTAAACTATTTAAGGAGGAGAACAAAAAGTTTGTGGAATGTGATCTGGACAGGCAAAAGCCTTTCTAAATTCTCACTTCCAAGTAACTTTTTTGAGGGAAGCGAATCAAAGAGAGAAGCAAGGAGAACTAGAACGAAGGAGAAACGGGGAGAACGATGAAGAGTTTGCCTCCAGAAGTTGTGGACGCTTCATCCCTGGAGACCTTGAAGGAGGGAAAGGACACCCACTCGTGCGCTCTCTTCTAGACTCTCGTGGGAACGTTTGCTCGGCGGCCTTTCCACTCTCCCGCGTGAGAAGCCCACGCAGGGCCTGGGTGCCGGGTCTTCCGACGGAGGAGGGGCCGCGCAGGGTCAGAGGAGCCTTGCCTCCCCCGCGTGTTACGGAGCTAGAAGCTCCCCTGGCAGGAGGCGGCATCCCGGCCAGCGGCTGCGCTCCTGAACCCGCCCGCCCGCCTGCAGAACGGAGGCCGCCCGTCCCGGGGGTGCAGTCTCAGGCGCCGGCCGATCCCTCCGCCGGTCCGGCGTCCGAAGGCGGCGCTGGCCCCTCGACCGCACCGCCAGCCCTCCCGGCCGGCCCTGCAGAAAGGGAGCCCCGAGGTTCCCCGCGGACAAACGAGCCGCCGCGCCAAAGCCCGGCGCGATCCGGGGCTGCGGGACCAGCCGGAGCCTTCGGCCAGAAAAGCCGCGCTCCGTCCCCGCCGCCGCCGCCTCCCCGGCCCTCACTCGACGGCTTGGGATGGCGGCAAAGAGCAGCCAGCGGATCCCTGGACGGGGCCGGTGCTGGCGGTCGAGGGAAGCCCCGAGGAAGAGGCGGGGGAAGCGCCTCTTTGGCACCTCCGTTGGCGTCTGCTTTTTCTCAAGAGGCAGCTGGGCTTTCTTCTTTTTCCTTTTGAAGACGTTTCGCTTCTCACCCAAGGAGCTTCTTCAGCTCTGACCGGGTGGGAGGGAATGATGGAAGGGTTGGTCTTCCTTGCACACAGCTGGTCCTTTGCATCCTTTCAGAGCGCTTGGTGGGGCCACCTGGAGGTTTGTGTCCTCAGGGTCACCTGAGTGGTGATCCTGCTTCCTTTCCCCTTCATCCAGTCAGAGCTGAAGAAGCTTCTTGGATGAGGAGCGAAACGTCTTCAAAAGAAAAAACCAGAAAGTCCAGTGGCCTCCTGAAAAAGCCCCTTTGGGAGAACCGGGACCCGGATGGCTGGGAATCTCTAGAGACTCTTAACTCTGCTTTAGGTTCCTCAGGCCGTTCACCTGAGCGCTGAGGCCCCCTGGCCTCCCCTGCTGGGCAGAGGCTGCTGGGCTGGAGAAGCAGCTCAGACCCCTTGAGCCTCCCATCCCCTGGACTCACCGGCTGGCTGATGGAGCCGGGGGCCGGCGGGTACCAGCCATAGCAAGGCAGAGCAGGATACAGGCAGGGCAGTGGGGGCAGCAGGGCAGCCGGGCACCCCCTCAAGGGGCTCCAGAAGCCCTCCAGGCCCCTCGTCTCCAGGGAGCGCTTGGGGGGCGTTGCGGAGGCCATGGCGCAGGGCAGATGGGCTGCCGGGGGAGGAAGCCTGGGCTCTTATAGGAGCAGGCCTGGGGGGGGAGGGTGTGTGTGGAGGGGGGATGTGGTTAGAGGTCACCCGGTTCCCCTTAAAGGACAGGATCAGGACTGGCCAATCGGGATCCTCCGGCTGCCTGTTCCCACCCACCCCTTTCCTCCAGGGAGGGGTTGCAGGAAGAGAAGCCAAGCGCCAGAACCTTCGAGGAGGCTTTTTCCAAATAATCACCCCCCCCAAAGGCCGCTTATAATGGGAAGGGCTGGGGAGCTCCTGCCCTGGACGATGCGCCCTGCCTAGAAGGTCAGGGGGGCCCTTGGCTCACCACGGTTCCTGGAGTGACTCTTCCAAGTTCCAGCAGCACAAGGGAAAGTCCCTTCGCACAACTCACTGGACCAGGAGACCTGCCGGCAGCTGCCGTTGCAGGATCCCTGTGGTTGCGTTACCAAAGTTTGGACTCACTCGCTTTTATGACGGCGGCAGCATCCCGGGGTCGTGTGTTCCCCATTTGCGACCTGATGAGCAAAGTCAATGGGGAAGCCAACTTAACAACCACGTTACTAACTGAACAACTGCAGTGATTCATTTAACAACTGTGACACAAAAGGTTGTAAAATGAGGCAAAACTCGACGAACAACTGTCTCACTTAGCAACATAAAGTTTGGGCTCAATTATGACCATAAGTTGAGGACTTCCTGTAGCTCTTGTGCGAAGAATTGGAGTTTAGATCAGTTCCCCGATCTTTGCCAAATCAGAAGGCTGCAGGAAGAGCTGGAATCTCAGGGAAATCAGCCAAGGCTCCACCCAAACGCCATGGTCTTATTTCTATTCTCTCCCCAGAGACCCCCGGGGGGCTTCTGTGCATTTTTATAACACGGGAAATAAGAACCAACGCCAGGAAAAGCGGAAGGTGGCACAGGGGCCACCCAATCGGAAAAGGTCAGTCTACATTCCCAAAATCAAAGCGAGGGCACTTAGCTGAGTCTGCGCCAATTATTGTACAATATCCTTAATTTTGCAGCCAGCTGAGGATCATCCCAGGCAGATGAGAGGGAAGGAGGCGCCAGATGTTTGCGCTGGCTTTAGAGAAGGCTGGAGAAGAAGCGGCCTTAATGCGGAGGCTGGCTGGATAATTGAGAGTCCCCTGGCCCTTCCTTCGCTCGAGTTGACCGGAAGGCCTTGGGCATCTCAAGGGGCCTCGTGCAAAGCAGGGGAAAGTAGAGGCCTACCGCTGGTCTTCGGCTTATAACCACAACTGAGCCCAACGTTCCTGTCGCTGAGAGAGTTCTGCCCCACTTCACCTGTCGTCCTTAAGGGAATCCCTGCAGTTGCTGAGTCACTTCCCTGGCGGCTTTGCTGGTCAGGAGGTTGCAAAATGGGACCGTGTGACCCTGGGATGCTCCAACCGTCATGAATACGAGCACCCGTCGTCTGAGCAGGCGACCCTGGGGATGCTGCCAAGGGCCCCGAGCCACTCTTTCAGGGGTGGGGTGGTTTTGAGTGCTCTTGAGGATTGCCGGTAGAAGAGGATATCATGGCAGGCTGGATTGGAAGAGGAGAAGTGCAGTTTGGAGCCTGGAGGAAGAACCAGCCAGCATCTCTGCCGAGGAGAACAGGGGGATGACGGGAGGGGCAAAGGCCCAGGAGGGAAAGCCACGGGGCCCAGAGGGCACTGAAGGGGAAGGAGCTCAAAGGGCTGACAGAACCGCCAGGCTCACAAGGGAGAGAGGAGAGAGCAAAGGGGTGGGTGGCGGGGGCTTCTACCAGGGTGTGTGTGTGGGGGGGGGGGTCAGGTTCACGTGAGGTGTTAGTCCCGCTCTAGGCAGCCTTAGGAAGGCCACACCTGCAACCCTCCATCCAGTTGCATCACAAACAAAAGATGTGGAGACTTTGGGGGGGAAATGCAAAGGAAAGGCAAGAAAGCTGATGAGGGGCCTGGATACTCAAAGCGTAGGAAAAACCGGTTGCAGGATTTGGCTTCGGCTGGTCTAGAGAAAAGGAGCACTTTGGGGGGGGGGGGGGGACGGAAAGGGAATCATATTCCAGGATTTGAGGGGCTGCCACAAAGGAGGAGGGTCCACCCTGTTCTCCAAAGCACCAGAAAGCAGGACAAGAAACAATGGAGGGAAACTAACCAAGGAATCTGGAACTCAGGAGAAACTTCCTAACAGGGAGAACAATTAACCCGTGGAACAGCTTGCCTTGTTAAGAAGAGATTGCACAGCCACTTGCATGAAATGGCATAGGGCCTCCTGCCTGAGCAAGGGGCTGGACTAGAAGACCTCCGAGGTCCCTTCCAGCTCTTTTCTGATGGAGCATCAGCACTGAAGGAAGCAGCAATCAGGAAAAACACTGCAGAGCAGCCCTGAAGGCCTGGGAAAGATCGGCAGAGGTGGCGATGCCCCTTGACCAAAGTCAGGATCTGGCAGGGAACCGTCTCCCACCGTCTCTCTGATGAACAAGGAGGAGAGACACTCCGGAGCTTCGGCGAAGACTTCCGAGAAGACGGTGGGCAGCCAAGGAACAAACAGAGGAGGGGAGACGTTAGTTCTCCCTCGAGACAGAAACCGACCAGGCTCCAATTCTGGCATTTTGGACATATTGGGCGAAGGCAAAGAGCTGGCAAGCTGGGGAGAGAGGGGGGGAGGGAGGGAAGAGGACGGTCAGCAGCCAGATCTGCCTGGGGCCTCGGAGAGAAAAACTACAGGGTGGGGGGCAGTCATCCTTTACATTGGCTACAGCAGAGGCCTCCAGCCTTTGCAAGTTGCCCTTCTATGCGCCCAGTTCTGGAAGAATTCCCAGTTCAGGCCAGGGCCAGGAATCCCAACCTCTCTCCTCTGGCCCACCTTTGGCACCGCCCGGCCAGTCCAAAAGGGATTCTGCCCTGACCTCCCGGGACGCCAGCCGGTGGCTCAGAGGCTCAGCCAGATGGCCTCAAAGGGCTCTGGACCACCCTAGTGGTCAAGCAGACCTCCAAGGCTACACCCTCCATGAGATCCAAAGTTGGTCCAGGAGAGCCGGCAGGAGGCCCTTCCCCCCCCCCCCCAATGGCCATCCATCTCCTGGCCCAGGTTGTCCCTGCAGGTGATGGAGAGCTGAACCCGGAAGGGAAGGGGACCCTCCAGGGGGGGCTTTGCCCAGGGCAGCCCAGGCCCTTCCGGCACAAAGGCCAGCGAGAAGCTGCAGATGGTGGAAGGTCACCTCATCGCCCGCTGCCCCAGGGAGGGAGGTCAGCCAGCAAAGGCAGGGGAGGAGCCAGAGCCAGATTGAAGCAGCTGTTCCTTTGCTTCAGACACATCTGGCCAACTTCAGGCAGGATCCGGTCTCATGAAGAGCTGGATGAGAGACCACCAGGAAGGTTTGGGGTTAGACGGCCATTGAGGGTCAGCAAAGTGGTTCCTGGTCAGCCCTCAAGCCCTGCAACCCCCCCAAGACTCAGAAGGGCCTTCCTGGCAGCCGCCATTGGCCGAAGCGTCCCGCATAGCAACGGTTGTTCTTTGGGGCCAGGAGTAGCAGAGGGGCCGCCGGTCAGCAACCCCTGGTTCCCCCTGGGGATCCTCGCCTCTTCCGGAGTTGGGCATTTTATTTAATTCACATCCTGCCTTTATTATTTTTACCAACAACTCAAGATGGTGAAGACAGGTGGTTCCCCTCCAGGGAGGCTGCCCTGCCGCTCTGCACAGGCGAGGCCCTCCTGGCACCCAAGCCGTCCTTTTCCCCCGGGAAGGCCGTGGCTCTCGTGCCATGCTCCACACTCAAGACTGGCACCAATGCCCCCTGGCCACGTGTCCCCCACCCTCTCCCAGCTTCTCCCCTCCTCTCTGGCTCAGCCCCTGGAGGGAAGGCAGCCGGGAGCCCAAGGAGCATCCAGGGAAGGGGCCTCTTGCTCCCGACTGCCTTGGCAGAACCCCTCCCCCATTCACCTCACCCCCCCAGTGAAGAGCCCCCCCCTCTTTTCCCTGGGCCTGAAGGAGGCTCAGGGCATCCTGGCCCCGGAGGCCTTTGGCCATGGAGGCGCCAGGGAAGCCCCCGAAGCTCACACAAAGCAGGCCCAGCCTGTCATTTCTCAAGCGTGTGGACCAGGCCTTGATTGTGCAAACCACAGCAGTCCACAGCCCACCTCTTCCAGCACAGCTGGGAAGACTCTGCTGGGCGATGGAGTCCCTCCATGGGGTGGCAGGTTAAGCACTTGCACGCACCCCCCCAACTTTCTGGCCAGGCAGGCTGGCTTCAGGAGGGACCCTGGAGACCCCCCCCCCCGCTCCCCTCTGCAGCTCCTGCAGTGCCAGGGTGGGGAAGGGGCTTTCTCAGTATTCGCCCCCAGGGAATCTCCTGCAGAGCAGCCTCTGAGGGTCGAGGTCCCCAAGGCAGGCAGCAGACACCCCCCCCCCCCCGAAGGAACCTCCAAATGGCCCAGTCCACTCTTCGGCCTCACATGACTGGCAGCCAGCCCCCCCCCCCCCCCCTGTGTGTATGTGTAGCAGGGAGATTTCTCTATTTGGCTGCCAATTATGGAGGCTATCGGGAGGCACCATGTGTGCCCCCCCCCCTCACTGGGGCTCCTCAGGTGTGCAGAGTCAATCTATTGCACAGGGTTCAAGGCCTCCTCCAGGCACCAGGGCACTGGCTTCTGCACCATGAGGGCCAGGGGGTTTGCAGCCAGAGAGCTTTTGGGGGGAGTCCTGATGGGCTGCAGCATCAGAGGGGCACCTTTAGTCGCCCTTCCCGTGCCTGCCAAACGGCTCCCAGCCCCCCCCCCCTCAGCCCAAGGGAGCCCAGCTCATCCTCATCCCCAACTAGAAGAGCCAGAAGCCCCTCCCCAAGACTCTCCTCGCCACCCTCCCCCCTCAGCCTGGCTCCACCAACCCCAGGAGAGGCGGAGACGGAGGGCATCCCAGCTGGGCAGACTAACGGCCTCCCCGATCGGGCCGTCTCCTCTGGAGCGCGACCTTGCCCCCCCTCCCCCCAGATGAGGGCCTGATCCGATAAGGGCTGGTAATCCCCTCTTGCCCTCTGCTAATGCGCTGCTGGGGCACAGCTGGGAGGGCTGAGCCAGGCAGAGGCCACAGCTGGGCTTCCCAGCTCCAGACCGTGGGCAGAGAGGGGGGAGGACTGCATCCTGTGCCCCCTGCCCAGCCCTGCCTGGCACCTGGCTGAAGGTGCCCTCTGGGGGAGGCGGCCTTTTGCCCCGCTGAGCACCATCAGGATGGGGCCAAAGCTCCTCGTCAAAGTCCCAGATTAGCAGTTCTAATCCGACACGAACTCTGCCAAATGAACAGGCAACGTCTGGGCCGCCAGGAAAAGGGGGGGGGGCACGGTTGACTCGGGGGGGGGGGGAAGAGAGGCCTGGTGGGTGGGAAGGGCCCCCGCTCCCCCCATCCCTCTCACAGAAGCCCCACACACACACACGTCCAGTCCGGGTGGGCCCTTTTTATTCAGCAGTGCCTCCCCCAGACAGTCCTCGGCCGAGCCTGCTGACCGGAGCCGTTGGCCGGCCGTCCCTGCGAAGAGCCTCCCCACCTGGCCTGCCAGGTGACCCGCGGGGCGGCCGAGTGCGAGCAGCGGCTGAAGCCGGGCGGTTGCGGGAGGCACCGTCCGGAGGGCCAAGGAAGAGCCAGTCTGGTCACTCGGCCACGGTGATGATGTCGTAGTGGACGCCCGGCTGCAGCTGCTCTGAGCCGGACTCCGAGCCGAAGGGAGCCACGGCCACGTCGGCCACTGCTGCAGGGGGAGAGGGGGGGGGAGTGAGGAGGAGGGAGGGGCCGTCCCAATTCCGCCCCTCTCACCCCACAACTGGCAGCCAGAAGAGTCTCAGCTCCCCCCCGGACGAAGGGACAGGGAGCCTCCTGGGGGGCAGGGGAAGATCTAGGGCAGGCCCAGAGGATCCAGGTGGCCCCCCTCCACCCCCAGGCAGCCCAAAGGTGCCCGGAAGGCCCAGCCGGCCAGAGGCACCTGTGCAGAAGAGGCAGCCGGGGCCCTTCCCTTTGCCCAGTCCGGGGGCTGCAGGGGGACGGCCGAGGGGGACGGGCAGGAGCTCCTGCTCTGCGGGGGTCTCCTTGCTGCTCCCGGGGCCCCCAAGGACGGCCACCGCCGAGTGGGCCGCGGCTTCCAGCTGGGCTTGCGTGAGGAGCTGCTGCTGTTGCTCAGGGGACACCGGGAGGTACTGGATCTGCGTGGGGAGAAGGCACCCGTCAGAGCCCCCCCCCCATTCCAGGACAGCCCCCCCCCAAGAGAGCCCATGCAGGAGCTCAGCCCCCCCCCCCCCCGCCCCACGGCTGCCCCTCCTACCTGGGGCTCCTGCACGAAGGGCCCTCCTTGCTCGTACTGGATGTGGGTGATCTGCCCATCCTGCACCTGCAGCAGCAGCCGGGAGGGAGGGTCAGGCGTGGGGGGGAGGGGGGAGGGGGAGGGCCCCCCGTGTTTGTAGGAGGGAGGGGAGGCCTGACCTGGATGTGGTGGCCCTCGGGAAGCACCACGTACTCGTGGGGCAGCAGCTGCTGGACCCCCTCCTGGGTGATGATGTACTGGACCTTGGGGAGGAAGCGGGGGAGAGGTTATTTGGGGGGGGGGGGCAGCGGCCAGAGCCCCCAAGTCCCCTCCTGGGGTGGCCGGAGGTGGGCTGACCTGGTTCTCGGTGGTCACCAGGTGCTGCACCATCTGCCCGTCTGCCGTGGCCACGATCTCCTGGATGTAGGTGGCTTCCTCCTGCAAGCAAGGCAGCGCCCAGACGTTGCACCCAGCCCGGCTGCCCCACGGCAGGGAGGGGGCCAGGCTGGGGTGGGGGGTGGGGGGAGGAAACGACCAATGCCGATTCTTCCCACTGGCAGGCAGGAGGCATCAGCACAAGGACCAGCAGGAGTGACACCCCCCCCACCCACCGGAGGGGTTTTCTGCCCACCTGCAGGAAGCCCCTCCCCCCTCCCCCCCCACCGGGACTCCAGCTGGGCCCATGCAGCCAAGGCCTCCTGCCAACCCATCTGAAGCCCCCTCCCCATGTTCCTGGCTGTAGGACCTCACCCGGAGGTTGGGGGAGGGGGGGCTTCACCACCCCCCGACCTTGGTCTGTCCCCCAGGGAGTCCCGTCCCACCCCAGGGCCTCCTCAGCCTCGCTGGGCCCTCACCTCATTGGGGTCGCCGTCCTGCTGGGTGACGATCATGTGCTCCTGGCCCAGGGCCTGCTGGAGCCTCTCTGGGCCGGACTGCAGGGCTGCTGCGGGAGGGAGGAGGAGGCCGGGGTGAGGGCCACTGGCCCAGGGGGCTGAATGCCGGGAGGGAGGGAGGGAGGGGGGGGGGGCTTCCTCTCTTACTCTGCAGCGTGGCCAGGGCCTCCTGGTGGCCCTTCAGGATGATGGTCTGGGAGGCGGGGGGGAGGGGCTCGGAGGCCGCCCCCCCCTCGGAGCTGTGCAGCCTCTGCATGTGGAACTTGAGGTGTCCTTTGCGGTTGAACCTGCAGGGGGGGGGGGAGGGCTGCCCTCACTCAGCCGCCAAGGCCGGAACCCCCCCCCAACCCCCCCTCCAAAGGAAACCCCCCCCCCGGCTCACCTCTGGCCGCAGATGTGGCAGGCGAAGGGCTTCTCGTTGGTGTGGGTGAGGGCGTGTCTGCGCAGGTCCTTCTTGTTCTTGGAGGCGAAGCTGCAGTGCTGGCACTTGTGCGGCCGGAGGTTGGCGTGCTGCTCCAGGTGGCTCTGGGGGTGGGGAATGAGGGGCTGGGGGTGAGAGGGGACCCTTCCCGGAGGAAGCCCTGCAGCCCCCCAGAGCCGCCCCCCCCCCAGCACCTACCCGGACCTCTGGCCAGGCGGCGGCCGTGAAGGGGCAGTCGGGGCACTTGAAGCCGCTGGGCCTGGCGTGGGCCCTCTTGTGGCTCTCCATCTCCGCCCGGCCCTCAAAGGTGGCGCTGCAGATCTTGCAGGAGAACTTCTTGGCCGGGGGGGCCTGGCCCGGCGGGGGCTTCTTGCCCGGGGGGCCCCTGGCCAAGGCCGGCTCTGCCGGGACCAGAAGGAGATCGCCGGCCTCCGGCTCCAGCTGCTCCTGGGCCGGCCAGGTCAGGCAGCGCACCACTGGCCACGGGACGGCCGGCAGGGGCTCCCCGCTGAGCGGCTGTGGGGAGAACCATGGCGGTGGCAGAGCAGCCGAGGGGGGGGGGTGTCAACAGCTGCCCCCCCCCCCCACAGCAGCAAATGCTTGGCTGCTCCAGGCTCTCCCGGGGGTCCCTGGCTCACCTCCCCTGGAGCTGGTGGGTGCTGCTCTTGCTGGGGGGCCCCGGGCACTGTGGGGCCCTCCGTCAGGGGCTCCTGGATCACGGCCTGCGCAGCTTCACCTTCATCCTTGCGGCTGCTGCTGAGAGGGAGGGAGGGAGGGAGGGAAATGGGCTCCAGAGAGGAAGAGGAGGGGCCCCTCCCAGCCTCTCCCCCCCCCACCCCAGAGGAGTCCTCACCCGTAGAGCGTGCTGGCAACCTCCCCGCTGGCAGAGACCACGCTGTACTCGGAGGGGCTGCAGAAGGGGGCGGGGAGGGGCTGGACGAGGGCCCCCCCTGGCTCCGTCAGCAGGGCGCTCTGCAGCTCCTCCTCCTCCTGGCCCTGGGACTCCAAGGGCGCCTTCCCCACGGCCACCTGCGGGGGCAGCAGAGCCCGGTCAGATTGCCACCCCCCCATTCTGCCCCCCCCCCCAGCAAGAGCTGGGAACCCGCAGCCTCACCTCCAGGGGGCTGGCCGGAAGCTCCCGCTGGCCACTCATGTTCAGCAAAAGGTCCAGGGCAGTTTGCGTGGTCACCTCTGCCGAGCCCTCCACCTCTGGGGAGAAGGGGGGGGGGGGATCAAAGTTAAACCTTGCACTCCCCCCCCCCTCCCCCAGGGGCGGCTTCTGAGGCCCCGTCTAAAAATGGGGGATGCATTTCTTTCCACCTTATATTGAAGTTCTTTTGCATGAAGCCTCGGAGGAGGTTACCAACCCTGACATGGAAGCTCTGAAATATTTGCTAAATGCCCCACACGGCCCTTTCCTACTATAAAATTGTAAAATCAATAAAAATTGTTATACAAAAAAAAATAAAAATAAAAACGGGGGACCTCTCAGCCTGGCTCCCCCCTCCAGGCCTCCCCAAAAAGAGGGAAGGAAGAGGGGGAGTCTCTTCGGCCTCAGGGCGCTTTCCCTCCTGCAGGCCTCGTGGCCGGATCCGATTATGGGAGGAAGCCCCCCACCCCCCCACCGTCTGTACGGCAGGAGTTGGTTCATTCCAGCAACTCCCCCAAACCTTCATTAGTGAAGTCAGAAGCCACAAAGAGACAGCGCCCCCCCCCCCTCCAGGCTCTGCCCAGCCCCCCCAGCCCTCCTTTCCCTTCCCTGGCAACCCCCCCCCCCCACCCGGGGCAGGAAGGTACCTTGCTCGAAGAGGAGGATGGCGCCCTGCAGGGGCTCCTGGGGAGGGTCGGGGGGTCCGGGCACCTGCAGGGAAGAGCCAGCCGGTCACCACGGCAGCAGCCCCAGGGGCACCCCAGGGCCCCTTCCCGCAAGGGCACTCACGGGGGGGCTGGGCGGGGGGCCCTCGGGGGCCGCCTGGCCCTGGCCGTGCTGCTGCTTCAGCTCCTCGATCTGCTGGAGGGTGAAGAAGGGGCGGCGCCTGCAGGGCCCTTCCTCCGGGTGGAGCTGCACCCACTCCTCAAACTTCTCCGGGTGGCGGCACTGGACGTGCAGCCGGAGGTTCTTCTTGTGCTTGGTGGAGAAGTGGCAGAGGTCGCAGCCGAAGGGCTTCCCGCCTGCAGGGGCCACCGGAGGCTCAGCGCCCGGCCTTCCCCCTCGCCCGGCTCCAAACACCCCCCGCCCCCCATCGCTCCCTCCGCACGAGGAAAGGCACACAGGCGGATGCCCCCAAGACGGGGCCCTGCCCGCCCTCCTTGGCACACACTGGGGCTACCGCCAAGGGCTGCCTGCCCTGCGGGTGCTTTGGAGAGCCACAGAGAGCTGCCCCTCCGCCCGGACAATGACCGGCGACCCCTCTGCCCTTCGGTCTTGGCCGGCTGTGGCCCTTGGCCTTCCTCTCTGCTCCTGGGCCTTTCGGGCAGCCCCTCCCTTTGTTCTCCCTGGTGCATCTGAGCCTCAGGTGGGCAGCCCTGCGCGAAGCCCCCGACGGAGCCCCACCTGTGTGCTTGACGGCCGTGTGGGAGAGCAGGAAGTCCTCGCGGACGGTGGCGTAAGGGCAGAGGCTGCAGCGGAAGGGCCGGGCGTTGACGTGCAGCAGCTGGTGGTTGAGGAGCAGCTTCTTGTCCTCGCACACGTGGTCGCAGAACTCGCACTTGAACCTGCCCGGAGGGGAGCCCGGTGAGCGGCGGCCCCCAACAGAGACGGCCCAGGGGACGGCCCAGGAGCCACGCTCACCTGTGGTTGGCCACCGCCTGGATGTGGGTCAGCAGGTGCATTTTGAAGGTGTAGCGCTTCTTGAAGGACTTCCCGCACTGCCAGAGAGCCCAGGGGTCAGCCGGGGGGGTGGAGAGGCTTTGTGCCAAGCCCCCCCCCCTCCTCCTCCTCCAGACCCACACCCACCTTGTCGCACATGTGGGGCTTTTCGGAGCTGTGCGTCTTCATGTGCTGGGTCAGCCGCTTCTGCATGGGGTAGACTCGCCCACAGACCGGGCAGGGGAAGGCGCTGCGCTTGGGAGCCTGGAGGGGAGAGGCTCCGGTGGGTCAGGCCCTGGGCGAGGGAGGGGCTCTGCAGGAGACCCTCTGCCCTCCTCCGGCCTGGGCCAGGCAGGACCAGGGCGCCCAGGATCAAGGGGGCTTCCAGAAGAGAGCCATGCGGGGCACCCCCCCCCACCTCCCCCCAAATCAGGGGAGCGCCCTGGAGGCAGCCATAAGGTGGGGGGAGGGGCCCTCAGGAGACCCTCCGTGCTCACCGGGTCGCTTCGCGTCTTCCTGAAAGAGACAAAGGAAGGAAAGGGGCTTCGTAAGGAAAGCAGAGAACGGAAGGAAGACCCCCCCCACCCTCCGGCAGAGTTTTCAGAGGCCACAAGGGGGTCCGGGAAGCCCCCCCCCCCCCACAGTGCTCACTTGTCTCGGTTGTGCACAGCAGAGTGGCGGATGACGTCCTTCTTGTACACGCTGGTGTAATCGCACTCCTCGCACTTGTAGGGCTTCCTACCCGCGTGGTTGAACATGTGTTCCTGCAGGGGGCGGGTGGGGGGAGAGAGGGAGGGGCCTGAGGCTCCTGGCAAAACGGCCGCTTCCCCTTCCGGGGGTGGGGTGGGGGGACAAAGGGGGTGGGGGGCTCACCTTCAGAGAGGACCAACGCCGGGAGCGGTAGCTGCACTGCAGGCAGCGGAAGAGCTGGGGGTCGCCGGCCTCGTGGGAGCTGACGTGGAAGCGCAGGTCCTCGTGGGTCAGGAAGCGGGAGCCGCAGATCCGGCACAGGTAGGGGCGCATCAAGGGCTTGGCAGACTTGTAGCAGTACCTGTGGAGGGGCACGGGGGGGGGGGGGGCGTTGTCACCCGGGGGTCCCTGCCAGAGCCCTTTCTCCGAAGCGCCACCCGGCCTCTCACCTTCGCCCCATGTACTTGTGGTACTTCTTGCCCAGGAAGCGGTGGGAGGGCCGGCCTCGTCGACGGGGAAGCACTTCTGGCTGGCCGTGGGAGGAGGGGTCCCTGTTCTCCGAATCCGACTGGCTCACCGCCACTTCCGCCAGGCGACCGGCGCCATCAGGGACGGAGCCCGAGGAGCTCTGCGGGTTCCCCTGCGGGGGGACAGCCGGCTCCGCTTCGCCTTCGCCTGCCCAGGGAAGAATTCAGCCACGGGGGCCCCAGGTGACAACCGGCCCATGGCTGGAGGGGATCCCCAGGGAAGGTCCCCCCGGGCGGCTCCTGTCCTGGGTAGGGAGAGCGGCCCTTCCCCAGCGGGGCCTCCGCTCGGACCCAGGAAGGGGCCAAGGGGCTGCTGGGGCCACAGAGCCTCCGTCCTCAGCCGCCCACAGCTCACAAAGCCTGGGAAGCGAGGAGGCCGGCAAAGCCTCAGCAGCCCCAGCAGGGAAGGAAGGCGCAGGGGGACCCGGCAAAGGGGGGGGGGGAGGGCTCCGATCCTGCCCAGAGGCCCCTTTGCCTGCAGTGGCAGCAGCACCGGAGGCTCCTCCTTCCCAGGGCAGAATCGCCACGGAGCCTCCCGGCTTCTCCTCCCCAAGGCGGCCCAAGGGAGACGGCCAGGAGCCCCACCGGTGCCCCAGAGCCCCACCGGAGCCACTCCACCCCTCATGCCTCCCCCCCCCCCGCCCCTTACCCTCCGGCCGAGGGGGCCCTTCCAGGCGGGGGAGCTTGCGGGGCCTCCCTGGCCGCCGCCGCAATCCCTGCTTGGGGGAGGGAGGCAGCGGGCGGCTGATCCTGGGCGGGCGTCCTCGGGGCTCATCCTCCGCTGGGTTGTAGTCGCTGTCCACTGCAGAGGGGCAGAGGAAGGGGGGGGTGTCAGAGACCACCAGCAGCAGCTGCATGAAGGAGGGGAGGGGCCCCCAGCGCCTCCCACCCCCCCTTACCCTCCGGGTCATCGATGGCGCCAGCGTCCACTATGTCATCCTCCTCCTGTTGCTCCTCTTCCTCCTCCTGCTCCTTCTGCCCCTCCTCCGGCTGGGCCTCTGGCACTGGAGCCCCCTTGCGCGGCCGGCCCCTCTTCGGCCCTGGGGGGGCCCCTGCAGGCAGAAGGGACCCTCAGCCGCCAGTGGGGCCCCAGCCCCTGCGCTCCCTCTCCCCCAAGACCCCCTGCCCCTCCCCTGAGCCCCTCCAACTCCCAGACCCCGTACCCAAAGGCCCCCTGCCCTCAAGACCCCCGCCCTTCCTCCTCCCCCAAAGGCCCCCTCCCCCACCCAGGCCCCCTCCCCTCCCCCCCACCTGGCTGCAGGTGCCTCCGCTGGACGTGGCGCAGGAGCGTCTGTCGGGCGGCGCTGCGGAAGGGGCACCGCCGGCACTGGAAGCGCTGCACCACCACCACCTCCACCAGCTCCTCGGCCGACGCTCGCCAGCCGCCCCCGCCGCCTGCCGCACACAGGGGGGGAAGCGCCCGTCAGTCCGTCCCGTCCCCCCCCCCCCGCCATGGCTCCCCCCGACCCCCCCGACCCGCCCTGGGGGCAGAAGAGGGGGAGGGGCTCACCCGTGGGGGTCTCCTCGGGGGCGGCCCCCCCATCCTCCCTCCTTCCTGCCTCGGCTTCTCCTCCGGCGGCTTCGGCTGCTGCGGGGGGGGGGGGGAGGGAAAGAGGGGAGGGAAAGAGGGGAGGGGGAGTGAGCGGGGCGAGGGGGCTGCGCGAGGGGGCGGGGCCTGGGACCCCCGCGCTCCTCCCTCCCTCCCTCCTCCCCTCCCTCCCTGGCAGCCTGGCGGGGCCTGAGGGATCCGGGCTGCCCCTGGCGTTGCCTGCGCCCCGCTCCCCCTCCGCCATCTTGCCCAGCGGCCCTCGCCCCTCCGCCGGCCGGGAGCCCCCGCGGACGCCCGCCGCCCCTGCGCCGCCTCCGCCTCACCGCCCGCCGCTCCGCCCAGGGGCTCCGGGCGCTCCGTCGGCGGCTCCGCTTTCCGTTCGGGCACCGGCGAAGACGCCATGGCCGCTTCTCTCGCCCGGCGGAGGGGTTCGGCGCCCGGGACCTCCACCGCCAGGGACGTCGCTGCCGCCGGGACTACTTTTGTGGGGCACGTGAGGCGACGCGCGGCGGACTCGGCTCTACTTTTCGTCGACTTCCGCGGAAGCGTCGCCGACCTTTCCGCGCCTGCGTGCGTGCGTGCGTGAGGGGCGGGCCCCCAGGAGGAGGAGGCGGGGCCGGGCGTAAGCCATGGTTTGTGCCTAACTGTGGTCTGAAGGCGGCCAGGAGGGCGAAGAAGGCGCGCCGGGGGGGGGGGGAGTGTGGGCGAGGCTCCCGCTCTGGGCTCCTTTGAAAGGGAGGGGGGCTGCTTGGGGGAGCGTCCCCTCCCCCCCTCTGGGCCTCCTGGGGCTGAAGGGTCCCCGGGGGAGGGGGAGGGGCCCCGCTGTCCCCCCCCCCGCTTCCCCCCCCCGCCAGGCACCGACTTCTATGCCTCCCCCCCTCCCTCCCTCCGCCCCCCCCTCGCAGGGGGAAGCCAC
This sequence comes from Rhabdophis nuchalis, assembly GCA_039707465.1. NCBI lineage: Eukaryota > Metazoa > Chordata > Lepidosauria > Squamata > Natricidae > Rhabdophis > Rhabdophis nuchalis. The sequence goes on along the minus strand of CM077644.1, from coordinate 506,083 downwards.
GGGGGGGGGGCGCCAGGAAGGGCGGGGGTCTCCGCGGGGCCCCCTCTGCCTGCAGCCCTGCCCCCCCCCGAGGGCTTCCCCTTTGCCGTCGCTTGCCTTATTAGGAGCCCCGCGAGGGTCCTGCTCAGCCGGGCCTTGCTTCATCCGAGGTTGCCCAAGGCTGCCAGGAAGAGCCGCCCTTGCCTCATCCTGCCCCCAGGCCCGGGGGGGGGGGGCTGCCAGCCACTCTGCCTGGAGGGGGGAGGGGGGAGGGGGAGGGGTCCTGCCAGCCCCCTCCTCCCCCCTTGAGCCGTTGCTGGCCCAGCCGAAGGGCGGGGGCTCTGCGGCTTTTAAGGGGGCAGGAGGGGCCCCGTGGGTCTCCCCCCCTCCTCCAGGAACATCCCCCCCCCATTGGGGTGAGTGGTTTCTTTAGGACAGGGAGGGGCCCTCCTTCTGCCTGTGGCTGCAGTTGTCATATTCTGGGACACGCAATAAACAACTGTCTGCACAAAGTGGAGGGGGGGGCAGTTGGTTTCCTTTGGGATTTCCGGGGGGGGGGGAGGGAGGGGGGGGAGGTTTTCTCTCAAGCCTTGGCTTCTGCTGGGACTCTGCTGCATCATCACCTCTTTATCTCAGGAGGGCAGAAGAGGCTGTTTGGGGGGGGGGGGAGGGGGCTGGAGGTCCAGGGCCTGCAAAGAAGGGCCTTGGGGGGGGGCACCCTTCCCCTGGCATTGGATTGCTTCCCTTCAGAGGGGGGCCCGTGCCGCCTGGGAGCTTTGGAAGGCCACGGGTGGCATCAGCTCCCAAAGGGGATGGCTTAGGCGAGGGGGCCACTGAAGGAAGGGCCTCCTTCCCCCCAGAGCCTCAGGGAGACCGAAAGCACGCTGCCATTGGCGTACAAATGGAGGGTTACGAAGCCCCTCCCCCCCTTCCCTGGCAGGTCCCTGATCGGAGTTGCCTCAGTTTCCCCATCAGGCAGGGAAGGTCAGTCTGGATGCCCCCCTTTGCTGGCTCTCCTGCTCGACCACACGCAGGAGGAGAGCAGAGAGCAGCTCCAGGCAGGGTGGATTTGATTCAAATCACCATTGAAACCACTAGTGCAGGGATGTCCAAACTTGGGAACTTTAAGACTTGTGGACTTCAACTCCCAGAATTCCCCAGCTATGCTGGCTGGGGAATTCTGGGAGTTGAAGTCCACAAGTCTTAAAGTTCCCAAGTTTGGACATCCCTGTACTAGTAAAAAGGCTTGATTTAAACCCACTCAATTTAAATAATAGCTTTTAAAGAGCAGCTGTCATCTGTCCCCCTGTGGGCTCACAGACTGTCCCGTTCACTTCAATGGGGGGGGGGGGGGCAGGGGCACCAGAAGGTGAGGGACAGCAGGTGGGTGGGTGCCCACCAACAGGCGCTGCCAGGATGAAATGGCAGGTGCGCATTGAATGTGAGGCCCCGTTCTTGCTGGTAGTCGAACTCTTTCCTACGATTATTTCCTATTTGTCTGGCAGAGCTTGGATTCCTTGAATGAGTTGACCACGGAAGCAGCCTCCTCACGCCACATAACTAAGCTCCATTTCATGCTGAATCAATGACATGATAAATGTATCTTAAATAGAAAACTATATTTAGAGAGATTTTTTACTCCAAATTTTATTACAATAAATCTAATAAAAAAAATTTAAAAATCCAATTTAAATTTTAAAATCAAACTATTTATTTTTTTTTAAAAATCATTTATTTTTATCCAGCCTGGCTCCAGGCCCAGCAGGCCCAGAGTTGAGGAAGGGGCGCCAGGAGTTCAGGGCTGGCCTTGACCTTCCTTGTCTCCCCCCCCCCTCCCCAGGCCTCCTCCTCCCCTCTTCCTTGCTGCTTTGAGGCCCCCTCTGCGGTTTCTGGCCTCCTGCAGCCTCAGAGGGGCTGATTCATCACTCAGGTTCATTTGCAACACAACTCTGCAAAACAAGCCAGAACCACAAGGCCAGGCTGGAGCCAGGAAGCCCCCAGCTGGGTTGAGGTGTCCTCTGCAGCACTGCCAGGGACCCCTGGAGCCAGCTGACCCCGGAGCCCTGGGCTGCTGCTGGGGGAGCTCCTGGCACTGGAGAGCTGACTCTCTGCCCCACCTTGAAGGCGGGGGGAGCCCATGTGGTGAGGGGAGCCCCCCCCCCAGGTTCCTCCCCTGCCCCCCCCCAACTTCTACCTAGGATTCATGGAATCCGAAAGGTCCCACACGATGAACAGCTTAATCAAATTTAAGCAAGAATAATCCACGTACATACGCAGCATGTCAAGCACATGCACTGCAAATCACTAGAGGTGCAAAAAAAAGGAATCAGGAAACCAAATAACTTTATTTTTGCTGTTTGTTTTGTTCTGTCTTTTTCGTGTCTCTAATGGAGACCTTAGCATTAACTACTTGCTTAAGATATATAAATATTTAGTGTGGAACAAATGTTGTAGTCTGTTTACTGGTATAACTCGTGTTTGCTTATTGGTCCTTTCCAGTAGCTTTGGATGAAAAATTAACCTTATTTTTATTAGCATCCACATTTCAAATCGCAATTAATCCTGAGACAAACATTTTTTCTTGGACTGGAAAGCTTCACCTTTTCCCGATGTTAAGAGAATTAACCATCTGGAACCAGCACTCCTCTTAAAATAATATAATTGTACCAAACAAGGAAACAAATTCTGAAAGGCTTTAAGAAGCTGCTTTTCACGAGACCTTCCTGAAGCCAGAAGAACTTCCTTTGTGGCTCAACACATGGTTATTCCTTGGCTTACGACCACAATTACAATACAATACAATACAATAGCAGAGTTGGAAGGGACCTTGTAGGTCTTCTAGTCCAACCCCCTGCGTGGGCAGGAACCTTATACCATTTCAGACAAATGGCTATCTAACATCATCTTAAAGACTTCCAGGGTTGGGGCATTCACAACTGCTGGAGGCAAGCTGTTCCAGAGGTTAATTGTTCTTACTGTCAGGAAATTTCTCCTTAGTTCTAAGTTGCTTCTCTCCTTGATTAGTTTCCACCCATTGCTTCTTGTCCTGCCCTCCGGTGCCTTGGAGAATAGTTTGACTCCCTCTTCTTTGTGGCACCCTCTGAGATATCGGAACACTGCTATCATGTCTCCCCTGGTCCTTCTCTTCATCAAACTAGACATACGCAGTTCCTGCAACCGTTCTTCATATGTTTTAGTCTCCAGTCCCCTAATCTTCTTGGTTGCTCTTCTCTGCACTCTTTCCAGAGTCTCCACGTCTTTTCTACATCGTGGCGACCAAAACTGTATGCAGTATTCCAAGTGTGGCCTTACCAAGGCACCATACAGTGGCATTAACACTTCACGTGATCTAGATTCTATCCCTCTGTTGATGCAGCCTAGAACTGTGTTGGCTTTTTTGGCAGCTGCTGCACACTGCTGACTCATATTTAAATGGTTGTCCACTAGGATTCCAAGATCCCTCTCACAGTTGCTACTATTGAGCAAGGTACCACCTATACTGTACCTGTGCATTTTGTTTTTCTTGCCTATATGTAGGACCTTACTTTTTTCACAATTGAATTTCATTTTATTAGATAGTGCCCGATGTTCAAGTTTGTCTAGATCCTTCTGTATCTTAAGCCTATCTTCTGGAGTGTTGGCTATTCCTGCCAGCTTGGTGTCGTCTGCAAATTTGATGAGTTCCCCATTTATCCCCTCATCCAAATCATTGATGAAGATGTTGAAGAGTCCTGGGCCTCACACAGAGCCTTGGGGGACTCCACTGCATACTTCCTTCCATGTAGATGCCGTTCCATTGAGGACTACACGTTGAGTGCGGTTGGTCAGCCAGTTGCGAATCCATCTGGTGGTGATGCTGTCTAACCCACAATTTTCTACTTTATCTAATAGTAGGTTATGGTCTACTTTATCAAATGCCTTACTGAAGTCCAGGTAAATTAAATTCAGCCCAAAGTTTCTGTTGCTAAGGAAGACAGACATTCAGCGAGCTTTGCCCCATTTTAAGACCTTCCTTGCCACCATTGTTAAGCGTATCACTGCAGTTGTTAAGTGAATCCAACCTCCTGATCGCTTATCAGGGCGTAGAAGGGGATGACGTAGCCCCAGGACATGGCTGTTGCAGACAATCTCGGAACTCGGAACTCGGAATCAAAATAAATTGCTTTATTTGCGCAAAGGTCCAGAGCAAGAGAGCCAAAGCAGACACCTCAGCCTCTGAACGCCTCCTCATGGAGGAGCCAGTTCTTCAAAAGCAGCGAAGGATGGGAAGGTCACGTGTCAACGTTGATTGGCCCCCCGTTGCCATGCTCTTGGGTTTCCAGCAGCCGCTTGTGGTCGGCTCTGTGGTTAGCTCTACGCTTGCCTCAGATGGCTGAACTTTAGCTGAACTTCAGGCAGGTGTCAGCTTAATAGCAGTCTAAAAGCAAGGTTTTATCCCTTCTTTCTGTCTTATCTCACTTTATGTCCTGCCTCACTCCTCCCTTTAAGACGCTTTTTTTTATTCACCCTGTTTTTAGGAACAGCGCCTGTCTCTTTGGGATGGGGGCGATTCCAGAAGAATAAATGCCCAATACAGCAAATCACAACCAGGGTGACCAGACACACTAAAGCCAGGCCCACTGCACCTATGGCTATGCATGGTCGGACTACCATTCCCTGAAATATATTCAACCTACCCCACGCACCCTACCCCTAACAAATGAAAAGCTGTCTTTCTCCTCCAAGTCTCCAGCCGTACGTAGAGGGTCAGCTTCCCGAGTGACACCAGCAAGGCCTCTTCTGCCCTGTGTGTTGCCTGCCCGTTGCCGGTGGGGCAGTTGTAGGGGGCACTTCTTCAAGCGTCCCACTACAGGAGGGGCTTCGTCTTGGTCCGCTTCCCAAGACTCATCAGCTGCAGGCTTAACCCGAGCCCAGTGAATCCAAGGCTTGCAAGTGGAGAAGACATGGCCACAGGATACGGGCCCTTCCACTTAGGTTTCAGGTTCTCCCCTTTCCAGTGTTTTACCCACACTCTCCCTCCCACTTGAATATTATGACTGGGAGTAGTTTAGTTTTAGTTTTATTTGATTTATATACCGTTCCTTCTCCATCGAGATGGACTCAGGGCGAGCACAGGGAATTAAAAAATAGCAATAAATAACCATAAATACAGTAGTAATAACTAAAATACAATTAAACTTAGAACCTGTGCTAAAATATTCCCATTAAAATTCTAAAATCCATTTACTTATTGGCTCAGATTGTGTCGCGGCTGGGCTCCAGCTCTAAGCTAGACCGGCTTGCTGGAAAAGGTACGTCTTAAGTGAGCAGCGAAAGAGGGGAAGGTCTGTGTTAGTACGAAGTTCAGGGGGTAGGTCGATCCAGAGGGATGGCCCTGCCACAGAGAAGGACTTTCCCCTGGGTACCGCTAGCCGGCATTGACTGGCGGTTGGCACCCTGAGGAGGCCCTCCTTATGGGAGCGGATCGGTCGCTGGGAGGTATACGGCAGGAGACGGTCCCGCAAATAACTAGGCCCCGTGCCATGGAGCGATTTAAAGATGGTAACAAGCACCTTGAAGCGCACCCGGAAGGCCACCGGCAGAGAGGTGTTACATGGGAACTTCGGGATGCTCCCAGAATGCCCTGCGTGGCCGCATTCTGTACTAACTGGAGCATCTGGATGCACCTCAAGGGGAGCAAGAAAGTGAAGGCTGGAGACCGGACGATAATTAGTTAACAATGCTGGGTCCAGGAAAAGCTTCTTGAGGAGGGGTCTCACCACCGCCTCTTTCAAGGCAGCCGGCAAGAACCCCTCACTCAAAGAAGCGTTCACTATTACCTGGAGCCAGCCTCGTGTAACCTCCCAGGAGGCCAATACCAACCAGGAGGGACACGTGTCCAATAAACATGTGGTGGCATTCAGCCACCTCGGCAACCTGTCCATGTCTTCGGAGGTAACAAAGTCGAATTTGTCCCATAAAACGGTCTCAAGACCCACTTCGGACGGTCCGCCCAGATCCATCTCAGTGGGGGCCAACTCGTCCCGGATCTGAGTGATTTTTATCCTGCAGATAATCTCCAAATTCCTCTGCTCTGCCCTGCAAAGGAGCTTCCCGCGGCCCCTGTTGGAGAAGGGAGCGGGTCACTCTAAACAGGGCGGCAGGGCGGTTATCTGTGGATGCGATAAGAGTGGCTAGATAACTATGTTTCGCCACTCTTATCGCCACTAGGTAGGCCCTCAAATGGGACCTAACCCATGTTCGGTCGGATTCGGAGCGAGTGGATCTCCACCTGCTCTCCAGGCGTCTCTTGCGGCGCTTCATCACTCTTAGCTCCTCGGAAAACCAAGGGGCAAGGGTGGATCGGCACCGCGTGAGAGGCCGCAAGGGCACGACCCGGTCCAAGGCCCCCATGGCCGCACTATTCCATGCGGCCACTAGGCCCTCGGTCGAGCCGTGGGTTAGGGTTACAGGTATCGGCCCAAGCTCCGTCTGGAGCCTCTCTGGGTCCATCAGGCACTTGGGGCGGAACCATCTTGCTATCTCTGGCTCCACCTCCCCGCAGTGGGGTGTAGCAGTTGGAAAGTCAAGCCGAAGGAGGGAGTGATCCAACCATGACGGGTTCAATGACTAATCTCCCTACTCCTAGATCACTCAACCACTGGCCAGAGGCAAAAATTAGGTCTAGTGTGTTTCCCCCTGTATGCGTGGGGCCCTGAATTACTTGGGTCAGGTCCATGGCTGTCATGGAGGCCATGAACTCCCGAGCCGCCTCGGAAGCCTCGCCTACCGATGGCAGGTTGAAGTCCCCCATGACTAAAAGTCTAGAGGTATCAACTGCCACCTCGGCGATGACCTCGAGGAGTTCGGGCAGGGCAGCTGACACGTAGCGGGGAGCCAGGTACACCACCAGCAGGCCCAACTGCCTCCCATGGCCCCATTTCACATACAGGGATTCACACCCGACTACCTGGGGCACAGTGGCCTCCCTTGGCTTAAGACCTTCCTTAATAATAACTGCCCCCCCACCCCTACCCTGGGCCCTTGGCCGATGGAGTGCCAGGTAACCTGGGGGGCACATTTCTACGAGGGGTACACCTCCCTCGTGCCCCAACCAGGTTTCCGTAATACCCACCAGGTCCGGGTCCCCCTCCGAAACTAGATCGTAAATGAGGGGGGCTTTGTTCACCATGGACCTGGCGTTGCACAGCATCAGTCTAGGGCCCAGGCCCTGTAATTCCCCACCTCCTAGATTGCGGGAGGAGCCCAGGGGATCGGGGCGGATGACTGCTTGTAAACAGAGGGTATGTCCCCCCCGACAGTTGACACAGTCCCGTCATACCTACCCCTCCCCAGGACTGTCCTGATGGAGAGGCCCTCTATGCAATCGACCCCCGCACCCCTCTCTAAATCAGACCCTCTACCCTCCATCTCGCCGCTGTCAGCCGGTCTAGCAGTCTGTCCAGTTAAGCCAGAGTAAATGAACCCACCCACCACCCTGGGACCCCTTAAAACTAACTAAAAATCCCCGCAGTTTGCGTTTTGCCCACCTCTCTTGGCTGATAAGCCCATCCTTGAGGTGGGCCCTCGTTAACTCTGAGGGCCAGGCCTGCGAGAGGAGAGGAGAGTAGCCCTTGAATACATGGGAAATAAAATAGTGGTGCAGGAAGGAGATGGAATCAATTAGCCATGAGGGGAAAAGTTCCTTGCAGATCTAATGCAAAGGGGGGAGGGAGCATCCCAGTGGGAGGACTTGGATAATTCATAGTTCCACAGATGGAACTATGTACTCAGAAATGGTGGACTGGTATGGTTGGATTTCTTGGATTCTTTAATTCTCCCCCCATTTGACTCGGCCGTGAGGACCCTAGTGGACTTTACAATTATGTTCAACTTCAGGACACCTTCATAGGCAAAAGGGTGGCCAGATTTAGGGCATGTCTCTGTTTCAATCCCACTTGAGGATTTTGAGTGAGGAGAGCTTGATACTTATAAATTCTGGAGTTAGTTATCCATAAATGTCCCTTTGTTTCTAATACTCCGCGAATTGCATAGCTGGTGTATATGGTAGTTGGTTGTCCAAAAGTCAATTTATCAGCTTCCTCGATCAGAAGAGCAGTGGCTGCCAGAATTTTAAGGCAACGTGGCCATCCCTTTGATACTCCATGAAGTTGTTTTGACAAGTGAGCTATGGGTTGTGGCCAACTTCCCTCTGAGTTAAGACTCTTAAGGCTGTATTAATCTTTGAGCCCACATACAAATTGAAAGGTTTCCCAAGGTTGGGAAGTGCCATAACAGGAGCTTGAGACAATGCTAACTTTAAAGTCTCCAATGCCTGTTTTTGTTCCTGCCTCCAAATAAAGGGCTCTTCCCCCCACCCACCTTTGTAGACCCATAGATTGGTTTGGCTGGCAGGGCAAAATTCAGTATCCATATTCTACAATTTTAGTAATTCTCTCCTATTGAGGGACTCTGCCTTGTGCTCCCCAGGGAGGGGCCCCCACCCGCAGGCTCCCCTGAGGCCCCTTGGGGCAAGGTGCGCTTAGCCCAGAGGACAGAGGAGGTGGGGAGCGCAGGAGTTGATGCTCTCTGCCGCCCAGGGACTCCCGAAGCAGGAGCCGAAGAAAGGGGGCAACTTGTCAGCCACTGTGGGACAATAGTTCTCCCCCTCTGACCGCCGTATCCTGTCCCGTCCCGCCTCGAGGGCTCCGCTGGTGGGCTTGGCTCTCTCCCAGCCCCTGCTGCGAATTGGAGGCGTCGGGGAAGCTTCTCTCGCACCTGCGCCTCCCACCCACCCACGGGGGCCGGGGAGGGGCTGCCGCGCGCCCACCAAAAGCGGCCGAAGCCCCCAGGTCCGCCTTCTCCTCCCCGAAGCCACGCGTGACGCCTCCCAGCCAAAGGCGAGGATGCGTGGCGGCGGGAAGGAGCGCTTCCCCGGCTGCTCGGAGAGCGCAACTCTGCCCCGCGTTGCTCCGTCGGCAGGAGCCCAAAGGCTCCAGCGAACCGTCCAGGGGGGAGCGGAGAGGGGGTCCCCGAGGGTCTGTGGAGGCCGCCTTTAAAGCTGCCCACCGGCTCGTCCACGCGTGGGAGACCGGCTGGATCGGCCCGTCCCGCCCCACGCGCGCGGCAGGTTTGGACCCTCGCAGCCGCCAGTCAGTCCTGAGAAGCCGCCGAGCTCCCCAGCAGGCCGGGAGAATAAAGCCCAGCGCGACCCTCCCCTCCCTCTTGTTTTTTCAACCTTCCGAGGCCCGGGACCTCAGGCCGGCTCTGGGGAAGGACGGGCGCCGGTCGGCTCGCTCTCTGGGCGGCCCTTGGCCAAAGCGGTGGGGCAGGTAACGAAGGGGGGCAGGAGGGGAGCTCCTCAGCTCTTCTTCCGGGAGGGGCCCCAGAAGGAAGGGTGGGAGGCAGCTCTTCCGGGCCAGCCTGGGGCACCACCAGGGTCTTGCTTTGCTTGCCCCAGGCCAGCCCAACGCCTGCCTCTCCCACCCTCTTCCTGGACGGCTGAGGGAACCCTGCACTTGGAAGGGGACTTTGTGGTTGCTTCTGGAAGGATGTGTGTGAGCTTCCTACACACACACACACACACACACACACACACACACACACGCACACGCGCGCACACACAGAGAGAGAGAACTAAGTGAAACCCTGGGAACCAGGCGTTTCTCATGCTGTGAGTGAACAAGGCCATCGCTCGAACCCAGGACAGGGTTCATTTGTTTAGCAGGTCCCATAAATCCTGCAAAGACTTTCTGTAACTGGACCCAGAAGCCCCTCCCCTTATTTTCTGTAGGTTGAAAAGGAGCCGTGCATCAATGCTGCCCCCCCCCACTGGCTGGCCATGGCAAAGTCCCCCTGACAAAGACTTTCCTCGGCCAGGTTTGCATAGCTCCGGCCTCCCCCTTCGGCCACCGGTTCCTTCCCACTCAGGTCTCTCTCTTCCTGGGTCCATTTGGCTCCGCAGGTGCTCCGTTCTTTGCGTGCCAGCAGGGATGCGGAGACTAACAATGGGGGAGAGAAATGGGGGCGCCATGCTCCTGGGCTGCAAGGCGGCTGGGCGTCCAGGGCAGAAGGGGGGGGGTCATTTGTCATGGGCTGAATCAGGCTGAGCAGGGCTGCTGGCAGCGGCTGGGAGTCCCAGCTGGAGGGCAATTTGGGCAGCGAGGGGCAAAACTGCTGGCACTGAGCCCCAAATTAGCTCCCCCCCCCCCGACTCTCCTTTATGACCACCTGTTTGATCTAATGAAGGAGATCCAAGATTAGGAGGGAGGCGGCTGCCAGTCAGAGGAGAGTTGTGTGCACAACACACGATGACATTGGAGGCCGTGCGGTAGGTGGGTGGCTTTGGGTCAGCCTGGGAAAGAAGGGGACGAGGGCCAGAGCTGGTGAGAGAGTGGCCGAGGAGACCAGGCGCCCAGGGAGTCACCAGGCCAAGGTTGACGTAGAGGTACGTAAATGGAGTATTTTATTCTTCTAAAATGAGGTTTGTGGTCGTAAGTTGAGGCCCACCCGTAGCCTTTAGTTTGAGTTCCCTCTTGTAACTGCTTTTTTTTAACCTTTAAGCCAGTGTGACACAGAGCTACAGGAGGTCCTCAGGTTACGACCACAATTTGGCATCGTCATTAAGTGAATCTGCCTCTCCTCCTCCCCCGCTGATTGTATGTGTTGGAAGGCAGCTGGGAAGGTCGCAAAGGGCGAATCCGACCCTCCAAGCGACGTAAAAGCAGGCGGTTAGCTGAATTTTGATCACGTGACCCGGAGATGCTACGACGGTCGTTAAGTGTGAGGACTGTTCATCATCCGCCTTTTCCATTGTGGGTGTAGCGTGGAACGGTTGCTGAGCGAATGGTGGCATCATCGCTGCCTGGAGGACTAGCAGCCCTTCAATGTTACAATGGCACGGAAAAAGTGACTTATGACCCTTTTTCACAGTTACGACCTCTGCAGCATCCCCAGGGTCACGTGATCAAAATTCAGCCTCTTGGCAACTGATTCATACTTATGACGGTCACAGCATCCCGGGGTCACGTGATCCACTTTTGCCACCTTCCGACATGCGAAGTTAATGGGGAAGCCGATTCACTTAATGACCATATTACCAATTTAAGAAAGGCCAGGACTTCTGGTTCCGGCTCCAGCGGCGACGGGCGAGCCTAGGGTTCGTCCGCCGCTTTGTTTCTTTTCCTGCCCCCCCACGGGGGCGAGACGCCCCGTTTTTGGGGGTCTCCCGTAAAGCCGGCTTGCCTGGGTTGCCCTCCCCCTGCGGCAGCGGGGAAGCGACCCTTGTCTTCAGCTTAGGTGGAGGAGGACATGCTGCGGGGGGTTTCCCCTTCGCCAACGGTGGACGGCATCGTTTCGTGAATATGGAGAGAGCTGGCCGTCTGAGTCGGAAGGCTTCCCGGGGCTTCGGCTGCGAGGGGGAAAGTGAGTGATTTTAAACATTTTTTTTTTTTTGCTGTCAGCCTGGGCTGAAAGAACTTGGAGGGGGGTGTTTGCTTGTTAAACCCCCCCTCGGACTTAAAGCGGCACTTGAAAATGGCTCCTCGTTGCGAGGAAGCGGATATCTTTAATCCGGACTGTTTGAAACAAGGGAAAGTGGTCGCGGTTTGTCTTGCAACAAAGTATCTAGGTCTGGCTGATTTGAAACAATTTTTTTTTACCACTCTCTCCTTCTGGCTCTGAGCTTGGGCGGTGGAAGATGGCTTCTCTTTGTCCCTGAATGACTATTTTACTTATGGAAAATTTCCAGCATCGCTTTGTGATTTGGACTTCCTCTTGTTATTAAAGAAGAATTTTTTTGGATTATGTGATTTCTTTTCTGGAGTGCCTTCGCTATTATAATTATTGATCTGGAAAACTGTTTCTCTTTTGGTTCCTGAACTTTTCACAATCCTGATTTGAACTTCCAGCTCCTGATCTGCCTCAACGGCCCCACCCAAAAAACGCCATTTCAGTGGCATTGACTTTAACAGCTAACTATGGCACAAAAATCAGAACTGGCAGGCTTAGAACTAAGGATGGCTTCTCTTGAATCAGTTATACAAACTTTGGTGCAAGAAATCAAGGCCCAGAGAGAAGAAAACATTAACTTTAAGAAGGAGCTACTGGACACACGGAAACAAGTGCTGGAGAACACACAGAAGAATGAAGAGTTGGAAGGGGGGCTGGCTGGGGCTAAGGGAGAGATTTAAAATGTTACTAATGAGGTTGTAGAAATAAATGGGCATGTGTCTAGGATTGATATGGAAAGGATGACATATTTTTTGAGATTTCAGAACGTTTCTGAGGAATCTGGTGAATGTCTCCCTGAACTCATGAGCACAATTATAGCAGATTATTTACATAAACCTAAGGATGAGATCAGAGGGGACATTGACTTAGCCTACAGAATAAACTCTGCATATGCCAGGATAAATGAAGTACCCAGAGAGATACATGTTAAATTTGTTAGAAGGTCAACCAGAGAGGAAATCTTGAAGGTGCAAAGAGGAGGACCATTAATTTACCAACAAAAGGAGGTTGCCATCTTGAAGCAGATCCCAAGAAAGATTAGAGAAGCGAGAAGGAAATTTTCCTTCTTGTCTAAAAAATTGTTTGATCACGGGATCTGGTTCAAATGGGTGATGCCCGAAGGGATGCTGGTGTTCTGGGAAGGAGGAAGAGTGAGGATTAAAACAGTTGCTGAGGCGGAAGCCTTTCTTAAAAAACATTCCTCTGTCCTGGGGGAAGATCCGGGGGAGGCAGGGGGGGCCACGGCCCCGCCCGCTGGGGGCCTGGAAGGAGGGATAGAAGACACAATTGCCAAGAGACTTAGATCTAAAAAATAACTTTGCTTTGATTTTTTGAGTAATATTGTATAACATGTGTATCTGGATTTTTGCAAATGACTGACAGCATAGAATTGAGAACTTAGAAATATGTACTTGTTTTTCACTTTGTAGTATTATGAAAAATGTTTTCTGTTAATGATTTATTATGAAGCTCCGGAAGGGCCGACGACTTCGACGCGAAAGCTCTCAAAATTTCTTTGTATCTCTTACCCTACCCTATTGAAAAACTGTAAAACCAATAAAACTTTTTCAATATAAAAAAAGAAAGGCCAAGATTCACTTAACAACCATGGCAAGAAAGGTTGTAAAAGAGGAGAAAATGCACTTAACAAACATCTCACTTAGCAACAGAAATTTGGGGGTCAATTGCAGTCACAATTCGAGGACTTCTTTGTCCCCTTTTTAGCACTTGCATTTTACAGAGAATAAAGACAAGGGTAGGAGACCTCAGGAGGGGATCTCGGATGGGGGTGTCCTTTGGGGGGGGAGGGGGCATGGAAGGAGAAGGACCCCGACAACGGTAGTTTTGTTCATAGGCAGCCCCTCTGCCGCCATTTTGCGAGAGCACCCGCAAGCAGTGCTGCAATGGGTTCGGTCAGCTGTAGATGGGAGGCCATGCGGGGTCCCCAGGCTCTTCCCACCGGCCGAGTCCGGCCCCTGCAGGCCTCAGCAGGCCTGTCCTCTCCTGCACCCAGAGGAGGTGGGGGGGGGGGTACGCTGCTCTGGGGCGGGGCGGGGGGGGGAATCCCCCATGAGCACGCGTGTGTCAAAGGCCCTGCGGTGACTCAGTGGCTACTGGAGGCTTCTTCCCACGGGGCTCTTCCCTTTTCTCCCATGAGAGGCTGACGACTCACCCGAGGCCTGAGGGGGGGGGGGGGCAGGGGGGATGAGGCTGCCTCCCTCTGGGGTCACTGGGGGCTCCACCACCATCCCCCTCTCCGAGAACATCTCTCCGGCCTGCACCAGGCTAGGGGCCCCCTTGGGCAGCCGGATCCTCGGGCCTCCCCAAAGCCTGGCTGGCCGAGGGGCCACTCTTGGGGAGAGATGGGGACCGTGGCTGTTGGGGGGGGGGCAGAGGCCGATGAGCTCATCCTGTGTCTCAACTTCCAGCTGCCACTGTCCCCCCCCTCTATGAAAGTCCCAGCCGTTGCCCTACAGAGGAGGAGGAGGAGGAGGAGGAGGGGGGGCAGCAAATCAGGGGACGGGAGAAGCAGGCTCCAGGGGAGGGGGATTTGGGAAGAGAAGAGAAAGGCGGAAGAGAGAACAGGAAAGGTGGAAAGCAGATCCAAAGAGGCCCGAATGGGATCCCCCCCCTCCCCCTGAGGCCTGGCAGGGCATATTATCTAAAGGTTTCACATACATAAAGAGGTGGAGCCCACGGGAGGGGGGGGCCCTTGGGGGGCCTTGCATTTTGCCAAGTCCACTCGGGAAAGAGCCAGAAGGAGGAGGAGGAGGAGGGCCCTGGACACGAAAACAGACACAGGACGGTTGCTGGAGCTGGGTAGGTCTCGATGGAGGGAAAGATGGACGGGGGGGGGGGGGATGAGAGCATTGTTCCACTATCTCAGGGGTTGCCACAAGGAGGGTGGGGGGGTCAAGCTATTCTCCAGAGGCCCTGAAGGCAGGACAAGAAGCAACGGGTGGAAACGCCTCAAGGAAGCTGGAATGAAAAAGAAATTTCCTAACAGTGGGAACAATTAACCGGCGGAATGGGGTGCCACCAAAAATCCCAGGTGCCCCCTCCCTGGAGGTTTGTCAGAAGAGGTTGTCTGAAGTGCTCTAGCGCAGTGGGGGTTAAAGGTTTTGGCGCCACGTGCCCAAAGAGCGTGCCTGAACCCCCAAAATGCAATGCGAGCGCCCCACACACTGCATGCAGCCCCCCCCCCCCGAGTGTCAGGCCTTCCAGGCTCAAAATGGGGGGAGGCGTGCACACGCACGAACCCCCAAAATGCAATGCGAGCGCCCCACACACACGTGCAATGCGTGGCAGAGACCCAAAGACCAGCTGTGCGGCAGGAGGAGGCCTGCTTGCATGTGCACCTGGGCTGGGGTGGCGCCTGGCTTGACGGCAGAGAAGGCTCTACGTGCCACAGGTTCGCCATCGGGGCTCTGGGGTCTCCCGCTTGAGCAGGAGGTTGGATGAGAAGACCTCCAAGGTCCCTTGCAACCCTGCTAATCAGTTAGCCTAGATTTAGGGTTAATCAACACCCAACCGGAGTCAGCCAGCAGGCCCCCCTTGAGAAGCTTGTCTGAAGGAGCCACCAGGGGTTCACATACCGCCAGCCCCCAATAGACGCAGGAGCCCCGAGTGTCCGTGCAGCAGGCAGGGAGAAGCCCGGTTTCTGCTTCATGCCGAACGCCCAAGGAACAGGCTGCCCCCCCCCTTTCCATCTGGGGATTTCCCCATGAGACACCCAAGGAAGGGAGCAGGGAGGCAAAGGGAGGCCTCCCCCCCACCCCTCGCTCTGTCTGGGAGCAGAAGAGGGAAACTCCAGGTGGGTCACTGGGGGGGGGGTGGCTTCCCTGCCCCCCTTGAGTCACAGGATGATCCCCAGGGGTTCTCAGCTCTCAGGGGCTCCTCGGGAACTGCAGAATAAGCCCCCGCCCCTGGGAAGACAAGGGGCTTCTTTGGGGGGGGGTGACGTGGCCCACCCCGTGCGCTCTCTTTTGCAAGGCATTTCCACGGAGGGAGGGGGTCTTTTGACTTGCCAGGCCAAGGCCTCCTAGACATGCCCAGTGGGAGGGGGGTTGGCCTCCTTCTGGAGGGGAGGGGCTCTGGCGTTGTCGGGGGGGGGGGGCGAGAGGGGTTGCTCCCCTGCGGCTGGACAGGCCGTGCTCAGGGCCTCCAGCGCCCAACTCACAGGCTTTCCGGAATGGACACAAAGGTCTCAGCCAGCAGGACAGGCGTGTTAATGCCCCCCGTGCCCTGCCCTCCCCCTGGGACTTTGGGAGAGCTGCCTGGGAGGGCAAAAGCACAGCAGCCCCAACCCTGCAGGATGCCAGATAAAGTCCCTCTTGGTCTGCCCTGGGTCCTCCTCCTCCTCACAGGGCAGCCTCAGGTGCCAGGCTCTTCACCCAGGAGAGGGGCACCCACCCACTTTGGGGATGGGGGGGGGAAGGCTCTGGGAGTGTCCCAGCCCCCTCCCTCTCCCAGAAGACAGAGCAGGGGCTGCCCCTGAGTGCCCCCCCCCCACAGGGCCTGGGCCTAGGTGGGAACTTGGCCAGACAAAGAAGAGGCCCTGGTCCAGAATAATGCCCGGGCAGTGGGCTTCCGTTGGAGGCTCGGGCAGGCAGCCTCCCAGTGCAGCTGGCAGTCCAAGGGGACCCCTTTCCTAGCCAGCCCCACACTCTGAGGGTCTTCACCCCATCCTGCCCTAGCAGAGGTCGGGAGTGGCCAGTCGATGCCGCCCCCTACAGGACTAGGGGCCAGGGAAGCCAGGTGCGCCCTGGGATGTTGGCTCCTGGCGGCAACGGCCTCGGAGCCCCGTCGAGGCGGACGGCTGCCCCCTCCCCACCCGCGACTGGTCCCGGCTGCGTCTCACATTTCCTGTTGAGACAAGTCCAGGAAGTGGCAGCGCCCGCCGGTTCTCCCCCTCTTCCACCCGGGGGAGGGGAGGGGCCGCGGCTGACTCAGCCTGCCCCCCTTCCCTCTCCCGAGGACCATAAAGGGCCCCGCCGGCGGTCGGGCTGCAGACGGCTGGGCTCGCCTGACCTTCGCGCTTCCCGCAGAACCCGAGAGCAGAGCAGCAGAGACGCGCCCTGCCCGACACCCGAAACCCTCGCCCGCCTCACCTCAGCAGTCATGAGGGTCGCCGCCGCCGCCACCCTCCTCCTCCTCCTGGCGCTCCCGCCGCTGCCCTGCGCCTGGGCCGCCGCGCTGCAACCGAAGGGCCCCGTAGTCGTCAACTTCCCCGGGGACGCGCTCAGCCTCCTGACGGACCGGGAGTTGGCCGCCGTGAGTCTCCGGGCTGCGCGCTCTCCGGGGCCTCCCTGGGCAGGGACTTCGCCAGAGCGAGCGGGGCGGCAGGGCGAGCGGGGCCACGAGATCCCTGCGGGGCGCCCGGTTGCCTCCAGGCCCCCTTCTGGCGCCGGGCGCTTTTTAAACTGGCGCTGCGCTGCGCTGCGCTCGCCCGAGCCAGGTGGGCGCCGCTGTCAGAAGCCCGCCCGCCAGTGACTCCCAGCCGGCTCTTCCTTTGGCCCCAGTGGAGGACTGGAGACCCCGCGGGATCCGGTCACTGGATGAGGGTTGGGGTGAAGGGCTAGGGAACCCGAGGGCCAGCCCCCTCCCGCGGCCGAGAGCCCCCCGCTAGAGCGCCCCTCCTCTCTCTCCGCAGCGCTACCTCCAGCGTTACGGGTACTTGACGGCGAGCAACCCCGGGGGGCAGGTGAAGCTGGAGACCCCCCTCAAGGCCATGCAGAAGCAGCTGGGCTTGCCGGAAACAGGGGAGCTGGACGCCTCCACCCTGGAGGCCATGCGGGCGCCCCGTTGCGGAGTCCCGGACGTGGGTCGCTTCAAGACCTTCCAGGGCGACCTCAAGTGGGACCACACGGACATCACCTACCGGTGAGTGAGCCGGCCACAGCGCCCCCCCCCCGCCCCGTCGTGGGAGACTGCAAGCGGAGGGGACCCCAAGATTCCTGGCTGGAGGGCAGCAGATTGGGGAAGGCCGCCCCCCTCAGCGGCAGGACCTCTGCTTTCCTCCGTGTGTGTGTGTGTGTGCCCCCCCCTGAGCCTCTGAGCCTCCCCTCATTGCAGGGTGGTCAACTATTCCCCTGACCTGGACCCCTCCGTCATCGAGGACGCCTTCAGCAGAGCCTTCCAGGTGTGGAGCCAGGTGACGCCCCTCACCTTCACCCGCCAGCAGGAGGGGGAGGTGGACATCCTCATCCAGTTTGGAGTCAGAGGTGAGTTGGAGGGGAGGGGGGGGTTGGGGGGCAGCTGGGGTCGCCCCCTGCCCCCTCCCCCATCTGCCTGGAAGCTTGGAAGAATTCCTGCTCGGATTGTGACCTCTTCTCCCCCCCCCCCCACAGACCACGGTGACGGCTACGATTTTGATGGCAGCCATGGACTCCTGGCCCACGCCTTCCCTCCTGGCAAAGACCAGATCAGCGGGGATGCCCATTTTGACGATGACGAGTTCTGGACGCTGGGCAGGGGCATCGGTGAGTTGGCCCCCTTGCTGGCTGGTGCTCCTCTGGGCCCCGGAGCCCTGCTCTCCTGACGCCCGGTTCTCCTCTTCTCTGCGCAGTGGTGAAGACCCGCTTTGGCAACTCCGACGGGTCTTCCTGCCACTTCCCCTTCACCTTTGAGGGCAAGAGCTACTCCACCTGCACCACCGAAGGGAGAGAAGACGGGCTGCCCTGGTGTGCCACCACCCCCAACTTTGACCAGGACGGGAAATACGGCTTCTGCCCCAGCGAACGTGAGTAGCCGGGACTCGGAAAGCGGGAAGGGGGGGAAGGGAACGGGGAAGGGTAGACTAGGAATAGACCTCGGAGGTCTTCTAGCCCAACCCCCTGCTCAAGTGGGAGACCTTAGATCCAACCTCTGGGCACCAGGGACCGGTCCCATGCAGAGCGGTCTTTCTGGGGGCCAGAGGGGCTGGGGTTACGTGGGCTTTGCTTCTTTGCCCGTCCGGTTTCTGGCCTGCCCTGGCCCAGTGGAGGGCCACAGACCTGGGGTTGGAGACCCCCCCCCCGCCCTAGACTACTTCAGACAAGGGGCTGTCCAGGGTCTTCTTAAAGCTCTCCGGTGATTGGATGGATCAGGATTATTGAAGCCCTGATTGCTCCACAGCATGTGGGGAGATTGGAAGGGGGGCTCTGGGAAGCCGAGCTGTATACTCCCTCCCAGGGGGAGAAGTGAAAGGTGTGGGGGGGGAGGGAACAGGGGGGAGGGGCTTCTGAGAGCCCTGCTCCTTGTTCAGTTGGGAGCCTCTTACAGGTTGGGTGGCCTGTAAATGGAGCCAATGAATACATTCGAAGGGGAACTGAGCTGCCCCCCCAGGAAGACAATGAGGGGATTTGGTTCCATGGAACTGTGGGGTGAATTCCTCCCCCCCCCCCCATCTGCTTTGCTAGTCCTCTTCACCTACGGCGGGAACAGCGACGGGAGGAAGTGCGTCTTCCCCTTCGTCTTCGAGGGCAAATCCTACCAGGGTTGCACCACCGATGGGCGCAGAGACGGCTACCGCTGGTGCGCGACCACCGCCAACTACGACCAGGACAAGAAATACGGCTTATGCCCGAACAGAGGTAGGAGGGCTCGGGGGCACGTGGTGTGCAGGACTGGGTGCAGCGTGGGGAATGCATGCGCCCAGGGACGACCTCGGTCCTGGCATTACCAAGGGGGGGGGCTGCAGCTGCAGAGCCCACAGAGCAGCCTTGACCGTCTCACATTCGGCTCCAGGGGGCTCTGCTCGGCCGCTGCAACAGCTGACCTCTCCCTCCCTCCCCCCAGACACGGCCGTGACTGGAGGGAACTCCCAGGGCGAGCCCTGTTTCTTCCCCTTCAAGTTCCAGGGCCAGATGTACAGCAGCTGCACCACGGAGGGACGCACCGATGGGAGGCTCTGGTGCGCCACCACCAGCGACTACGATGAGGGCCAGAAGTGGGGCTTTTGCCCTGACCAAGGTATGGGGGAAGCTCTTCTCACTGCCCCCCTGGGAAGCTGGTGGGGAGGGCACTCAGCACTCCCACCCACAGGGCGCAAATAGCTCGGCCATGAACGATGCTGAGCTTGTCAGCTGACAGCCCGAGTGCCGCACAACGGGGTGAGCTCCCGTTCCTTCCTCCAGCTCCCGTTCGAAAGCAGGCAAATGCGAGTAGATAAATAGGTGCCGTTGCAGAGGGAGGTTAGCGGCATTCCATGGGCTTTGGGCATCTCCCTTTGCTGGCCACATGGCCACAGAGAAGCCTCTGGACAACGCTGGCTCCCTCGGCCAGGAAACAGGCGAGCACCAGGCCTCAGATGGGGACACGATGGACGAGAGAAACATTTCCCTTTACCTTTGCACAGGCACACAAACACACAGGCCACCAAGTGTGTTGGGAGGGTTGTCCGGCAGCCTAGGGGAAGGGCGGTAAGGGGGGACAATGACCCAGGGGCCCCAGGGATCGAGGGCCCCAGGCGAGGCCTCCAAGGCAGGGCCCCGGTCCAGCCTCTGCTGCCGCTTTGCACCCCCAGGTTACAGCCTCTTCCTGGTTGCGGCACACGAGTTCGGCCACTCGCTGGGCCTGGATCACTCCAGCATCCAGGAGGCCCTGATGTACCCCATGTACTCCTACATGGCCGACTTCCAGCTGCACTCGGACGACGTGGCCGGGATCCAGTTCCTCTATGGTGAGCAAGAGGTTTTTTCCCCCTGGGAACAGAAGGCAGGCTGTCCTCCCTCCCTCCCCAAGCCCTGCGACAGGCAGCCCCCTGGCCCTTTCCAGGAAGCTCCCGAAGGAATTGGGGGGGGGGAATCTGGGGGTCTGTTCACACACCGTCTCCTGAGTGGGCTCTCCATGGAGAACACGAAGCCGAAGTCCCTGCACCATGATGTGGAAGGAGCCCTGGAGGTCCTCAGTCCCCTAGCAATGCCCCTCCCCCTTCTCCTTGGCTCCACTCTTGAGTGGTTTCTGCACTGGGGAAGGGGCTCTTCTGGCAGCCCCCCCTCCCTCCCCCAAATCAGAGCCTCTCATCCTCCTTCTCTCCCCCCCCCACTAGGTGGAGGATCGGTCCTTAGGCCCACGGGGCCCACCCGCCCTTCTCAGGCCCCCACGGAAGCTGTGGACGATGACGGCTCTTCCGTGACCGAGACCCCCGCTGGGGACGGCCGGAGCAGCGCCTGCCGGGTGGGGGGCTTTGATGGGGTGGGCGAGATCCAGAAGGTGCTGCACTTCTTCAAGGACGGGTGAGAGGCGAGGCTGCAGGGGGTTGGGCAGAGCTGGGGGCCTGGAAGGACTCGGGCCTTGGGCACAGCCGGGGAAACCGAGCTCAGCCTGAGCCGCCTTTCCTGCTCAGGCAATACTGGCGAATGTCGGGCACCGGGGCCGGGACCCTGGAGGGCCCCCTGCGGATCCAGAGCACCTGGCCAAACCTCCCCGACGTCATTGACGTGGCTTTCCAGGACCCTGTGACTAAGAAGCTCTTCTTCTTCTCGGGTGAGGCCCCCTCCCCACTCGAAGGACCCTCACGGGGGCAGCCGTGGGCCTGAGGGTGCCCCCTGCAGAGGGGCCAGGAAGGGCCCTTGCAGGGGCTCCTCTGCCCACAGAGGGGCCCCTGCTCAGCCACCCACCCCTTCCTCTCGCAGGCCAGCGTTTCTGGGTGTCCCAGGGGACACGGCTGGTCGGCCCTCGGAGCCTTGACAAGCTGGGCATCGGGAGAGACGTGCCCAAGATTGTGGGGAGCCTGACCCGGAAGCAGGGGAGGGCCCTGCTCTTCAGCGGAGATCAGTTCTGGAGGTACCTGAGCCTGGGGGGAGGGGAGATCATGGGGTGCCCCTGCCCAACCCCCTTCCTTTGGGAGCCAACAGCAGGGTGGGGGGACAGAGGCTTCTCAGCCTCCAGGAGCCCCCAGCAGTGCCCCCCCCAGGGGGCTCCTGCACCCCCAGTCGCCCCCCTCCCTTGGCCTGAGCTCCCCCCCCCCCCCGGCTGCCTTACCTGGCCTGGCCTGTCTCCCTGGGCTGCCCCCCACAGGTAGCTCCAGGGAGAAGGGAAGCAGAGCTGGGGTTACCACTCCCTGCACAGGAAGAGGCCCCCTCGAGGGCATCTAGTGGGACCTTGCTAACTTTTCCTCCCCGCAGGCTGGATGTGAAAAAGGAGCAGGTGGACAAGGGCTCCCCCCGGTACCTTGACAGCCTCTTTCCTGGGGTCCCCACTGATGCCAACCTGGTCTTCCAGTACAAAGGTAAAGGGGGGGGGCAGGAGGGGGAAACAGCCCCCCCACTTCTCATGGCTCCTCTGCAGGGGGTCTCTGCTATGCAAGGGGCCCTTCTAGGAACTTCCTCCTCCCTGGTCCAGCAAGTGGGGGGTGGGATTAGGTGGGGCTGCTCTGTTGGGGCTGCAGAAGACAGATGGCCACCAGAGGGCAGCAGCGGGCAAGAGCATCCCTATCTCTGGCTTTGCTGGTTGGGGGGTTCTGTCAAAGGAGGAGGGGGCAGGAGGGGGGAAGAAGAGGGAAAAAACCCCTCTCATCTAGGACACACACACACACACACACACACAGAGAGAGAGAGAGAGCTTTAGCTTGTGAGCTGTCCAGCAGTTTCTGCTGGAGCTCCTCTGGCTGGGCTCTGGGGCTCTCGTAGGAGGGAGGGGGACATGCCTGAATGCCTGAATTCAGTAGAAGAGTGTGTCCCCCCCCCCCCAGTGTGGAGGAAAGGCTCCTTGGGAGACTCTGCAGGGCTGAGGACCAGGGGTGCCTGAGGGAGGGGCCGAACCTTCCTCTCCTACGCTTGCTGGGGACTCTTTCTGCCCCCCCCCATCCCTGACTCCCTTCTGGGACGCAAAGCCTATGGGGAGGAGGCTGCCCTCCCACGTCTGGAACTTACGCCTGGGTCAGTGGGGAAGCTGGTGGGCCCCCAAGGGCCTTTATGCCCCCCCCCAAGGGAAGAAGGCAACCTTGGGAGACCAGTTGAGAAGGTGGGGAGGGGGCAGCCTGGTGGAGGCCCCTGGGTCCAAGCTTCCCCCCCCCCCCGTCCAAGGCCTGCAGGGAGGATGAATCCCCCTTGACGCCCTCAAGCTCAGTGCCAGGAGCTCTGGGGCTGCTCTAGAGTTTCTCCCTCCCTCCCAGGAGAGATTCCCAGGGGTGCTGCCCCCGAACCCCAGGCCTCTCCTCTGCCCAGGCCTCTTTGGGCAGGAGGAGGCGTCCCCCGGGGGTCCCTGCGATTCCCTCCCTGAGGCCGCTCGCCTTCACCCGCTGTTTCCCCTCTTCCAGGGAGGTTCCACTTCTGCCGCCAGACCTTCTGCTGGCAAATGAGCCCCCGCTACCAGGTGACCCGGGTGGGGTACTTCAAGCAGGACGTCCTGAAGTGCCCTGAAGAATGAGACCCAGCCCACCCACCTCCATCCTCCGCTTCAAAATGCCTCTGGAGGCCGGGGCATTGCAGCGCCCCCACTGCAGAATAATTGCCAGGAAGAGGAAGGGGCTGCGCTGGGGGGGGTCCTGATCCACTGAACGGCTGGGAAGCCCCAGCCACAAGCCCCTCCCCCCACTGCCATCCCTTGCTCAGGAAGCATCCGACAGAGCGGAGGGGGACTTCATGGGGGGGGGGGGCTCCTTTGGAGGTTGCAACTATTTGTGATTGAAAGGGGGGCTCCCGTCTGCTCCCCACTTTCCTCCCTCAGGCTCTGCCTTTCTAGCAGCTGCTTCACGTGGGGGGGAGGTGATTTGGATATCTGGCTTTAACAGAATAAGAGAGTTGGAAGGAACATTGGAGGTCATCTAGTCGAGCCCCCTGCTCAAATTGCCCCCCTCTCCCACCCTCCCTCCCTCTTTTCATTTTGGGGCCGTGTGCATCGTATCCCTGGTGTTATTTTGTGGAAATAAAAATTTGGTTCTATTTTATCTCTTGCCTGTTTTCTGTCCATTCGGCTGTAGCTGCTTACTGGCACGGGGTGGGGGGGTGGGGGGGGGAGGATAAAATCCTGCCGGGAACTGTCCATACATGGCAGGAGGTTTCTTCTGAGGCTTTGGGGGGGGGGAGCATCATGTGGGGCTGTGAAGGGCCAAGAGCCCCTTTTCCATTCTGCAGCTGGCAAAAGCTTCCATGGGCAACAGGATTTGTTCCCTGGAGAAGCCCAACAAGAGGCCCACTTTCTAATTGTGAGAAAGGAGATGGGCCTTGCACACTAGGAAACCTTTGTGGAAGACGGGCGGCCTAGAAGGAAGCAGGGGACTAAAGGAGGGCCTGGGGTCTCCAGCAGAAGCTCCGGCTTGGCAAGGAGGCAGGTCAAAGCCCCCAGTGGGCCTGGAGCTGAAAGAGCCCCTGGGGCAGCCCTGGGGACCCTTCGGGGCTCAAACATTCAGAAGACGCCTGACTTCAGTCTGCTGCTCTCCCCCCTCCCCACGCAAGACCCCCACAGAAGGGGGGAGGCCGTTTTGTGTCTCCTCCCCCTGAAGAGCTCAGTCAGCGCAAGGCCTGGGTGAAGGGGGGAGGGGGCTTCGATACGTGTGCCCTAGGGCCAACCCCCCCCCTCCCGCCCCAGAGTCACGGAGAACCATCCCTGGTCAGTGCAGGAGGCCAAAGGAGGGCTCCGTCCTCCCCCCCAAACCCGTTCGGGGGAGGATAGCCCAGCCCCTCCCAGGGAAATCGTGTCCCCCCACCCCAGTCAAACGTGCCCTTCTTCCTCTGGAGTTCACCCAGATTTTGCCTCCTGGGTGCTTCGACCCTTCATCACATCCCCCCCCCCCGGCCTCTGGGAACGGCCCCCAAGGATGCCAGCTGATCTGTGTCTTTCCGCTTTGCCCAGAACTGATGCCAAAGTGGCTGAGGCTCCCTTTGCCCGTTTCTGCCCTCCTCTCCTTCTCTGCCAGCTCTCCAAGGATGCCCCCAGAGATGCTGGCAAGGGCAGCCCTGCCTGAGTCCTCCCCTTCCCTGGAGGTGCCCGGATCTCGTTTCTATCGATCTCAGAGCCCGAGTCCTGCCCTTCAACTCTTCCTGGGACACCGAGCTTCTGGCTGGCAAGGACGGGCACCAAGGAGCCCTGCCATCTCTTGCTACCTTAGCACTTTGTCTCCCTCTCTGACTGGCTGCCCTGCGCCCCCCTCCCCCTTTTCCTCCTTTTATTTAGAAAGCCCCTCTGGGTCCCTCTTGGCATCTCTGGCTCACCTGGGCTTCTTGGCAGGAAAAAGGCTCAGCACCCATCAAGCGATATTCTTCACCGAATGCAAAGCGAGAAGATGGAAGAGGGGAGGGGAAAGGAGGTAAATAAAGACGGTGATGATAACCATTATTCAGTCAAATGAGGTTTCTTTTCTCTCCCCCAAGAGCTCCTGGAGCAATCAGAGAGCTTGGCTGAGCCTTCATTCGAACAGGAAGTTTCCCCTCAAGGTCACAGCAGCAGCCCCGGGAAGAAGGCCGGGGGGCTCCTGCCTCTGTTCCTGGCTCCATGAATGTGGACCCCCAAAGGTTCCTCCGGCAGGGAAGCCTCCACCGCTTGAGGCAACCTCCCAGGAGAGGCTCCAGAGGCAGAAGGCCGGGCCCCGCCTAGCAAAAGGCATTCAGTGGAGAGGAAAGGAAGGATTTATACTTCACAAGGACCACCAAAGGCCCAGGTGCAGAGGAGGTGAAACTTGGCTCAAGAGCAGGAACTGCGAGGGGCACCTGGGGGTCCAGGTGAGCAGCCCCTTCAGCAGGAGCCAATGCCATCCTGGGCTGCATCGACAGAGGAACGGGATCACGTGGAGGGTTAAGTCCTTGTTAAAGCCACGGTTAGAATATGGCATCCCGCTTGAATAACCACCTTTTAGAACAGAGCCTCGCTCAGACTCCGGGAGAAGAGCCACAAGGAAGACCAGGGCACCGGAGGCTGAAACACACGAAGGACGGTGGCTGGGACTGGGCAGGGCTGCGCTGGAAAGGCAGGAGGGGGAGGAGGCCCCTCAGGGGTGAGGATTGGGATGAGGATTCTAAGGGAGGCTCAGGGTCAATCAGGAAAGCCTTTGGACATTGGGGGCCAGGGGGGGGGGCGCTTCAGTCCCCCAGGCCAATCCAGCACCCTGATCTTCCACCCCACGACCTCCAGAGCAGGACTCTGCACACAGGAGCAGAGGCCCCCCTGAGCCCCTTTGGCTCAGATTTTGGGAGGCACCCGCCGTGTTTTCTTCTCGGCTTGCAGCTGTGACAGAGCTTGCATTTCCCTCTTGCAGGGCAGAGGTCCTTCGGCAAGATCATTAACTTCAATTTCTAAACAGAAATGGAAACATTCAAGGTCCAGCACAGTTCCTCCCTGTCTGTTGCTTCTGTTCTTTTTGAAGAAATGATATCTTTTAATGGCCCTGCTCCAGCCATCCCCCCCAGGTCTCCTGTTACACCCTTTCAAATCGCATTTCCCCTTCGGTGCCCAAGAGTCCAAACGGATGGCTTTATTTGCCTGAATGTCAGTATCTAGATAACCAAGGGATGGGTTTTGTGAGGCACTACGCAGCCCCTGCCCCACTACGCAGCCCCAGACCCTGCCCCAGACCTTCTCAGGGGCGTGCCTTACCTGATCCAGTGCAACCCTAGGCTGCATCCACAGAGGGAGGGAATCAAGATCACGTGAAGGGTTAATACCACCTTATAAGGCCACACTTGGAATAGCTGCCTCCAGTTTTGGTCGCCACAATGTAAAGAAAAAGATGTTGGGGCCCTGGAAAAGGTGCAGAGAAGAGCCACCAAGAGGGCGAGGGGGCTGGAAGAGATAGACCGTGTTATAATAGACACGGGCGGGGAAGGCGTCAGGGCCAAGGAGAGGGGGGGCGCACGCTCCAGTGTGGCATGCGCCTGCGCAGAGGGCGTCAGGGCCGAGGAGAGGGGGGCACACTCCGGCACGGCATGCGCCTGCGCAGAGGGCATCGGGGTGGGGGCAAGGTGGCCAATTTCAGCTCGGCCCATCATGCTGGCATGATGGGCTGACAGCGGCCAGCTTGGGCCGTCTACCCCTCCCCACCGCAGCCAGCGGCTCTCAGTGCCGCCGGGCTGGGCCGCCGCCACCTTTAAAGAGGGCCCCACAGGGGCGGGTGGGAGCGCACCCCTGCCCCGACACCCTCTGCACCAGCGCGTGCCACGCCAGAGTGTGTGCCCCCCCCCCCGGGTCGACGGTGTCCCGCTTTGGGATTTTGAAAATCTGGTCACCTTCATCTTATACAGCATTTCTGGCCTCCCCAAACCCCTCCCCCTTTGCAAAAATGGCCATGCAGAGCCTGTAGGAGGCTTCCAGGGTGCTCCTGGGGGCTGGGGAGGGCAGAAATGAGTGAAGAACGGGGCGTTTTTTGCTCATTTGGTGGGGAGCACTCTACAAGCCTCCTAAAGGCTACACATGCCCCCCCACCTTTTTTCTCCCCAAAAAACAGGCCCATTTTCACAAACAAACGGGCCATTTTGGGGAGGGCTGCAGAGTACAAATTATTTTTCTTTTTAATTTCCCTCTTCAAAATCTTGCTGCGTCTTATACTCTGAAAAATACGGTAGGGGTTTAGCCGTCATTTGGCAAGTCCCCTCAGTCTCTGGCCAGCACCTGTTGAGATGATTTTGGGGAGGGTCCATTATTGTCTGCTCTGACATTCCAGATCTCCCTCCCCCCACACTGCACGGCAAGCTGAGAAATGGGAAGATGGCCGTAGCAGGCCTGATCTCTTTCGAAGGGGACACTGGATCCCCCTGGAACAGGGGTGTCACGCTCAAGGCCTGTGGGCCACGGTGCCCCTGCCAGCCAGCGGGCGATGGGCAATAGGTGATCGCAGGGGCTTTGGGGCTGTGCGGGGAGGGGAAGGGGCAGGCGCACAGCGGTGGCATGCAGCTTGTGTCATCATGGGAGCCTGTGGGGGAGCACAGCTTCCCGCATTACGTGTGTGTGTGTGTGTGTGTGTGTGTGTGTGTGTGTGTGTGTGTGTAGGGCAGAACTGCCCTTTCGGCGTGGAGGCAGGGGAGGGGTGGGTGGGCAAAAAGGGAAACGCTGCTGCTGCTCCACGGGGGGGTTTTTATTTTCAGCTGGCAGAGGCTCCAGGCAGAGCTGGCAACAGGCAGGCAGTGATGGGCAGAGGCCTCCCAGTTTGACCTCTCCTCGCATCGGGCCTCCGGCCTGATGGGCCTCTGCATGGCTCTCAGATCTCAGGCACGACCCCCCCCCAAGCCACATTGACCTGGCCACGCCCCCCCCCTGGCCACACACACCACCCTCCCCAGGCCAACCACAATTGTGAACCACAATCCAATATAAACCCCATGGCGGTTTCCTCCCAGTGCCAGGATGGCCCTGCCACTTCCTGCAGTAGCCCGGGGGGAGGGAGGGGCTTTCTTCAGCTGCCCCACAAACGGCTTCACTTTTGACCAATTCGGTTGTAAAGACGAACAATGACGATCAAGATTGTACTTCCTCCTTTTTCATTCCTGGCCACCAAAACTGTCTGTCCACTAAGGGTGGAGCCTTTAAGGAGCTGACGTGGCCAGCCTGCCGGGCGTTGTGACTCCTTGGTGGGGCTGTGACACGCAACTCCCTTCCAGGTCAACTTCCCCACGGATGGGATTCCAGCCCCCTTTTCAGCTGCTGAGTCAGCTCCCCACTGGGCAGTGGCGGGTTTCAAATTTTTTAGAACCTACTCTGTAGGTGTGGCCTATTTTGTGGGCGTGGCTTGGCAGTCATGTGACAGGGTGGGAGTGGCCACCTTTTAAAATGGGGTGAAACTCATTTAACAACGCTCTTGCTTAGCAACCAAAATTTTGGACTCAATTGTGATGATAAATTCTTTTTCTTTCTTTCTTTCTTTCTTTCTTTCTTTCTTTCTTTCTTTCTTTCTTTCTTTCTTTCTTTCTTTCTCTCTCTCTCTTTCTTTCTTTCTTCCTTCCTTCCTTCCTTCCTTCCTTTCCTTTCCTTCCCGTTGGGTCATTGACAGCGGCGGGCCAGATTTACTTCCAGGTACGCCGGTGGAACCCCCTCTCACCGGTTCTCTAAATTTCACCAACCGGCTCTCACGAGTAGGTGCGAGCCTGCAGAAACCCACCACTGCCACTGGGGTCCTAGCCGGCTGCCTGGGGGTCCCCTGTGCCACTTCCTGGGTTGGGGAAACCAGGGCCCTGAGCACGTCCTCCTGGCTGCTCTTGTACTGCAGTAGGCAGGGCAGGGTGTCCACTAAAAGCCCCCCCCCCTCCTGGGATGTCCCACTCCGACTCGTCCTGGTTGGGATTCTGTGCCCACTGGGCCTCCTTTGGGGAAAGCCTTTGGGGTCCTCAGTGCTTCCAGGTTCTTCTGCTCAATCCCTACTTCAAGCGTCACTTTACTCCCCTCCAGGAATTGCTGCCGGGTTAATGGAGCCCAGCTCAGGCCAAGGCTTCCTTCTCGCCCCCTGCCCAGCCCCTCTCTGGGCCGCTGAGTCTCCAGGAGGATTCAGTGGACGGTTGGCGTGTCTCTTCCTGGTATTTCTGCCCCCCCCCCAATTGCTGGCATCTGCCCAAGGGCTCCTTGGGGTTGGGGCGTTTTAGGACCGATTCCTCTTCAACTGCTCAAAGGCCCCTTGGCCTCCATCGTCCAGTTTAGCCACTGGCTCACTCTGGGGTTTCCTCCTTCCCATTGATCATAGTCTGATGATTGGCAGGGCGATTTTGGTGGAGGAGGGGCTGAACTGCCTGCAAAGGTTTGTGAGCCCCAAGAAGCTCCGCAGCTGCTTGGGGCTCAGAGGGGCTTTCCATGCTACCAGGGGTCCATCTCTGGTGTACTACAGAGATGGACCCAGAGCTTGGCGTACTACAGAAGAAAAGGGGAGGAGGGGTTGTGTCCCTGATCCTCCCCCTCCCCCACACCCAAAGGGGCAGCCCCCTTCCTGAGCCGATGGCTCCAGTCCATCCATGTTTGTCTCAATGGCCTTGCAGGGCTCTCCTCGGCTTCCCCTGTGACCTCCAGGGATCCACCCCAGATTTCTGTTCTGCGGGATCTTTTTTCCTTCCTGGGGACACTCTGGTATCTTTCTCCAAGTCCCAGCGGTCACCTGATCACCTGATCTCCTGCCTCTGCTTTCACCTTAAGTCCCCTTCACGCTTGCTTCCTCCTCCCTCCTCCAATCAGAACAGAGCCAGAAGGGAGCTTGGAGATCATCTAGTCCAGGGGTGTCAAACCTGGTTTCATTGAGGGCCGCACCAGGGTTGTGTTTGACTTCAGAGGGCCAGGGGGGGCGTGGACAGGGTGGGAGTGGCCAGCTTGATGTCAATCATGTCAGGGGCGGCTTTGGTGGGCCAAGCGCTCTGCCAGCAAACACAGGCTCCTGTTTCCGGCTGCGATGGGCTCCTGCAACCCTCTGCCAGAGAGAAGACGGGCCCTGAACTGCCCCCCCCCAGCTCTCTTTTCCCTGGCAGAGGCACCACAGGGCCAGTCGTTTCCTCCTTCCAGGGTGGCCTCTCAGGCCAGATCTAAGCAACCAGCAGGCTGGATCCAGCCCCCAGGCCTTGGGTGTGACACCCCTGATCTCATCCACGCCCCTGCCCAAGCAGGAGACCTCGTCTCTAAGGGGCCTTCCAAGCTTTATGGGAGGCTGGGGGGGGCTTGAGACCGGCCGGACCTTGTGGGGCAGAGCGTTCCATGGGGCAGGGGGGCTTCCTAGTGTCCTCTAGGTGGCGATATTGAGGGGAGGGGACCAGGAGGGAGCCCACCCTCTCTGAACGGATTGGGTGGGTAGAAGCCAGTAGGGAAGGTGACCCTTCAGATACCCTGGCCCCGTGCCTGCCTTAGAGGAGGCCTCTCCAACCCTGGCAACTGTAAGCCTGGAGGACTTCCACTCCCAGAATTCCCCATCCACTGGGGAGGTTGGAGGCCTCTGCCCTAGAGGGCCCTAAAGGTGAGGGCCATCCTCTCCCCTCCTCTTCTTTTCTCATTAGCCAACTACAAGGAGTCCGTGACTTGCGACCACAGTTGAGCCTACAATTGATATTGCTAAGTGAGGCAGAAGTTGAGGGAATTTTGCCCCCGTTTGTGACCTTTCTTGCCACAGTTGTTAAGTGAACCACTGCGGCTGTTAAGTTAGTAACCCAGTCGCTAAGCGAACCTGGCTTCCCTGTTGACTTTGCTGGTCAGGTGGTCGCAAAAGGGGATCACGTGACCCAGGGACACCACGGGCGTCGTAAGTATGAAGCGGTTGCCAAGCATCTGAATGCTGATCCCGTGACCCAGGGTTGCTGCCACGGTCATAAGTTGTTTTTTCAGGGAAGCTGCAACTCTGAATGGACAGCCTGTGCTTGACCTTTGACCTTGGGGACGCATTGAGGCCCCTGGGCAAAGTCCATTCACTCTCCCTGCGGGCTCTTGACGAGCAGGGACCCTCGTGGCCCTTGGGGGGAGGGGCCTCCCGGCTGAGCCCACGGCTCCTTTGCATCACCACCCTTGCCCTCTGCAGCCCCCCCGCCCCACTTCAGAGGGTTCCTCCCGGCTGGAGGGCTGCATTCACACCACGCAGCAGAGCCGGCTGAACTGAGCAATTCAGCACGCAGCCGTTGGGTGCCAGCCAGAAAGCCTTGGCGCCGAGATTTCTGCCAACCCATCCATGCCGATGTCTGGAGGCCAAGCTGGGGAGTCGAGAGCCGCCATGGGCCGTGTTCACACAACCGGCTTCCCCAGGTGAGGGAAAGACTTAGCGGTGCCCAATGCCCCTAAAACACCATCTGATTGCTTTGGGCTTCCAGGGTTGCCCAGGCGGCTCTTCCGAGGACTCTGAGCAACTAACAAGGTGAAGAGCTAAAAACTAACAAGCAAACTCCGGAGGGAAAATGGGGGGTGGGGGGCAGCTGAGGACAGCAGTTGACACAGTAGCCTCATCCCTCCCACCCAACGACTCCAGAGGGCAGGGGCTGCCCCGCAAAGACCCCCTCAGGGGACCCTCCTTGACGGAAGGGGCCCAACGAGGCCCTCCTGCCAGGCCTGAGGGGCAGATGGGGGCAGTTGCAATCCTTGGCGGGGGTGGGGGTGAGGGGGCAGCCCTTCGGGTTCAGAAGCCCCTGGGAGGCAGCCCCACACCTCCTGCTCTGCGTGTTGGTGATGGGGACACAGGCTGCTTCGTGGAGGCTTCGGAGCCCCCGGGGGCAAACTGGAGGGGCCGCCTGGGGAACCGTGGGAAACTCACGGTGGGAAAGTGGCTCCCAAAATCCAGCCACCGCCTTAGGCCCGTTGTGGGAAGGCAGCGGTTGCGTCTCAGGAGGCAAAGGGAGCCCAGGACAGATGCGGATCTCACCTGCTGCTCCTTTGCGACCCCCAGGTGGCTCTTCTGCTCATCCTGATCCCAAGCCTGGGCTGGGAAACCTGGGAGGGGGGAGGTTGTTCCAATCGGCAGAGAAAATTCCAATGGGATCCCTGCAGCCCCTGGCCCCATTCCCTCCCCCCCCCAAAGCCTTGGGTCTGACCCATTGGGGCGTGCCAGGTCTCGAAGGAAGCCCCCTCCTGGAGGAGGGCTCAACAAAGAGATCACCGTGTGGGGCAGCAGTGGAAAAGGCCGGTTCTGGGCTAAAGGGGGGCTGGCAGTGCAGAAGAACCTGGGGGCTTGGTCCTCCCCCAGAGCAGGAAAGGACAACTGGGGCTTGGAAAAGGGGGACTGGGGGGGGGGGAGATGTGAGCCAGGCACATACATGCATGCATTGGCTGGAGAAGGAAAGCAGGGAGGCGTCTCTTCCCTCTTCCCAGCCCCCCAGCACATCCTCAACCGGGGGGGGGGGGGGAGTGTGAGAAGGCTCAGTGATGGCCCCTCCCCAATGGCTTCCAAGAGGCCTGGATAGATCCATGGGGAGAGCGGTCACCTCCAGGCTGGGGGGCAGCCTGCTCTACATTCTGGCCCAGGGAGGGCGGGGTCCCTGCTTGCAAGTGCTCCCCCCAGTGGGTCAGTGGGGGAAGCCTTGCAGTGGGGGGGGGGTTGCTATCTTTCCTCAGGACTGCAGGGCCAGTGACTGAGGTCTCCCGCAGGGAGGGCCGGGGAATCCTGGAGGGAAGCACGATGGTCCCAGAGGCAGAGGCTGCAAATACAGTCAGATTAGATGGAATGAGGATAACTGGGAGATGGGATCATTGATAGATTTTTACATGTCTGTGGCTGATTTTTGCCCCGGGGGCTTTTAGCTGCCGGCAGATCGAAGCGGCAAGCAGAGGAACCAGCACAAGAGGCCAGCCGGGCCCCCAAAGATGCTGGACCCCCCCTCCCAGGGGAGACCCTCTGATGACCCACCACTCCAGGCTGGGGGGGGGAGGGCTTTGGAGTGTTGGGGGGCTCTTCACCGGGTTGGCCTGCCAGGTGTCAAACTGTAGATGGCATCCTCACCACTCCTGCATCCCATGTCTGCAGGTCAAGGAGGCTGCGGTTCAGTGGTTAGAGGACCAAGGCATGAGGCCTTTTAAATGTTTTCCTGTGTTTTTAACTGGGGTGAAATGTAAACATATCTGATGCCATAAGGCTAAATAAAGGCGGGGGAGACCCTGGGTGTCCCTCTGAGGGCGCAGCCTACCCCCTCCCCAGAAGAAGGCTGCCCTTCCCACCGACATGCGGGAGGGGAGATGGGGAGAGCGGCAGCCCTCAGTCCGGGGTGCAGCTCACAGCCTTGGTCGCCCTGAGGGGGCTTCCGGGACCCCCAACCGGCTCCTTCAGCAAGGGAGGGAGGAGCAGGGGGGTTCAGTCTGGGGGGGCTGCTTCGGGGCCCCCAGGTCGGAGCCTCCCGAAGGTTCCCCATTCGGCCATTTTCCGAGAGAGGCAAAAAAAAAGGGGGAGACTCCGTGGAGTTGGGGGTTCAGCATCTGCTCCGCTGCTTCCGCCGCTTTCCCTTCCGCGCCGCCCTTCCCACCTGCGGCCTCTTCCACGCGAAGCCCCCCTCCCCCTCCCCTCCTTTGTTCTGCCGGCTGCCGCGGCTTCATTGCTGCCCCCTTTTCCCAGGGAGGGAGGCGGGGGGGGGGCTGCCCTTGCACCCACCGCCGGCCCTGCTCCTGCAGCCGGGGATGGGGCTCCTCCGCGGCCGCGGCCCCGATCGGCGAGAAGGTGGCGCGCGGGGAGTTCCGCCGATTAACGGCGAGCTGTGACGCGCGAGGGGAGGGCAGGCAGCGCGGCTCAGTTGCTGCTGCCGCCGCGCCGCGTGCCCCCCTCCCTCCCTCCCTCCTTCCCCGGCAGAGCAGCTGGGCGTCGGAGCGGGCGCGGAGCCAGGGCCCAGCACTGCCCACCGGCTGCGGCCCCGCCAGTCCTCACTCAGCCGCCGCGCCGGAGGACCAACCTCTCCGCCGCCGCCGCCGCCACTCCAAGCGAGCGGGCAAGCGTGGACAGCCCGGGCGGCGAGATGAGCCGCCGCTTCACGGTCACGGCCGGCGAGGAGCCGCGCGCGGGCACAGCGCCGGCCGCAGAAGCCGCCGAAGTCCCGGCGCAGGTGCCGCTCAGCAGCGGGCAAGGTAAGGCGCGCGCTCGGCTCGTGGCCGGCGGGGCTGCCAGGCTGCCCAGACACGCCCTCCCCGCCGCCCGCCGCCTGCCCGCTGACCGGCGGCCCCGCGGAGGAGAGGCGGCGCCGCGAGCGGGAGAAGCGGCAGGGCCGGGGGGCTCGGTTGCCGCGATCCACCCGGGGCTGGCGGGGGGCCTCCTCCTCCCGCCGGAGACTCTCGTGGGGCGAAGGCCGGGGGGTCGCTGCCCTCGCTCGGCCGGAGCCGCGCCGGGGAGACACGCCCCCCCCTCCCCGCCCGCCCTCCCTCGCTTGTCCGGGCTCCGGACTAATCTCCTTTCGGCCAGCCTGGCTCGACCCCCCTGGTGCTCCCTGCGCGGGTCCCGGGACAGCCGATTCAGCCCGTCCCGCCCGACCTTCCTCCCCTCGGAAAGGGCGAGAGGCTGGCGGAGGGGGGGGGCACCGGAGGGGGGGGCGTCTCTACTCCCTTGCGGTGCGGGGAGCCCCTCGGCTGGTTCGGAGGCTTTTTCTCCTTGGGATGCGCCCCTTCCTCAGCCGGTTGGAGCGAAGTCGAGGAGGCCGCGAGGTGACCACTTGGTGGGCAGTTGGATTAAGGCGCCGAGGAAGAGGAAGAGGAGCGGTGTGAGGCTGAAGGCGCCTTGTCCAGGGAAGAGGCAGGAAGCCCTGCATTCTTTAAGCCCTGGTTTGTTGAGTAAACCGTGGTGGCCATCCAGCTGCCTGGGCTTTGCCCTTAATTGCTTTGTGGGGGGGGGGGCAGGCAAGTGAATGCAGCTGCGGTTGCTTTGGTGCCCTGATTTCAAAGAGGCAGAGGATTCCTTTGAGGTGTAAGACCCTCTGAAAAAGACCCTCCCTCTTAAGGAGGTGGCCAGGAAACTGCTGGGGGGGGGGGAAGAAAGAAGGAGGCACACCCCCCACCCCCATTGCCAGGCCCATCAGTCGTGGCTCCTGAGCCACAGAGCCCTTTTGTGGCTCCTTGGCTGAATGAGGATGAAGGCAGCCGCAGCTGGCTTGGCCTCTGGAAGTCTTCCTCACAGGTCCTGGAGCCATGGGGGGGAGGGGGGGAGAACACAGGCAGCTCTTTCCTCCAGGGAGGATGTGTGGAGGATTCCCCATGGCGAGCGGAGTCTGGCGCTGAGGCTTTGGGACCGTGTAGTAGTGATCAGTCAGGCGGAGAAATGCATGGAGGGTGCCAAGCGAAGGAGAAGCTGGATCACCGGAGGCCATGCAACCCTTCCAAGGAGCCTCTCTTCCAACGGGGGGGGGGGGGGGGAGCGTTTGGGGGCAGGAGGCGGGGGAGTCGCCACTGCAGCAGAGCCAGAGGAAGGGAGACCTTGGGGCTGGGAGGGGGGGAGGGAGGGACACCGGCCAGATGCTGCAGATGCTGCTGTCGCCAGGTGGAGATGCTGGCGGAGGGCGGAGGGAGAAGAGCCACGGTGGCCACTGCCTGTCCCTTCCCCCCTGGGGTGTCACGGTGCCAGGAGTGCAGGGCGCTGCTTCTCCACAAATGGTGTGGGTGGGAGGTCTCCTGGGAGGGTGCAGGAAAAGCTGCTGGAGGGTTGGGGGCCTGGAGCAGCCCCGCAGGGGAAGACCACAAGGCCCTCAGCCTAGGGAGAAATGGCCCCCAAGGGAAGCCGCCTGATGGATGCCTAGAAAGGGGGCAGTGAAGGCAGAAGGGAGGGACCCTGGGGGGCACCCTGGAAGGAGACCGGGGGTGGGGAGGGGAGGCCTCCTTCCTTCCGTTCTTCTCTGCTTCCTTCCTGGTTCTGCTTTACGCCCCCTGCCTCCACTCTCAACAGCTCGTTTAACGACCATTCAAAGTCGCCACTGGGCTGAAAAAGTGACTTATGACCATCGCAGCATCCCCATGGTCACACGATCAGATTTCACACGCCTGGCAACCGACTCATGTTTATGACAGTCGCCATGTCCCCTTTTTTTTTTTTTTTTTTATTGCAAAAGTTTTATTCAGACAAGTTTTCCCCCCTTTTACCCCCCCGACATATAATATAAAATCACATACAAAAAGTATACCCCTCACCTCCCCCCATCTTAAAATAAAGTTCTCATTGAAATATTGAGTATTATACCCCCGACCAACATGATATAAATTTAGTATAAAATACATCAATCTCTCCCTGACACCCTTTCTAAGTTAATTCAGCATCATAACATGACCATATCCCATTATACCCATCTCTATATTGCTTATCCACTTATATTTCCCCACCCTCCACCCTAACCCACCCCCACCTCCCAGTCAATCCCACCCCCCCCCCCGAGTTCCGCTGTACACCACTTTAAACATTCCAAACATCCCAGATATTGTTTAATCTATTCACCTATCAATCCAAACATTCCTACCTAAAAGCTACATGATATTTCCCAGTCTGATATTTATTCTGTATATAATTAATCCATTTTGCCCATTCCTGTGTGTAGCTCTCCTGCTTCTGGTCTTTTAGGAAAGCTGAAAGTTTTGCCATTTCCGCAAACCCCGCCACTTTTTGAATCCATTGAGCAATTGTCGGTACAAAATCTTTCTTCCAATGTTGAGCAATCAACAACCTAGCTGCTATAACCATATACAAAAACAATCCATGTCCCCTTTTGTGACCTTCTGGCCAGCTAAGGCAATGGGGAGGCCCGGTTCACTTCACAAGGGTGTCACTAACTTAACCGTTGAAATGGTTCACTTAACAACTGTGGTGAGAAAGGTCATAGTTTAGTTTAGTTTAGTTTATTAGTTTTTTATACTCCGGAACGACTCAGGGCGATTGTACAGCCAAAGTAAAACAGGTATATAAAAGTTAAAAACAGTTTAAAAAACATATTAAATAATTTGGCCTCTCATAAGATTAAAAAACCAACAAACCCTGATTAAAATTAATAAAAATTCATATTTAAAAAATAATTTTATGCCAGTCCGGCTTGTTGGAAAAGAAAGGTTTTATTAGCACAACGGAAGGTGCGTAGGTCAGGGATAGTCCCAGAGGACAGGGGCTCCCACGGAGAAGGCCATGAGACAGGACCAAACTCCCTTAACAACCCTCTCACTCTGCAACAGAAACGTCGGGCTCCCTGTGGTTGAGGCCTCCCTGGCTTTCCTGCTGAGGTGGGGGAGGCCGAGAGGGAGGGGAGGGGTGTCAGGAAGCAGGTCCTGCACTTGCACAGCCCTCGGGCAGGCCCAGATCGTGGCCCAGGCTTTGTTCCGGCGTGGCCCCAGCCCTGGTCGGCTCTGAAGCGACACCCGGGGAGCTTCGTCTGACCTGGGATTTGGACCGGAGCCTCCTTAAGCCACGTCTCCTCAGGGCTGCTGTGACTAGATTCGTCCCCTGTGGCTCCTTGTCAGGCGGCTGCCTGGGGCTTCACTCCGGCTCAGCAGCTGCTGGAAAGGGTGGGGTCCTGGGGGGCCTCTCCGGCCTCTTCTTGGCCCCTGTGGGGAGCCGGAACTGGGTGGGCTGGAGTGTCTGGGCCAGGGCTGCCCAACACCTGGGAGGCCTGTGGACTTCAATGCTCCGAATGCCCACTCTAGGCTGCCTAGGGGATTCTGGGAGTTGAAGTCCACGGGTCTTCAAGTGTCCGAGGTTGGAAAGCCCTGCCCAGGCTCTTCCGGGATGGGGGAGCCTTGAGAGCTTGGAGGGAATCGTTTGAGACCCCCCCCTTGATGGGGGCTGAAGCCCTTCCAGTTGAGGAGGATACCTGGCAGCCATGTGGGGGGTGGGGGGGCTGCTTCCGTGCCCTCCGGGCTGCCAATTCCAAGCTCTCCCTCCGGTTTCTCTTCCCCAGGCGTGTCTGGCAGGCAGCAGGCAGAGGCCCCTGGGGAGGGCTCTGGGAAGGGCCCTTTCCCATCTTGCAGTGTTTGCAGGAAGAGCTTTGGGTCCGGAAGGAGACCTTGGCCGGCTCCAGACAGCCCGACACCTGGCTGACATTTAAGCCTCTCAGCCCTGATGCGTCCGCCCACCATGCGGCTCAGCCGGTGGCATCAGATGGCAAAGTGGCCGAGAGGAGGCCGGAGTCTTGAGAGGGAGCTCCTGATTTCCCTCCTCCCCCTCCGCCCCCGAAGGCCACTGGGAAGGGGCGCGGCTGCCTTTGAGTGGCCACTCTGGTCTCCCTGCCCGGAGGGGGCCTAGCACTGGAGGGGGGGCTGCAGACAGAGGACCAGGGGATCCCTTAAGCAGGCTTCAGAAGGGGGGGGAGATTATTTGAGGGCTCCCCCAGAAGGTACGGCAGCAGCTGTCAGGCTGGCACATGGGCAGGTGTGGTGAGCGGCCAATGCAGCAGGGGCCCCGAGTGCTTGTGGGTGGGGATGGCATGGGGAGGGGGCTTTGTTTTAGGCCGTGTGTTGTCCTTGGGGAATCTGGGAGGAAGCCCCCTCACCACCATCCAGTGCCATCCCTCTGTTTGCCTCTGCAGCATCAAAGGGCTGGCAGCGGATGGACTGAGGTGGGTGGGAGAAAGCTGTGCCCACCCTCCTGCCTGAGCAGATGCCCACGGGAGCTTTCAGGTGTGTGTGTGTGGGGGGGGGGTCCTGCCCCGCCCTCCAGCCCCCCGGGAGGCCTTTGAGAGTCCTCACCCAGGTCTTGGCAGGCAGGTTCTGTGCTGGGCTGTACCTGGGCTGCTCCCTGAATGACTCTGATGGCTTCTTCCCTGGAGAAAGGGTGGTTTTCCTGGCTCTGCTTGGGTCAGCTGTTGGACGGACAGGACAATCCCTCTGGGAGCCTTTGGCCTCCCTTGACACAGCCCAGGATGGGACTGGCTTGTTCGGCTGCTGCTTAAGTGATCGTCCTCTGGGACCCCCGAGGCCCCCCTCCCCCCCCGTGGCTGCTCTGTCCTTGTAGCTGGGGGTTTTCCTGCCCAGGTGCAAAGTGATGCTTTTCTCCACATGCGGCTGGAGTGGGGCCGCTGCCCGAGTCTGCCAAGGTCATTTGGGGCCCTGAGCGTGTCTTCGGGGGGGGGGGTGTCGGCTGCTCCTGCCAGTTGAGCGTCACCTGCAGGTGCGATGGGTT
This sequence comes from Rhabdophis nuchalis, assembly GCA_039707465.1. NCBI lineage: Eukaryota > Metazoa > Chordata > Lepidosauria > Squamata > Natricidae > Rhabdophis > Rhabdophis nuchalis. The sequence continues at coordinate 467,202 of CM077644.1, read as the reverse complement.
CCCCTTCTATTCCCTCGTCACCTGAGCCACGGAGGAAGGGATGGGGGAGGCCCGGGACTGAGAGGCAGCCTCGTGGCTCCGTCCACTGCCCCCCTCCCCCCCTCTAGACGTTGTAGACCCTGGAAGGGGGACTCGTTGAGGGCGGTTTCTCAGCCAGCTCCAGATCCGTCCTCTACCCCACAGCACCCCAAACCCTCCCAGCTGACCTGATAGGCAAGACGTTCATTCTGAATCCCTGAGCAGGTTTTGGTTCCATGAGTTTAAGACGTGGGGAGGATTGAAGGGCTGCTTCCCTGTCAGGGGGATGTTTATGGGGGGGGGCCCTCTGGTGGATTCCTGGGACCAAACCTCTCTAGAACCCCCAAGGCTCTTCAGCGTGTCAGGACCAACGGGGGACAATCAGCAGAAGCTCCGTTCCTCTCAGAGGGTCGCAGGGGCTGGGTTTGAGGGAGGGGCACAGGGCACTCCTTGAAGGTGGCTCACCCTGATGCTGGGTCAGTCTAGGTGGGGTCCATTTTGGAAAGTAGGAAGAAAGATGGTAAAATGTGGCAAAATTGACTTAACATCACATTTAGCACCAGAAATGTTGGGCTCAATTGTGACTCCCTGTATTGGTGGGTTCCCAGGCCCCCCCTGGGGCAGCCGGGAACAGGGCCGGGTCCTGGAAGGGACCACCCAGTGGGGAAGGGCTCCCAAGCCATCTTCAGCCCCTGCTTGCCTGGCTCCTACTCCTCAGGGCTTCCTTGCCTCCGATGGGTGGGCTGGTCCAGCCGGCCTGCAAAACTCCAGGCGTGGGAAGCCCCCTGCACCAGCCCCACTTGGGCCTCTGCTCCGTCTGGCTGCACAGCAGCCCCCCCGGCTGGCTTTCGGAGAGCCCTGCTTTGAGTCGCCTCCCACAGGTGGCTGCGCTTTGTGCTACATCCGGGGTGGGGAACTATGGCCCTTTGGGGGCTTGTGGACTTCAACTCCCAGAAGTCCTCAGGTTTCATTTCCCCACACATGCTCTTGATGGGATTTCTTTCAGTCATTCATTTCTGCTCGGTTGTGTCATCAGAACAACAGTGTGAGGAGGGACCTTGGAGGTCCTCTAGTCCAACCCTCTGCTTAGGGAGAAAACCCTATACACCATTTCAAACCAACGGTTGTCCAATCTCTTCTTAAAGACTTCCAGGGTGGATGGAGCTCCCACAACGTCTGTTCCACTGGTTGATTGTCCTCACTCTTAAGACACCTGTCCTCAGTTCTCGGTTGCTTCTCTCCTTGCTGAGTCCCCCCCCCTCCCCTCCCCTCCCCCGTGGCTTCTTGTTCTGCCCTCGGGGGCTTTGGAGGATAGGTGGGCTTCCTCTCCTTTGGGGGAGCCTGTCAGGTAATAATAATAATAATAATAATAACAACAACAACAACAACAACAACAATAATAATAATAATAATAATAATTTTAATTTATAACCCGCTCTCTCTCCCCGAAGGGACTCGAGGCGGGGCACAGGGAATTTAAAATACATATAAAATCACAGACATAGTACAATATTAAAATAAAATTAAACTAACCCTGCGCTAAAATCCCATATTAAAACTAAAAATAAGTCGCTAAAAACCCTAAAAACAGTTGATTACCCTAGGCCGGCCAGGCAGAAAAAGTGTGTTTTTAATTTTTGATGGAAGGAGCGGAGGTCTGTGGTCGTTCTAATTTCAGGGGGAAGGTCGTTCCAGAGGGTCGGGCCCGCCACAGAGAAGGCCCTTCCCCTGGGCGTCGCCCGCTGGCACAGCCTAGTGGACGGCACCCGGAGAAGTCCCTCTCTGTGGGAGCGAATCGGCCGCAGGGATGTATGGGGCAGGATGCGATCCCGCAGATAGCTAGGTCCCGAGCCATGGAGCGCTTTAAAGATGATGACCAACAGCTTGAAGCGCACCCGGAAGACGACAGGTAGCCAGTGCAGCTCGCGCAAGAGCGATGTTACATGGGCAAACCTAGAGGTTCCCATAACTGCCTGCGCGGCTGCATTCTGGACAAGCTGAAGTCTTCGGGTGCACCTCAATGAGAGCCCCATGTAGAGAGCATTGCAGTAGTCCAGTCGGGATGTCACGAGTGCATGAGTGACTGTGCAAAGGGCGTCCCGATCCAATAGGGGACGCAACTGGCGGACCAGGCGAACCTGGTAAAACGCCCTCCTGGCTACGGCCGTCACTTGATCTTCCATGGACAATCGTGCATCAAGGAGGACACCCAAGTGGCGTGCCCCATCCACAGGGGTTAGATGTTCGCCCCCTATGGCCAGTGATGGAGTCAACTGGTTGTACCGGGATGCCGGGAACCACAGCCACTCGGTCTTGGACGGGTTGAGTCTGAGTCTGTTCCTTCCCATCGAGGCCCGCGCGGCTTCCAGGCACTGGCACATCACCTCTACGGCATCGTTGGGGTGGTTTGGGGTAGATATATACAGCTGTGTATCGTCAGCGTAGAGGTGGTACTCTACCCCAAAACCACGGATGATCTCACCCAGCAGCTTCATATATGTGTTGAACAGGAGAGGCGAGAGGACCGACCCCTGAGGCACCCCACAAGTGAGGGGTCTCGAGGTCGACCTCTGCCCTCCTGCCAACACAAATTGCGATCGACCGGAGAGGTAGGAGGAGAACCACCGTAATACGGTGCCCCTCACCCCCAACCCCTCCAGCCGATGCAATAGGATACCATGGTCGATGGTATCAAAAGCCGCTGAGAGGTCTAATAGGACCAGGATGGAGGAAGAAGGCCCCATCTCTGGCCCTCCAGAGATCATCCACCAACGAGGTGCTGGAGGGCTGCTCTCATGTCTCCTGTGGTCCTTCTCTTTGTTAGACTAGACACGCCCAATTCCTGTAGCCTTCCAACAGGTGGGATACAGGTGGTTCTCTTCTTACGTCCACTCATTTAAGGACCATTTGAAGTTACAACTGTGCTGAAAAAGTGACTTCCTACCAGTCCTTGCAGTTATGACGGTTGCAGCATCTCCGTGGTCACGGGATCAACTTTTGGCTGCTTGGCAATTGGCCTGCATTTCCCACACTTGCCGTGTCGCCATTTGTGACCTTCCCGGACAGCTTCCAACGGGGGAAACCAGGATTCACTTAGAGACCATGGTGGTTTGCTTAATGGCCATGGCAAAATAGGTCATAAAGTTAAGTTACTGACCAACCTGCTTAGCAACGGATGTTGTGGTTGTAAGTCAAGGATCCGCCCTGGGCTTGGCCAACACCCTCATTCTTAACTTCAGAATATCTGTATATGGGCCGTTTTTTAAACGAAAGCTGCTTATGTCTCAATTGCTTTTATTGTTTAACTCACCAGTGATGGAGGAGAACATTTAGAAGACAATCCAAATCTTTCCTTTTGGAGAAGCAAATCCGCGGAGTGGGGGGCTCAGGGGAATCCGTATATGATGTAATTAAACTGACCTTTTTAAAGGTTCACATTAAACTGACAGGAACAAAATTTGGTTTCTTTGCAAGAAAGAAAAAATGTTCTTTTCAAAAACATCTCTTAAAAAATCCGTCTTTCCCCGAAGATTTCGTGTCTAATTGATTTCCTAGTAGCTTCTTTCCCAGACAGGCAAAGAGGGTGAAGACCGCTGGAGTGCTTGCAGGGTCCTAGGTGCTCTCTGAGCTTGGTGGTTTGTTTGCAGCCGTTTCGTTGTCTGAGCGGGTGGCTTCTTCACTGCTGCACTGATGACGCTCCCTAGTTGGGGCCTGAGAGGTCTGTGAGGAAGCAGCCCGGCCCTGAGAGCGCCAAGGACTCCATGGGGCCCGGCCTGAGCCGCCCAGAGAGCCTCCGCCCTCTGCTGGAGCTCTTGGATGTTGGAAGCTCTGGATAAATCACGGAGCGGCTGTAGTGACTAAAGTGCTGGGCAGAGACCAGAGAAGCCAAGACCGAAGCCCAAGCTCACCCCACCAGCTCCCTGGGCGACCTTGGGCCACAGACCGACCTCATGGGCTTCACGTGGGGAAGTGGGAGGAAGCGGAGGGACCTGTGCCGCTTTGGCTAAGTGGGCTAAAAAACCCACGGGCTGCATTGAGGTAGGAGCCGGGGTGTGTGTGTGTGTTTGTTTCCCCGGAGGCCTTTGTTTCTTCGGTCTTCCAGATGTGCTCCTTCTTCAATCACCATAGTAAGATGGAGAAAGTCACCACCAGCCTTGGTCACACCCTGCGTTCCTGCAACCCAAACCGTGGCCACATGCTGGTCAGAAGCCACCGAGTGACCGAGGCGCTCGGTTCCTTGCAGAAATCTAGCTCAGAAACACCCTCAGATCTCCTTGGGTGAGATTTTTCCTCTTGTCTTATTGAAGATTCTTCACTGTCCAAAGACGTGGACTTTAGTGGGCGGCCCTCGCCAAACGTCCGCCTTGATGAAATAGCCGGCTGACTTCCGCTTGACCACCGAGGGTGGGATTTTGGCCTCTAAGGTCTGCTGATACCCGTTAAAGGGCTTCTTCCTCCCACCTGCCCAGCAGAAGCGACACGCTTGCTGGATGGCTGGCACCGTCCATCTCCTCCGCAGCCCCCTCCGGTTCTTTGCTGGGCCCCTGGTTCTTCTCTGAAGCAGGGTTGGGGGGGGGAGTCATTGCCCAAGCAGGGGGCAGCCCGGGTGGAGCCTTTGAAGGTCCCGGCTGGTCCTTCTACTTTCCTGCTGCTCCTCTTCCGGGGTCCCAAGAAGCAACTTCAGCTCCCGAGCATCCCGAGGCCACGTCCGACTTCTGTTCACCGCGCAGGTGGTCCCGAGTGGGGCCTTCTGGCAATCTGCGGACAGCTGCCGGCTCCTGCCGCTCGTGACTGTCATTGCCGGTTTCCCTGGCTGGCCTGGCTTACAGGGAAAGGGGCAAGAGGGTGGAGGAGCCACTGGGTCCTTAGTTGGGACAGAGAGGCTGGGATTTTCACTGCAGGTGAGGAATGGCAGACACAGGGCTCCCTCTGCTGGTAACCTGCGGAAGTGATCGTATTTTGCATTTCCCCTGGAACTGATGTCACTTTCCTGACTGATGGCATGCTAGGAAAGAGGCAGCCCTGGCTGGACGCGTGCGCTCCGTTCCCTGCTTGTCCCTTGGAGAACACCCAGAATTGGCGTTCTGGCTGAAGCCCGGCTTCTGCTCTCCCGCCTGGCCTCTACAATTGCTTCGCCAACCAGAGGGCTGACGACCCTCCGTGGGCAGAGCCATCTTCCTTTCGTCTTCTGCAAACGTCAGTCAACGGCTGGCTGGGCAGCCCTTAAATTCCTCCTCCTCCTCCTCCTCCTCCTCCTCCTCCTCCTCCTCCTCCTCCTCCTCCTCCTCCTCCCTGCCAAGCCAGTCTTCCCCCCCCCCTCTGCTTGGTCATGAGTGGCAGCCCACAGGGCATGGGGGGGGAGGCTGTGCCACATCTGTATTGACTCCCCTGTGGGGAATTGTTCCAGGGGCCCTTTGGGGCCACAGTTCCCTTTGTCAGAGTCACAACCGAGGGAGGAATAAAAATGCCTGTCAGGGACGATTTATCTCTGCTGTCAAAGACACCCCCCTTGCCCCCCCCCCAAGACCAGCAGGAGCCAACTGTTCATCTGAAGCCTCAAGCGGAAATAGATGCACATCATCCTCAATTTACAACCACAACTGAGGCCAGAACTACTGTTTTTAAGCAAGGCAGTTGCTAAGCGAGTTGCACCCAATTTTATGACCATTTTCCCCCAGGGATGTTAAGCAAATCACTGCAGTTCCTAAGTGAATCATGCGGCCATTAAGCCGGTCCGATTTCCCTTGCTTGTCAGAAGCCAGTTGGGAAGGTTTCAGGGGGCGATCGTGGGGAAGCCTCAGAATTTGGCTTTCATGACTACGGAGACGCTGCTGCTGAGTTGTAAGTCTAAGAGTTGTAAATCTACCCGTTTTAACTCACTTTATTCAGTGACACTGTTGAGTGGTCACTAAGTGAGTAGTTGTAAGTCACGGACTACCTGTGGTCCCCTCAGCTTATTTCTCTCCCTCTCCCCCTCTCCCTCACACACAGCCTCTGCCTGCCTGAAGAGGTTAAAAACACCAGAGGTTTGAATAGAATCAGGCAGGAGCCCCGAAGTTTAACCTGTGAGCATGAAACTGCCGTGACCCTGCCGGTATTAAGCCATGGTTTGTTTAAATCGCAATTGGCCGGCTTCACGCACCACACTACAGCACAAAGGCTCATGGCCGAAGCCATCCGACGCATCTCTTCCTGGGGCCCTGGGGAGAAAGGCCTTTCCGAAACGGCCGGCTGGGGAGGCCAGCCTGTCCGAAAGCGAGTGGCTGCCCTTGGTCCGAAGCCTGGCCGTCTCATGCCAGGCAAAGGGACTGTCCTGAGGCTTGAAAGGCTGGGGCCAAGGATGCCCGCTGGGAGTGGTGGTGGTGGTGGTGGCCAGAGTGGCGCTTTCAGCAGCGGCTGCGTTTCCCGGGCAGGCCGTGTGGCTGATCGCAGCCCTCTGGTCCAGGCTGCAGCCAAGCGTGAATCCCGGCCTCCTCCGTCTCCCCTGAGTCCCCAGGAAGCCCCTTGGGGTCCAGCAGCAGCAGCAGCAGCCTGATTTAAACCTCGCCTGGCTGCTCCTGCGCATCTCGGGGACGATGGCTGCGTGCCCCACTCTGACAGCCGGAGGCCTCCCGGGGTCCCTGCTGGAGTCGAGGGAGCCTCTGCTGAGACGGACTTTGCGTCCCCCTCCCCCTCCCGACCCTCCCCTGGGATTGCTCTTGGGTTGTGTGTGTGCGTGGGGGGGGAGGGAGAGAGGGGTTATGGTCTTCTCCCAGTAGCCTTGGATGCCCTGGCCGTGGCCTCCTGGCGAGGGGGGTGGGGGCAGGCGAGGCATGGGGGATGGTCCAGTCATTGGGGGGAGGGGGAAGAGAAGCTCTGGACCCCTCCAGGGTCAGTTGCTGCAGGGCTCGGCCCCTCCCTCACCAGGGTTCATGGAGCAGGGGGGAGGGGGGGAGTTGGTCATAGTAGGTGAAGATGGTGGATCTAGCCGGTTCTGTTTCCATGGACTGTCCTGGGAAGGAGGCAGAAGCTCCCAGTCTCACCAGCATGGCTCTTGACTGGCTGACGGGGACGGTTGGGGTCCAAAAGGGAAAGGCCGGGTGAGGGGCCGGAGGGCAGCCTGCCAGGGGCTCATGGCCGCTCCTGGGGAGTGATGGAGGGGGGGCAGAAGAGGCGGAGGGTCTTTCTCCCACGTGGACAGGAAGGGCCTGCCCTGTTGTGCATTGACTGCTCTTAAGCACCCTGCGTGGGGGCGCCCTTGAAGGGCAGCCAGGAAGGAAGCAGCGGACCCTCCCTCTCCTCCTGGTAGAGAGCGGGGGCCCCGAGGCCAGAACGCGGGCCTGGGCTCCCTCCTGCCTTCCGACCTGGCGGTTCCGAAGAGGCTGCCGGGGCGGCGCTGGGTCTTGGCCGCCTGGCTTGGGGCTTCTGCTGCCGGGGGCCGCCCAGGGTCAGTGGCTTCCACAGGAAAGGGCCAAGCGTCCCGGGCCGCCTCCTGCAGCCAGAGACCGACGAAGCCGGGGCGGCGGACAGGCCCCCTTCCCCATCCCGCAGGCGTCGGAGCGCCCAGCGGAGAGGAGGAGGCGGCGGCGGGGAGGAAGCCGGGCCACCATGACAACGCCAGAGCGCGTGCCCGGCCGGCCGTCGTCATAGCAACCTGCGACTGCAGGCGGGGGCCCGCGGTTTCCATGGCGACAAGGAGAGCACCACCATCGGGAAGGGCGGCGGGGGGCGTCTAAGGGGTCCCCCCGGCCGGCCTTCCCCTCTCCGGGTACCCGGTTGGTGGGCGCCTGCTCTGCCCGGGACGCTCCAGTCCCGGCGATGCGTGGCCTCCGCGGCCGCTCTTGGCCGCGCTGCTTTGGACCGAGCTGGGCCTCTGGCGGACGCTTGAGGGGAGCAGCCGCGCCGCCCCTCCCTCCCCCCTCCCTCCCCGGTGGGCTTCCCTGGCCTTCAGGATGGGCCGCCTGAGCTGCCCTGCTGTGATTGGGACCCCCTGGAGCCCTCATCTTCTACGGGGGAGCTTTCTGAACTGGGGGGGTCTGTGGGGAGAGCGAGAGCCTCTCTCTCTCTCTCTCTCACACACACACACACACACACAGTGGGTGCAATCACTGGCTTGGAGGAGGAGGAGGAGGATGCAGGTGGGCTCTACCCCCCCCCCCCCTTCCCCCAGGTTCAGCTGAGAGACAAAGCAGCTTCGTCCAGCTGCAGGCAGGGCTGGGAGACTCAGCAAGGCTTGTGCCGGGCAAGGTGTGGAGGAGGTGAAGGGGTCATTTTTCAACCCCCCCCCCTCCATGCAAGTGGCCTAGGAATTCATGGGGGGGGGGGGGGAAGGCTAGACCTGGCGTGATTCAGCCACCGTTTCCTGAAGAAGCCGTGATGGACTGACCTGACAAAGCTGCGCCCAGAATTGGGGGGGGGGGCTCCGTCACTGGAGGTTTTGGAGAAAGGACTGGGCCCCCGTTGGTCCAGGATGCTGATCCAGGTTGATCCTGGGTTGGACTAGAAGACCTCCAGGGTCTCTTCTAGCAATCCGTGAGAAGGCTGCAAGGTGGTTCAGTCATCCATTCTAGCCATCCATTCAGGCGGCCACTTGCTCCCAGGGGATGGGGGGATGGGCGCTGGTTCCCTGGCTCTTGGGCACATGAAGCCCACAAGGGTAAACAGCAAAGAGTACCAGAGTTGGAAGGGACCTGGGAGGCCATGACAGGGTAGGCGGCCCTCCCCTCCGTGACCTGGGCAGGACTGGTCTGAGGGGGGAGGGGGAGAGGCCTGATCCCAGACAGGGAGGGGTCTGTGAGGGAGGGGGCTCCACCTATCTCAATCCTCCAGCCTGGAGGTTTCCAAGGAGCTCCTGGCAGTGGATGATGGGCTTCAGCAACTGTGGGCCCCCGTCCCCCCATAACCTCGATGGGTGCTTTCTCTTGTGATCAGGCAATTTCATGGCCAGGGCCTCTCCTGCTCTTTCTCTGCCAGTCATCCATGGATGTTCAACACACTCACACACACACACCACACACCTTGTGGCTACGGAATAGGCCACGCAAGCTCACTTGTCACGGCAGAGCCTCTTGCCCTGATGAGCGAGGAGTGTCGGCCCCCGAAGGATGCATGGGGCCCAGGGAGAAAGGGGGCAGCCGGACTGGACAGGAGGGCGATGCCCGGCCAGGCGGCATCCAGGGGCCTTGCCAGATGGCGACCTTGAGAAGAGAAAGTGACTTCTATGTGGGTTGTGTGGTTGCCCCCCCCCCCATTTGAAATTTTGAGCCTCCCTAGCAGTGGGCAGTCTATCTGCTTGGGGAGAAGCTCGCTCGTGGGCAGGGCAGGCAATGAAATGGGTCGGGGAGGCAGTGGCTGCTCTCCCCTCCCTCTCCGTTGGGCTGCGTCCTGCCCATCCTTCCCTCTGGGCCACCCAAGCTTCGCTCCAGGGAGACCACAGAGAGGCCACGCCAATCGCGCGTCCCGTGTTTCTGGCCTCTTTGGGCACCTGCGGACCTCGGCTGCCCACCTGACGAATGTGGCTCTGGCCGGCAAGGCCTCCCAGCCAGATTTTAAATCCCCAATTTAAAACTATCTGATGTCAGTGGCTCACAGCCCCCTTGAAAGCCCTCCTAGGAACAGGCCGTCTGAGAGGACCAGGGCAGCAGCGACTCTGACCTGACAGAGATCCCCAGCCAGGCCCACAGGTCCACCTTTGAAGGGTCTTCCAGAAGATTCCCTTGCACCAAACCTCGGAGGTTTCCTGTTTCATTTTCTGGCAAGAAGCAGAAGAAATAGCGCGTAATCGGACGGCTCTGGCAGAAGCACATTAGACGCGTAAGCAGCCACGCACAAACCGAGCCTTGGGGCCGTCTTGGGCCTGCTCAGTGGCCCAAAGCCACGTGGCCGCTGCCCACTGGGGCCGGCATCCACTGAGGCAGCCTTAATTGTGGGGCACGTGGAGACCCACTTGGTCCCAGGTGCTCCACCCACTGGCTCAGCAGCTGCTGCCTTGCCTGGCCCTGCTGCTTTCCCCCCCCCCCCATGATGAGCCTCTCAGCCCTCTTGGCTCCTCCTGCCCAGGACAGGCGAGCCCACCCCCCTGCACCCACGGCCTGCTCCTCTGGGGGGGAGGGGGGGGCTCAGCTGGGCTGCCCCGAAAAGCCTTCCTCTGCTGGTGGGGCCCTTCCTCTTCCTCTTTTATTTATTTTATTCATATTTATATCCCGCCCTTCTCCACAGGGGACCCAGGGCGGCGCACAGGAATTTAAAAAATATACAAAAAAACAATACAATAAATAGAATTTAAAAATAAATTAAATTAAATTGTAATCCTATGCTAAAATCAAATTAAAATCCCCAATTTAAAACTATCTGATGTCAGTGGCTCATCTGCAGGGCTCCCTCTCCTGCTCAGCCTTCTAGGCAATGCGGATCCCCCCCCCCTGCAAAGCCCCTGCTAACAGCCCTCAGCCCCCCCCCCCCCACTCCCCTGTTTCTTCCGGCTCTGCTCGGTGGCTCTTTCCCTCAGGGAGCCATGGCTTTCCTTGCCTTGAGCCAGGAGGGTTTTGCCTTGTGTGGACTGTTCCATGATGGGGTCTCTGCCATGCCCCCCTGCCCCCCACACACACTTCCAGGCTGCAGAGGGCCTCAGTGGGCTTTGGTTGCTGGAGTGGCAAGCTGGGTGCATTTACTACCTTCCCAAGCAGGGGAAGGCAGAATAAAAGAACAAGGGAGTTGGGAGGGACTAAGAGGTCTTCTAGTCCAACCCCCTGCTCGAACAGGAGACCCTCCACCGTTCCGGATGAATGGCTGCCCAGTTTCTTCTTAAACACCTCCAGTGTTGGAGAAACCACAACTTCTGGAGGCAAGTAGTTCCACTGGTTTTAATGGTCAGGAAATGTATGCTTAGTTCCAGGTTGCTTCTCTCCTTGGTTAGTTTCCATCCATTGCTTCTTGTGCTGCCCTCGGGGGGGCCTTGGAGAAGAGGTGGAAACCCTTTCCCCAGCCCCTCAGATATTGGGAGGCTGCTGTCAGGCCCCTCCTAGTTCTTTCTCTACCCAGTTCTTCCTGTGTTTGAGCCTCCCCCCCCCCCCAATCCCCTTTGCTGCCCTTCTCTGGCCCCTTCCCAGAGTCTCAGCCTCTTTTCTGCATTGGGGCTGGCAGGGGAGGCTGTGGGGTGGGAGGGAAAGGAAGGAAAAGGGCCCTTTTCTGAGCACTGCCATTTTCTCTCTCTTCGGCCTGTTATGCAACCGGCCGTCACGTCACCTGAACGGCTTCATGGCCACAGGAGCCACCTGGGGAAGCAGAGGCCGCCTGCCTGCCGTCTTCTGCCTGAGGGAGCCGGTAGGCTTCTCTGTTCCTTCCCCCTCTTCTTAAAGGCGAAGGGCTCCGGAGGGGGAAAGGTGGGGGAAAGGCCTGGGGGGGGGGCTCTAAGAGAGCCTCCTGAACGTCTCTTCCCCCTCCCCCCCTTCAGGCATTGTGGGAAATCCTCCTGGGCCGCTGGGGGCTTTCTGGAGCTCCTGGGAAGAGGAGCCCTCTGGAACCTCATTTAGCAGGGGCTCCGAGTCTGCCCAGCGGACGCTTTGGAAGGCAGGAAGGCGGGAAGTGAGGAGAGACCGCTTGCTTTGTGGGCTCCAAGATGGCGGCTGGGGGATTCTGGGGGCTGAAGTCCACAACTCTTTTAAGTTCCCATGTTTGGAGAGCCCCTGGCCTAGTGGTTAAGGCACGAGGCCAGCGAGCGGGAGGCCATGAGTTCAAGTCCTGCCGTAGCCATGAAAGCCAGCTGGGTGATTTTGAGCCAGCCACTCTCTCTCAGCCCAACCCACCTCACAGGGTTGTTGCTGTGGGGAAAACAGGAGAAGGAAGGAAGCACTGATGGCCTTGCAAGAAAAGCCCATAGCACAGCAAGGAGCCCCCATGTCAGCCCTGAGCTACAAAGACTCCCCTGCCTCAGAAGGGTCCTGGGTCCTGGCTACGTTCATCCCCTGGAGTTATGTCCAAAAGAAGAATAAAAGCTGGTTAGAAATAAATATTAAATCAATGTTTCCTTGACCCTTTATTTGCTCATAATGGCTTCTTGCCAACCTTCAGTCTGGTGACTGACTGCCCCGTTTGAAATAGGGGCACAGAACCAAGTTTCAAGGAGAAAGTAGAACTTAACGGAGGTTCTGGCTTAGAACCTTCTGTCCAAAGTCGGGTGAAGGAGGCGCTTCCTTGCCCTTCTTGTAGTGTGAAGAGAGTGGCTCTCAGGGGCCGTTCCCCACCCAAAGGATGGGCCTCTGCAGTGGGGAACCTCCTCAGAGGCCCTGTGAGTCTCATCCAGGGGTGGGGAGGGAGAGGTGGCCCCTAAGTAGGCAGAGCTCCAAGGCCTCTTCAGTCCTCAGGACAGGCCGCAGACGGACGAGTGGGCCTTGCAGTGGCTAAAAGCCAACTTCTGCCCCCTGGGCGGCTTTGGGACGGTTCTCAAGAGCAGCTTCAGATGCAGAGCCCTGCAGGGGTCAAGTGGTTGAAATGGAGGCCTCCGTAATTGTAAGATCTGCCTCTCCGGGAGGCTTTGATGGGGGTGACGATGGAGGTGCCTCCCTCCTCCTCCTCCTCCTCCCTCCAGATCCATCCTTGGCAGCATCCAAAGCTCTGGAGAAATTGGCTGGGGAGGGGAGTTCACACCCCTGGGGTCACCAGTCCAAACAGCCCCCTCTCCCTTGGGGGGTGGGGTTCCTGGGAATGCTGAAGAGACGTGTTCTTGCTAAAAGAGCAGCACCTCCACCTTACACGTTTTGGAGAATGGTTGGATTGGGCCCATTCTTTTAAAAAATCAGCTTGCTTGCATGCCTGCCCAACACCATCAATACTGAAGGTGGACACCGCTCCTGAATCCAGCCCCTCTAAAGTCTCTTGACCGTTCGTCGGACTGAAATGCTGTAGAAATCCAAGAACTGGTTTGCCTCTTTTCCTCAGGATTCCTAGAATAATAGAGTTGGGAGGGGCTTTGGAAGTCCAAGCAGGAGACTCTCTATCCTCCCAGGCAAATGGCTGTCCAGGCTCCTTTGGAAAGCCTCCAATGTTGGAGCCCCCAGAACCTCTGAAGGCAAGCCCTTCCACTGATGGACGGCTCTCACCGTCGGGAAATTCCTCCTTAGCTCCAGGTTGCTTCTCTCCTTGATTGGTTTCCACCCGTTGCTTCTTCTTTCGCCTTCTGGTGTTGTGGAGATAGGCCCACCCCCTCGTCTTTGGGGCAGCCCCTCAGATATTGGAAGGCTGCCATCTTGTCCCCTCTGGTCCTTCTCAGAGTTGGATTCCTGTTTCTAAGATACTTGGGAGGTAATATTGGTAACTGTTGTCTTAGCCTGTTGTGTGAGCCGGGCCATAATATGCGGTCGGGTGTTATTATTATGGCATTTGTGAGGCTGCCTGGCTTCATTGTGACCGGGCAGTGTGGCTTTGACGCTGTCCTGCTTCAGATGGAAGTTGGGGAAAGGAGTCAGCAGGTCTTTGGAGGCCAAAAGTGGCTGAGGAGAGAAAGGAAATGAAGAGGCAGTGACGGAGGGGGAGAAGCTGGATGGAGAATGTGCAGAAGAAGCCGGTTTAACATCTGGAACTTCTGGGGTTGTGGAGGGCCAGGATCAGAGTTCCTGTTTGTCCAGTCACAGATCCCAAAGGTGCTTTTCCAGAAGACAACTAGACTTTCTTCCTTTTTTTTTTTCCTTTGAAAACATTTCTCACCCAAGAGGCTTCTTCAATTCTTCAGAAGAACTGAAGAAGCTTCTTGGATGAGAAGCAAAACTTTTTCAAAGCAAAAAACCCCCAAGAAAATCCAGTTGCCTTTTGGAAAAGCAACTTTGAAACCACCATGACCCGGGCAGTTGAGAACCTCCGTAGACATTTGTCCCGTCATGCAACACACAAATTCCAGGCGGGTTTATTCTGAGCTTCAACCTCCTGTTTCTCAGGGTTGAGTCCTCTTTTCTAGAAGTCCCTCCTTGGTGGCTTCCCTCCTCCTCCCCCTCCCTCTCCTCCTCCTCCTCCCTCCTCCCTCCCTCCTCCCTCCTCCCTCCCTCCCTCCTCCCCCAAGGCCCTTCCTTCCTCCCCAGATGGTCTCCCTGGGAGAAGTTACAGGTGGCCTCTGAGTCACACGTCACTTTCGGCTGCTGGCTGGCTGTGTCCCCCTTCAGAGGAGGCCCAGAGGGAGTGACGTCATTGCTCACAACCTGCTCAGAGCCCATAGATCGGGTGGCCATCATCCACAGGGTGGCCGGGTCTTCGCAGAATCCGAGGCTGAACAGTGGCATTCACTCAAGGTGGAATAAGGGTTGGTGTGGATTAAGTTGCAGTTCCCTCCTGGATTATTCCTGAAGAAATGTCTGGTAGAAACCCCAATGCAATCACCAGATGAAACCCGTGGTGTGAAAACAGGGGAGGTGAGAAGATTTTGGAGCAGAATGTGGGTCAAATGTCTTCCTTCCCCCTATTCCCCTGCTCTCCTCCTGGGTGGGGCCAGTGGCGTAGGTCATGGCTGCCATCTTCCTCTTCCCTCTTGGAAGCAGCCAGTTCTTTGAAGAACTGGCATCTCCCGGAGAGGTTTGCCCACTCGTGGAGGTAGCCCCCTGGAGACCCCCAGCAAGGGTGGCCAGACTGACCACCCCCATTTTCCTTGCTTCAGGGCATCTTCACCCAGAATGCTCAGCCGGGGCCTCGGTTTAACTAAGGTTTGGGGTGCCTGTGATCTGCTCGGCTGCAAGAAATCCCAGGCAGGACTCAATGCGAGGGAGGTTTCCGAGGCTCCCCTGTGGTTGAGGGAGTGGCTGGAGGAGGGGACCACACGCCCCCCCCCATGTCCTTCAGGGCCTCTTTCCAGGGTCTGAGGATGGACTGGCTGGTCAACAGTGGGACGGATGCGCGCTCTCTCTCTCTCTCCCTCTCTCTCTCCCTCTCCCTCCCTCCCTCCTTGCTCTTCTCCAGGCCTCTGGGCCTCCCGAGGGAAGGCTGGGAGCCCCACCGCCATCCCACCAGCTCCCTCAGCATTCTAGGGTATACAGGTAGTCCTCTACCTATGGCCGCAGTTGATGACCCCAACGCTTCTGCTGCTCAGTGAGACCGTTGTTTTACTACTTTCTTATCACAGTGAAGGGAACCAATGGCCAAGCCTCTGAACTTGGGATCACGTGGCCATGGGGATGCTACAACGGTCATAAGTGTGAAAAACATAAGTCATTTTGCCCAGTGCAGCTGCAACTTTGAACGGCCACTAAATGAAACGGTGTAAATCAAGGACTATCTGTATTTCATCAGAGCCAAAGGCTGGAAGGGTCCTTTTACGGCATCTCTGTCGACCGGGACCCTCCCCTGTTTTGTGGGTTCTCAGCCTATTCTACCCAGCCCTCCCCCCCCCCCCCCAGCCCCGCACCCCCAATGTCCTCCGGATGTAATGATGGGGGCGGAATAAAAGTTGAGTCCCTCTGATTCCTCCAGCTCATTTGTCCCGATTTCCCCGTTTGGGGCAAGCAGCGAGGGCGCCCCTCCCCCCCTGCCTTCCTCTCGCCCCCCCCCTCTGCTCCCCCAGGCCATGAAGGGATTATTTTTAAACAATGCTTCACTTTTATTATAAGGTGTTATGGCTGCTAGCCTGAAGTGTTAACTTGTTCTGACTGTATTTATGACATGTTCTGGCCTCATGAGGGTTCTGTTTTCTCTCCTGAAAGTTATGGACATTCATAAGGTTAGGAACTCTCCCGCTTTGAAAGACCCTCACTTAATTGGCGGGGGGGGGGGGAGCAAACACCGCCTTGTCTGGGGCCTCAGCCTCTCACTAATTGGATGAGTATGTTTTAATCCTGGTTTATTTTGCAAAATTGTAGACAATTTTTTGGAAAAGTTTTGAAAATGGAGGAAAAATAGAAACCCTCAGTGTTATGCCTACAGTGGGAATGAAAGTTTCAGAGAGAACACGAGAGCCGGAAGGGACCTTGGAGGTCTTCTAGTCCAACCCCCTGCACAAGCAGGAGACCAATGGCTGTCCGGTCTTGCCTTAAAAAACTTCCACTGATAGAGCAGCCACAACCTCTGGAGGAACTCTCTTCTTCTAGCCCACCCCCCACTCAAACAGGAGACCCTCTACCAGATGGGCATTTAGTATGTGGAGTCCCCAATAACCAGGTTACTCGGGGGAAAAGATGGGTTTATATCTATTTGTGGAAACCTTTCATAAATAGGACAGGACCTAGTGGGGGAAGAGGTGTGGTCATCCGAATTGGAGAAGTGACCCCAGGTATATCATGGGTCGCCTGAAGTAAGCCAGTCACCGAAAGGCCTCCGTGGAACCTGGCCTGTGGGTGTGGCCGTTGCTGTCGGAGCAAAGCTGGAGCCGCCTTCCCATCCCTGGAGCTCATGGGAAGGCCTGAGAATTGAAGCGAGTGGAGGGCTGAGCTCCCCCCACCAACCCTAGGGCAGTCCCACCCTTCCTCTTTGCCAAGACACCGGGCAGGCTGAGCTGGACTCCTCTGGAGAGGGGCACAGTGGGCACGGCCTTGCCGCAGGGCAGGGAGGGAATGGGCCGGCAGTAAAGCCAAGCAGCTGCCAGGGCCCAGGAGGAAGCCAGCATTTAATTACAGCCCTCCGGGAGTAATAAGGGTTTGCCATGATTGGCGCTGGGATGCCAGGACAAAGCCGAGGCTGCTTCCCTTCCCCGCTTGGCCAGTCTTGCTCAAATAGGGCCGAGGCTGACTGGCTCCCAGGCTCAGTCCAGACATCCCTCTGACCGCCCCCCTCCCTCCCTCCGTGGGTAGGGCAAGAGGGTGGTCAAAGTGCAGGCCAGGCTCAGCCATTCTCTGCACCCGCACGGAGCTCCTGGGCAGCCGGCGGAGGCAAGTGGCCCCGTGTGGGGCTATGGTTGGCCGCTAGGCAGCTCCGCCAGGCAGCCGTTTTCAGCAGGAGGTGGCTGGCATTGTGTGTGTGCGAGT
This sequence comes from Rhabdophis nuchalis, assembly GCA_039707465.1. Taxonomy (NCBI): domain Eukaryota; kingdom Metazoa; phylum Chordata; class Lepidosauria; order Squamata; family Natricidae; genus Rhabdophis; species Rhabdophis nuchalis. The sequence goes on along the minus strand of CM077644.1, from coordinate 450,271 downwards.
GTGTGCACAGACACACGGTTCCAGTTGGGGCAGATGTGCTTGTGTGGCGACCAGCTTGTCACAGAAGAAGGGCTGGGCCAAGGACGGGAGCGGCATTAATTCCTCAGCCACCCCGGCCCCCTTTCTTGTCCTGTGCCTCAGCCCTGGCATTGGAAGCAGAGGGGACTCTGCCTGCCTCCCCAGGGCCCCTGGCTCCTTTGGTGAAGGGTGCCCAAGGGGGAGCCCAGCCCCTCCAGAGACGGCTCTGGGGGACGGACGAGCCCCCCTCCGAAACCACTTCAGTAGGAGCAGATGGGAGGGGGAGCACAGTTGGTCTCCTGGCAGTTTCCTTGCAGCCCCCTTGCTGGGAGGAGCTCAGGCCCTCGTCCCACTCAAAGTTTGGCTTGGGCCAGGAGGGGGAGCAAAACAGCCAGGCAGGCAGCTCCAAAGCTGTCCCCTGCATAGGCAAGGGGTGGGCCTAGTGGTCACTTGCTCTGCATGCTACCAGAAGAGCATTCTTGGGGGTCCTGGAGAGGAGCCTCCTCCACCACACCGGGAGTGCAGTTTGCAGGTGTGTGTGTGTGTGGGGGGGGGAGTTACCTGGCAGGTCCCGTCTTGCACCATTCCTGCCTGCTGGACCCAGAGATGGCAAGGAGTATCTGAGTGCCCAGAGGGAGGGAGGGAGGGAGGGGTGGAGTGGGTCCCCAGCGCTCTTCCCCCAAATTCCACTCCACTGTCTGGGGTGGGGTGGGGGTGTAAAGGAGGGGTGGGGAGGAGCAGGCGGCCCCAGACGAGACTGCATCAGCGCAGGCGGATTGTGGGGGAGAGCCGCAGTGCCAGCCCCCGGATGCCCTAATTCCTCTGCCGCTGGCTCAGAGCTGCGCTGCCCTCGGAGGTGGCGCGTGGCTTCGTGGACGCTCCTCGCCCCTCCTCGGCCAGCTCGCTTGCACTGCTGCGCCCCCGATCTGCGCCCCCTCCCCAACCCACGGAGAGAGAGAGATCTCCTGAATGCACGATGAAGTGAAGGGGGCTGAGCGGCGGCGGCGGTGACAGCAGCGGCGGAGGGGACGGCTCTGCTCTGCACTGCAGCGGAGCACGCGGAGAAGCCTCCGGACCGGCAGCCGGGGCGAGCCGAGCTGCGCCATGCTCAACAACCTGACGGACGGCGAGGACGGCGAGGGGGGGGGCAGCCAAGGTAAGAGCACGCGGGCAGCCCGGCTCTGCGCCCCGCTTGCCTCGCCCGCGCGGGCCATGTGCGGCGGCGGCGGCTGGAGCGGAGCTGGAGGGCGGCGCGGCTATTTTTATCGGCGGAGCGCTGGCGGCGGCGCGGCCTCTGCCGCTGTCCAGGGTGCTGGAATGCGGCCGCCGTCCAGGCTGGCATCTTCCGAGCTCGTGCCGCCCGCCCGCCCGCCCGCCGGGAAATGGTGGCAACTGACGAGGGAGACATTTTGGCGAGGAAGCGGCGGGGACCCCCGTGTGGGATGACCCGGGGCCCCCTAGCCCCTGCCAGGGCGGCTGGGCAGGCGCCGCTGTGGACCCTGGCTCCGCGCAAAGCCCCCGTGGCCCTCTGAGTGACGCCGTCCCCGCTGCGGATGCGCCGGGCGCCCTTCGCTCCCTGGCGCTCAACTTCCGCGCTGGACGAGCTGCCGGGGGGTCGCTTCTGCGCCACGGAGGGACCCCCCCCATCTCTCCGGCCCAGAATGCGGCGCTCCTTCTCCCGCGGCCTTTGAGCCTGCGCTGCTGCCTCGTCGAGAGTCTGAGGGTGCCGGGCATTGGCGGGCGGGCTGCCCTCTCCCTGCCTTCAGGGACGGATCCTTTGCTGCAGACCCAGCGCAGCGCCAGTTGAGCTGCGCTGTCCAGAAGCAAAACATTTGAACCCGGCCCCCTGCTGCAGCCCCCCTCCTCCCCGCTACCCTGGCAATGGCACCCCTGGGAGAAGGGCAGCCAATTGTGCAGCTGCCCTCTGGATGGCTGGAATTTGGACGGCTGCCCCCTGCCCCGTGCCAGCCCAGATGAGAAGAGAAAAAGGCTGGGGCACTGGGGATCCTGGGCCCTGCGTGTCTACAGGGAATGAGCCAAGGCAGATGCCCCCTTGCAGTTGGGAAGAGGGTTGGTGGGGCTGTTCTGTCCTCCCTTGCAGAGGAGAAGGGGCTTCTGGCCATGGACCTGGGGAGGAAGCGCTGCAGGAACCTGGGGGGGGGGGGAGTGAGCGTTGCGCAGAACTGTCTCCTCGTCTTCATCCCTCCCATCTCTTCTTCAGACTCAACCAGCCCCCCAGGTCCTGCTGAGATGGGGCTGGTTTGCCCAGCTGGGGTGTTGCTTCCCCCTGGCTCCTGCCCAGCGGCTTTGCCCGGATAGATGTGGTGGAAGGGTATTTGGGCAGCCCCGGGGAAAGCGCTCTGCAGCCGAGGTCCGGCTCTCCTTGGTGGAATTTGGCAAGGGACGTCCTGGAACTGGCAGTTCTCTGAGCAAAGGGTGGGGGTTCATTTCTCCAGACCGTGGTGCCCAGTGCCCCACAGCCACTCTGGGAGGCTGGTGATGAGGGCCAGGAGAGGGAACTGCAAGGGCAGATGCGTTCAGCATGGGCCACAGCCCCCCTCCCCCTTGGGAGGCGCATAGGGAGCTGAGGCGTGGGGTCTTCTGCACAAGCCTTTGCCATCCCCAAGGGTGCCCGGCATCTTTTGCCAGGAGGGCACTGGGGTGTTTGGTCCAACTGAGCAGCGGGACTGACGGGGTCCCCCACACAGGACCCCCCTGCCCAAAGCTCCTCGGAGCCTCCCTGAGGGCCGCCTGTGGGAACCCCCCTTCCTAGTCTGGGGTGTCCAAGGCCATGAAGCAGAGAAAGGGAACAAAGCCGTTGAGAGCACTATAATCAGGTTGATTCTAGAGACGTATTTAATGCATCTAAAACAGGGGATACGATTACCGGAGAAGCGTGTGGAGCTGTGGGGGAATCTTGGACTGAATGTAGGTCAGGTGCCTCCAAGATGGAGACCAGGTGATTGAGGGGGCTGGATTTCTTGGTTCCTCGGACGGGGGATCCCACAAGGAAGCGGAGGGCTCACCTTCCCCAAAGCTGCAAGCGGAGGAAGCCGCACGTGTGTTGGAGGCCAAACCACAGCTGGTCCCTTGGCCTGGTGGCCCCTGGCAAGACAAGGCTGGGCTGGGCCCGAGAGCTTCCGCCGCCGTTTCTGTGCCTCCCCATCTTGGCACAGTCGCCACATTTAAAAAGCAGGGTCTGGGGCAGACGGGCACATGGACCAGGTGGGTGAAGGCTGCCAGAGCAATTATGGGCTTGGGGATTTCTGAGCCGTTAGCACTGCAAGGCTTTCAGGGTGGGGGGGAGCTGCAGTTCCCCCCATGACGCTGAGGTTTCTGTGACACCCAGGCTGGTGATTTTCATGGCTTGTCTTATTTTTAATCAAAAGCAATGAACATACAAACTATGACAGATTTGATTGGGAAATGAAGTGATGACTAAAGAGGAAGTATAATTCACCCACCCACAAAGCCTGCTGCTCCTCAGAGGGGGGGTCTTTGCAGACCCTGCCCTGCTTGGCAGGCAAGGCCTGAAGGGGCTCAGCAGGCCGGCTGTCTCCTCCTAGTGCCAGGCAGATGCCCACCAGCGGTGGGACAGCCGTCTGGCATGGAAGGAGCAGCAGCAGCTTCGCTCTGCAGTGCTGGCTCCCTTCGGCTGCCCCGAATCTCCCTGCCCTGCAGGACCCGCACAGGAGCCCCAAGCAGGAACCCCCAGCCCTCTTCCCCATGGCTGCTGCCTGCAGGCCTCTGCCGGGCCCTCCCCCACCCTTTCGAGACCAGGGAGCCTTTCTTTCCGGCAGGGGGTGGAAGGAGGGGTGTGTGTGGTCTTCTAGTCCAACCCCCCACCCACGCAGGAGACCCTAAGCCACCCTGGGCAGATCTCTTCTTGAAAGCCTCCAGTGATGGAGCCCCCACCCTGCCTCTTCCCCCTGTCCAAAAATCCCTCCTCAGTTCCAGGTTGCTTCTCTCCTCGATTGGCTTCTGGTCCTGCCTTCAGGTGCTTTGGCGAATAGGTTGACCGCCTCTTCTTGGTGACAGACCCTCAAATATTGGGAGGCTGCTACCACGACACCCTTAATCCTCCTTTTCATTAATCTAAACATACCCAGTTCCTGCAACCGTTCTTCGTATGTTTTAGCCTCCAGCCCCCTGATCCTCTCTGCACTCTTTCCAGAGTCTCAACGTCCCTTTTATATTTTGGTGATCAAAACTGGATGCAGGATTCCAAGTAAGACGCCCTTACCGAGGCCTCAGAAAGCGGCACTAAGACTTCCCGTGATTCCCTTCCCCTGGGTTGGCCTTTGGGGCAGCTACAGCCCACTGCTGGCTCCATCGGTTTCAGCCCCGACCAAGGGGCCAGAGGGGCAGAGGAGGTGCGCCCTGGGTTGGCGGCCTAGTCAGAGTAGCGCTCGGGGAGCAGGCAAGGGCCAGGGGCCTGGCACTTAGGGGGCATGAAGCTGGAGGAGGAGAGTGGACCGAGCACTCCTATTCTTGGCTGGGCCCTGTGCCTGGGTCAAAGGCTGGTCACCTCAGCTGGCCCTGCAGGAGGCTGGGCTGTGTGGAGGGGGGGGGGACCCACCCCGACCTGCATGTGCTCTGAGCAGGAACACCTGGATCCTTCTGGCTTCCAAGAGGGGCAAGGGGGGGGGTGTCTCTGAGAGAGAGGGGCAGTTGAGCAGCAGGTGTGGCTTGGGCAGGGCGGGTCAGTCCTCCTGTGGAGCCAGGAACCTGGCCGGCAGCTGCTCCAGCTATTGACTCTGCTCTCCCCCTCCCCCCTGGTGTGGGGATGATCGGATCTTCTTCGCGCTGGGGCCGCTCTCTCCTGCCAGCATCCATGGGCAGCCTTGCCAGCCACCGCAGAAAATTAAAAGGCCGGTTCTTGTTGAGTGATCCCTGGGGAGGGGGGGGGGAAACTCTCCCAGAACCTGGAATGAAGAGATGCTCAAGGCTGCAGCTGAGAGATGCCCGGCCTGCTGGCTCCCTGCCCCCCTGCCCTGCCTCAGTCTGCCCGTCCCCCACGCCCCTCACAATGGCACTCGTAGCATGCCAAGGCCCCTGCTGCTCCCCTGGCCAGAGCAGAGCCAGCCCTGGGATCGGCCTTCCTCGGGTCCAGGCGAAGGAGGCTGAGCCCAGAGCGGTGGGGGGTGGGGGGGGGAGCCACTAGAGCAGCCCTGCTGGAGGGAGTGGAAGGGATGACTCAAAGGGGGGGGGGCAGTTAAAGAGATGGGAAAAGATCTTGACAGGTTTCAGCAGTGGGGGAGGGGAAAGGAGGGAGGGCTGGCAGGTTCTGCATGGGGGGAGTGGGGGGGGCTTGGGAAAGGAGAGTGCAAGAGGGAGACTGGCTGGGGGGGATTCCGAAGGGCTGCCCCACTAGGAGGAGGAGCAGGACTGGCTTCTCTTATCCCAGGAGGCAGGGTCAGAGTTTCTGTCACGTCAGCCCTTTGAGGTAGGCCAGGCTACGCCAGGCAAGTGGCTCTGCTCCCTAGACTCCGTGGGCTGCAGGTGGGTCCCTCCCCTCCCCCAAGGGGGCCACTGGGGGCCACCAGAGCCGCTTCTGCCAGGAATGAAGGGAGACGGAGGGCCCTTGGGCTCCACCCGCCCCTTTACAGCAGCCGCTTCCTCTGCCTGTGGAAGCAGGAGACCCGGGGGGGCTTCCCCCCCCCCCCCAGGACCTCCAGGGGTTTCTGGGAATTGACACAGCCGGAGAACCCTGCCCCAAAGCTCCAGCTGCCCATGGAGTGCCAGTTCCCTCCGCCTGCTGGGGCCATGAAGGGCATCCTGTTCTTGCCCAACTGCAGGGGTTGAAGGGGAGGGGGAAAGGCCGGTCCGCTTCCCCTGGGCCCCTCTCGGCAGAGCAGCTGCAAGCTCAGGGTGGCCAGAAGCAGATGCACTCCACTGGGACCCTGGCACCCAGAGGCCGTCCACTGTCCGTTCCTTTAAGGCTGCGCCAGTCACTGGCAGTGGCCGTCTTGGTGACTGACGAGGAGGCAGATGGGCAGCACCAAGGCCTCCATGCAGCCCACCCAGGGCTAATATGCCGCCTGTGCCACGTCCTGGATGTGTCCTGAATCACAGAATAACACAGAGTGGGAAGGGACCTTGGAGGTCTTCTAGTCCAACCCCGTTTGAGCAGGAAGCCCTACACCATTCCGGACAAATTCTGAGTTTACAGCCCTCCAACATGGCCCCCAACTTAGGACAGGGACCCTCACCACGCCCTTTGAGCCTGGCAGCTGTGCCAGGGCCCGCTCCAATGTATATGCGTGGCACAGAGTCTCCTCTGGCTGGAGACTTAACTGGGGCAATTCCCGGCAGAGTTTGGGGGCTTCCCCCCCCCCCCCATCTCCTGCAGTGGCAGTGAGAGCCCTCCTTGGGGGACTGCTCGCAGGGAAGCCCCCAGCGCCTGTTGTGGGGGGGGGCATCTTGTCTTGCTTGGCTGAGAAAGCTTTGCGGTGCCCCCCCCCACTCCCCCCCCCCAATTGCTACACAGGAGAGGAAGGCAGCCAAGAGGAATTGGAGCTACTTGGCGCTGCCCCCAAGACCCCTGCTGGGCTCAAGTAAAGGCTCCTGAAGGGGGGCTTGAACCCAGGAGATCCCCTGAGAGACCCTTGCAGCCCCCTCTCACTTCCGCCTCAGGGCCAGGGCCCTTTAAAGCCACAAGAGCACAAAATGTTCAGGAGAGAGAGAGAAAGGAGGAAGAGAGAGAATTGGGACAGAAAGAGACAAAGAGAGGAAGAGAATTAGGAGAGAGAGAGAGAGAGGAGAGAAAGAGAGAGCGGAAGAGAGTGAGTGAGAGAGTTAAGAGAGAGAGAGAGAGAGAGAATGAGGAGAAAAAGAGGAAGAGAGAGAATTAGAAAAAGAATGAGAGAGAGAGAGAACAAGCACACAGGGAGTCCTTGATTTACAAATATGATTGTTTTGCAGTTGTTAAGCAAATCACATGGTCATTAAGAGAATCTGGCTTCCCCCATTGATTTTGCTGACTGGGAAGCCAACTGGACACGGTGGCCACGTGGCCCCAGGACACGGAAGCTGTCACAAGCCCAGGCTGATCGCCAAGGGGGAGGCCCGGACTTCGCTCAGGGTCACTAAAGGAGGGGGGGGGCTAAGTTCAGGCCTCCCTGCAGCCTCTGCCTTCCCTGCCCCCCATCTCTTGTGAGTGAGGGGCTCCCACTTCTGCAATCCAGCTGGCAGGGAGGGGCTCGGGGCTCCTGGGGGGCTGCTCTTTGCGGGCGTCCCGTGCTGCGGGGTCTCGGGGTGGGGGAGGCGGGGGCTGTCCAGCGGGCACCGCGCCCAGCCACCCTGCTTCCCCGGCGGGGGAGGGGGGAAGGAAGGAGCCGAAGCAACCGGGGAAAGAAGAGGCAGCAAGGCGGGAGGGGGGGGGGGTAGGCGGCCGCTGCAAGCCCGCCACTCCCGGCCCGGCCCAGGCGCTGCAGCGGCGGAGGGGCTCGAGGGGAGGGGAGGGGGAGGCGGCAGCTGGCGGCTTACATAAGCCTTGCTGGGCGCCGGGCTGGGTTGCCAGGGAAACCGACTCAGGGCCGGTCGGCTTCCGCGCCCCCCGCCCGCCTAGCTGCTTTCCGGCGGGTCCGGCCGGGGCGAAGTCAGGCTTCTTCCTCCGGCGCCTGCACGGGTCGGCCTTCCTCGGCGCGTCAGGCCCGTGAGCGGCTCCCCCGGCCCTCCTTCCCACACCAGGCCGGCTTATGGGCTCTTCCGCGGCTGCCGGAGCGGCGGGCCGACCGAAGTGGGATTGGCGGGCGATCGGGTCCCGCTGGGAGCCGCGCCCGGGAGCGGAGGGGGTTTAGCCGCTGTCGGCCGCGGGGTCGCCTGGCGCTTCTGGCCTGGGGAAAACGGGGGAAGCTCTGGGGAGGCCTGGAAGGGGGGGATGCAGGAGGGGGTTGCTGGCAAGACACGTGTCAAGGGCTCGTGTGAGGGGCCTTTTTCTCCCCCATACTTCCCTTCGACCCATCCGCTCCCACAGAGAGGGCCTTCTCCGGGTGCCGTCAGCCGGACAATGCCGGTTGGCGACACCCAGGGGAAGAGCCTTCCCTCTGGCGGGCCCTACCCTCTGGAACGACCTGCACCCCGAACTACGTAACATCGCAGGCCTTCGCCTGTTCCGCCAGTGCCTTAAGACGCTTCTGTTCCAACAAGCCGGCCTAGGATAACCCCCGATACTGAGTTTTAATCATTGAAAATTTTAATTAGAGATTTTATAAATGGGTTATAAATGGCTGCTGGTGGAGGTGCCCTTGATCCCTGTGGCCCCCAACTGGAGGTCTTGCCACACGTGTGCCCTGCCCGCTTCCTCCTCCTGGGCGTTCCTGATGCCAAGCCGAAGGCTGAAGGCGTTGCTCTGGGGCCCCTCTGTGACCTCGGGAGTCAAAGGCTGCCCTGGGTGGGCAGAGGGGAGCCCCTCAGGCGGCCATTCCCTGGAGAGAGGCCCTTCTCAGTCGGATATGCTTGGGGCACTTTCTCCATGGAAGGGGGTGGATACCGTAGGATGGCTGCTGGGGCCGGGCACTGTTTGCCCCCCACAAAGTTCTAGTGGGCAGGTCCAGCTGCTTCCCCTGGTTGGGCCTCTGTGTGTGACCGCGCCTCCCTCCCTCCCTTCCTGGGTGCTCCTGGGTCCCCTGTGGGGCTGTTTGTAGAGGGCAGATTCCTGACTGAGCGGGAGAGGAAGCCGAGCCCAGGCACATGGGGACGTCATCTGAGCGTTTGTGGCACAATTGCACCTTTCCTGGAAGCCTTAAAATTGTGTTGCTTTAAGTGGCCAGAAATGTTGGTCTCAAAACGAAGCCCCTCCTGGGAAGAGAGCCAGACTCTCACAGGCCAGGTAAAGGCAGAGGTTTCCCTGTCCGGCTGGGTCCAGCTCATCTCCATTTCTTGGCCAAGGAAGCCAGCGTGGTCCGAAGGCATTTCTCCTGGTCACGTGGCCAGCGTGGTCTCCGCCAAAGACGCAGCAGGGAGCACTCTTCCCTTCCTTCCTCTTTGTCTCCTGGCATTTGTGGGTTTTCAAACTGCTAGGTGGGCAGGAGCTGCAGCAAGTAACCGGCATTCACCCTATCCTGCGGCACTCGGGTCTTGAACCGCATCTGTCAGCTTTCCAGCTGACCATCCCAATGTCTTTAACCTCTGGGGTACCAGGCCCCCCTCGACAGACTGCTGCAGGCCATAGAAAGGGAACAATCAATCAGTCGGTTAATTGATTGGCATTTGAATGGTTGACTTTTGACTCCTAGCAAGCATAAAGATTGAGGTTTTCCCTGACGATCGCTGCCAACCTGCTCCTTCTTCTCCTCCCCCCGTCCCCTCGGGTGCCCCCTTCGCCTGTAACTGAGCCCCCCCTTCCCCCTCTGCTGCTGGTCCCCCCCCTTCTTCCCTTCCACCTTTCCAGCCTTCAGGCCTCGTCTTGGCTCCATGTGTTTGAAGTGGGATTATTGCAGCTTTTATACCTCCAGTGAGAACTGCGTGTTGGTTTATTCCGCCATCCACTTGTTCGTTTTCTTGGCTGCCCGTGACGTAAATGCTGACTTTCAACCTGACTCAAAGAAGACACATTCTAACATCAAGTGCATGCATCTGCATCCAGCATGGGCTCATTTCTCCTCTGGGGTAAACAAGGTTATGCGGACTGCCGGGGGGAGGGGGGGGGGAGATAGTAAACAGTAAAGCCCCAAATTTGAAGGCCCGAGAAAATGGAAAGGAAATCAGCTGAAGCAAATACCTCTGCCCCCTTTCCCTGCCTTTAAACCCTCCTCGTGTCCCTGCACTGAGATGCCGGTGCCCTTCCCTTCTGTCCGAAGCGCCTCGGTCTCCTTTGGCCAGATCCTGGGTGAGACGGTGGTTTTCCTCCTGTCCCTGTTATGCAATCGCTTCCTCCCCTCCTCCTCTCGGCAGCCATCCTTGCCTGACCTGCTTGCTCCCTCCGTGGCTGCTTGGCTCCTCTCTGCCATGGGATTCATCCCTCCTTTTCCTACGGCCCTTCTGCATTCCCTCTTCAGTCAGGCGAATCCTCGGCTTTCAGGTTTCCGGCCCTTCCGATGCCCCGTGCAGGCAGCAATCGCCTGATGCATCGGAAACCGGCCTTTTCCCCCTGGAGATGCCCATCATCCACAGCCTTCTTGTGCGTTCCTGGGTTTCCGAAGGGCTCGGTTGCCTTTTCGGCCTTGTCTCCCCTCCTTCCCACCCAGCCGCTCAGGCCCTGGGCCAGAAGAGAGCCCCTCCCCGAACCCCCTTCCTTCCGACCGTTTCACAGGCTTCCTCCAGACTCCCCTTTCGGGCTCTCCCGTTGTCCCCACTCCGTTGTGGGTAACCCACAACCAACGACCACAACACAACCACCCCTGGATTCCTCCCGACTTCGATACGCACCCGTAGCAACCCCCCCAGCTCCCTCCTCCTGACGTCCATTTCGGTCCTTTTATTCGGACCTCCCCCTTCGCTTCCCAAATCCGCTTCCCAAATCCGCTTGTCAATTCCGCTCGCTGAGAGCAGGCTGGCTCCGTTCGGATCGATTGTCCCTTTTGTCACAGGCGGTTTATTGACAGGCATCCGGGCTGCTTCAAGTGGGATCCTAATTAAATGAAGGCCCACAGAGGCCGAGAGTTAGAAGTCAGCAAAGCGATATCATTAACTGGAACAACATGAAGCGCGTTCAGCGTATGCCAACTTAAAATCATTTTCCTATTTTTATCCCATCTCGCCATTCTTACTCTTGCGAGTAGAGCTCCGTTGCTCCGCAGCGTACAGGACAACCGCCTCCTTTTAAGAGCAGGCTTTACCTGGTGAACTTCCCGGGTGCTGCCAACCGGCGCCAGCTTCCTCCAGGAAGGAGCCCAGCTGCGAAGGAGCCTCTCCCCATCCTGGCCTTATGCCTGTGATTTATAGGCCAGGAGGCCCATTAGGCAGCTCGCACCCCAGGCAGCCTCCCCCACCGCCCCCAGCTGTGCAGGTTTACAGAGCTGGAAGAGGGGCATCCATCACCAGGCCCGGGTCAGGCTTCAGTGGGCCTGGCTCCTCCTTGGCGGCAATCCTGGGGTCCAGGCACCAAGGACGGGGAAGGGCGTGGGCAAGCCCAGCCTGGAGGAGGCTGAATCCTGGGTGGGGCAAAGGGGGGGAAGCCTTTGTGCATGGCCACCGTGTGGACCTTGGCAGCCATAAATCCGATCGAGACAGAATCCTGCGTGTCCTTTCGAAGCCTCTGAAGAAATAGGTCACGCTTTCTGGAGACCGGCTGATTTCATAAATAGACCCTGCCATAAAGCAAAGCAGAGCACAGTTCCTGCTTTGCTCGGCCTAAGGAGCATTCGGCCACTGGCAGCCGTCCTTGCCCACCCGACGGTTTCAAAAGCACTTTGGGATCAGTGAGCACCCAGGATCACAGCTGCTTTTCCCCCTGAACCTTGTTTCCTTTGCAAACAGCCACTCAGTCCAGGCGTTACCCACCTGAGAGCGCTCGGAAGCGCACCGTATAAAACCATTTTCATGTTTGTTGGTTTTTAATGACATCCATCCTGGAATGATAGGCCAATGAGACCATTGTCCGGGTAAATTTAGAATTTTCATTCAGTACCTGGACGTATCTAAGGCCTCTTTTCCCCCCTAACAGGGGAAGGTTGAGGAGGCTGAGCTGAGAGGAAAGAGAGGCCCAGCTGGGGATCATCCAGGCATCTCCATGGCTCTGGGCGGCCGTGGTCCTCGCCTCCCGTTGGTTGGTGTGTTGCTGGCCTAATGTCTCCCCAAGTGGGGAGTTTCTGAGACTGCGAGGGCCCCCCAACCCCGGGCCTTTTCCTCCTGAGAGCCCCAGGCCTTGGCCACGACATCGGATGGGCTGTCAGTCAAGAGCAACAGTGACAGCGGCCAAGCCAGCCTCTTCCCCACCTGGCCGAAGGAGAGGGGGATGCCTTCGGTTAGGGTAGACCCTCAGCCACGGGCCACAGTTTGTGAAGACCACTGACAACCACAGGTGGAGTCCGAGGTGAACTTTAGAAAGGACTTAAGGCGGTGCTTCTCCACCTGTGGTCCACAGACCGCTGAGAGGGGGCCATGATGTCCTCGCGGGGGGTCCATGAAGGCTTGTAGAAATGTTATGATTTAAATTTTGAGTTACGCTTTGGGGGTCCGTGGCCGTGGCCTGTGGCCTCCAAAGGCCCTTAAAGGAGGTCCGTGGTGGAGAAAAGGCTGGGAACCCCCGGTTGAAGGAAATGCCCCTCCCACTGAGGGCCCAGCTGGAAGACGTGGCTCTCGTGGGAAGCAGGAAACGGTCAGCTTCACGAAGGGCTCAGTAGCCTGAGTGACGCTGACCATCCTGGGAGGATGATTCTGGCCAGTGAGAGGGGTCCATCGCAGGGGGGCTGTGTGGGCAGGAGGGCAGCTGACCCACTAAAGAAAGAACCGACCCGATGGCAGGTGCAGATGCCGAGAAAACGGGGGGGCCCGTGGCTGAACCCTTGTACAGTGGGGGACCAGTTGCTGAGAGCTCCGCTGGGGAGGCCTTCCCGGGATCCTCGGAGGAGGAGAAAGGAGGTTTTCCACCGGAAGATCTGGGAGCGAGGGAGGGAGGGAGGGAGGGAGGGAGGGAGGCAGCGGGAATCTGGTCCCTGCCGGTGTCAGCATCCAAGTGGGATTTCTCTTGGGGTACACAAGGGGAGAGGTGGGACTCAAGGAGACCTGGGAGGAAGCGGCTGTTCCCGGAATTGATGGTCTGGGATGGGCCACTTAATCCAAGTGATGACTCGATGGGCTGACCATGTTGGAAAGGTCATGGCTAAATATTCCTCGGCCATAATCCAATAAATGATTGGGCCGTTTGAATGGCCTCCGTCTCTTAAAGGGGCCGCAGAGGGTGCTGGGGGTGTAAACGGCTCTTCCTTACAACGTGGCTTTAAGGAGTGGCCGGCAGATGTGCTTCAGGGCAGAGAGGCTGCATGGCCCCAACGTCTGTCAGTGCCAGTGGCTGTCCTTGGTGTCACCTGACTAATTAGCCTTCATTGCACCGGGGCCTCTTGGCACTTTCCTGCCAACAAGGGCCAGACCGGTCGCTTTGCATGCATTTTGGCCCCTGCGTCACTAGCGTCACCCAAAGCCCTAACCCCCCCCCCTCGCCTGACTTCATTCAAACCGGGATCGCCTCCAAAGAGCCGGGTTGCAGGTCAGCGCACTGTCGGCCGCCTTCCTGCAACTCGGGTGACACCCGCTCCAGATGGATGTGAGAGAGAAGACGTAGCATCCACCGATGGGGCCAGATAAAGCCTGTGATGAAACGAAGGGGCTTGAATTATGGAATGGCTTCGGCACTAATACGGCATCGAAGGCTGCTGGCTGGACGTGGCCGATGCGGCGCATGAGGGCAGCAAAGCCTCAGTGTAATGGAATGCTTAGCCAAGGGCCCAGCCGTAGGAGGCGGGGAGGCAGATCGGCTTTCAGCCGCTGATGGGCAAAGGGATCAGGAATGTTTGTGGGGAGGGACACAAATGTGCGTGTCCATCTGCCACACCTGCCCCCCCCCCCCGGGCTTGGGCTCCTCCGAAAGAAGGACCCTCGACTCCCTGCATGCGAAGGGTCTCCCGGCACTAAAAGCCAGGTGGGCTTTGTACAGAGAAGGCCGGGAGGTGGACTGAGGCTGGGAAAATGTTGCCGCTAAGGACAGAATGGGTGAGGCCACCAAGAAGAGGGATCTGGAAAAGGACCAATCAAAGACCCAGGTAATTGCTGCTTGATGAGGAAGATTGGCCAAAGGGTTGTGTAGATAGTGAATCCCTAGAACAAGCAGAGACAGACGGCTGAATTGGGGTTCCAGCTCTGGGCCAGAGGTTGAGAGGTGCTGGGTTCTAGTCCTGCGGCCTCTGCCTTAGGTGGAAGGCCAGCTGGGAGCCAGCCACTTTCTCTCAGCCCTAGGCAGGAGGCAGTGACAAGACACTTCCGAAAAACCTTGGCAAAAGAACGGCAGGGAACTATTCAAGCAGCCACCAAGAATGGAGACGGACCTTCTTCCTTGTAAGAGGCCAAAGGCCTGCAGAGCCCGGCTCTTTCCTCCCCTGGGAGGGAGATGGGAGGGGCTGGCAGCCGCTTCCCAGGTGTGGCCACGGACACCGAGGAACAGCCCCTCCCCAAAATGCCTTCTGCTCCTGAAAGCAGAAGTTGACGGGAAAATGCAGGCCGTAGCCTCTCCCCATCAGCCGCCATTGAAGCTGGACTTTGCAGGGCAGATTAATTCCCAGGCAATGACCGAAAGGAAGGGAATTCGACTTCAGGCCTTTTCCTTCTGACCATCCCCCACCCGCCCCGCCCCCTTGTGTTTTGCATAAGACTCCAAAAGAACAGCCACCCCAGCCTGCCTTGGGGGGAGGAGGGATGCGTACGTATCCGGCAAGTGACAGTGGGGCCCGCATGACCGTCCGTCCGTCCGTCCTTCAACGCGTTGAGGGGGAGCAGCTGAAGGGCACAGGGCTGTCCAGGGGTTGCTGGGCCTTAAAGTCTGACGGAGGCCTGGAGGGGAGGTGCCCACCCCCAGAGGCAGGGACACGCCGGGGCTGCAGGAGAGGGAGGCAAGGAGGGCGAAGGGGGCTTTGCACAGCCTCCCATCCCGATCAATGACTCTGGGCGGCTCACAGTTCAAAAGGTGCACAACAGTTACAAGAATGAAAACATTTGAAAACAATAAACATCCAAAATCAATGTCCCAAAGGTGCTTTTCTAGGAGGCAACAGGATGTTCTTCTTTTGTTTTCTTTGAAGACGTTTTGCTTCTCCTCCAAGAAGCTTCTTCAGCTCTGACTGGATGGAGGGGAAGGGAAGGGTTTATATGGCTTGCAGACCGCTGGTCATTGGCCTCCTTTGAGAGGGTCATTTAACCTAAGAATAAGGAGACGTGTTCTGACAGAGCAATCAACCGATGGGTCAGGCGTTGCCTTCAGAGGTTGTGGGAGCTTCATCCCTGGAGGCTGGACTGCCACCGGTCAGAAATGGCGCAGGGGCTCCTGCTTGGATGGAGGCTTGGACTAGATGACCTCCAAGATCCCTTCCAACTCTGTAAATCTGTTAAACCTCTAAGGCCAGCAGGGTTTTGTCTGTGTCCCGAGGGTCACCCGAGTGGTGCCAATGGTTCCTGTAGTCTGCAAATCTTCTGGAAC
Organism: Rhabdophis nuchalis; assembly: GCA_039707465.1. Classification (NCBI taxonomy): domain Eukaryota; kingdom Metazoa; phylum Chordata; class Lepidosauria; order Squamata; family Natricidae; genus Rhabdophis; species Rhabdophis nuchalis. The sequence goes on along the minus strand of CM077644.1, from coordinate 435,123 downwards.
TCCGTTCCTGCTCCCACCCCATTCGAAGGGTCTTCTCAACGTCTGGGGAGGTTGTCAGTCATCCAGGCCATGGTGGCCCCAAAGGGGCTTTTTCAGGAGGAAACCGGGCTTTCTGCTTCTTTCACAAAAACACCTTTGGGGACAACCAAGACCCGGAGAGCCTCTGCAGGCATGCAGACGAAAGACCCAGAGCAGCCGAGACAAAGCAGTGAAGCCGGGGCTCAGCCCTTCAGGGCCTCAGGCTCAGGAACACGGCCGGATTGGACGAGGCCACCGACTGCTGAATCCTGGCAAGATTTGACCCAGAGGCCCTGGGGGGAAAGCTGGGAGCCCTCCTCCCTTCTCTGAGCCTACACGGCCTGTGTCTCCCCCCACCCCATGCCCACGGCAGGGCCAACGTTTCCATCCGTAGGTTTTCCCAGGGAGCCCCCCCCCCCCAGTCTCTCCACAGCCACTTTCGGAGCCAGGCCCCCTGATTCTGGCCACCTTCAGCCAGTTCCTTGGGCTGGGCTGGCTGAGTCTCATCCTTGCTGCTGGGGGACCCCGACTGGGCCTCCTCTCGGCTCTTGGGGCCCCTGGAGGCCAGGAACCCCCCAAGCCTGATATTCTAAATCTGGCAGGATGGTGTGAGGGGGGGTCCTTCCTGCTTCTGCCCACATAGCAGCTTGAGGGTGGGGGGCAATGTTACTCTCGCCCTCCAGAGTCGGGGAGAAGAGGAACCCTTCTGGGGCCTATAGAAATGGGTCCCTGTGGGGTTTAAATTCAGAGGAGAGAAATCTTTCTTTACAACTGTGGGAGATTCACGGCTGCCCCTGCAGAGCAAAAACCAAGACTGGGCCCCAACCCTGGGAAGCTGCAGTTGGAGCCCTGGAGAAGGCGTCCCTGGGAGGGGGGGGAGAAATCTCAGAGTCTAATTATCCCTGCCAAGGCTCCATGCCTGACCCCCATCCTCCACTCTCACGGGGGGGGGGGCTCTGGGAATTGTGGCCTGGAGGCAGGAGGGGGAGTCATAATTCAAGGACTTCACGGCCTCCAAAGAGCAGCTGTCAAACAGAGCCCAGGAGCACCCAATGCAGCAGCCTCAGGCTGGGGGTCTTTACGGCAGGATCCTGGCCACCGTGTCCTGGTCCAGCTGGAGCTCCTACCTTCCCGGGGAATCCCGCATGGGGATCACTGCAAGTACAGGGGACGCTGGGGGCCTGGGACGCTCCCTGGTCTGGGCACGGAGGTACCATCCCTGGCTGCTTCCCCAGACCCCCTCTTCCACCAAGGGGGCCCCAGGTGAGCCCCCTCCCATCCAGAGCAGCTAGTGAGCCAGGAGAGGCAGAATGAAAGGTGGCTTCTTCCCATCTGGTCCGTGACTTTTCTAGGTTCCAGTTCAGGATTTCCACGGCCTCCCCGCTCTGGCTCAGGATGGCAAGCTGTCGTTGGGTGGCATCAGCCTGTTGAGGGCACCCCACTGCAAAGCGGCAGGTGGCGCTACCCTGCCGTTCCCAGGGAGGAAGCCGACCTCCTTCACAGTGGAGCACTCAAGGGTTCAAGGGCATAACTGCCCCCACCCTCGGCTACCAACGGAAGACAAGGAGGAGCCGGACCATCTAGCGGCCTCTGTCCAGAAGCCTCCTGCCCAAGAAGGAAAACGAGTCATCTACAACAGGGACCCCCCAACCTTGGCAACTTTAAGACTACAACTCCCAGAATTCCTCTGCCAGCACGGGAGCTGAAGTTGCCACGGACGGGGGAGGGGGGTTAACGTACAGCACACAGTGCAAAAGACCTCAGCCGCCACTAGATAGAGGCAGAAAGTAGCAGAGAGTATCTATGAACACTGACCAGAAGTGGGAAGGTGCGATGAGCCCTCCTTAATCCCACCAGGGTCCTATGGACAGCCTCAGCCACGTGATCACCCAGTGGGGAAAGCATCCTGGGCCAAACCAAATCCAAAAGTGCCAGGGAATTCCTGGAAAATTGGCATTTAGGCAAATGAGTCATCAATAGATAACATAGAGCTAAACCAGATTTATACACCGGAGACGAAAGAAAACCTAAGGAGCAAAAGGCCAGAATACATGCTTTGCAGCAGCCAGCATCCCATAAGCAAGGATTAACACCAGACAAACAAGCTGAAAACAGTAATCAAGGAATCCCCAAGGAGAAAGCTACATCCTTGCTAACACTGGCAGGGAAAACTTCTGCCTGATGGTAGTACCTCTTTGGGTGATGAAACGCCTGGAAGCAAACCACTAGACCCAGAGAGTGCCAAGGAGGCCACCGTTCAGCCCTGAGTGACAGAAGCTGCCTTCTGTAAGAAAGAGGTTTTGAAAAAGTGGCGATTCAGCACCAAATCTAATCACCAAAATGGGGAGGGGGGGGGCTTGTCCCTCAAACAGCGAGGGATGGGAGGGTTTATAGGGAGTGGGCTCCAATGCCTTTATGACCATAGAGCTGCTATTATTATTATTATTATTATTATTATTATTATTATTATTATTATTATTATTATTATTATTATTATTATTATTATTATTATTATTTCACAGAGTGGCTTATAAGTAGAGCTGGCTGGACTGGAACATGGGTGGGTTGCTCTGGGTCTGGTGGCAGAGCAGAAAGGTGTTGAGCCAAGTGGGCCATTGGTCCCTGGAGGCCAGGGAAGCAGAGCCTCTGAGAGGAGGAGGAGGAGGAGGAAGCTGGAGCTGATTAGCGGCCGCCTGAGAGGGCAGCTTCAGCCAAGGGGGGCCAGGGAAGCTGCTGGGCTGTGCCAGGGGCCTGTGGCGGGTCAGCGTATCCAGCAGGAAGCCTCTCTAGGCATTGGGGGGAGGCTGGCCTCGATGGGTTTGGGTTTGCCTAGATATTTGTTTCCTTTCCTGTAAGCCGCCATGAGTCGCCATGTGGGAATAAGTAGACATATAAACTTCCTAAAACAAACAAATAAATAAAATAAATATACGAAGCCCTTGGAAGGCGACATCCAGCAGTTTGGGGCGCAATTCCATCCAGATGCCGATGCAACCAGCTGTAAATCACCAGCGTACGGATGGTGTGGGTGAGACCTCTTCTGTATGAGAAGTGGGGTCGCTGGAGGATTTTAGGAAGGGGCCGGGCGGCCAATTACCTGGACTGGTTCAGAGTCTCCTGCTTGAGCAGGGGGTGGACTAGGAGACCTCCAAGGTCCCTTCCACCTCTGTTAAATTCTGTGCGTTCCTATCCCAGGCCCAGCTGGAGATGCCGCCAAAGTCTCTGCTGTTGGGATCTTGAAGGATTCAGCCACATGGAAGCGCATAACGGATGTGATGAATGAATGCTATGAATGGCTTCTGTAGGGGCAAGAGCCAGGCAGGGCCTCTTGTGGGCATCCAGGGGAGGGGTCATGGGGGGGGAGCAAGGCCCGCGAGGCACAGCAGGAGGAGAAAGGCAGGACATTCTGCACCGAGGAGCCAGGATTATACCCGTTGTCCTTGGGGGAAGGAATAGAACCTGCAGTGAAACAGAGAGATCTCAGGATGAACGAAGGGGAATCTACTACGTGTCCCAGGATAATTTTGCAGGATCCGATCTGGGTCGCTCACCAGGACCAGAGGTTTTGTCTTCCGAGCTTTCGGACGCGTGCTGGAGCCCATCCTTCTGGGGGGAATTCTCTCTGGCAGAGGGCCCAGAACAGGCTCTGCGGGAGAGGAAGTCCGGAAGACGAAACCTCTGGTCCTGGTGAGCGACCCAGATCGGATCCTGCAAATCTCAGAATATTCTCTCTGGGGATGACTGGCATCCAGGAGCCTATGCCACCAGCCCCTCCTCCTTTGCCGGAAGAGGCAGGATCCCAGAAGATAAGGGTGGGAAGGGCTCGGAGGCCATCTAGTCCATCCCCCTTCCCAATGCAGGGGTCCCCTACAAGGGTTTCCCCAACCAACAGCCTCCCTTGCCTGAAGGATGAACCACAACCTCTGAGCCAGGCTCTTAAACGGCTAGCAAATGTTTCCTGGTCTGCAGCTCAGCTTCCTTCTCATTTCCCCCCAGGCTTTCCTCATTTCCTCCTGGGGACCCTTCTGCCCTGGTTCCTCCACAGCAGCCCTCCGGGGCCCCCAGGAGAGCCATCCTGGCTCCCCGGAACCTTCTCGTCTTCTTCGTCTTCTCCCGGCCAGAGCGGCCCAACTGCTGGCACAGTCCACACGTTCCCTCTTCCTCCCTGGGCATCCCCACTGCTCTCCTCTGGAGGGGCCTCGGCCCTTTGGGGCCCTTCCTGAAATTCAATGCCCAGAACGGGAGGCTGCATCTTAGCTAAGGCTTGGCCAGGACGGAGGATGGAGGGGAATGGTGGCTTCTTTTGGTCTTTCCATTGGGCAGTGCCTGGAATTGCCTTCCTTGCAGTGGCTGATGGACCACGCTGTGATCAGCAAGGCCCCCAGGCCCCTTCCGTCTGTCCTTCCGCCTAGAGTCCTCCCTCCCCTTCCATACTCGGCCCTTTGATCCTTCTTATACACCTGTAAGACTTGGCCAGTTCCCTCTATTGCCTTCTGCCCATTCTTCCCCCTGGTCAAGAGCCCCCCCCCATCTCTCTCCACTAAGTGTGGATCCCCCCCAGTGTTTCTGTCATCTCTATTAGCTGTCTTGGAGGGGGGGGCTTGGTGGTCTCTGAGCGTATTGGTTTTCTTGCAGGTGTTTCATTACCTGTCATCAGCACTGATGATATTCCCTAGTTGGGTCGCGGAACGTCTGCAGGAAAAAAAACATCTCAAGGGCCGCACAGTTCAACTCCCAGCTAGGAAGATTCCCTTCCACCACTTGTATTTTTTAACCCCTCTTGCTAATGATTTGTAAAACCAATGGTCACCCAGGGGCCAGTCGGAGCCCAGGACGTCCTCGCAGCCTGATTCCTGTGCCGCAGCTACTCTCTCCCTGCGCAATGGCCGTGTTGTCCAGCCCACACTTGGCCCCCTTTTTTTAACAATGAGAACCTGGTGAAGATTTTGTCTTGACTAAAGTCCCGACGTTGAGCCCCTCTGCACTCCCCACGTCAGCTAAAAGGGCCCCTCTACAAAAGACAAGGCCGGCTTTGTTTGCCCTGGCTCCTTCTCCCTCTGCCCAGGCGAAAGGATTTCCCGAATGCTCACAGACCGGCTCCTCCTTTTCTCCAGGGAGAATGGGAGGGGGTCCCAGGGTTCTCTGGCCCGTCAAGACCATTCATGGGCATTGGTGTGTGTGTGGGTCAGCACAAGGGATGAATGAACCATGAACAGCAACGTTGAAGGTTCTTGAGAGACGCATCCTTCCCTCTGAGTGACCCAAAGGGACCTCAGGCCGATCTTGGCTTCAGATGGACCCAAAGCAGCACGGATGCCCCTCTGGCCAGACTCTGCCAGCAGCAGAAGGGCACCTGCCAGGGCACTGGGAGAGGAGGGGGAGACTTTTATACACCTGAAGCTGGTTCTAAAAAGTCAGCCATGAGCCGCCACAAATAGCCCTGGAGCCCTCTCTTCACTATCAATCAATCAATCAATCAATCAATCGATCAATCAATCACACAGATAGAACTGGAAGGTCTTCTAGTCCAACCCCCTGCCCAAGCAGGAGACCCTAGACCATCTCAGATGAGTGGCTGAAATGTCTAGTCCAGTCTCTTCTTAAAAACCTTGTTTCTTGTCTGGCCTTCTGGTGCTTTGGAGAATGTTGACCCTCTTTTCTGCATCCAGTTTTGGTCACCACACTATAAAAAGATGTTGAGACTGTAGAAAGAGAGCAGAGAAGAGCAACCAGGATGATGAGGGGACTGGAGGCTGAAACATACGATGGACAGTTGCAGGAACTGGGCCTGGCTGGTCTAGGGAAGAGAAGGACCAGGGGAGACATCATAGCAGTCTTCCAATATTTGAGGGGCTGCCCCAGAGAGGAGGAAGGGGTCAAACTATTCCCCAAAGCACCTGAAGGCCAGAGAAGGAAGAGTGGATGGAAACTGATTCAACCTGGAAATAAGGACGAACTTTCTGACGTTGAGAACCATCAACCCATGGAACAGAAGTTGCCTTTGGAAGTTGTGGGAACTTCATTACTTGAGGCTTTCAAGAAGAGACTGGGCTGCCATTTGTCAGAAATGGTGTAGGGTCTCCTGCTTGGGGGGTGGGTGGGTTTGGACTAGATGACTTACAAGGTCCCTTCCAACTCTGTTAATCTGTTAATCTTTGTGGCAGGTCCCTCAAATACTGGAAGGCTGCTCTCCTGTCTCCCTTAGTCCTTTTTCCCCCCAGACTGGCCATGCCCAGTTCCTGCGACCGTTCTTCCTATGTTTTTATCTCCAGGCCTTTAATCCTCTTAGTTGTTTTTCTTTGCACTGTTTCCAAAGTCTCAGCATCTTTTCTGTGATGTGGTGACCCCAACTGGGTGGCTCACACCAGAGCATCCGAGCCTTGCCACCATTCCCACATGACTCAGAATTCTAGCACCTTCCTGCCCACCTGGCAGCTCCCAGAGGTTCCCCCACCCTGGAGTCAGCAGAGGCTGCCAAGGAATCCCTCCTGGGTCTCCGGGCCTTCCCCTGCAGGAGAAATGAGCAAGGAGGATCTCTGTAAATGGTGTTATGGATTAAGGTGGGAGTGTGAGACCTCTGAGCACCACTCAAGGGGTGGTGGTGGTGAAAGTATTCCAGCGTTCCTCCCTTGGAGAAGAGACAGCCACTCTGACCAGCCTCTCCCCATTCAAGCCCCCCCACCCCTCAAGTGGGGAAGGAAAGAAGGGGGAGAGGAGTCCATTGGGGAACCAGTGGGGCTGTGGGAAGCCTCTTGCTCCAGGGCTAACACATCCCTCAACAGAATAGGATCACTGGCATGCAAACCTGGCCACAGTTCTGGGGTTAAGCCAGGTTTAGATGTTCAGGTGTTGCGGGAAGCCTTCTTTTTTTTTTTTCTTCAATTGAAAAAGTTTTATACAAACAAGTTCCCCCCCCTTTTTCTCCCCCCACAACATATAATATAAATCACATACGAGTACTGTGCCCCCTCCCCTCCCCCCGTCTTAAAATAAGTTTCTCATACAAATATTGTACCCCCTCTCCTCCCAACAATCCTAATATAAATTTCTCTTAAAATAACAATATCCCATTAATCCCATCTTCTAGATTAATTATACATATATATTTCCCCACCCTCCCCCCCTAACCCTCCCCCACCTCCCATTCTAACCCACCCCCCTGACTTCCGCTATACACCACTCTAGTAATTCCAAACATCCCATATATTATTTACTCTGTTCACCTGTCAATCTAAACGTTCTTACCTAAAGGCTACATGGTATTTCCCAGTCTGGTATTTATTCTGTATGTAATCAATCCATTTTGCCCATTCCTGTGTATAATTCTCCTGCTTCTGATCTTTTAAGAAAGCTGAGATTTTTGCCATTTCCGCAAACCCCGCCACTTTCTGAATCCATTGATCAATTGTCGGTAAAAAATCTTTTTTCCAATGCTGAGCAATCAACAACCTAGCTGCTGTAACCATATACAAAAACAATTTTGTTTCCCCTTTTGTAAAATCCTTAGTTTGGAAGCCTTCTTGATGGGGGGGGGGGGGGTTGGCTTCTCTGCCTCCTCTGAGCATTGTGTAGTGTAGCCTGTCCAACCTTGGCAACTTTAAGACTTGCGTGCTTCAGCTCCAGAATTCCCCAGCCAGCCACGGCAAGGTTGGGCATCCCTGGTGGGGCCTCTTCTCCCCACACGGCAGAGCCTCCTTGGCAGAAAGCTTCCTCCTGCTCACCAGAGGGGCTCCGGGGGTCCCGGGGGGGGACTGGGAGGCATGAGGGAACTCTTAGAGCTATTCCAGATGTGAGCCCCTGTGGGGCAGGTGGTGTTGAAGTAGTCCGGGGCTTCCTTGGGCGGAGAGCCCGTATCTGGGTCTCTGGGAAACCCTCCTGAGCAGGCAGAGGAGAGCTGCTGATCCTGGGCACAAGGGTAGATGGGCCGGGGGGTGGGGGCAGTCAAGCCGGCCTGGCCATGTGTTGGGATGGGCGCCCTCCCAAACGCCCAACTCTTCTGTGGGAGCTCTAGTTTCTGGGCGCCTTCTCTGAGAGACGCTCTGCTTCTCGGGTGGCCTCCTTGCTTGAAAGCCTCCTGGGTCAGGCAGCCGTGCAGGTTTCCTGGGTCAAGATCGGGACAGGGGTCCTGGCACATGTGTGCCCAGGCAAAGAGGCCCGTCCACCCCTGGGGCCTGACCCTCTGGGTGGCTTCCAGAGGAGGGCCCTGCAGGGCTGCTGGCCGGCCTTGGCTCTGCAAGGCTGGCGAAAGGCAAGAGGGGCAGCCCGCTGGGCGGTCATCCTGGTGGTCTCAGGCCTTCTCTCTCTCCCTCCAGGTGATGGGAACCCCAAAGAAAGCAGCCCCTTCATCAACAGCACCGACCTGGAGAAGGGGAAGGAATACGACGGGAAGAACATGGCGCTCTTTGAGGTCAGCGGGGGCTGCAGGGGGGCGGTCTGCAGAAGCCTCATCCTCTCACCCGCAAAGGCCCCTGGGTGGCCAGAGCAGCCCAGCCCGGGCTCCACGAGGGGTGCCGGGCTGGGCAGGGGAAGCTTTGGAGGATGGGGCTGGCAGGGCGCGAGGGGAACCCAGAGGAAGGGGCTGGCAGGGCACGGGGGGCAAGGACCCCACCCCCAAGAGCGGCCACCAGCCCTCCCCTCCCTCGGCTTCCCTAACAGGAGGAGATGGACACCAGCCCCATGGTTTCCTCCCTGCTCAGCGGCCTGGCCAACTACACAAACCTGCCTCAGGGGAGCCGGGAGCACGAAGAGGCGGAGAACAACGAGGGGGCCAAGAAGAAGCCTGTCAAGGTGCGGCGGGGGAAGAGGGTTTGGGCCCCCCAAATGCTCACCCCACAGCGGGTCCCCTAGTGCAGCTAGCTAGGAGCAGAAGAGCCCAAGCCGCCCACTCGCCCTCTCCTTCCTTCAGGCCCCAGATCTGGGCTGCAGGGTCCAGATAACCAGCAGAGGGCAGCCTAGTGCGGCCTTCCCTCCTGTTCTCCATACTGCCCTCTGGTGGCAGTGTGGGGTTTTGCAGCCCAGCCCGATTCTTTCTCCGCCGGTAAGAGGAGCCACAGCTTGTGGGTCCTCTCCAGTTGCTCGGGGAAGCCGCAAGGCTGAGCCAGGAAGGCATCTGCTGGGGGAAGGGAGGGAGCCCACCCACCCTGTTTGGGTGCAGCCTCACGCCCCCTTGTCTTCCGGCAGGCCACCCGGATGGGCACCTTCATGGGCGTCTACCTGCCCTGCCTGCAGAACATCTTTGGCGTCATCCTCTTCCTCCGCCTCACCTGGGTGGTGGGCATCTCGGGCATCATGGAGTCCTTCTGCATGGTCATCCTCTGCTGCTCCTGCGTGAGTGCCCCTCCGGCCGTGGGGAGGGTCTGCCCAGGCACAGGCCCAGAAGGAGTCTTCCGTAGCCCGGCCTGGAAAAAAACCCCGCCCCCACTGGCCCATAGGGGTCTCAGCCTTGGGGGGGGGATGGGGGCACCCAAGTTAAACCCGGAAGGGCCTGGGCAGACGAAGGCACAAGGAAAGGGCTGGCCCATTTACCCAGGCTTCCACCCCACCCCCTCCCCCCCACTCCTTTGGCTGGAGAATTAGCTCAAAAACACACACACAAAATCACAGGCACGCACACACCCGCACAGACCCAGAGTCCCAGGGGCTGCTCGGAGTGGGCTTCCCCACAGCTTCCCTCTCTCCCCACAGACCATGCTGACGGCCATCTCCATGAGTGCCATCGCCACCAATGGAGTGGTGCCAGGTGGGTAGCAGGGAGGGGCGGAGGAGGGCCCGCCTCCCCCAAAGGGCAAACAAGGATTGGGGGCGGCACAGAAGCACCCCGTCTTTTTGGGTGGAGGTCACCCTTGCTCCCTCTCCGTGGGATCCCCTCCCTCTTTGGCAGCATTGATGGGGTGCAGAAAATCAGGGCCCGGGGGGAGGGAGGGGCCTCCGTCTCTGGGGTTTCCTTGCCTCCCTCCCCCTCCTGGGGCTTCCTTACCACCTGGGGCTGGTGGGGCAGCCAGGCAGGGAGGGCTAGTAGCCCTGGGGGTGGGGGGAGGCTGCTTCCGAGGCCTCCCAGGTGGAGAGGTTATAACAGGGGTGGGTCACCTCCCACCCCAGGGGCATTTCTGGCTTCCTCTTCCCCAAGGGCCCAGCTGGACAAACAGAAAGGGGGAGCCCCCCCCCATTTGTCCCCACAGCACCCCACAAGAGCCTTCGGTGCCCCTCCCCAGAAGATGGGCGGTGGGTGCCTCGAGGGAACAGGGTGGTCCGTGCCCTCTGGGCAATGCGGGGGTCACTCCGGCTGATCTTTCCCCCTCCCTCCCTCCCTCCCTCCCTCCAGCTGGCGGGTCCTACTACATGATCTCGCGTTCGCTGGGCCCAGAGTTTGGAGGGGCCGTGGGACTCTGCTTTTACCTGGGCACCACCTTTGCAGGTGCCATGTACATCCTGGGCACCATAGAGATTCTGCTGGTGAGTGTGGGGGTGGGGGTGGGGGTGGTGGGCAGGGCAGGGCAGATGCTGCCAGGGAAGGACAAGAAGGGAAAGTGGGGGGGGGTGCCCTGGGGGCCCCTGCGCTGCCAGAAGAGAAGCAGGGACAGGAAACTGGCATGCAAAGATTTGCACCCATGGGTGCCAACGAAACGGGAGAGAGCCCAGGGCGCCCCCATCCCGGAGACTGCGGCTGTTCACGCACCACAGCCGACGCCCTCCTCAAGCGGGCAGTTCTCAGGCTGCCTCAAGCAGCCCAGAGCTGGGCTCGCTGGGTGCGTTCAGCCAGGGGAAAGCTGGGAGGCCCCAGAATGCTCTGCCTGGGGAGGGAGGGAAGGGCCCCAATCCTCACCTGCTCCTTAATCAAGGCCAATGCCGGAAGGGGGGGGGGAGGAAGGCTTGGCCCTTCTCATCACTTCTGGAGGAAGCCCGGCCTTCCCCAGGGGAGTCGGAGGGGAGGGGCAGGGGGGCGGCCAGCAGAGGACGGTCAGGGGCATCAGGAGCAGCCGGACGGCCTCGTGCTGCCTTGCAAAAGACCCGGAGAGCCTTGTGCGGGCTCCCAAGGGAAGGGCTGGAGACCCCCCAGGCCCCCTCCCCCTTGTGAGAGCCCCTCCTTGTCTCCTGCCAGGCCTACATCTTCCCCCCCATGGCCATCTTCAAGGCCGAGGACGCCAGCGGGGAAGCGGCCGCCCTGCTGAACAACATGAGGGTCTACGGGACCTGCGTCCTCACCTTCATGGCCACCATCGTCTTTGTGGGCGTGAAGTACGTGAACAAGTTTGCCCTCCTCTTCCTGGGCTGCGTCATCCTCTCCATCCTGGCCATCTACGCGGGGGTCATCAAGTCCGCCTTCGACCCACCCTCCTTCCCGTAAGTGCCTGGCTGGTCGTGGGGGGGAAGGGGGGTGTCTCTGGGCTCCTTGCGCCTTTGCAGGCCCCTGAGAAGAAGGGGGGGTGGTTTGACTGGGGGGGGGGCGACGACACGACTCTGGCCTTCTTCTGCCCTCCTGGCAGCTGCCTCCCTCAGCTTTGCCCACCCAGGAGGCGCCCAAGGGGAGGCCGGAGCTCCGTGGCCGAGCGCTGGCTCCCCCACTGAAGTCCTGAGCCCAGCGACCCCCAGAGGGGCCCTGAGGAGCAGCTGTAGGGAAAGGGGCTCCGGCACGGCCCCCAGGGGCGTCCTTGGACTTGGCCCCTCGGATGAAACTCTGGGCACCTTCGGCTGCAATCGGCCCAGACCAAAGGTCCCGACCGGTCAGCAAAGAGGAGGGACACACACGGACACACACACACACACACATGGACACACACACACACTGGGAAGGCCATGGTGGGAATGGGACGGAGGGCCTCATGATCCTCTCCAGGCTCCCCTCCCCCCGTGGACACCTGGAAAGGGGGGGGCAGGAACGGTGTGCAAGGCTCCCCCCTCGAGTCCTCTCCACGCCAGGACCTGGAAAGGGCCGCAGGGGGCAGGGCCTGCCTGGTGGCTGTGGGGGGGGGGGGGCGCAGGAGTGGAGGGGGGCTCCAGGAGGCTGGGAGCTGGGAGCAGAGCAGGGGAACGGAGCAGAAGGTCCCCCGCAAAGAGCGTCCGAGAGGGAGGGAGGGAGGGAGGGGGGAGCAACCAAGAGCAACGGGGAGAGCAGAGCAGACCGGCCTTGACGGGAATAAAAGGTGGCAGGGAATTAGAGCACAAGGCGCCTCCGGTGAGGAGCATGGAATTAAAAATACAAGCGAGGGAGGGGGGCGTTCGTGGGGGATTTGGGGAAGGAGAGAGACGGACGGGAACCGAAGTGACTGTTCCAAATCTTGGTGCCTAAGGAAAAAAAGGGAGGAAGTCCGAGGTGGGGCCAGGATGCTAAAGACACGGAAGATAAAGGGGGTGCCAGCTGGAGAAATGCCAAAGGATGGGTGCGCTGGGCTCAGCTGGGGGCCCTGGGTTGGCCGGAGGCCTTAGGGCTGCCCTGGGTGAAGGGGACTGAAGGGGGCTGAAGGGACCGGCAGGGCAGCCCCTGTGGGGAGGGGTCCTGCGAAGGGGCTTCCCAGAGTTCAAAGGCAAGAGATAGACGGGGGGGGGCTGCAGAGGGGGCTTTGGCTCTCCAGCACCTGGGGAAGGAATGGGGGAAATGGGGGAAGCCCCCTGGGAGGGAAAAGGTGCGGTTGGAGGCTCAGAGAAGGTGAAGCATGAACCGGCCACAGCTGAGGGCCGAACGGGAGGCTGAGCTGAAGGTTCGGCACCCACTGAGACCTCGACAAGGATGTGCGAAGCCCCACTTTGATTTCCACGAGGGGCCGTTAAAGGCCTCCTGGCCAGGGATGCCGGCGGGCGAAGACCTCGAGGGATTTGCCACAAACTCTGCCTTGCCCTGAGGAGCAGGACCCCGGGCGAGCGTGGAGAGACGGAGGCGGTGGGGCTGGGGGGAAAGAGGAGCCAACCAGTGGAACTCAGGCGGCAATGGGGGAAGCTTTGGGGGACGGAATCCAGGTGGGGGTCCCGGAGGAAGCTCTGGGAAGGACCGGAAGTGGCCGGAGAGACCTTAAGGGGCACCAGGGCTGGTCTGGGATGAGGAAGGGGGCTTCAGAGGAAAGGGAAGCAGAGTCAGGGGGCACAAAAGCCACCAGGCCCAGAGGGAGGGGGGGGCTGAACGGGCAAGGAGGATCTGGCTTTGGCCCTCCCAATCCTTATGGCTTGGTGGCTGGGGGGGGGGGAGAAACCTGTGGGGGAGGAGGGGCTTGCATGGCCAATTGGAGGAGCTGGCAAAGAGCCCTCAGTTTCCCTCGGTGTGTTTTGGGCAGGATCTGCCTCTTGGGCAACCGGACTCTGTCCCGCCACGGCTATGACGTGTGTACCAAGGTGGTCCAGGTGGGCAACGAGACGATGGGCTCCGAGCTGTGGGCCCTCTTCTGCTCCTCCCGCTTCCTGAACGCCACCTGTGACGAGTACTTCAGCCAGAACAACGTCACCGAGATTCAGGGCATCCCAGGAGCGGCTTCCGGCCTCATCCAAGGTCCCAGGGGGGATGGGATGAGCTCCTTGGGCAGGCTGGGGGAGGCCAGTGGGCGTGGGGGGTGAGAGCCACTGTCCACAGGGCTGCCTAGATCTGGGGGAGGGGTTTTGGGGGGGCCACCACCGGCCGGAGGGTCCCTGCAGGTGAGGAATCCTCTCCTAGGGGGAGTGGGGGGGGGTTGCGCTGAGGAGGATGGGTCCTGGAGCTGCCGCCTCCTCCCTTCCCAGTAAACCTCTGGAGCTCCTACTTGCAAAAGGGGGTCTTCATTGAGCGGGCGGGGATGAGCTCCATGCCCCACTCTGAGGGGGAGCCGGACATGGACCAGCCCTACGTCTTCAGCGACATGACCTCCTACTTCACCCTCCTGGTCGGCATCTACTTCCCTTCCGTCACCGGTGAGAGGCGCCCTGGGAGGGGCCGGCTGGGACTCCCCTCTCCCGCCCTTGGCCCCCAGCCCAAGGGGGGGGGCTCTCCCGCCTGGTCAGCCTGGGAGGAGGGGGGCTGCTCCCCACAGGGGCTGGGAGGGGAACTTTCAGGCGTGGAAGATTGAGACCAGGCAAGAAGAAGCCCCAAGCCCCCCTCTGCCCTTCCTCCAGCCCCCCCCCCCCGGACTCTTCCCCCTGGCCCTCCTGCCTCCTCCCCCTCTCCCTCTGGATTGGGGGAGGGCTTCTGATGCAGGGGAAGGCCGGCCTGACCCTCCGGCTCCTTTCCGCAGGGATCATGGCCGGCTCCAACCGCTCCGGGGATCTCCGTGACGCTCAGAAGTCGATCCCCACGGGCACCATCCTCGCCATCGCCACCACCTCAGCCGTCTGTATCCTTGGCTGGCACGGGCAGAGGCTGGCACAGGGCGGCTGGCGGGAGAAGGGAGCTGCCTCGAGAGCCTTTCCCTCCTGTGGGGCTCCTCCAGACAGCCCCCCCCCAAAGGCTCTGTGGGGTGTGCGGAAGGCTCCAGGCCAGGCCCTGGCACTGCGGGCAGGGCCTCTCTCGGGGGGCGGTTCTCTCTTACAGACGCTGGGCCCCCGTGGGGAGAGGGAGGGGGGCTGGGGGATGCCAGGAAGGAAAATGGCCCTGTGGGTCCTACTGACTGGGTGTGGGAGGGGGGTCCCCAATATGGGTTTCCACACACACACACATACCCCTCCCTCCCTCCCTGCCTGCCTTCCTGCCTGCCTGCCTTCCTTGATGCCCCCACAGACATCAGCTCCGTGGTGCTGTTCGGCGCCTGCATCGAGGGCGTGGTGCTGCGGGACAAGTGAGTGCCCCCTGAGACAGCCCCCCTCCCCCCTGCCTCTCAAAGGGAAGCCCCCCCCTTCCAGGTGGCAAAACCAGCTGCTTTCAGGGCTGAGGGGGTCTGGAGGGGGGAGCTTTCTCCCTCTCGGTACCAGCCGGGTCTGGAAAAGGCACTCTGCACGTGCTCAGGGGAAGCCTTCTCGGGCCGAGGTGAGCTTCAGCCTGAGGGCCCCCCCCCCTTCACCGCCCTCTTGCCCTTCCAGGTTCGGCGAGGCCGTCAGCGGGAACCTGGTGGTGGGCACACTGGCCTGGCCCTCCCCCTGGGTGATCGTCTTCGGCTCCTTCTTCTCCACCTGTGGGGCTGGACTGCAGAGCCTCACGGGGGCCCCTCGCCTGCTGCAGGCCATCTCGCGGGACGGCATCGTGCCTTTCCTCCGGGTAGGTGGGGGGAGCGGGCACAGGCAGGCCAGGCCCAGGGAGGGCCAGGCTCTCCTCCCTCAGGCCCAGCGGTCAGCCAAGAGGGGAAGGAGGGGGATCGGGGTCTTCCGGAGGCCCCCCTATCTCCCTGGCATCCAATTGCCTCCAAAGAGGGTCTCTGGCAGGCCCTTGGTTTCGCTTTCTGGTCTCTCCCTTCCCCACGCACGCACCCCCCCCTCCCCAGGGTCCTTGGCAGTGAAGCAGCAATGGGCAAAGCAGGTTGGCAGCCCTGGCACATGCCTCCTCTTGGGAAAGTCTGGGGGGCATGGGGGGCACCAGGGCCACCGGGTCCAGTGGGCTGAGCTCCTGTTGTGAATCGCCAAGACCCGAGCTGGGCACGGAGGAGCCGCTGCCGCCTGTCCAGGGAAGCTGCCCTCCGCAAAGCCAGAGCGACAACTGCCCCCCCCCATCCCATCCCATCCCATCCCATCCCATCCCATCGCCCCGAGTGCGCCTGGCCAGCCCCATCCTTTTGCAGAGAGAGGAGCTGCCAGTTGATGCAAGGAGACAGCCGTCCTCTCGCCCTTCGCACAGAGGCAGCCACACACTCTGCCCGGGGGGGGGGGGGGGGGAAGCATCACACACACACACACACACTCTGAGCGGCTGCCTTAAATGGCTTTTCCTGCCAAGGAGCGTTTGACAAAGGATGCCTCCCTCAAAGCACCCTGGCTGCTCCTCTGGCACCGCCCCCTCCTCAGGCCTGGGAGGCCCCTTAGAGGTATCTAGTCCAGCCCTTGGGAGGAGAGGAAACTGCGGCCACCCACCCTCTCTTTCCCAGAATTGGAAGGGACCTCTGAGGTCATCTAGTCAGGGGGTGCCAAACTGAAGGCCTGGGGGGCGGATTTGGCCCACCTGGTGCTTAGATCTGGCCCGCGGGGCCACCCTGGAAATGGTGAAGGACTCAGCCCCCCCCCAGCTGTTTCCACTGGCCGAGGGTTGCAGGAGCCCCCCCCCCAGTGAGATGGAGCTGGCCCCGCCCCCTGGCCCTCCCAGGTCAAAGCCAGCCCTGATGCGGCCCTTCTCTTCCGTAGCAGCCCCTCCCCTCAAGGGAACGGGAGGGGCTGCCCCAATGAACACCCGTTGCTTCTCCATCCTCCAGGGGGTCACGGTTGCCCCAAAGGTGCTCTTTCAAAAGGCAGCCGGACTTTCGTTTTCCCTTGAGGACGCTTCGCTCCTCATCCAAGAAGCTTCTTCAGTTCTGAGCGAAGGGTGGGGGACGGAAGGATTTCTCAGCTCTCGCCGAGAACCACGGAGGCCACGTGGGAGGCTTATCTGGGCCCTGGGGGTGGCGTGAATCAGGGGGCAAATGAGTGTGGCGCCTTCTTCTCTCTCCTCCCCCCCACCTCCCCCCCCATAGCCCACTGCCAGGCTCTGCGCCCCCCCTCCGTCTTCCCCATTCCTCCTTACCCACCCTATGCCCTCCATGGGCAGCAGGCTGACTACTCCAGGCCATCTCGGGAGGGGACTGCAGCCCCCAGCAAAGGGGGGCAGGTCTTGCCAGGGCAGAGGGAATCTGGGGGGGGGATGTGGCAGATGCTCCCCCCCCTTCCAAAGACTGCAAGGAGGAATTCCTGGGGCAGGAGAGGACGGGGGGGGGGGGGGACGGACTGGCCCATCCTAGAGGGTGTTCCCCCCCCCCCCGGTGCCCCTGGGAAGTGCCCCCCAGCCCCTCTCTCTGCACTTTCTCCGCAGGTCTTTGGCCATGGCAAGGCGAACGGGGAGCCCACCTGGGCCCTCCTCCTCACGGCCTGCATCTGCGAGATTGGCATCCTGATCGCCTCCCTGGACGAGGTGGCCCCCATCCTCTCCATGTATGCAGCCCCCCCCCCCCCCAAACTACGCCCCTTCAGGGCCTAGAAAGCTGGCAGGGGAGGTAGAGGAGGCCTGGCTGCCCCCCCTCCTTGCAAGCCAGGGGAGGGGGCTCCGTCCTTTCAAGCTGGGCTGGAGCTTCTCTGTGTCCCACCCCCAGCATTGAGCCCCCTTCTCCCCCCCCAGGTTCTTCCTGATGTGCTACATGTTTGTCAACCTGGCCTGTGCAGTGCAGACCCTCCTGAGGACCCCCAACTGGCGCCCCCGCTTTCGCTACTACCACTGGTGGGTGCCCCTCGTTCTCCTGGGGGGGGGGGAGGGAGGGACTTTGGGTCCTCTTGACTCAGTGGGGCCTCTGGGGTCTTGCAGGACCCTCTCCTTCCTGGGCATGAGCCTCTGCCTGGCGCTGATGTTCATCTGCTCCTGGTACTATGCCCTGGTGGCCATGCTGATTGCGGGGCTCATCTACAAGTACATCGAGTACCGAGGGTAAGCGCCCCACCGCTGCCCCCACCCCAGGCGGGCAGAGGGCTCCTCCTTTGGGGGCCTGGGGGTTGTGCTATGCCCGGTTGGGCCTCGGCACCGTCTTGGCAAAGGGGTGTCTCCCCCTCCCGAGGGATGCCGGAGGTGGTATGGGGGGGCGTGAAAGCTCAACCCCCAGCCTCGTTCTTCCAGGGCAGAGAAGGAGTGGGGAGATGGCATACGGGGCCTCTCGCTCAGCGCAGCCCGATACGCCCTGCTGCGGCTGGAGGAGGGGCCGCCCCACACCAAGAACTGGAGGTGAGTCGGCCGTGGGGGTGGGGGGGGACACGGCTGGTGTGGGCCTGGGCGTCCAAGGGGCAGACAGCCTCTCCTGCCCTCCTGGACCTTTCCCGGGGGGGCCCTGAGAGCCCAGGAAGGTGGACTGGCGCACCGTAGAAAGTGCAGGGGTGACTCCCGAGGAGCCAAACCAGGGCTCCCTCCTGGCTTCCTGTGCGACTGGCATCGTGGCACAGAAGGGCCTGCCAGGATCCGGGCAGAGAAGAGAGCTGGGTCTTCCCTGGATTCCTCGCAGAGGGGAAGAGCGGAAGAGAGAGTGGGGGGGCCCACAGGATAGACGGCCGTGGGTGGAGGGGGGGCAGGGCAGGCGAGGGGCATCCTCAGCCTTCGAGGGGGGGGCCCCACCTGACGCGTCCGGCTCCCTCCTCCCAGGCCGCAGCTGCTGGTGCTCGTCCGGGTGGACCAGGACCAGAACGTGGCCCACCCGCAGCTGCTCTCCCTCACCAACCAGCTGAAGGCCGGCAAGGGGCTGACCATCGTGGGCTCCGTGCTGGACGGCACCTTCCTGGAGAACCACCTGCAGGTTCAGCGGGCCGAGGAGGTGAGCCCAGCAGAGGCGCCCCTGGGAGACCTTGCCCCCTGCCCGGCCCCTCGGGGCAGAAGGGCCACCCCCAGTGCAAGTGGGGTGGGGGTCCTGGGGGGCTGCTGGGTGCGACTTCCCCCTCTCTGCTCCCCCCGCCCAGTCCATCCGGCGGCTGATGGAGGCCGAGAAGGTCAAGGGCTTCTGCCAGGTGGTGACCTCCTGCAACGTCCGGGACGGCATGTCGCACCTCATCCAGTCCAGTGGCCTCGGAGGGCTGCAACACAACACGGTGCTGGTCGGCTGGCCCCGCAACTGGCGCAGCAAGGAGGACCACCAGACCTGGCGGAACTTCATTGGTGAGAGATGAGGTGCAGGGGGGGGGGGAGACACACTTTGCCCTGCCAGCCCCTCGGGCCTTTGGGGCAGCTGCCCTCTGCCCTTCCCTGGGGGTCCGCTTGAGGATTCCCTCCCTTCCTGGGCATCTGGGCACCTCTTCCCCCTTGCCTCTTTCCTCCAGAGTTGGTGCGAGAGACCACGGCTGGCCACATGGCCCTGCTGGTGGCCAAGAACGTGGCCATGTTCCCGGCCAACACGGAGCGCTTCCCGGAGGGCCACATCGACGTCTGGTGGATCGTGCACGACGGGGGGATGCTGATGCTGCTGCCGTTCCTCCTGCGCCAGCACAAGGTGCCCCCGGAGGGCCCGGGCCTGGCATAGCCCTCCCTCCCCCTGGCACCACTGCCCTCCAGGGCCCCGGAAGCCCCAGCAGGGACGGGGTCATCTCGGAGGTGGGGGGGGTGGGGTGATGGGGGGGGGTTTCCAGGTGACTGAGCCCACCAGGGGGCGTCTCTCCGTGCAGGTCTGGCGCAAGTGCAGGATGCGCATCTTCACGGTGGCCCAGATGGACGACAACAGCATCCAGATGAAGAAGGACCTGACCACCTTCCTCTACCACCTGCGCATCACGGCCGAGGTGGAGGTGGTGGAGATGGTGAGGAGGGGGCCGGGGGGCAGCCCTGCTCTTTGGGCTCCTCTTGTCCCGCCCCTGCTCTGCCCCCCCCTCCCACGAACGCCCCTGTCTCTGGGTGGGCCAGGCCGTTCCCTCTTCCGGTGACGAGTTCCGGCTTTCCCACTCTGGGCTCCTGGTGGGTCCTCTGCCCAGGGGGGTCTCCCGCGGGACCCTCTGAACGCTGCTCCCTCTCCTCCCACAGCACGAGAGCGACATCTCGGCCTACACCTACGAGAAGACCCTGGTGATGGAGCAGCGGTCCCTCATCCTGAAGCAGATGCACCTGACCAAGACGGAGCGGGAGCGGGAGGTAGCCTGCACCCTGCCCTCCCACCCTGGCATGCCAAGAAAGGGACTCGCCCGGCACAGGATGCCAGCTGGGAGATCCTGGCTTTTCCTGGCTGCCCACCTCCGCCCTGGGCCTCTGGGTGCCTCTCGGAGTGAGGGGCTCAAAACTCCTCCCAAGGGTGGAGGAGCAGTTTCTAGTCTGTGCGTTTTTATGAGGGGGGGAGAGAGGGGGGGGACGACGGCACATGACCTGTGTGGGAAAGGAAGTGCGTGTGCCCAGCACTTCAGCCACTCTGCTTGAGCCTGGCTGGGGCCTGGGGAGAGAGTCCGAAGCCCCCTTGCCTTCTGCCCCAGATCCAGAGCATCACGGATGAATCCCGGGGCTCCATCCGGCGCAAAAACCCCCCCAACACCCACCTGCGCCTCAGTGTCCCAGACGAGCAGGTGGGCGACAGCGAGGAGAAGCCCGAAGAGGAGGTGAGGGGGAGGGGGATGGATGGGGCGTCTTCCCCAGAGTCACGGAGGGTCAGGGTTCCGAGGGCTGGGGGTTGGACTAGAAGACCCCTAAGGTCCCTTTCCAGCTTCATTCCGTATTCTCTCCTGCATGGAGATGAGATTGTCCCCCGAGTTTTCCCATGGGCCTCTTGCGAAGGGAGCAGAGGGAGCCCAAGGCCCCTTCCGTGGTGGTGGGGGGGCAGCCCTTCTTCGCTCCCTCCCTGGGCTAAGGCAGCCCTGGGCCGCCCACCAGGTGCAGCTGATCCACGACAAGAACGCCACCAGCTTCTCGGCTGACTCGCAGTCCCCGGGGGAGGAGGAGGGGGAGGAGGGGGAGGCCGAGGCGGAGGCCGCCCCCGAGAAGGTGCACCTCACCTGGACGAAGGAGAAGGAGGCCGAGAAGAGCAAAGCCAAGAGCCCCATCAGCTCCGAGAGCATCAAGGACTTCTTCAACATGAAGCCGTGAGCGGGGAGGGGCTCGGGGGGGGGGGGCTGGGGAGGGGTGTCAGGTGGACCCCCCAGGCAATGACCCTCTCTCCCTCCCTCCCTCCCTCCCTCCGCCTCCGCCGCTGCTCCTGCCCGCCCGCCGTGGTCGCCGCCAGGGAGTGGGAGAACCTGTAAGTGCCATGCTGGGGGGGGGGGTCTCCCTCCTGGCAAGCAGCCTGTGGGGGCGAGGGGCAAAGGCTGCCTGGCCAGCCCCCCCACCGGCCCCTCTTCCCCCCCAGGAACCAGTCCAACGTCCGGCGGATGCACACGGCCGTCCGGCTGAACGAGGCCATTGTGCGGAAGTCGCAGGACGCGAAGCTGGTGCTGCTCAACATGCCGGGGCCCCCCCGGAACCGCAAGGGGGACGAGAACTGTATCCTTGCAGGGCTCGGTCCGGGGGGAGGGGCTGGGGGGGGGGCTTCCAGGCTGGGCTCTTGCCCCATGTCGGTGGGAGGGGGGCTTCTTCAGAAGGGGCCCACGAGGGCTGCAGGGGCGGCCCCTTACAGAATCTAGGCCCCTCTCCCCTCTGCTCAGGCAGGGCTTGGGAGGCAGGAGGCCTCTTCCTTGTGGGGCTGGGCTGCCCTGGGGGGGCGCTGGGGGGGCTGGCTGAAGGGCAGCGGGGGGGGGAGGGGTTCCGCGCATGGCAGCTCCTGCAGAGACAAGCCTTGACCCCCCCCACCCCAGATATGGAGTTCCTGGAGGTGCTGACGGAGCACTTGGACCGGGTCTTGCTGGTGCGTGGGGGGGGCCGGGAGGTGATCACCATCTATTCCTGAGGAGCTGGGCCAGGCCCTTCCTCGCCCGAAGGTTTGTGCCCCAAGAGCCTCGCCCCCCCCTTTGCCCCCAGCTGCAGCCAGCCCCACCCGGCCTGCGTCTCGGGGTGGGAGGGTGGAGCCCCACATCTGCCAAAGGGGCCGTGGGTGGGTGGAGGTTGATGCCCACCAGCCTGCTTTCCACTGCTGCCCCTCTGCCCGGCTCCCAGGTGGGGAGCGGATGCCAGCCAAGGCCACCAGCATGCTTCCCTTGCCAACGCTGGCCCCTCCATCACCCCCCTGCCCGCCCCCCCCCCTTCTGTGCCAGGCCTCACTCGGGGCCCTCCCCCGCTCCTTGGACTCCCTGTGGGGTGGGGGCTCTTTGGGGCAGGAGCTGAGATTCACTCCCCCCATGCAATCGTGGCCAGGGGGCTCTTGGCACCCACTGGGCCAGCTGACCCACTGCTTAGCTGGCCAGCCCCTCTCCCGGCCTGACCCCCAACTCCACCAGACCCTCCCCCAGCGGCTGGGGAGGGGAAAAAGGGCTCCACACAGCGGTTTGTCTTTCGGCCCAGGCTCCCAGCTCACACACGCGCGTGCAAAGGGCCCTCTGCCGCTCCTCAACCCCCTTGCACTTTAGGGTCTTCCAGCCAGGGGCCCCCTCAAGCCAGGATCCAAGTGAACCCTGGGCAGCTGCAGGGCCGGGGGCCCTTTGGAGAGACCCCCACAAAGCCTTGCACTAGGCCAGAACCCCCCCCCCCCAGATGACAAAGGGGAGCATGGCTGCCCCCTCGGTTGCGGAGTTTTCCTCCCCCCCCCCCCACAGGAAAGAAGGAAGGGGTGGGCTCTGCTTCTGCCCCGTATTTCTGGTGCCTCCCCTTATACCAAAAGACCAATGGAGCCCTGGGGGCAGCCCCCTCCCCCGGAAGAGGAAAACTGTGGAGCTTTTAACCAATGTGAATAGTTCTCCAAGAGCAGAACGCTGCCCCCCCCCCCCCTCTGGGGAGGCTGTAAATATATACATATATATATTCTGTACATAGCACGGGACCTGCATTTTTAAAGTTGTCCTATTGAGGGGGGAAGAACCCAGAGGAAGCTGCAGGGGGGGGGGGGGTCCGGAGCTGGGGCGGCTCCAGGATGCTCTGGCCTCCACATGGGCTGGACCGGGCGACTTCACACACACACACACACACACACACACACACACACACACCTCCAATAGCAGGGGCGTCCAATCCCCCCCCCCCCCCCCGGAAGGCAAGCAGGCTTCTCTCTTGCTTGCTGGCAGATGCCCAGCCTACCTCTGGCAGTCCCGGGGCCGTGGAAGGGCCCAGGCCCACCTCCTGGCCGTTGCTGCCCCTCCGTGCCCCCAAGCGTCCCCCGGCCTCTCGTTCCAGAGGGGCCCCAGCCGGCTAGCAGGAGCGTTTGCATGCCAGTTTACACCCGCCCACTCCCGCCCCTGCATGTTTGGTGCCGCCTCCTGCTGCCCTGTGGGGCACCTGAAGCCGGAGGAGGGACGGCAGCCCTGCCCGGGAGGCGCTTTGGGAAAGCAGGGTGGGGGGGCAGCCTCTCGGCCTCAGGCGCTTCCTCCCCCGGAAGGATCCAGGCGGCAGCCCCCGTACTGTTGCTGGCCCGCTGGGCTTGTGAGCTGCCCCCCTCCCTCGCTGCACGGAGGCTGCCTCCGGAGGGCTGGCGGGGTGAGGAGGCGAGGGGCGAGCGAGGTGGGCCCACGGCTGGGTCGGGGACCCCTCTTCTCTCCGTGCTCACGTGCAATATCTTCGTTATGAATGTGACCCCCGTCGGCTCATGAAGTCCCTTTATAATCGGTCACTGTGGCTCCTCCGTCTCCCGTCCCTCCGAGTGACTTTGACCCCAGTGCGCTCTTCTTGCCGTAGCCGTTGTGAGCTTCTTCGTAGGCCTCGTGTTCCAGGGAATCCTCTCCCTCTGCTCTTTGTACGTGCCCTGGGGCCTCCTCCCCAAGGAAGGCCAAGGGGAGGAGGGCGCTGGCGTTTCCGTTCCGCAAGTGTTTGCGTGGCCGGTGCTTTAGGTATCCAGGGGGCCACGGCCCCCCACCCTTTGCTTGTGTTGAGGCTTCGACCGTATATTTTGTTTTCTAGACTTCTGTCTGCACACAATGCAATAAAAGGATTTTATTACACCCTTCACTTGCTGGTCGTGCCGACTGTTGCCCTCTGGGCTGCCCCAACAGGCCCACCCCCACCCCAGTCTCCTTCCATGTCACGCGTCTTCTCAGGACCCCACAACTGGACCGGCTCTTCCAGGAAATGACTCCCTAAGCCCCTGGCTGTGCTCTTGTGGGCCCCCGGGGCCTCCCTGGCTGCCCACAGGGGGGTCTCGTGTTCAGAAGCAACATCTCCCTTGCAGAGTCGGGATGGGGGCCGAGACCCTCTGGAAGAGCTTCCTAAGGGGCTGGGGTGCAGGGTGCAAATCCTGCGGGGCCAGTGAGGAGCCGGCCTCTCGTGCCACATTGGGCCGTCCCTGGGGCAGCCCGGGAAGTCCTACGGAGGGCAGAGGGGGCCCGTCTGCCAAGGGTTGGGGGGCTGGAGCTGCCTCGCGACAGGGACGGGGTCCTGTCCCCCCAAAGGTCTGCCTTCCTCTCCTGGGGGAAGCGGGCAGGCCAGCTGGAGAAGGAGCAAGCAGTGGGGAGCTCAATGAAGAGGCTGCCCTGTGGGGCCTTGGACCGGCTCAGGGCACAGCAGGGCATGGGGCGGATTCTGGGCCTGAATCTGCCAGCACTGTCCTGTCCCGTCCCCCCCGCAAGGGCAGGAGGGGCTGGGCGAGAACACCTGGCCTTGGAGAAGAGGCGCCTGGCAGGTGGGGTGGGAGTCAGGCACATAAATCCCCCCCCCAACATCCTCAACTGGGGGGTGGAAGTCCTTGTGCCAAGGCTGAGCGAAGGTCGCTCTCCAGTGGCTCCCGAGGGGCTTTCTCCTTTCTGGGGTTCAGAGTGGTCGCCTCCAGGCTCAGGGAGGGAGTGGGGGGGGGGTCGTTGTCCCAGGCAGCCCAGAGGGAGAAGCTCCCCATAAGCTCCCTCCATCTTCTGCTCAGACACGGAGAGCAGGAAGCATTCGCTGTCCAGGCAGGGATCCCAGGGAGGGAGACCCCTGTTTCCAGGACCTTTTCCCAAATCCCTTCTACAATATTCCAGTCTTCCCACATCTGAGGGGCTGCCCCTATTCCCCAAAGCCCCTGAAGGCAGGAGAAGCAGCAATGCCTCCGTCACGGGAGGTTTTCAAGAAGAGGTTAGAGAGCCATTTGGTCAGGATGGTAGGAGGAGAAGGCCGGACTAGGTGGCCTCCAGGGTCCCTTCCAACTCTGCCCTTCTAAGATTCTGGAAGGGTCTCATGCTGGAGCAGGAGGTTGGACTAGAAGTCCTCCAGGGCCCCTTCCAGCTCTCCTATTCTGCATTCCCTCTTCATTTCCTTGCTTCGGTCCGCTTTGACAAGGGCCGAGTCGGCCCCGGGCATCTCAGGTGAGTTGGGGGCTTGCAGCTCTCCTCTTCCAGGCAGCCTCCACAAGATGGCGCTGCTGGTCCGCTCTTCCACAGCTCCCAACCTCCCAAGAAGAGCAGGGGAGGCCACGGGGCAGCTGTTCCGCTTCCCCCTCCCCTTCGCCTCTGCCCTGCTTTAGCCGCTGTGGGCAGAGACCCTCCCGGGCACCACGGCTTCCAGGGCCTCCCTGGAAAGCAGGGCTCCCGGAAGGCCACCGCCGATGGCCGGACGCTCGATGCCTGGTGGAGAGGAAGCCCCGCAGGACTACTCTGCCCTCCCCTCTGGCGGTCTCCTGGGCTCCCTGCTGCCCTGGACGGAGAAGCAGAGAGCGACGGGAACAGGTGTTCCTCGCAATGTCCATGGCCTGAATCTGGGGGGCGGGTGTGTGGAATGCCAGAAGAGGAGACTTCCCTTGCCAGGCCTGCCCTCTCGCCCATCCTCATGACAGCCCCCTCCCTCCTGGGATGCTCGCAGGGCAGACTGACGCCCCACCTCCCCTCCAGGAGAACCGGCCCTCCCTCCGGGCAGACGGACTAGAGCAAGGGTGTCAAACTCCGTTTCACTGAAGGCCGCGTCAGAGTTGTGCTTGACCTCCAGGTCCAGGGTGGGCGTGGCCAGCTCACTCGTGCCAGTGAAAAGGGGCTCCTGAGCTCCAGGTTCAGCTGCAACGGCCTCCTGCAGCCCCAGGGAAGCCGTAGCGCTTGCCCTCGCGAGGTCCCTTTGTGCTGGCAGAGGCACCATGGAGCGGCCCTTGGCTCTTTCCAGATCCGGCCTCTGGGCCTTGAGTTTGCCAGCCCTGAACTAAAGGGACAATATTAAGAGACTCCGGAGGATGCAGCCTGCAAGGAAAGGAGCCCCCCCTCCCCCCCCCTGCTTGGGGTCATGGAAGGCGGAGATCCTGGTTGTCCCAAAGGCAACTGGAGTTCCTCCTGGGTTTTCTTCCTTCTCACCCCAAGAACCGAAGTTGCCTCCAGGAAAGCCAAAGGGCTCCACGTGCCTTTTGAAAGGGGGGCCCGGGGGAGGGGAGGGGGGGGGCAGGCAGGAGCCCCTCCGTCTCCTGAGCTGCGGGGGAATCTGCCAAGTGGCACCAGACCGTCCCTGGGGGGCCAAGGGGGGAGGTGGGCACTGGGGCGGCTCATCCCCCTCCTCAGCCAGCTTGAAATCACTGAAACGGACGCCATGTTCAATATATACATTATGCATATTTTATTAAAAAGTTACGTCCTCCTGCCAACGAGACAGAGGAGGCCTCTACACAACCGAACCCTCAAAGAACAGGAGCCGATGTCTGCCAAGAGCCACTTGGAAAAGAAGGGGGCATCTGAGGCCCCCCAAAACTTAACTTTCAAATTTGACAACATTAAACCAAAGGGGGGAGGAGAGCGGGAGTCACCAGAGCAGCCACACGCTCCGGTTGGCCCTGAAGCCGACTCCCCCCACCCCCCCTCTGCCCCTCGGTGCTCAGGAGAGTCCACCCCTTGTTTCTAGGTCCCCTTCCCGAGGGGAAAGGAAGGAGCAGGCCATGAAGGGGGGGGGGGTCGCTGCCTTCTCCAGCCCTAGTCTGCCTGGGGGGTGGAGAGGGGGAGAGACATGCACCATCCAGGACATTCGGCAGCGGCCGGCCAAAAGCCCCAAGGGCATCAGTAATGCCGCTGGTAGGAGCCCACGGCCTGCTGGGCAGGGGGCACGGCACGGGCCTGGCCCACCGTCTGGCTGACCAGGTGGGAAAGGGCGGGGCCGCTCTGGATCAGGGTGTCCAAGGCCTTCTGCACGCTGGGGTTGTCGAAGTTGATCCCCAAGGAGGGTGCCGGGCGCGAGACGGCCACGTTACTGGGCGCAGGGGGCCGGCTTTGGTAAAGGGACTGGGAGGGCTGGGGGGGAGCCGAGGTCCGGGGGCCAGACACCCTGGAGGAGCCCGGATGGCTGGGGAACTGGGAGGCCTGGGACGGAGCTCGCTGCTGAGACTGGGGGACGCCGGCCACGCCCAGCTGGGGGCCGCGGCCAGATGTGCTGGGCCCGGAAGCAAAGCCTGAATTTGGAGAGCCCCCCACCCCGGAGCCGCCCCCGCTTGCCACGTTCACCGAGGCACTGGCTGCCCCGCTGTTGAAGAGGCTGAGGATCTTGGCCTGCAGCTCCTGCTGAGGGTTGGAGGGTCCGGCGGCTGCGCTGGAGGCTGGCAGAGGCTGCCCGCTCTGGTGTCCCTGGGAAGCGGGCACCAAGGATCCCGAGGCGGCTCCCATCGTCTGCCTGGGAAGCGAAGCTGAGGAGGTAAGCCGGCAAGGTGAGCCCTGCCCCACAGCCCCTGGGATCTCGACTGCCCCCCCCACCCCCACAGCATTCCGAGGGGGCGGAAGGGGACCGGGCCCCCCTCGGCCAGGGCTTACCAGGGAGGGGCTCGGCAGTGGCGCGTAGCTGCCGTTCTTTGCGTTCCCGCAGGTAGTTGATGATCTTGTCCGTCTCCTCCCCGGTCAGGTAGCGGTTGTCCGCCAGCAGGTTCAGGAGGGCCTGCATGGCTGGGGGGTGGGCCCCACGGAGACCCTCCTCGGCCGGCAGGGGGCGCTCTCTCTCCTGCAGAATGGTTTCGTCGGCCATCTTGGCTGCCCGCCTGGCGATCTCCTCCCGCTCCTTCTCACGGACCTCGGACTTGTAGCGCTCGTAGTTCTTGGCCACCAGCACCATGGCATCCGCCTGCGGCATGTTCCGGTGCTCTGAGCGGGAAGAGGAGGAGGAGGAGAAGCTGCCGGGGGCCGTGAGTCAGCCCTACGTCCCATTCGCTGCTCTGGGCAGCTTACAACTGAAAGGAAACTGGAATGCCGTGGATCCAGCCCATCCCGAAAAGAAAACCCGCCTGAGTGCAGCAGGAGGAGGAGAAAGCCGGGCAGAGCCTGGGACGCTGCCCCTCCCCCTGCACGCTTCCACGGCCTTGTGAGAGCCACAGGGTGGGCGGGGGGGGGGGGAGGGGGGGGAGGCAACCACCTGCTGTGCATCCAAAAGGGGCAAAGCCAGGGGGTCCCCCTGAAGAGGCTGCCGCAGCCCATAACACTCGAAGGGAGGCCTCCAAGGGCGGCTGGGGCACACAAAGCCTCCCTCCCCGCAGTGCCCAGAGCTGATGCCCAGGCTGCCTCCCCAACCTCCTGGCTGTCAGAATCTGCTGCCAGTTTTGCTGCCTGCTGGTGGGCCACAATAACTGGATGGGATTCCGCAGAAGCGGACTGGGCTGAGCGAGGGGGGCCTTCTTCCAGCCCCCACCCCTCACGCTGGGGGCTTCTGTGTGCTTTAACCCCTCTGAATGCCCGATCAATCTTTGCAAGGCTCTTCTGAGACCCCCAAGTCCATCTCCCTCCTCAAATGTTTCGGTACAATTAAATTCCAAATGAAGCAGCTGAATGGCCCAAATTTTGAGGACTAGGAAGGGCAGGGTGCATTGGGGATCCAAAGGCAGAGAGCACGGAAGACAGCATGGCTCGCACGGCACCCCGAGGCTGCCTTTGGGGGGTGGGGGTGGGGGGTTACGAGGTCTAAATGAGGCCGGAACCACAAACAAAACCTGACCACAGACACACCGGGCAGCTTGCATGACCCCAATGATGCCCTGCTTAATCACACCGCTGAGCCGGTCAGCCTGGCTGGCCCACACTGAGCCTGAAGCCAAGCGACGGAGGGAGGGAGGGGGAGGCCCCGGATGAAGCCTCTACCTTGGGGGGTGCCGAACATGATGTTGACGGTGCAGGAGTGGTGGACCTGGTGCTGGGGGGTGATGACGATGGCGAAGGCAGAGCCCCCCTGGCTCACGTCGTCCAGCGCCTGCTGCAGGGACATCTCCGAGTTGAGGAAGATCAGGTCCACCATCATGCCCAGGTCACGCACCTTGCGCCCCACCGACTCGGCATAATCCCTGCATTGGGCAGAAGGCCAGAGAACGGCGTCTGACCAGGGCATCGGCCAAAGGGCATCGGAAAAGGAGCCCAGCTGATGCCCCCCTCAGCCGCCTACTTGGTCTGCTTGTTGACCACGATGACGGAACAATCCACCGGCCGCTCGGCATCGATGCACTTCTTGATGTCTTCAAAGAACTGCCGGTAGAGCTCCTCCCGGCGCCTCTCCTCCCTCTTCATGCGCTCTGCAGGGAAGGTTGCCGGCATGAGGGGGGGCCCTCGCCTCCCCCCAACGCCCACCCCATTGGCAGCTGGGCGGTGCCTGACCTTCGGTGCTCAGGGTGGGCCTGTCCAGGGGGTCCCCGTAGCGGTCGTAAGAGGGCTCCTCCCGCCTGCGGCCATAGTCGTCGAGACGGGTGCAGCGGTCGTAGCCTTCGTCTCGCCTGCAGAGAGGGCGGCAGCAGCAGCAGCCTGTCAGCCGGAAGGGGGCCTCCCCACCTCCCCCCGCCAGCCCCTCCCCCTGCGCCTACCTGTACGGGGGCTCTCT
The DNA here is from genome assembly GCA_039707465.1 of Rhabdophis nuchalis. Classification (NCBI taxonomy): domain Eukaryota; kingdom Metazoa; phylum Chordata; class Lepidosauria; order Squamata; family Natricidae; genus Rhabdophis; species Rhabdophis nuchalis. The sequence goes on along the minus strand of CM077644.1, from coordinate 405,800 downwards.
GGCCTCCCTGAAGCGGTCGTAGAGAGGCTCCCGGGAATCTCGCACATCCCGGGAATCTCTGGGGTCTCGGTGATCTCTGCCCCCCCGCAACTCTCGCGCCCGAAGGTCCCGTCCGTCCCGGGAATCTCGACCGTTCCTGCCATCTCTGCGCGGGCTGCCCCGGTTGGGAGAGCGATCCCTCCGCACGTCCCTGTCGCCGAAAGGGATGGGCTCCCTGCCGGAAGGAGCGGGAAAAGCCCTTAAGAGGGAAGGGGGCGGGGGGGGGGGGAACCAGACCATTGTCCACGTCAGAGTCTAGAAAGGCAGCCGCGTCATCTTGGCCTCCCTCAGGGACGCCGCCTGGCGCTCATCTCCAGATCAAGCGAGCAGCGCAAGGCAAACGATGGAAGATCCCCAAGGCAGGAAAGAGGTCGGGGAGGCACCTTCGGCCCTACACGGCCCTCCCTTCCCTGGCAAGGGGGCCCCCGGCCAGGCCCCAAGCATTCACAGCGCCTAGGTCCAAAAGGAGGCTGGCTCGGCCTTGGGATTGGGACCCGCTGACGGAGGTCAGCAAGACCCACCTTGGCCCCGAAGGAAGTTTATGGGGCCACCGAAGCCGGTGGCTGGTGGAAGCTGAGTGTCCTGGGGAGAAGGAAGAGACACCCCCCGCCAGCCTGGAGCAACTACCCACTTGGAAAAGGCCACAGTCGCCCTTCCCAGGAGCCACGACACGGCCCTGCTTAGGACAGGAGGGGGCCAAACTCCCGAGAGACCGGCAGGGAGAGCCGACCTCCCAGAAGGGCCAAAAGAGCCAACCCTTCCCCACCACAGCATCAGCGCTGCTGGAACAACTGCAAGAGACCCCTGCCCTGCTGCACAGCGACCGGCGAAAAATTCAGGAGACGTGGAACGACTGTGCTTTAACAGGTGGTACCCCTCACCCAAGGCTTTGTGCCGATTGGGACCACGTGCTTGGGGATTCTTGGACTTCACCCAAGCCACGTCTGATTCCGCAGAGTCCACAGGAACCGCCTCGTCCAGGGGGACGCAAGAAGGGCCAGAGAATCGGAAAGGATGCCCAAAGTCTGCTTAAAGAAGAGCCAGGCAAAGGTGGGGCAGGACAGCAGCAGACAGAACCATGAAGAGAAGCTGGGGCGATGCCCTCCGCTGCGCGTGGCAGATGCAGGCAGGAGGCAGGGGCTCCGGAAGGACTCCAACCAGATGACCCCCCCACAACACTGTCGCTTTCTTCCCAATGGCACCGGGGTCAAGGCAATGCCCGGGCACCCCGCAAGCGCGTTGCCTACAGCGTCCGGACAAAGCCAGGCTCAGGCCCCTGCGTGCGCGCCACCCACCAGCATCAGGAGCAATGCTTGGGCCCATGCTTGCGCTTTGACCCAGGGTCCCCCGGTACATCCCAGCTCCTGCCCTGGTGGGAAGGGTCTTCAGGTCAGAGGCTGCGCACAGTTCTCTGCCGATGCCAACAGAAGCGCCCAGGTGCGGTGGGCACAGCGCAGGTGGAGTGCCAAGGGGGGCCCGAAGAATCCTGTGCCAAAGGAGATCTCGCGTCCGTCTTCGGGGCAACGGGGGGGCCAACCAGGGCCGCCTCCGTAAGGGGAGCTGCTCCCCTGAGGTCTCTGCCCTCAACGCAACCCCCGTGGCGGCCTATGGTGGGGCCGGCCAAGGCGCTCCCCAGGGACGCCCCCGAGTCGAAAAGGGAGGCAGGCTCTCCTCCCTCACCTGAGGCGCCCGGGAGGTTGGCCAGGGCCGGGAATCCCGCCAGATTCCCCTCCGAGAGGCTCCACTGGGGCCTGGGAGGCATCGCCACTGAGCCAGGCAACTGGTTGCTTCAGAGTACTTTACCTTCGCGATGGGCTGGACCTTGAGGGAGGCTTATTCATTTCTCTTCTTTCCGCCGCTTTATTAATATCTGAAAAGAATAATCAACCCATCTGTTCAATACCATGAAACAAAGAAAAGATTGTCAGTAAATACTGAAAAGAAAGCAACAAACGTGAAGCCAGGAAATCCACGCAAGGGACCAACGAGCGTCAAAAAAACCTTTATTTGCATCCAGGATCCGGCAGGCAGAGGCGCCCGGGAGGGGGGGGGGGCGTTCTGAGGCAGCCCCCAACACAGCTAAGCCCCTCCCCTGCCAGGGCGACGCGAGCGGCTTCAGCACACAAAGGCCCCAGCAGCCTCGCCATGAACCCAAGGCGGCCCCCGCAAACAGGCAAAACGGGGCGGGAAGGGACCCTTCCCTGGTGGAACCCAGCCATCCAGACGGCCTCAATTAATTATACAAATCTGAATATTCCACAGGGCCCTGGAAACACCTAAGGCCGCCCCCACCCCACCCACCCCCAGGGAAAGGAGCAGGAGCATCCACTCCATGTTTGGAGAGGCAGGTTCTCCTAATGGGGCACGACTGCCGGCCCCCTCCTGGCCCCAGGCAGAGCCGTCCCAGGGCGGAGGTTCGCCACACAGAATTTGGAGCAGAGGCTTCTCCAAAAGGAGAGGAGGCAGAAGGGACAGAGAGGAACCCCAAAGGGAGCCGACCCCCCCAGGGGCCCCCACAGCGAGAGACGGGCTGGCTCTGCAAGGGAATGTCCCACTAGGCTCTGCCCAGGCTCCTCCTTCCACCCCCTGGATTGGCAAGGCTTTCGCAGGGCTGCCCCACTGCCTCCAAAGGGGCACCCGCTTCTCCCCCCCCCCCCTCAGCCATGGGCCCAACCACAGCTCTGCTAGGACATCGGCGGCCCCCGCAGCCAGGCGGGGCACAAGGCCGTTAAGTCCCTGGCTCAAAAAAAGTCCACTTTAGCAATAACACTTATACGGCTCCATAGTGCTTTACAGGCCCCCCCCCCCCCAGGCCTACAGTCAGCATCTCCCCCCTCCCCCACAACAATCTGGGTCCTCGTTTTTCCCACCTCAGATGGATGAAGGCTGAGGCTATTGGACAGCTATTTGTCTGAGAGGGTGTGGGGTGGTGAGGAGGGGATTGGACTAGAAGACCTCCCTCCCAGCTCTCGTCTGAGATTGATTGAGCATTGAGAGCGATCTTGGGGATCACCCCATCTTCCCCCTGTCCAAGAGTAAGGCCAGCAAGGGTCAGTGGAAGCTGCCCCTCCCCCAGCGTCCCCTGGAATTTAATTGGGTTAATTAATTAAATTTAATTTAGTCTTTTAATTGGGTTTCAGTATTGGTTTTATAATAATAGGCCAAACTATTTTGCTATTTTAACTTTTGTATTTCCTCTTTTTATTGTGGCTGTTCACCACCCTGAGTCCCGAGAGGGAGAAGGGCGGTATATAAATTAAATAAATACATTAAACAAATACATTAAACAAATAAATAAATTACGGCCCATCCACTAGCAACGGCCACTTTCCCTCTGGGAAAGGGAAAACGGTTTGAAGGTGGGCTGGGGAGCTCAAGAAGCAGGTGCAAGTCATGGTTCATGCCTCACCACCAGTGGGGGCAAGAGAGCAGCCAGGGCGGTGGGGCAGAGGGCGGCAGGGGTCTCGGAGCGCAAGGGCTCCAAGGCGGCTGCAGCCGGGACTGGTGGAGTGGGCTACAGCTTTCCAGACCCCTGCAAGCAGGCCGGGATGGTTGTGGGGCTGCCTGATGATGATGATGATGATGATGATAATAATAATAATAATAATAATAATAATAATAATAATAATAATAATAATAATAATAATAATAATAATAATAATAATAATAATAATAATAATAATAATAATAATAATAATAATAATAATAATAATAATAATAATAATAATAATTTTATTTGTATACCGCGTCCTCTCCCCAAAGGGATTCGGAGCGGTGCACAGGGAAATTTAAAATGGCAATAGAAAATACACAAATAGAAAAATAAAAACAAATTAAACTAAAATTATCCCTGCGCTAAAATCCCCAATTATAAATTGACTAAAAACCCCTAAAACCCTATTAGACAGAAGACTGACCTAGGCCGGCCAAGCAGAAAAAGTGTGTTTTAAGTTTTTGACGGAAGGAGCGGAGGTCCGTAGTTGTTCTAATTTCGGGGGGAAGGTCGTTCCAGAGGGCCACAGAGAAGGCCCTTCCCCTGGGCGTCGCCCGCTGGCATAGCCTAGTGGACGGCACCCGGAGAAGCCCCTCTCTGTGGGAGCGAATCGGCCGTAAGGATGTATGAGGCAGGATCCGATCCCGCAGATAGCTAGGTCCTGTGCCATGGAGCGCTTTAAAGATGATGACTAACACCTTGAAGCGCACCCGAAAGACGACAGGCAGCCAGTGCAGCTCACGCAAGAGCGGTGTTATGTGGGTAAACCTAGAGGTTCCCATTATTGCTCGCGTGGCTGCATTCTGGACCAGCTGAAGTCTTCGGGTACACCTCAAGGGGAGCCCCATGTAGAGAGAATTACAGTAGTCCAGTCGGGATGTCACGAGGGCATGAGTGACTGTGCAAAGGGCATCCCGATCCAATAGGGGGCGCAACTGGCGTACCAGGCGAACCTGGTAAAACGCCCTCCTGGCCACGGCTGTCACTTGATCTTCCATGGACAGCCGGGTATCCAGGAGGACACCCAAGTTGCGCGCCCCATCCACAGGGGTAAGATGTTCGCCCCCTATGGCCAGAGATGGAGTGAGCTGGTTGAATCGGGCAGCCGGAAACCACAGCCACTCGGTCTTGGTCGGGTTGAGCCTGAGTCCGTTTCTTCCCATCCAGATCCGCACGGCTTCCAGGCACTGGCACATCACCGCTACGGCATCGTTGGGGTGGTTTGGGGTAAATATATACAACTGCGTGTCGTCAGCGTAGAGGTGGTACTCTACCCCAAAACCACGGATGATCTCGCCCAGCGGCTTCATATATGTGTTGAACAGGAGTGGCGAGAGGACCGACCCCTGAGGCACCCCACATGTGAGGGGTCTCGAGGTCGACCTCTGCCCTCCTGCCAACACAAATTGCGATCGACCGGAGAGGTAGGAGGAGAACCACCGTAATACGGTGCCTCTCACCCCCAACCCCCCCAGCCGACACAATAGGATACCATGGCCGATGGTATCAAAAGCCGCTGAGAGGTCTAATAGGACCAGGATGGAGGAACAACCCCCATCTCTGGCCCTCCAGAGATCATCTACCAACGCGACCAATGCCGTCTCGGTGCTGTGCCCGGGCCGGAAGCCGGACTGGCGCGGGTCCAGATAATCAACTTCCTCCAGGTGACGGGGAAACTGTTGCGCCACCACACTCTCTACAACCTTCGCCAAAAAGTGAAGGGTCCTCTGTGGAGAAGGGCGGGATATAAATGTAATAAAATAAATAAATAAATAAGGTTGGAGACCGGACGGTAGTTAACCAATAATGCTGGGTCCAGAGAGGGCTTCTTCAGCAGGGGCCTCACCATGGCCACTTTAAGGGAGGCAGGCAAGGAACCCTCGCTTAAAGAAGCGTTGACAACCTCTTGGAGCCAGCCTCGTGTCACCTCCCAGGATGCCAGTACAAGCCAGGAAGGACACGGGTTCAATAAACATGTGGTGGCTCGCAGTCGCCCACGTAACCTGTCCATATCCTCGGAAGTAACAGAGTCAAACTCTTCCCAACAAACTGTCTCAAGACCCGCCTCGTGGGATCCCACTGGGCCATCGATGGAGACTAACTCGCTCTGAATCTGAGCGATTTTATCGTTCTGATGTTAGGCAAAGCAGAGGTAGGAGGTGTGGGGAGCTGGGTGCAGCTATAATCCTAATGAGGCTCAGGGCTTTGAGGGGGTCGAGCCCAGAATGGCCTGAATTGGGGTAGGTGCTCACTTAATGACCTGTGATTCTCAGCTAACGACCACAATTGGGAATGCTGGGACTGCGGTCATCAGGTCAGTGTGGCCCTGGGGCATCTGGCTTAGGACTGCACGGCTCTGCAATGGCAATCCCAGTCTCCACCAAGGTCATAACCCGAGGACGGCCTGAAGAGGGGAAAAGGGGTTTCTAGCGGCAGAGCTCCTTCGGGTGGCCTCCAGAGCCGGCGGAGGTCAGCCCCGGTGTGGCTGCACTGCCCTGGTCAGCTTCTCCCCTGGGGCTGGGCAGGGCGAAAGGTTGGGAGGGGAGCTGGGAACTAGGAAAGGAATATGGGCCCTGGCCTCCTCCCTCCCTCCAAGCAAAAGCCTCTGCGAGGGAGGGAGGGTGCCTGGGAGCCCTGGGCCGGCCAGAGCGCATGAGGGCCCTTTCCTCTGCCGAGGGAGCCCCCTTCTCCTCCTCCCTCGGGAGGCTTCAGAAGAGTCCTAGCTTGGAGACCCAGAGTCCTTCATCGTCAACACTTCACACCTGCCGGTTATGCCCAGCAGCCCCGACCGGCCCCAAGACGGGCAGCCTGGAGGGCGGCGGAGGCCTCTTGCCAGCGTCTCCTTCCTTCCGTCCTCAGGCTCGGCTCCTTGGCGGCAGATTCCACGGAAAGGCCCCAAAGCTCCGCTTCTTCTTCGGGCTGGATGCCGGCTTGGCTGGAGCGCCCCCTCCCCGCTTCCCTGCCCCCCTCGGACCCCCGGAGGGTCCGCCGGCCAGGTGACCCCCTCCCGCCCCCCCCCCCCACGCGGCGGCTCCTTCGGGGGCTGGATGGGGAGCCGGCGGGGGAAGCGGATCCCAGGCCGGGAGAAGCTGCCACAAAGGCGCCCGTGGAGAGGCCCTCCCTCCCCTGCCTCCCCAGCGGAGCCCCCGCGAAACGGATCCGGGGACGCAGCCGCAGCGGTTCAGGCGCCGAAAGACCGAAACCCCCGCAGGAGGAGCGAGCAGGGCAGGAGGCAACGGCGGGCGCTGCTGCGGGAGGCCTGGAGGAGGCCGGCGGGGCTTCCGGGGGGAGGAGCTTCCCCCACAGCGGCCTCCCTCGCCCAGCGGCGCCGCCAAGGGCCTCCGCGGGGACTCCCAGGCCCAGCATGCCCGCCCGGGGGCCTTGAGGGAAGGGGAGGTTTGGGGGGGGGGGGTCTCCGCGCGGGAGCCTCCTCGGAGCGCCCCCACCTGCGGCGTCGGGGGGGGGGGGAGGACGTCGGGGGCGCGCGCGGAAGAGGAGGGGAGGCGGGCACGAGCGCCAAAGAACACAACAGCCACAGGCGGGAAGGAGCGTTTATTGCCGGCCTCCCGGAGGAGGAGGAGGAGCGCCCGCACAAATCCCGCCCCGCCCGCCCTCGACGCCGCCGCGCGCGCTCGCTCACTCACCGGGAGAGCCGGGCCCGGCCGCGCTCCTCTCGCCTCACGACGCGGCAACGGCTTTCTCGCGACGCCACGCCCACCGGAGGGTGTGGGCGGCTTTTCCGCTTCCGGGTCACCCGCCCGTCGCCACCGACCCCGCCCCTTTGCGACGCCTGGGACTTCAATTCCCACAATCCTCCGGGCGGCTGGCCGGAGGAGAGGCCGGAAGCTCAGACTCTCCGGAGGGGGCGGGGGACTCTTCCTTTGCTTTGGTGCCCCCCCCCTTTCCCCTGCGTCCCCGGCTGGGTCTCCTCTGCCCCGCCCGCCGTGCCCCCCTTTGGGGTCGCCTCCCCCCGCCCGCCCGCCCCCCCCATCCGGCTGAGACTCCCAGGCCGAAGACACCCCCCCCAGCGCCCCCCCAATTGGGTGTGCCAGGCGAGCGTCGGTTCTCCTTCCTCGCAGCTCCCCGGGGGGGGGGAGGGGAGGGGAGATTCGCTGCAGCCTGAGGGACCCCCCCGACTGCCCCCCCCTCAGCCCCCCGTCCTCTGCAGCATCCGCCCTCCGCAGAGGCCCAAAGCCCCCCTCCCCCTCCCCCCCAGGATGGAAAGCAGCGCCGCTTCCCGGCCTTGGGGCAGTTATGGGGGGGGGGGCGGTTTCGTCTGGTTTTATTCCCATTGGCGGTGGGGGGGGGGCATGATTGTTTTCTGAGCTTCCACTACGAAGAAAGCGTTTAGGATCCCCCCCCCCCCCCTTCCATTTCCCTCTGGCCAGCGAGAGTGGTTGGGAGTTGGGGCTGGGTGCAGGCGGGGCTACTTTCTCCTCCTGCTCCCAGGCGCCCCCTGTTGGTGGGGCTGAAAGGGAGCTCTGGCCCTGCCGCCTGGCTGCCCCTCCTCTCCTCCAGCCCCTCTCTGAGCAGCTGAGCAGCTTCTGGAGGGAAGCCCATCCAGGGATTGCCAGGCAACGCCTCTTGTCTCCAGGTTGGCATCCCTCCCGCAGTTTTCCACCCGTAGCTCTTTGTCCTATCATCCGCTGGAGCTTTGGAAAATTAAGTGAATAAAAATAAAAGTCTCTGCTTTTACTAAATACAGCCTTATTTACTGGGAAGTTTTTACTACAAGCATCTAGTCCTCAGTCTAGTTACCCACAAGAACTAAATCAGCTGAGACTGAGTCATTTAGGCTCATGAGCCTCTCAACTGATGGGCATGTTCAGCATGGTCACCCTGGTTTCAGAGCTTATTAAAGGGGGGGAGGGGACAGAGCTTTCCCAAGGGGGCTGAAGGGCCCCCCTCCCCCATATGTCAGCAAACTGAACTGAGGAGCAGTTTTAGGGGCTTTTTCTGCTGAAAAGTTGGGGGATGGGGAGGGGCTTTCCCAGGCCCATGGGGCCACCCACGCCCCTCCCCCCTCCAGGGCCTTTTCCCAGCAGGCCTCCAGCCAAGCGCAACACCGAATGGGGAAGTGGCCCCTAGTGGGGTTTTGAGTTGGGGATGGGGGACATTCCTCTCTACCTTGCCAGATGGAAAGCCCCAGGCCTGGGGGGGGGGGGGAGGGAGCGCCTTTCCTCTGCTTCCTTCCCTTCCCCTCCGGTGCCGGTTTTCTTCCTCGGAAGCAGGAGTAGAATTTGGGGTGCAGAATTTCACTGTCCCTTTCACAGTTGGGTTGTGGCTGAACCATGACAAGAGGGGGTGGAGACCCCTCCCCATCACGTCAGTCACGGGCTCCCTCCAATCCTCACTGTGGCCCCTTCAGCTGACCAGCTGAGGCTCTGAGCTGCGTCTTTTGATGCTGCGTGATAGGCAAGCTGCCACCCCTAGCCCATGGGGGGGGGGGGGTCTCCAGGATGCTCCAGGCATTCTCCCAGGGCCAGGACATCCCCTCTGCTGCAGCAGGTGGCAGGGTGGGGTGGCCAAGGAGAGCCCCAAAACGGACGCCTCAATCCAAGACCCCCCTCCCCGGCTGTTTAGGCTCTGCTTTGGGGTGGGGGGTCTCCCGTTCTTCTCCGCCCTCCTGTCCGCCCGAAGGTCTGGAGGACTCTTGATGAGGTCCAGGCCGCTCCTCGCTCGCTTCGGAAACCAGCAGCAGCGGCTCTTGGCGGCGGCGCCGCCCCTCCGGCCCCTGGCCCTTCTGCTTGATGTCCTCGGAACGCTGCCCTTCCACACGCCGATCTCGAGCGACCCCAGACGCTATTGCTGCTATGGCCGCCGGAGGCCCCCCTCGGATTGGGCGCCCCCTGCCCCACAACGACCCCGCGAGGTAGGTCAGTCTCAGCGGCAAAGGACGGACGAAGTGGGGGTGGGGCTTCTTGCCGCCCCTGACCGAGTTCGGGACTTCCCTCTGCGGGGGATTCCCGGCAGGCGGGCGGGCCGAGGGTCGGGCAGACTGCGGCGCCTCCCCGCGCCTATATAGGGGTGGGGATGGAGGCGGCGGGCCGAGGCGGCGGCGATGAAGGGGCGACGGTGGTCGGCGGGGCTGAGCGCGGCGGTTCTGCTTATGGTAAGTTTCACTTTCGCCCGGCCGGCCGGCCGCCCCGCGCTCTCTCCGACGCGGCCCGGGAGCCCCGGCTGGGCGCCGCCCGGGAATGCCAGCGCGGCCTGGGGCGACACCCAGCGCCTCCCCTCCCGAGTTCCCCTTTCGGCCCCCGGCTTCTCCGCGGGAGCTGGAGCCCAGCCGAGCCCGATCTGCCTGGCTCCCCCTCCTCCCCACGGGAGTCCGGATTTCTCCGGCAGCCTCGTTTATAGGCATTGAGATCCCGCCTTCCTTCCTTGCTATCAAGAACTCTCGGCGGAGAAACCTCCCCAGCGCTCCTTTCCCCCGCAAGGACCCTGCCGGGTGGGCTGGGCTGAGAGAGTTCCCGGCCCAAAGCCCCCCCGCCGCTTCCGTGCTTGGGGCAGACCTAGAGCAGAGCGGCTCCCGGCGCTTCTGAATGCCAGTAGCCCTCTCGGGTTGGCGGGCACGGGGGGAGGGTGAGTCCCCTGGGGGAGGGCAAAGGGCGGGAAGTCGCCCCGGCCGTCTTTTGGGTTGGCAGAATTGTGTCCTTTCAGAGAGTGTGTGTGTGTGTGTGTGTGTTGCCCAACCTTGGGGCTAAGCCCTCTAAGCAGAAAAAAAAATCAGTGAGGGGGTGTTAGACTTCCGATCCTCCCCCCATCCCATCACCTTCCCTGCACTCCTTGGCTGCTCTTAATGGGTCTGTGAAGCACCTGGTGGCTACATTCTCAGTTTCCTTCGTTTTCGGCTTTGTACAACATGTCATTGGGTCATGAGTTTTTGTGCATCAGTCTTTACAACTGCAAACATAATTGTTAATTTTCCATCCAGTGTATGTGCATAGAAGTCAGTCTTTTTCTATAATTATTCAACAAGTAAAAAGAAAAGAAAAAATTCTCCATATATTCCTGTTTTACAGCATTATAAACAGGAAAAGGTGATGTGGAAGGTAGTCTGGATTCCCAAAGGGGAGGGGGGGGGCTGCATTCCAGAGGGCAAAGAGGTATGGAAGTCGGCTCCTCCCTAGAAATTCTCAGCAGATTCTCTCTAATATGCAAGTAGTTGCTTTAGTTTGGCAAGATTCTGTCTGTGGGTGAGGAGCCATAAAGGAAACTGCTCAGAAGAAACTCATGAGGTTAAGACAAAGGTGGGGGCGCAGCCTAGATGCCACAAAGGGTTCCCCATGTTTGAGGTTGGCTGGTTGGCACCCAGGATCCTCCTCTGGGGGAAGAAAAGAGGAGGCAGGAGGAGGAGAGAGGGGGAACGTTGGACGGTGGTGAAATAGGACATAATATGGTGTATGGCAGGGGTGCCCAAACTTGGGAAGTTTAAGACTTGTGGACTTCAACTCCCAGAATTCCCCAGCCAGCCTGGCTGGCTGGGGAATTCTGGGAGTTGAAGTCCACAAGTCTTAAACTTCCCAAGTTTGGGCACCTCTGGTGTATGGAAAGCGGAAGAGCAAATGATAGTGGTTGTGGGTTGATGGTAAGAGGAATTGATATAATATTGGGTAATACAAAACAGTGTCTGTTAAGATGTAATGATATTCTTGTGGTTATTTATATGAAAATAAAAATGAAAGAACTTAAAAAAAAAAGAATTCCCCTCTGGGTAGGCTGGCTTCTGGGCCCCGGGCAAGGGAAGGCTGGACAGGATGCTGGGCGGCTGAACACCACCACATGTTGACTGGGCCCGTCCCTCCTGGCTGATACTGGCCTCCCGGGAGGTGACGCAAGGCTGGCTCCAGGGAATTGTCAACGCTTCTTTGAGTGAGGGGTTTCTGCCAGCCGCCTTGAAAGAGGCGGTGGTGAGGCCCCTCCTCAAGAAGCCCTCCCTGGACCCGGCTGTGTTGGCCAACTACCGTCCTGTCTCCAACCTTCGATTTCTTGCGAAGGTTGTTGAGAGTGTGGTGGCACGGCAGCTCCTTCGGCACCTGGAGGAAAGTGTCTATCTGGACTCACGCCAGTCCGGCTTCCGGCCTGGGTACAGCACAGAGACGGCATTGGTCGCGTTGGTGGATGATCTCTGGAGGGCTCGGGATAGGGGATGTTTCTCTATCCTGGTCCTGTTAGATCTCTCAGCGGCTTTCGATACCATCGATCATGGTATCATGTTGCACCAGCTGGAGGGGCTTTTTTTTTTTTAATTTTTATTTTAATCACATTTATATCCCGCCCTTCTCCGCAAAGGACCCAGGGCGGCGCACAGGAATTTAAAAACATACAAAAAACAATAAATACAGAATTTAAAAACATATTAAATTATAATCCTATGCTAAAATCCAAATTAAAATCCCCAATTTAAAACTATCTAAAATACTCCCACCGGGGTTAGGCTAGGCCGGCTTGCTGAAAAAGATGTGTTTTTAGACACTGGTGGAAGAGGCGGAGGTCCGAGATGGTACGCAATTCAGGGGGTAGGTCGTTCCAAAGGGCAGGGCCCGCCACAGAGAAGGCTCTTCCCCTGGGTGTCGCCAGACGGCATTGCCCGGTCGACGGCACCCTGAGAAGGCCCTCTCTGTGGGAGCGGATCGGCCGAAGGGATGTATGGGGCAGGAGGCGGTCTCGCATATAACTAGGCCCCGAGCCATGGAGCGCTTTAAAGATGGTCGGCAGAACCTTGAAGCGCACCCGAAAGGCCACAGTAAGAAAGTGCAGCTTGCGCAGGATCGGTGTTATGTGGGAGCATCTAGTGGCTCCCATAATCACCCGCGCGGCTGCATTCTGGACTAACTGTAGCTTTCGAGTGCACCTCAAGGGAAGCCCCATGTAGAGAGCATTACAGTAGTCGAGTCGGGACGTCACGAGAGCTTGAGTGACTGTGCGAAGGGCAGCCCGGTCCAGTAAGGGGCGTAATTGGCGCATCAGGCGTACCTGATGAAACGCCCCCCACAATTTGTGTTGGCAGGAGGGCAGAGGTCGACGTCAAGGTGCCTCACTTGTGGGGTGCCACAGGGGTCGGTCCTCTCGCCTCTCCTGTTCAACATCTATATGAAGCCATTGGGTGAAATCATCCGTGGTTTCGGGGTAGAGTTCCATCAGTACGCTGATGATACTCAGCTGTACATCTCTACCCCGGGCCACCCCAATGATGCTGTGGAAGTGATGTCCCGGTGTCTGGAGGCCGTGCGAGTCTGGATGGGGAGAAACAGGCTCCGACTCAACTTGTCCAAGACCGAGTGGCTGTGGCTTCTGGTGTCACAATATAGCCAGCTGCTGCCATCCCTGGCTATTTGGGGCAAATCATTGGCCCCTACAGAGAGGGCTCGCAACTTGGGTGTCCTCCTGGATTCTCGGCTGTCTCTCGAAGATCATATGACAGCCGTGGCCAGAGGGGCTTTTTATCAGGTTTGCCTGATACGCCAGTTGCGCCCCTTTCTGGATCGTGACGCTTTACGCACGGTCGCCCAAGTCCTCGTCATTTCCCATCTGGACTACTACAACGCTCTCTACATGGGGCTTTCCTTGAGGTGTACCCTGAGACCCCAGTTAGTTCAGAATGCGGCCGTGCGGGGGATTCTGGGGGCATGTAGATGCTCCCACGTGACACCTCTCCTGCGCGAGGTGCACTGGCTGCCTGTGGCTTTCTGGGTGCGCTTCAAGGTATTAGTAACCACCTTCAAAGCACTCCATGGCAAGGGACCTGGTTATCTGCAAGACCGCCTCCTGCTACCTAATATCTCCCACCGACCAGTCCGCTCCCTCAGAGGGGGCCTCCTCAGGGTGCCGTCGGCCGGGCAATGCCTACTGGCGGCCCCTAGGGGGAGAGCCTTCTCTGTGGCAGCTCCTGCCCTCTGGAATGACCTGCCCCCTGACCTACGGACAATCACGGACCTGCGCCAGTTCCGTCGGGCCTTGAAGACCAATTTGTTTCGTGTGGCCGGCCTGGCATAGTTTTTTAAATTGTTTTAGTAAGGGTTTTTAACAGGATTTTAGTCAGGCTAGCTATTTTAATAGACTTTTAACTGTATTTTATGTTTTATATCATTGCCTTTTATTAGTGCCTGTACACCGCCCTGAGTCCCGAAAGGGAGAAGGGCGGTATAAAATTTTAATTAAAAAAAAAAGCTGTTGCTAAAGCTGCTCCTGCCCGGGCGGCTTGGGAAGAGCGAACCGGAGCCTGAAGGCTGAGCCTGCCAGGTGTGGGTGGGGCTGGGCATCTCGGTTTCTCTGCCAGGTGGGGGGACCCGGTCAGCCTTCTCAGTCCTCGCAGTCTGGGGGGGGGGGAAGTGGGGGGGGGGGGGAGATGCCAGTGTGGCCACTCATCGCCTGCGGTGTTTCCAGTTGCAGGGCCTGGCCTTCGCGCAGGGGACGAACTGCAGCAACATTCAGTACCAGTTGCACGGCAGATGCTGCAGCCGATGCCCACCAGGTAGAGTATGGGACGGCAGCTGCCTCTTCCCCAAGCGTCTTCCTCGCCCTGCCCCTCACCCTGCTGTAGGCAGTTCCTGAGCCCCCTTCTGCTCTTCCTGGGGGGGGGGCAGACGCCGTCTTCCCAGCAGCACCTGGGTCCCCCTGCTGCTTCTCTGCCCCTCCGTTGCTGCTGCAGAGACGGGCCCCTTGGAGGCCTCCAGCGCTGCCCACCTGGGGTCGTTTCCCTCTCTGCAAGGTCCCCTGCTGGCCCCTCTGAGGGCCCCCCTTCCCCACGGAGAGTCTCCTTTAGAGCGCCACCCCCCCCCCAGCGCTCCCCTGTTCCAGCCTCAGCCCCGCCTCTTCCCTCCCCGTCTTGCAGGCCAGAGGGTGGCAACTGCCTGCTCGAGGGAGTCCAATACCACCTGCAGCCAGTGTGAGGAGGGTCACTTCCAGGCCGGCCTGACCAGGGAGCCTCACTGCACCCCGCACCGCATCTGCAACCCGAGTGAGTGCAGCTGGGGGCTCCCTTGACTCCACTGGAGCCATCCTGCCCAGCAAAGCCCCCCCCTTCCCTCCCCCTGCATACCCGGCTCTCTTTATGGGGCCCTTGGGGGGGTCTCTGAGCTTGGCTGTTTCCAGGCAGACATTTCATGGCCCAACTAGGTAACGTCATCAGTAAACAGCAACCGCACTGATGCTCTTCTCTAGTTGGGTCACGAAACGTCTGCAAGAGAACAGCCCCGCTCAGGGAGCGCCAAGGGCCCCTCAGGCCACCTCTCAGCTGCAAAAGCCTCTTGGGACCCTCTCCCCTTTCAGGAGCCGGCCTGGTCGTCCACCGGAACGGGAGCCAAAAGCAAGACGTCATCTGCCGTTGCCGGGAGGGCACCCACTGTGCCAGCCACGAGTGCGAGACCTGCCAGCCCCACACCTCCTGTGGCGCAAGGGAAGGGGTGCAACGGGAAGGTGAGGGCAGCAGCCCCAGGGCCTCCAGTTCAGGTGGAGGGCTGCCCCATCTGGCTGCCCAAGGAGCTTCTGGCCTCTCCCTAAAAGATCCCACAGGACAGCCCCCCCCTCCACCCCTCTTCTGCTGTGGGGGTGGGGGTGGGGGGAGGGCCAGGAAGCTTCCCTCCGGGGGGGGGCTCCTCCTGTCCTTAGGAAGCCTGGCATGGACCTGGGCCGGGTGGAGGGGGGGGGGGCTGGATGGGGCTGGTGCAGGGTGGGAAGGCAGGGCTGCCAGCTGGATGTGCCATCAGCCTAAGGGCGACTCTCTCTTGCGTATTTCCAGGCAACCACCTGAATGACACTCTGTGTGCCCCCTGCTCTTTGGGCCATTTCTCCAATGTCTCGTCCTCCACAGCTCGGTGCCAGCCCTGGAGCAGGTATGCCAGGCGGGGGAACGTCACAGAACGGCCCCAAGGGAAGAGCGGGCAGGGCGGGAAGGCCTTCCTCCCTGAGGACCAAGGGCCCAGGATCGCCACTCGGGCAGGCGATGCAATGGTGCCCGACACCATCCGTCCGTGGCCAAGCCCCTCCCCCTTCGTTCCGAGGTGCCTGAGGGAGCCCCGGTCCCACCCCAAGGGCCTGGCGCCCTCCCCCACAGGCAGGCGCTGCAGGAAGCCAAGGGGGCCCTTTGCCCTCTGCCGCCTGGTCAGAGCCCGGGGCTCTTGCAGGATGTGCTGCCGGGGAGCCTGCCTGGGTGACCCCCCCCACCCAGCCCCGCCCTCGGGCAGAGACTGCGGTTGTGCTCTGCTGCCCGGAGCCTTTCTGGGAACCCCTCGGCTGGAACCCCTGGGGGACGCCTGGCTCTGCTCCCCAGCAGCGGATGCCTTGCGATGGGGCCCGGGGAAGGGAGGGAGTCTTTGCATGCCAGGCCTTCTCAGGCCGCTCTGCCTTGGCAGGTGCCAGGAGGGACAGGTCCAGAAGGCAAACGGCACGCAGGCAACGGATGTCGTTTGTGGTAAGCAGAGGCCACGCAAGCAATGGGAAGGGGGGGGGGGCGGTGTGTGCATAGAAACCCAGCTGTCAACCGGCCCCCTGAGTGCCCTGGTGTTTGTGCCCATATTGGGGGCTTCCTCTTCCTCTTCTCCTCCTCCTGCTTCTCTTTCCCGCAGAGGCCTCCCCCTTGAAGCCCCCAGAGGCCAGGAAGACCCACCTGCTGGTGCTGCTCCCTATTGCTGCCTTCCTGCTGGGGGTGCTCCTTTTCTTGTGGCATCGGCGTGGCCACTGTGAGTGATGGGGGAAGGCGGGGGGGGGGGCTCTCCATTGGCAGCCTTTCCACAGGGTGGGGGAGAGGAGCGGCAGGGCAGGGGTCCCCAGGGGGAGAGCAGGTGGGTGGGAAGGCTTCTTCAGATTCCCATGCCCTTGGCTTCCCAGCCCACCTTGAACCCTAACTGCTGGGGGGCAGTCCGTGCTGGGGGGGGGGCAACTCTGCCACATGCAGTGGCCTCTTCCATCTACCAGGGAAACGTTGCTCCAGAGCAGGGCCTCCGGTTCTGGGTCTAGGGGAAAGGGTCTCAGCCCTCCGGCTCCCTCCCTGACGGGCCCAGTGGCCCAATGGGTGGAGCAGGCCTCCTCTGGACGGTCCCGCAGTTGACGCCTTCTTTCCTCCTGCCTAGGTCCTCGGAAGCGGCCCCAGGATCTGGTAGGTGCCCCTTTTTGTGGCCCTTGTGGTGGAGGGGGGAACCGGGGCCGGACCCCTGGGCCAAGAATAGCACCTGGGCTGCAGTTCCATGAACAGCCCTGCTGTGGATGATGGGGGGGGGGGGGGGCAGGACTGTGGTAGGGGAGCTCTGCCAGCAGAGCCTCCAATGCCCCGGTTCTCTTGCAGCCCACGGAGCCCACGGAGAACGAAGAGGACTGCCCTGCCTTCCCCACCCAAGAGACCCTCCTGGGGGAGCAGGCGGGCATGGAAGAGAAGGACTGCCATCTCGCCCAGCAGGAGCAGGTCTGACCAGGAAGCCATGGGGATGCCAGGCCAGCCGACCAGCCGAGCCACCCGCCTCCCTGCACCCCATGCCCAGCAGGCTTGACGGTGCTGTGTCCCGCCAGGGGCCCCTTTGGCTCCTCCAGAGCCCCATGCGGGGGACAGACTCCCCCAAGGGAAGGCTGGCAGGGCAAAAGCTTTCCTCCAAGGGCCCTGGGCGTTCTCGCCCCCTGGATCCTGGGGCCAGTTGTACCAGGCTCTTCCCCCTGCGGAGATCCCGGGCACCCTTGGGCAGGGGCCCTGGGTGGAAGCAGTGCAACCAGGGGGTTGGGTTGCCCCTCCTGGGCGCCTAGAGGTCTTTCTCCCCATCAGAATGACTGCCAGAGATGCCCCAGCCGTCCCAGATGTAGGGAAAGGCTGTGGGGGTGGCTCAACAGCCGCCCCCCATCTACTCCACCAAGGCCCGCTACCTCATGGGGAGCTGCAGGGTGGCTTTCTCCTCTTTCCCAGCCCCACAGAACGATCCGGGTTGCGGGCAGCTGAGCTGGGCTCAGGGGAAGGGGGCTGGGGAGGAGGAGGCTTCTGGCCTTGGACAAGGCCTGGGCTCTGCCACGCAGGCTGCCCCTTCTGGTGGCTCCTCTCTGCCCTTCAGGGGAAGAACCATCCCACAAGGGGGAGGTTTGAGTCAAGCCACCTCCACTTTGTCCCAAAACTTGGCAAGTGGTGGGTCTCAGCCAGGGGAGGGAGGCCCCCAGCCCCCTCCTCCCTCGCCCAGACCTGTGGGTGGGTTGGCTCTGCAGGGCTTCAACTGGAACCCGAAGCAAAGGGGGAGAAAGGAGCAGATGAGTTCTTGGGAAGTCCCAGCAGGGGGAGGGGGGGAGAGTCGCCCTTGATGGTCTCTGGAGCAGCGCCTGGTCCTGCTGGCCGGGGTCTTTGGTGGCAGGCAGCTCTCCTGCCCAAACCTGCCCTCCTGACACGGTTGGGGTTTGAGGTCGCAGCCTTTGGGAGGCCTCCCGGAGGGCCCCCCCCCGCTTACTCTCCCACCTCTGTGTTTCTCGGACTTCTTGGACTTTTATAAATGTGACCTTTGGGGAAAAAAAGTTCTGTTCTTGGGGTGATTCAGACTAATGGGGGGGGGCTGCAACCCCCAAATGTGCTTTGCCCCTGGGTGGCTTCTCAGCCTCCGGGACTAGGAAGCCGGCAACGGGCATTGTCTCTAGAGCAGCTGGAGTCCAGCGCAGCCCTCTGGGTGTCAACCAACCGCTCCCGGAATGATGGGGAGGGGGCTTCCGGACCGGTCTCTTTCCTTCGCTGTCCTTGATCTGGGACGGAGGGCAGCCCCAGGCAGGGCGGGAGGGTCCAGCTGAGTCAGCAGGCGGGGCTTTCCTTCGAGTCCTAAGGGTCGCTCCTGCCTTTCTCTAGAAAAAGCCCAGCCTGGTTTACAAGAAAGGGCGCGCCCCGCCCGGCCTCTCCGCTCCCAGCACGCCTGAGCGCCCAAGCGGCTCATTTTGAGGAAATGGAAGGGGGGGGGGATTTCCCCCTCGGCCCCACCCGCCCTGCTGTTTGGGGGCGTTTCTTAGGCCAGCCAATGGCGGATTATGCCCCCGGCTCCCTCCACCCCCGCCGGCTAACCTCTCGCAAGGCCACATTGGCGGCGTTGCTTTCAATTGAGCGTCGCCTCCCGACGGCCAGATCGCCCGCCGAGCACGCGAACCTCCTCCACCCCCCCCCCCGGCGTAGCCTGCTGCCAGCCGCCGCCTGCCCGGCGGGGCGGGTTACACGAGGACAGCGGCCAGCCTGCGGCCGTGTGGGGGTCCCGGGCTAGCGGGGTCCCGCCGTCGTTGGGCGCGGATCTTCTGCGGGTGGTGGAGTCTCTGTGGCCACCGGGGGGCGCCCGCAACGCGCGCAAGACGGCCCGAGCGGCCGAAGAGCGCGCCTGCTTCCCGCCGGGCTCCAGCACAGCTGCCAAGAGGTTGGTGGAGGATTCCGGGAGGGCTTGGAGGTGGCGGCTCTGCCCAGGTCTGAGCAGCCTCCTTCTGCAGACCAGGACTCGGAGCCCTGCAAGTGGGCATCGGGCACCATCCCCTCTCGGGTATTCGCAGCTGCCCGGGATTCTCCTGGCCCCCTCTTGTGGAAGGGCTGCTTAATCCAGGTAGGGCGATCCCTCTTGGCTCACCCGCCTCTCCAGGGGTGAATGGCCCAGCTGTAAATGGGCAAATTCTGCCAGATGGTTGAGCTGGGTAACAGCAACCAAGTTGGGTAGACTGGCTGTTCTCTATAGGGTCCCTTGCCTCCGAGTCAGCTGAATCCTGGGTCAAATTAGGCTGTTTAGGAACAATTTTGGAATGTGTTATCATCATTCAGTTGGTAAGTCTTACCCGACTTTTTGCAATCTCATAGACCCCAGCCCACCAGCCCCCCCCCCTCCACTTTCTCCCAATTTCCTTGTGTGGATGGCCTCATCTAACCCCCTCCCCCGCCCCCGCCCCTTCTGCATCATCATCATCATCATCATCATCGGAGTCTTCTCCGAGGAGTCCTCTCTTCCATTTGATGGCCAGGGCATCGGAGCCTCAGCTGCAGGATATCTCCTCTTCCAAAGGGCCCCTGGGTTGGGCCGGTTTCTCCAGCACCACAATTGGGAAGCACCCATTCTTGGCGCTCAGCCTTCCTTGTGGCCCCCACGGGACCCCTGGGGAAACCGGAGCTCCGACCGGAGGGAACTTTGTGTGCGAGGTGATGGCTCCGCTGTGTCATGTGCCGTCCTAGGTTTGCCATAGAATTTGCAAACGTAGCTCATTCAGCGCACAATGACGCAAAGGAGCTGGTGAATAACATCATGTTTGATGTAAATCCAGTCACTGGAAAGGGGCTTTGATAAGAGGCCGTGGGGGGGTGGGGGGGAGACGAGTCAGCAGCTGCAAGGAAAGCTTGTAAGCCAAGAACTGCCAGCCGGAGCTGGGGGGAGGGGGAGGGAGAGAGATGCTCAACGATGGCCAGAAGGCAGGGAGTCCGAGGGGCTGCTTGAGCCCCCCCCCCCCCTTTGCAGAAGAAATGTGTGCTGGGTGCTTTTTCTTCTATCACAGTGAAGCTTGGGGGGGCTTTGGGCACTGTGAATTCTAGGGCCTTGTTTAGTCCAAAGGCAGTTAACAGTTAGCCTTCTAAGGGCTGGCCTGCCTGCCTACCTAACAAATCTTTGATTTGGCATTCTCGCACGCAGATCTATGCACACAATTCTAGGCTTGGTTAAATAAAGGCTAGCTTAAAAGGTGTGTGTATAGGCAAACTGATGGATGCAGGTTGGTGGTTTGCAGGCAGTCTGGCTGTACAAATGAAAGACAAGCTAACCTCTGCCTCCCTCCATCGCCCTTCCTTCCTTCCTTCCTTCCTTCCTTCCTTCCTTCCTTCCCACAATGCCAAAGGACGCAATGCTGTCCTTTGGGCCCCCAGAAGAGGCCCAGGAGTGCAAAATCAGCTGATGCCCTTTTGGTCCTTGCTCCAGAGGTTCCCTAGTGCCGTGTAACGGAGGGAGCTCCTGTGACTTGTCCCAGTTTCTGCCAACCTAGCAGTTTGAAAGCACTGTAAAAATGCAAGTAGAAAAATAGGGAAGGGAACAGCGTTCCGTGCACCTTCGGCGTTTAATCATGCTGACCACATGATCACAGAGACGTCTTCAGACAGCACTGGCTCTTCGGCTTTGAAAGGGAGATGAGCACCGCCCCCTAGAGTCGGGAACGACTGGCACACACATGCGAGGGGAACCTTTACCAGAGCCTCCTGCTTCCTTCTAAGGAAGGATGGGTGTCCACCCCCACCAAGAGAAGGAAAGGCAGCCATCCAACAGAAAGAGCAGCCTGTTTCTGCTTCCTTCCTCCAACCGAGGGCCCCTGGCCTGAGCCCCTGGCCCAGAAAGCTCTGGGTGGGTGAAAGAGCCTGCTCTAGGCTCCTTCTGCCCCTTGAGAAACCCACCGGCTGCAGCCCTGAGCAGGTTTCTGCTGAAGGGAATTCTACAGAGGTGCCCCAACCAAGATGCCCTCCCCCTCCAGAGACCTGGGTTGAAGGGTAGCCTCCCCAGCTGAATGTCTGGAGGAGGAGGGGAAGTGGAGGGCGGGGGGAAGCCTTGGTGCATTGCCTGGGCTGGCTGCAGGTGGCAGGGCTGGGGATTGGACCTCATCCTTGGCTTGGCTGCTGCCTTCCTGGGGGGAGGGGCTGCCTTTGCATCCAGGTGGCCGGAGGGCAGCTTGTGGTCCTCCTTTGGGAAACCCCCCCCCCCAGTGCAGGCCAGAGAGGGCGCGGCTGCCAGACCTCAGAGGCACCCGAGCCACAGCCCCCTCCCACGGCCCCCTTGTTAAGCTGTCAGCCGCTGTGGGTTGGGGGGGGGGGGGACTGACTGAATGCAGCTAATTATTCAGCCGGCAAATGCTCCCTCTAAACGGGATGTTGAGGGACGGAATTGCTCGTTCGAGGAGGAGGAGGAGGAGGAGGAGGAGGAAGGCAGGGAGGAAACAAATAGAGGGGAAGGCAGCGCAGCGGCTCCAGAGCTCCCCGGAATACCAATTACGGGATAAAGTGATTGGATAAATCTTTCTGCCGTGAATGAACTGCGCAGCCACTTACTTCTGTCCGGCTCTTATTAGCCAACGCTGAGAAATTACTCCCATCTCGGCTGGGCTCACCTGGCCCTGCGGCCCTCCCCTCCCCAGGGGAGCGAAGGGGAGGGGGAGAGCTCCAGGCCTGGCTGTGGGCAGGGTCCCTGCGCCGCCTGCCCCTCCAACCGGGGTCTCCTTCCCAGGCCAGGCGTGCCTCAGCAGCTGGAGGGAAGCTGAGTGGGGGCGGCGGCTGCTTCCCCCTGGGGGGGCCCTGGCGCTCTCCCACCCAGAGGCATCCCACCCAGTGGCCGTAGGCTCAGGCTAGTCCTCAAGCTTTGCACCCCCACCCCAGAGACCACCCCGCCCTCGAGGCCCACGCAGATGACCCCCACCCAGCCACGTCTCCCAGGGGCCTGGCTAGAAGAAGTGGGGCCTTGGGAGCACCTCGAAGCCACAGAGGGGACCACCACTAGGAGATGGGGGGGTCCCAGCACGCTCTGTGGCTGAAAACGTGGTTCCTCAGCCTGAGTGGGGCCTCGGATGGGGGCTCCTCGGGATTCCTTGCCTCTTCCTGGTCGGTTTTCCAGCAGCCAAGGATCCTCCGTCCAGAGTCGGCCTTGTGAGATTTATGAGCCTGGCCCCCTTCCCTCCCTTGGACCAGCCTTCCCCGCCTGTGATGGAGTGGGCATCCCTGAACGTGTCCGTCTTCCAGGGGCTGCCCGGCACCCCTTGATCTCTGCCACTCCAGGAAGCCCTGAGCAGCCAAAGGGAGGGTCCCCCCCAGAAGAGGAGGAGGTTGGTGGGTGTCCAGGAAAGAGGGCGGCCCTTCCTGGGCTTTTCCAGCTTCTCTCAAGGATTCAGCGAAGGCCGCAGCCTTTCACCACCAGGGCCCCTGCAGGCCCCCCTATTAGTGGCTCCTTTTCCTAAGTGGGGGGGGGACTCCTTTTGGGAAGAAAGACACCCCCCCTCAACAATGGCCGCCCTTCCTTTGTGGTTCTTGCTCTTCTCCTGCCAGCCCCCGGACTGAGCCTGGGGCCTCCCCCTCCCTCCCTCCCTCCCCGGGCACGGAAGGAGTGGCGCAGGCGCCTGCCCGGAGCGTTCCCGACCGAGGGGAGAGGCTGAAGCAACCGGCAGCCTTGGAGCAGATGAGGTGCGACCTGCAGCTCCCGGGGGAGGCTCCCCTGGGGCACCCAGCAGACTCGGCTGACCTCCCTGGGGTCGTCTCATTAAATGTCCGGTTGCAAATAACGGCTCCTCCTCTCCTCCTTGCACAGCAGCGGCCTTGGCGGCTTGGGGGGGGGAGGTGAAGAAGAGAGGCGGGTGCAAAGCTCCTCCGGGCAGCCTGGGGAGGGGGGGCTGGAAGGGGGGGAGAGCAGGGTCAGCCTAGGGTCTGCCTGGGGGGGGGGAGACAGCAGGAGCGTCATTGCAGGCAAGCTGGAGGCGCTGCCGGGCCTTGTGGCCACTCCAGGCTAAGCAGACGGAGGTTTGCATCTGGCCCTGACATCTGGGGGAGATGGCCAGACATCCCCCCCCCCCACACACACACCCCATGGAGAAAGAAGAATCTTTGGGGGACAGATGGGTCTTCCCTTGGCATCCCTACCCTCACAATCTGAACCCTTTGCCCTCTGTGGCTCCAGGCCAGCTTCCCCCCCCCCCAGCCTTCCCCAAGGCTGCCCTTCTGGCTCTTGCTGGCCCAGCGGCCAAGGGAAGGGCTGGGTGTGAGGGGAGACGCCTCCTGGCTCCCCTCACCTGGGGCAGAAGCTCCTGAGCCACCAAAGGGTCCTCCAAGCTGTGTCTCAAGCATGGCCCTACAACCGCTCCCATGGACTTCCCCCCCCCCTTGCCTCCTCCTTCATTCTCCTTTCTTCCTGCTCCTCCCACCCACAACCCCCTCTTCCTTCCTCTTCCTCCTCCTCCTCCACATTCCAATCAAGGGCAGGAATGAGAAGCTGCCCAGGAAACCTTTTGGGAGCAGCTCAACACACACCTGGCAAAGCCCTCTCGGCTTCCCTGCCCAGGCCTGCAGGGGTGGTCAGCCTCCATGGCAGGGAAGGAGCCAGCACACAGGAGGTGACCACACACACGCACACACACACACGACCTCCGCTGGGTGGCTGATGGACTCAGGAAGGGGCATCGAACCAACAGCCCCAGGGAGTCGGATTCAGGGAGGAAGTCCCCAGGCCCAGAGGGTTTGCCCCTTCCCCCCTCTGGGGCAGTCTTGAGCCCCACGGCTGCAGAGGGCTAAGCTGGCCTGGGAAGGCAGGGTGGGGCTGGCCACCCACAGGGCAGAGTTGGGAGCCTCCGGGTAGGGCCCCTCTTCTGAAGGCTCTCGGGGGTCTCCTGGGCGAGTTGGCTAAAGCAGAAAGGGCAGCTGGAGCGATGGCATCCGTCTCCTGCAGGGTCTGGTGAAGAGCGGTCAGGCTGCCAGCTTTGTCACCTCCTGCCACACAATCGCTCGGTGGTTGCCAGCTGCTCCAGCGCCCCCCGTGTCCCCTGCGTGGGGCTGCGATAACATCGGCCCCCTCGTCCGTTATCCAGCAGCCGGCTGCCTCTTTCTTCTGGGCTTATTGGCTTTCTTCTGTTTATGGGTGAATAATTGCTGGGACACAAAAGGCTTTTACGGCCGCTGAAGAGTTCCTAACTGGATTGCCCCCTTATCAGCCCAGGGGAAGGGGGGGGGGCAATATTTACTGCCGGGGATGTGTGTCATCAGCAAATGACAGCAGCCACAAGACCAGCCTTTGGGAGGGAAGGAGGACGCGGAGGGGGGCTGGCTGGGAAGGGGGGCCGCTGGATCCCAGCTCCCTGGGCAGTGGGAGGGAAGCCAAAAGCAGCCGAGAGCCCAGAGGCAGCAGCACCAGGCCAGCGGGGGGTCCTAGGTTAACTCTAGAGCCCCCCCCCCAGGGTGCCCCGTGCAGGCATGGCCGTGATTTGCCACCCTGGACTGAGGCTCCTGCTGATTGGATGCCCTTTTCCTCTGCCTGCAGGGAAGGCCGACCCCCGTGGGCCTGGGATGAGCGAGGGGGACTCTGGCAGGAGAGGCGGAGGTCCAAGGGGATGGCAGACGGCTTGCTTGGGGTGGCTCCGAACAAGCAGGCAGCCCCCACCCCACTCCTTCTGAACCACCCCCACCCCCCACCCCCCACCCACCCCGGGAGCTCCTCTTCTGCGCCTCTGGCCCAGGCTGAAGAAGTCCGGCCAGGGTTGGGAGACCCGACTGGCGGTTGAGCAGTGGGGGGCCTTGATGGGCCCAGAGTACTGGGTCCCTGGGCATCAGGTTCCACCTCAGGGCAGCATTGGAGCGGCCTGCCAGCTCTTCCACCCTGGGGCGTTTCCTGCTGCCTCCCCCCCAAAAACGGCCCTGCTTGACCTGCAGAGCAGAGTAGGTGGGCAAAGGGTTGCCACCTCAGACGGGCGGGGGGTGTGGCTGGAAGGCAGCTGCTGGAGAAGAGCGGGGGGGGGGTGTTTCTTCTTTCAGCCCTGCCCACCTCATTTCAAGAAAGCGGGTGGAGGGATTGGCTCATCTCTGCCATTTAGAAGGTACTCTGACTGGAAGGGCCAAAGGAAGAAGGTCCCCTGAGGGCAGCTTCTCCCGCTTGACTCCCAGAGGATCCCCTGGCTGAGCGGAGGTCCCTTCCTCCAACGGGTGAGGGGAGGCGGCTCCAGCCGAGGCCAGCCTTGCCTGCAACACTGGCGCGTTGGACGGTGGAGGGCACCCTTGCACCAGGCAGGAGAGGCTCCTGCTGCAGCTCCTGGCCAGAAGGTGGCCCTGCCAGCCCCCTACCCCTCCTCAAGAAGAACACGGGGTGGGGCGGGGAGAAGAAGGTGCTCCTGCTTTCCTGGAGGGGGCTCTGGAGGAGGGAGGGAGGGAGGGAGGGGGCGGGCTCTTCCACTCCCCCAGGGCTCCTGGCCTTTTCCTCCAGAGAATCACTGCCTCCCCAGCCCCTTTTTGTGCGGGCCGAGAGCCCTTCCTGCACAGGCGGTCACTCTGGGCAGAAATCTCCCAGAAGAAACCCTTCTGCCAGCCTGGCCAGTCCTGGGGGAGGTGAAAGGTGGACAGGGCTGTCCTTCAGTCTTGCCTTTGGCCCCTCGTCCTCCATCTCTCACAGCAGCCTAGCCCGGGGGGGGAGGGGCCCTGCACCCCCAGGTAAGGCTGGGACTGGCTTTTCTTCCACAAGGCGCCCTCTCCCCTGGCATGAGCCTTGCTCCAGGAGGCCTCTGGCCCATGGGACTCTTCTCCACCCTTGGCCGGAAATGGCACAAGGCAGGAGGTTGCCTCGGCTCAGTTCCCACCTGGCTCTGCAGGGAGGCCCCTCATTCCCCCCCCCCCAAAAGGGCCCCTCCGCTGAACTGTGGGCAACCCAAGCCCGGCCTTCCCCTCCTCAGCTTTCCTGGGCCAGGCTGCCCCTCCGCCCCCTCCGCTCCTTGCCCTCGATGAAGAGGCTCTTTCTCCGGTACCACCTGCAGGAGGAGAGCTAGCTAATCTTGCCGGCTTTTGGATTTAAAAGCAATTTCATTTCCCTCTGCATTTTGGCCCATGAGACTCTTCCTAAATCCACACGGGGCAACTTCCCAAATCTAGACCAAGCGCATCAGCCAAATCCATGGGGGCTGCAGGTACCAAGGCTGCTCCTCCCCAGCCTCTCTCCCCCCCCCACATCCCCTCCAAGGCCCCTATGGCCTCTGGGCCCAAGAGCCCCCCCCCCCCAACGCCCCAGGAGAAAGGAGAGCAGACCATCCGTCCAGGTGGCCAAAGACCTCCAGCTTCACAGGAGACGCTAACCAGGTCAGGGAGAAACCTTGAGGCTTCAGTCGCACAAGGTCAACCTGAATTCCTTTCAACCTTGGCCAGAGGGGGTGGGGGTGGGGGCAGCAGTTCCTTGGCTACTTTACACTTCAGCCGATTGTGCAAGGCCAGGAAAGGAGCCACTTCAGTTCTGAAGTTGAGCTCGTCCAGCCCAGGCGGCCAATGAATTCCCAATTCCTCCTGCAAAGGCAGCCCCCATTTTGGCCCAGAATGAGAGTTTCTCCACCTGCCTGGCTGGTCTTGTGGATCCTGATGGAACACAAAAGGCTAGGATGGTGGACCCCAATCAGGGGGGGCCCGGGCCAGGCAGCCCCCGGCCAGATCGGCCCAGGATTCCAAGGAGGAGCTGCTGGTGCCTATTTTCCTCCAAAGCACATGGACTTTTGCAAGAGGCCCACCAGGCCATGTTCTGGGTGCCTCCTCCGAGGTCCCCCCTCCCTCCCTCCCTCCCTTGAGGGAGGAAAGGCCACAAGGGAGAGTCCCTGCAGCCAGGTGCCCGTCACAGAAAGGAACCCTAAAAGCTCATTTGGGGGAAACAGCAAATCCTGGAAACCGCAGAGAGTAAATTGGCAGCTTGGGGAGTGAATCGAGTGGGCGTCTCTTGCAAAGGCCTCTTCCCGCCTCTCTCCAATCTGGACTGCCTGGCCTTTGTGGCCACTTCCTCCCACCATCTCCATCTGGAAGCCCCCCAGCACTGCCCAACTCTGCAGGGAGGGGCTCCTCCCTCCAGCCACCTGCCTCCTCTTGCTGCCTGAGCGAGGGCTGGGAGGTGCTAGGAGGCCCTGGGCAGGAGGGTGGCTCAGGTCCTCTCTTGCTTTCTCCAGCAGCCAGCCGAGTCCTGGGGCTGCTCAGTAGCAGAGGAAGGGGCCACCCAGGTGGTGGCGAGAGCCTTTTTTGGACAAAACATTGGAGAACCTTATGCCGACAAGCCCCCTTCCCAGGTTCCCAGAATCTCAAGGTGGATCTGTTGGTAGCATTTCTGCGGCCCTTGAGGGCAGGTGAAGGTAGGAGCTCTGTTGGGGGGAGCCACTCCCCTTTCTTCTTAATCTTTGGCCAAGACTCCTCCGCCTCCCGGTCTGGGCCAGTCGCAGCCTCTTCCTGCGATGCCATGGCCCCTCCAGCCGTCCTGCCTGGCAAGCAGAGCAGGGAGGTCAGAGAGATGCTGAGGGCCACAAGGCCTCTCTCACCGGATCAGTCTCTGCAGCCAGCACCAACACGATTTGTAGCCTCTTTCAACCAGCCCTCCGTGTCTCTCCATATCTCGCCTGCCCATTGGGCTCTTTGCATCCCCCCCCCACCCCGAAGAGGTCCGGGGACTCCCTCCTGCCAGTCCGGATCAATTCCTGCCATGGGATGGGGGAGGGCAGGGGGGTGCAGACAGAATGTATGTGTGGGAGAGAGCTTAATGACACCCGTCAGAATTAGAATCCGCTGGGCAAACCTTCACCCTTTAACAGGGTGTTTCCCCTTTTTCCCAGCCTGGAACTGCAAAATGCCCCAGTCGGGGGTGGAGGAGAAGCAGGTCAAGAGCTGAGAGGAGGCTGAAGGTGTGAATCCTGCTATGCATCAGGACCTCGGATGTGGGCTGCCCTGTATCCTGGGGGGGGGGGGGGGGGCTGGGGCTCTGGACCACAAAGACCGCATGGTTTCTTGCCCCCCTGTGCCGGTGGGGGAGCTTCTGCCAGTCAGGGGGAAAAACCCCACCCACTGCCACATCCTTTCAGCCTGACTTTCCCTGCACTCCCCTCCTCTTGTCTTTTAGAGACCCCTTCCTTCCACGAGAGGCCTGGGCTGCAGCCCCCCCCCCGCTTCCCCCTCCCCTGGAAGGGAGGAGAGCTGAACAGGGGCCCAGTCTGATGCCCCTGGGTTCCCTGCCCCCCTGGGTGCCACTCTAGGGGTTCCGGGAGAGAAATGTGGGTCTCTCAGTGGAGTCCTGCTTGCTGAGGAAGGTCCACTTTGGGCTTGATGGGGTTGCCTTTCCTCTCCCCTTCCAGGGGTTTCTGTGAAAGGGAAGAGCCATTGGGGGGACTGCGCAGGGGCGACGGAGGAGAGGAAGTCCTAAGCCCACTCGGCTGTTTGTGGCCGGTCGGGACTGCCGCCCCTCGCTCACCCTGCCTTCCTTGGCCCTCCGGGGGCTCCAGGGAGGAGGCCTGCTTGCAGGAGCCAGGCCAAGGGCAGCCCCACTCCAGAAACCCGGGAGACGGCAGCTTCCGGACTCCCACGAAAACGGCAACGGGAAAACCTCCAAAGCTGACGGGCCAATCTCTCCCGCCGCCCCACGCAGTGCAGGAGGGGCTCTGCAAAGCTGCAGGGCCGGCGGCGGAGGAAGGCCCGCTCTCGGCCGGGATCGGAGATGGTCCTGGGCCGCCAGCCGTGCAAAGAAGGCAGTGGCGGCGGCACAGCACAAATTTACGACGCCAGCGCTGCCTTCCCGCTCCGATCCGGGGCCCATCCGTCTTGCCGGCGCTGAAGATGGAATTAAATTATAGTAAAATAAATCTGCGCGGATGATGGAGAGAGTGTCGGCGGCGGGCGGGAGGTAGAGCCGTTGACAGCTCCACTCGGGCTCGGGGCTGGGACCCCTCCACTCGGGGCCCGAGCGGGGTGGCGGCAAGCCGCACATCGGAATCTGCGGTTGGTGCGAGGCTCGTCCCCGGCTCCGGCGGGAGAGGCAAAGCCCATTCTCCCATTCTGAAAGCCGAGACCTTAGCCCAGCAGGTGGGTCGCCTGGAAAGGACCCGCCTTACGCGAAAAGCAAAGCCTGGGATCCCTAGAAGCGAAGCGGCCGGTCCGGGCTTCCCGCCAGCGGGACGAAGGCAGCCCCAGCCTTGCAGCTCCTTGGCCCCCGCCCAAAGCCGCTTCCAGGAAGCCGTCCTGGCCGCCGGGCCCGAGGGACCGCCCAGCCGCCCGCCAGAGGCCAAGCAGCCATCGATTCGGCTCTTAAGTTGATTACTGCGGGCGGCGCCTGCTAAGGAGAGGGCGCGGAGGAAAGCCGGGCGCGGAGGAAGGCAGTGCGGGGCCGGCGCGGTTGCTCTCAGGCCACCTGCGGGACGGGAGGGGCTTCGGCCGGCAGGCGTGGCGGACAGGCCGTCCTCCTGGCTCAGCTGCATCGGGGAGGGAGGGCGCCCGGGCGGCCTCGCCACCCCACTGGAAAGGGTCCATGGCTGGGCAGGGAGCGGAAGTTTCCGGCACTTTTCCATGTCCGGAAAAGTGCAGCCTGGCTGAGGCTGGATAAAAGCCCCCAACCTTCACCCCTCGGATTCCAGGCACCCCCTCAAGACCCAGGGAACCCCCCCCCCTGCATGTGGTGGGGAGTTCCGTCCCAGGAGGGAAGCCGAGGGACCAGCGCCTCCCTTAGCCACGGAAGCCACTTGGAGCCATGTGGCCAATCAAGGGCTTCCTGGGGACTCTAGGGTCTCCTGCTGCTGCTTTAACTTCTCCCCAAGACAGTCCCTCCTCAAGCACGAGGCCGGGAGTGGGGTAGAGCCTGGGCTTGCGGCTTCTTCCCTTCTGGCTAGCCCCACAGGCCCCCTCGCCAAGGGCTTCGCCTGGCTGGTAGGGCAAAGACGGCTCCCACAGCACCGCCCCCCCTCCTGAGTATGGAGGCCCCCTTCATTCCCCAGCCTTCGGCAGAGCCTAGGCCCGCAGACGCCAGACTCTCCTGTGCTGGGGGCAGGCCCCCTTCCCCCTCCTCTCCTGCAGGAGCCGTAAAGCCAAGCAAGGTCTCAGCCCCCCTTCCCCATCTCCATGCTGCCCAAGGGCAGAGCTAGCCGTAAAACACACACACACACACACACACACACACACACACACACAATCGGTGCATGGTCAGAGGGCCTTGGCCTTCCTTTTCCTCCCTGGCCTCCTGCTGCTGCTGCAGCCCCCCACCCACCTACTTTCAAGCGAGCTTCTTGGCCAGGTTGGGGGCAAGTCACCGCCTGAAAAGAGAGCAGAAAGGATGGAAAAGACCCCCTCCCTGCCCCCCCCCTGCCCCCCCCCATGGCCAAGCGGAGCAGCCACCCCACGGCCCAGTGTATGGGGGGGGAGGCTAATCTTCTGCTTTGAGGCCAGTCTGCCCAGAACTGCAGCCCCCCCCCCCCTAGGATCGCTTTTGATTCCTTTTTCAACCGTTTGGAACCGCCCACTTCCCTAAAGCCGTGAAGCCAAAGCCCCTCCCGCCTGTCCCACCTCCCGCCGGCTCCGGAGGGTCCCTTCCCAGCCGCTCAGCTGAGCTTTAAACCTAGGGAAGGGGAAGCTGGCTGAGAATGGGGGTTTTAAGGCAGGCTGGGCGTTGAGAGACTTTCCTGTTTGTTCTGGAAATAGGAAGTTTCAGCGTTTTTATCTGTGCTCAAGGAAGCGGAAACCGAATTTCGCTTCTCCTTCTACAGGGCTCAGCTATGCCCACTAAAGGAGGCACCTGCCAGCCGCCCAGCAACCGGTCGCGGCCGGGGCGGAGGCCGCGCGCTGGCCGGCTTCTCTTGAGGGCTTGGCTGTCCTGTAGCCCTGGGGCGCCCCTCCCTCCCCCCTCCTCCTCTTCCAACTGGCTGCGGGTGAAGGCGGCGACCCGGACGGGGAGCGCTGCGGCAGAGCCCGGGGGCCAAAGGCGGCGGCGGTCGAGGCCCTCGGGCTGCCCGGATTCCTAGCACGAAGGCAGCTGCAAAGGCTCAGCGACTCGCCTGTCCGTCCGTCTCTCGGCCACGGGGAGAAGCCCTCGGCAAGGCCGCCTCCGACCAAGCCTTCCGACTCAGCGGGGCCAGACGGGAGGGTCCCGGCTGGAAAGCCCCGACCTCGCCGCCGCGTCCCCCGACCTCCCCGGGCCGCCCGGTGCAAACGAAAAGCCGCCCCAGGAAGGAGCCGAGCGACGGGGCCGGGGAGGGGGAGCGCGGCCGCCTGCTGGGAAACTGCCGGATCGCGGAAGGGGAAAGGCGGGCAATCAGCGGCGAGTGGCGCGGAGCTGCGCCTGAAGAGGCCCTGATTGGAAAAGAGAAGCCAGGCAGATCCGGGGCGAAACGCTGAGCGCCCTGATTAGAAGGCGCAGGAGCCTCGGGGAAGGGGAGGGGGGGAGCCCGCCCTTCTTGGAGCAAGGGGCGGGGAAGGAGCCGGGGCCAGCCCCTCCCGTGCTAATCGGGATCAGAGGGCGGAGAATCCAGAAAACGCCCCCCCCCCCCACGTCTCGCCCTTGCACCCTCCTGGACTCTTATGCCCCTCGGAGGTATCCGGTCCATCAAACGGGCGGTGGGGGGGGGGGGCGCAGTCTTGATGGCTCCACTGGAGCTTCTGCAGTGGGGGGGGGGGGCGAGAGAACCTTCCTCTGTGCCGGAGCCTGGGAGGCCCGGCAATTGGGGGTCTCCCCGACAGGTGTGCTGTCTGAGGAACACCTGCATCCCCCATTCTGGCAGCGGCTCCTGCTGGGGTGTGGAAGGCAGATGGCGGCGCTGGGCTCTTCCCCGCCATCTGTTTGATTTAATTGACTTCCCGCAGAAGTTTCTCCCTCTCTCCCCCTTTAAATTAAACCAGTTGCAAGGATAAAATTGTTAATTAAAAGGCCTTTTGATTAGATAGACAAATATTTACCAGTTATGAATGACCCCAACCATTCTCCCCTCTTTCTGCAAACACAACACTCAGCAGATCTCAGCAATTATGTGGGCACCGATGCTTCCCCACCCGTGATCCCCCCCACCCCTCCCGACTCTGTCTGGGAAGCAGGCAGGAGCGCCTGTGTGGCTGCAGGAGGGCCTGGGGCGGGCTCTAACCCCCACCTGTGCCAAGTCAGCGCTTGCTACCCAGGCAAAGCCTCGCTGGGCGCTGTGCCGGTTGCCGGAGTCAGCAAATCTGTGCCCGGTTAGCATCAGGGATGCCGGGCTGAGCAGCTCCCTCCCCGCTCAGCTGGGCCGGGTCTCCTCCCGCCTTACAGGAAGGTGGGCGGCTGTGCAGAAATGGCACCTGGCCTGGTCTTGTTGCCCAAAGGAGGGCTGGCTTAAGCAGACATCAACCCCCCGGTCATGGAGTACCTGGGCTGGGGGAAACCCCTGGGGGTCGCATGGGGTATCTCGGAGGGTCTGGGCGGTGGACAGAAAGAAGCACCCAGGGCCCAGCTCAGCCCTCCGAAGAACAAGATAAGAGAAATACAGCGTTGGGAGGGTCCCTGGGGGTCTTCCAGTTCAACCAAGTGCCTGTCAATGGAAGCTGCTCAAGTCAGGGTGGGCCTGACTGACATCTGGGGGGAGGGGGTGTTCAGGGGGACTTTTAGCCTCCCCTGAGCGGCTGCTCGCCACCCCCCCCCAAATTTCCCCCCCCCCTGCCAGCAATGTCAGGAGCAAAGCCTCCCTGCAGCAAATGTGACCCCGAGTGGGCAGCCCAGCAGCCCCCCCACCGCCGTCCCCCCCCCAGAACCCTTTTGCTCCGTTGCTGTGGAAGTGAAGCAGGAGCCCTTGTTGCTTGGCTGGCCGGCTGGGCCGGCTTTCCAGGGAGCCTAGCTCTCTCCGGCCACTTGGGGCCTTCCTGCCCCAGGGACCCTTCGGAGGAGAGGAGCCTGCCAGGTAGAGGGGCTGTGGATTCAGGTTGTGG
The DNA here is from genome assembly GCA_039707465.1 of Rhabdophis nuchalis. Lineage (NCBI taxonomy): Eukaryota > Metazoa > Chordata > Lepidosauria > Squamata > Natricidae > Rhabdophis > Rhabdophis nuchalis. The sequence continues at coordinate 372,918 of CM077644.1, read as the reverse complement.
GGAGGGGGCCAAGGTGGTGTGCACCAACTGCAAGGAGGAGACCCCAGATGGGCAGCTTCAGCTGTGGGGGGGTGTCATTCCAGGGAATGAGAAGCCGCCCAAGCAGGAAAGGACGGGCAACCCAACCACAAAATCTCTGCTTGGGCCCCAGCAGGGTCCATAGGCCAGTCATAGGTCTCTGGCTGGCCAAAGGCTCCTCCTGCCCCCAGGGGCCACCTAGGGCACCCTATCATCTTGTCCTCAAGGGAAAGGAAGTCTCCCTCCAGCTCAGGGCGCCCGTTTGCAGCCTCTAGGTAGGGCCAAGGAGTGGGAAGTTTGCCCAGCAACACTTAATTGCTTCCCTAGCCACTTCTGGGGCTACTAGATTGGCCGGCAGGTAGAAGTGAGTGGGTGAGACGTGTGATGTTAACCCAAAGAACAGCACAACTGGAGCCTGTTGCCGTCCCCAAAGAGAGACAAAAACCAGCAGAGCTGGCCCTGCCCCACAACCTGGACCCCTTCCTGCTCTTTGGACGGCATCTGGTCCCTTTGGTTTCCCCCAGCCCCCTTACAACACCCCACGGCTGAGAGGGACACTGTGTGTGTGTGTGTGTGTGTGTGTAGGGTATGCAGGTTTTGTGGCTTCAGTGTCAGGTAGCTCTTTTCTCCCCCCCCCCCTCCAACTCCTTTTTCCTTGCTTGAAAACTGCCCAATGCGAAGCTGTCCAAGGCTTGGCTGGAACTCCTGTCCATTTGTCCTAATAAACAGATTGTCTGACTTGAACGTCTTCAATGCGATTCCGGCTGCCAAGAACATTCTTGGCCGTTTCATCTTTCTCCGGCTGTGGAATTGCCAACCCTGTGCCTGCCAGGGGTGCCTTTGTGTCCGTGCCCCTCCCCCTTCACTGGCGCCTTTGCGGGTCTCTGCCTCGTTTTAAAGATATTAAAAAGGCAAGGCCCTCCCCCTCCTTTCAGCTCCAGCCTGCGCCCTCCAAGCTCCCTCTTATTTGCAAGGATGCTACACACACTGGAACCGTGCCCACCTGTCCCCCACCAAGGCAAAGGTAGCCGGGCAACGGAGGAGCGGCCTGATTTGTGGGTCGTGCCGATGCTGGCGGGCGCCTGCTTCCTCCCTTGGCGCCTTCCCCGAGGGCTGAGGCATCGTAAAGGCAGCCTCTAATTATGCGCCTGGTGCCCAGCGGTGCCGTTTCGTAGCTGAGCTGCCAAAATGGTCCAATGTCTTTCTATTGCCCCCGTGTCCCAGGAAATGCCAGTTGATGCCACCGTTGACTTCCCCCAAACGCTTATGATCTCCACCTGCAATTCAGGGCATTTTGTAATCCTTTTCCATTCCTCCCCCTCAACGTTGCGCCGTCTGAACGGCCACGCCAATAAAGCAGAAGGGGCTCTTTTCAATCATAGCAACGTCTGTCTGAATTTTAAAATCCCATAAAATGTTTGCTCCGTCATTGGCAGTGACCTTATCTGGGATTTCATGTTTCCAGTAATTCTTCTTGACTGCGAATCCATACTTTCCCCATAAGTGCCAGTCTCATCGCTTCTCAGCTCAGTCAGGCCGCCTTCTGCCGCCGGCCGGCGATTCTGCTGCGCCTCGTTGAGTGTTTTGTTGCGGTTGTGGCTATTTTGCGTGTGTGTGTGGGGTGTTGTGCTTTTGAGTCAGCCTCGACTCCTGGTGTCTGTCTGGCAAGATTTCCAAATGGTTTGCCATGGTTCTTGCGAGGGAGACCATGTGCCTCGGCCCCTTCTTTTCCCTTCCATGTCTCTCAGCGGTATGGGCTTCTCAAGGGATCCGGGTCTTCAAGTCCCTGCTGACTCTGGGTCCCTGCAGTTTCCATGGCAAGGTTTTTCAGGACCGCTTTGCCATTGCCTCCTTCCTAGGGCTGAGAGAGAGCGTCAGGCCTAAAGGTCATGCAGCTGGCTCTGTGCCCAAGGCGGGACTAGAACTCAGAGTCCCCTGTTTCCAGCCTTTCTGCCTTCCCCACTACATCAAAGTGGCTGCCCTGTTGTTGCAGCAATCTTACTGGCAGGGACCTTCTAGTGAACCTCGGGGGGATTCCGGCGTTCACCCCTTATTTCTGGTCTCCTTGTAGTCAAGGCTGGAGTGTGCTGGGGCTGGTGAGCTTATTCCTCAGTCAGGTGCATGCCAGCGTCCAGCTTCCTCCGTTCCTTTCACAGAGGACTGCCACTGGGCACTGCCAGGGCCAAGTGAGAGAACTGGCAAAAGGCACAGAATTCTAAACCTGTAGAGTCGGGAAGAGCCACGAGGACTTCTAGTCCAATGCTTTCCCATCTGCAGAAAAGCATTTAAGTGACTTCTTAAAACTGAAGAAGAGGCGGAGTCCCCATCACCTCTCTGGGAAGAGCAGAGCGTTGTTGGGCAGATCTTCTCGGGAACTTTTCCTTATAATAATCGAATTTATTAATCGCTCCCTCTCCCCACAGGGACCCGGGGCGGTGCACAGGGAAACGTTACGTTTAAATCAACTCCAGGTAACTTTCATTTCTGGTCCTGCCTTCTGTGGCCACCAAGAACAGTTCTCGACTGTCTGCCCGGTGGCTTCCCTTTCTATACCTGGGCACAACCTTTGGGTCACAGGCTGAACCGCCAATGCTCCCATCAGAGGGTCCTCGTTGGGCAATAAGTCACTGTATCAGCTTTTTTTTATTTTATTTTTTCAAATTTATACCCCGCCCTTCTCCTAGCAAGGACCCAGGGCAGCTTTGCCACCACCAGCCCTGCCCCTTCTCCGACCAGTCAATAGGCTTCTGTAAAAGCCCAGAACTTGCATATCCCCCCCAGGTGTGTGAAGGGGAGGGAATCAGGACTTTGTGTGTTTCTCCTAATGCAGCCAAGAATTGCAGCAACCCTCCTCCTGGCCACCTTACATGATGGACTCTTGTTCAGTAAGGCTACACCTAGAATCCTGCATCCAATTTTGGTCGTCACACAATACAAAGATATTGAGACTCTGGAAAGAGTGCAGAGAAGAGCAACCAGGATGATGAAGGGAGGCAGGATATCAGCCTTCCGATATTTGAGAGGAGAAAGGAGTCAAGCTATTCCCCAAAGCACCTTTGAAGGTCGGAAAAGTAATAATGGATGGAAACTGACCAAGGAGAGATTCAACCTGGAAATAAGGAGGGATTTCCTGACACTGAGAACAATCAGCCCAGGGAAGAGAAGTTGCCTTCGGAAGTTGTGGGAGCTTCATCCCTGGAGGCTTCCAAGGAGAGCCTGGACTGCCATCTGTCTGAAATGGTGTAGTAGGCTCAAAATAGATCCCTGCAGTGACTGCACTGGTCACTCCTTTCCAGTTATGTGTAGAGGTCGTCCTCAACTTACGACCGGCCGTAACAATTGCTGCAGAAAAGGCCATATGGTTGGGTCAGCCAGCCCTCCTGACCTAGACCAGAGGGGCAGGCTCCGTTAGAGTTGCGGGCTAAGTCTACCTGTGCTATAGGCTGCCCAAATCTCTAAGCACCTTGTGGGCCACGGAGATCGTCTCCAGGGAAGGGCTGGGACGGCAACTCAGGAGCCCCAGCAGCTGAGCCAGGGGGTGAAGGAAGGGCAGGGGGAGGGGGCCGAGAGCGCAGGTGTGGTCTGGGAAGGGCCAGGCCCCTGAAAGCCACGAAGGAGCCCTGGGGAGGCCAGTCGACGGCTAGGGAACAGGCTAGGAGGGCAGCCCAGCTGTGCTTGAGGGGGGCTGGGGCTCTGCTGTCCTGGCACTGCCCACCATCGCTCCTCTCCTGAGGACCAGGCTCGGCCTGAGGCAGGGGAGGGGAGGGAAGGACGGGCTTGGAGAAGCTGGGCGGGGGGGGGGGGGGCGCAGAGGAGCCAGAGCCCCCCTCCCCAGCAGGGGCAGCGGGAGACAGTTGTGGGGGTCTTTGGGGGGGGCGCACGTGGCATCGCGGCTGAAGTCATGTCAGCCCAGCAGAGAAGCAACGCTGTGCCCGAGAGCCGAGGCCCCAGGAGTTCCCTCATTTCTATGACAACCAGGCTTTCTGCAAGGAGAGCAACACAAAGCAGGTGCTCCAGGGTAGATGCACAACGTACAAGCCGGCTGGCGCATGTCAGGCTGCCTCCCCCTCTGCACGTGCTCAGACCGGCCTGGCTGGCCTGCCGGGAGGGAGGCAGGAAGGGCAGCTGGGAGAGGCTGCAGACCAGACCACCCCCATCCCGGCCAGATCTCCCTCCACCAAGCCCTCCCCCCCCCCGACTCCCTCCCTGCCACGCTTCCCTGAGAGGAAGGGGGGGTGGGGGGGATTGGCTGGGGCATGTAAGGTCCCCCAGGAGATGGGCGGATGGGGCTGGGCCATGCCCCCTCTGCTGCTTAACTCGGTTGCAGGGCAAAGCGGCCAGGACCATAGAGAATGGGGTGGCCAGGAGTGGAAGTGACCAGCTGCCCACTGGCCAAAGAGCAAAGTCAGTAAAAAAAAACCCTCCCCCCACATCCTCACAGCTTCTTGGCGAAAGGAGGAAGACGGGTGAAAACGCAGCCAAGCAGGCGAAGGAGAAGATTCTGCTGGGAATCCCTTTGCAGGACATGCCCCCCCCCCCCGGAAGGCCCCAGGCACAGGCCCAAGGACGCCCAAGGGAGCGACCCACCTTGCCTTCCCCCCTGCAGGGAAGGGCGCCCCTGAAGCAGAAACTTTGAGGGGTTTGGAGAACCGGCAGATGCCTCCTCCGGCTGGCCCCCGGGGGGGGGGAGGGAAGGGGGATTTTGCAGCATCCTTCCCTTGCCACGCCCAACAAGCCCCGCCCACAGAAGCACTTGGCTTTCCCCACTGCCAACAAGCCCCGCCCACAGAAACACTTGGCTTTCCCCACTGCCAAAGGCCCATCTGGGCAGGCTGGGCTGGGCTGGGCTCTCTTTCCACAGCGACGTCTTTCCAGCTGGGGACAGTCGAGGGCGAAAGAGGCGAATTCCACGTCCACTTGGAAGCGTGAGTGAGTGGGAGCAGCTGGGCAAATGCCCCCCCCCCTCACTTCGCCCTGCTGCTTCTCTCCTTTTTACTCACGGGAATTTGCAGCCTCCAATTCAAGCGGCTACAGGCAAACGACGGCAGATTAAAACGCCATTAGGCACAAAATCCGAGTCCCCTTGTTTCCCTCTGTGCTCGACGAGGAGCCTGCTGTGCCCAAGGAGGGCGCCTTGCCTGCTGTTCCAAAGAACGGGGCAGGGGGGGGGGATGTGATCTCGGGGGAGGGGGAAGGCTCTTTCCGGTCTGCTTCCTTCCTGCCAACCTACCCGGGGAGCAGCCCGACCCCCCCGGGAACCAGGCCCGGAGCCTTGAAGGGCCCCTTGACTTGCCCATAGCTCTCCCTGGGTCAAGGAAGGAGCTGCCCCCACCCTCCCCAGGGCTCGCTCCCTGCTGCCCCGAGCGCCGCCCCCCCCCGTGCCTTTTCCTTTGGGCCGATGGGAGGCCAGCGATTCCCCCGGCAGCGGCTGCAGGTTCTTCCTCCCGGGAGAAGAGGCGTCCGGAGGAAGGGGGAGGCGTGCTTCGTCCTCTCAGCCAAGTGGCGTGTGAACTCTGCACGTGCACAGAGGCTGCTGGGTGCAAGGGGCAGGGACTGGCTGAGGCGGGGGGCTGTCTGTCTGCACCAGTGGACTTTCCCACAGGGGGGGGGTGAGGCAGGAAGAGGAGGGGGCTCGGTGGGCTTTATTCACGCTGAGCAGATCCCCAAAAGGGGGGGGGGCTTGTCTGCTCTCCGGACGTCTGCCCCTCACAGCTCAGAAGTCCCCCCCCCCTCCCTTGAAAGCCAGCACGTCAGCCACATCGGTCTCAGCCATTGGCACACCCTGGCAGGGAGCCATGCGCAGCAGCCGAGGGAGGAGGAGGAGGCCACGCTGACCGCTCTGAACGGGGGCTGGGGGGCAGGGGGGGGGCTTTCCTGGGGTGTGCAGATCTTGTTCCAGTGGGGTCTTCTCCTCTCAGTGCCAGCCCCCCCCCCCCTTGGAGGCTGCACGCCACCCTGTCCCAGATAGGGGCTCCTCACCCCCGCTTCCCTCCTGTGGCCCCCCGGCTGAAAAAGATCCATTAGGCACCTTCCACTCTAGAGGGATATATATTATCTAAATTTGATAAGACGACTTAATTTCTCTCTGTGTCTGTTACCGGCGATAAAACTGGGGGACTTTTATGACCCGGAGTTCTCTGCAAGATTGTCAGGGACTTATTATACAAGGTATAACTGGATTTCTCTCCGCAGATGGCTCCCAGCCATGAGCTGTAACGCAATTCTGCAGCACATTTGGTGGAATAAATGCAAAGCACTTGTTACAGCAACTTAGATAAGAGGGAAGGGAACATGCTCTCGCAGGCTAATTCGGCATCAGATCGCTCCCCGTTGCTGTGAAGGGCGGCAGAAGGAAGCTGCCCTGCCTCTTGCAGGAGGGGGGGGGGAAGGATCAGTGGCGCCCAACCCCGGGTCTCCTGCGGCCCAAGAGGGGCGGCCCAAGGAGCCCCTCGCTCCTCCCGCATTGGATGAAGAGGGAGAGTCTGCCTTCGGCACAGGTGGAGACCACACCCGAGTGAAGCCGCTGCTGGCAAAGGCCTTGAGGAATGGAGAAAGGATGCCAACCGGGGGGGGGGGGGGCACTGCTGCTTGAGTGGCAGGTGGGCCATGCCGAGAGAGTGAGAGAGGCAAGAATGCATCATGATGAATCTTTGGGGGCTCCTGGAGATTGGAGGGAAGTAGAATCCCCCCCCCCCGCGGTCTTCAAAAAGGGGAAGGAAGAAGACCTGGGGGATCACAGGCTCGTGGCCTCCACACGAGGAAGGAGCGAGAAGAGGGCTGAATTGAGCTCAGGCCAGCGGGTTCCCCAAGTGGAGGGAGAGACCGGAGAGCAGGTCATGGCCAGAAGGGCGGAGAGAGAGAGCCAGCCTGGCTCCCAGGAGGAACTCCAAGGTCCTCCAAGATCCCCCGCAGAACCCCTTCCCCTCCACTCAAGGCGGAGGCTGCCCTGGGCAAGGAACCTGTTGTCCTCCTGGGAGCAGCCCTGGGCTCCCCCCACTCCCAAAGTCAGGCAGGGCTGGGAGTGGAGCCTCTGGCAGGTCCTCTGGGGTCGCCAATCCACGCCCCTCTCAGCAGTGGTCGTGGTGGCTCTGTGGGTGGTTCCAAGGCTGCCCCCCCCCCCGCCCTCTCTCCCCGGAGAAGCTCCCAGGCTCCTCTTCAGTGGGGCCTTCAAAACCTGAGCCCTGGGCAGATGGGACTCTTTTGGCACGGGAGAGGGAGAAGGTTCTTGTTTTGCCGGTCCTGGGTGCGAATCACTCACTCCTGGTGCTCCAGAAGGGCTTGGGAGCTGGGTGGCCTTGTAGATTTGATCAACCAATAAAAGCAACAAGCCAGAGCAGAGCCCCCCTGAAGCCTCCAGCCAAGGCAGGAGCGACCATGATGGGGAGGGAGGGGGGCAGCTGCAGCTGGGATCTGCTCCGGAGCAAAGTGGCTGGTAACCCTTTCCAGATGGCTCTTGGAGGGGCCCGTCTGGCATTTTCTAGAACGTCCTGGAACGTGTGCAGATTGGTAGGCCCTGAGGAGGAGCTGCCATCTGCCTCCCTGGCCGGCTCCTCCCTGGGGAGCCCGGCCTTTGCCTGTCAGTCCCCCCCCCCCAGGGAAAGGCCAGGCAAGCTGTGGAAAGCACATGGGAACGTCCCCCCCCCAGGGCACGTGGGGGAGGGAGGGGGGCTGTAGAGCCTGAGGACAAAGGGGGAGATGAGCCTTCCCCCAGCTCTGTCTCCCCTCCCTTCCCCCATCCTGGCAACTCCCCACAGAGGCCTCTGCAGGGCTCCTGGGGTCCCCTTCTCTCCCCAGGGAAAAGGTGCTGAAAGGGGTGGAGCCCGAGAGCCCATTGACCCCTTTAAAAGCCCAGAGGGGGCTCTGAAACCAAAAGGCCATCCAGTCCAGCCCCTGCCCTTCCAGGCTCCCCCGAGGAGATGCCAGGTGCTGACTCAGGACTTGCTTCCCTGGTCAGCTGATGGGTTGACCCAAAGCCCCCCCCCCCCACCCAGGAGCAACAGCGCCTGTATGTGGGGGGGAGGCTTTCCCTGCTCCCTTCGGCCAGGGAGACGGGAGGGGGGGGGCGGGAGGCCGCATCTTTCCGTCTGCAGAGCAGCTGTTGAGTACCCCGTGCGCCCCCCCCCCCACTTGCTCCCAGAGGCAGGGACCCCCCCCCCCCCCCCAGCTGCCTTGGTGCTGCTTTTGAGCCGCCCTTGCTTAAAATCCCAAGAAAGCGGATTCCGGAGGAAGTTTCTTATCGGGTGTCAGGGAGGAAATTATGAGCGCCGCGTTCGCCAAGGTTAAAAGCGCGGGGAAGGCTGCGCGGGGAGCGGCTCAGATAAGATGGAGCGTCTGCTATTCAAATGAACGGGCCTCTTCTGGGTAATAAACGATCGGTGTCAATATGACAAATTAATCCTGCATTGAGACCCATTTAGAGGCTCCGGGAGGCGGGGGGGGGGGACCGGGTCCCCGAGGGAGCTCCGCTGCTGAGGGATGGCTAGGGCGGGGGGGGGAGAGGAGGGGGGAGCCGGGAGCCCCCCCTCCCCCGTGGCTCGGACTTTCACTTGCCAGTTGGGGGTCTGCGCCCAGCTGAAGCAAAGCGGCCCCGTGCTGGGAAGCGCGGCCGTTCTAGGCTCCGTCCCTTCAGGCCGGAGGAAGGCTGGGGCGGCTGCCCACCTCCGTCTGCCCTGCCTTGGGGAGCCCCTTCCAGAAGGGGGGACTTTCCGGGGGGCAGAATCCTGGGCGCCCCCTAGAAGCATCGGCCCACTCAGGAGTCAAATTGCAAAACGGGGGGTCTCCTCTTGGGGGTCTCTTTCCTGCCCCCTTTCGGCTTCCGCAAGGGCTCTTTGGGCGACCCTCTCCTTCGGCCAGACAGCCCGATGGGGGGCGGAGGGATCCGGACCCCAGGGCCGGTCACGTGACTCCTAAGGCAGGCCGTGATGAACCGGTGGGGGGAGAGAGACAGACAGAGGGTGGGGGGGGGGCTGTCCTTTCTGGACAGGTTGCAAGTTTCCTGCCTGGGCTGGAGCTGCTGGCAGAAAGAATGGGGGCGGAGGGGGGGGGCAGGGGAGCCTCTCCCCTGAGAAGGGAAGGTGGGGGGGGGCGTCAGAGAGAAAAAGGCAGGTAATCCTCCACTTACAACAGGTGACCATGAGTGACCATTCACAGTTACAAGGGCGCTGAAAAAAGCCACTTATCCCCGTTTTCCACTTCCGATCTTTGCAGCTCCTCCGTGATCACGTGATCGAAATTCAGGCATTTGGCAACTGGTTCATATTTATGACCGATGCGGTGTCCCCTTTTGTGACCTTCTGACAAGCAAAGTCAACAAGGAAGTCAGATTCACTGAACAACCATGTTACTGACTTAACAACTGCAGTGACTCACTTAACTGTGGCCAGAAAAGTCATAAAATGGGGCAAAGCTCACTTAACTATTATCTCATTTAGCAACAAAAATATTGGCTCAATTGTGGTTGAAAGTCGAGGACTACCTGGGATGGGGGCAAATGTGCCCTAAATCCCGCCCCACTGAGGCTGGCATATGTGGGGCAGCGTCAGAGTGGATGGAAATGGCCTTGCAGCCTCTCCGGGGTGCCCTGATTTATTTACATTTCTGTAGCTGCCCAATTCAACCCGGCTGCTTCCCAAAGGTGTGTGTGTGTGTGTGCGTGCGTGTGTGTGTGTGTGTGCGTGTGTGTGTGTGTGTGTGCTGCAGCAGGGTTACTGCCACCAAGGAGGGAGCGGACTGGGTGACCCAACACAGGGGGAGAGTTGGGAGGTCCTGACCCACCCAACGCCTGGCAGGCCTTGGCACCAGGTTTCAGGAGGGGCCCAGCAGGGCCAGCCCAACCAGCCTCCTTGGAGACTCAGTTTGCAGACGGGGAGGGAGGGAGGTCAGAGTCTGGGAGGCCGAGCCTCCCCCCTTTCACCTGCTCTTTCCGCTCAATGGTCCGGAGGAGCCGAGCAGCGGGCGATGCTGCCCCCCAGGAGGGCACAGAAGATGGTCTGAAAGCCTGGGGTGGGAACTGCCAGCAGAGGGACCTGCACGCCAGGATCCCTGAGAAGGGAGGCCACTCACGGTCCCCAAGCCATTTGTGGAATGAGGGGAAGACGGGGGGGGGGGGATCCAGCCAACACCCCCCCTTGCCCAGGAGCAGCCTCTGAGCTGGGCAATGCAGGCCCTCCAGCGGGGCCCCCTCCACCCTCATCAGGCAGGCAGGCAGCTGGCCACATGGAGAACCTTCCCCCTCCGCCCCCTCCAGGCTCAGACCCAGCGAGAAGTGGGGGGGGGCAGGAGGAAGGCTTTTCCAAGCCAAACAGCCCCCCCCTCCAGCCAAGGAGCTGCTGCCGCTGCCCCCCTCTGCAGCACGGGGGCCCTGATTGGCATCCAGCTGGAGTAAGCCATGCAGAAAAGCCGTAAGAGAACTGGAGGATGGGGATGCTGATGAAAAATTACATTTATTTGTTATAAACTGATTATTTTCCTTTTTGGATTGGATTTTCCTTTTGCTGCTGACACACTGAATTGTGATTTATATTCATATTTAGCCATTTATAGCGGTGAGCCTGGAGCTGTTCTGCCTCTCGGCCGCTCCCTCTGAAGGGCTTTTCCGGCCAGAGGACTTCTCCTGGGCCACGGACACAGCGGCCGCCCCGGTTCATCCCTGGTCCTCTGGCCACGAATCTCCCCGGTTTATCCGTCTCTTTTCTGCCCCAGTGGACACCCCTCCGGCCACTCCAGGCCACCAGCGTGCTGGTCAGCAGCATTGACAGGGCTTCCCCTTCTTTTTGGGCTGAGTTCACACATCACACACAGCCACAATGGCTCACACAGCCTGGCTTCACACAGCAGGCTAAGCCGCAGACCCGCCTCCCTCCCCCTGCCAGGGTCAAGTGCCCCAAGGCAGCCAGGCACCATAACTGACCAGGCCCAGCAGGCAGGGCAAACTTGCCAATCTTGGCCAGGCAGCCTCACCCTTCTCTGCTCTGCTGGAGGGGGAGGGGGTCCCGGGCCTAAGAAGGGAGGAGGCCCCATTGACTGTCAGCAACCCATTGCTGCCCTGGCCCCCTTGCAGAGAACCCGCCTTCTCAGGGGTGGGGTGGGTGGCGTTGAAAGTCCAGAGAAGACCAGGGGTGGCTCTGCCCACAGCCAGGTTGCAGCTCCCACTTGATGGGTGGGCACAGCTTTGGAAGGCCAAGATCCAGGCAGGTCCCAGCACCCTTTCTGGGCCAAAGCAGGGCTCCTCTTGGCCCCCCGAAAGGCCCTGGGAGCCAGGCTCTTTCCCCAGCCTTAGGCCAGGGGTTAGACGGGGAGAAGGGCCATGGCCGACCTTGAAGGAGCCGGTTCTGTTGCTGCTGTGATTTAATAGGAGTTCTGGCTGCTTTGGGCTTTTCTGTCCTAGTAGGATACTAGCCAGCCCCACCCCCCCTCCCCAGAGTGGCAGGTTGGGAGGCCACATAGATAGATTGAGTTAATAGGAACGTGTTATCCTGTCTTGTTGACGCAGCCTCCCATCCTCCTGAGGTTGGCAAAATGAGGAGATTGTTGTTGGGGGTTTTTTTTGGGGGGGGGGAGGCTGGCACTAACCCTGGGAAAGTCTAGGAAGCAGCCTATAAGGAAGGCATGTAAGTGCCCTTATCTTGGAACCGAAGGCTCCCTGGTGGGATTGGGGGGGGGGAGGTTGTATAGGAGTGGCCCCAGATGGAAGCCGCCTGGGCCAGCCTTCCGGAGATAAAGGTGGGAGCACCCCCCTCTTTCTGGTAGAGCCCCAGAGCCCTTGCAAGCCTCGGCTTCCTCTCAGGCGCCCTCAATGGGGTGGGGTGGGGGAGTGAGTGTGTGTGGCTTTTCTACCGTTGGCCAAGGAAGGCAGGAGGCGCCGCTTCTTCGCTTGCTGGCTCTTGAGACGCCCGGGAGAAGAAATGCAAGGATCGCAACCCCATCAGGAGTCCTGGGAAATCCAAGAAGAACCAAGGCCCCGGGGTGCTTCACCCACCCACAACGCCCCAAATGCCTCCAGGCAAACTCCCAAAGAACCGGGCAAAGATGCCAACGCAGCTACTCTGAGGCTCCGGTCCTTTGACTTCTTTTCACCCTGCACAGACATGGCCGCCGTTCCGGTTCCGGGCTTTCAATCAGCCCCGAGGGGCTCGTCCAGGGCAGCCGGCCTCTGCTCCTTGGGGCAGCCGTGGAGGAGAAGCGGCTTCCCTTGGCCAGAGGCCCTCGGAACAGAGGAGGAGCCTTTTGGAGGAGGGAGGGGAGGGGGCACAGAGACCAGCCGGGGCTCTCCCGAGGGAAGAGCGTGGAGTGGAGGGGCCCAGCTGCTGGCTCTAGGGGTTCTCCCCCTATGCCCTGGGTTGGCAGCCAACATTTTGCCCTAATTGCTGGGGGATTCCCTGAAGGGGGGCTGGCTTGGGGGTCCAGAGAGGTGCTGCTGGTGGTAATCCTTTCCATCTGGAATTGGCTCCGAGCAGAATGCAGCCCAAGCGAGCCTCAGGCCAAGAAAGAGCAGGAAGGCTGCGAGAGAGAGTGGGGAAGCCCCCTCCTCAAAAGACCAGGCAGCTGCCCTGAGGCCGTCTGCATGAAACTTGCTTAAGCCCAAGGGAATTCACGGCTGAGGGATTATAGACTGAGGTGCCGACTCTTAGCGGCCACATCCTGTACACCAGGGCTCCCCAACCATGCCTGTTTCAAGACTTGTGGCCTTCAACTCCCAGAATTCCATGCTGTCCGGGGAATTCTGGGAGCTGAAGTCCTAAAGATGGTGGGCTTGGAGAGTCCTGATGTAGACAGGCCTTCTCCAGGATGATCTGCTCCAATCCTTCAGGTCTTCCAACGGTCACCCAGCACCAGAGTCCCTGCCCCTTGTTGCTGACCGTCCTCTTTCTCTGTCCACTTTCCCAGCACTGTGGCCTCCGGAGGGAGGGAGGGAGGGAGGGAGGGAGGGAGCTGGCTCTTCGCCTCCAGCATCCAAAGTAGGATAATCTGATCTTGGTCACTTGTGAATAAAGACCATTACGACACAATCCGAAGGCTTCTTTCACACAAGATACTGAACGCCAAACCTCCCGTTCTGATTTACGTTTAGGGTGAGAATCCAGAAGTGAAGCTGCGTGAGGGACCCCGATGTTGCTGGAGTCTCCCCTCTGTTCCTAATCTACCCAACATCCCTCCCAGCACTACCATCCCCAAAATGAGGGGCTTTGGACCAGCACCCCCCCCCCGCCCCCAAGGGACTACTGGCTTGTCTCTTAGCAACCAAGTCTTTAACCAGGGGTGTGGTGTTGAACTGAGCCCCAATCTCCCCACAACTCTTGGCATCAGCTTAATTAAGCAAACACACTGGGCTTCCTGTATCAACAAAACAAAGACGATGTAAGATTGCATTCAAAGAAACAGGCAGAGCAAAATATTTGTTCTATTGCTCCAGCTGCCAACCTAATGAAAACAGCGCCCGGTGAGCCGTTCCCTCCACCCGGACTCAGGACATGGAGCTGGCAAGGAGAGTCTCCTGGCAGGATAGGCCTGGCCCCGATGGCCCCGTGGCCTCAGGAACAAGGCTGCCAGGCCGGCCATTACAGCTGCCGGGGTGCATTTCCCTAGCCGAGTCTCTTTTTCCACCATCCACGCTCCCTGGGATGGAGGCTTTGGCTGCACCTGCAGCTGCTAAGGTGACAGGTGCCCCTGGATGCCTCTGAGCAGAGTCCCTGGGTGGCCCAGAGGCCTAAGAGGCAGGAAACTCGGGATCTGCCCTCTTTGGGGGCCAGAGTTCAAACGAAAGATGGGAGGGAGGGAGATGTGAATGAAGCTCCTCGCTCTCCCCTGCCCCACTGGCTGTCAGATGGACCCTGTCATAGTTTAACCCTGAACTACAAATATTCTCCTCTATTGGTGACCCAGGTCATGCAGAGAGTGCACTAGTCTTTTGAAAAGTTACTGAGCACAGGCGGTTGGGCAGCCTGGCAGCTGTCCAGAAGACAATCAGACCTGAATTGGTCAAGCACTATCCAGAGAGATGCCCCATCCTGCAGCCGAGCCGGAGGGGCCAGGCAGGGCAGGGCCCGTAAGGAGCAGCCTGGCCATGTGGTGCCAACATCTCGAATGAACTGGAGGGGCTTGTGTGTCTGCCCAGCCTCGGGGGAAAGACAGGGACCTACAAGGAGGCTGCTGCATTAGGAGGTTGGTCCTCCCGGAGAGTCCGTGGGCTGCCTTCCGTTCGTGGCCGGCAGGGCGCTTGCAGAGCTGCGTTTATCCATCCTTTGAGCGAAGGGCGAAGTTCCCCTCTGTCACCAGAACCCCAAGGACTCCAAGCAGCAGCTGCGGCTCCTCTGAGTGAGGCCCTCTTCAAGGCCCCCAGCCCCCACCGTCCTTGGGAAGGGCAGACATCCTGGAGCTGAAGCTCAACTGCTTTGGCCGTCAAAGGAGAGGCCTCCTCGGAGAAGACCCCATGGAGGCTGGGGAGATGGAAGGCAGAAGGGGGAGGAGATGGTCACATATGGCCCTTGACCCAACAAACGTGACTTGGGGCAAATTCCAGGGGGGGGGGGCTGGCCTGCTATGGCCCAAGGGGGGTCACAAACAGTCGGACACAACTAAGTGACCTGAACCGCAACGGAAACCATGGCCCAAGGCCGGGCTTGGAAGAGGCCGATTCTCTCTCAGCAGATCCCACAGCCTCTTTGCCAGGATTCCCGAGGCTGCATGGAAGCACTCGGGTTCTACAAGGCGGTTCTTGGCGTGGATTTCCACATGCAGCCCTTAGCCTGCTTGCAGCCAGTCAGCTCTTCCACAGATGCCAGTCCCGGAGGGTGGAGGAGGCGGACTCAGCTGCTCAGGACCTCTGGCCTCCACTGCCCGATGACGAGGCTCAGCTGCTCCTGGCTGTAGGCGTTCTGATGGCGGTTCTGACCCGCAGGCTCCTCTCCAGCAGATCACGCGGAGGAAGCCCCTCATGGGCAAGGAGGGTGGATTCCCTGGTTATGGCTGGAATCCCACAGGCAGCCTTCGCTTGCTCTTCCTCCCAGACCCAGCAGCTGCCCCTCCCTCTCTTCAGGAACACGGCAGCCTCCTGGGAGCCTCCTTTTTGGAGGCCTGAGTTTGGGAGCCGTGACGGGGACAGTCCAGAAGGATCCGCTGTGTGCAGGTGATGGAGCTTTGGGAGGCCCTGTGCTGCCTCAGGCTCAGCCCCCGCGGGGGCCAAAGAGGCCAGGAGCGGAATTGGAGGGCTGCCTGCCCGTCTCTCGGTATCCCGGCTGTCCCCCCCCCCCCTCTGGCAGACAGGAGTGGCTCTGCTCCTCTGCCAGCTGCAGCAGGGGGGGGGGGGGAAACAGCTGGACTGGCACCCCGAATGGGAGGCCGAGGGGAGCGAGCCGGCAAGCAGCAAAGAAGGGCCTGTGCTCCATGTTACCCTAATCCTCAGAAGGGTTTTCTTTCTGAATTCACAAAAATCTTAATTTCCATTCCTTTTTAAAGCCAATTTGTAGAACCTTTAAATGTGGAGACCCACAAAGGCAGCATTTTAATTGAATCTTGCGTCTTTGTCGATGCGTCGTGCTGATGCAGTCCCTATTGGCTTCCGTGGTTCGCTTTCTCCACTCAATCATTTCTGCACCGTTTGTCCGGCCGAGAACCTGCTGCGCTGGGCGAGCCTGTTCACCGAATCCAGCCTGTGCCAGCAAGAAGCCCTTTCCTACCAGGCCCCCCCCGGTCTCTGCCGAGGGGGCTCCTGGAGAAATCGATTTCATCACTATACAGACAATCCATAGGTAACTCCCGATAATCTGATTGCAGTGATATAAAAATGAAATAAAGAATAAAGCAATGGGTGCAACCATTAGATTCCCAGCTCCACACCACCTCAGTGGACCCTTCAGTTTCGGGATACCCACCCTAAACATGATGCCCGGCGTCTTTGGGTGTGGGCAGCTGCCTGCTCTGGTCCAGCATGAGGCGGCTCTGTTTGACCCAGCCTCCCTCCTGCCAAGAGCCTTCCGGGGGGGGGCAGGAACTGACTGCCAAAACCTTTGCCAATTTTGTGCTGCACTGAATTCCTCAATTTTCTACTTGAAGCATAGAAAATGCTCATCCAAGAAGGAAGTCAGTGCAGGACCCGTCCCTCCAAGTTGAGCCCCCGGGACTGCCAAGGAGGCGAGGGCCCATCCCTAGGACCCCTTCTCTGCCAAGCAGGTGAGAAAGGAAGGGGCCTCCTTCTCCTCTTTTCCCAGTGGGAGGGGGAGGCCCCAAAAGGGTCTTGTTGGCCAGAGTGGCCGCTTGCAAAGCTACACCCAGGTTGTCCTGCTGTGGCTCCCTAACCCTGCCTCCATCAGGGTCCCCCCTGGATGCAGCAACAGACCCCCCCCCTGGATTTGTCCCCTCAGCCCTGGGGCCACGAGTGGCCGTGGGTGTCCAGCTGCCATGATTTCATCTCTCTCTCTCGATTTTCAGAAGACAAACCGGGCAGGGATCGAAGCGGAAGCCTGGCAGACCCACTGAAAGCCATGGGGCAGGCAGAGGCCACATCCCTCTCTTGCAGCAGAAGGAGGGGGCCAGAAAGGAGACCACGGGGTGAGAGCGCTCTGGGGATGAACGGGAGGAGGCCTCGGCCATCCAGAGCCCCGAACCAGGACTAGCCAAGCCCTGGCAGACACGGCGAAAGGAGCGCTTGGCAGATGTGGACAAACTCCCATTTTTTCACCAATGCTCATTTCCATTAATCTCTGGAGCAGAAACCGCACACAGCTCCCAGGTTCTTTTTTCTGGGCAAATTTATGGACGTCATAAATGGATAGAAATGAAACAAGGCAGCCCCTGCAGCCCTTGCCAAGGAAGCTGCTCCTGTGCATGGGGGGGAGGGGGGGAGCACGCCATGGCTTGGGCAGCCTTGGGGGGGCAGCTGCTCCTGGGGCCTGGCTGAGTCTCAGGGGCCACTCCACCAGTCAGGACTTTCAGGGCCCTGCACAGCTGGGCAAAGCAGCCGCCTGGGGCTCTGCCAACTGGGGTGGGTGGGCTGAATCCCCCGTAAAGCTGCTCGGCTCCAGCTGGACGGCTGGTGCTGCATCTGCTCTGCTGGCGGGCAATGTGGAGGGGCGGCCTTGGCCCCTGGCGCTTCAGCCCAGCTGGGATCCATGGAGAGCAGACCTGGCTCCAAAAGCCAAGGCCACGCGCACACACGCACGCACACACACACACACCCCAGGCAAGGTCCAGGGCGGAGGCTCCTTCTCGTCTTGGCCTTCGGAGCCGATCAGGGCTGGGCGCCTGGCCAAGGAAGCCCACTTCCGGGTAGCCTGAGTCCTGGATGCCCTGGCGGGCAGAGGGGAGCCAGGGTCCCAGATCCCTTTGATGCTGCGGCCACAACCGCTGCTGCTAATAACACCGGATGAGAGCCGTGGGATCCCGAGTGCCCGGAAGCAGCAGCAGCCGCCGCCTCCCAGCTGGTACCTGACAAGGAGCGACACGGAGGCACCTCCGGAGCCAATCGATGTCCAGTGCGGGGGAGGCAGCTGGGCTGATGGAGAGAGACGCTGCTGCATCAGACGGAGGGACATGCCCTGAATGCAGCCGGGCCTGGCCTGGTGCCACCGCAGAGCTTCTCCCTCCCACTCGGGAGAGACCCCTGCCCAGGGGCTGCAAACCCCTCTGCAACCGCATCGAAGTCCTGCTGCCCTTCCAGGTGGGAGCGGCCTTCTCCCTGGTCTGATCGGCCACTGGACCCCAATTGCTGGGGGCAGGGAGAGGGTCCTCCCTTCGCTTGGCAGGCAGCCAAGCCCTATTCAGGACCCCGGAGGCCTGTAGGGCAGCCCTGCCCACTGCTGTTGTCCCCTCCAGGAGGGAGGGCTCACGGGAGGGGCTCTGCTGGTGCCAGTGGCCCTTTACCTCAGTCAGGGAGGCTTTGCCAGTGGCTGGGAAAGCTGGAGATTGACCTGGGTCCTTCGGCAGTGTTCCCACTGCACACCCTGCTTCCCTCTTGAGCCCCTTCACAGCAGCCATCTTGAGGCCCACAAATTCCAGCAAGCTTCTCCAGTGGCACAAAGGCTGCTTACAGAGGTGGGAGCACAGTCGAGGTCGTGTGTGTGTGTGTGTGTGTGTGTGTGTGTGTGTGTGTGTGTGTGAGTCATGGTCTTCAGAGTGCAGTGCAGCCAGGCACCGGAAGCAAATCCAGCCAGGGCCACCGGCCCTTGGAAGCCTCACCGGGAGCCCCAACCAGCGCTGGGGAGCGACCTGGGGCCCCGTTCTTGTGGGGTTACCAAGGTTCGGGCGCTCCTGACACGCCAGCCGTGCTGGCCCCAGCAGAGGCGCCGAAGGGCCGCCGCAGTTTAGCCCCGCGGGGAGTGGGCGCCAAGCTGCGCGTCGGGAGCAGAGAGGGGAGGATCGGCCAGGCGGGGCTGCCGCCGGGGAAGAAACCTTCCGTGCCACCGTGCGGGAAGAAGGACCGCGGAGGGCTCGGAGGACGGCCCACCAGGCCAGCTGCTGCTCGGCGCGCTCCGACTGAGCCCTCGGCGCTGATCTGAGCCTGCAACCGCGGCGGCATCTGCTAGAGCAGGGGTCCCCAACCCCCGGGCCGCGGACCGGTGCCGGTCCGTGGCTGGATAGGAGCCGGGCCGCAGGGCCGGAGAGGAGGAGGAGGGAGGAGGGGGCAGCCGACGGTGGGACTCCTGCGCGCCGCAGCAAAACAGCCCGCGGATTCCCTTCCTCCCTGCCCCCCCAGAGCTTCCCCAACCGGCATGCCACCCACTCGTCTTTTTCCAGGAGCTGCGGAGGTTCCTCCCCCCCACCCCACCCCCACCCCACGGAGCCTTCTCAAGCTCCTGGAAGGAGCCTGACCGAGCGCACGAGGGACC
Organism: Rhabdophis nuchalis; assembly: GCA_039707465.1. Classification (NCBI taxonomy): domain Eukaryota; kingdom Metazoa; phylum Chordata; class Lepidosauria; order Squamata; family Natricidae; genus Rhabdophis; species Rhabdophis nuchalis. Next base: position 354,079 of record CM077644.1, on the reverse strand, counting down.
AAGCGCGGCAGCGGCCGCCCGGGCGGGGCAGGCTAAGGCTAGTGAGCGAGTCGAGCCGAGCTGAGGAGACTCCGCGGTGGGGGCGGGGGGGGGGCGGGACGACGACAGACCGACAGAGAGAGGCATAGACACAGAGAGAGACAGGGTGGGAGGGAATCAGAGAGAGTCTCACACACACACACACACGAAGGGAAGGATGGAGAGAAAGATAGACAGGCACAGAATGAATGATTAATGCGAGACAGACACACACACACACAGAGTGACAGAGATGAGCGGACGAAGGAGAGAGACAGAAAGAAAAAGAGAGAAAGAGAAAGAAAAAGAAAGTGGGAGAGAGAGAGAAAGTAAGAGAGAGAGAAAGAAAGACAAACAGAAAAAGAGACAAAGGAAAGAAAGAAAAAGAAAGAGAGGGAAAGAAAGAAAAAGAGACAGAAAGAGAAAGAAAGAGAGGGAGAGGGAAAGAGAAAGAGAGAAAGAGAAAGAAATAAAGAGAGAGAGAAAGAGGGAAAGAAAGAAAAAATGAGAAAGAGAGAGAAAGAGGGAGAGAAAGAGAAAGAGAGAGAGAGAGAGAGAAAGAGGGAAAGAGAGAGAAATAGAGAGAGAAAGAGGGAAAGAAAGAAAAAATGAGAGAGAAAGAAAGAGAGAGAAAGAGAAAGAAAGAAAGAAAGAGAGAAAGAGAAAGAAATAAAGAGAGAGAAAGAGAAAGAAAGAGGGAAGGAAAGAAAGAGAGAGAGAGAGAGAGAGAACTTATGACCACAATTGAGCCCAAAAGTTTGGTTGCTAACCAAGACCATTGTTAAGTGAGTTTCACATTTTCCAAATTGGCCACGCCCACCCAGTCACATGACTGCTGAGCCACTCAGCCGGTCCGCAGAGTTTTCTTTAAAATGAAACCGGTCCCTGGTGCAAAAAAGGTTGGGGACCCCTGTGCTAGAGGCTCCGGTGGAGAAGCCTCCCGCTGGGGCCCGGCGTGGGCGGCCGTCTGAGCCAACCGCCCCCGACTTGTCTCGCCACCGGCGGATGCCCCCTTCAGCCCCGCCCGGCTCTGGCCGCCCCGCTCGCCTCCCCAGACCCCGAAGCGGCTAGGCCGAGTGCCTGGCTGGGAGGAAGCGGCCGACCCCGCTCCAACTGCTCGGCTGGGTCTTCGGAAGCGGCGCAAGCTGCGTTCACAAAACCCGCGCCGAGGACGGTTTGGTGCCAGCCGCTGGCCCGTTAAGGGCGCCCAAGTCCCCCTCCGCCGGCATGGCCCCTCCTTTCCTCTGGGCCTGGAGGGAGGGGCGGCCGCGTGGGACGGAGAGCGAGGAGCAGAGCTACCCCTCCCACTCCAATGGGACGTAGGTTCCGTCCTGTGGCGACTTTGGCCAAAGCTTTGGGGCAGAGAGTGCAACCCCCCCCCCTTGGGAGGGGAAAGGAAGCTCGCTGCTCTTGCACCAGCCCCCCACCCCCACCTGCCAGCCTTCTAGAAGCAAGGCCGAAGGGCCAAGGGATCCGCGTGGGTGACCTCTAGATGCCCCCTTCGCACCCCCGGGGCCAGGCTCCCAGGCAAGTCCAGTATTTGGCCCCCATCGCGGGAGGCCGGGCAGAAGCAGAAGGACGGTCGCTCCCCAGGCCGTTCCCCAGGGAGTCATCAGCCAGGCAATCCGGATCTCAGCCCCCCCGACGCCCCCGCCCCCCGAGCTCCGCCAACCAGGCCCCCGTTCTGGGGCGACAAGCCGGGACGGGGGGAGAAAAAGCCACCAGCCGCGTCTCCACCCCCCCCCCCCCCGGCTGCAGCTGTGCGAGTCTGGGGGGAACAACAGGTTCTACCCCTCCATCAAAATACACTATCTGCCTTCCCGAGGGGGGGCTCTGACTAGCCAATGAAAAGAGGGCTCCGTCCTCCGGCTGCTCCTTATTGGCCCCTGCATCGACGCCCCCCCCCCCCCGCGGCCCCGAGGGTTTGAAGGGCCCGAGAGCCGCGCGCGGACTGCCAACTCCGGCCGCCCACCACGCCTCGCCCCGTCGGCGGCCTCCTCCTGCTCCGATCCGGCTGCACGGCGGAGGCGAGACGCCGACAATTATCCATTTTAATTAAAGGCAGCGCGTTGGGCAGCGGAGGGCGGCCTGGCTGGCAGACAGCGCGCTGTCACTCCGGGCAGCTGACGCCGCAGAAAGCGGCCCATCCGTCTCTATTAAGGCCGCCTCCTGCCTTCCCCGGGAGAGGCGATGCGGCAGGAGCGCAGAGGCCGGGGCGGGTGGGGGGCTCCCAGGTAGCCGGATGAGGTCAGCTCCCCTCCGGGAGGGAGATTGCAAAGGTCCGAGCGCAGCGGGACCTCGTGGCTCCCTCCGTGCTCGGAGCTGCAGCGGGAAGGAACTTTCCTGGGGAAGGCAGGCGGGGGGGGTGGGGGGCTCCGCTGGTCTCCAGTTTGTATCAACAATTGCGATGCTCTTCATTTTAGCTTAAAATACCCGAACTGGCTCACCGTGAGAAGCGTCCAATTACAGCGGAGCAGAGCGGCCAAGGCGGCTGGAAGGGCGCGGTGCTCTGCAGAAGTGGGGGGGGGGGGGAGGGACTTGGCTGCCCAGCGGGAGGAACCCCTCCCGCAAGCGCTTCTGGAGACTCCAGTCGCCCCTCAATTGGGGTGGTCTCTGAGGGCGGAGGGCCAAAGGGAGGGAGGGAGGGAGGGAGGGGGTGGGCTTTGGGTGCCCTCTCTTGACTGGAGACCCCACGGGGGCTGCTGCCCAGAGGCGGGGCTGCTGCCCAGAGGCGGCTCTGCCTGGGGAAAGTCCAACAGGACGTGCGTCCCCCTCTCAAAATGGCGGAAGGAGGGCGTGGGGTGGGATTCTTTCACTTGTTACTTGATGGAGGAGCTGTGCGTTTGGGAGGGGGTGAGGCATGCATGCAGCACCTGCCCTGCACCAACCCCCTGCCCTGGGCTCTGCTTCTTAGCCGACCTGGCACCAGACCATCAGTAGGGCAGGCAAGCACCTTGGACTGGCAGACCCCTTCTCTCTCCCCCCCCCCCCAGCAATGTTCAACATTCAGCTGAAGCCCTTCCAGGCAGGATGGGGCGGGGGTGGGGGGATGGCAGCCCTGGGCCTGGGAAGGTGGGGGAGGGGCTCAGCTCAAGACCAGGAGGAGCCTTGTCCTGGGGGGGGAGGGGCAGACCCTGGCAGGACTGGGGGTGCCAGCAGTCAGATGCCTCCAGATGCTCTGAACTGGCCACGAACGGGGCATCTGCCCTTCCTCCAGCACCCTCCTGCCCCCAGACAAGGAGGGCCTGGTGGACCTCCATCGGCTTCCTTGGCATGGCCAATGGAGGGGATCCCCCCCCCCACTGTGAAATCTTCCCCCAGGCCAAGCCTTGCCACCCGATGTCCAGCCATCCCTGTGTCCACTTGCTGACCGTGTCTCCCAGCACCTGGGACTGCAACAGGCCTTTCACCAGCCCTCCCTGCATAGGCTGGTGTGTGTGTGTGTGTGTGAGAGAGAGAGAGAGAGAGAGACAAGGGGGGGGGGAGCTTGTCTGCTGATTCAGCAGGAAGAGGGCTGGGGAGGGGGGAGGGACAGAGGTGCAAGGCAATTAATTATCAGCCTTTGAACAGCCATAATTTTTTATTATCCAAGTATGCAAATGTGGTCTAAGCGCTTGTGTTAGCGTTTGGGTGGGGGGGGGGGCTTGCCTTTGCCCTAGCAGAGGGCCAGACAGGATCCCTCAGGGAACAGCTGGGCGGGGTGCCCCCCCTCCCTGCCTCCTCCTGCCAAGGTGACTGACGGCCGCCCTTGCCACAGGAACGGGAGATGCTGGGTGGGGCAGCCAGGAAGAGGGGCAGCATGTCGGCCTGCCTGAGCTCCCCTCTCCTACAAATGGAGCTCCAGGAGGGTCGCTTGAGGCCGTCCAGCCCACCCCCACTTGGCATGGGAACCCAAACAAAGTATCCTGGAGAGGGGGCTGCCCCGCTTCCCCTTGAATTTGCCCAGGGAGGAGACCCCCCCCCTTCTCTTGGGGTCAAAGATCTCTTGAGCAACTATTAGGAAGGGGAAGGGGCTGCCAGGGTCATTTGGGCCACTGAGGACCCTCCCCATCCTTGCCCTTCCACAGCCTCTGCTCTCCTTCCCACCAGGGGGCGCCTCTCGCTCCCCAGGGCCCAAATGGAGCCTCCCCTCTCTCAGGATGTCACTTGCAGGGGGTGGGGGTGGGGGGGAGTGAAGGGGAATAGTAATAAGGATACAAACTGATTAGTAGAAACATTTATTTTCTGTAACACACATCTAGGATGCCTCCTATTTGTACCATATAACCTCATGCTGTAACAGGGGAAAGTAGGATGGCATCACATCCCAGGACCCCCCTTGCAACGCTCCTTGCCAGAGAGCAAGCACCACTGCCCCCCCCCTTCGCAAACCCAAAGGGGCCCCTTCATAGCTTTGTATCCAGGGCCCCCTCTGCCCCTCCCCCTGCTCTGGGGGCCACTTCCAGGCATTTCCAGATGGGAGGGCCAGGCACAGGGGCGGGGGGGGGGAACAGCAGGAAAGATGGCAATTTCACAAGGCCAAGGCCCCTCCTCATCTATGCCAACTGCTCCCCCCCCCCAGCATTCCTCAGATGGGGACAACTGGCAGCCGCCCTGGGCCTCCCTGAACCAGAAGTGGGGGGGGGGCAAAATGAATGCCAATGGGGGCCTTGTGCGTGGAGTCTTCTGGGGGGACAGAGGTGATTCCCCCTCTCCTACCCATCAGCCTCTGGGCCTCCCCCGGGAGTTCAGCCATTAGGGGAGGGGAGGGCCTTGGTCTCCCTTGAGCTGCAACAGAGCCAGAAGATCTGAGGAGGGAGCTCGGCAGGTGCCCCCCCCTCCCCTTGTCCCCCTCCCCCCTCTGGCTGCAGGTGATGGATGGAGAGTCCTTGAGGGAGGCATCACAAGGCATTGGCTTCCCCACCAGAATCAGAATGACCTCCTGGAAACTCAGAGCCCCCCCCTCCCCCCCAGGAGTGGTTGATGCGCCCGGGAGGGGCAGGGGGCAAAGCGCTTGCTGCCCCTTCCTCAGCTGAGGGGCCTCCGAGTCCTCCATGTTCCCACCTGGCTGACGGAGGCTCAGTGGGGCTGGAATGGCAAGGCCAAAAGGGGGCCATCCATAGGGCAGCTCTCCTTCCCTCCCCCCAGCTGTCCTGGGGCCCAGCGTGGCCGCCTGAGCGAAGGGATCCTACTGGCGGAAGGTCCTTGGGGAGGACCTGGCTGAGTCCCACTTGGGACCAGGACTGTCCTGGGGCTCCGAGGAGCAGGGGGTCCCTGCAGGGGTGCTCAGCTTAGGAAGGCTGGCTGGAGATGATGGTTCCTGCTGATAGACTAGTCCGGAGGGTGGTTCCCAGGGTGGAGAAGCCCCTCTTCCGGCTGCCCCGGCTGGGATTCTGGAGCTGGTCCCTGCTCATGGCGGCCTCTCCGGGCCCTCTTAGGAGCCCCCCTTCCAAGGCTGCCTCTTCCTCTTGGGGGGTTTCCCTGCCATTCGGTGCCCCATGGACTGTGCCAGCCTCCTGGAGCCTCCTGCCCCTCCTGGGTTCCGTCTTCTCGGGAGCTGTTCTCTGATCCGCAGACCTGCTGGGTCCTCAGTCAGGCCCCGCCCTTGGGCCCAAGTGGGCTCCAGGCTTTTCTCAGGGCAGCGCGGGCTTTTCTGCTCATGGAAGAGGGGATCCTGGAAGATCCTCGTGGATTCCTTTCATCCTAGGATTCTACGCGATTCCTGGCTGCAGGTCCCACAATCCAGGTAGGAGCATTTGCCCAACTACGGTTTCACTTGCAATCTTCTCAAGGCCTTTTGCCAAAAGCAGACCACACCCCCACCCCCACCGCGGGGTCCACTCTAGTCCCAGCCTTGGTAGACTCAACAGAGCCCGGAGCCCGAGAATCAGAAGGGACGCTCAAGAGCCGCCAGTCCGCCTCTCAGTGGTGCAGAATCTGCCAGAGGCTCTGTGATGTGTGACCATCTCTCTCTCTCCCTGGAGACTTCCAGGAAGGAGCACTTCATACAGGAGCCCGTTTCACTGGGGAGGGGGGGTCAGAAAGTTCTCCCTAGCCACTAACTGGGAGGCCCTTCCTGGCAGGCTTAAGCTACAGGACCTGAGCTGACCTGCTCTCTGGGGCAACCCTCCCTCTTTGACCTCCCGCTCTGCCCATTAAGCCCCCTTGAAGGGTCTGTTCCCTTCTCCCACCTTATTCATAAAAACAGGCCCGGCCCAGACGGGACCCCATTGAGACCCCACTCCAGACTTCCCGGAAGGTGCTGAAGGAGCCGTCCCTGCGGTTGGTCCAAAGCAACATCCTCTGATTCTCTGGAAGCTGAATCTTGGGAGCCGTCCTATGGAAGGGCCTGAGTAAGACACACACACGCACACACACCCTGGGACTCTGCATCCAGTTTGGGATGCCCTGATACCAGAAGAAGAAGAAGAAGAGGTGGAGACTCTGGAAAGGAGGCAGAGAAAAGCAGCAGAGACGATCTGGGGGCTCAAAACATAGGAAGTGACCGGAATCGGGCTTGGCCAGATTAGAGAAAAGAAGGATTAGGGGGTGCATGATAGCAGTGTTCCAATATTTAGGGGGGCTGCCACAAAGAAGCACCAGAAGGCAGGACAAGAAGCAACGGATTGGAAGTAACGACCTCCTCCTATCTAGTGGGGGCTCCTTGTGAGAAGAGAGAGATGCAAATGTTTGGTCAATTAGCAACCCACGTTGGCCCCAAGTAGTCGGTGCATTGTTTTCACCGTCCCCACAGAGCCATCGTCTGCAGTTTTCCATGCTATCTCCGCTCCTTCTAAAAAGTTGGACATTTACTTTATTATTGTTTATCATTTTTATATGGCCAAGAAGGCTCTCGGTGGCCCAAAACATATGAAAAACAATAAATAACAGTAAAAATCAAAGGTACAGAAACTCACAATAGAAATGCAGCATCTGCTTAAGCCCCTCAGCCTCCCCCCCCCCCCCCAGAACCGTTCCCTTTAAGGCTTCCAGGGGCTGATGAAAGAGGGGGGGGCAATGACATGTCTTGCAAGAGATCACTCCAATGTGAGGAAAGACCCCCCCAAAAAACCCTCCCCAAGGGGAGGAGGTCTGCCCAGGCCCTCAGAGTGAACCTGGCAGAGGTGCAGCCTGGCAGGCAGGTGGGCACCAAGCAACCGAGGGCTTTCCAGTGGCCCTCGGAAGAAGCCAATGAAGGAGCCGCCAAACGGGTGTGATGTGTGCCCACTGGGGGGTAACAGGGAGCAGCCGCCTTGCACCCTCTGAAGCTTCCTGCCATCTTTAAGGACGGTCCCATGCAGAGCGTCTGGCAGGCACCTGGGTAAGTGGGGGCGAGGGCCCCAGTGCCCGTGTTTAGCTCCTCCGGCCCCAAATAAGGTCCCCTCCCCGACTGGGGCCCCTTCCCACCAGCTGCTCCGGCACTGACTACTCTCCTCCCCCTGACAGTTCCCTGGAACAGCAGAGTTTTGGGGAGAAGGGCTGCGGTCCCCAATTCCAGGGGCTGAAAGGATCTCTGCCTGGGATCTGTCCCCCCCTTCTCTGCCCTGCTGTGCTGCTCCGAAAGCCCCTCCGAGGAGACGGAGGCAGATCTGGCCGTTTCTCCCTAGTCTCCCGTCCCTGCCTTGTCCCTACACAGCAAAAGGCATCATCTTTATTGTGTTTGACATCTCAGGCCAGCTTCTGGTCCTTCTGAAGGCTGAAGCAGCACTTCCCCCTCCCCAGGCCTTCACCCCCCACCCCCGTGAGCCTCACCCCCTTTGCAAACCCCTCCAGCAGTGATTTCTTCCGCAAACTATCAGGAGGTGAGAGAAGGTCCTTTGGAAGATTCTGGGTCATAGCCGGACTTCCCGTTCCAGAGGGACAGAGAAGCCCCGGTCTGCCAGGGCACCAGGCGCTCTGCGGGACGAGCCAGGCGCCATCGCCTGCTTGTGTTCCTGCCTGCCATCTTCCCTTTGTACCCGTCCCTTTGTTCTTTTGGGGGATGGGGGGGGGGTTAGAGGAGTTTTGTCTTCTTCCTCAAAGCCTCCTCCTTTCCTTTTATCCCTATCTCATCTTTATTATGGCTCTGTGGCACAGCTGGCCAGATGTTCAGACTGCATCTGGTCGTTTTGCCTGCCTATGGCATCTTTTCCAAGGCCCAGATGTGGACGGTGGATGGCCTTGGAGGTCTCCTCTGGGGAGGCCAGCTGTTCCACGTCAAACTGTCTTTGCCAAGGACTGAGGGGGAGGGGCTTCTCTCTCAGCCCAGGGGTCAAAGGTCCACAGGGAGGCTCTGGCCCACCCTGCTCCCGGCATGCCCCCCAGCAATCACCGTCTTCTCCCTTCCCTCCTCTTTCTCCATGAGCCCCCCCCCAGGTGTTCAGTAGGTGCTGGCTGGTGCCCAGGAGCAGCTTCACCTGGAGAGGAGGGGCTTCTACGCCTCCTTTGGGCCCAGAGGTTGAGGGGCGGGACGCCTGCACCGCAGGAGGCGCCCGACCCCGAGAGTCGCCCGGCTTCCCTGCCCAACTGGTGAGAGGGTGGAGGCGAAGGAGAAAGAGAAGGAGGGCAGCCCCCTCCCCTCGGATCTGCTTCCCTTCTCCCGCGGAGAAGTCTTGGCGTCGCTGCCCAGCGGACCCGGACAGCTACCTGACCCGCCTCCCAGTTCCTAGCATCCGCTGCTCTTTTACGCACCCCGGCAAGACCCCCTTTTTGGGACAAGGGTTCAAGGCCAGGATAGAAGGCCAGCTGCATGGGGTGGGTTCCTCCAATTCCGCTGCCCCCTTACCCGCGCACGCCTAATCTCCTCCCCCCCCCCCCCAAGGCCGGAGAGGCAGCTTCCCCCACACGCGCAGCCGCCCTTCCTGTTTGGAGGGGGGGCAGGGAAGGAAGAGCAGCCTGCAGAGACCTGGCCGCAGGGTCGTGTGCCCTCAAGCCCCTTCCGGGACTCGGCGCCCGGCGGAGCCTCCTGCAGCTCCGCAGTCATTTCCCCAAAACTGCCGGTGCAATTACCGCGCATTACACCGGAGCTGCCTATTGATTGGACCCGGGAATGGCCGTTTAGAGCAGATTCAGGGTGGGGTGGGGGAAGGGCCGGCGCTAGCTACATTCATCCCTTCGTTTCAGCCAAATCCTCCCTCCTGCCGTTCCCTGCCCCGCAGTGGCCGAGCGCCGGAACACAAATGGGGCTGTCCGAGGGCGGGGAGGGGGAAACGGGGGGTCAGCAAAGGTCCTGGACGGGCAACCTGAAATCCGCGCAGAGAACTCCGGCCAAGGGGGGGAGGGGGAGACCACATGCTGGGTTAGGGGGGGGGGAGGGGGAGACAGCAGCGGAGAGCCCAGAATCCCCTCCCTCCAGGCTCCTTCCAAGTGGACTGGTTGAAACAACCCCTCCCCCGTCCCGGTGTTGGGCTGCCTCCGATCGGATCCAGCCTGGCCAAGCGGAACAGACGAGGAGGGGGAGGGGCAGCTGGGATGAAGCAGCTCTAGAATCACAGCATGATTCCCGCCCCAAAGCCTGTGCACCCCCCAATCTTGCTTCATCCACAATGAGGGCGGACCCTGGGCTTCCACAGCATTTCACTGCCCCCCCCCATGCCAGCATCAAAGCCACAGAAAAAGCTACCTTGCTGCAGCTGAGGAGCCCCCCCCCCCTTATGTGCCAGGCACCTGCCCAAAAGAGATGGGGCTTCCGGGCTTCCTGAAATGCCAGGAGCAGCTGGGCCAAACGTCTTCCATGGCTGGAGGACCTGCAAGCTCCAGACCCCACCCAACCCCTGTGGAAATGGGCTCTGTAGATCAGGGGTCCCCAACCCCCGGGCCGTGGACCGGTGCTGGGCCGTGGCTTGATAGGAACCGGGCCGCAGGGCCGGAGAGGAGGAGGAGGGAGCAGCCCCCTGGGAAGAGGGCGCGCCAGGGCCAGGAAAGCGCTCGCACCGTTGGGGGCCCTAGAGGGGCGAGGGAGCTGACTCCCCCCCCCCCCGTGTGCGCATGCGCCGCCTGTTCCCTCCTTCCCTGCTCCCCCTCTACGCCGGCCGGTCCGCAGAATTTTCTTTAAAATGAAACCGGTCCCTGGTGCAAAATAGGTTGGGGACCCCTGCTCTAGATGATCTGGCAGAATCTGTCTGAATCGGGTGGTTTCTAGGGGAAGCTCTCAGATGGAGGACACCTCGAGTCGGGCCTGGGACCCTGCCAGCCATCGGGGAAACAGCTGCCAAGTTGGCATTAGGCAGCTACAGGGACCTTCATGAACCCTGGCGCTCTAGTCCCCAGCCCTCCCCTCAAAGGCTGCTCTTCCTCACAGCCATCTCTATGCCAACGCAGGACACCTGGATCAGGATGAAGATGCCTGGCTTGGAGGCGGTCAGTTTACTGATGAACCCCACCCAATCTGGGGGTGACCTCTCCCAGAAATCTCCTAGGGATGTGGGGGGAAGGACGGAGCCCCGTGGCACCCCAGGAAGGAAGAGCTCTGGGCTCAGCCCTTCTGCCCCCGTGGTTACTGCCCCACTTAAGAGAGAAGGGAGTCAGCCGTCAATGGGTCCTCCAACATGCAAGATATTGTGGGTGATGGCCCTGAACACCACCAAGGTGTTTACCGTGCGGGGGAAGCGAGGGAACCCTCCACATCCTCATCCCCTCCTGTAATTAAATAGGAGCCAGCCGTGTGCAGCAGCTGCCAAAAAAGCCAACCCAGTTCTAGGCTGCATCAACAGAGGGAGCAGCAGGGTGAATCCCGCTTGATAAGGCCTTGGGAAGGCCACCCTGGGAATACGGCATCCAGTTTTGGTCACCACAATGTAAAAAAGATGTTGAGACTCTAGAAAGTGCAACAAAGATGATTGGAGGCTAAAACATATAAAGAGCGGTTGCTGGAATTGGGTATGTCCAGTTTGATGAAGAGAAGGACTAGGGGAGACATGATAGCAGCCTTCCGACATCTCTGGGCTGCTCTAAAGATAGAATTATTCCATTCCATTCTTATTCTATTCTTCTGTTTATTCCCATTCCCCATTCCATTCATTGCTCTGAATCCTTCTTCCAGTGGGGCATTCCGTGTGACCTGGGCAGTGCAGCCTCGAGTGGGTTGAAGATTTCCCAGCCAGGCCACGGGGCGGGCAGCCATTTGTGCTGCAACTGTCCTTGCCTCCTTTGTGGACGGACCCCACGGCTGGCTCCTATTCAGCCTGCAGACAAGGCCCCTCCTTCTCCACCGCAGCCCTTCCCCTCTGAGACAGGGGGCTCCCACTGCCCACCCCCCATTGGAACAGTCCCAGCCCAGCCCTCCTTCCTATGGGGCTCGAGGACCTGGCTTTTCCCGGAAGCTACGGGTTCAGTCCGGGGACCCATTTGGACTGGAAGGAGTTTGTTACATGACTCTCTCACCACATCTGAATGAAGCGCCTGCCAGACAACCCCAAGCTCAGAGTAGCCGGTCCCTCCTCTCTCCCTGCCTCTTGCATGTCCCTTTCCAGTCTAGAAGATATAGGGCCTTTCTTCACTTATTTAGGTTCAACGTACGGAGGGCCTGTTTTTAATCCACAAGCTGCCAGTGTCCCCGTGAATTGAGTGGCCCCCCATAAATTGAAATCATAAATCATTGGATCCTGCAAGTGACTTTTGTTTCAAGAGGGAAACTTATGTGCTCCACACACCCTCCCTCATCCAAGCCATGCCTTCTGCCAGAGAAGCCCCCCCCCCCCGTCCTCATCCCCTCCCTCCAGGACCCACCGCCTTAGTCCCCAGCTGGCCTCTCTTGGCCAGGCAGGCCAGGTTCTTCCAGGGCAGCACCCTTCCTGCCCGTCCATGGGAGTCTGAGGCTGGCAGAAAACAAAGAAAGTAGGCGGAAGTAGATTTCCCCCCCCCTCCCATCTCCCCCCCCCCCCCGAGAAGACAGGCTTGTCAGGGGAAGAAAGGCCAGGCTGACGGCTGGCAGAGGTCGCTCGGACCCTCCGGCCTTGGCAGGGCCCCACGTTGCTCTGCTCGCTCCTCCGCAACTGAAGAGCCCCCTGGGCTTCTGGCCGACAAGCCACACACTCAAACACTTGTGCGTGTGGGCACATGCGCACCCCCCACCCCCACAGTCCAAATCAAGGCAGGGAAAGCAAGTGCTGAACTGCGGGGGGTGCAAAGGAGGGGGGGCTTCTGCCCAGAGCCTGGCCTCTGCTTGATGGGGGGGGGGGGATTCCCAGCTGAGGAAGCCGTTTGACTTTGGCCAGGGGTCCCTCTCTTTGGGGATGGAACTAAGGCAAGGAGAGGGAAAAGTGGGGGCTTTGAGCACATCCAAAGGGCCCCAAGACTGTCTGGGGCAGCTCTATAGGGTTTCCCTTCTGGGGCAGAGAGGAAGAAGGCTCCAGCTGCAGACAGAGCCCACTCCCCCCCCCCGAGGCTCAGCTCCCTCCCTCCCTCCCTCCCTCCCCCCGTGAGTTGTCCAGGGGCCAACCTGACCCACCAGCCATTCCCACCCTAAGAATCAGAGCGGAGGCCCCACGGATGAGAAGGCGAGAGTTTATTTCACGTCCTCGAAGGACCTTGGAGGCTCACAAGGCTCAGGCCTTCCAGGGGAGCTGCCAGCTCCTCCCCACTTGGGGCGGGGGGGGGGGAGGGAGGGCTCAGTGCCTGCAGTGTTGGGGGGGGTTGTCCGTGTGACCCCCTCCCCCAATGGCTGTTCTGCGTGCCGCAGTCGTGGGAGGAAGCTGGGTGGAGAATGTCAGATACCCTGTTTGCCCCTTGGGGAGCTTGGCTGCTCCAGTTACCCAGGGGGAGGGGGCCGGCTCCCCACCCGGGGCCAGAAAAGAACCATGGAACTTCCTGAGCTGGAGGGCGAACAGCTTCCACTCCGCCCCTGGCAGAAGGGCGGGAGGGAGTCACAGTGGTCAGAGGGGCCAGGGGAGGGGGCGGATATCCTGAGACGAGGCCTCTCAGTCCAGGGGGAGCCAGCCAGTCTTAAGGTTGGGGGGGAAGGGGGAGAACAGCCTAGAAAATGCCCCGTGGGAAGGCAGGGCCGAAGGGTGCCCCAGGGCCTCTGCCAAATGGAGTCGGGGCCCGAGGGTCTCCCAGGGGGCTGGTTGCTGCAAGCCTCCCAGCGAGGAGGAGCGCCTGGCCTTTTGGCAGAGATGCTGCTTAAGAGATCAAAGCTTGTCAAAGGCTGAAAATCAAGGGACAAAATCAATTTGGCAACAAAAGGAGCTGCCCCCCCTTCCCCCCCCCCCCCAGCTCTCTTCTGACACAGGCCTATTTAAATGATAATTTGCCAGAGGAGCTTCCTGGCACCGGTCCTTCCTCCAGGAGAGAGGGGGAGAGCCTTAATGGTCAGCCCACCCTCCTCACACCAAGCCCCCAAAGTCCCTGGGGTCTCCAGGAGCCCTGCTCCGGCAGCCCTCCAGCCCCCAACTGGGCCGGGCCTAGGTCTCTCGGCTGCCCTCCTCGGCCCGGGGCACGGCGTAGAGTGCGGCCAGCTGCCGGAAACGGGGCCCCCAGCCGCTGAGATAGGAGAAGTCCTGCTCGGAGCCCGTCGAGCGGGAGGCGATGGAGCTGAGGGAGGCCAGCGGGGACTCGGCCCCCTCGAAGGCATAGGTCTGGAAGGAGTCGTAGGGGGGCACCGAGGGGTCTCCGTCCGCCTGCCCCACTTTACGGCGGATGTAGTCTCTGAAGAGGGAGAAGTCGAGGTCCGGCGCCTGGCACCACTGGGGCAAGGAGTGCAGCTCCGAGGGCGGCGGGGGAGCCCCCTTCTCGTCCCCCCCTTTGGTCTCGCCGAACTCATAGAGGCTGCGCAGCGCTGACATGTCGTAGGCCTGGGTGTCCTGCTCGCCACCCCCCTCGTCATTGTACTTGATGACGTTGTCGCGCATGTCCTCGTCCTCCTCGGAGGGCAGGTGCCCCTTCTGGTGGCGCTTCAGGGCCAGGATCAGGAGGACCAGCACTGCAGCCATGGGGGGGGGGGAGAGGCAGGCAGTGGAAGGAATCCCCTGGCAAGGCCTGGCACCCCCTCCCCCCCACAACCATCTGAGGGGGCGGCTGCCCCCGGCACCTGCACACCCCACCAGGACCCAGAAATGGCCCAGACCCCCCCTTCTCCGGCCGCGAAACCTCAAGAGGAAGCAGCTCGGGAGGGGGGGTGTCTTGCAGGCCCACTGAACGGAGGGCAGGAAGCCCACCTGCAGTGAACTGGGTGGGGCTGGTCTGACGGGGGGCTACACTAGGCGCAGGAAAAAGGACCTCAGCGGCCCTCGGCAGAGGCCGGCTTGGGTGGCTGCTTCTGGCTCTGATCCACGGGACCGCCAACCCCCCCCACCCCAAATAATTCCCACCCGTGTGCCAAGGGCTGCGGGCAGGACGTTGCCATGCCAGCTGCAAGCCCCCCTGGCAGCCCCTCCTGAGCCAGAGGACCAAGGGGTGCCTGGGGGGGGAACGGGAGGACACTCACCTACAAGGATGAGGAGGCAGACCAGCAGGGCGATGAGGGCACCAGGGCTGAGCGAAGGGGACACCACAAAGGCGGTGGTGTTGCACGACTGGATGGTGCCGGTGTTGTCGCAGCCGCAGATGCGGACGGTGAGGGTGCCCGTGCTGCTGAGGGCAGGGGGGCCACTGTCCACCACCAGGATAGGCAGCAGGAAGAGGTCCTGCTCCTGCCGGTTGAAGCCCAGGTGCTGAGTGTGCAGCCCAGCCGTGTCGTCTGGGGAAGGAGCGGGAGCAGAAGTGGGAGAGTGCCAGCGAGGGGCATCCCCTGCAGGCCCCAGAAGGGAGATGGCACCCCCTCTGCCCCTGCCACCCACACCCTGACCCCACCTGTCCCTCTGCGGAATGGCCAGAGCTGGCTGGGTGGAAACAGGTGAGGCGACCCATTAGGGAGCCCCCACAGGACTCCCCCCCCCATCCTCTGCAGGAGGAAGCCAGCTGGAGCAGAGGGGGTGGAAGGAGGCGCAGAGGCCCCTGGCTGCACCCCTGCCCGTCCTGTAGCAGGCCGGGGGGGAGGGGCTGCGCCCTTGGGCTGGAAACCTCAGCCGAGGAGAGCCTGGTGCAGAGGCTGATGGGCAAGAGAGAGTTTGACTGTGGCACCACCAACCCAAAGAGGTGGGCCAGGGACCCTTCCGACACTCGTACAACCTCCGATGCAGGGTGGGAGGGGGAGGGTGGGTTTTATGGTCAAACGGCATCTGAAACTGACAGGCCGTGCAAGGGGGAGGGGCTGCTGCTGTTTGGGGATGAGATGCCAACGGTGGGAACAGTTGGGAGGAAAACAGAGTTGGAAGCCGAAGCAGGAAACTTCAATGAAGCCGGAGGACGAGGGATCGCTTTCTGCCAATCTAATTATTTCTTCATTGCTGATGCAGCCTCCCAACCACCACGACCATCTCTCTCTGCACGGAGGAAGCGGGCACCCCATCGGCTGCATTGCTGCTCCCAGGAGACGGCGCTCACTTCCAGGGGCAAAGAGGTGGCCACGGGAGGACGGGGGCCTCGGGCACAAGCTGCTCGCGGGCAGCTCCCAAGTCGCGCGAAAGCAGAAGAGCCCGCGAGGGGTTTCCGCGATCGGACCCTCAGGCAGACCCACCATGACTCAAGGAGTTGCTTTGGGGCCCTGGACCTCGCCAGAAGAACGGTGGGTGGAAACCGAACCGTTAAGGACGCAGGCGAGAAGAGACGGCCGAAGACCCAGCGACAGACGGAGGAGGCAACGAGGCGTCCCCAGCGGAGAGGCCAACGCCAAGATCTCCCGAAGGAGCTCAGCCAAGAAGTGCAGAGCAAGAGGGTCCCCCCCCCCCCACAAAGCAGCCAGCTGAGCTGCTGTGGATAAACGCCTCACGCACCCACACTCACTGGCACTGATGATGTTCCCTACTTGGATAATGAAACGTCTGCAAAGAAAACAAGCTCAGAGAACACCAGGGACTCCCAAGGAGACTTTGCAGAGGACACCCCCCCCCCCAAAAGACCTATTCTACATTATCCTTAATTTCACACGCTGGTAAAAAGGATGCTTGGAATCATTCTATACCAATTAGCGCCCGGCATGGAGTGGGATATGCCAGGTGTGGAAGCCGGTTTTAGAAAACACCAAGGAACAAGAGGCAGCACAGCTGAGGCCGCTGGATAATTGAGGCAGCCGAAGAACCCCAGAAAGAAGCTGGGGGGGGGGCTGCTTCTGCCATGAGTCAAGCTGTGGAAGGCCCACAGCAAATTTGGGATCCCCCCCACCTCATGCAGACCCAGGACCCCAGCCCAGAGGAAGCACAGCGGAAGGGAGGGGCTCCAGGCTGGCCAAGGGGTGCAACGAGGCTGTGTACCCCCCCACACACACACATCTATCCCCCCCCCCCCCGAGACTTTCCTCTCCACTGAGAGCGCCGGGATCGAAAGGAGGCGGGTGAGGTTTGAATACGGGAGAAAGGAGCCTCCACGTCCTGCCCTGGGCTGGAGACTCGCTCTGAAAATGCCCCTGGGCTGCCAGCTCAGGCGAGGAGAGCCAGGGAGCAAAGCAAGGGCCACGACTGGAGGGCAGGGGCAGCAAGCAGGAGGACAAGCGGTGGGGCTTCCGCCTTCGGACTGGCGGTGGGCGTAAGGAGAGGCGCAGGGCTCCCGATTTCCAGAGTGGCCCATTTGCAGGAAGGGAATCAGCCCCCAAAGAGGGAAACCACCTGGATGCCAGGGACATTTTCCCTGCAACGCCCCAGGAAGCCCGTTTTGACGGAGGCCAAAGAATCCTGGCCTTTCTGACTGCACGAAGGACGGCCTTGGAGGAGACCTAGGAGAACGCAAGGAAAACAGGAAGGAAGGAAGGAAGGAAGGAAGGAAGGAAGGAAGGAAGGAAGGAAGGAAGGAAGGAAGGAAGGAAGGAAGGAAGGAAGGAATGGGGCTCCCCAGCCTTTCCTCTCAAGTCGCCCACAACCAGGCTCCCATTTGGGCCCACCAGGCCCAGCTCCCCGGCTCCACTGCAGGAAAGGCGGAAGGCGGACGGCGGCTGCAGCAGTGATGGGGGAAGACTGAGGGGAGGGGGGCAGATCCACCTGCGTGGCTGCTAAGCGCCACCTAATCGGTCCACTGTTTTGTCGATGGAGGGCTCTGATGTTTGCCCAGGAACCTCCAGAGCAGTCGGGAGCCTTGGAGGACGGAGGCTCCACCAGGGCAGGCCTCGTCACTGACCCCCGTTCTTCAGTTGCCCCCTGGAAGACGGGCTGCCCCGCTCTCCCCATTGACTCTGGCAAGTCACGAGAGACTTTTGCTCTGACCCCCATCAGATCATTGTTTTCCTCTTCTTTGGGGGGAGGGGGAGAAGAATTTAATCCTCACTAACCCTCCTTTGCTGATCTTGGGCCACTCTTGAGAGGGAGGGGGAAACTGTGTGTGTGTGTGTGTGTGTGTGTGTGTGTGTGTGTGTGTGTGTGTGTGTGTGTGTGTGTGCAGGGCAGTGAGAGCTGCCCATCCCCTCTGGGAGCCAACTTCCGCAGACCCTCCCTGTCATTTGGGGAGGGAGGGAGGGCCTTGGAGCTGCAAAGTGGGGACAATGGAAAGAAAGATTGTGCTGCTGCTTTTGGCCCTGGCATCCCTTTTAACGCCCTCCTGCCTCGGCATCTCTCCGGTCTTTTCTGGTTCTGCCTGCCCGCCTGTCCAGGCCCCGTAAGGGAAGGAACCCGGGCAGGGCCACGTGAGGCTTGCCCAACGGGCTCTCGTGTGCCAGGTGTGTGCCGGACATGGCAAGGCCAGGCGGCATCCCGGTGGCCCCTTTCGGCTGCTTGCGGGTCGAGATTTAAGGGACAGCCTCCATCTGGGCTGGCATCCGTCACTGTCTCATCTTGGCTCCTACAGCAATATTTATAAATCACATCTCAAAACTAGCTACAAATTTGCAGAGAGAAACAGATGGGCTGTTGGAGGCAGTTTGTCACTGGCGGGGTTTATGCAGTGCCTGCCACGAGGGAGGGAGGGAGGGAGGGAGGGAGGGAGGGAGGGGAGCCAGGAGGGCAGGAGGGTCACGGCGGACGGAGCCCCCTGGGGCAGCGTGGGAGGCCACGGAGGACCAGGCTGTGGGCAAGCCCCTGGGAGCCATGGCAGACGTGTGGGCCCACGGGCGGAGCAGATTCCCCAGGGGAGGCTTACCTGTGATGCCCAGCAAGGAGAAGTGGTGGCTGTCGGTGGCCTCGGGGCCCAGCGTGAAGTAGAAGCGATGGCCGCCGGGCGGTTCGTCCCTGTCCACAACGCTGATGGTCTGGATCAGCTGCGGGAGGAGGCCGAGATGGCCGTTGGGGGAGGCAGCTCAGGGCTCTTGGGCCCCCCACCCCCCTCCGCCTGCACGGAGAGGGCTAGCAGGGCCGGGCCAGACCCAGGTGCATCGCCCCCACCCCTCAGGTGTGAACCCCGACCCTCCGCACCTCGCCTGGCTTGGCATCCTCGCAGACGGCGGCTTCGTAGGGCATGGCCAGTTCGGGTGGGTTGTCATTGACATCCAGGATGCGAATTCTGAGCACCGTCCTGGATACTTGAGCAGGATTATCTGGAACACACACACACACACACACACACACACACACACACACCCCTGAGATGGTGGATGAGTGCTGGAGCTCAGCACCAGCAGCAGCCCCCAGCCCTCCCCCCCCCCCCCCCCCGATGGACTGGCTGGCACTCCAAGTGCAGCCGCAAGAGAAGCACGGAGGTTCCTCCCAACCGCCCCCTCTTTCTGCGTTCTTTCCTTGGACTGGCTGGCCAGAAGGCTGACTGAAGGAGACTCCACCAGCCCCGAGCCAAAGAAGGGTTGCAGCCTCCCCCCTCCCCTCCCCCGCAGTGAGGCCGCCGGAAGCTCAGCAGGGCCCCGGAGGGATCTGGCCACGGGAAAGGCTAGATCAGCGGCACAAGCAACGCAGGAAGCGCCCCAATTCCCCAACAGGCAGGGAGAGATCGATCTGTGTTTAGCAGATCATTGAAGATCAATATCCATATTCTGGGATACATTTGTTTCCAAAACTGTAGCGTTTTGCAGCATTGCCAACAAACTGGGAAGATTGTTACACTTCAACAATGTTCAAAAAATATAGTACCAATTTTAGCAAGCAATACTGGATTCTTATTTAAGTTCTTATATTAAGTCTTATTTAAAAAACATACGTATATATTTATACACCCCTCCCCCCAAACGGCCCCTCTGCTGAGCCCCAGGGGCACCACCCCCAACAACGGAGCCTGCAGGAAAGTAAAAACCCCACCCCCCACCCCCCCGAAGCAGAAGGGAAGGCGGCCCTGGGCCTGCCAAGACAACTTCCAGCAGGTGTGCAGGAAGCCCCTCCCCCCTGAACACACCAAGGCCTTAGAGGCGGCCAGCTTTGCGGTTGGGGGTGGTTGTGTCTGTGGCTGTGAGTCAGGTGAGCTGGGCGCAGAAGACAATTCCTGCTCCAAGGTGAGCAGGTCGAGAGAGACCCTGGGAGGCAGCTGACGCCCCAACCGGCACCCAGTTTGACCTCTCAGCAGGTTCCCCTGTTCCTCAGGGGGTGGGGGCAACTCCCTCCTTAGGGGCCCAAGAGGAAAGGTCCCCCCACCTCACCTTCGAAACGGGAGGAATGCCTCCTGTGCCTGGCCTGGCCCTGGCCATCCTGGGCTCTGAGCTCTTCGGGGGGCCCTCCTGCCAATCCCAGCAGTGCCTGTGTGGCTGTGGGAGGGAGCCTGGCCACGAGCCCTACTGGCCTGGGGGGCACCTATGCTTCCCAGGGAAGGTGCCTGCAGGCTCCTCCCACTGGTGGACTCTCATCTGCTGCCTGGCTAAGAGAATTCCCACACTCCATTCCAGGAGGATGGAAGCCTGCTCCATCCATCAGGATGTCGCCCACCTGCTAGCCAGGTGCCAGGAGAACAGGTTGGGGGCACTTTTGGGAGGGGCCTGCGCCAGGAGGAGGAGGTGCTCCCAGATGCAACCTGGAAGGTCTCAACTGCCCCCCAGGTTCTGGGGCCTTTAAATCAGGAGTGCCCAACTCCAGGGCTGTGGATCAGCACCGGTCCATGGCATGCCAGAAACCGGACCGGGCAAGCAAGCCAAGCCCCATCTGCAGGATGCCAGCAGCCCGGTCTGTGGGGAAACCTCTCTCCACAGAACAAGTCTCTTGTGCCCAAAAGGTGGGGGGGGGGGCACTGCTTTCAATGAGTGGGTCTCTTAACAAAGGAAGGAGCCTGGCTGGCGGTGGGCGGGTGGGGGAGCCGAGGAGAGCTGGTTGGAGAAAGTTACTCAAAGCCATCAACCTCCTCGGCTGTCAAAGGCAGCCATCCTGCCCCAGGTCTTGGTCATGCATCAGCTACCATGACTCACGGGGGCCCTGGGGGCCAGGCGGGGCCCTTCCCTTCTCTGCCCTTGGCCAGGGGGATGAAGACTCTGCCCCCTCTGCAGCCGTGTCGGAGGAGACTGAGCCCAGCTGGGGGGGTGGGGACAGGGGCTGCGAGGCTAACCGCCCTTGGCAATCTCTCCTCCCCTTCACAGACAGACGCACCACCAAGGACGGGGGAATAAATCCCCCCATTTAACTCTGCGCTGCTGTAATTGAGCCGTTTGAAGTCCAGCCCCTCCCAGGGTCCCTGCCAAGCTCTCCCTCCCATTCGGCAGGTGCGAGGGTCCCTCCCTGCAGCCCAGTCTGCATCAGGGCACCTTCAGGGTCTCCAAACTCTCTGGAAAGGCCAGCCAGGGCATCCCCCTGGCCCCCGCCTGGCCTCCCCAGTTTTGCCACCAGCCCTCCCCAAGGAAAAGCTCTCCTGGGCCTCCAATTAGGATGATTCTTTGCCGATGGCTGAGATTTCACAAACTCCCCAAGCGGGAAAAGGGTTGACTTTCCAGAGGTGCCTTCAGTGTTAACCTCTCCTCCTGTTTTCGGCTGATGTTCACTTAATTGGCTTCATATCTGGGTCATCCGACTTGGGAGCTAATGAGCAAAAGGTGGCTTCTAACAGGACCCCCTACCCCCATCCGCCCCTCCAGGCCTGCGGCTGGATCACAGGTCTGTCTCTCTGCAGCAGCCGGCCTGCCCTGGTCAGCCAGCTCCCCTGGCAAAGGAGGCTCAGGGCCCACAGCTTCCCTCCGTCCCCCCAGAATGCACTGGGAAGGGCCGGTTCTGCAGGCAGAATGGTTGGGATTTTGGAAGGAAGAGAGGGAGGGAAAAAGAAGAGAGGGAGGGAGAAGGGAGAAGGAAGAGATGGAGGGAGAAGGAAGAGAGGGAGAAGGGAGAAGGAAGAGAGGGAGAAGGGAGGAAGAGAGGGAGGGAGAAGGAAGAGAAGGAGGGAGGGAGGCCGTGGGAAGCTTCTTCTTCCCCCAGCCCTAAAATGTCTCCCTAGAGGAGGCCAAAATGATGCTGCCAGAATCTGACTCTTTACTACTATATGCCTGCAACTCATCTGAAGGCTTTTTAAGGACAGAAATAATGGAAGCTGGAAGGACCCACCTGCCTTCCTCCACTCCAGCGGCCTTTTCTAGAGAGCGCCAGCCCTCCTCTTCCTTCTGATGGCCGGGACGGGCTGCAGCCCCCGCCCCTTGGAAAACAGGCTCCCCCCACCACGCATCTAACACGGAGGGTCTCAGCGAAGCAGCCGGGCTGTCTGGGAGCCAGAGGTGGGCAAGAGGAAGTGCGCAGCCCAGCTGCCCTTTTCTCTGGGCAAGGGGAACCCAAGAGGACCCGCGCAGGCCCATCCACGCGGGGGCTCAGGAGGCCCATGGCCGTCCCAGGAGCTGCGGGGACTGTGCTGGGGGGGGGGGCTGGCTCTGGGCCCTCTTTAGCCGCCGTGCTCCAGGCAGGCCCTCCGCAGATGATGGGGTGGAGCTGGTCTCCTTCTCGGTGCCTTCAGAGAAGCCGCTTAGCAAAGGAAGAAACCACAAGCAAAGCAGCTTTCAAGCAAAGCTGAACTCAGGAGCAAGGGGGGGAAGGGGCTGGCCGGAGGGAAATGGGGGGAGGTCCCTGGCCTGGAAAGAACGGTTTTCACTGGGTCAGCCTCTGACCTTCCCTCCCTGGAGGAGGAGGAGGAGGAGGAGGAAACGGGGGATGGGGACCCATTGGAGTCGGGATCCAGCCCTATGTGGGGGACCCGTGGCAGAGCCGGGACCGCAGAGGGGCCTCTCAGCCGCTTTGGGTTCCAGGGAGTTTGGTGGTTTTCTTGCAGACGTTCCATGACCCAAACTGGGTAGCTGCACTGATGATGTTACCTACTTGGGTCATGGAACGTCTGCAAGAAAACCAGCAAGCTCGGAAAGCGCCAGGGAGCTCTCGGCTCAACCCTGACCTTCAGGCGGCCTCCTTGATGGCTTCTGACACCGTGGGCCCGGGTGCCCTTTCCAACCAACTGCGGGAATTGGGGGAGGGGCATGGTGCTGTGCGGCTTCTCCTCCCTTCTCAGGGGTCAGTTCCAGCTGGGCTGGAGAGGGAGGGGAGGGGTCCACTGCATGGGGCGCTGCAGGGCTCAGTACTTTCTCCTCTCCTGTGGGGCATCCACCCGAAGCTGCTTGGGAGCTTTGAACCCTGGGCCAGCCTGGTGAAGCGACCAAGCCTGGGTCCCAGGAGGCCGTGGGGGTTTGGATGGGTTAACAAGACAGAGGGGGGAGGGGCGTCCGTGGCTGCTGGGGATGCCCGGAAAGCGTGGCACCTGCCTCCCCCCCTCAAGGTTGGTGGGCGACCGGGGCCTCTGCTTGGGCTCCAGCTTGCCTCTTGGAGAGCAGCTGTCAGCTGTGGCCAGGAAGGCTTTTGCACAACTTCATCTGGCACGCAAGTAGCACGCCCCTTCCTAGATGGTGGGAGTGGGGGTGGGGGTGGGGGGCTGGAGACAGTGGCCTGTGCTCTAGTCCCTCTGCAGCTGGGCTCCAGGGGGCTCCCCTGGAAGCTTCAACAGGGGAAGGACGCAGAGGGGCAGGCAGGAGCACTCTGCCCACAGAAGGGCGCTGCCACCAGAGCTGCACTGGCTGGTGGTTTGCCTCGGAGTGTGCCAACCCCCACCCATGAAGCGCTGCCTGGCACAGGGCCTGGATGCCCGAGGGAGCGCCCGGCTGACTGGATCTTGCAGGGTGGGCACACTCGGGGTCCCTTTGATTCAGCCATGTCCTCTCCTGAGACCCCAGAAGTGACCTTCTCTGCAGCAAGGCCGGTCCTCTGGAGGGAGCTCCACTCCCCCCCCCCAGACCCAGAGGGGTCCCCTCCACTGTGGGTTAGAACAGCCGCAAAGACTGTGCTTTGCCGGGGCCTTTGCGAGGGAGGGGCAGACAACCTCCCCCCCGCCGTGCTTCCTCCGATGGACTTTAAGCACTGGATTTTTAACTGCCTTAGTTAAGGGGGGGCGAATTTACCTTGTCCCCAGGTAAATAGTTTTATGGTAAGCCACCCAGAGTCAGCTTGTGTGAAATAGGCAGCCGTATGAATTTGATAGATAGATCAATATAGATGATAGAAATGAAATGGTTTTAAAATGCTTGGATTGCTGACTTAAATGCTATGTTGGAGACATGCGTGGGCATTTGCACCTCCATTTTCAGCCCCCTCTGACCCACAACGCTCTCTGGCCCCCTTCTCAGCTTCAGCTTCCACAGTGGTGCCCACAGTCCCGTGGGGGGTGGGCTCGACCCTGGAAAAGCTGCTGGGTGGGGCACGGGGGCAAGACACCATCGGAGGACTGGGCCCTGAATGGCACTGGTGGGGGGGGGGAGAATCCATTGCCTCCACACCAGCAGCTCCCTCCCCAGTGTCCCAGCTTGGCTGACTGACATGCAAATTAGTTTAATTATTTCTTCTTCTAAAATAAATTATATTTTGCAGAGGCTGCAATATGTTGTGTCAGGCGAAATTACATTCAATATTTTTAAACTAATTGATGTCAGCCTTGAGAAAACGTGATTGACAGTAGCAAGGAAACAAGGCTGCTACCTAAATAGTTTCCTAAATTAAAATTAAACACGCCGTTTTTCTGCATTTCCTCCTGGAGTTGGAATCCATTAATCTGAGACCGCCATTCGGCGGAGGGGTATGGGGGCTTGGCACCTGTCGGTCCCGCCAGGAAGGTCCCTGGGGGAGGGCTGCCCTCAGCAGGAGGAGCCAGGAAGTTGCCCCAGACAGGAGCAGGGGGGGGGGAGGAGGGAGAGGGGCTCTTTTGCAGAGTTCATGGGGCAGGGAGGGAAGATCCACCTGCGTGGGGCAGGGCATGAGGGGCCAGGAAAGATGGGTTCCAAAGGCGACCCGGACTGCACACACACACACACACACACACCCAGGGCGGGGCCCCTGCAGACCAATGCTGCTTCGCAAAGTAGGTACACCCTGGCCTGATCAGCCCCCCCCCCCCCAAAAAAAACAACCCTCCCCCAAATCTGGGGCATCACTCCTGAGCAGCCAGCCTGGCAGGCGGTGTGTGTGTGGGGGGGGGGGGCGGCTGGTGCTGGGGGCCTGGACTGGGGGTGCGTAGGTGAACAAGGGGATGGGAGTGGGGGGAGGAGAGGAGGGCAGCAGCCTCCCCCACAAGCTGAGCTGCTCATACAAATGGGGGAGGGGGGAGGAATCTATTTGAAACTGGGAGGGGCACCTGAACTGGGGCAGACCCATAAAGGGGCAGCCATGGGGGCGGGGGGGGGGCAGCCCAACCAGGTAAGAATGGGGAGGGGGATTGGAACTCTTGGAGGCGCAAAGAGAAATAACAAATAATAAACAAAAAATTGTGGGGCTGGAAGGGGGAGCGGTTGAGATGAAGGAAGAGATAAAAGACTTTAAGAAAGAACTTTCAGATATTACTGGTCAAATGTCTAAAATTGATTTTGAACACATGTCTTTCTTTTTAAGATTTCAGAATGTTCCAGAATTACCTAATGAGAATTTAAAAGAGTTGATGGCTACTATGTTAGCGGATTATATTAAGAAAGATAAGGAATTTATCTGGGGGGACATTGATTTGATTTATAGAATTAACTCAGCATTTGCCAGAATAAATGAGGTACCCAGAGAGATACATATTAAATTTATAAGAAGGTCAACGAGGGATACTGAGAGCGCAAAGAGGGGGCCCTTTGATGTATCAGCAAAACGAGGTGGCCATATTGAAGCAGATCCCAAAGAAAATACGAGATATAAGAAGGAATTATTCCTTCTTAACAAAAAAATTATTCAAAAAGGGGGTATGGTTCAAGTGGTTGATGCCGGAAGGGATGCTGGTATTCTGGGAGGGAGGAAGAGTCAGAATCAAAACAGCTGAAGAGGCGCAGAACTTTCTTAAAAAACACTCCTCAATCCTGGATGACGATGAGATGGGAACGGGAGGGGCCGTGGGGCCGCCAGCTGGTGGGGGGGAGGAGGAAGAGACGATAGCAAAGAGGCTCAGATCGCAAAAATAATTTGTTATATATTTTTTATGATGGTAATTCCTGTACGGATATCAATAGTACAAAGCAATTGAATGTATAAAATAATATGAAAATGTATGATTTTAAAATGTATGCACCCCTTCCTTTTATTATTTTTCTTAATGGAATATGTATGAAGACTCGGAGGCGGTCATCAAACCCGATGTGGAAGCTCCAAAATATTATCTAATACCTTATTTACCCCTTTCCTGCTATAAATTGTTTGAAAAATAAAACTTTTTCAAACAAAACAAAACAAAAGAATGGGGGGGGGGAGTGCAAAGTCCCCAATGCAGGAAAGCCTCTGCCCCAGATGGCAAGAGCCAATGAGAAGAGAAAGGCAGAAGAGAAAGGCTGGCTGAGAAGGGTGAGACCCCTCCCCTTCCTCCAGCTGGATGGGGCACGGGGAGGGGACCTAGGGGCCCTTCTGCTCCCCTCTTCCCTCTCGGCCCTTTCGGGTGGGGGGCAGGGGGCAATGAGGCAGTGGCTCAAATTGCAGCGCTGGTTCAAACGGGCCCTGGCAGGTCTCTCCTCATCTCCGCTCCTGCCGGGGCCGAGGAGGGCAAAGGGCAGTGCCGGGGGGGGGTCGCGAGGGGCTCCCTTGCAGAAACCTCAGCCGGAACTCGGCCAACTTGCAGAGCCAGCCGGCCCACGACCTCCAGGGCAGCCACGGCCACAGCTGAGTGGGCAGGACCCCTGGTGGCCCAGCTGCTGCCTCCACGTTGGAGGCCCCCAATCCCCAGGCAAGCTCAGCCCTCCCCTCCAAAACTGGGCACAGCCCCCACCCCAAAGTTAAGCCCCGGCATTTGCACCATCGGAACTGGAGAAGATGGGGCTCCCTCCACCCGTCAGCTGTGGGGCTCCTGGTCCCTTCCTGCCAGCAGACCTGCCCCGCAAAGACCCCTCTGCTCCTGCCCTCAAAGGGGTCGAGGCACGGCCCGGGTGGGGGAGTGGGCTCCTCTCTCCCCCCCTCCGCTCTGCCTTCCCTGCCAGCTGCAGGGGCCAAATCCTCCCCCCCCCCCGCAAGGCTTACCTTTGCAGCTGCCCTTTCCAGCCAGGGATTCAGACGTAAATTGCACTTTAAATTCAATATCCGCCATTAATATTTCATGATTACAAAACGTTAAGGATAATGTCAGTAGCAGGAGCGTCTGGACAGCTAAAATGGATGAGTCAGATCTTCCTGACAGGAGAGCCGCCGGCCGCCTGCCCGGGCACTAATGCCGCTTGACAGGCTGCTCAGCGGCTGCCCAACCCGCTGGCCCCGCACCCAGCAGAGGGCCTGCCCGCAGCCGAGCCCGGGACCGAGGCCATCACCCACCAGACGCCCCGTGGCAGGCCTCCCCCTGCCTCCCCAAGGGCTTCGCCCCCTTGACTTTCCTGCCTGGATGGTGGCCCTTGGCCCCCGGCACCCCCCCGGCCAGAGCTGCTCCCCCGATCGACCCCCACTTCCGCCTCCGCCTCCTTCTGAGCTGGGACAGGGGGAGGGAGGGAGGTGGGCAGCCTCTGGCTGAGAAAAGGCCTCCAGGCCCTTTGGCTGGAAGGCAACACTGGGGGCAACTGGGGGCAATCTGGCCTGGGGAGCCCATGGCAGGCCGCTGCCCGGGGAGGGGGGCGGCCACCCAGAGCTGTCCTGGGGGAGGGGGCTGGGACAGAGAAGGGTGCAAGGAGTTGGTATCAGGGGGCAGCAGCCACGGAGCTCCTGGGGCGCCTTTGCAGGGACCCCCAATTCCCCACAGCTGCCTCTGGAGGGCCCATGGCATTGGGGGTGGGTCGGGGGGAGGAAGGCTGACTGCTCCACAGCACAATGCCTCCTCCCAGGATGGGGGGTCTCCATGCCCCCACCCCAAAGACATCCAGCAAGGGGAGGCTTTGCCTGGGGATCTGGGCCTTTCATCCACGGCCCACACTGGGGAGGCCCTGCTGCTCGGAGGGCTCCGGATGAAGGCTGGGAAGGGGCAGAGTTCCCACCCGCTCCCCTCCTGTCAGTGTGGGGCTCCTGCCTCCCTCCACCCCCCGCCCCTTCCACTCGTTTTGGCTGCTCGCTTGATGTGCTCAGCGAAATCCGGCAGCCACGGCCGAAGCGAGCGAGCGCGGCTTCCACCGGCACAGCTGAGCCCCGGAGGAGAGGAAGCGCCTGCCAGGAAGCCCCTTGCCAGCCAGCTGAAGGAGAGGCAGCGGCTTCAAAGCCAGGCGGAGGAGCCTCCGCTGGTGGCCTTGACTTCCTCCGCCTTTGTTTGAAGTGGGGAAGAGCAGCTTTCCCGCCAGGGGGGCTTCCTCTTTGGGGAGGCAGCCGGGGAAGGAGGAGGGAGGGAGGGGGAGGGAGGGGAGGGAGGCCCCCCGCTGCCCCAGAATCAACCAGGAAGCCAGCCGGAGAAATGATCCTGGCACTCTGTTGCCAGCCCCACCCTGACGCCGACTCCTCCTGGGCGGCTCTGGGCTGGGCACGGGGTGGGGCAGAGGCAGCAAGCTTTCGCTCTGCAGGAGACTGGCGTGGGGGCCAAGGGGAGGCTGAAGCAGCGCAGGGATGCCCGTTGGTTGCCACCAGCAGGACCTCAGCCTTCCTGGAGCCGCACCTGGAGCAGCCTTTGTCCCCCAACCCTCCTGATGCCCGGCTACACCAGGCGCTCCGTCCCCCCGTCCCCGAGACCCCATTGTGGCAGAAAGCGCCTTTGCTCTCAGCCTCCGACCCAGGAGGGATTGGGGCCCCCAGCAGGGACGCCACAAGTGGCGGAAGGGAGAGGGGAAGGGGAGGAGCCTGGGAGAAGCCGGGGGTCCCTCAGAATTGCAGACTGAGCGGAGGGGGGTTGGGAATGTCGCCTGACTGTTGGGGGGGGACTTTCCTGAGAGCTGCCGAAGGCCCCCCCCCCCGGGTGCTCCCTGCTGACCAAGCGGGGATTAGAGGGAGGCTGTCCGTAGCCCAGGGTGAGGAGAGGGCGCCCTTCTGGTTCCCTTGCACGGGTTTCACCGCCATGCCAGGGCAGCCCTGACGGTGGGCAAGGAGACGCCTGCACAGCAGCTCAGAGGGTCCCAGGGAGCCGCTTCCCACAGCCAGGAAGCGGGTCGGCAAACAAAATGTGTTTGACCAAAGCGAGGGAAGCCGGATGAGGGGAACTGCAAGCTGAGTTCTCTGCAGCTTTAAGAGGCAAAGCCTTCGGGAAGGAGTTCAGATGAGGAGGAGGAGAAGGGATCCTGGCCTGGCCGAAAGGGGGCCTATTGTCCTCCCAAGGACACCCTGAACAAAAGGCTCAGGGGCTTCTCGTAAATGAGGAACCACAAACAATATTTTCATTAGTATCTACTACTACTGACCGTCTGTCCAAAGACACGATTTGATTTTAATTAGTTAATTTTCCCGACCTCTGTTGGGAGGCTAAATCTTCCAAAGAGCCCTTTCAGGACATGCCTGGGGTCTGGCCGACCCCTTTCCCTTCGAGGAGGTGGGAGAAGCCCCCCCCCCCCCAAGGCCAGAGTCCAACAGGAAGACTTAATTAAGGAAGGGGAAGCAGCCCTGGGGGAAAGGGAGGGTGTTATAAATACCAGAGTCCTTAATTTTAAGGGAATTTTAATATGTGTCTCAGATTTCAGAGCACCATTTTTTAATAAATGGAGCTCTATGGCAGGGGAACTAAAGGGAAGGGGTTCTTAAATAAGGAGATACTGAAAGGACAAGAGCAAATAATTGCAAGGAGAAATTAAAGAAAAGGAGTAGAAAAAGGCATGGTGCCTGCACAAAAAGCTCGGAGAGGATCTGCAGACCGAAGAGGACGGAGGCAGGCGGTGGAGAGCGGGACGGAGCGCAGACGAGAGAAGTGGGGGGGGGGGGAGGGACAGGGACGGAACTGCGGAGGCAAGGAGGAAGGCTGGCAATGAGCCAAGGTTAGCAACGGAGGCTAAGAATAACAGGACTTTGCGCAATGCAAGTCGAAGGAAGGGAGGTCGGGGTGTCGGCTGCTTTACAAAGGGGGCAACGTGCTAGCAGGTAATAAAGGAATCGCTGACCTGCACAGCTTCTCTTCCGCCTCCATCTCCTGACGGGAGGCTGAGCGTTTCAGGAAGAAATGGCCAAGAGGGGAGACGGACAGAGACGGCCGGGGAAATCACCATTGACTGAGAATCCGCCCAAGTCGCCTGGACAGATAAGCGGCCTCCAATGAGACTGAAGGAGGCAGCTGAAGGGTTTGCTTCGGGGGGGGGGGGGGGAGGGACCCACAAAGTGGTAGAAAAGGGGGAGGGGGAGGAGAGCTTTGCAAGGAGACAAAGGAGCTTCAGGCCTTAATAAAAACGAAGCCCGAGAAACGAAGCTAAGCTGTGCCTGACTCTGCGATGCCACGGAGCCCAACACACCAAGGCCCCAACCCCACCGTCCCCCCTTGTGACCCTGAACCTGCCCAGCGTCAGGCCCTCTGGGCCGAGGGGCCATCGGGCCTTCCTTCCAAGAGCCACCCCTGACGGAGCACCCCATGGGATATGCTGCTGACACTGACCCTGGTGAGGTGAAGGCTGGGCGGCCAAGTGGTGGCTGAAAAGTCCTAGTCAAGCAGCCCCCACGAAGGCTCCCTCGGCGATGGAAGCAAGAGCTGTCTCTTGAGGGACCCCATCAAGCCCTGCACGGATGCTTCAACTGGAGGGGGGGGGGGCTTCATGCAGAGACTGGCTGGAGAGTGAGGAGGGGGCCTCAAGGTCTCTGAGCTCCGCACCACGACAACCGCATCCACACAACAGGCTCTCCTGGGACACTGAAGTGTGAGGAGCTTCCCTGACGACCCAGGCAGGCCCCTCCCCTCCCTCACAGGCTAGTTAAAGCTGCCGTGTGAACCGAGCCCTGCATGGCACATGCAGCCCCCCCCCCCCGAGCCCCTCTGGGCAGCCCCCGGGCCTCCGCAAGGCCATCGGTGCCCACCCTGCAGATAGGAAGGGCCCCTCGAGGGTGCGAGGCAGGGGCCAGGGCTCAGCCCCTCCCCCCAGCCCTTTCCTTTTTTTCTTTCTCAGAATTCGTTTCCCAAATTTTTATTTTTAAACATAAAAAACAGATAAAACATTCAATCGGCCCTTTCTCTGCCCCCCCCAGCACCCCCCCTTCTCCCACTCTTTCTCCCCACAGCATTATAGGGGCCCGTCAAGAAAGCAGAAGGGAAATAAAGCAGAAATGGGGGGGGGGAATCGGGAAGGGAGGGGCAAAGCAGACACGTCCCCTATAGAGCTGTGAGGAGGGGGGGTCTAATTGGGCCCCCTCCCGACCAGCCCTTCCAAAGGGGGACCCTCCTTGCCCCTCCTCCAAATTAAGACGGTGCTGCTCGTCCTGAGGACCACCTGACCCCTTTTTTGTTCCCGGGCCCATAAAAACACTCGGGAAGGGGGGGGGGCTCTGTCCAGCAGACCCCTCGCCAAGGCCTTCCGTGCAACCGCCCAGCAGAAATCTCACCAGCCTCCATGGCCAGGACGGTGATGTTGTGCCAGCCGGCCGTCTCTCGATCCAAGGCCTGCCTGGTCAGGATGGTTCCAGTCTGGGCATCGATATCAAAAATCTGCCCCGTGTCCTCGGGGGGCTCAAGGGCATACCTGGGGGCCCAGAAGACAGAGTAGTAGTCATGAGCTGCAGCTGGCCGGACCGGGCAGAACGAGGCGGGCAGGCAGGGAGGCTCCCCTCGAGCGGCCTGGCACTGGCATGCACCCAGCAGCGGTCTGGCACAGGGTGTGCCCGGGTCCTCCCTCGAACCCCGCCCATCAGCCCACCTCCTGCTGTGCCATGCCCTTCCTCCCCCCGGGAAGGCACCAGTGGGGCTGCCAGGGCCCTTTCCCAGGAGTGGCCCCCTGCAGCCCTGCCAGGCAGAGGCCATTTCCATCTCCCCCCTCCACACCCCCACAGCCCCCACCCACAGAAGAAATTCAACACCAAAGAGCAGCAGATGCTGCCGTCCCAGGGACAGTTGGGGGGAGGGGCAGCCCAGGGGGCAGCAGGGGAGGCCTGCAAATTGGGGCTGGGGTCTCTTCTTAGCTTCGTGGCTCTGAGGATCAAGAGCCAACGGCTGGGCTGCCAAGACTGTCAGAGGAAGGTCAGCATGGAGGGAAGAGCCGCGCTTCCCCACCTCCCCGGAGCTCCAGCTGGCCCTGCCGGCTCTTTGCATGCCCACCCCAGCCTGGTGGCACCCGGCGGGCAGGGAGGCTGCGTCTGTGAGGCTCTTTGCCAAAGTGCCACTGCCATAAAGTTAATGGCTCGGAGGAAGGAGTGGCCGGGCCCTCGTCAAATCTGCAGACATGGGAAACTGGAGCGGGAGGAGGCTCCTTCAGGAGACCTTGAGGGGGGGAAGCCCCCCAGGGAAGGAGGCAGGAGGGATGGGGGGGCAGCCGGCTGGAGGAGGGCCAGAGCCCACAGACCCACCGACCGACCGATGGAAGTCATGAGGAGGAGGAGGAGGCGCCCCTTCCTCACTGCTTCCTGAAACAGTTTTTTAAGCAGCCTGCTGACTTTCCATTCCACCAGACCCTCCCTGACCTGCTGTAAATATTTCAGCGCCAAGAGAGCCCAGCCAGCCCTTTGAAAGCCCCCCCCTTTATCTCCAGAGAAGAAAGGAAGGGTTTGTAAGCCACCCAGAGGGGGCACATGCATCTCATGAATGGATAAATAAATAAATAAAATGGGGCAACCCTTGGCCATCTTTGGGGGAGGGGGGGGCTTTACTGAGTTCAGAAACACCCCCCCCCCAACACACACACACTCACTCACGCACTCACTGCCTGCTCCTGGGCTAAGGGGAGAGGAAGTTGCTGGGCGGGCTCTTTTCGTGGCCAGGTGTGGCTGTCAGTGGGGCTGACCGTGGGAGGCGGAGGGAGGAGGGGGCAGGAGGGACCCTCCTCCCTTATCAGGTTGGGAAGAGATTTTCCGAGGAGCAAATGATAGCCATAAATGTAGTATTTATTTATTAATTTAATTTTAATCGGCGGGCGAAACATCCGAGGCGGCTCGGGAGTTCATGGCTTCCATGACGGCCATGGACCTGACGGCCATGGACCTGACCCAAGTAGTTCAGGGCCCCACTCACGAGGGAGGACACACGCTGGATCTGATTTTTGTCTCTGGACACTGGATTAGTGATCTAGGAACAGGGGATTTAGTCATCTTACCCTTGTCATGGACAGATCACTCTCTCCTTCGGATAGACTTTCCAACCGTCACACCCCACCGCGGGGAGGCGGAACCGGAAACACCAAGTTGGTTCCGCCCCAGGCGCCTGATGGACCCGGAAAGGTTCCAGAGGGAGCTTGGGCCAGTACCTGTATCCCTGCCCCGCGGCTCGACTGAGGACCTAGTGGCCGCATGGTATAGTGCGGCCACGGGGGCCTTGGACCGAGTCGCGCCCTTGCGGCCTCTCATGCGGCGTCGAGTCACCCAGGCTCCTTGGTTTACCGAGGAGCTTCGGGAGATGAAACGCCGCAAGAGACGCCTAGAGAGTAGGTGGAGATCTTCTCGATCCGAATCTGACCGAACACTAGTGAGAGACCATATTAGGACTTACTTAGTGGCGCTAAGGGTGGCCAAACGTGAGTATTGTGCCACCCTTATCGTGTCCGCGGAAAACCGCCCTGCCGCCCTGTTTGGGGTGACCCGCTCCCTCCTTCATCTGAGGCCGCGGGAAGCCCCTCTGCAGGGTCGAGCAGAGGAATTTGGAGTTTTCCTGCAGGACCAAATCACTCAGATTCGGAACGAGCTGCCCTCCACTAGTGGCCCGGTCGAGATGCCCGGTGCTGGTCTTGAGATAACGCCTTGGGAGGAGTTCGACTTTGTTACTACCGAGGATATGGACAGGTTGCGGAGGAACCTTAGAGCCACCACATGTTTATTGGACCCGTGCCCCTCCTGGCTTGTACTGGCATCCTGGGAGGTGACACGAGGCTGGCTCCAGGGTATTGTGAATTCATCTCTGAGTGAGGGGTCCTTGCCTACCGTCTTGAAAGAGGCGGTGGTGAGGCCCCTCCTCAAGAAGCCATCCCTGGACCCGGCTTTATTAGAGAACTATCGTCCCGTCTCCAACCTTCACTTTTTAGTGAAGGTTGTTGAGAGTGTGGTGGCTCAACAGTTCCCTCGACATCTGGAGGAAGTTGATTATCTAGACCCGCGCCAGTCCGGCTTCCGGCCCGGTCACAGAACCGAGACGGCATTGGTCGCGTTGGTGGATGATCTCTGGAGGGCTCGGGATAGAGGTTGCTCCTCTATCCTGGTCCTGTTAGACCTCTCAGCGGCTTTCGATACCATCGACCATGGTATCTTATTGCACCGATTGGGGGGGTTGGGGCTGAGAGGCACCGTTTTACGGTGGTTCTCATCCTACCTCTCTGGTCGGTCGCAATGGGTGTTGGCAGGAGGGCAGAGGTCGGCCCCGAGGCCCCTCACATGTGGGGTTCCTCAGGGGTCGGTCCTCTCGCCACTTCTGTTCAACACCTACATGAAGCCACTGGGCGAGATCATCCGTGGTTTTGGGGTGGAGTACCATCTGTACGCTGATGACACCCAGCTGTACATATCCACCCCAAACCACCCCAACGATGCCGTCGAGGTGCTGTCCCGGTGTCTGGAGGCCGTACGGATCTGGATGGGTAGTAACAAACTCAGACTCAACCCGTCCAAGACCGAGTGGCTGTGGTTTCCGGCACCCCGGTTTAGCCAGATAAATCCAACACTGGCCATTGGGGGTGAACATCTTGCCCCCGTGGAGAGGGCACGCAACTTGGGCGTCCTTCTGGATTCCCGGCTGTCCATGGAGGACCATGTGGCGGCCGTGGCCAGGGGGGCGTTCTATCAGGTTCGCCTGATACGCCAGTTGCGCCCCTTACTAGACCGGGGGGCCCTTCGCACAGTCACTCAAGCGCTCGTGACATCTCGGCTGGATTACTGTAACGCTCTCTACATGGGGCTCCCCTTGAGGTGCACTCGAAAGCTGCAGTTAGTGCAGAATGCGGCCGCGCGGGTGGTTATGGGTGCCTCTAGGCAAGCCCACGTAACACCTCTCCTGCGCGAGCTGCACTGGCTGCCTGTGGCCTTTCGAGTGCGCTTCAAGGTGTTGACTACCATCTTTAAATCGCTCCATGGCTCGGGGCCTAGCTATATACGAGACCGCCTCCTGCCCCATACATCCCTTCGTCCGGTCCGCTCCCACAGAGCGGGCCTACTCCGGGTGCCGTCGGCCGGGCAATGCCGGCTGGCGACACCCAGGGGAAGAGCCTTCTCTGTGGCGGGCCCGGCCCTCTGGAACGACCTACCCCCCGACCTTCGCACTACCTCGGACCTCCGCCTCTTCCGCCAACGTCTTAAGACGTACTTATTCCAACAAGCCGGCCTAGGATAGCCCCCCGCGTCTGACTTTTAAATATAAATTATAATTTGATTATAGTCTTAATAAACGGGTTTTAGCACGGGTGAATTAATTTAATATATTTTTAATTGATGTATATTGTATTTATGGTTTTATATAATGCCTGTGCGCCGCCCTGGGTCCTAACAAGGAGAAGGGCGGGGTATAAATTTAATAAAATAAAAATAAAAATAAATAAATTTGTATGCCGCCCTCTCTCCCGTTGGGACTCAGGGCAGTGCATAAAAGGGCGGGATAATAAAAGATAAAAAAGATAAAATACATATAATACAATAAATAAATAAATTTAAAACTAAATTAAACAAATTTAACCCGTGCTAAAATATTAAGAAACCCTATTAAAACGATGGTAAAAACAAGCGATAGTAAAAACAAGCTATGCCAGGCTGGCCGCATGAAAAAAGTAGGTCTTTAAAGCTCGATGGAAGAGGCGAAGGTCTGTGGTAGTGCGAAGGTTGGGGGGCAGGTTGTTCCAGAGGGCTGGACCCGCCACAGAGAAGGCCCTTCCCCTGGGAGTCGCCAGCCGGCATTGTCCAGCGGATGGCACCCTGAGGAGGCCCTCCCTGTGGGAGCGGACAGGTCAGATGGAGGTATGTGGCAGGAGGCGGTTCTGCAAATAGCCAGGACCCATGCCATGGAGCGCTTGGAAGATGGTCACCAAAACCTTGAAGCGCACCCGGAAGGCCACAGGCAGCCAGTGCAGCTCGCGCAGGAGAGGTGTTATGTGGGAGTGTCTTGGTGCTCCCAAGATCCCCCGCGCGGCCGCATTCTGCACTAACTGGAGCCTCCGGGTGCACCTCAAGGGAAGCCCCATGTAGAGAGCATTGCAGTAGTCTAGGCAGGAAATGACAAGAGCTTGCGTGACTGTGCGCAGGGCGTCACGATCCAGAAAGGGACGCAACTGGCGTATCAGGTATACCTGATAGAAGGCCCCCCTGGCTACGGCTGTCACATGGTCATCCAAGGACAGCCGAGAGTCCAGGAGGACGCCCAAGTTGCGAGCCCTTTGTGCGGGGGCTAATGATTTCCCCCCGATAGCCAGAGATGGAACCAACTGGCTATGTCGTGGCGCCGGAAACCACAGCCACTCGGTCTTGGACGGGTTGAATTGGAGCCCGTTCCTCCCCATCCAGACTCGCACGGCCTCCAGACACCGGGACATCACTTCTACGGCATCGTTGGGGTGGTTAGCGGTAGAGATGTACAACTGGGTGTCATCCGCGTACAGATGGAACTCTACCCCAAAACCACGGATGATCTCACCCAGAGGCTTCATGTAGATGTTAAACAGGAGAGGCGAGAGGACCGACCCTTGCGGCACCCCACAAGTGAGGGGCCTCGAAGTCGACCAAAGACACCCCCCCCTTTGAGGGAATCTTCTCTGGAGTGTGTGTGTGTGTGTGTGTGTGTGTGTGTGTGTGTGTGTGTGTGTGTGTGTGAGCTCTGGCCCTTTTGCCAGCTTTGCTCCAGCTGTCCAAGCCCAGCTGGCCACGGACCCCTTCCCCAGAGGCGTGTCCGGCTGGCCCTCCTGCTCCTCCAGCCCTCCTCCAGCCTGACTTACCGAACGGGTCTGCTGGCCGCATCGGGGTCCACCGCGGTGACCACCCCCACCAGGGAGCCCACCAGGGCGTCTTCCTGCACCTCCAGGGAGCTGATGGGGGGCCGGAACTCGGGGGGCTCGTCTGCGTCCAGCACAGAGACCAGCACGATGGTCTGGTCCCGGAAGGTGTCCAGGCCCATAAAACGGGGCTCCGCAAACTTATTCAGCGCCTCCAAGACCACCGTGTGAACCGCCTGGGCCTCAAAGTTCAGAGGCTGAAAACGAGGAGGAGGAGGAGGGGGTCACTCTGCCCTCTTATTCCACCCCCCACCCACCCACCCACCCACCCACCCCTGTGGCTGACCCCTGGCATTTGGAAGGGGCCCCATGCAGGGCAGGGGGGATCAGCTCCTTCCTGGCTGTGGGGGAGGGGAGGCTTCTCACCTGCTGCAAGGAGATGAGGGCTTCCTGTGTGTGGCTGTCTGTGGCCACCCGGAAGGGCCCCGGGGCCCCCTCCTCCTTGATCTGGTAGGCCATGTCTGTGTTCTCCCCAACATCGGCGTCCTCCGCCCTCACTCGCCCCACCAGCGTGCCCACCGGGGCTGTTTCCACCATGCTGAACTGGTACATCTCTGGAGTGGGGGGGGGGGGGGGGGGAGAAGGACAGAAGAGCTGGATTCTGCTGGAGGAAGGGGGGAGGGGACCTTCTCAGGAGGAGATGAGGGTCCGCAGAGACCCCCCCTCGAGCTGCACACATGGGTGTGGCCATGGGGGGGGCCCTCCCCCTCAGCCAGAGGCCAGCTCTGCTGTGGCCATCCTCCCGGCCTCTCCCTCCCCCCCAGACCGGAGCCTTACTCTGGGGGAAGCGAGGGGGGTTGTCATTGACGTCGGTGATGACGATGGTGACGGTCGTGGAGCCCGAGAGGCCCCCCAGCTGCCCCGCCATATCCGTGGCCCTCACCACCACCTCATAGCGGTCCTGGCTCTCCCGGTCCAGGTTCGCCACGGCCGTCCGGATCACGCCTGCAAGAGGCCAAGGGGTCCGTGAGGTGAGCCCCCCCCCAATTGCTGCCCCCCCTCTGTTCCAAGCAACCCTCCCTCCCCACAGAGCCCCATAACAGCCACTGGGGAGGGCGGGGGGGGGCTCCCCGGGAAGACTGGAGGGTCTGCGGTGGGGCTGGGGAAGGGGCCCCAGAGCAAGGCAGGCGGCTGAAGGGCTGGGCTTGCTGGAGGCCCCTTTCCTGGGCGTCTTCCGCTTGGGGTCCCTGCGGGGGCTCCTCAGCTGCCCAGAGCTCTGCCCGTGGGGAGCGCCCAACCCGGAGCAGCAAACAGTCTTCCTGGCTCCGCTGTGGGGAGCCCCGAGCCAGAAGGGGGGCCTCCCAGCCCTCCCCTCTCCTAGGGATCACTGAGGGAGGGAGGGGGGAGCAGGAAAGAGGGGGTGGGGGAGGGGCGCCTGGGAGCTTAGCCACGGCCGGGGGGGGCAGTTGGGGGTCCCTGGGGTTACGGAGAGCCTGCTTCATTCTTCCCAAGGGGCCTGGCGTCTATGACGTCCATAGAGAATCGCAGAGAATAATAAGGAATAAAGAAACCATACGAGGGTCCGTCAGAGGAGCCACCCGGTCACAGCCACCCAGGAGGGCAGCGGGATTCCTAGGCAGAGGGAGGAGGGGAGGTCCTCTGAGGAGGACTTGGGAATGGACAGACCGGGGGGGGGGGGCGTGCTGATGAAGCCCCGGAGGCTAAAGGAGTTGGGGGAGGGGGCTGTGGCCCAACCAGGTCACGGGCCTAGAGGGTCCCAAGGCCTTGTGCACAGAAGCAGGTCCCCAATTTACGAAGCTCAGAGATCCCAGTGAAGAAGACAAAGAAAAGGAATCCATCAGGCGATTCGGAGAAGGATTTGTCCGATCCATGGAAACTGGGGCTCAGCCAAGATGGACCAGAAAGGGCTAATGATGGGCTAAGGGAGCAAGCCGATGGCGGGAGATGTAGAGAAAACCTCTGGGCCAAAACTCCTTTTCCCCAGGAAAGGAGACTCCAAGGAGTGACCGGTGGGGAGGGGAAAGTCTTCTGACGATCTCAGGAAAACAGAAACGCAGCGTCTCCACGCAAGGATCCTTTCCAGCCGAGGGCTGGGAGATTCCACTGGCTGCTGCAAGGCCTCTCGGGACGCCCGGCAAGTGTGCCAAGGGAGGAGGCCTGGCATTGACGGGCGACAGAGGCGTCTGACTGGGGAGGCAGCTCTCGTCTGCACTCGGCCCCTTCGGCTGGTTGCTCTTGTGCAGCCCTCGTTTTCCAAGCTCCCTCCGACGTGTCTCCTTCCTCCTCCTCCTCCTTCGGCAGGGGGCATCCTGATGCTGGAGAGCTTTGGTCGTCTGGGACTTTACATTTTGGGAACCATCCCAGACTTTCCCCCAAGGGCCCAGCGGGAGCTTCCCTGGGCCGCCTCCCCAAAGCTGAGACAGAATCGCCAGGTTCCTGCGACAGGCTGGATCCCAAAGACCCCGGGGGGATCTTTGGGATCCGGGGTGGGGGTGAAGGGGCTCGCTTTTGCCTTGCTTTGCCAAGGCTCAAGGAGGAAGGTGGCCTCAAGTGGCCGGTCGGCCAGCCCATCTAGCCAGGGAGGTCCGCAGGCCCAGGAGAGGGGCAGCACAGTGGAGAGGCCAACCTCCCTTGCTGCAGCCCACCCCTTCCAAAGAGGGCCAGGCCGGAGGGGGGTCTCTGCCTTTCCCTGGGGATGGGGGAGCTGGCCAGGAGGCCAGAGGAAGGGCCGTCAGCATGGACGCTGTGGCCAGAGAGGCCCAGCGGGGCTTCTGCCCAAGAGGGCCAAAGGGCACCCTGGCCACCTCTGTCTGAGCCTGGCCGGGAGACCACGGGGCCCAGGCCCAGGAGAGGGGCAGGCGAAGTGGGTGGGTCTCCAGGGCACAGGAAGCCCCCCCCCCCCACGTGGACCCCAGCAGGCCCTGCGGGTGAGGATGCTCGGCTGCCTCCCGCTTCCCCCTGGCGTTTCTTCCCATCCTGCCCAGGGGCCACCGTCGGCCATGCCGGTCTGCCCCCAGGGCTGCCCCCCTTTCCTCGGTTCCCTTCTTCACGAAACCTCTTTCCCCACCACTGCAGTCCAAGGACCCTGCTGGAGCCTCGCGTGGGGCGCGTGGGGGCTAAGACATCCGTGGCAGGAATAGAATGCAATGAAAGTAAAGACGTCAAGCACGGATAGAACGCACAGAGGGGAAGGGGGCCACGCTGGACCCTCCCGGGATCTTCTGCAGCTGCCATCAAGCCAGGCGGTTCTGGCTGCTCCCTCGGAGGGAGAAGGGAGGCCTGAGGCGGAGGGGGGAGGCTGGCCTGGTCCCCTTCCCAGCAGCCACAGCCGAGAGGAATCTCAGCCGCCTCCAAGCCCCCTGCCTCTGGGTGGGCGGTGGGCGGGAGGGTTTAAATTAAGCAAGATGTGGAGGAGGAGGGGGAGGAGGAGGGGGGGGGAGCAGCCTCTGCTACAACTGGTGCTCCTTGGAGTCTTGCAAGAGGAAGGGAGGGAAGGAAGGAAGGGAAGGAAGGGAAGGAGGGAGGGAGGGAAGGAAGGAAGGAAGGGAAGGAAGGAAAGGAGGGAGGGAGGAAGGAAGGAAGGAAGGGAAGGAAGGAAAGGAGGGAGGGAGGAAGGAAGGAAGGAAGGAAGGAAAGGAGGGAGGGTGGGAGGAGGGAGAAAGCAGAGGAGGGAGGGAGGGAGGGAAGGGGGGAGGGGTGAATGCCCCAAGCAGAGACCCTTAGTGCTGCCCAGCTGAGGAAGGCCCAGGAGCAGCCGGGGGGGGGGGTCGTGGTCTCCTCCACCTGCAGCTAGGAGCGTTGCCTGGGGCTGGGTCAGCCAGGAGCCGAGCAGGTGAAGGCAGCCACTTCCCCACTTTTAAGTGACATGTGACCCACACAGGGACCGCCTGAGCAGCCAGCGAATCCTCTCCTCTCTCCCCTCTGGAGACCCCTAGCAGAAGCCACCTGGCCAGAGAGGGGTGACCCCCCCCCCCTCCCACTCTTTGCATCTGGGCTGGCCTGGGACTTAAACCAAAGAGGTCCGGTCATTAGAGAATGGCCTCCAACTTACGAATTGGGGACTTGCAAGTGGGGAGGGGGGATTGGGGGGTTGGAGGCTGCCTAGAGGTGGCCTCCTCCCTCCCTCCCTCCCTCCCAAGACAACACAAGCCACTAGTGGTCCCCACCGCTTGTGTTGTGTGCCACTAGTGGTCCCCACCGCTAGGGCAATCGGCCGCCTGGCCACAACCACTTCACCCCGGTGCTCCTGCCGCAGCTGACCCACGGCGGGTGCTCAGGCCTTCCCCCACCGGCTCTCCTCCCCCGCCCTGGTGGGTGTGGGCTGCCACTTTCCCCCGTCAGAGAGGGCCCCCTGCTGGGCCTGGTCAGAGGGACCTTTTGATAGTGGCGAAGGCTGGCAGCCTGGGCCAAGAAAGGCAGCCGAGCGAGGGAGGGAGGGAGGGAGAAAGAAGAGAGCTCCAAAAGGCCCCTCTCTGAACTCCGGAGTGGTGAAGGTGACCGGGGGGGGGGGGCGGAGGGGGGGCACCGGACTTTCAGACTAGCAAGACTGATGTCAGATGAGGAAATTCCACCTCATTGTACATGAACAGAATCTTGCCAATTTAAAAGTATAATTATCCTCCCATCTCCTTTACAGCCCAAGAAACTAGGGAGGGTCCCTTCTGGGCATGTGGCCCCGCCCACTATGCCCCCCCTCCCCGCAGCTCCTCTTTCCCAGGTCTCTCCCACCCTTTCCGGCCCTGACAGGAACCTCTCTGGACGCAGGGCAGGCGATGGGGGGGGGGGGGCACCCCACCTCCTGCCCTTGTGGAGGGAGTCGCTGCCCCTTTGCTGGCCACCAGCCCCCCCGTGCAGCCGGGGTCCTCTTGGGGCCCCCTGGATGTGCAGGAGAAACCAGGTCAAAGTCAAAAAGGAAACGCAAACAGTCCTCATTATCATATATTACAAAAAATGAATGTGCCAGATTTTATGGCTCCTTTTACAGCATTAATGATCACGACGGCTGCACGAGTGAAGCTGCCGATCCGGGCAATTAAGCCGTGAGATCCAAATTCTAATTTGAATTTGAGATCCAGGCCCAGGAAGGCTCT
This sequence comes from Rhabdophis nuchalis, assembly GCA_039707465.1. Lineage (NCBI taxonomy): Eukaryota > Metazoa > Chordata > Lepidosauria > Squamata > Natricidae > Rhabdophis > Rhabdophis nuchalis. Next base: position 312,730 of record CM077644.1, on the reverse strand, counting down.
GCCCAGTGCATGGTGGGAGACGCGCTGAGCACCGGAACGGGGGGAGGGGCCGGGGGGGCCCTGCTCGCTCAGGCACAGCCCACTGCTTGGCTGCAGGGCCACGAAAGGAGCCAGGCCCAGAGGGGGGAGCCTTCCCCGCACTCTCCCCTTGGCCTCCCATCCAGAAACTCCCAGCCTGGCCATGCCTGACCCTCGGGGCCTTCTCCAGCTGCACCCACGGGCTTCCTACTGCTTCTCAGGACTGGCTGGGGGCGTTTGGGGGGAAGCTGGCTGAGCGGCCACATTCAGCCGTCCATCCGCCTCCTGCCCTCCCGTCTTCCCTGCTGGAGGAGAACCACTGGCTCCTCTCTCAACTGCCCCACTGCAAAGGCAGCCCCCTCCCCCCCCCCCACTCTGGCTCTGCGGCATTTGCCAACTGGGCCTGGCTGGGCGGTGGGGGTTGGGTGGGCTGCCGGGGGTCCTGGGCCGGGTCTCCCTAGAGCGGCTCCCAACCAACGTTTCCCAAGGGAAAGCAAAGACCCTCCCCCCAAAGGGAGCAAAGGGCTGCTAAGGTAGAACACCTGGCCTGCCGAAGGCCAGTGGGGCCCTTTCCTTCCAGCCGCGTCAGTGGGGCAGCGGGATCTGAGAGCTCCCCCCAAGGGGATGGACGGGGAAGAGCCCTGGGGCACAGGGGGGCAGGCAGGAGACCCACCTCCTCCCTCGCAGCCCTTTGGGGCGGGGCGAAGGCCAGAGCCCACTGCCTGCCCCGCGCAGATGCCTGCTGGCCACGGCTGCCGCCACAGGACCCACGGAGGGCCGTGGCTCTTCTGGGTCCCACCTGGGTTGTTCCCCTTAAGAGGCAGAGAAGCCTTGGGGCGCCACCCTCTGCCTTCAGAACTGGGGGAGGGGGGTGGGGGTGGGGGTCTGCTGCTCTGCTGAGGGCTGAGGGGGTTGGGGCCTTTCCCTTGAATCCCGGCCACTGATGGGGACCTCTCAGCCCTTGGATTCATCCCAGACAGAGTTCACAGCAGCTTCATTAGGAGTTATTAAAGGATGGAGCGGCTTCCACTGTTCGTTCATTAAATATTAATAGAGCATTTATAAGGCCATCCTTAATTTAAAGTGTTACCTTTAATCAAAGGCCTGATGCTAACCAGCCAACTCTGAAAAACTGAGGAGGGGGGGCGGCTGCCCCGCTTCACATAGCCCCCCCTCCCCATAAAAGGGGTTGGGGGGGGGGTGGGAACTGCTCCGGAGGATTCTCAGAACCAGAACCGGCCTGCCTGCTCCGAAGGGTCCCTGGCTGCAGAGCTGGCCAGGGATGGGAACCACACACACGCACACACACACACACACACACACACACACACACCCGCTCAGCCTGGGTCTCGATGCTCCGGCTAGGGAAGCCCTCCCTCCCTCCCTCCCTCCCGGGGCCCCCCTGGCCCTCACCGGTCTTGCTGTCCACGGTGAAGTGCTGCTCCCCCTCCAGGACGCTGTAGGCCACCCGGGCGCTGCTCCCGTAGCTGGGGTCATCGGCATCGGAGGCCTGGACCTGCAGCACCGAAGTCCCTGCAGGAAGCCAAAGGAGGCCCGGTGAAGGGCCTGGCTGCCCCCCTTCCCCCCCCCCGTGCAAGCCCACCGCCTCCCCTGGCCAAAGCTCCCCTTGAAATGGGGGCGAAGGGATGAAGGCCCACCAGCCCCCCCCTGAAGCTGTTGACCTTAAAGCAGCTCAGCCGCCCCTGTGATCGGAGCCCCTGGCCCTTCCGACCAATGGGGAGCAGGGGTGCTGAGGAGCCTGAAGAAGAGGAAGGGAGGGAGGACGGGATTAAGGGGACAAACGGCCCACCCAGCGCAGGAACCTCCGGTCCTCTTAAGAGGGGGCGGGGTCCCCTGGGGAGGAGAGACCACCTGCTCTGTGCAGGATTGGGCCGGGGCTTCGTGGCACTGGGTGTGAGGAGGATCCAGGGGTGCCAACGGACCTCCCCACTTTCAGGGGGCGCAGAGAAGCTGGAGCGGGTTCCTAGGCGAGCTGCCTGCAGGGCGAGGGAGGGGAGCCAATGGGAAGAGTCCGGGAGACACAACCGGTGCCGGTCCGTGGCTTGATAGGAACTGGGCCGCAGGGCTGGAGAGGAGGAGGAGGGAGGAGGGGGAGCTCCTTGGGCAGAGTGTGTGCCGGGGGGGGGGAGGAGGCGGGAGAGCGCAGGTGCGGCCGCTTGCGCCATATCATGATGAAAAAAGAAGCCCCTAAAAACTCAAGTGAAGCTCGGAGGAGACGATGAAGGAAATGCAATTGTTTCATAGGGTTCCACCAATGCTGCACACAGGGAATAGGAGAAAGGGGGCACAGAAAGAGGAACAGGCACTTGCGGCGCCTATTCCCCCCCCCCCCCGCTCCCCCTCTATGCCGGCCGAGCCATGCCCACCGGTCCGCAGAACTTTTTTAACATGAAACCGGTCCCTGGTGCCAAAAAGGTTGGGGACCCCTGCTGTAACAGGAGGGGAACCTGCGACAGGGGCGGTGAACGTGGGTCCCCTCTGGGCCAAACGCTCGGTTGTCAGGCCCCTTGTCCCCCCCCCCCCCGATGCCCACGTGGGAAGCCCAGGAAGATGCTTGGGGAGGGGAGGGGATCGAGCTGCCTGGCGGGTGAGGGGCGCTGCTGCTGCTGCTAAGACCCTCCACCCGCAGGCGTGGCCGCGTCTCCCGTGGCCGTGACCTGCTCCAAGGAGGCTGCTGGTGCTGAAGGAAGAGGAGAGGCCCTGGGGCTCACCACGCTGCTGCTGCAGCCAGCAAGGGAAGGGAAGGCACGGAAGCGGCAGGGAGGCCAGAGCCGCCCACCCAGCTCCAGTCCTGCCAGCTCAGCTTGGCTCTTCCCGAGTCCCTCGGAGGCCGCCGGGCACAGCAGCCGCTCCCTTCGCAGGAGCGCTGCTTCCTGGACCCCCCCGGGGGCCTTTTCAAAGAAGAAAGTCTCCACCGAGACCACCTGAACCCCCCCCTCCGTCCCCCAGAGGGGCCCACGGCTGCCTGCGTGCCCCAGCCAGAAGGGGGCAGGGGGATTCTGGGGCTCAGGAGCTGAAAGAATCCGCACCTGGGACAGGAGCCTCCGCCCCAGGGATGCCCAGCGGTCCCTTCTCAACAGCAACGACAAGAGACTCCACGTTTCCTTACAGAAAACCAGAGGAGCCCATGGAGAAGCAGCCCCAGGAAGACAGGGAGCGGATCGAAGTCCTCAGCCAGGCGCAGTCCTGGCATGCAAGATGGATGGATTGACTAACTGTCAGCATTCAGGGACTGTCAGACAGGAGGCCCCCCTGCGAAAAGCCCGGGCTGCTTCTCAACGGCTGCCCTTCCTGGCGCCTGTGCCCAGAGCCTGCCTGGGGCTCAGCCGGGCTCCTTCCCTCTGGGTCCAGCCGGGGGTTCCGCAGGCGCGCATGGAAAGCCCTGAACCTGGGTCACACCACTCCTGGCACACCAGCAATTGGGGGGGGGGGGGGCTCATTGTCCTGAGCTGTGCAATAAATACGTCCACCCCTAGCTTGCAAGGGAGGGGGCACCAGCTGAGGACCTAGAAGGGGAGGGGGGAGGGAGCAGAACCGGGGCCTCTTCTTCTCTTGCTCCCTCCCCCGCATTCCTTTGCACCCAGATGCTTCTCCCCCCCCCCAAAAGAGACAGACACAACTCTAGGTGGGGGGCTGTGGGCTGGAGGAAAAACCTGGCCCATTGTGCCGTTTCCCGGAGCCTAGTTTCGTTTCTGGCCCTCGGGGGGGGGGGGTTCGGCCTTAAACCCTCCTTTGCACTTCCGGCTCTAAAGAAATGCGTCCCCCTCCAGCGGGCACCCAGGGGAGGCAGGCACAAGGCCTGAGAAACCCAGCATGGTCCGCCAGCTGTGCTGGGGGCAGAGGGTCCGGAGGGAGCCTCCCAGTCCTGCGCAGGCACTCCCCTCCCTCCCCCTCCCAAGCCACCAGCCTTCCGGTTTGGGGTGCGGGTGGGAGAGGTCCCCCCTCTTTCTCTCTCGGGAGCGCTGGCAACCCGAGAGGGTCAGCCAGCGGGTGTGCCGGGAGACTCACCAATGGGGGAGAGCTCTGCCACGCTCCCGATGTAGGGCCCCCCCAGGAAGCGGGGCTCGCTGTCGTTGATGTCCTGCACCTTGATGACGAATTCCGACTCGGGCTCCAGCAGCTGGTCGGTCTGGCGGTCCCGTGCCTGAGCCCGCAGTGTGTAGAAGGTTTTCCGCTCGCGATCGAGGCGCTCCGTGGCGTGAATGTCCCCCGTCAGCTCATCGATCAGGAAGATGGTGCCGGCCCCCTCCCCAGAGATGGTGTACTTGATGGAGCCGTCGCCCTCATCGGAGTCCGAGTGAATCTGGGGGAGACAGGCGCAGGTCGGGGGGGGGGGCTACAGTGCCTGCCCCCTTCGCAGCCTGGGAGAAGATGGGGAGCCCATCCCGGCCCTCATCCAGCATCGTTGGCCCGGCCATCGGGGCTCCCTGGTTGAAGGGCCACCTACTGCTTCAAAGAGGGGACCAGAAGTGGAAACCTTGAGGACCCTGGAGCCCCCACCCCTCCTGGTCTCCTTGGTCAGGCACAACTGGGCTTCTTTCTCCCTTGCAGGTGGAGAGCAATCGCCTCGCCCTGCCCACCCTCTCCTGGGGAGGCCACCTCCTTCCCGGCCTCCAAGGGAAATCCGGGCTTCCCAGATTTTCCCGGTTGCATTTATGCTGCGGGAAGAAGGCGCTTGGGGGGCTCCACCCTTCTATCCCCTCATCTTCATCAATGGCTCAGGGGAACTCCTCAAATGTGCAGATGACACCCAGTTGTCAGGAATAGCCAACAGCCCCAGAAAGACAAACTCAGGCTCCAAGACTTGAGCAATGGGCCCACTCCAACCAAGTGGACATTTCATGTGGAGAGAATTAAGGTTTTACACTTAGGCGGGGGAAACCACATGCACCAATATAGATGGCGGGAAATGTGGCTCAAGAGCAGCAGCTGTGAGAAGGACCTTGGAGCCCTAGTGGACAATCACTTCAACACGGCTCAGCAGGATACCCAAAATAGCTAATTCAATCCTTGGCTGTATAAACAGAGGCATAAGATCAAAATCAGGGGAAGAACTGCTCTGTAAAACCTCAGGAAGGCCACAGCCGGAACCCCGCATCCAGTTTTGGTCACCCCATGACAAAAAAATGATGTTGAGACTTTGGGAAAAGGGCGGAGAAGAGAAACTACGAGGATGGAAGGCCTGGAGGAAGGACGGTTGCAGGACAGGGGGAGGGTTTGGAGAAAAGAAGGTCTGTGGCGGACATGATAGCCACCTTCCAATATCTGAGCCCCTGTCACAAAGATGAGGGAGGGCCAACCTGTTCTCCAAAGGCCCTGAAGGCAGCAGAAGAAGAAGCAACGGATGGAGACTCATCAAGGAGAGAAGCCACCTGGAATTAAGGAGGGATTTCCTGACAGGGACGACAGGGACTCAGTGGCACAGGAGCTTCCTCCAGAGGTGGTGAGAGCTCCAACACTGGCGATGTTTCAAGAAGAGACCGTCGGAAATGGCATAGAATCTTACGCAGGGGGTTGGACTAGAAGACCTCCAAGGTCCCTTCCAGCTCTATTTGGATTGAAGCTGCAGAAACCAAGACATTCTGCACTCACCACCTGCCCACCATCAACTCAGCAGGATGCTTGCCTAAAAAGCAATAGAAGTTTAACCTGCCAAGATTTGTCCTGCTGACTTTCGAGGCACGGACTGCTCCCTCCTCCACCTCCATGCCAGACTGAAGCAGCCTGGATTCCCCCCGTCCCCCCGTCCCCCCTGCCATGCCATCCCTTCAGGGGCCTCCTACGGCCCTGAAGGAGCCAACTGAAGCCTTGCTGGTCAGAGGTCAGGCGGAAGAGCCAGAGGAAGCCCGGCCTGCTCCTTCAGGGCCCCAGGGGGCCTCTGCTCTGGCCCTGGGCATGGAGGAGGGATTCCCTGTTGCTGCTTCTCTCCATTCTGGGCTGGATCCCGTCCTTCACGCCCCTCCTCGCCCCCCCTGAAGCACAGCCTGTCCTCTCTGCCCGGCTGCCTCTCCGCTCCTCCGACTGTCTTTCAGTCGGCTTTGGCTCGCTCTGTCCCCGCTCCTCTCCCGTGTTCCAGGCGGCTGCCCCCGTCCTCCTGCCCACAGAGCCTCCCCTGGCTCCTCCCGCAGCCGGGCGAGTGCGCCGCCTGCCCTCTTTCCCATCCCCAGAGGACCCTCGCCAAGCCCAAGGCCCATCCCGAGGGGGCTGCAGCTGCTCCCCTCTCTTCACTCCAGGCTCAGTGCTGCCCCCTCCTCGGAAAGGACATGGGTGGAGGGGGGGGGCATCCTGCTTGGTGGCATTCTGCCTCTGCCCGGGGGGGGGAGGGGGAGGGGGAGGGGGGAGGCCTACTTTTGCAGGTATCGACTCCCAAAGAGTCTTTTCCTCCCCGTCTTCCTCAAGCCTCCTTCAGCCGGAACCACGGAAGGTGGGGGTGGGAGAGGCCACAAGCATCCCTCGGCAGCTGCTCAGGGAGGGCCGTAAACCACTACGAAGCGGCAGGTAAGTCTAAGGGCACTTATTGAGCGCTAGGCCCAACTCAGCCAAGCCCAGGCACAACAGGTGGCCGCCCAGCCTCTTCCACAGCCTTCCCAGGGAGACGCTTCGGGGCAGGTAAGCTCACTCTCAGGGGCTGCGGCAACTCGTCTCAATTATTCCCAGCCTTCGTTTTTGTGGCCATGGAGAGCAGCTTCTGCCCGCTGTCCCTTCATGGAACCGAACCTGGCTACTCTTTCTCCTGGCAGGAGGTGTCCTTGAGACGCTGGTTCCTCCGTTAGGCTCGTCTGAATGTGGTCTAACCCTCCAAAGTCCTTCGGGAAATGGGATCCTCTCCTAATCCTAATCCGGCCCATCCTTAGGGTCTGCGGTGTCCAGAGTTCCCAGGCCCTCCTCCCCAAGGCCTGCAGCCCTGGATGGAGGCTTCTCCTTCCTCGGGGGGCCAGAAAACCTCCCCCAGGCTGTGCCTCTCAGGGTGGGCAGAGGGCCCAGGGACCGGACCCTGCACTCTGGGCTCCCCCCAAGCCTGGGGTTTCTGCACTGGGGAGGCAAGGAGGGGTGTCAGAGGGTAGAGCTCCATTGCTCTTGGCCCCCACCACCAGGGACCATTGCTCCAGGGCTACCCCAGACGTTCTCCTGCCCCAGACTGCAGCACTGTCCTATATTCTCTATGCCCCCCCCACCCGCTCTGTCTCTCTTTCACACACACACACACACACACACACACACACACACACACACACACACATGCGCCGTGTGTGCCAGAAAGAAAAGAGAGGCAAAGGTTAGCTCCCTTTGACCTCCTGAACCATCTGGGAGGCGATGTGGGCGCTTTGCACGGGGCCTTAACTGGGAGGGTCCCTAGTGGGGCCTGCTTCTGAAAAGGCTTCGCCCCCATTTCCTGCCACAATTTTTGCTGACAATCAGCAAAGTTGCCAAAAGTGCGAGTCTCCCATTAATTGGCTAATGAAATATGAGGCTGTTTATGGGCGTTCCAGAGTCTGGCTGCAGCAGCCAGGATTGATGCCCAGCGGCCACTTTCAGGAGCCCCTTGCTCTGTTTGTCTCCCTCGGGACAGTGGATGCTTCCATCTACCTGGGTGGGGAGGGGAAGGAAGCCCCCAAAGCATGGTGAGGGCTGCCTTAGCCCAAGTGCCCACCCACCCATCGGCCAAAACGCCAAAGTCCAAGGCTGCCGGTCAAATAGGACCTCACGCTGCTAGCATCTGAAGAGGAAGCCCAGCCCAACACACACACACACACACACACACACACACACACACACAGAGGGAGGGAGGGAGGGAGGGAGGGAGGGAGTAGCCCTCAGAAGGCATACAATGCCTCTTGTATGGCTGACTTTCAACCATGGTCCCACATGAAACAGCCGTTCCCTTCTTCCCTTTCGACCCATTGCAGTGATTTGCCTCTGCTGCCTTGTCCCCAAGGTGGGATTCCCTTCAGACACACACACACACCCCGGCACCAAGCAGCCCCCTGGCTTCCCAGTGAGGTAGAAGGCAGCTTCTTCCTGCAGAACAATGAGGAACGAAGGCCATGGAGACTTTGAATGGATTCAGTTCCCCTGCACTAAATGGCGCTCTCTCTCTCTCTCTCTCTCTCACACACACACAGAGGGAGGGAGGGAGACTGTTGTAGGATGTGATGCTGAGCCAGGGAGTGAGCTCTGCGTAGGGAAGCACAGAAGGTGGGAGAAGAAAGAGACAGTCTTGGTCCCATATTCCAAGAAAGGGGGGGGGGGGAGCAGACTTGGAGGTGGGGGGGGGGGGGAGAGAGGAAGGCCAATCAGCACCCAGGAAAATCCTAGAAAATATAATGAGCCAGTTGGTTTGTAGGCATTTAGAAAGGGACGAGGTGATTTCTAGATCCGCCAGCACGGGTCATGCCGACAAATCTTACTGCTCTCTTTTAAATTAATTTAAATGAAATTAACTTCTTTGACAACGTGACTTGATTGGTGGACTAATAAGGGAACGAAGCCCCGTGCTCAGACTTCATTGAGGCACTTGATAAAGTAGACTAGAGTCTCCCTGATAAACCGGAACAGTGACTGATGGATAGCCTCATTCCCAGGTGGATTTGCACTTGACTGAATGACTGGGGACAACATTCAGACCTTAGTGGTCTACATACAAAGGGAGATACGTAGGAGGGCACTTCAGGGTTCCTTTCTTGGACCCCCCCAGTGGCCTTCATCAAAGACTGAGATGAGGGAACTGAAGAGAAGTTGTGGGCCACACACAAAGCCAGGGTGTGTGTGTGTGTGTGTGTGTGTGTGTGTGTGTCAGCGTTTGCAGAAGACGTGCGGGAGGTTCAAAGAGACCTGGAGGGGCTTCTAATCCTGGCCCTTAGGCAGCAACGGGCCCATCGGTGAGAAACGTCTGCACTTAGAGAGGGGAACAATGGCTGCAAAAGGCCCAGCAATGGTCCCCGTGGGAAGGATCTGGGCGAGGCAGAAGAGCCGATGCTCTCTCAGGCTGGGCCTACGGCCGCACGGTGACAGCAACACACGAAGGGGCAGGGCCACTCCCTGCTGCACTGAGGAGTCCACACCTGGGATACTCCGGCCAGTTGTGTTCCCCGCAATGCACACGGATGCTGAGGAACTGGGGAGGGTGCGGGGAAGAGCGCCAAGGATGGTGGGGTTTGAATCCTAGGAAGAGCAGCGGAGCCTGAAGAGGGGGAAGCTGAGGGGAGGCAGGGCACAGGAAGGTCCATCCCAGGAAGAGCGGGGGGGGGGGGGGGATTTGTTCTCCGCAATGCCTAAAGGCAGAGGGGGCAACGGGCGGGTGCTTACAATCAGGATGGACGTCCTGTGAGCGGAGCCCCCCTTTGGAGGCTTTGAAGGAAAGTTTGTCCAGAGCAGCAGGAAGGTTTCTGCCCTGGGGGGTTTCTGGCTAGAGCAGACATGGGATGGGCTCATTGGCTGGGGGGAGTGGGAGTCCAGAGGCCGTCTCATCCCCCGACCACCTGGGCTGCACTTCCACCCAAGGGAAGGGACCAACCCCCCCTCCTCCACCCTGAAGCACACAAAAGGTGGAGGAGGAGGGCAGAGGCTTCGTCGTCTGAGCTCTCTGACTCATAAGAAGCAAACGAGGCTCCGTTGGGAGCTCAGCTTAGCCCAGCTGCCATGGGCCCCTCAAGGGGGCTCCCAGAATCCCCCAGCAGGGAAGATGGCCGGGGAAAGGCTGAAAGAAGGGGGAGTGCTTCTGGCCCAGGGAGGGAGCCCGAGAGCTTTCTCCAGGAGGGGACCGGAAGAGGGATTCCAGGCGAACGGCCGGAGAACGTCCTGGTGATAGGGCAAGGGGGCAGGGCGTGTGTGTGTGTGTGTGGCCTTCCAATGAGAGAGCCCCTCCACTGGGAATGCTCCCCTCCCCCTCTTCAACCACGCAGAAGGGCGGCCTCCAAGGATGCTCAGATGGAAGAGGCAGGACGGGCACCATGGAAAGACGCAGCCGCTGCCCTTCCTTCTCTGCGTGTGGGGTCTCCTGGCAGCCCGGTCAGCTTTGGAGGGAAAGCGCCCCCCCCCCCGCTCTTTGCAGGAGATGCCTCCCACCCCCCCTTGGCCAGTTGGGCCTCTGAGAAGAAGAGGGAGGCCACTCTGGCAGGGACTTTTCTCCCAGGAATCTCAGCGCCAGAAGGACACAAAGCCCCTCCAAAGGGCCAGAGATAACGCGGAGTGGACTCAGCCCGACTTGCACACTTCCCACATGGAATCACGCTCCCTTGCCGGCTTCCTTCTGCCCGGCACCCTTCAGGAATCCTGGGATGCCCTCGGGGGAGCCGATCCCTCCGGTCAAGCAAAGGAGCAGCAGCTCCCTCCCTGGAAGGGCTACCTGGGATTCTGCCGGGCCGTTAATGACCTCTTGCTAATTAAATCAAAGTTAAATTTGAGCAGGGAAGGGCTTTTGGAGAGGTGATTGAAGAGATTCCCAAAGGCAGAAGGACCCAGGGATGAAGAGAGGAAAGAAAAGATACAAGAGCTGCCCTTTGAATGAAAGGCACTTGGGGGTCTTTGCCCCCCCCCCTCACAAAACACCACGTCCATCAATTCCCTTTAAATGGTAGCAACTTAATTAAATCTGTTTTTCCCCTTTGATCCCCTCCTCTATCTAAAATAGATCTGTCCAACCAGCACAACTTTGTAACTCACGCTGACCCCATAATTCTATTTTAAAAACACAAAAATCCACATCCACCCTCCAGGGCCCTCCAGGGAAATTCCCCCACAGAAGAAGGATTAGCCTGGATATCCAGATTTTACGAAAATGGTACCGGGCCTTTTTGGCCAGCCAGTTTGTGGGAGGGGGCAGAGGAGGAGACCCCTCTGGCAGGGGGCATTCTGATGGGGGGGGGAGGCTACTCCTGTCCAGCCAGAAAGGGGGGGGGGCTTCCTGTGCTCTGCTGCCTGCCCCCCACCCTCTGCACAGATGGGCTGGTTTGGGGGGGGCTGCAGGGGCAGACTGCCCGATGGACAACTTTGGGGTTCTGTAGCAAATGAGGTGGTTGCTAGGCTACCTCCGAAAGCTGCCAAGACCAGATCCTCCCCCAGGGAAGCTTTCCTTGAGCAGAACTGCCTTGCCCCCCCCCCCCTGCAGTGGCTCCGAGTTCAGGACAGGGGCTGTCTCCCTCTCCCACGCGGCCTTTACCTTCCCCACGTACAGCGGCTCTGTGCCCGTGTACTCCTCCACCACGAAGAACTGGTTCCAGACCCAGCCACGCTTCACCCGCCCAGCACCGGGCAGACTGGCATCCCCAGGCGTCCCCTGGCCGGGGCCCCCAGATGCCCCCGACGGAGAGTCTGGGCCAACGAGAAGGCACAGCAGCAACAGCAGGAACCCACTTCCGGGGGGGTGATGGGGCACCATCACTGCAGAGTCCTGGCAGCAGGGAGAGGCCCCGCAGGCATCCTTGGGGGGCAAAGGGGAGCCACCGGCCAGGGCGGTGGGTCAGTCATCCACGGGAGACAGGGCCGGCAACGGTCAGGAGCCACTCCACTTCTCAGGGTCACATCCTTCTTTTGGGCAGGCAGGTGGGCCTCGAATGGGGCAGACCGATGCAGAGGAGGAGCCCCTTCACTGTCAGAAGATCCCTGGGACAGGACCCCGGGCGGCTACTCCCAAACCAGCCCAGCGGGGCCTCGGAGGGCCTGTGGAGGTGCGCACCAGTCTCTTGGCTCCGGCCACAGCTGGCTCCTTGCGGGCAGCTGGAGGGCACAAAGCCCCATCAGAGCAACGGCCTGGCACACCCGGCAGACTTGGCCCGGCTATAGCTGCTCCTGGCAGGGGTGGCATTGAGGCTCCATGGCTTCCGCTGGCAGGGTGGTTCCTATGCACCTAGCAGTAGCTGCCACCGTCCCCCTCGGGTCAAGAGGTCAGCGGGCACCGGCATCCTCCTGGCGCCTGGAAGAGACAGAGCGTCCGTCACTGGAGAGCCAACCAAGCCAAGAGCCCAAGGGGGGCGCCCCGTCTCCCCACCGGTTCCCTGGGCCGGGAGCTCCTCTGGCCGAGTGCTCAGCAAGTGCCCAGCTAGAGCCCTGCTGTCCATGCCAGCCAGGCTGGGCAGAGGCTGCTTTCTAACCCAGGCAGAAAGCTGGCGTGATCCTCCCTCCTCCCCATTCATCGGATAAAGCCTTCAGCCCATAAACCTCTGCTGCCAGTTAGAGCCGGGCGAGAGTGTTGGGGGGCAGGGGCAGGGGGCCCCCGGCAGCTCAGCCATTCCTTGAGTCCTGCCAGAGACCCCCAGGTGGAGGGTGGGGGGGAGGTGTTGTGTTGGCTTCTGTGCCCGGCAGCTGGCCTGTTTTTGAGGGGGAGGCCCGGGAAAGCCCCCCCTCCCCCCAGGCACCCACCCTGCAGGGCCGTGGCAGCCTCGGTGGCTTTGCCCAGGAGGAAAACCTTCTCCCCCTCCCGCCTGCCGGAGAGCGGAGCTGGTCCTCCACTGTTGCCGAGGGATGCAAGAGGGAGGTTTCTGTGCAGTTTAAAATAATCCTTCATAAAACAAAAACACAATAACACAAATTCCATTCATTTCCTGGTATGCACTTAAAGATAATTTCCAAGCTTTGAGCGAACTGTGGAAGGTTTACAATTTACAAATGCAACCCGAAGGGAAAAAATGGTTCAGCCTGGGAAATTCAGGCCCACGAGGCTGCCCCGCCCTCCCCTTCGCCCGGGTTGCCTGCCAGGGAAGGGCTCGCTCCCCCCACCCCCCACCCCCACCCCTGCTGGCGGTCAGCCTGCCCTGGAGCCCCCTTTCTGCCCTGCTGCAGCTTTGGGGGAGCTTCCCACTCACGGTCCAGGCGGGCTTTCCGGGCAACCGAAGCCCCAAAACCGGCCCGGTCGCCTGGGTCCCTCCGCTGCCTTCAGCCTGCTCTCCCACGAGCCCCCCCCTTCCCCCGCCTCAGCCTCAGCCACTGGGCTCCCACGGACAGCGGGAGACTTTCTGACCGCTTCCTGTTGGTCCCTCCCTGCCTCGGCCCACTTTCCCAGGGAATTGGGGGTGGGCTCCTTGCAGCCCCGGCAGCAGCGCAGCCCAGAGGCCACGAGCGAGGCGGGAGCGCCCAGGGCGCCAATCGGTGGGTGGAGCCGTGCTAAGGGGGAGCAGCCGGGGCAGGCAAGGAGAGCCAGGGGGGAGCCACCGGCGCATCCCCCCCTGGGGGGCCGTGTTGGGCGCAGCTGCTTCTCCAGGCCGGAGAGGGGGCGAGAGGGCTGAGCCAGCCTGGCCTTGAGGGCTTCTTCCCTCGCTCTGATCTCCTGGCCGCTCTCAAGAGGCCGGTCAAGGGCTGGTTTGCTCCTCGGGTGGGAGGGAGGGAGGGAGGTTGTCCGGCTTTTCAGAGCCCCTTTCTCTGCCTCCCTGCCCTTCTTCTCCACCTGAGTCCGAGCTCTGCCTTGAGCCTGGCACCGCCCGTCCTCTCCGACCAGAGCCCACCGAAGGGACCCCCCCACCTCGAGGTGCAAGAAGACGCCCAGCAGGGACCCCCCTTCCCCGAGTTCAGCCACGCAGAGCTTCAGCTGGAGCCAACGGACGCGGCAGGCGGTTGATGGTCCAGAACCAGCCAGTAGCGACTCCGTCTCCCCCCCCAAGCTCTGCTCTCTGCCCGGGTTGGTTCCTCCATCTGCAGGAAAGAGGTTCGACCTGGGCTCACACAACACCAGAGATGCGCTGGCTGGCCTGACCCCGCTTAGCAAAGGCCACACGGGAAGAGAACCCACTGCTGCACAGGCTGAGCCACCACCCGCCCCCCCCCCCATTTTAGGCCCATCACGCGGAGCCCAACGCGAAGGGAGCCGCCTGAGGCGCTGGACCGGTGTGTGGCGGGCAGGGGGCAGTCCGGAGGGTGGACGGGCATCTCAATAAATAAGGGGCAGGGCTGCCACCAGGGTCAATCCTCTGACCTGGGGAGGCATCCCCCCACCCCTTCAAAAGCGGCCAGGAAGGGCCCTGCTTCAAGGCGGCGTCTGGTGCCACCTGCACAACAGGCATCGTGTGGGAGGCTCCAGATGGGATCCGAATTATGGGGCAGGGCGGGGGGTTTCACTTGAGTTTGGGGAAGTGGAAGCTCATTCTGCCGTGGGGGGGGGGGGGGCAGTTGCTGGGCTGGCTCTTCAGCTGCCCAGACGGCTACCTTGGCAGGGGAGGGTTTTTTTCTAGAAGGCAGAAGCTCCCTCTGGGGGTGAGAAGGTGCCTGCCTGCACCTTCTGGGCTGGCAGGGAGGGCAGGGGGGTTGGGGGGCAGGGGGGCAGGGGGGTTGGGGGGCAGGGGGGCAGGGGACGGGCAGCAGTGGCATTTCCTCCCAATCCAGGGGGCCCAGCTGGGCCTGAGGCCGCTTGCAGGAGTCTCCCTTCAAGGGACAAAGCCACAGCCGGGGGACCCTGCCTGGAGGTCGGGAGGCTCTCAGTAGTTAGGAGGCCACCTCTGGGGCTTCACTGCGGGGCCACTTTCTCGGGACTGGGGGGCGTTCCAGGCAGACCCATCTGGATGCAACAAATGAACGCGTGCCACACATCCACAGACCGCAACAGCAGCAAACGTGTCCCACCTACACGTGCCAGGCCTGGGCAACGGTTGCTGTGGGAACCAGAACTTGCCTGGGGGATCTCTACCCCCCCCCCGCATGGCCTTTTGTTTGCGAAGGGGCCCACCCACCCACCCACCCCCAGCCTCAGCCGCCTCCTTTGACCCAGCGCCCCCCCTCCTCCGCCCCCCCCCTCTCCCTGGGCTTGGTGGCAATGGCACGTGCCTCCCTCCCTCCCTCCCTCCCTCCCTGCACCCCCTCCGCCCTCCGCTCCGTCAGTGTGTGTTTGGCAGAGCCGTACTGTACATCATGTTGACAGTAGAAATTACATCCTGAGCTTATGTTTTACATTCTGCCCTGTCAGAACCCACCGCAGCCCAGTGATCAGGACAAATTGAAGAGCCCCCCGTCCGTGTCGATATTCATTTCATTTTGCCAATGCAAGGGCGGGGGGAGGGGGTTGCCAGCAGCTCTCCCAGCACAGCACGGGCCTCCCTGGCCATGCGGTGGGTGGGGGGGGCTCCTTCTGGGGGCCGTGGTGAGGGGGGGGAAGGGGGTGGAAAGCCAGAGGCCAAAGCGGGGAAGAGCAACATGGGCCGTCCCTGCTGAGAAGGGCACCCCCCCCCCCACACACACACACACAGAGGATGCCACTCAGTTGGGCTGGGAAAAGCTACAAGCAACCCGTGCCCCCCCACGCCCCCACCCCCACCGGGATTCCATAGAGCGACCCCTCCCTTGATGGGCTCCCAGCACCCCACCCTCCCACAGACACAGCACGGCTTGGAGGGCCTTGGCGCAGGACGGGGCCAACTCCCTGACTGGGGCCTCCCGTGGAGGGGCCGTTGTTCCTCTGATGGGCTTCCCCTCAAAGCTTCTCTCCTGGGTTCCTCCAGTGCAGAAAATTGGCTCTTTTGGGCCACGTCCCATTCCACTTACCGTAACTCTCCTTTTCTTTGGGGGGGGGGAGGGAGGGGCAGAGAGAGTTTCCATTTCCCAGGATCTGCTCTGTAGGAGAGTCAGGCTGCAAACAGAGCAGCCCCTGGGGAAATGGGGGGTCCACGGGGTCCTCCGAGCCCTTGGCCGGCTGGGTGTCTGCTGCCCACTCAGTTCCCCTCCTCTCTTTTGCAGCCCCCCGAGTTGCCCCTGTCCCGATTGATTCCTCCTGGCCCTGGGCTGGTGGCCTCCTGCTCCCACAAGGGGCTTCAGCCCCCTCGGATCATTGCTTGCTCCTTGCTAAAGTGGCTGTGTGTGGCAGGAGAAGATGGGTGCGGCCCCCGCCGCCCCCTCCAGAAGGGGCTCCCGGGTAAATCCAGCCTGCTCATCTCCAGGCTGGCCATCTGCACCCCTTCGGGATGCACCCTTCAGCAGCCAGCCTTGGCTCAGAAGGGCAGGAGACGGAGGGAGGGTCTGCAGGAGGCCAGCTCTGCCCTCCTGCCCTGCCCACCCCCTCCGCCGATTCCCAGGCAGCCCCAGAAACAAAAGACAGGCTCCGGCTTTAATAATAAAGGGACCAGAAAGCCATTATACTTATTAAAAGTGTAATCTTTTCTGCCCTTGAAGTAAATCACCATCTTCCTCTTTCTGGCTTTTCGGAATTACTTTCCCGGTGGGGGAGCTCCTTCATAGCTTTTCTTCTCAGTTGGGCTGGAAGACGCCCAAGTGGAGGGGGGGGAACGGAAAAGGATGCCTACTGCATGCACACACACCCCAATACTCGCGGCCATACCTGCAAGGGGTAGGGCTTCCCTTCTCCCCACCCAAAATTTTAATGAGCATCCAGTGGATGGTTCCCCACAACCTTTGACCGATTCTTCTTTGGGGCTGGCAAAGGTGTTTGTTAAAACTCTCACACCCTCCCTGTTTGGGGACGGTCTTTGCAACCGAAAATATTTCTTTTTCCAATCTTCTCCGGTCCGAGTTTGAAAGAAATTTTAATTGCAAAGAACATCTCAGCGTCTCCCTGGGGGAAGAGGGCTCTTACAGCCAGAACCGTCTCGCTCCGCAATAATTCTTCACCAAACAGGGAAGTTTCATGCTTCAGCTCCACGGATGCAGGGCATTAATTGGCCTTTCAAGACGGACGGGAGAAGGAAGGGGAGATGCCAGCCACGCACCTCCTGGAAACGCCACCTGGGCACAACCTGTAGAGGTTCCCGTTCCTGGAGGGCGGGTGGGAGGCCCGAAGACTGCCACGCTCGGGTGGAGGGAAGCCCATCTCCAGGGCAGGCACTTCAGCCCAGGGGAGCACAGACAGCCGTGCGCCCCCACCGCCAATCAAGGGGGCGGCTGGCTGGGAGAAGCTGCTGGGTGCTGCTCAAAGCGCCTGATCTCCCCACAGTCCTCCTGGTCCCACAGCCGAAGGTTGGGGGCTGCCGGCCCAACCCTTCCCGCCAGGCTTCCTTCTGGCCCTCCCCAGGGCAAAGGCTAGGCTGTGGCACCTGCAGCGGGGGCTCTGGGAGAGCAAGCTGACCATGAGGACGCCAAGCATTCAGAGGGAAAAGGACCGATTAAAATGAAAACATCAAATGGGATTTTCTGCCCCCTGACAAACATAGAAGGAATTGGCTTCTTTTAATCAAATGTTTGGCAGAAATATGAATTATTTATCACTCAATATGGCTGGTTAAATGGAAGATGGACTACAAGCACAGTTCCCTCCCCACCACCACCTGCACTCTCTGCTTTCCCACAAACCCCCCTCCCCCCATTGCAACCAGGAGCAAGGAAGGGCCAGAAGCCAGAGGAGCCACAGCTCCGGGCCACGGCCGGCCACAGGGGAAGCTGCTGCAGCCTCCCAGCCTCCCAGAGCCAAACAATCCACAACCGGCTGCACCCAAAGAAAAGCCCCCCTGGGAAGGGAAGAAGGGAGGTCTCGCCTTGGAGGCCAGCGTTGACCTGACCTCTGGGCCAAGGAAGGGGGGGGGACCCTGAGCCTCCTGGTGCCAAAGACATTTTCCATATCGAAAAGTTGCCAAAAGCCCAACTTTCTTCCCCAAGGACTTTGGAAAACGTGGACATCTTCATGAAGCGAAGGGACACGGAGCTCTTGGTGAAGAAGGGAAGCCAACCGAAATCGCCACTCCAGGATGAGACCCCAAAGCTGAAGCCGGAGCCCCAACTGAACCAGCAGCCGTATGCGGGTCACTTAGGCTGCACCAGGAAAGTGCCCACCAAAGGACGCCCCAGCTTAATTTGCCATGGCTGGCACAGGCCTCAATGGTCGCCGCCAGTTCTGGGCACCAGGCGTGGAGAGGGAGACGGGCCGAGAGCTTTCTCCAAGGAGCTGAAAACGGGAGGAGCCTGGAGACCCTCTGCAGGCGCCTCCCCTCCGACACCCAACGGCTAGACAAAGGAGAAGCCCCGCACAGGGGGCCTTGTGGGGGGGGGGGTGTCCCATGGGCTCACCTTCCCTGGATCTGCAAGCAAGGCGCAGGCGGGGGGGGCTGTTTTCCAACAGCTCAGCTCAACTTGCCTGATGGTGCGATCACCAGGAGGGCAGGACGGGTGCAGCCACGGAAGAGGCCTAGCCTCCTCCTCCTCCTGGGTCAGAGACTGGCTTTCTGGCCTGGCCCAAGAACTGAAGTGGTGGCTGGACCCTGAACTGGCAAGGGCCAAAAGGGCCAAGTTGGGGCTGGAGGGGGCTGGGAAAGAGGGACCCCATTTCTCTCCCATCTTCAGCATCCCTTGCACGGTTTTACTTTGGGCCCTTCTGTCTCCCAGGGGCCTTTCTAAGGGGAGTGGTGAGCTGGGGTGCAGCTGCCATCGGGGCCTCTGTGCCCCCATCGGGACAGGAGAGATGGCCCAGCCCCCCCCCCCAAACGTTAGGGGAAAAAACATTAGCTGTTGGGGACAAAAGCAACCCAGGACCATCCAGGCCCCTGACCAAAACCCCCGAACTCAACGGTGTGCAGGAAAGTCTTCCCACCCTCTGCCAGCACCTCCTGCCTTGTAGTCCTTCCTGGCTCCGGCCCTGAGCCCCCCCACCCCCCCACCCCTCCAGCTCTTTGAAGTTGGCTCTCACCTCCTAAGGATGGGGCTTGGTTTCCAGACTCCTGGGCATCGTGGTAGCCCTCCTTGACCTTCCCCAATGGGTCACAGTCCTCTTGGAACTATGGCACCCACTATGGTAGGCACAGGATTCTCCATGGGGCCTGACCCAAAGCGGAGTCCAGGAGGAGAACGACCACTGGTGAGTGGACTCAGGGTTCTAGCCTTTGTCCGCTTAGGAACCGCATCTCCCATCCGGCTCACAAGGTTTGACTGCGGCTGATAAAGGGGTCCACACTGGGTCTCCCCCTCCCACCAAAATCCCTCTGCCATTTGAATCTTGACCTCACAGATTCAGAGATGACCGGATCTCTTTCCCCCGAGGTGGCAACTCTCCTTGCCTCTTGAACCAGCCCATACTTGCTAGTGAGGGTGGGGTCCCAGGCAGCAGCCCCCCCCCCGCCTCTTCTCCACCTGCTGTCAGTGAAGGAAGCCCAGGATTGGATGGTCCTCAGCCTCTTGGCAGGCAGAGCCCCAGCTGAAGTCCAGGCCCTCGAAATCTGCCATTAGCACGACTGCTTTGACAGACGGTCATCTGGATCCTCTCAGAGGCCTCCCTGCCTTTCCCACATGGACCCTTCCCAGAACCTCCCCCTCTTTGGCTCCCCACTGCCACCCCCCTCCCGCCAGTGCCACAAGGGCAGCCACTGCAGCAGAGGCTGGTCTCCTGGGGTGGTCTGCAGGGGCTCTTCTGCAGGATCCACCTCCTGGGACCCTCTCCCAGCAGGGCCCAGCTCTGAGTTCCAGGTGGGTCTGTGCGAAGACGCCGGATGCTTCCCCATCTCCCCGTGGGGCCTCAGCCCCTGGGCTCTTCGGGAGCCAGCCCTCCCTCAGCTTTCACCCCTCTGGGTGGGCCGGGCAGGCAAGGGAGCCCTCATCTCCCAGAGAGGGAAGTCCGGTGCTCGGCCAGGCTCACTGCCCTCCTGCCTGCCCGGGATGCCCTCCGCCTGCCTGGCGGGGTTCGGTAAAAGGGGAGGCTGTAAGCCCCTTCACGGCCAACTGCAGACTGAGCTCCCATCCTTAAGAAAATGGTTCTGAATGGTTCTCTTATTTTTAGTTGAACTCATTAAATAGGAATTAAAAACCAGGTAGAATGGGAGAGAAGGGGATCGGTTCAGCCACTAGGCCCCCTCCCCCCACCCACACATGCTGGCGACTCCCGGCTTTTGCCCGCCTGCTGGCTGCTCTTTCCTCTGCCATCCCAGGACTGGCTGGGAAGCTGACCGGCAGCAAAAGGGAAGGGAAGGGGGGGCTGTGGGCAGGCCTTCCAAAGCATACCACCTCTGAGCATGCGTGGAGTGCTCTTGCCCAGGCCTCCTGTCCTCAGGCTTCCAGAATACGGGGCCTCTAAGCACAGCCTCCGCCTGCCCCCCCCCGCCCCCCCCCCCCGGTCCTCTGCCTGCCCTTCAGGAGAGAAACCTGCCTTGGACTGAGGGACCCCAACGCCCTGCAGCTCCCGTGGCCTGCCGCCCTGCAGTGCCTGCCAGATGCTGGGCCAGCCTGGTCAGTCCACGAGAGCCGGGTGGCCTTCCTATATCTGCCTTCCTGGCCAGCTAGGAGGGGGGCAGCTTCAGCCGCACCGGGATACCCGGTGCCCTCAGCTGCTGTCACTCTCAGGCCTCTTGGTCACTTCGAAGTCTCCCCCCCCCATCTCCCAATTCTGTCATCAAGAGGAGGCCCCCCTCCCCCCCCACCTCGGTGGTGCCATTAAGTCAGGCTGCCTGGTACAGCGACCGAAGGAGCCCGACTGCCGTGGCTGCCTGTTTCCCAGCACTTGTAGAGAATCCAAAGGGGCTCCAACACGGGTGACCCTCTTACGAATTCTGCACCATCCTGGCACCTCAGGAGCTTCCCTCTGGCCCTCCTCCCTTCCCCCAAGAGGAGCAGGAGGGGGAGGAGGTGCTTTTTCCCTGCATTGGGAGCCATTTTCTTCTTTATATAGCCTGTCTTGGGGAAGAGTTTACATGCCGCCACCCCCACCCCCACCCCCACTTCCAGAGCTTCAAAGCGGCTGCGAGTAATTCTGAAACCTCCTTCCACTCTCCCTGCTCCACACCGAGGCCTGCAGGGAAGGTGAGGCTTTGGCCTCTGCAAAGCCCCCCCCCCCGGCCCCTTTCCCCAGGACAGGCTGGGATCAACTCCACTGCAGGGGCCTGGGGGGGAACCTCCTGCTCCCACAGCAGGGAAGCCTCTGGCTCCTGCTTCCTTTTAGCCAAAGGGCTCCTGGGACCCTCCTTCCGTGGGCAAGATGCCCACTGCCCTTCCATCCTCCCCCCCCCCCCCGGACCTCCTGGTTGCTCTTCCCCCACAGGCACCGGCTGGGGGCTCCTGAAAGACGCCACCCAGGACTTGGCGCTGGCCTCCAGCTGTGGCTCCTGCCATCCATTCAAGGAAGTCAAGCACGAAAGGCCCCGTTGCAAACTGGGGGAGGGGGAGCGCTGCCAGGCGGAGAAACGAGGACAGCTGCGTGGCTTCCCCTTCCTCCTCCACGGAGGTTAACCACGCCTGGTCCTCACAGGTCTCAGGGCAGAGCGCGACGTCCTTAACGTGACACAGGAAGAGCCCTGAAGCCCCAATCGCAAGGCAGATCCAGCCCTCCTGGCCCTTTGAGGTTCTGGCCAGTGCCCTGAGACCAAGCAGGTTCCTGGAAGGGGATCCCAGTGGATCCCCTAGAGGGAAGGCTGGGGCAGCAGAAAAGCCAGCCAGGCGCTTGCAAGTGGGGGAGGGAGGGAGGGCTGGTTGCGTGGGCCCTCCAGGGAGACGGGGGTACTGTTGGGTGCAGCTCAATCAGAGCAGAGAGGTGGAGCTGAACAGGCAAGTCTCTGGTTGGGTGTCAAGCCTCATTTATAGACCCCGCAGGCCGATGGTGCGGCCAAGCGAGCCAGGATCTCCCCTTCCTCTGGCGCAGCCACAGCCTCCCCCTCCCCCTCCCCACTCGTAGAAACGTCCTGCTTGCGTGTGATGGGAAGTTCAGGCTTTTAGCGTGCTGTCTAGTAGAATCAAAATTTTATATCCTTTCACAGCCAATAAATCCAGCTGGGAGAAGAGAGGCAGAAGGGGCATAAAAGCCCTCGTAAACGCTGCCAGCAGCCAAGCGGAGGTGCCCGCACACTCGCCCGCCCGCCCGCCCGCGCGCACGCACGCAGCTCCTTCTCCAGCACAGATCCCGGATAATGCGAGCAATCGCTTATTTCTCTCTCCAGTATCATTTTCCCAGCTTGATCTCTGCTGTCGCAGTGTGATGGTTTCACCCCATTAGCCTTGCTTAAAAAAGTGATCCCAGGCCTACGCCTGTTATTGCCCACATAAATCAGGTGGCTTTGAATACGGAGCACCTTTAAATAAACAGCTGATGGAAGTGAAGTTCCAGGATCATTATTAATAGCTTTTCATTTCTGTGTCTGCTGTGCTGTGACACTCGTTCCCAGCAGAAAATCTCCCCCCCCCCCCGCACGGCAACTCCCCCGAGTGAACCTGCAGTCGGGATGAATGACGGTCGCCTCCTATTAATTGTACAGCCGGTTCCACCGACTGAAGCCCAACAGCCCCCAGCAGCCGGAGGAGAAAGGCAGCAGCTGGGGAGGGTGAAGGGGGCCCCTCACTCGCCTGCCCAGTCTCCGAGCAGGACAGGGCCTCCAAAGGGAGAGCGTGCGGGAGAGGGCCCCGGAGCAGACCTTCCCTGTGCGGGGGAGGCAATGGACCAGTTCCCTGACCAGACCCCATTTATTTAGTGGCTATTATTGGACAGGACCAGAGGAAGAGTCCAGCCCTAGGAGGGGCAGATGATATTTCTTCTAGTCCCACTCAATCTGGAGCAAGCTCCCCCAAGGGGGGGCTGCATGCAGAAAGAGGAGAGGGGGCGAGGAGGAGGCCGGGCAGACCCTTGGCCCTCAGAAGGGCTTGCTTCCTACCGGGGGCCCTCGAGCCACGGGCCCTCGGAAGGAGGCTCCATGGCGGAGTCCCTGGGGGCAGGAGAAGCCCCAGAGCAGCTTCAGAGCAGGCGAGACCTGAGTTCGGGGAAGAGGCGCAGGGCCTTCCACCTATGGCAGGGGGGGTGGCATTGGGGTCACAGTGTGGGGGGGGGGAGATGCCGCCCTCCCTGAAGAGCCCGAGACCGCTGTCTGTTCCCGCGCCTCTGCGGCGCTGCGGCTGGGTCAGCACAGCTCGCCTTTACTCTGCAGGTCCCTGGTTCGCCTCTCCCCTCCCGCTCCTTCCAGAGTGCAAGGCCCGGCTTCGAAGGGTGACTCCCACACCCTGACCCAGCCCGTCCCCAACAGATGCAGCACCTGGGAGGCCATGGAGCCAACTCCAGGCACAGCTCAATAGAGAAGGCCCCCCCCACCGATAACAGCTGGTGGCTGACCCCCCCCCCCAATCTTGTAGGATCCACCAAAGACCCAAAGAAAGCCCATTCCCCCTGCCCCCCACACGCACCATATTAACCTTCAGCCGGTTCTGATGTCTGAATCCCGGGGGTCTCTGGAGCAGTCCATATTTAATTGGAGGGGGGCTTATGCAGGCCTCTGCTCTCTATGATGGCTCCTGCCCAGGGACAAGTAAGAGTCTGACTCCCCAAGTTGTTCGGTCCCCAAATTTCAGGGAGCTTCTTCCGCCTTGGCAAGGACCGACCAGAGTCCAGTTCTGGGCAAGGCAGCTCTTTGGGGGACCCAAAGGGAGGGAGGACTGAGCAAAGGCTGCCCATCCCCCAAGAGGCTTCAGTCTGGATGCCCGCGCACAGAGTGGGCGTTGGGTTCCGTGGCCCCTGACAGCCGCCCAGCTGAGCGTCTCCGGAAATGGCATTTGGTCCCCTCTGATTCTTGACTTGTCCCTGGGAGGAGACAGCAGCCCAGGCGGTGGGCGTGGCTTCTTGGACTCCTCTGCCCAGGCATTCCCACAGGGCCTCCTGGAACCTGGGCTGGAGTCAGGAGTGCTGCTTTGGCCCAAAAGGAAGAGGGAAAGCCCTGCCCGGTGGGGCACACGGAAAAAGCTCAGATGACCCGCCCCTCCCGATTACTGGGTGCAACAAAAGTTTCTATAGAGTTTCTGGACCAATAACGTAGCATGATTAAAAGAGCCCCCCCCCCCCCCCCCCGGCCAAGTTGGAGGCTCAGCAGCCAGTCCCGGAGGGCCCAGAGTCCAGCTGGAAAGACCTGAAGAACCTTTTCTCTGGCCAGCCCCTCCCTCCCTCCCTCCCTCCCTCCCTCCCTCCCTCCCTCCCTCCCGCCCACCCAGCACCCTCCAGGAAGGCTCAGGTCCCAGCAAGGAGCAATGCTTGTGTGAAGGACCATTTCATAGCCCCCCCCCCTCCTCCCCCGGTCTAATCCAGCGCTCCAGACAGAAAAAATCCAGAGGTTCTGAAAGAATTCAGAGGTTGCTGTGGCCTTAAAATCAGCTTCCCTTCCAGAAAACAGAAAATTAGCCAATAAGATGCCAACTTTGAGAAAGGCTCCATTCAGTCCCTGCTGTTCACTTGGCAAGGTTTCCAAAGTGGTTTGCCATTGCTTTCTTCCTAGGGCTGAGAGAGAGGGACCGGCCATCCAGTTGGCTTTCTGGCCTAGGTGGGACTAGAACTCACCATCTCCTGGTTCCAGCCTGGCGCGTTAGGGTTAGGGCCAGTTCCCTAACAAACTGGGCAGATAAACTGGTGGAAAGGAGCCTAAGAGCGAAGCCTTTAGAACCGGGAGTCCCATTTGCCCCGGCCAGCAAGAGGTTAGTGGGCTTTGCTTAGCTATGTGGAAGGCTAATCAGAGGGGTTTCAAAAAAAGAAATCGTAATCCTTGTCCCGGCACATTTTAGAGCTTTTGAGACTGTTAACAACCACTGGAACAGAATTGTTTCCAAAGACTTTTGAAAATTCCTTTCTGAAACTTCTAGCAAACTTTTGCTATCTAAGTTCAGTTACTAAGTGAAGGTCAAATGAGATAAAAAACAACCCACTGAGGAAAGTATAAACCCCCCACAAACGGTTAGAAGTGAAATCGCTCCTTGCTATCATCTTCATCGATGAACTTTTGAAAGGCCAGGCCCAAGTTTGCGAAGGACACCACATTATTCAGTGTTTTTTTTTTAAATAAAGGTGGCAGAAGGACACAAAAAAGGAGTCTATAGTGAAGAAGAGGCACCACAACAGCCCTCTAGCCAAGCCTCAAGTGATACACAACAACAACAACCACAACCACAACAAGAACAGCAACACCTCCTCCCCAAAGAGAGACAGCCAGGCTGTTTGGTGCTTCTTACAGCAGTTCTTGGGCACCCAAACCTTCGTCCCACGGCTACTTTTGGCCTCAGCGGCCTTTTCCTCTTCCGGAGAGCTCATTCAGAGGCCAGCAGCTCTGTTGCCTGAGAGGTCGTCAAAGTTTTCTCAGAGCCCCCCCACTGCCCATCCTGGGCCCACACTTTGCCTGCCAGCCGCGCTGCTCCCAGAAGGCTCTGCAGTGCCAGCAGCCAGACAGCCCCCTTGCAAGGACGGCAGAGCCAGGAGCAAATCCTGCATGCAGCAGGCAGGCCAGACTCTCTCGCCTGGCCTAAGAGGCGTGTCTCTGGATTGCCCCAGGTAGACGTGGCAGGCCAAGACGGTGCCAGTGTCCAGCACCATGGCTGCCCCACCTGCAGGGTCTCAGCCCTCAAGGTGCCAGGCAGTTTAATGGGAGGGGGGGGACGGCATAGCCTCCTACCTCTTCCCCCCCCCCCCAAGTTTAGCTGCTTCAGGCAGACTCCCCCCTTGCTGCTGCTTCCCAGCAAATCTTGCTGGCAAACAGGATGGGCTTACATGCCTGCACACACATGCGCCCAGTCCCAGAGAGATTCTCCCCAGGTGGGAGGGCACCAGCAACTGCCTCAAACGGGGCAAGAGCTCAGCTCCCCCAAAATTAATCCTGAGCAGCCAGAGGCCTTGTCCAGGCATCCAAAGCGAGAAAGAGAAGAACCCAAAGAGAGACACCCCCCCCCAGTAATCAGCGTTCCCGCCACCACAGAGAGATTCTGCCCCTTCCCTGGCCCTCCTGCTCACTCCAAAGGAGGGGGTCGGTGGGGGGGGGAGGCAGCAGCTCTCTTGCTGCCCAGGTGTGCCAAAGGGGCACTGCTGCTCTTCACAGACGTTCAGCACAAACTCCCCGGGGGGGGGGGGGGGGAGCCCAAACACGGGGAGTGTCCCCCCCACTCCAGGCACCAACATTCCAGGACAATGAAATGATGGTAAAATGGAATAATGTAAACATTTAATAATGTAATATGATGTTGGCTATGTAACAGTATATATGTTGTTATTTACTTTGAAAATCGAAAATAAAATAAAAATATCTATTTTAAAAAAACAACAACATTCCAGGACAAGCGGCAGCCAGAGAAGCTCCTGGTTCCTGGGCCGGCCTGGCCTGGCCTTCTCAATAGCCAGGGGGTGTTTCTGGAGGGGCAGCCAGGTCCATACAGCCGTCCCCACTGGTTCACAGGTCCTTAAGCAGGTCATGGACCCCCCCCCCCCATCCCCAGACCTACAAATCCCAGGACTTGTAAAAAGGAACTCTTGCTCTCCCCTGGTGAATCCGGGCTACCCATCAGCAGAAGGGCAGAGACGGAAGTCCCAGGGCCAAGGCGAATCCTGCAGGACAGGACAAGAGACTTGCCCACAGGGTTCCCTCTCTCGGGCAGCCTTGGTCAGCCTCTCCCTCTGGGGCCTCTGGGGCCTCTGAATCTGCCCTGTGTAAGCCGCTCTCCAGGACTTGTCTGCCAAAGCCCTGCCCCACCATTGCCACCGGCTAAGGAAAGAGAAGGGGCTTTTGTGACCCAAGGAGGCAGAAGGAACAAAAAGGCTCAAACACTCCCCCCCCCATTTTTCCACCAGAAGAGAAAGGACTTGAGGGGGTGGGGGGCACATGCAGCCAGAGTAGGCAGGCGCTGAGTCTTCAGCCAGGAAGCCTGCCCCACTCCCTTTCCCTTAAGCCACGCAGCCCCTGGGAGGGCACTGCATAGCTGCATACATGGGGGGAACCCCACAAGCCCCTTCCCCGTTGGGAGCATCAGCCAAGGGCAACAGAGGTGCAGCTCTGATGCCCCAGAAAGGCATTTGGAGGGGGCACAGGACCCAAAGAAGGCCTGGAAAATAAAGGGGTTCCTACACACACACACACACACACACACACACACACACACTGCTGGCCTCTCCAGGCTCAGCTGACAGAGGGACGGTTGGCAGCAAGAATGGGACAAGGGGCGCCTCGAGAACGGAGGTGCCACCCACTGCCCTCTTGGGCCTTGGCAGTGATGACCCCTGGGCAGCCTGGTTCGGCCCCTTGGCACCCAGCAGAATGAACACCCACTTCGCCCGTGGACTGGCCGTGGGCAGGAGGCGGGCTCGCCTTCCCGCGTGGAGGCTGAGAAGAGACGCCCCTCGACCAAAGATCCAGAGAGATCCAGATCCCTTTACACGAGATTCTCAGCGCTGGGCGCCTACGCGAAGCGCTCCCGCGGGGGGACCGGCTCCAGCTCAGCAGCCCGGCAAGACACGGAGCCCGCCGGACCCGCGCCGAATTCCCAAGGGGCCGAACCAGGCTGACCCAGCGGCGTCCGGCGAAAGGAGGCTGCACGGCCGCACCCACGAAGCCAGTAGGAACTCTCCGCCCGGGAGGGTGAGAAGCTCCCAGGGCAGCCCCGACGAGGAAGCCGGCGAAAAGTTTGCGAAGTTGAGCGGTTCCTCGGCGGGCCGACAGGGAGGGCGCGCCTCTGCCAGCCGGCGCGACGCAAAGCTTCTTACCTGGATCGGAGGCGGCGGCGAGGCTCCCGCAGGCGAAAGACGCATCTCCCGGCGGTTCAGGGCGTCCCACCGAGCCCCGGCGGCGAAGCGGCGGCGCCTGGACGGGCGGGCGCGCCCTCCCTAGCCGGTGCGAGAAGAGCCGTGGCTGGAGCGCGCCGGGCACCGGGCCGAGGCGGGGAGAGAGCCGGCGGAGCCCAGCCTCGCCCGCAGCCGCGGCGAGGGGGAGTCTGGCGGCCGGCGTGCGCGCTCGGTAGCCCCGGCGGCCAGGCGCGGGGATGGGCCGGCGCGGCCAGGGTCCTCCTCGCCTGCTCACGTGCGCGAGCCCAAATCGGGCTTTCCCCGCCGCCGCCGCCGCCGGAGGGCCCCCACCCCGAGGACTCCCGGCGCTCGCTAACCCCCTCTGGCGGCCGCGCCGACCTTCCAGCCGCGGCGCTTTGTCTCCCTCGGGCGGTGGCCGGCGCCGGCGGAGTCCGCGGAGCTCCCTTCGGGTCCGCCCGTCTGAAGCTAAGGCGAGCGCCCGGCGCCGGCCCGCCGCGGCTCCCGTGTAGATGGCGGGGAGCGGGGCTGCTTCGCCGGAGGGCCGCCCCTCCAACCGCCCCGGAACGCCGCCGAGGAGGCTCGCGCGGAGCTCTCCGCCAGGACGGGGCGAGCGGCCGGGGCCGGGTCTCGGGCGGGGCACGTGTCGGGAGAGCGCGGCGGCGGCGGCGGCGTGGAAGGCAGACGGTGCCGGGCAGGCGAGCCACGCGGGGCTCGGGCGGCGGAGTTAAGCTGCGTAACGTGTGAGCGGCCCGGCTCGCCCCACTCCCAGCATTGGTAGCGCGATGTCGGAAATCGGCGAGAGGTCAACTCACTTGCAGTGTCGCAGCGCCCCCTGCAGGCCTCGCGAGGACAGCCGTCCGTGGGCCGGGTCGCTTCCACGGGCCGCTGGCCTCTCCATTCCTCAGGGGTGGCCTCCCTCCCGAGGATCTCTTCTTCCACTGAGGGTTCCCTTTGCTCTCCCCCCCCCCACCTCCTGGCAACAGCCACACGGTCTCCTGGGGGACCCTTGCTGTGTTGCGCGCACACACACACACACACACACACACACACACACACACCCCGTTTCTTTGGCCCATTGCCCCCCCCAGCCAGAAGCCTCCCCCAATTTTGCCTTTGGCTGCTTTCCTCTTGCCTGCAGGCCTGAAAGAACCACCTCTCCTCTGGCTTCTCCCGGATGGAGAAGGCCTCCGCAAGGGAGGGCAGAGCAGAGCAGAGGAGGGGGCCCCGAGTGGGTGAAAGGTCCCCTTCAACGCAGAGCAGAACACCGAGAGGCTCGGGGAGGGGGGGGTGCAGCTATGGGTGCACACGCAGGTGTGTTTGGAGGGAGGCTTGCTCTGCGATTTGGTTGGATGGTCCTTGGGATGGCTGGAAGCTTGGCTTAGGCCACAAAGCACTCTGCGCATGGGCAGGGGGCGGCACAGCGGAAGCATGGCGATCCTCATCAATCCCAAACCAGGGTTGACGTTGCCTGGAACGGTTGCAGCAGCCAGAGTTGCCATATTCCCGGTGGGCACTGGCCACGCCCGGCCACAGAAGATCCCCAGGGACCCTGCGTGAAGGACTCCCCTGCGCCCCTCAATTCCCTGGGAGCACCAAGCCGTTTCCTCCCTCTGTGGAGCAGATGTGTGCTTAGGTTCTGCTGCCTTTATGAATAATTTGTTGCGCAGTTATAAAGCAAATATTTAATTGAACTTTATGCAAAATGTGCTGCCACTGCTGCAGTCTTGCAGCTTCAGAGAGGGAGATGTGCCAGGCACCTGCCAGCACACTTGCCTCTGGTTCTGCTCCTGGGGGGGGGGACGACGGGTTCCTGTGACCTGGAGGAAGGTTTCGTGGAGGGTGTCCGTGTGATCACCCAGATGTGTCTGGCTCCAAGGCTTTGCTCTGGGAGCCACCCAGAGGCTGCAGCAAGAGAGGCCCCTCAGATGCCCCTCAGATGCCCCTTCTCCAGCTTGTCCCTTCCTAAAGGGAGTGCCAGGCCGTCCACCCACCCCAGGATGTCCTGGCATGCTGCAGGGGTCCCACGCAGCCCAGAGGATTCCTGCACCCTCTCCACCTGCCACCCTCCTGAGCTGGCCTGTGCAGCCCTCCCCCCCCCCCCCCCCGCCCAGCAGCTTTTCCTCTCCCAACCTGTAATGCTGTCATCTCTTGATCTACAGCCTCTGCTTACATTGGAAGAATTAGTGGTCCTCTGGCGGCTCTCAGCACCTGGCAGGGAGCCCCTCCTGGGCCTTTGCTCACAGCTTCCAGCACACCTGGCCAATTCGGGAGCCAGAGAGGCAGCTCTGTGGGGGGGTGGGGCTGTTTGAGTTGTCTGCTTGGGGTCCCCGCAGAGACCCCTGGGGAGGGCACATTCCGGCTAGGGGAAGGTTTGGAGGGGAGAAGAGAAGGACCAGGGGAGACATGATAACAGTCTTCCAATATTTGAGGCTGCCATATAGAGAGGAGGGGGTCAAGCTATTCTCCAAAGCACCCAAAGGCCAAACAAGGAAGAACGGATGGAAACCCACCAAGGAGAGACTCAATCTGGAAATAAGGAGGAATCTTCTGACAGTGAGGACCATCAACCCCGTGGAAGAGAAGTTGCCTTCAGAAGTTGTGGGAGCGCCATCCGTGGAGGCTTTCAAGAAGAGACTGGACTGCCCTCTGTCAGAAAGGGTGTAGGGTTCCCTTCCTTGGGCAGGGGGTTGGACTAGATGACCCACAATAACTCTGTTATTCTGTTATTACCTCCAACCCCAGGGAGCTCACTGCCTTTGTGGACCTATAGGAAATCCCTTCCTTCCCTCCCTCCATCCCTCCCCTCTGCTTCAAGCCCAGCCTATTTGATTCTGTGTGGGGCACATTTTAGGAAAATCTACCAGCTATGAGGATGCAGCAACAGTGGTACCGCTGGAACTTCCAGGGCTAAAGCTTTTCCCTTTAGAAATACAATACAATACAATGACTGGGAGGTGGGGGTGGGTTAGGGTGGAGGGTGGGGAAATATAAGTGGATAAGCAATATAGAGATGGGTATAATGGGATATGGTTATGTTATGATGTATATATGCTGATTTAACCTGGAAGAGGGTGTCAGGGAGAGATTGATGTATCTTACACTAAATTTATATCATGTTGGTCGGGGGTATAATACTCAATATTTGAATGAGAATTTTATTTTAAGACGGGGGGAGGTGAGGGGTATACTTTTTGTATGTGATTTTATATTATATGTCGGGGGGGTAAAAGGGGGGAAAACTTGTCTGAATAAAACTTTTGCAATAAAAAAAAAAAGAAATACAATACAGGGGTTTGCGGAAATGGCAAAAATTTCAGCTTTCCTAAAAGATCAGAAGCAGGAGAATTATACACAGGAATGGGCAAAATGGATTAATTATATACAGAATAAATACCAGACTGGGAAATACCATGTAGCCTTTAGGTAAGAATGTTTGGATTGATAGGTGAACAGAGTAAATAATATTTGGGATGTTTGGAATCTTTAAAGTGGTGTATAGCGGAAGTCAGGGGGGTGGGATTGAGTGGGAGGTGGGGGTGGGTTAGGGTGGAGGGTGGGGAAATATATGTGGATAAGTAACATAGAGATGGGAATAATGGAACATGGTTATACTATGATTTATACATGTTTAATTAAATTAGAAGATGGTGTTAATGGGAGATTGATATATATTATATTAAGAGAAATTTATATCATGTTTGTCGGGAGGCGAGGGGGTATAATATCTAATATCTGAATGAGAATTTTATTCTAAGATGGGGGGAGGGGTATACTATTTGTATGTGATTTATATTATATGTGGGGGGGGGGGTAAAAAGGGGGAAACCTTGTTTGAATAAAACTTTTTCAATTAAAAAAAGAAAAGAAATACAATACATGAAGCAGATTTTAAGACTTTGGGGTTTCTTGCAATTCTCAGACTGGAGGGGGGGGGGAGAGATACGAACGTAGGATAATGCTCTCCACGTGCTTTGTTTATTTTTATGGAATATAGTTTCACATTCCGGGCACCCCATTTCTGCAGCCCAGTGAGGGGCTGAGGACAGAGTGCCTGGCGGGCCTTGCTCCCGTCCACTCCCTTGCGGCGCCAATGCCAACCAGGCGGTGCCTCTGCCGCGGCTTGGAGGGCGTGGGGTGGGAGGGCAGCGCCCTGCTGCAGAGCCTCCAACCCGCCGGGATCCCCCCCCCCTGCCGCGCCCAGGAGCGGACCCGGACGCGGAGGAGGCGCGCGCCGCGGCCCCGAACTGAGCCGGGGGGGGGGGCGCTGTACCGGCGGCGGCCAGCACCAGCCTCAGCGAGGAGCCGCCTTTCCTCCCCGCCTCGGCTCTTGCGCGCTGGTCTGGGAGGGCGGCGAAGGGCTCCTACGTGGCTCAGCCTTGGCCCGCAGCTTCCAAAGTCCGGCTGCCCACGCCCAGGCCCGTCCCCCCGAACGCCGCGCGCGCCTGGACGGGGCGCGGCTCGCGTCTTCCCGCTGATTCGGAGCCGGCGCGAAGAGGACCCTGAAATGCGGGTCGCAGAGCAGCCAAGGAGCGAGGTTAGCCCGAAGAAACGAAGGATGGGCAGATGAGACGCGGGAGGTCTCTGGCGCAGCAGCAGCAGCAGCAGCTCTCCGCCGTCCTGTCCGAAGCCTGGAGGGTCCCTGGGGTCTGGGTCGCTGATCACAGCCCTTCAGCCCCGAGGCCAGCGGGGGCCAAGGCAGAGGCTCCCAGGCACCTCCCAACCCCCCCCCCCCTTGAAGGTAGAAAGTGCTGCAAAGCAGGCTTGGACCCCCCCCCCCAGCACCTGGCCGTGAAAGGCTTGCTCAGAGCCTGCTGTGACCTGGGGGAGGGGGGGCAGCCCTTGTGGGTCCTTGAACAGACACCAGCCGCATCTGCAGGGCAACAGAAATAGAGTCAGGTTTAGCACGACTCCCTGAGCAGGAAACCACAGCAAGAACAGCCTCAGGCCTCACCCCTTCCACTGCCCTCTTCCTCCTCCTCCTCCTCCTCCTCCGAAGGTCCCACGTGAACCTCCTTATTTTAATTCCAGCCCAGTTTCTGCAGAGGGGAGGGCCGCCTTCTCTTCCTCGCGGCAGCCGACTTACCTGCATCTCCCGGACTCTTCCCATTGGCAAGCTGACCCTGCCCGGCTCCTCTGTGGCCCCTGAAAGTGGGGTGCCCAGAACTGGACTCGGGGCTCTCATCCAGCCCCACCAGCACAACGGAAGCATGATCCCCACTGCAGCCCCCGATGGCATTGGCCTTTGAGCCGCAGCATCTCCTGGTTGCCTCCGGCTTGGCTGGTGGTCCATTGGCACCCCTGGATTGGCACCCTGGATCCTTCTCACAAACAGTGCCACGAAGCCCGGGCCCAATCCTGGACAGACCATCCAGTTTCTCGTACCTTTGCTTACCTTAAATTGTCTCCCAAGCCAAGAATCGGCCAACCTCCCTCCTCTGGGGATCAGTCTTTTTTCCATTGCATCCTGGGGGTCTTTCCAAAGCCAAGGCAAAAGGGGCCGTGGCCTTTGCAAGTCCCCAACGTGATACCCTGCAGAGAGGACTCAGGCAGACACCTCCTTAATTCACTGAACGAGGAGGAAGAGGAGGAGGAGGAGGACTCCAGCGCAATCAGACTTATTATAGCTAATCTCAGCCCAAGCACTTGTAGCCTCCCTTTGGTGTTGGTTTCCTGGCCTGGTCCATCTAGTGGGGCTGAATCTCGGCCACGGAGGAGGAGAACCCAGTTCCTCTGATGCAACTTGTTCTTGACCCCCCCCCCTCTCCCCGCTGCTAGGTCCCGCCCTGGTCGCCTTCTGGTCCAGGCGTCCATCTTCGCTCAGCTTGACAAGCTGTTATGGACCATTTCCTGGGCTCTCCAGGATGGGACTCTCCTGGCTTCGCAGGTCCCTCTTGCTGTGCCTTGAGCCATCCTGAAAGGCCCCCTCCCTGCCTTTCCTCAGCCCCATTAGGCCTTTCCCTCCCTCCCTCCTCTGAGGGGTCAGATGCAAAGTGGGCAGAGCCCCTTCTCAGGTTTACCTCTGCAAGGGGAAACGTCCTGGACTCGGATTTTGGAGCTCCCCTCCAACCGCTTCTTATTCCCCTTGGCCCACCCGGCCAGACTCCCCCCCCCCCCCCCGAGCTTTGGCCTGGCAGTCTTTCCCTGCCCTCTGAAGGCAGCTCAAAGGGTCAGTGAGGTGCCTGCTGTCAAAAGGGCCAGTTCTCATGGGCAACCTGGGTGACGGAGGTTCAGCATTCCCAGGTGCCTCTGTTTATGAGCCCAGCAGATGGAAGATTGCAACGTGGAATGCAATCTGTGGTCAGGGTCAGGAAGGAAGAAGGGAAAGGAAAAACAGAGGCTGTGTAAGAGCGAGAGAAAGGGATCAGGGAAGAGCAGGTGCCCCAAGTTTTTGAGGAGTCAATGAAGTCATTCAGGTGGAGATTTAGTTATTCAAAGGAAAGGCTAAACCATATGTCAGAATGTATGAACCGGTGTTCTCTTGTTCTGGCTGCTCGTGAAAGTAGAATCCGGAGGGTGATTATAATTGCATGGTGTACTCTAGTAAATTGTAATAATGGAAGAGAAGAGGTTGACGTCAGAAGAGAAAGAACAAAGCCGCAAGGGTTGAATGGATCACGGCTGTCCTGGGTGGAGCTCCAAGGCGGCTCTTGGCCACGCGGAATCTCCTTCAGTGCTGCCAGGGAAGGAGAGCCCACCCCCACCCCCTCGAGGTTTTCCTTTTTAAAAGATCTATATATTATATAGAGAGTTTAAAAAAAAATATTATATATAGATTTTATATTCATATATTTAAAATGTTTATTGATTTTTTTACAAAATTTCTAAATATTAATGCTAAAATATAAAAAATGAAAAAAAATAGAAAGAGAAAAAAATGTTTTTTTCTGAATTTCTTTGGGACAGATATGAGTTAAAAATATATAGCAAATTCTTACTCTTTAAGATTAACATTTGTCTACATTATTTCCATAATCCCACATAATTCTAATCCTGAAATCCCAAAATCAACTTTTCATTTCTTTCAGTTTCTTGCAAAGGAAAAAATAATGGTTTCCGTAAAATTTGTCTTTCCGTTCATCAGTGCTGCCGCTGTCGCCGGATCCACCGATCACCCCAGATTCCAGGATCTTCCATGTCCTCCATTCTTCCATTGTAGCTACATTTGTAAGTCCTCCCATCTTTGAACATATAAATGTTTTGCTGCCATTATCATATAAAAAAACAAAATTGCATAAACATTGGTTTGTCATGAAGGCCCAGAAAGGCCTTGGGGAGCCTACAATCGCTTTGAAACACTGCATCAAAATCTACACGGGAGCCCAAATACTTTCTGGCCTTGTTGCATGTCCTCCCTTTGATTTTTCAGGTTTTCCTGGCGTGCAACAGAAGCCCCACCCCCTTGTAATAGAAGCCCCACCTGCCAGCCCCACCTGCAGGGCGGCCCTTCTGGAGCAAACATGCCAGGGAGGGGGGGCGTTGTCTCTTCCCTGGGGTCAACTTGCCCAGGCGGAATTCTTCTGGACCGGCCCCAGCTGGCTAAGGAAGGTCCTGCCTAAAATGGGATGCCCAGAGACAGCCACCCTAGTCCAGATGTGGCCTTGGCAACCTACATTGTGCAAGAGTTGAGAAGGAATCGGAAGCTCCAAGGCCCCTGCTCCAGCCCAAGGGATGCCCAGAGGCAGCCACCAGCCACCCAGCCGAAGCCTTTTGCCTGGTGGGTCATGAAGACAGGGGTTTGCTGGGATCTTTGTTGGCCCTTCGGAGTTGGATCCCCGAGAGGCGTTGAGGCCGGGGGCTCTTGAGGGCGGCTGGAGAGGGGGGGTTAAGCTCTTCCCACCCCCCACCCCCAATAAGAGCAGCTGCTGCTGTGGGGCCTGGTCTCCTTCTTGGCTTGGGAAGCAGTCTGCCCCATCGCTCTCGGCTTTGCCCTCTGGGACACAGCAGGATCCGGAGGGAGCAGCTCCAGAGGTCTCGCTGGGGCAGCCCCCCTCAACCGCTGAGCAGGAGCTCTGAGCGCAGTGGGTCTCCCCCCGCCCGGAGCCTCCCCTCCCGCCCTTCCTTCCTTCCTTCCTTCCTTCCTTCCTTCCTTCCCTCTTTCCTTCCTTCCTTCCCTCTTTCCTTACAGGCCACTGACAGCCAGGCCCCTCCAGAGGAAAAGCATGGACTCTGCCGACTGCAGGGACATTTTGGGCTTTGGGAGTTCTCCTTCCTGCCAGGGACAGGTGGGGGCAGCATCTGGGACCCTACCAGCCTCAGCCCTCTCGCCCACGGCCAGTGCCCAGAGGGAGGGGGCTAGAGACTGGGGGTCCTGCTTTCCACCCCTGGCCGGGTGGGCGAAGAGCCCCGCCAGAGCAGATTTGGCAGGAGGTCCGTCTCCCAAGGGAGAGAATTAAAGGGGGCTTTTTTTAAATGTGGGGAAGGAGTGGCAATATTCCCTTTCTTTCTTTAGGTTCTGTGGCAAAGCAGATAAGAAAAGAGAGGAAGGCTCCAGACAATGGATCTGCACGACGGATCTACTATTAGGGCAGAATTGACTCTGATGGAAAGAGAGGCCAATTTCTGTAAAACACAATTTGCTGAAATGAGGTACAGAGCACAAGCTCTAAATACGATTCCTGATATTAAACATCAACAGCAGAGGCAAAAGAGGAAGAAAAGAAATTAAACAGCCCAACTCTAAGCTGATTTTTCCGTAGAGAATAGAGAGCCTCAGAACAGATGTTACTGCTGGGCTAAATTTTACTCCCAGGAAACCGATGCCTCTTCGACTGCCCAGCTTAAACCCCAGGCTGAGAGCAGTCGCTGGATCCAAGCTCCTTTCAAGCAGGATGGGTTTTTAAAAATACCTCCACTGAAAGGGGGGGGGTTCCACTTGCTGCTTCCTGCCCACCAGGTGCTTCCTTATTAGCATTTTAAAAAGGTGATATTAGCATTTTAGCCTGGAGCCTCTTCTGTAGCTTTCCAGGTTTCCAGCCTTTGAAGCCCAGCATGGAGAACGCAGGAGCCTTTTCAGCAGGGGAACAATGAGGGAGCCCATCCGGAGCCCCTGAACCGGCTTGCAAGCCTTAAGAAAGGGAGGGAGGTAACCCACGAATTTGCCACTTCTATTGTATGGTTGGGTGCTTCATGTTGCTCCTAACTAATATCCAACACACACACACACACACACACACACACACACACACACACACACACACCCCTTAGTAAATGCCATTTGCTTTGCCTGAAGGACTTGTGGCTGTCATTGTCAAAGGGGGGGGGGGACTTTGCAAAGGTGTGCTGTTTCTCCCTCAGACTTGGGGTCCAGGCTCCTCTCAGGCCATGAGGGGTCCAGTCTTGACAGGAGGGTGCGCCCAGGTGGGAGTAGCCTTCCTTCCACAGCTGGCACCAGCAGCTCCATTTGCCCGTTGCCAGCACTGCTCTGCAGCAACATGACAAACATGCCTCCACACGCTCACTCCCTGGGAGTCAGACCCCCCCCTCCCCAAGCACCTCCCTGCCAGCCCCAGAGTTATGGGCCGGGAGCTCTTGACCAAAGTCCTGTGGAGCCGTGGGGCCCTCTGGGCCGTTCATCCTGCCTCCTCCGTTCAGGCAGCCCCTTCCCTCCCCCCAGCTTGGGGGCTTCTGGGTTTTCCTCCATCCGTGGAGGGGACTTTGGCCCCCTGATCAGGAGAGGCCCCCACCCCCAGCAGGGCTTCTCCCCTTCAGAGCCACGGAGATGCCGCAAGGCCTGGCCTTGCAGCGGGCAGAAACAGACGCCAGGCGCCTGGTGGGCTCAAGCACAATCACCGGCTGCCCCCCATGGTCGCCAGGTCCCTTTGACCCTTCCAGCTCAACAAGACCACCCTAGGAAACTCCCCACCGGCAGAAGGAGGGGCGGGGAGTGCCACAGGGAGGCTCCCGGGCACCATCTGGCCTCAGCCTGCTCCCCTTTCCTGGGCCCATGGGGCCCTCCCTCAGCCCCCCCCCCTGCCTTCAGCTGGAGCAGCCCTTGCTGTCATCCCCACCCCCCCAAGGCCCTCTGGTGGAAGGCAGAAGCCTTGCTGGCAGCTGGAGCGCATCCTCCCTTGGTGAGAGGGGGCCTGGGCAGCAGACCCCCCCCACCCCTCCCCACCTCCCAGGAAAGAGGCCACGGACGCTTGGACTCGTGCAGCTGCCCTTCCTTGGCCCTTCCCACCCACCCACCCACCCCTGCCCTGAGCAATTGGCAGCCAGTCTGGGCATGAATTGAAAGCTGGGTGCCAAAGGTCAGGAGTGCCAGCTCTGAAGAGGAGGAAGCCTGCGGGGTCTGCAGGCAAGGCAAAGCAGCAAGGCTTCTCGGAAGGCCTCCTGGAAACGGACCTTCGGAAGGGGAGGGGCTGCCGGTGCAGCCGCCGCCTGTGAACTCCCCTCCCCAATGAAGCTTCCTGGTTGGAGCATGGAGGAACAGGAGGCGCCTGCCCCATTTCCCTCCCCCTCCCCTCCCCGCCCCTCGGCTGCCGCTCTCAGGAAGGCAGAGGGGCTCCTGGGCAGTGCAAGGGGGCCCCTTGGGCGAGGGAATTTCCCCCCTCAGACAACTGGCTGAAGGTCAGGGAGGGGCCAGGGCTGCAGCACAGAGGGCCCCCTGCACCCCCCCTCCACCAGGGCTACCAGCTGGCCTCTGGGCAAGGCCCCTGGGCGAAGGTAGGTGTCCAGAACGCACGCTCAGCCCCCCACCCCAGACCCAGCACCCAATGCAGCAGCCCCACAACTGGAATCACCCTAACTACACCTTGCCCCCACCCCCAGGAAACAGCCTTGATTGCTCCGTCCCCCGTGGCTGGTTCCCACAGCTGCCCTGAACCCCAAAGGAGGGAACTCCAGTGGGCCTGGTCTGGCTGGGCAGGGCGAGTCTTTGTGGGAACGGCCGGCCTGTGGGGGCTGCCGCTCCTCCCTCTGGGCCACCGATTGCCCACTTGGCTGAGAGGGGCAGATCCCATCCAGCACTTTTGGGGGGAAGCAGGCAGCTCCAAGCAGACTTTGCCAGGGACTTCTTTCCCGTGGCCCCCTAGGAGTCTTCAACAGCGGGCAGGAACAGCCGAGTCTGAGAAGCTGCTGCAGCCCCTCCTGCCCCAGAAGAAGCCCCACTCCCTGTGCTTTGGGGTCCAGTGCTGGAGGGCTGAGGCT
The DNA here is from genome assembly GCA_039707465.1 of Rhabdophis nuchalis. Classification (NCBI taxonomy): domain Eukaryota; kingdom Metazoa; phylum Chordata; class Lepidosauria; order Squamata; family Natricidae; genus Rhabdophis; species Rhabdophis nuchalis. Next base: position 274,182 of record CM077644.1, on the reverse strand, counting down.
TGGACTCTCTGGCTGGGCAGTGGGGGGGGGGGGCAGCCAACCGGATGCCAGGGGGGTGTTCTGTAGGCCTTTGAAACATCCAAACCCCTTTGGCTTGTCCAGATTCTGAAAGAAGAAACACACAGAAAAAGAGGCCGACTCCCTGAAAAGACGGCTGGTAGAGCCCACCCGGTGCCTTCTCCCAATTCAGACGGCCTTTCTGGGTGGACCGGGAGGGCCTCCCTGCCGAAAGCCCACCCACGGGCCCAGGGGAAGGAAGGGCTGATGGCGGTGGGAGGGACAACTGACTAAGGGGGGCAAGGAAAGGACCCCAGGGAAGGAGTAGAGAAAGAGGCTGCAGTGGGGGGGGGGGGACGTCACCGGGCCCCACCTGGAGCGGAGGAGGAGGAGAAGCAGCAAGACACGGAGCCCCGGATTCTTCCTGGCCGTCCCTGATTCAGCCGGAGAAGCAAAGAGTGCCAGGCAGGAGAAAACAGGGCTGACAGAGCCAGGCTCTCCCCAGAGGGGCTCACAGGCTGGGAGGGGAGGGGCGCCTGGGGCCCTTGCGAAAGGAACACGGAGCGTGAGCCATGGGGGCGGGGGTGGGGAGAGGGGGGCAAAGGCACAATGCCAGGCAAAGGAGGGCCTTCGTGAAAGAACCGTGGGCCACAGGCAAGTGGGATGCGAGGGGCATAATTCCCACTTGCGGAACCCTGGAGAGGCCCCAAGGGGAAGAAAAGGCCCCAAGGGGAAAGGGGACCTGCAGCCCCCACCTCCTTGTCTAGTCACCATGGACACCATAGGACCAAGACCACAATCCAGCCAAGGCAGCAAGTGTCCCCTGGCGCTCTCTCGCTGGGCCATTCGGTACCCAGAAGCTGTTCCGTTAATTGGACAGCTAAATGCGTCATCACGGTCCTATAGCATTTCAGAGGAGTGACTGGCGGGGCCCCTCTCAGCGGAAGGGGAGGGGGGGATGACACCCTCCGTCTCTCCTTTGCAACACCTGAGTCCTTTCAGCGCTTCCAAGAAGGCTCCAGACCCCTTTGCACTACTCAGGTGGCCCCGAGGGCACAGATCACCCTCCAGGTGGCCTCAGGGGCTCTCGGGAAGAGCGCTAACCACCCGATGACGGCAGGGAATACAAATCCTTCCATTCCCCACCATTGTCAGAACCGGAGAAGCTTCTTGGATGAGAAGCCAAACATCTTCAAGGAAAAAGCCCAGTTGCCTTTGGAAAACGTGCCTTTGGGACCGTCCTTGCAATGCACAGCAGCACAGCATGGCCTTAGAGAACGCAGGGACCGCGTGCCAAAGAGGACTGTAGGGAGGACAGCCTTGGGCTGCTTCAGGCGTCATTAAAGGAGGCTGGTGGGGAGACCTAGGAGGCCCAGACAATCGAACGGAGCTCATCCTGACGTGAGAGAGTCAGTGGAAGGCCCAAGGACACATTGCCCAGGGACCCTGGGCAAGCGCAAACGCCCAAGGAGGCCAAAGGTCCCCGTACGCTCAGGGGTTGCAAGGCCAAGAGACCTTCAAGGGGGAGGCCCTGCCACTGCTGCCTGGGAAAGAGGGCAGAGCCCGGGCCCAGTGGCAGCCTCCCTACAAAGGGAGGTGCAGAACTGGCCAAGCCAATGGCCAGACGGGCTTTGGGAGAAAACAAACCGGTGGCCACCCTGCAGGTATTTCAGAGCCCAGGACTGGCCATTCGCTCCTCTCCACCTTTTGAGCTGCCGTGACCTCTGGGCAAAGCAAGGGGGAGGAGAGCCGGTCCCTGACTCCTTGCAGGGCTGTGGTGGCCACGGGGGTGCTCGTTGGGGTGTCTCCCATGCATGCCTTTGTGCTTATGTAACACCCCCCCCCCCCAGACAGGCGTGTACCAGGGGTGCCTCTCAGGAAAGAGGAAGCGAAGGCTGGGCCCCTGCGGGAGAAGCCCTGACAGCCCCAGGAAGCCTCCTCTTGGGAGGAGCGCCCCAAAACCTCTGCCCACCGAGGGAGGGGGGGTGTCTTCCATGAGAAGCTCGTGTGCTGGATCTGTGCGCCCCGCCTCTTTCCCACCCCTCCTCTCCAGCAAGGTGGGCCACGAGAGGACCCGCCAGCAGCTCTCCCGTGACCCAGAAGGGAGGCTCAGTGGGGCACAATATACACCCCCCCCTGCAAATACCCATCCTGGGAAGTTCCCATGGGAGGAGCTGGAGACGTGGCCTTCCAGGCTTAGCGTCCCACTTGGGCAGAACTAGACCAGTGGTTGGGTGGTGAAGAAGCCCAGACCAAGAGGCAGCCTGGCAGGTCCAGATTCCCACCACGGCAGCTACGGCTACTTTTATACACGGAAAACCCAGGTGGGTGCAAAACAGCCGCAGGTGCTCGGAGTATCCCAGATGCATAGCTTTCTGAGGTATCCCCCAAATGCCATTTATTTCTCAATTTAAATATTTAACTTAAATATCCGTTTGATGTTTGTCAACCATCAATAGCAGGGTGCCTGCGGTCCTGAGCGGAACTGCTGTGGGTGAAGCGCAAGGGAGGAGGTAGGAACCGAAAAACTCCCTTCTCCCACAAAGAAATGGGGGCACTAGAGGCCGCGGCTCACTTTAGGCAGTTCTGCCCCTAGGCCTGATCCGGGCTGCCCGGGCAACCGCTGAGCACCCGGACCAGCCTCGCCCTGCAGAAGGAGATGGCGGCACCGCTGGCCCGGGGACCCTGGTGGGCTTCCACTGGGGCAAACTGGGCTCCCGAGGACTTCCTGGCAGAGCCTCAGAAGCGCCCAAGAGAGCCCTCCGGTGTCCCCACTTGCCCCCACTTGCCCCTCCGCCATTCGATGTCCCGAAGGGGCCAATGTGGCCGGCATGGCTCCTGTGGGAAGGGGGGAAAGGCCGGTCCTCGTGTTGGTGGGCCACGGAGCAGAGAGTGGCTGTTTATGGGAAGGAACAGACTCAGACTCAACCCGTCCAAGACCGAGTGGCTGTGGTTTCCGGCATCCCGGTACAACCAGTTGACTCCATCACTGGCCATAGGGGACGAACACCTGTGGATGGGCGCGCAACTTGGGCGTCCTCCTGGATACCCGGCTGTCCATGGAAGATCAAGTGACAGCCGTGGCCAGGAGGGCGTTTTACCAGGTTCGCCTGGTACGCCAGTTGCGCCCCCTATTGGATCGGGATGCCCTTTGCACAGTCACTCATGCTCTTGTGACATCCCGACTGGACTACTGCAACGCTCTCTACATGGGGCTCCCCTTGAGGTGCACCCGAAGGCTTCAGCTTGTCCAGAATGCAGCCGCGCGGGCAGTTATGGGAACCTCTAGGTTTACCCATATAACACCGCTCTTGCGCGAGCTGCACTGGCTGCCTGTCGTCTTTCGGGTGCGCGTCAAGGTGTTGGTCATCATCTTTAAAGCGCTCCATGGCACGGGACCTAGCTATCTGCGGGATCGGATTCTGCCCCATACATCCCTGCGGCCGATTCGCTCCCACAGAGAGGGACTTCTCCGGGTGCCGTCCACTAGGCTGTGCCAGTGGGCGACGCCCAGGGGAAGGGCCTTCTCTGTGGTGGGCCCGGCCCTCTGGAACGACCTTCCCCCCGAAATTAGAACAACCACGGACCTCCGCTCCTTCCGTCTGAAATTAAAAACGCACTTTTTCTGCTTGGCCGGCCTAGGTCAGTCTTCTGTTTATTGTTTAATCGGGTTTTTAAGGGGTTTAGTTTTTAGTATTTTGGGTTTTTAGTGCAGGGATAAATTGTTTAATCTTGATTTTATTTATATTTATGTATATTTATGTTTGTATATTTTAATTCCCCTGTGCACCGCTCCAAGTCCCTTCGGAGAGAGGAAGCGGTCTATAAATTTAATATTATTATTATTATTATTATTATTATTATTATTATTATTATGGGATTTTCCACCTGCTGCTGCTCCTGTCCCAGCTGCCGTTTGGCCACAGGAAGCTCCACCCCCCCCCCAAGAGACCCCTGTGGTGGGGCCGATCCGTTTCCCCTCCCCAGAGACGTTGGTTAGAGGCACACTCCTTTTTGGTGGAAGGATTTGGATGCCAATTTATTGGCGAGTCTTGCTGTGCCAACAGCACCCTCTGTTCTTCACAGGCTGCCCCCTGGCTTTGCTGGGGGCTCTTGCATTCTTGTGGCCCCCGCGATTCCTGGAGCCCCGCCTCCCTCCGCCCCGGGTCCTTACTAGGGTGGGCACTTCAATCTAGCCCATCCTGAGATGGGCATCCGGCTGTTGCGCCAGGGGAGCTCTTCCCTGCACCCAGGTTCAGCCCCCTGGCTGCCCCTTTCCAGGCCGGGCGTCATCCCCAGCGTCCTCTTCCTCTTCCTGCTGAGTGCACAGAGGCCTCTTGGCGCAGGTGCCCTCCGGGCCTGAGGCACAGCAACGTCTCCCCCAGGGGGCCGCTGGAGGGAAAGGGAGGCTCTTCTTCTGGGGCCCCCGCCGAAGCATCTCCGCCACAGGCTTTCCTGGCAAGCGCCCAGCCCCCTTCCAAGCAGCTGCCCTTGGCATCCTCAGGCATCGATGAGCGTACTCAGCACAGGTGGCCTCCACCAGGCCTGACCCTTGGCTTCTGGCCCAGCCAGTCTGGGGCGAAGCAGCCCTGCTGCCCAGCCTTCCCCTTCCCCAAACTCTCTGCTCCAGCCAGCAATCCGTCCCCACCCCCACCGCTCCCAGCAGCACCCAAGGGGTGGCTCAGTGGAGGGGGGCATTCTCGGCCTCCTCCTGCTCCTCCTCCGGGGAATCCAGCGGCAGCAAAAGCTCCAGGTCTGCAGGGGGGCCAGGCCCCTCGGGGTGCTTCGTGCCCTTGGGCCCTGCGGGGAGAGGGAGGGGTCAGGGGTGCCCTTCGAGGGCCCACGGAAAGAGCGTTCCCCCCCCGCCCCCCCCCTCCTTACCCCCGAGGGCCTTCAGGGACACGTGCAGAGAGATGCCCAGCAGGCAGACGGCAAAGCCCAGCCAGTTCAGGGGAGAGAGCTGGTCTCCCATCAGGTGAGCGGCCAGGAAGAGGGTGAAGACTTCCTGAGGACGAGGCAGTGCGTCAACTGCCAGCAGCCGAGGCCGGCCCGAGGCCCCCTCCACTTTGCCAGAGGCAGCTGGGGGGGAGGGGGGATTGGACACGCTCGGTCTCACCCGCTGGGGGTCCCCCTTACAGCCTTAAACGGCCCCCGTAGCAGCCAGAGGCCCCCACCCTCCCTTTCGGTTTCTGCTCTTTCTGCTTATACAGAATTGTGACTTCTGAGCAGCTCCTGGGTGGAGGAAAAGGGGCGGGGCCCAGCAGGACAGGCTGTGTCGGAAGGAGGAGCAGCACAGGACCACCAGCCCCTCCTCTGGACCCCCCCCCCCGAGACCCACTAAGGGGGGGGGGAGGAGAGGCTGGAGAAGAGCCCCCCCCCCACTAAATACCTTGAAGATCCCCGAAATGGAGAAGGTGAGGCTGGAGGTCCTGGAGACCAAGAGGAACTCGGAGAAGCCCAGCCCGAAGGCCAGCACCCCACCCAGTGCCAGCTTCCCCAGCAGCTCCAGCAGCAGCCGCCCCTCCTGGAAGCGGAACAGCTTCTCTGACGCAGACAAGGGCAGACCTGGAGAAACAGGGAGGGAGGGAGGGAGGGAGGGGGCTCGCTTGCAGACCAGACCCCACCACCAGCTGCTCCGGAAGCAGGTCCCGGAGGAGTGGGGGGGGGGGGGCAAGGCCTCCTGCCCTACACTCAGCCGGAAGGAGGCCTTTCCTCTGCTGCTCCTTCCTGGAGGGGGGGGGGGAGAAAAGCCCCGAGGGAATCCCACTGACGCTGGGGAAACAGAAGCCACCCCCCCCCCCACAGCCTCCAGTGCAGGCCAGATCGCCTCAAGGGCTGGCAGGTTAGGAGCCTCGGGTGGGTGTGGGGAGGGGCCCTCTTCAGGTCCTTCTCCGTCACAGCCTCTGGGAAGGGAGGCCCTTGCCTGGGTCCCCCAGGAAAACACATTTTAAGCTGCAGAGCCAGTCAGGCCAACATGAGACGGGCTCCTTCTGCCTGACACATTCGTGAAGCTCCCCTGGTGCAGAGACCCTTCGGCTCAGGCGAGTGGAGCTTGCCCCTTTCTCCCAGGACCCGGCGGAGGACCAGCCATGGGCCGGCAGTCAGCCATGGCCCAGGGGTTGGTGGGGGGCCCTGCTTTCGAGGGCTGCAATGAAGGTGGACTCCGAGGAAGACAGGCGGGCTCTTCCGGCCGGGCAGGAAAAAGGCAATCCAAAGTTTAGGCCAGGCAAAGCATGGTGGGAGGCAGGGGCTGCAGGAAGGATCTGGGCATCTCAGTAGATCACAAGGGATCAGAGCACAAGATCTTCAGTGGGACTCCTAGAAATCCTGGGGAGAGCTGGGCAGCCGGGGGGGGGGGGTAGCCCTGGAAAGCTGCAGTGGGGAGCCTGGGACGGTGCAGGGAGAATCCTCTGCTGGGAGAGGCTCAGGCCGCCCTGCATTAAAGCTCCCCCTTCTTTGGGGGAGGGTGGCTCCTGATGGGCCCAGGATAGTTCCAGGAGACGCTTCATGCCGCCTCCTAACAGCTTCCTGCTCAAGGAGCCTGGGGTGGCCCCCCCCAGGGAGCCCACTGCCCCCGCCCCCACCGGCTGCTGACCTTCAAACACGGCAAAGAGGGGGAAGAGGCTGAGGAACATGGCCGGCTGCAGGTGGAACATGGTATCGATGGGGTTCTGGAGTCCTGCAAGGGAAGGGAAGGGCAGCGGACGGTCAGGGGAGGGAGGGGGGAGGCCTTCCCGCAGCCCCACGCTCCACCGCTCGCTCACCCAGCTCGTCCTTCTGCAGGAGGATCTGGGTCCGTGTCCAGCGCACGCCCCCCAGGAAGGAGGCGCCCAGCACCATGGCGAAGCCTTCGGCGTCAAACTGGGTGGCCTTGTAGGTGAACAGGAAGAGCCCCCCCGCGATGAGCAGCACCACCAGCACCAGGGCGGCTCTCTGGCAAGAGGCGGAGCAGCGTCACCCGCTGGCGGAGCGGAGGGGCCGGCCGGGCAGGGCTCGGGGCGCCCACCGGCCTCAAACCCCAAGGCTGCCCACGGAGGGAGGGGGAGGGAGGCAGAGGGGGGGGGGGTCTCACCGGCTCCTCCAGCTTGAAGACCAGCGAGAAGAGGAGGATGAAGAGGACGGCCGAGGACTTGGTCATGGTGTAGCTGCCAGGCAGGGAGGGAGGGAGGGAGGGAGGGGGCGTCAGGGGCGCCCCTGGAGCCCGCCCGGCCTTCCCCCCCCCCGCCCCCACCGCCGCTGGAGCCAGCGGGAGCCCCCTCCCCGCCCTGCACTCACAGGGAGACGGTGATGTAGAGGAAGCTCCAGTTGCTCAGCCCCACGTCCAGGGCGGTGGAGAGCGCTGCGTGCGAGGGGGAAAGGCGCCGTCAGGAGAGCCCCGCTGGGTCCCGGGGAGAGACCGCCCGCTTCCCGCCCCGGCAGCGCTCACCTGTGGGGGCCACCTGGCGCAGGTAGGCGGGCCAGGGCAGGAGGGCGCGGCCGGCGGCGGGGGCGGCGGCGTGACGGCGGCGGGAGCAGCGCCTGGCCAGCCCCGAGAGCGCGAAGGTGACCAGCAGGTGCAGCAGCGTCATGAACAGCGGGAAGGCGAAGCTCTGCGCGGAAGGGAGGCCACGCGGTGAGCCGGCGCCCGCCCGGACCGCCCCTCCCCTCCCCCGCAGCCCCTCCCCCGCGGCCCCCACCTGCATGAGCCACTTGTTGTAGAAGGTGATGCCGATGGAGAAGCCGTAGTAGAGCAGCACCAGCCACGCCGCCCGCCACGCCGCCCGCGCCCCAGCCATAGCGCCGGGCGGAAGCGCCCCGCGGCCCATAGAGGCCGCGCGACTAGAGCGCCCGCCACTCCCCACTGCCCCAGCGCCCCCTGCCGACCGCGACGCGAAGAAGAGGCCGGAGCCGGGCTGGAGGGGGGGGAAAGGAGCTTTATTGGGGAGGGGGCGAGGAGGGAGCGCGCCCGGCCCAGCCGAGGCCAGCCCGGGGGAGGCTCAGCCGTAGTGGTAGACGAAGTCGTAGCTGCTGGGCTCCTTGGGGACGGGCGGGGGCTCCTCGGGGATCTGGACGTTCTCCAGGTCCAGCAGGCGCAGCTTCATCTCCATGCTGAGCAGCGTCTCCAGGTCGCTCTTGGTCAGCTCGCTGGCCATCTCCTTCCCCGCCAGGGCGTTCAGGCCGTCCACCCAGGTGCAGAACTGGGGGCACGGAAAGCGCATCTCAGGCAAATCGCAGCCCAGGGAGCCTCCTCACTTTGGGAGCAGAAGCCGGGAGCAGAGGGGCAGGCCCTGCGCAGTAGGGGAAAGGCCGCAGGGCAGAGGGAGGGAGGGAGGGAGGGCCCTGCATCTTCTTCCCCTGGTTCTGCTGGCATTGGGACAGAGCTGCTGCTGCTGCTGCTATAAAGACCAGTGAGGAGGGGGGGGGGGCTTTCTCTCCATCAGTTTCGGCCTGGTCAAATCTCATGGGGAGCCCATGTGCCACGGCCAGAGAGCCGTTCTGAGGGACGGAGCCTGTTGGACAGAGGGGGGGTGGGCACGCATGTGGTGCGGACCTTCTCCAACTCCTGGGAGGGAGCTCAGGAGGAAAAGCCCCTTCGGTGGCCTCCACAGAAACACGAGTGGCTTTCCAGGCTCCAGAGTAAGTTCCCCCGGAAGGACCGACTGGCCAAAGGAAGGTCGGGAAGAGGAGCCGTCCAGCAGAGAGGCCAATGAGGGGGGGGGTGTCTCCCCTCTTCAGAGGATGTGTCTGGGCGAAGCTTTAATTCCTACCCTCCGCAAGGTCAGACCAGGTGGCCCCTCCGCACAGCTGCCCCCTCCCAGGCCTGGGGAAGCAGCCACCAGGGCCTCCCCTTGGGCAGGGAAGGTTGGCCGGCCCAGTAGAAGAGCAGGGGGCCACTGGGCCGCCCTGGGCCCCCCCATCCGTTCTCCTCGGCTCACCTCGTATTTATTGGGCGCGATAAAGTTCAGGGCCTCGTCCGGGTCGTAAAGGATGGAGAAAGCCAGTTCCAGGGCCTCCTTGGGGGTGGGGAGAGAAGCCAGTGACCAGGTGTCCCTTCCCCCCACTCTGTCCCTGGGCAGAGGCCGTGGGGTGGGGCGCCCACATACCTTGTTCTGCTTCAGCGCCCCCTTCTCCTTCATGTGCGGACACTCTTTCCCGGTGAGGACGGCCTTGATGTCGGCCACGGGGACTAAAGAAAGAGAGGCTGCTGCCATCACGCCCGCCCTCCCCCCAAGGGCCCCCCCCCGAGCTCCCCCCCCAGCCTACTCTTCTCCTGCAGCGTCTCCAGGGCCGCCCCTCCCTGGGCGTTCTCCTCCAGGTCTCCGTAGTGGAGCGTCTTGTGATTGAGGGCCAGGCGGCAGTACCAGAAGCGCTCTGCAAGGCAGGGGAATGGTCTCGGCAGGGGCCCCCCGTCTCCCTTCCCCCGCCCCACGAGAGCTCCCCCTCCCCCGCCCACTCACCTTGCCTCCTCCGGTGGCCCACTTTGCGGAAGCTGCTCCCCTCGCACAGGCGGTTCAGGCGCTGCTGCTTAATGAGCCCCAGGATCTCCGGCTGGATCTTCTCCCGCAGCTCCCTGGGGAAGGCCGGCCAGCAGGCGCATCAGAGGGGTGGGGAGGAATCTCCCTCCGCCGCCCCCCCCCCCCGGCCGCCCCGAGGCACTCACACGATGGGCGGGGACTGGAAGTCGTCCTGGCTCATCCGCTCCGACTGGCGCAAGCGCAGGACCTCCGAGTAGCCCAGGCTGCGCAGCTTGCCCTTGAACTGGTCTAGGGAGGGTGGCTTGGCGGGCAGCGCCCGGGTGATCTGCTCCCGCACCACCTGCATCACCTGGCGGAGGAGGAGGAGGAGGAGGAGGGCAGAGGCATTGGGGGCTGCAGAGGGGGGAGGGGGAGGCCAGGTGGGCCCACCCACTCACCTTGTGGAAATCCTCGGCCGTCGCCCGCATCTCCTTCCAGGTCCTGTTCAGCAGCTGGATGCCGATGGAGAAGAGCTCCTCCAGGGCCTGGTCGTGCGTGAAGAACATGGGGTGGTAGTCGTTCCGGCCCTCGTTGGCTTGGCGGAGACGGGGAGGAAGGGAGCTGTCAGAGCGGCCGGGGAGGCCCCCTTTCTCCCAGGCTGAGCTTTGAGAGGGAGGGGGAGATCCGGGGCAAATATTCCCAGGCTGCCTGGGGGCCTCAGGAGAGAAACCGCCAGGAAGGGCAGTTTTGTGTATGGGAGAAACCCCAGAGGTGCCCTCCCAGCCGTCCGAAGCTTTGATCTTTCCGACCGGCCCTTGGGAAGCGAGAGTGCAGCTCAACAGCCCTCCGTGCCCAAACAAACCCCGCCTGCCCACCCTAGGGCTGCCACCGGTCAGGTGCCCTGCTGGCCCCGGAGGAGAAGGGGAAAGCTCTGGCCCTGAACGGCTCCCCTGCAGGGGGTGGGGGAGGGGCGCACCGGACTCCACTTACGAAGTTCTCCGATCTGCAGGATCTCGCACAGCATCTTGGTGAGCTCGATGGCGCTGCGTCCAAAGGGGCAGGCGTGCTTGTCCTCTGGGCTGCTGTTCTCCAGGATGATCTGTGGGGCAGGAAGAGAGGCCCCGAGTGAGTGGGACCTGCGCGGCTCCTCCACGGGGGGCCGGGGGAGGGGGGGCAGCTGGGCCCCTTACTCGGGTGTAGGCGTCCTGATGATGCTTGGCCAGGTAGAGCATATTGTCCAAGGCCAGCATGCCTGGCGGGCTCTGAAGGAAGTCCAGGGCAGGATTGACGGGGTTCTGCAGAGACAAAGGGGTCTCTCTGGGCGCCTGGACTGGCAGCCCAGCCGGCCTTCCCTCTCCACCCACCGCCAACCGACCGTGAAGCCCAGGGCCTTGTAGTCCCTGGTGTAAATGGCCTTGCGCTTCTCTGCTCCGCCGCTTTCGGCCTCAGCCTCGAAGGCGATCCTGCGCAGCTCAAAGAGGGCGTCCCGCTGGGCCTGCTTGGGACAAGGGGGACGCTGAGAGCCTGGCCACCGGCAGAAGCCGGACCCTTCCCCAGAGGCCGCCCGGGGCTGCCCCGCCCCCCACCTGGTCGCTGGGGTCCATTTTCGTCATCATCCGCTCCTCCCGGAGGTTGAGAGTCAAGACCTGCAGCACGTACAGCTGGTGGGCCATCTCGGTCTTGATGGGGCGGTTCCCTCGGATGACGTGCTGGGGAGGGAGAGCGTGAAGGCGGTCAGCAGGGGCGGCCCCCACCACCTCGCAGCCGTCCACCACCCAGGCTGCTGTGGCCGCCACGCTGCCCGCTCACTGGCAAGGGCAAGCGGCCTTGCAGGGCTGTGAGGCCTAAGCAAAGGCAAGGGCCACCTAGGGAGGGCTTCTTGGAGCCCGGGCCCTACCGTCAGGATGGCCGAGCGCAGCTGCTTCTGGGCGGAGGCATCTGCCATCTCCTGCCAGGAAGGTAAAAGGGAGGTTGGGCGGGGCAGTGGAAGGAAGAAAGGCAGAGGGGGCGCCTTCCGGACCTCACCCCACCTGCGCCGCTCCCCAGCCCACTAGGGAAGCCAAGACCCCGCAGCGGGAGTAGCCTCCTGCCTGCCCCTCCGATGCCCTCTGTGCACCCCGACACCCTGAGAGGGAGCATCCAGAGCCAGCCTGGCCTCCCTTCCCTGGCACAGGGATGGACTTACGGTGCAGGGCAGGTCTAGCGGGCTAGCCAGCTGCTCCTGGGGGCGGAAAGCAGAAACAGGCACAAAAGGAGCCGATGACGGAGTCAGCAGACGGGGGGGGGGGGGGAGGGTTCAGGGCCACCGGGGGGCACAGCCGTTCACGGGACACAGACGGAGGGGGTGCACGCACAGACGCCCAGGCCGGCCCACACCCTGGAGAGAGAGAGAGAGACGGCTGCCCCCACCCCTAGGGGAGGAGAGCAAAGCCTGCCTCCGCCGGCCCTCTCCCCGCTCCGGGCCACTGACCTGCCTCTTGTCCTCGGGAGCCTTCAGGAAGAGGGCGTTGATCAAGGCTATTGCATACGTCTGGATCTCCTGGTTGGAGCTGCAGGGAGACCCGGAGAGAGAACCGCTCCAGCTCTCCTGCCCTGCCAGCGGGCGGACAAGGGGGAGCCCCGGGCCCTGGGAGACTCACACTTGCAGGTGGGAGAGGAGCTGCCCCACCGTCACCTCCTCCGCGATCTTCTGATAGAGAGCCTGGCTGTTCAGCACCATGCTCTCCAGGATGGCCAGGGAGCGCTGCAGGATGGAGACGTCCACCGTCGGCTGGCTCACGTACCCCGCGATCTGCCGGCAGAGCGAGCTCCCCGTCAGCACCGGCCCGCTTCCCCAGGACATCCCTGCTCTCCCCCCAGCGGACGGCACCTGCTTGATGAAGCCGATGGAGACCGTGTCCCAGGGGACGAGGCCGTGGTCCATGAGCTCCAAGAAGGCGGTCAGAGTGAAGGCCAGCATCTCTCCGTAGCTGGAGGGGAAGGCACAAACCACCTCGTCTTTCTCAGCCTCCCACAACCCCTCCGGCTCTTCTCTGACGCGGCCCCACCGCCCACGCTCTCGCCAGCCAGAATGGGCGAGGGCAAAGGAGAAGGCCACCCTGCTGCCTGGGGGGCTCCAGGAGACCCGTGGCAGAGGCTGGCGACTTCAGCCAGGGAAGCCTCGGGCAGTCCATGGACTGCAGTGCTGGCTAAAGGCAGCGGGTGCCCCAGGGGCCACTAGGGGAACGGCACCCGTCTTCTCTCTCCTTTTCCTGGGTCTTCTAGGTAGGGAACAAGCCTTAGGACCCCGTTGCCACCCTTTCCCCAACAGGTAAGCGCTAAGCGAGCTTGACTGCCTCCGTGCCCGTCCTGGCATCCCCTGGAGAGCCGCTGCTCGGCAACAGTGAGGCCTGGGAGCAGCCGGAGGCTCAACCCTCCGCGGGAAAAGGCACCGCTGGGCAAAGGTGCTAGCAGTGCTTGTAAAGGGAGAGGACAAGAGCAGCTTACTGGGAGAGGAGCTTGGAGCTGCCCTCCACCAGCCGGGTCAGCACCGCAATGCCATCCATGTTGATGAACTCGGTGGCGAACGTGACGTCTGCCGAGAGCTTGGCCAGTTTCTTCATGGCCTCCAGGCGGCCCTCCAAGGTGGAGGACTGGGTCCGATCCATCAGTTGGCGGGCAGCCCTGGACTGAAAAGGAGGCATCGGGAGCCCCTCCTCATCTCGCTCGGGAGGCAGGGAGCCAGAGCAGGTCCTCAACACTGCCGGGGGGGGGGGGGGGAAGGGGGGAGGAAAAAGAGCCCTCCCCAAATCGCATCAGCCCAAACCTACTGGAGAGACCGCCAACTGAAGGATGGTCCCGTTCTTGATGTCGCCACGAGTCTGCAGTGCACAAAGAAAAAGAACCCCCGGGCGTAACGCATCGCTCTGTGCGTGTCTGTGGGTTGGACTCTAGGCCTGCAAAGAGGGAGGATCGCCCGCCTACCTGCTCTGTTATGTAGAGCTGGGCTCCGTCGGCATAGCGTAGTGTGTAGTATTCTGGGTTAGGCAGGGACCATCTGCAAGGGGACCAAGACAGGGAAAGCACGTGAGCCTCCCAGCCTGGGCGTTCCTTCACCTGGGAGGGAGGCAGGTGTTGTGGCCCGCCAGAGGCCAGTACAGCTGGCAGCAGATTCAGGCAGTGGGGAGGTTGGGGAGGAACAAGGGCCAGTCCTGGAGTCTGGGGGAGGCTCGGACGAGGGCTCTGTGTCGGAGGCAGAGAGGGGGCCAGGGCCATCTGACGGTTATCAGCTGCCTTCAGAGTCAGACATCAGTGGGGCAGAAGAACAGCTGGAGCCTGTTCCCAGTATGCACATCTGCATAGTTGCCAGACGAAGGGAACAGCTAAAGAACAGGGGTCGACTTGGGAGTAAGGCCACAGGTGAATGATGAATGGCCCCTCCCAGAAGAAATAAAAGAGGAGCGAAAGGGGAATGGAGTTTGCAGGAGACAGTTAGTTTGCTTCATTGGCTCACGACTCTCTGAGACTCCTGGCCAACTTCTGCAGATATCGGCCTGGCAGCTTTCCAAGCCAGATAAGGCCTGTGACCGTAAATCCTCCCGCAAAAGACTTTGCTGGATGTGGATGAGCAGAATTCCCAGTCATAAAAGGGTTTTTTGTCAGACAAGCAGTTTCTCTCGGGAAGCCTCGGTCAGAACAGGAGGGAGCTCCTGAAGCCCCAGCTGAGAAGCTGAGGAAGAGGGGAAGGCGGCTGAACTGACTGGCTGCCACTCACCCGTCACAGACTTCCTTGATGATGGAGACCAGGGGCCGCTTCTGAAAAGTGTGAGAATCGTGAGCTAGGCGGCTTCTCTGGACCAAGCCCTGCCTGTCCCCACCATCAGCCACAGCCACCCTGCTGTGACTCGCTGCCCAGGCCCCACTCCTGGCAATACTTGGGCAGCCTTTGCTCAAAGCCCGCCCCGTCTCTCACCTGGTCAAACTCCAGCAACTGGGCGTTGGCACCAGGCCACTCCACGGCCACCTTGACTATGTCCGGGGGAGGCGGCATCTCTTGGGAGATCCAGCTCTCTCGCTAGAGACGGGGACCGCCTTCCAAACCTGTCACGGCAGAAGAGAGTTGGCAGGTGGGCCGCTTTTCCACCGCAGGAGCCACCGGGCCAAACTGCAGGCCCTTTCCCGGTTCCAGCCCAGGGGTCGGTCGAGGGGCTGGGTCGGCTGCGCATCTGCTCTCTGGGCCCCACCCGGCATCTGCAGCTTCCCACATGCAGCTGAAGTGATGGGACTGCAGACCTTTCAAGGGGGCACATAGAATGGGGAGGGGGGGGGGCATTGGTGGGGATACAATCTGACCAGCTAGGTCCCCCGAGGAAATTCTCAACTCCAGAGGAAGGCGGGTGGACCTGAATGATCCTGACCCCGAGGGGCTGTTGGGGAATGGCAGCATCCGGAATTCAGGGGTGAATTCCGGATGCTGAGGAGAGCCAGACTGGGACTTGGACTGCAGAAGCACAACCCACAGAGAATGCCCCCTTCCCCCACCCCTACCGCGGAGGACCTCCTACTCATGGGGCCTGCAAGCACAGTCAGAAACCAGGGTGGTGGTGCTGAAATGAGCAAATTGATTATTGAAATTAGAGAGCAAGAAGCTAAACAATTTTACAAAGTATGGGACTTGTTTTACCACTGGCTAGATAAGAGGACATGGAATTGAAAAGTGGTGGAGAATTAGCATTGTAATAGCAATTGTAGGAGGAAGGTGATATTATAAAGACATTTTGATGTTAAATAGATCAATAATGATGTGAGGAAAGATTGGTATATATACGTATTGAATATTTTGAATACTTTGCTTAAAAATGAAGGATTGGTGTTGGTGAATAATGAAAACATGCGTATCTGAAGGATGATTGGTGCGAGTCCCTTCGGGGAGAGGGGGCGGTTTAGAAATTTAATAAATTATTATTATTATTATATGTATAATAGAAAGTAATGATATATAATTATAAACTGATGGAAACCTGCGTATTTGTATTGTAAAACTAATAGAATGAGATAGGTGATTACATAGTTATATTGTTATTAAATGGACAATTAAGGATGTAAGGGAATAACTCCTGTCCAAATTGAAGGAACATTAACTGTAACTGAATATATGATGCATAAGAATAGTGACGTATTTATCTATATTGGATGGATATTTAGTGACTGTATATGTAATTGAAATATTGAAACACAAAAATCTTGTAACCAAATGACACGCTGGACATAACTCATGAAGATGTTATAAAATCTATATGTTTTGTTTGTTTTTGTCCCCCCCCCCCAAAAAAAGAAACGCCCCCAGGGGATGGGTGGGGGGAGGGGAGGCGTCCAGCCTCAGAATCTCCTCCCTTCCATGGCTGCTCCTGGAGGAGACACCTGCCCTTACTGTCCACCTGCCTCCCAACAGGAAGTCTGATCGACCAATCAACAGGCAGGATGCACCTCTCCTAGCCTTACCCATCAGCCCCTCCCTCCACAGCGCAGGGGTTCGCGTGGACGTTGTGCACAAGTCTAAATCAAGCTGAAGTCAACAGGGCGAATCTGCCCAGCTGCCCCCCCCCCCCCCAAGCAAAAGGGCTGGAGAGAAAGCCTCCTCCTCTGACTTCACTTCCAGGACTGGCAGGAGAGCACATGCCTTCCGAACGGAGCCCCGGGTGGCCCTTCTGGAACAAGCCCCTTTGGACCCAGCACCGCTAACTGCCCAGCGCTCCATGGAGAAGCCCCAGCAGAGAAGGCGCGGAGGGGGGGGGGGGGAGGGGCCAGCCTCTTGCTCTTCCCTGCTCCAAGCTACTTGGGACAGGCAGGGAAAGCAAGGCAGCCTGGACGGCAGAGGCTGCCTATTGGGGCTCCCACTCGAGACCATCTCACAAGGAAGCAGGGACGCCCCCAATGAGCCAGAGAAGAGCCCTCAGAGCCCCCCCCCCCGGGGCCTGGCGCAGCGCCCCCGCCCCACCACGGGGCCCGCCCAGGACGCCTACCCTTCCCCCCCCCCTCCCCCGGGGCCCGGACCCTCCCGTGGAAGGCTTGAGCGAGGCGGGGCGCCAACCCGCGGGGCCTCCGCGGAAGGCCTGCCGGCGCCTTCCCTGGCCGCGTCCTCACCTGCCCGGGAGCGCCGCCCGGGGTGGGGGTGGAGGTGGGGGGGGGGGCTGCCTCTCCCACCGCTCTGGGCTTCGCGCTCCTCCCGGGCTCGGCTCCGCCCTCTCCGCCCCTCCCCCTAGACCTTCCGCCACCCCCCACCCCCCCCCCTGATCCCGCCTCTCCCGCGGATTGGAACAGGCGCCCCCAGCGCCCTCTCCCGTTGGTGGATCGGCGAGGCCGTCACCGAAGAACCGGCTGTCATGGAAACCGCGGCGTCGCTCGCGCCCGGCGGCCGCCGAGGGGAGGGAGGGAGGGAAGGAGGGCGGGGGTGGAAGTTGCGCTTTCCTTCCGGTTCCGGCGGAAGCGGCCGAGCGTTGGCGGTTCGCGAGGGAGCGGGAAGCGCGGCGGCCGAGGAAGGAGACGCGACGCCGCCACCATGGTGAGGCCGGGCTCGGCGGGAACCCCTGCGGGGAAGCCGGGTGGCCTCCCTCGCCGCCGCTGCCCGCTGACCCCCCCCTCCCCCGCTCCTTCTCCTCCTCCTCCTCCTCCTCCTCCTCCCCGCAGACGGTGGGCAAGAGCAGCAAGATGCTGCAACACATCGACTACCGCATGCGGTGCATCCTGCAGGACGGGCGCGTCTTCATCGGCACCTTCAAGGCCTTCGACAAGCACATGAACCTCATCCTCTGCGACTGCGACGAGTTCCGCAAGATCAAGTGAGGCCGCCGCCGCCGCCGCCGGGGGAGGGGAGGGCGGTGGTCCGGGCGGGCGGGCGGGGGGAGGACGGGCCTCAACCGGCGCCTCCCTCTCCCTCCTCCTCTTCCCTCGCAGGCCCAAGAACTCCAAGCAGCCCGAGCGGGAGGAGAAGCGCGTGCTGGGCCTGGTGCTGCTCCGCGGCGAGAACCTGGTCTCCATGACCGTGGAGGGGCCGCCCCCCAAGGACGTAAGCCGGGCGGGGAGGGGGGGGCTGTGGCGGGCTCCCCGAGCTTCAAGGCCGGCTTGCTGGTCGTGGCCTCCTCCGGCGCTGGGGGAGGGGGGGCTGCCAAGGGACACCTGACTTATTGGGATTGGCCTGGCCTGGCTAAGAGATTGATCCGAGGGGGTCCCTGGCAGGGAAAATCTCCCCGAGAGGAATCGATCCGGGGAGGGACACACGAAGAGCGGCTGTGCTGAGCTAACCCTGTGGCTTTGGGCTCTTTTCCAGACTGGGATTGCTCGTGTGCCGCTGGCTGGGGCAGCAGGGGGACCCGGTGTCGGCAGAGCGGCTGGACGAGGAGTCCCAGCCGGAGCTCCCATGCCCCAAGCGCCTGCAGGTTTGGCCGGTCCTGTGCGTGGGGTTGGTGGACCATCCCAACAGGTAAGCAGAGCTACGTTCAGCTGTCGAGCTGCCTCGAGCTCAAATGCTGCTTTGTGGACGGGACAAAAAGAAGTGGCGCATCACGTCCAAGGCCTCTGAACTGTTTTTCCATTGCAGGTAATGACGCCTCAGAGCCGAGGGACAGTTGCTGCTGCAGCCGCTGCTGCCACTGCCAGTATAGCGGGAGCCCCGACTCAATATGCACCAGGCCGCGGAGGCCCTCCCCCGCCCATGGGAAGGGGCACTCCCCCTCCAGGTGAGTTTTGACTAAGCTGCCCCCAACCCCTTCTTGCTACCAGAGCCGACGGGACCTGTGATGAATGATAGTATCTGAGCGTTGCTGTGAGGAGCTGTTGTCAAAGCAGGATTACTCTGAGGTCTCTGCGGGGTAGGAGGCGGCAGGAGGAGGGGAGGGACTGCCACTTGCTGATGCTTCTGCTTTTCTGCTCTAGGAATGATGGGGCCCCCTCCTGGTATGAGACCACCCATGGGCCCTCCAATGGGGATGCCACCAGGCCGTGGCTCACCAATGGGGATGCCACCACCAGGAATGAGGCCGCCACCTCCTGGCATGAGAGGTAAGTCCTCTTGTTGGAGAGAGCTGAATTCTGGGATGAACAGCCAAAGCTGTCTTATTTTTTGACACCGTACGAGAGGCCATTGCGATAGCAGCCAGGGTGAAAAGAAATTGCTCAGTATTAATGGCTGCAACTAATTGTGACTCTTGTTTCCAGGTCCCCCTCCTCCTGGTATGCGCCCACCTAGGCCTTGACACCCATGCTGAACCCAGTGGGATTCACGGGGGCCGATCTTGTTGATCACAAGATGGCGGGAGCAGGATTAGCTGTGTATGTATGTGCTGTTTTATTATTGTCATGTTGCCCTTTCTAATAAAACTTTGCCGTTTCTTTCTGTGGTGTCAATGTAAAACATGGGTTTGAGGAAAGAAAACGTGGACAGTGTTTTGGGGACTGAATGTTTTTGGATACCTTGGCCTCCTGAGGTGATCCCCTTCCTTGGTAGCAGCTGCCTCCCAAATAGCCACCAAGGCCACATATACCAAGATGGTGAAGGACTTGCTTCCGTGGTACTTGTCTGTATAGGGTCTCCTGCTTGAGCAGGGGGTTGGACTAATCAATGGTCCCCCAACCTTTGGGATACCCGGGACAGGTTCTATGGATAAAGGTTTTTCCACCGACCGGAACAGCTGTGGTTTTGCGTGCTGCCTGCACCCCACAGATGGGTCTTCGTGTGTTTGCATGGTCTGGCTGCTGGCGTGCCACGGACTGAGGGTTGGGGACCTCTGTACTAGATGATCTCCCTCCCAACTCCTGTTCCGTTAAAGAGGCTAGGAGAAAAGGCCTTTGCCTACGTGTGTTGGTGAATACGGGCATGTTCACCAATGCTCTTTGGCTCTCAATTCCATCCCCCGTTGTCGTATGCTAGCAGTTGGGTCTCTGCTGGCTCAGAACGTTTGGCAGCCATCACTGGAGATCGGGCACATATTCCGCTTTAATACTAACAAGGATTTCATCTGCCTCTTAAAGAAGCCAGAGGTACTAGAATACCCGAGAGCTTGAAGGAGAGGTTGGGCCTGGGGTGAACGGTTGCCAGTCCCATGCCAGCAGTGTCATAACCCTAATAGAAGGTAATCTCAGGGTTGGAACGTGGGGTCCTCGGTGCTGTTCTTTGTGGTTTTCTTGCAGATGTTTTGTGACCCAACTAGGCATCGTCTTCAGTGCACGTGAAATGACTGCAAGAAAACCAAGCCCGAAGAGTGTAAAAATAACATTGCGTGATGAAGTGTCATAATGCAACACTCCATGGTGTCAAAATAAGCATGTTGAGGGCCCAGCGGTTTCTGCTGAGCACCCGCAAGCTCTTGCCAGGGCTCTCCTTCGAATCCTCCTGATGGATGTAACCACTGGTGCGGCTAGATTTTCATCCGAGCGACTGTAGACGTTACCTGGGCGCTGAATTAGGTAGCTGTCGGCCTCCGCTTTGCTGCTTGCTTCGGCTGCCATTGAAACAGGGAGGGAGAGGCTTTGGCAATTGGGAATGGGCCGGTGTGGTGCAGGAGGGTGATTTGGAGAAGGGAGTATATTCTCACCATCTACGGCCTTGCATGCCATTCTGATGATGCTCCTGGAGATGCAACTCACATGACACCTAAGGGGTTTGCGCATTGGACAATTGGGTGGGGGTTGTTGTGGGTTGAACACATTGATATGTATGATTTTGTGCGCTTGGGTCTCAGACCTTGCTTTACCTCGCTGCTATCTTGCCCTGCGGGAGTCCCCTCTCTCGCAGGTTTGGCCCTCAGCTCTAACGAGGGCCCGCCTCGATGACGGATTTATTAATCTCGAGAGGTGGCAGAAACGGAGACTAAGGGGTCTTTTAGGGTTTTTTTTAATTCCGCTTTTAAGGGGTCCCAGGGAGGGGGGAGGTTTATCTGGGAAAAGATGTGGGTAAGGCAGTGCTTCTCAAATAGTGGGGGGCGCCCTCCAGGGGGGGCGCAAGGCTCCGTAAAGGGGGGCGCGTTTGACCTCGGCAAACACTGTTATAACAAGCCAAGCCCCGTGTTTATGTCTCTGTATCCTCCCTTTCGAGGAGAACAGACCCGATTGGATAGACATGATGCTCTATCCTGATTAGCCAAACCCGCCCGTGTGACTTTTAGACCCGGATGATACTATTTTCAGTCGCTTCGGGGGGCGCGAAATGTTTTCTTCTTCCTAGGGGGGCATGACAGAAAATAATTGAGAAGCACTGGGGTAAGGGAACTAACCCACCAAGTAACATCTTCAGGTCGGCCCACAGCCTCGACAGGGAGGCTGTAGGGTCCGATATTGGGAGAGGGGCAAAGGTCGATTTAACAGAGGGCTTTACCATCAGGACGGTCTGGGGAAAGGGTAGATATGGCGGGAGCTGGAGACCATATCAAGTGTCGGGAGTGCACACCCGCTGTTTGCAAGCGGTTGCGCGCTCCAATCTCCAGAGCTCCTCCTGCAACCCAGGTGGTCAGGGATCTCAGAGCCGGGGCCCTAGGCTGATGCTATGTAACGCCAGGTCCGTGGTCAACAAAGCCTCCCTCATACATGATTTGGTGTCGGAGGGGGAGCCGGACCTGGTGGGTATCACGGAAACCTGGCTGGGCCATGAGGGAGGAGTTCCCCTCGTAGAAATGTGCCCGCCAGGTTACCGGGCATTCCATCAGCCACGGGCCCAAGGGCGGGGTGGGGTGGGGTGGTTGTTGTTAAGGAAAGTCTTGAGCCTAGGGAGACCGCTGTGCCGCAGACAGCCCGTTGTGAGTCCCTCTATGTGAAGTGGAGTCATGGGTGGCAGCTGGGCTTGCTGATAGTGTACCTGGTTCCCCACTACATGTCAGCAGCCCTACCCGAACTCCTCAATGTGATCGCTGAGGTGGCGGTTGAGACCCCCAGGCTTTTAGTCATGGGGGATTTCAACCTGCCATCGGTAGGCGCATCATCTGAGGTAGTTCGGGAGTTCATCCTCCATGACAGCCATGGACCTGACCCAAGTAATTCATGGCCCCACGCACATCGGGGGACACACACTGGATCTTGTTTTTGCCTCCGGCCAGTGGCTCATTGCTCTGGGATTAGGGGAATTAGTCATCGAACCCCTGTCATGGTCAGATCACTCTCTCCTCCAGCTCGACTTTCCAACCGCTGCACCCCATTGCGGGGAGGCGGAACCAGAAGAGTTAAGATGGTTCCGCCCCAGGCGCCTGATGGACCCTGTAAGGTTCCAGACGGATCTTGGGCCAATGCCTGAATCCCTGACCCGCAACTCGACTGAGGACCTAGTGGCCGCCTGGAATAGTGCGGCTGCGGGGGCACTGGACCGGGTCGTGCCTTTGCGGCCTCTCACTCGGCGTCGATCTACCTTGGCTCCTTGGTTCTCCGAGGAGCTGAGGGAAATGAAACAGCAGAAGAGATGCCTAGAGAGCACTTGGAGGTCCACCTGCGCCGAATCTGACCGAACACGGGCAAGGTCACATTTGCGGACCTACCTTGTGGCGATAAGAGCGGCAAAGCGGGATTATCTCACTGCTCTCATCGCATCCGCAGATAACCGCTCTGCCGCCCTGTTTAGGGTGACCTGCTCCCTCCTTCATCAGAGGCCGCGGGAAGCCCCTTTGCAGGGTCGGGCAGAGGAATTTGGATCTTATCTGCAGGATAAAATTGGCCAGATCCGGGGCGAGTTAGCCTCCAATTGGGTTGGTCCAGACGGGGTGAGAGAGACAGGCCTTGAGACTATTGTTTGGGCTGAGTTTGACCCAGTGACTCCTGATGGCATGGACAGGATACTGGGGCGGCTGAATGCCACCACTTTTATTGGACCCGTGTCCCTCCTGGCTTGTACTGGCCTCCCAGGAGGTCACACAAGGCTGGCTCCAGGGGGTTGTTAACGCTTCTTTGAGTGAGGGTCTGGGTGGACCGTCCGAGGCAGGTCTTGAGACCATATTATGGGAAGAGTCTGACTTTGTTGCTCCTGATGACATGGACAGGTTGCTGAGGCGGCTGAATGGTACCACATGTTTATTGGACCCGTGTCCCTCCTGGGAGGTTACACGAGGTTGGCTCCAGGCAATAGTGAACGCTTCCTTGAGTGAGGGGCTTCTGCCGGCCGCCTTGAAAGAGGCGGTCGTGAGACCCCTCCTCAAGAGGCCTTCCCTGGACCCAGCATTGTTATTAAATTATCGTCCAGTCTCCAACCTTCACTTTTTGGTGAAGGTTGTTGAGAGTGTGGTGGCAGGACAATTCCCCCAGCACCTGGAGGAAACTGCCTATCTAGACTCACGCCAATTCGGCTTCCGACCCGGGTACAGCACTGAGATGGCATTGGTCGCATGGGTAATGATCTCTGGAGGGCCCGGGATAGAGGCTGTTCCTCTATCCTGGTCCTGTTAGATCTTTCAGCGGCTTTAGATACCATCGACCATGGTATCCTATTGCGCCAGCTGGAGGGGTTAGGAGTGGGAGGCACCATGCTGCGGTGGTTCGCCTCCTTCCTCTCTGGCTGGTCGCAATTTGTGTTGGCAGGAGGGTAGACGTCGACGTCGAGGCCTCTTCACATGTGGGGTGCCTCAGGGGTCGGTCCTCTCGCCCCTCCTGTTCAACACTTATATGAAGCCGCTGGGCGAGATCATCCGCGGTTGTGGTGTGGAGTACCATCTGTATGCTGATGATACTCAGCTACACATATCCACCCCCAACCATCCCAGTGATGCCGTTGAAGTGATGACCCGGTGTTTGGAAGCCGTGCGGGTCTGGATGGGGAGTAACAAACTTCGGCTCAACCCGTCCAAGACCGAGTGGCTGTGGTTTCCAGCGCCCCGGCACAGCCAGCTGACTCCAACGATGGCCATCGGGGGCGAGTCACTAGCCCCCGTGGAGAGGGCTCGCAACTTAGACGTCCTCCTGGACTCACGGCTCTCCTTGGACGACCATGGGACGGCGGTGACCAGGGGGGCTTTTTACCAGGTTCGCCTGGTATGCCAGTTGCGTCCTTTCCTCGACCGGGATGCGCTACGCGCAGTCACTCAAGCACTCGTTACGTCCCGCCTAGACCATTGTAATGCTCTCTACATGGGGCTCCCCTTGAGGTGCACCCGGAGGCTCCGGTTGGTCCAGAATGCGGCCGCGCGGGGTGTTTTGGGAGCCTCACGATACTCCCATGTAACACCTCTCCTGCGCGAGCTGCCCTGGCTGCCGGTGGCTTTCTAGGTGCGCTTCAAGGTGCTGGTCACCATCTTTAAAATGCTCCATGGCACAGGGCCCAGTTATTGAGCGGCCGAAGAGGCAAGGAGGGGGGCGTCCAGGACAAGCAGGACGATTAAGTGGAATGGCAAATACCATCTAGGTTAATGGCCTATGCTATCCCCCCCCCCCTCCCCCAGGACAGAAAGAGACTGGCAGATCCCAGATTACTGAACGGGCCAGGCCAGGCGGAGAGGAAGAGGCCTAGGCCCGACAGCAAACCATCTTGCTGGGACGATTTTGGACTGAGACTGGAAATATGTATTTATTGCTGCTCCCCCACCATACCCTCCCCTCGCCTACCCTCTATTCCTCCGGGATTACCTTTCCATTTTACCTTTCCATTCTTACTACTTTATCATTTACCATCTATGTATTTTTATCATCTATTTATTATCTTTTAACACCAGATTGTTTTTATCTTTTAACACCAGATTGTTTTTACATGCCCTTCCTCTGCTGTAAATTGACTTGCTATTGACTTGCTATTTTTACCAACTTATGCTACCTCCCTTTTAGAGCCAGGACTGTTTTATATGCTACTGTATTCAAGGACAGATCTCCTCTGTCTGCGAGAGTCTCCCCTCTCGCAGCTGTGGCCCCTCGATCTATCTGGGCCCCACCTTAAGGATGGGTTGTTGAACCCTGAGAGGTGGGCAAAACGTAAGCTCAGGGGATTTCTGGGTAAATTTTTAATCCGATTTTTAGGGGGTCCCAGGGTGGAGGGGAGGGATAGTCAGGTGGGAGGGCGACAGATTATAGGGCCGGCTAGCGGAAGTAGGGAAACGGAGGAGGGGGAAGGGGGGGTCGTTTCCACTGAGGTGTTTTCCATCAATCTGGTCTTGGGGAGGGGCAGGGGCGGTGGGAGACGGGAGGAACATCACCAGCTGGAGGACCGTGGCCGCTGGCTACGGGCGGTCACGCGCTCCAACCCCCCATACTCCCATCGCAGGCTAGGAGGGCAAGAACCACAGACCCGGGGCCCTAGGCTGATGCTATGCAACGCCAGGTCCGTGGTACAAAAAGCCCCCCTCATCCATGACATTGTGTCAGAGGGGGACCCAGACCTGGTAGGTATTACGGAAACCTGGTTGGGCCACGAGGGAGGTCATCCCCTCGTAGAAATGTGCCCACCAGGCTACCGAGCCTTCCATCAACCTAGGGTCCTAGGGAGGGGTGGGGGGGGGTGGCGATTATGGTTAGGGAAGGTCTTGAGCCAAAGGAGACCACGATCCCCCAGACGACCGGGTGCGAGTCCCTCCTCGTGAAAGGCAGTTGGGCGTGTTAGTTGTATACCTGGCTCCTCGCTATGCAACAACAGCCTTGCCCGAGCTCCTAGAGGTGATAGCCGAGGCGGCGGATGAGACCCCCAGACTTTTGGTCATGGGGGACTTTAACCTGCCGTCGGTAGGCGAAACCTCTGGTGCAGCTCGGGAGTTCATGGCTTCCATGTCAGCCATGGACCTGACCCAGGTAGTTTTGGGCCCTACCCACGAGGGTGGACACACCCTGGATCTCATCTTCGTCTCGGGACAGTGGAGTCGTGATCTGGGAATAGGGGATTTAGTCATCACACCCCTGTCATGAACAGATCACGCTCTCCTTCAGCTCGACTTTCCGATCGCTGCACCCCATCGCGGGGAGGCGGAACCGGATATTCCTATATGGTTCGGCCCCAGGCTTCTGATGGACCCGGTAAGGTTCCAAAGGGAGCTTGGGCCAATTCCTGTGGACTTGCCCCGCGACTCGACTGAGGACCTAGTGGCCGCATGGTTAAGTGCGGCCACGGGGGCCTTGGACCGAGTCGCGCCCGTGCGGCCTCTCTTGCGGCGACGATCCACCCGGGCTCCTTGGTTCACCGAGGAGCTTAGGGAGATGAAGCGCCACAAGAGATGCCTAGAGAGCAGATGGAGATCCTCTCGCTCCGAAGCCGACCAAACACTAGTGAGAACCTACATTAGGACTTACCTGGTGGCGATAAGAGTGGCCAAACGTGAGTATTGTACCACTCTTATTGCATCCGCAGATAACCGCTCTGCCGCCCTGTTTGGGGTGACCCGCTCCCTCCTTCAACAGAGGCCGCGGGAAGCCCCTCTACAGGGTCGAGCAGAAGAATTTGGGATTTATCTGCAGGAGAAAATCACTCTGATTCGGAGCGAGCTGCCCTCCATCGACAGTGGTCCAGCTGAGCGGTCCGAGGTTGCTCTTGAGACACCATCTTGGGAGGAGTTTGATTTTGTTACTACCAAGGGTATGGACAAGTTGTCAGAGACTTAGGGCTACCACATGTTTATTGGACCCGTGTCCCTCCTGGCTTGTACTGGCATCCTGGGAGACGACACGAGGCTGGCTCCAGGGCATTGTCAACGCATCTTTGAGTGAGGGGTCCTTGCCTGCCATCTTGAAAGAGGCGCTAGTAAGGCCCCTCCTCAAGAAGCCGTCCCTGGATCCAGCATTACTAGAGAACTATCGTCCCGTCTCCAACCTTCACTTTTGAGTGAAGGTTGTTGAGAGTGTGGTGGCCCAACAGTTTCCGCGACACTTGGAGGAAGTTGATTATCTAGACCCGCGCCAGTCCGGCTTCCGACCCGGGCATAGCACCGAGACGGCATTGGTCGCGTTGGTTGATGATCTCTGGAGGGTGCGGGATAGAGGATATTCCTCTATCCTAGTCCTATTAGACCTCTCAGCGGCTTTTGATACCATCGACCATAGTATCCTATTGCGCCGACTGGGGGGGTTGGGGCTGGGAGGCACCGTTCTACGGTGGTTCTCGTCCTACCTCTCTGGCCGGTCGCAATATGTGTTGGCAGGGGGGCAGAGGTCGGCCTCGAGGCCCCTCGTATGTGGGGTACCTCAGGGATCGGTCCTCTCGCCCCTACTGTTCAACACATACATGAAGCCGCTGGGCGAGATCGATCATCCGTGGTTTTGGGGTGGGATATCATCTGTACGCTGATGATACTCAGTTGTACATATCCACCCCAGACCACCCCAACGATGCCGTCGAGGTCATGTCCCGGTGTTTGGAGGCCGTACGGATCTGGATGGGTAGTAACGGGCTCAACCCGTCCAAGACTGAGTGGCTGTGGCTTCCGGCACCCCGGTTCAGCCAGATTATTCCAACTCTGGCCATTGGGGGCGAAACACCGGCCCCCGTGGAGAGGGCGCGCAATTTGGGCGTCCTCCTGGATTCCCGGCTGTCAATGGAGGACCATGTGGCGGCCGTGGCCAGGGGGGCTTTCCATCAGGTACGCCTGATGCGCCAATTGCGGCCCTTACTGGACCGGGCTGCCCTTCGCACAGTCACTCAGGCCCTCGTGACCTCTCGACTCGACTACTGTAATGCTCTCTACATGGGGCTTCCCTTGAGGTGCACTCGAAAGCTGCAGTTAGTCCAGAATGCAGCCGTGCGGGTGATTACGGGAGCGCCTAGACACTCCCACATAACACCTATCCTGCGCGAGCTGCACTGGCTTCCTGTGGTCTTTCGGGTGCGCTTCAAGGTTTTGACGACCATCTTTAAAGCGCTCCATGGCTCGGGGCCTAGTTATATGCGAGACCGCCTCCTGCCCCATACATCCCTCAGACCAATACGCTCCCACAGAGGGCCCCCTCAGGGTGCCGTCGGCCGGACAATGCCGACTGGCGACACCCAGGGGGAGAGCCTTCTCTGGCAGGTCCAGCCCTTTGGAACGACTTACCCCCTGAACTTCGCACCATCTCTGACCTCCGCCTCTTCCGCAAGTGTCTGAAGACACATTTGTTCCATCTAGCCGGCCTAGCGTAGCTCCCTATACTGACTTTTAGATAGTTTTTAAATTTGGGGATTTTAATCTGGTTTTAGAACAGGTTCTATTGAATTAGTTTTTTAAATTTTATATGATGTTTTGTATGTATTTTAATTTTCCTGTGCGCCGTCCTGGGTCCGTTTGGAGAAGGGCGGGGTATAAATTGAATAAATATAAATATAATAAATATTTGCGGGATCGCCTCCTACTGCATACCTCCCTTCAACCGGTCCGCTCCCACAGGGAGGGCCTCCTCAGGGTGCCATCTGCCGGTCAATGCCGGCGGGCAGCGCCCAGGGGGAGGACCTTCTCTGTGGCAGGCCCGGCCCTCTGGAATGACCCACCCCCCGAACTTCGTACCATCCCGGACCTTCACCTTTTTCGCCGTTCACTGAAAACACACTTCTTTCACCTAGCTGGCCTAGCTTAGAGCTTAGATTTTAGACTTTAGCTTAGACTTTAGCCTAGATTTTAGACTAGAAATAATTTAACTCTATTTGGTAGGGTATTTTAAAAGTTTTTAGTTATATTTTAGCACAGGCTAGTTAATTTAATTTCATTTTAACACTGTATTGTATTTATTGTATTGTTTTATATTTGCCTGTGAGCCTTCGGGGAGATAGGGCGGGATATAAATCCAAATAAACTGAAACTGAGGGGCTCCTACCGACTGTCCTGAAAGAGGCGGTGGTGAGGCCCCTCCTCAAGAGGCCTTCCCTGGACCCAGCTGTGTTGTCTAATTACCGTCCGGTCTCCAACCTTCGCTTTTTAGCGAAGGTTGTTGAGAGTGTGGTGGCAGGACAATTCCCCCAGCACCTGGAGGAAACTGCCTATCTAGACTCGCGCCAGTTCGGCTTCCGACCCGGGTACAGCACTGAGACGGCATTGGTCGCGTTGGTAGATGATCTCTGGAGGGCCCGGGATAGAGGCTGTTCCTCTATCCTGGTCCTGTTAGATCTCTCAGGACTCTCTCCTCCTGGCCTCGGCTGTCCTTGGATGACCATGTGACGGCCGTAGCCAGGGGGGCCTTCTATCAGGTATACCTGATACGCCAGTTGCGCCCCTTTCTGTATTGTGACGC
Source organism: Rhabdophis nuchalis (assembly GCA_039707465.1). Lineage (NCBI taxonomy): Eukaryota > Metazoa > Chordata > Lepidosauria > Squamata > Natricidae > Rhabdophis > Rhabdophis nuchalis. The sequence continues at coordinate 245,635 of CM077644.1, read as the reverse complement.
CCTGCGCACGGTCACGCAAGCTCTTGTCATTTCCCGCCTAGACTACTGCAATGCTCTCTACATGAGGCTTCCCTTGAGGTGCACCCAGAGGCTCCAGTTAGTGTAGAATGCGGCCGCGCGGGGGATCTTGAGAGCACCAAGACACTCCCACATAACACCTCTCCTGCGCGAGCTGCACTGGCTGCCTGTGGCCTTCCGGGTGCACTTCAAGGTGACCATCTTTAAAGCGCTCCATGGCATGGATCCTGGTTATTTGCAGAACCGCCTCCTGCCACATACCTCCATCTGACCTGTCCGCTCCCAGGGGGAGGGCCTTCTCAGGGTGCCATCCGCTGGACAATGCCGGCTGACGACTCCCAGGGGAAGGGCCTTCTCTGTGGCGGGTCCAGCCCTCTGGAACGACCTGCCCCCCCCGACCTTCGTACTATCACGGACCTTCGCCTCTTCCATCGAGCATTAAAGACCTACTATTTCCATGCGACCGGCCTGGCATAGTTCGTTTTACCACCGTTTTAATAGGGTTTTTAAATATTTTAGCATGAGTTAAATTTATTTAATTTAATTTTAAATTTATCCAATTGATTATATTTATATGTATTTTATCTTTTTATTATCCCTGTGCACCGCCCTGAGTCCCAAACGGGAGAGAGGGTGGTATACAAATTAAATTAATAAATAATAATTAATAATAATAATAACAGTGTGGCTCCAATGCCTGGACCGCCGAGAGCAAGGATAAGGACAATTCTCCCCACCTTAAGCGCACTTCTTCCCCCTGCTCATTTTACTAGAATACCTCATTCTTACTATTGAAAACTTGGAATTTTCAGAAGAATATCAGAGCTCCCTTTAATAGCTGCTAGGTAAAGATCATAGGAAATCCTCGGGCTCCATAGCAAGGCAGGCGAGTCAACAAGGGTTTATTTGGTCTCGGGGTCTTCCTGGGAAGCTTCCGAGGAGCAGAAGAAGAGGCCCAACTCACATCCCACCCAAGGTCCAGTTCTCCAGCCGAGTCCTAAAGCAGCCACTGCTTGTTTCCAACTGCTAGGCTGCTGCAGGGGGAGCAAATGCGAAGGGCTCCCGAATTCCACCACGGCTGCCGTGCAGAGGCTCACTTCCGCCTGTACCTGCAGAAAGAACAAGCAAGCCACATCTCAGAGCCAGAAAAGAATCCAGGATTGCAGGATGGGTGGGTGTACAGGTGCCTCACCTGGACTTGGTTTTGAATTTTCCTCCTTTCCTTCTATCTGGGAAGCCCAGGCGCTTGCGGTCTTCAAAGGAAGGCCTGGAGAGGAGGAGAGCGTGGCCCTCAGTGGAACCTCAAGAGAACCTTTTTCTCCGAACCGCCCAGGGTCTTTTGGGCCAGGGTGGTGGCGGCAGGAGGAGATGCTTTCGAGTCCAGCTCCCCTCTTAGTGACCCTCTGGGCAAATTCCCCCTGGGGCTTTTCTCTCCACTTCCCAGCCAGGCCCTTTCCCAACCCGCCAGACGGGGCTTCTGAGCCCAAACACTGGAGGGGAAGCACCATCCAGTCGGAGGCCCCCAAACTGCCCCACCAAGGGGAAGGAATACTCACCCCGCTCGATACTGCTTGAGGGCTTTCTTGGTAGTGCTGGTGAGCTCCACGTCAAAAGACGACGTGGTCCTCTTGGGCTGCTGCTTGGGCCCTTCCAGGGGAGAGAAGAGCCAAGAAGCCAGGTTACATAAGCCAGGCGTGGAGGAAACCCCCCCCCCCCAGGCACCCGTGGCCTCGGAACTAGGGGAGGGGAAAGGAGGCCGCCTTCTCACCAGCCTTCATCTCTACCAGCGGCATTTCCTCCGGCATGGCCCGGGCTCGCTTGGGCCGGCGGTTCCTCTTGGACAGCCGCTCGGCATACATCTGGGCCTTCAAGATCTCAAACTGGGAACGTTCCTCTGGCTGCCGACGAGAGAGACGCTGGCAAGGATCCTGGGAGGGGCCGAAGCACCCTCCCTCCCTCCCTCCTCCCCCAGGCTCACCGTTGGCTGAACCTTCTTTTGAGAATCCCTCAGAAACTTCGTTCTCTTCTTCTTGCCTCGAAGCGCCAGGTCAAACTCCTGAAGAGCCTTGGCAACTGGGAGGGAAGCAAGGGGGGAGATGTCAGGCCCAGGCCTGGTCGGACGGAGGGATCCAAGCCCTTTCCCAGAGCCAACCCTTACGCTTCTCCTTCTTCCTCTCCTCCTGGCTCTGGAACCAGCTGCGGGGAGTGCCTCCAGCTGCTTGCTGGGAACCGCTGTCCAACCTCCGCTTGGCAGTGTTGATCTGGAAGGAGAGGAGACTTGGTCGGAGGCCTCGGGAGACGGAAAGCTCTCTCCCCGACAAGCACAGCACCTGTGGGACCTTGGGATTCGTTTGCCCTTGGCGAGTGGGGGAGAAAAGGAAGGGAAGGAGGCACTCATCCCCCGTTGAAGCAGCTGAGGCAGTCCTCCCCCAATCACACACCCCCCCCCCCCCACTCATGGTAGGTCCCACAGGCATTGAAACGCAGTCATTCTCTGCCTAGGCTTGGTCTGTCTCCGCTCTTTTGAGAGGATGAATTTCTCCTAAATGAAGCCCTCTGGAGAAGCCCCAACTGGAAACAGAGACTAGCCGCCCACCCCCTTTCCCCACTCTGCCCAGAAGCCCCTCCCCCCCCACCTGGGCCTCCGAGCACTGCAGCTCCCGCTCTTCCCGCTCCAAGCGCAGCACAGCGTACACATCTGGCTCCAGCTTCTCAATCTTCTCCCGGAAGCGCAGAATCACATCTGGGGGGGTGGGGGCACAGAAAGGCTGCTGCCGCCACAGAGTCCCTCATGGCAAAGCGGCAGTCTCACCTGCCCCCCCCCCTCCAACCCTCCCCACGGCCGTTACCCTGGGGGAGAATCCTGGCCTTCACGGGGGCCTTGGCAGCCTTGACGATCTCCTTCAGCATCTTGCGCTCTTCCTCGCCCACTAAGGACACGGAGCGCCCCACGCGCCCTGCCCGAGCTGTGCGTCCCACCCGGTGGACGTAGTGCTTGGTGGTGTTGGGCATGGTGAAGTTGATCACCTGCAAGAACAAGGGAGGCAGGAAAGAGCACCTGCCCTGTGGGGGGAAGGGGGAAAGGGGGCGGGGGCAGCAGGGACCTTACTGTTTTGACGCCTTCGATATCGAGGCCTCGGGCGGCAACGTCGGTGGCCACCAGCACGTCAATCTGCTCGTCCTTGAATTGCCTGCAAACAACGGAGCCCCTGAAAAGGCCTGCCCAGCCCCAACGCGACCCTCCCCGACCGCACCCTCCCTCCCTGCCTACCGGAGAGCCTCCAACCGCTGGGCCTGGGAAAGGTTGCCGTGCAGCTCCCCGACACGGAGACCCATCAGGCCCAGCAGGATATGCAGGCGGTGGGCCTGCTTCTTGGTCTGGGTGAAGAGCATCACGTGGTCCGGGAACGTCCGGGTGAGCAGAGCTGGAGAGCAGAGGGAGACTCATCACTGCCGGCTCCCTCCCTGGAACCCGCCCCCCGAGGCTTCCACCGCCACCGCCAGCCCCACCTGCCACGATGGCCTCCCTGTCCCCCTCACGGCTGGGCCGGATGCGGATGAACTCCTGGCGCAGAAAGGGGGCCACCTCCGTGTTGCTGTTCACAAAGATCCGGACAGGGTTTTTCAAAGAGACCGAAGCCAAGTCCTTGACCTGACGAAGGGGAAAGAGGGTTCCTCAGCAGTTCCTCCCCTTCCCAGGAACAGCGCCCCCCACGGCTCTCCTCCAGATGCGGCAGGAACAAGGACTCCAGGGCAGCCCTGTCAGGCAAGGCGAGGGATTCTCCCCCCCACTTCTCCCCGTCTGCCCTCCTCCATGCCAGGCGCCGGAGGTACCTCATCCGTCATGGTTGCAGAAAAGAGCATGGTCTGGCGATGTCGAGCACACATCCGAATGATCTCTTTCATCTGCTCCTCAAAATACTCATCCAACATCCTGTCACGCAAGGGGAACAAGAGGCAACGGTTGGTCCACCGTACAAAGCTCAGGCCTGGAGGCTGGGAGGGCCAGAGGAGAGTCGGCCCCGGGGGAATTCAGCCATCCTCTCACCGATCGGCTTCATCCAGAATGAGCACCTCTATGCTGCCCAGGTGGAAGGAGGGGCAGTTGTGCAGGTGGTCGATGAGACGGCCAGGAGTGGCGATGAGAACGTCGGGGCCAGAGCGCAGGGCGGCCTCCTGCGTCTTGATGTCCAAGCCACCTACAGCAAACGCAAAGGATGGGCAGCCCAACTATCCCCAAACAACAAGCGGATCGGTGAGCTGCCCCCGGAAATGCCCAAAGCTGGGTCACTCACCCACTGCCAGGCACACAGTGATGCTGCTGAACTGAGCCAGCTGTTTTGTAACGGAGTGCACCTGGATGCCCAGCTCCCGGGTTGGCACCAGCACCAACACTCGACTGACAGGGGCCTGCCGAGGTTTGTAGATCAGGCGCTCCAGGACAGGAAGGATGAAGGCTGCAGTCTTTCCTGAATGGCAGGCAAAAGTTAAGATCCACAGGAGGCCGGAAGGCATTTCAAACCCATTCCCGTCACTGGCTAGGTGCAACATACCTGTTCCTGTGGCCGCACATGCACACAGGTCCTTCCCCAGCAGTCCTACAGGGATGCAGGCCTTCTGGATCGGGGTAGGCTGCTTGAAGCCCAGGGTGGTTATGGCCTGAGAATAGAAATGCAGGTCAGTATGCAAATGTCTGAAGCAGGCCTGGTAGAGATCTGGTTAGGTCACTAGAAAGTGCTTATGCCAAAGTGCTTTCATGCTTAAGCAGGGTCATCGTATTAAACATTTACATCTTTGAATTACTTAATATTTCCCATTTCTATAGGAGGAATGCACTCTGCCCAAGAGGAAGGTGGCTGAAAAATAGCCATTTCAACCCATTCCACTTTACTGATTTATTCTGCTGAAAGGCCTTGGGAAGAGCCCAGAACTCCAATCTACTCCAAGCAGCCATCTTTTCTATGCTGCTAGTGGACTTTATTTGCAGCAAGCAACGTATCCCAATGCTGGATCTTTGGACAACACACCTCAGATTTATTTATACCGGGCACCTCAAGCCCACATTTCAAAAGGATACCTTCAGCAAGGGTCGAGAGAGGTTCATGTCTTGGAAGGACAAACTATCATCGTACTGTGAAGCGTCTTCTTGAAAGAATTGCGTGGCTTCCTAAAAATCAGGCCGGAGGAAAAAACAAGAATGTGAACATCCAACCATATTACACAGAAGCAGATCTCTGCTAGTAGCCCTGCTTTGTACACTTTGTACAATGTTTATTTTAACTATTCTTTGCAATCAAATCACAGTGGTGTGGCACATGTGCAACCCTAAAGCTATAAGCAAGTCACAATGATCAAGCACATGCACAATAGCTCAAAAGCAAGCCAATTTGTGATACAAAAAAGTGGCCAATGGCTATCTAACTCAGGGGTCCCCAACCTTTTTTTCACCAGGGACCGGTTTCATTTTAAAGAAAATTCTGCGGACCGGCTGAGGGGCTCAGCAGTCATGTGACTGGGTGGGCGTGGCCAACTTTGAAAATGTGAAACTCACTTAACAATGATCTTGGTTAGCAACCAAACTTTTGGCCTCAACTGTGGTCATAAGTTCTTTCTTTCTTTCTCTCTCTCTCTTTCTCTGTCTCTGTCTCTCTTTCTCTCTCTCGCTATTTCTTTCTTTCTTTCTCTTTCTCTCTATTTCTTTCTCTTTCTTTTTCTCTTTCCCTCTTTCTGTATCTTTTCCTGTCTCTTTCTTTCCTTTCTGTCTCTTTCTCTCTGTCTTTCTCTCTCCCACTTTTTTCTTTCTTTCTCTCTTTCTGTCTCTCCTTCATCCGCCCATTTCTGTCACTCTGTGTGTGTGTGTGTGTGTGTGTGTCTGTCTGTCTTGCATTCATTCATTCAATCACTCCTTCTGTGTCTCTGTCTATCTTTCTCTCCCTCCCTCCCTCTGTCTCTCTATGTGTGTCTGTCGTCGTCATCGTCGTCCCGTCCCCCCGCCCCCAGCCTCCTCATCCCGCCTGCCAGGCTTGGTCGCTCGTTCGCTTGGTCAGGCTCCGTGGCTGGATAGGAGCCGGGCTGGAGAGGAGGAGGAGGGAGGGGGGCAGCCCATTGGGAAGAACGCGCGGGAGAACGCAGGAGGATGGTGGGGGCTCTTCCTCCACCCTCGTCGACGGAGGGACTCCTTGCGCCGCCGGAGCAACCCGCCAGTTCCCACCCCAGCCCGCAGAGCCTCCGCAGTCCCTGGATGAAAACGAGTGGCCGGCATGCCAGCAGGGGAGGGAATCGGTGGCCGGTCCGGCGGCGTCCAGGAGTCCCTCCGTCGACGAGGGTGGAGGAAGAGTCACACTCCAACGGTGCGAACAGCCGCGCCTGCGTTCTCCTGCGCGCTCTCCTCAGGGGGCAGCTCCCTCCTCCCTCCCTCCTCCTCTCTAGCCTTGCGGCCCGGCTCCCATCCAGCCACGGACCGGCACCGGTCCGCGGCCCGGGGGTTGGGGACCCCTGATCTAACTGACAGGCTGCACAGAGCAAAGGCTGGATTAGACAGACCCTCCAACTTAGTCTGATTTCACCCCACTAATGCTCACCTCCTTTTCATCATGCTTCTGTTTCCACCGCTGCTTCAGCTTTAGAGTATCTACAAAAAAAGCAATTGCTGTGTACGTGCATTACAAAATACAAGAGCAATTTTGTACACAACAAATGAAATTGAGGTATTGATCATATAATTAATCTACCACTTAAGTTTTATGAAATAATACCAAGTACTAGCTGATTGTCTTTGTATGCGTTAAATCTAAATTCTGTTTAAGCTAATGCTTATGCGACCCCTGAACAAATAACTCATGGCTTCAAACGTAACTTATAAGGTGCTTTCACAATATTTTGAACCACAAATTTCCTAATCCTATTTCATCATGACTTTTGTCCTTTATGCGCTACAATATACTTGATCTCTGGCAACTGTTCAGCTTATAAAAAGCAGGAGATCGTTTTCCTCCAAGACCAGCCACCGTGGAGTCTCTCCTGGTGGGGCCTCCCTCAACGCCAGGGTCGGTTACCAGCTTTTGCAAAGACGCTCTCATCTGCCGAGGAATGCTCCGACTGCAGCTCCTCTTCCCCCTCCTCGCTATCGCCAGCCTTTGCCTCATTTTCCTGGGTGGTCTCTCCGCAATCTCTCTTTGCTGCTCCATCTTTGGTCGCCTTCTCCTGCGGAAGGGCGGAAGGCTGAACCACCCGGGCCGGAGCCCCGCGCCCAACGCGCCTCCTCCCCCCCCCCCCCAAGGGAAGCGCCGCAAGGGCAGGCCCGTCGGGGGCGACGCAGCGAGCGGCTTCTGACCTGAGCTTTGCGCCGCCTCCTCACCGTCGCGATCTTCTCATCCAAGCTGGTGGCGCAGCGCTGCCGAGGCAAGAGGGCCGAGAGGTGAGGCTGACGCGGCCTGCCCCGCCTCCCCCGCCCCCGCCTCGGGTCCCGGGGCCTACCTTGCGCTTGAGCTGCCCCAGCGCCTCCGCCCAGGCCCCGCTGGCCGCTCCCGCTGCGGCTTCCTTCTCGGAGAACGCGAAGGCCGCCGCGAAGTCTCCACGGCCTGCCGCCGACGGCTCCTCCTGCAGGGAAGGCGAGGCGGGTCGGGTCGGTGGGCGGCCTCACCCTCGCCTCCCACCGACTCGCCCGGCCCGGTCCGGTCCTCACCTCCGACTCCGAGTCCGTCTGCTCCGACTCCGCGTCCACCTCCGCCAGGCTCCGCTCCGCTCCGGCCTCCATCGTGTCTGCGGAGAAGCACGCGACTTCCGGTGCCTCGGCCCTTCGCTCCGGCCGGAAACGCCGAACGCTCCGAAAGGGTTCCCTTGCTTGCAGCGCCCCCAGCGGCAGCCCCGGGAAGCGCTCGGGGAGGGCGGGGCGGCGCTCGGGAGCCGCGAGGGGCTGGCGGGCGGGGAGGGCGAAGGGCGGCCGAGGCTCCCTGGCGTCCCCGGGCGAGGGGCGGCCGAGAAGGGCGGCGGGATGGCTGGGAGCGGCGTTCATGGCCCCCACGGGCGCTTCCGCATCCCCAGGGCTGAGAAGCTCCGCCCTGCAGCCGTGCGGCCCGCGGGCAGGAAGGGATCGTGGGAGGGTTGTCTGCGCCGCGAAGCCGAAGGTGGAACTCTGGAAGCCCCCGCAGGATCCGCCCCGCACAGGCCCCGTCTCCTCCCCCGCTCCCGTCACACGGCGAAGGGCGGCGAGGGCCGAGGCTGACCGACGAAGGAGCCCCGGGGCGGGCGGCCTTTTCCTTGCCGGGGCGGGGGCCGCCAGCCGGCGGAGGGAGGAGTGGGGCGGGGAGGCTGGGCTGCGGTTGGAAGGCCGGGCCAGCGGAGCGGCCGGAAGCGCCTCCGCCCGGACTCTCCCGGGAACGGACCTCCGGCCTCCTTCCGTGCCGGGCTGGCGGGGCCATGGAGGCGCTGCGGGAGGCGCTGCGGGAGGCGCTGGCGGGGCTGCGGGGCGCCGGCGGAGGCGGAGGCGGGGAGGCCTTCGACCGGGGCCGCTTCTGGGAGGCGCTGGGTGCGGGCTCGACGGCGGCGGGAGGGAGGGAGGGGGGGAAGGGGGGGAGGGTCGGGGTGGCCCCCGCCCGTGCCCGGCCTCCCTGACGCGCGCCTGGCTCTCCTCCCCTGGCAGCCGGAGCCTTCGGGGCCGCCTCGCGGGAAGCCACGCGGCTCAGCCTGGCCGCCGCCCGAGCCCAGGTGGGTCTCCCTCCCGCCACGCCCGCCTGGCTTCCCACGGGAGGGCGGAGGGCGGCGGTCGCGGCCGGCGAGTGGTGCGAGCGAGCCCCCCCCCCCCGCTCTTCCCCCTCCCGTGGAGCCTGGGCGGCTGCTCTCTGGACCGGCGGGCCCCGTCTGGCGGTGTCCGGGGCTAATAAGAGCCGGTGGAGGGAAGCCTGCGGTCCTCCTGCTTGCTTCGGGACTGGCGCTGCTCTCGGTCTCGGAAGCATTGGGGGTTTCTTCGTTGCCCCAGAGCTTTTCTGGAATGAACCGCTTAGGTTCCTGATAACTTCGGATATTCGGCGGCTGTTCAAGTCCCTCGAGTTCCTCTTTCCAGAGCGCAGCTTAGACGGCGACCACAAGGGTGCTTAGTCAAGCTCCGGGGCTGAGGCGGCCTTGCAGCATCCCACGGGGGTCACTTGCACCTCTGATCTGGAGACTGTGTGCCCTGCTAGGGGACTGGCTTTGCTTCCTTTGGAATAATAATAATAATAATAATAATTTTATTTTTAAACCGCACCCTCTCCCCACAGGGACCCGGGGCGGTGCACAGGCAGAATAAAAACAGTCAAAAAATACATACATTTCATAAAAAACAATTAAACCAACCCTGTGCTAAAAATTCGCTAAAAATGTGCTACCCCATTAAAAAACCCCAAAGACAGAGAGACTATCCTAGGCCGGCCAGACAGAAGAAGTGTGTTTTTAGCTTGAGACGGAAGGAGCGGAGGTCAGTGGTCATTCTGATATCGGGGGGAAGGTCGTTCCAGAGGGCCGGGCCCGCCACAGAGAGAGCCCTTCCCCTGGGAGTCGCCCGCTGACAGAGTCTAGTGGACGGCACCCGGAGAAGTCCCTCTCTGTGGGAGCGGATCGGCCGTGAGGATGTATGGGGCAGGATCCGATCCCGTAGATAGCTAGGTCCCGAGCCATGGAGCGCTTTAAAGATGATGACTAACACCTTGAAGCGCACCCGGAAGACGACAGGTAGCCAGTGCAGCTCGCGCAAGAGCGGTGTTATGTGGGTCGACCTAGTGGTCCCCATAATTGCTCGCGCGGCTGCATTCTGGACTAGCTGAAGCCTCCGGGTGCACCTCAAGGGGAGCCCCATGTAGAGAGAGTTGCAATAGTCCAGTCGGGATGTCACGAGAGCATGAGTGACTGTGCGAAGGGCGTCCCGATCCAATAGGGGGCGCAATTGGCGAACCAGGCGAACCTGGTAAAACGCCCTCCTGGCCACGGCTGTCACTTGATCTTCCATGGACAGCCGGGTATCCAGGAGGACACCCAAATTGCGCGCCCCATCCACAGGGGCAAGATGTTCGCCCCCTATGGCCAGCGATGGAGTGAGCTGGTTGAATCGGGCAGCCGGAAACCACAGCCACTCGGTCTTGGTCGGGTTGAGCCTGAGTCCGTTCCTTCCCATCCAGATCCGTACGGCTTCCAGGCACTGGCACATCACCGCTACGGCATCGTTGGGGTGGTTTGGGGTTGAGAGGTGTGCGAGGACTTGCCCGTCCTTAGAGGGCGGCCAGATACGTACTTAAGGAGAAGGCAAAGCTATTGTGTGGACAAGCGTGGGCCGCCCTATCTCAGAATCCTTGTTTATAATTGCCACCCAGGGTGGTCACACTTTGTGCTAACCCTATGCGTTGAGTTGGGGAAGGTTTTTCATCTTGATGTCTGTGGAGATTCTCCTTCATCAACGTCATGCTTGTCCCAAAGGGGCTTTTTTCAAGAGCCCACTGGAGTTTCTGGTTTTTCTTTCAAGATGTTTCACTTCTCATGCCAGAAGCTTCGTCACCTCTGACTGGATGGTGGGGAACGGAAGGATTTATGCAGGCAGCTGGTCTTTTGCATCCTTTCAGAGGGCTGTTGAGGCCACCAGGGGGTTTATCTGTGTCCTCGGGGTCACCTGAGTGGGGCAAACGGGTGCGGAGCCTTCTTGGAACTGTTGAAAGGACTGGGTTGTAGACTGGCGATAGAGGATGTTGCACTTTTCATCTTGAGGGAGATTGTCCCCCAATCAATCCTACATTTTAAAATTACCTTGGGAAAGTAGGAAGAAACAGAGTATCTTTTTTTTTTAATTGCAAAAGTTTTATTCAGACAATTTCCCCCCCCTTTCCCCCCCCACATATAATATAAATCACGTACAAAAAATATACCCCTCACCTCCCCCATCTTAAAATAAAATTCTCATTCAGATATTAAATATTATACCCCCTCGCCTCCCAACAGACATGATATAAGTTTAGTGTAAAATACATCAATCTCTCCTTAACACCATCTTCTAACTTAATTCAACCTGTATACATCATAGTATAACCATGTCCCACTATTCCCATCTCTATGTTACTTATCCACCTATATTTCCCCACCCTCCACCCTAGCCCACCCCCAGCTCCCACTCAGTCCCACCCCCCTGACTTCCGCTATACACCACTTTAAAAATTCCATCCCAAATATTGTTTACTCTATTCACCTCTCAGTCCAAACATTGTTACCTAAAGGCTACATGGTATTTCCCAGTCTGATATTTATTCTGTATATAATTAATCCATTTTGCCCATTCCTGTGTATAATTCTCCTGCTTCTGATCTTTTAGGAAAGCTGAAATTTTTGCCATTTCCGCAAACCCCGCCACTTTCTGAATCCATTGATCAATTGTCGGTAAAAAATCTTTCTTCCAATGTTGAGCAATCAACAACCTAGCTGCTGTAACCATATACAAAAACAATTTTGTTTCCCCTTTAGTAAAGTCCTTAGTTGTACCCAATAGAAACATTTGCGGAGTAAATTGTAATCTTTTCTTAAATACATTTTGCATAACCCACCATATTTTTATCCAAAAAGCTTTAACCTTATAGCAAGTCCACCATACATGAAAAAAGGTAGCATCTAAACACCCGCATCTCCAACATTTTGGTTGAACATTAGAATACATACATGATAATTTCTTAGGATCCAAATACCATCTATAAAACATTTTATAAAAATTCTCCCTTAAACTTTATGACTGTGTAAATTTAACATTCTGAACCCATATTTTTTCCCACGTATCCAACATAACGGGTTCGTCAAAGTTCTGAGCCCATTTAATCATGCAATCCTTGACCAATTCGCTTTCTGAGTCCCTTTCTAACAATACATGATATATTCTTTTAACATGTTTTGGGCCAGTCTCTTTTATCTGCTTGATCAGCTCCACTTCTTTGTCCATAAAGCCGACCCTACGATCTTCTTTCCATCTCTTCTGTAGCTGTATGTAATGTAACCAATTTAAAGTAATTCCTACATCCAACAGTTGTTCCAAAGTTTTCAACTGCCATTCAACCCCATCAAAAATAAGCACATCTTTATATAAACACCCCCCGAGTGACTTAGTATTTGTAATCCACATGGTGTCTGCAAGATCCAACCAGAGCGGTATTTTATAATCCCAATTAGGCCGATGCTTCTTCCATATTCTCATCAAGGCACTTCGGAGAACGTGATTGCTGAACGCTTTGTCCACCTTGTCTTCATAAAACAAATATGCATGCCAACCCAGAACAAGGTCATGACCTTCTATATTCAATAGTTCAGTTTTTGTTTTCCCAAACCAATCTGCCACACACGTCAATGCCGCCGCTTCATAATACAGGCGAAGGTTTGGGAGTCTAAGGCCACCTCTAGGAAGTAGGAAGAAACAGAATATCTTTCACTGGTGCTCCAAGTAGGGCCTCTCTAGGCCTTGAAGGACATAGGTACATCAATCTTGTCGGGGACAGCAGCTTAACCTTTGTGGTTGGTTCCTTCTCAGACGTGCGAGAGGCTGAGTGAAGATGCGCGCAGTGCCACCATCGGAGCTGTCTTGGTGTATTACCAGCTCCCAGGGAGCCAAGGTGAGCAGGAGCAGGGGGGGTCCCGTTGGAGCAGTACAAAGAGCCTTTGGGCCATCGGCTCTGGCAGTTGCGCCTCCAGCCTCTGCTCTCAGGTTGGGGAGAGGCCCGGAGCTCCTCCGTGATGGCCGAAGGCTCCTGCTTTTACTTAACGTCGCTCCAGTCTGCTAGTTTAAAACACTGCAGGGCTCCCTTTGCCCCTCCCAGGAAGGGCCCTGAACAACGCTGTCCGCTGTGCCACGGTCCAGGTGGTGGAAGGGATGATTCAGCTCGTAGAGGTCATCCTTCGGACCCCCCAGGAGAGGTGAGCCTCTGCATTCCCTCCCCAGAAAAGGCCTCCGCAGGCTGAGCGGATGGGTGGGGGGTCCTCGGCCTTCCCAGCCGCCTGTTGGCTGCACTGCTGCCTGTCACGTTGCCCCTCTTGCAGTCTGTCTCAGGAGCAGCTCATCTCAACCGGAGGCATCTGGGAGGCCTGCGACCGAGTTTCCTGCCTGCCTCGCGGTAAGCGGTGGGAGAGAAGCCAGGGCCAGACGGCAGCTGTGTGTGGCCGGAGAATGGGCCTAGGTTGAGTGGGAGCTTTGGGGGGAGGCTCTCGCTGCCACCCAGAGAGTGCCCTCCCCCTCACCCGGCGTTCTCTCCGCTCAGACAACCTGGCAGCCGTCACGTTGGCCGTTTCCTCCTGCCTGGACCTGATCAAAGATGCCTTGGAGGAGATGGAGCAGGTGGGGAGAGGAGGGAGCTACCTCGGGGGGTCGGGGGGCGCAGAGACTGCCAGTGCCCGAGCTCGGAAGAGCAAAGTCAAGAGAGGCCTTCCCCATTGGCAAAGAGGCAGGGAGGGGGCAGCCGTGCATGTCGGGGGCCTTGAGGCTTGGATCCCTGAGAGTCCAGAGCTTCTCTTGGGGCCCTGGCTGATTTTCCCCCAAGCCTTCACCATTGTGGCCCCTCTTGGTTTCTTCAGGATGCGCAGGGTGACTCTTCCGCATCCTCCTTGTGCCATCGCCGGCCTCGGAGGTGGCTGAGCTCGGAAGGTGCCCCCTTGGCTTTCCCCAGCCTGCTTGCTCAGGGTTTGAGCCCCTGGTCAGTGGCTCTCCTGCCAGCGCTCCCCGGCCGGCCCCCTCCCTTTCCCGGGTGCCGGCCAGATTCCCTCGGAGCGGAGCCCTCCTGGCCATAGGTTTGTGTTTGCGTTAGATGCAGGCCGAGGGCGGGGCTTCTCCCGGCGACCCGCTGGAGGATGAAATGCTGGGCTTCCCAGGGAACGGCAGCCTCGCTTGGACAGAGGCCGAGCGGCAGCTGCTGGGCCCCTGCAAGGGGCTGGTGAAGGCCACCAAGGCTGGGCTGAGGAAGTTGCTGGTGGCCATGAGAACCCACGGCGGAGCAGACACGGAGGAGCAGGTGGCTCAGCTGGACGCCCTGGCCGAGGCTGCGGCTGAGCTCAGCCCCAGGTGAGGGTCGCCAAGGCCCCTGCCGAGTGGGGCAGCATTGGCATCGCTGGCAGGAGGGCGGCCCGCATGGCGCCTCCAAAGAGGTCGTTGCTGCGTCTGTTTCCCAAGCGTCGCCCCTCCGAGACCCAGCCTGCCTGAGACTTGCTGGCCCTGCGCCGGCTGCTTCCGTGCTGATCCCTTGCTGGTTTTGCCTTCTCTATTTCAGTGTGGACGAACTGGTGCTCAGCCTCTGCCCGCCCGTGAACCAGCTCACTCTGCGGCTGAACGTAAGCGGGTCAAGGAGGGAGCCCCTTCCTGGCTGCCCCCACCTGCAGGCTGTTCATCATGGCTGAAGCCCCCAGACCCCCTTGGGCTTCCCCTGTGGGGGGAGAGCGTCAGTCGCCAGGCCTCCTTGCTCACCTGATCATCCCTTTTTAGGCTGGGAAACTGGCTTCGGTGCTAATGAAGATGCTGGAAACCACCAGGTGAGAGAACCGGTTCTGGACTTGCCCTCGGTCCCTCTCTGTCATTGGCCTCAAGGCCAGGCTGGCAGGCAGCCGCCCTGACTTTTCATCCTGGCAGGGGAGCCTGAGTTATCGGGCTGGGAAGGCAGTCCGTCCCTTCAGGGCTGCCGTCTCGTCTCCTGCAGGACGAGCCACGTCTGCCCTCCCTCCGAAGAGAGCTGGGTGCGGTTCCTGGCTGGAGCAGTGGACCACAACTTAGGCAAGATCAAGGACTCCACCCAAGGCCTGCTGCGAGACCCTGGCCCAGCAGGGGAGGGGTGTTGCACGCGAGACGCCCGGCCGAAGGAGCAGCCGTAGCGCTTTTGACCCGACTGCGGGCAGTAAAGGACCCTTGTCCCCTGAAGCTCGGAACGCTTGCAGCGTGCTTATTTTTCCCACACAAGCCCACCCACCCTCACGGCTCCCCTTCCAGACTCTGACGCGGGGCATGGGAGCGGTGGCCTCTGTGGGGAGGGCAGGGTGCGTGCACAGGACACCCGGCTGTCAGGTTTTCTGCCCCATCCCACCCTCCCACTCCCCACTTAGGTGCCCAGCGGTAGCTGCCAGGTGGAGTGGTCAGTTGTGGCTCTGGCCCAGCAGAGTGCACGGAATGACTCCCCCCCCCCCCCCGGCCTGTTTCTTGTGAGGGGCTGCCCTCGCTAGGCGGCTCCTTGGGGAAGGCAGCCGCCAGGGGCCAGAGGAGCTGGAGAGGGCGATCCAGGTGTGGGTTCCACCTTCTGCAGCCCCGGCCGCAGGGCAGGGTCAGTGGGGAATGGCTGCCTTTGCCGAGGGGTGGTCCCGGGTTAGGGTTATGCCCCCATGAGCTCCACTGCAGGATCTGTTGGGCCCAAAGAGAGGCCGCTCGGGGCAGCTGTGGTCCGGGCCCTCCTGGCTCGGATTTATTTTTGAGCTGCTTTGACATCCGACGCATTGTGACAGGAGCCTTTTGCGTTGGGTATGAAGCCTAAGACAAAACGCAGCCCCTTGCCCCCTCGGCCCACCTCCGGAACCCCAGTGCTGTTCCTCCCCCAACCAGTCCCACTCCCATCTCCCCTCACTTCGGGGACCTCCCCCCCCCCCGCTTGCGCCCTTTCCGTCGCCCCAAAGGTGCAGAAGCTGGGGAGTGGGGTTCATTTGCAGCCGACGCAGTGGCGAGGCTTCCCCCCCGCTTCACATGGAGAAGATGCTCCCGAGAAAAGAGCCCACCGGTGCAACAGTCAGTTTATTAAGTGCATTGAAGTGGGGGGTGGGGATGTCGAGGCAGCTCTTCCGCAGCCCCGGCTAAGGCAGCCAGCCTGTCCTCCAGCCGTCTTCGGCCACCTGCAGCTGCCTGTGTCCTTTCAGGGGGGGGAAGAGGCTGCTCCTGAGCGTGAGGTGCAGCTGCCGCCTCCCACTCTTGTAGGGAATCAGCTGGAGGGTGAGGCTGGCCTGCTGTCCGGCAGGCAGGAAGCCCAACCTGGGGAGGCGAAGACAGAGGCTCGGTGCTGGTCTCCTCCACTCCCCCCCCCCTTGCAACTCCCCAGGCCCAGCATGGGAAAGGGCAGGCCTCCCACACCAGACCGTTCCCTCCCTCCCTCCCTCCAGGGTAGCCGCTGTGGGCCACTCTCCCTGCCTTTGGAGGCATAAAATAGGCCTGGACAGGATCCGCCAGCAGCCAAGGAGCCACTGGCGTCTTGCAGAGGGAGTGCCCCACCCGCTCCCTGGGCTGCCCTCCGTAATTGGGCAGCCGGGGGGGGGGGGGGGCTTGGCTGGGCCCAGGCCGGCTGTGCTCTCCTTGCCGGCCCCCAGGGAGGCTCAGTGGGCATCCCAGGGGCTTCCGCCGCTCCTTCTCTGGCATCCCAAGGGGTGTGGAGTTCCCCCCTCATCTGCCGCCATGTCTGGACTAGGCAAGTCCAGACATGGCTGCTCGCACACAGGCGCAACAATGCGCAAGGGATTGTGTGGTGCAGAAAGGGAAGAGCAGCCCCCTCCCCCAGCGCAGCCTTCCTCGGGAGCCCAGCCCCACTCACTCTATCTGGGCTTGGCCTCGGACCAGGCCAGCCCCCTCCACGGTCAGGAGGCCATCGCTGACGGCGTCAGCCAGGGGGTTGGTAAACTCCACTCGGAACTGGAAGGGCTGGTCCAGCACCACGGGGGACAACACCTGTGCCGCGGGGGAGGGGGAGAAGGCTTAGTCAGGAGCAGCTTCAGCCCCCCACCCCAAAGAACAACCGCTTGGCAGCCGCGTGAGAGAGAGCGGGGTGAGCCTGAGAGGAGGTCACCTACATGAATCAGGACGGGGGGCGTGGCCACCGTGATGGTCTTCTCCGCCAGGGCCTTTTGCCAGGAGGTGTTCTCCTCCCCCATGGCCACCACCCGGATCTGCTTGTCCTCCTGCAGGTGCCGTCCGTACTGGCGGTAGCCGATGTCCCAAGGGATGCGCTTCTCTGTGGAGGGAGGGCAGGTAGCACGGGCGAGAGCAGGGAACCCCCCCCCCCCACGGCTACCCCCACCCCCCTCGCTTACCTTCCTTGGGGCCGAAGGAGACGTAGAGGGTGTCTTGCCAGAAGGGCGCCAAGGGGTGCCCGTTGTGCAGCACCGGCTGGGCGCTCAGGCTGAGCTTCAGCTCCTTGGAGGCAAACTCCAGGTTGCGGGCCAGGAGGGTGAGGTGGATGTCCTGGCCGATCTCCGGACTCTCCACCAGCTGAAGGTGGAGAAAGGTCTGAGCCCCCGTGGGGGGGTCCGGCCGCCGGCCGTCTTGGAGAGCCGGAAGGGCGCTGGTGCTGGTTCTGATGGGCCCGAAGGGCTGGCTGCGCGTGAGGGCCTTCAGGAACACCTGGCGCTCGCCCAGGGACCCTGCCAAGGGAGAGGAGCCGTCTGAGGTGGTGGCCGGGAGTGGCCCAGGAGGATGGGGGGTCCCCAGCATGGATGCCTCCAAAAGGCCCTAAGCAGCAGCCCCCGGCCCCACCTCATCCTGAAGCCTTGATTGAGGGGGTCTCCCTCCTACTCGAGTCCGCCTGTTTCTGTGCCCGGAATTCATTTGGGCTTCATGCCATGATGCTGGCAAGTTATAAGGGCCCATCCAGCCGCCCATCTTGGCCCAGGTTCTGCTTCCATTCATGGGAGAGGGAGCGTTGGGGGAGGGGGGCTGGCTTTGCTCTCCTGGTAGAACAGGGCTTGGAGTGGGCTGGGGCAGAACAGGCTACCGGGCCAGGAGGAACTTTTGAGGCGGCTGGAGGCCTTTGGCCACACCGGATGGCTCCAGGAAGCCCTGCTGAGTGACCCGGTGACGGTTCAGGGTGGCTGGCAGCTACAGGTCTGGTTTATTCATAGGTTGCCCAACTCCATGACCGCCCTGGGCAGCCTACAGGGCCAGCTACAAAGTGCCAAGGTCTGAGGAAAGCAACCCGGCACAAGGCCTGAGGGGTCGACCCGTTCTCCAAGGCCCCCGAAGGCAGGGCAAGAAGCCACGGATGGGAGACTCTGAAAGGGGCCCGACCTAGAACGAAGGAGCAATTTCCTGGCAGCGAGAACATCCGTGGAAGAGCTTGCCTCCGGGAGTTGTGGGTGCTCCATCACGGGAGGGTTTCAGGTGTTTGAACAACCGTTTCTCCAGAATGGCATAGGGTCCCCCGCTCGAGCAGGGGGTTGGGCTAGAAGGCCTCGGGGGTCACCCACTCCAGCCCAAGGCCTGGGGAAAGAGCCAGGCGTTAGGTCTTGCGTGAGTCAGGGCAGGGAGGGGTTGCGTAAACCCCCGGGGGCCAGAGCTACCTTCCTGGTGCTTGTAGGCGTGGGTGATGTCTTCTCGCTCATCGCTTCCGATGGCCTTGGTGCTGATGTAGTTCCCCACGGCGCTTGGGTTCCACTGGAGTTTTTCTCTTCTTGTACCGGAGAGCAGCCAGACCACCCGGTCTGCGTTCACCATGGAGAACACGAAGGGGGTGTCGTAGCGCAGGTGGATATCCCCGTTTCGGACGGCTTTGACGGGTGCTGGGCCACAGCGGTAGAGCCCTGCCAAAGGGGGGAGAGAGGGAGGGTCGAGATGCCCGCCAGCCTTCCCAGGCCTGGCCGGAGAACAGAGGGGAGCCACCTCGGTTACCGTTGCTGGACTCCTGCGGTGTGGCGTCCAAGACCTGCCAGCCGTCATACCCCGGGGGCAGATCCCTGCGCACCATCCAGCACTCGTTCCAGACATGGAAGTTCCTGCCACACACGTAGAAGGGGAGGGAGTTGCCTCGGGCAGCCAACGGCCCTCTTGCAAACCCCAACCCTGCTGGGGGAGGGAGGAGGGGGAGGTCTTGGGCCGTCCTAAAAACCCAGCTGTCCCAGCCAAGCCAGACATGGGGGAGGCATTCGGGCCACATTAACCGGGATGGGCTTCATAAACTCAGCCTCAAGCAGCACAGGCAGCAGCTCCTGAGTTCTCATGCAGAGTGGCTCTGGGGTAGCTCTGGGGGGGCTAGCAGGAGGGGCCTTGGGAGCTGTGCCAGGCCAGAGGCCCTCTAGCCACCCTCCTTTTGCCATCAGGGCCCCTCTGTGGTTCTCAAGAAGCTCAAGAAGTCCGGCGATCTTGTGGCTATGGGGCTGGGCAGGCAGGACCCTTGCGATACTGCAGGGAAGGCAAAGCCACCCCAGGAATGTCCCCCCCCTGGTTTCTCCCCCCTCTTTCTGTGTTTATCTATTGCCAGTTAGGGGTCTCCTGAGAGCCTCCCGCGCCTCTGAAGGCCTCACTGGATCCAGCTCGCAGGGTAAAAGGGAGGTGGAGACCTCTCCTCACCAAGGCCCTCGTTGGCCGGCTTCTCCAGTGCCCGCAGGGTAGCCCGGCCGCAGGGAGACTGGCCGGGCCCTGGAGCTCTGCCCAAAGCCGCGGGGCCACCCACCAGATGCTGTCCTTGCTGTCCCGGGGCAGCAGCTGCCCACTGTTGTCGTAGAAGACGTCGATAACCAGGTTGCCGTCCTTCTCGTGACCGGAGTCGAAGTTCGTCACCACACGCGTTGGGATCCCCAGGCTGCGCATCACTGGGGAGAGAGGGGCTCTGTGAGCCATCCTCCCTCCACCCTCCCAGCCTGTTCTGAGTGCCTGCAAGGGGCTCTGCCCCCCTCCCCCACCTCGCTCCCTGCAACAGGGAACCCTAGAGCAATTGCAACCATCGTGTGAGGCCGCAGGGGCCGTGGGTGCCCATGTGAAGGGGTTCCCGAGGGAGACACCTTAGCCCAAGCGGGGGAGGCTCTGGGAAGCCGGCCTAGGTTAAGAGCTTCGGGGTGGACACAGCCGGCATGCGTCCAAGCGTCCGAGGCTTTCAGCGGCGAGGCGAGGCGAAGAGCTCGAGATTTGCTTCCTCCTTCCGGGATTTGCCCAAAGAAATTGGTTAAGGGGCACCAGGGGAGACAGCCACCCACCCTCCCACCACTTGGCGGGGCAGGTGCGGCATGCAAGCGGTGAGTTCCCTGGCAGCGGCTGCTGTTCCTACCTGTGCACATCACAGCTGCAAAGACCCAGCACTGCCCGTACTTGACGGGCTGCCCTCCGGAGCGATCCCACTGCTTGAGGATAGGGATGCTGCTGTTCCACTCGCTGGGGCGGGTGCCCCCGGAATAGTCCTCGCCCCAGTTTCCCAGGAGGACCCCGGAGTCATCATTGCTGTTGACCTGTGGGGGGGAGGAAAGAGGTCGGACCCCTTCCAAGTTGGCACACGGATGCCCCGGTCAGTGGCCAGGATGCCCAGGGCACAGCTCTTACCATGGCGCTCAGCACCCGGCTAACATAGACCGGGCTGCTGCGCAGGGCGGAGTCCTGCACTGGGTGGTGCTGGAACTGCAGGTTGCTGTCCAGCAGCTTCAGGCAGATGCTGACCGTCTCTTCGTCGAACTGCGGGAGACAAACGCAGCTGAGCCGGGCTGGGATAGGGCAAGCATCTCCGGCAGTTCGGCTGGCACCACTGGCCGGCTCTCCCCAAGACTGGAGGAGGGGAGCGAGGTGGGCCTCCCACCAAACTGCAATGCCACGGTCCGGGGGGAGGAGGGGCTCCTAGTACCTGGCTGTAGTTCCAGGGAACCGGGTGGATCCAGTTCTTGTTTCCGTGGAAGATGACCCCGTGCTCGCTCATCACGTATTCCTGCCTCTCCGCCTCGCTCTCCAGGTAGACATCGTCTTCTGCGCAATGGAGGGAGAAGAGCGGTTGGTGGTCCTCACCTTTCCCTCTCCTGCCCTCCCGGATATTCTAAGGTTCCCGAAAGGACCAAATAAGCTCCCTCCTTTTGAGGGGAATCCCCCCCCCCGAGCCACAGCCTCTCAAGAGCCTCTGGAGTCGAAGCTGCCTATGCAGCACGCAGGGCCCATCTGGGGGAGAGCTCTGGGTGCTTCTGAGATCTCCTGGTGGCCTTCCTTCCGGGGACCAATCAAGCCCCAGCCTGCTCAGTTCGGTCTGGGTATTTGAAGCCAGCTGTGGCCTTGAAAGGGAGGGGGACCCCCCCCCCCAGCAGTGAGAGAAGCAGTCCTGGTACCTGGACACCAAGCATTGAAGAGGAGGAGGATCTCGCCCAGCTGGTAGGACGACGACACGCCCTGGCCAGAGTCAAAGTGGACGTTCAGCTGGTACTGCCCAACGGAGGCCTCTGCGGGGGCAGAGATGGCGACGTCTGTGGACTGGGGGCCGCTGGTCACTGCGCTGGCTCTCCAGGCCTCCCTGCTGTGCGGCTGGCTCAGACTCACCAGGAAGACGGCCCTGTCTGGCCCTGGCCCTGGGGAGGGGGGAGGAGAAGGACACCAGGGGAGTCCTCGCCCGCCTGCACCAGCATTCTGGAGGAGGACCGGCAAGGGAGCCCTCTTGGGCTGGGCTCCCACGGCACCTGGACCCATCTCTCGCTGCTCCTCGTGTGGGCCGAGCTCGCCATCTCATTTGAGGGGAGCCCTCACGCCGGTAGAAGGGGGGTGGGGGGAGCCCAGGAGCTGTTAAGCAAAGAGGGGCTTGGAGCATCCTCTTAAGGTCAGCCTGTTTCATGCCTGGGGAGGGGGCTTGGTGCTCCACAGTGGGCGGTCAGTCAGCCAGAGTGGCCCAGCCGGATGGGCAGCATTCCGTTGACCGGCTCTGCCTCTTGCGGATGGGGGCGGAGGTTCTAGCTACTCCCAAGGACGGTCAGTGGGCCCCCAGCAGTGGCCTTTGGCCTCCTTGGCCCTTGAAGGGAGCAGCCCTCCATTCTGAGGTGGCAGCTCTGCCAGGGCCGAGATTGGGAAATTTCTCCCTTGGCCCCAATCTGAGACGTCGGCCCCAGGATGGCTGACCCAAGGGGACACGTCCCCCCTCAGCCTCAGGAAAGCAGGGGCAGCATGACGGGCCCCAGGGAGAAGGAAGAGCCACGCCAAGAGCCACCGAAACACGGCAGGGGTGGGGGGGGGCACGGTGGCCATTGCCCTGGGACGACCACTGCAGGGAGTGGGCCAAGCTGCCCTGCTGCCCAAACGCACAGCCGCCTGACGGAATTCCCCCAAACAGCAGCTTGACGGCTTTGCCAAGCGACTGCCCGCAATCAGGGCACCGACAGGATAAATGCATCAACGCGGAGGCTCGCCAGCTGGGGCTGCGCAAGGGTGGGGTGGAGGGGGCAAGACAAAGGAGCCGTATTTGTACAGGAGGGTTGATTTGTACCACGAGAGAAGCGCGGAAGACGCTGCCCGCCGAGGGAACAAAGGGCCTGCAAGCAAAGCTCAGGGAGCAGCCAGACTCCGCCAGTCGCCCTGAGCTCCAGAAGCTCCTTCGGGCAGACCGGGTGGGGGTGGGGGCGTCATTCAGGGATTCTGAGAGGGGCCTTTGGGTGACAAGTGACTCTTTGGGGCTGCTGTTGGCTAGCGAGTCCATCAAGCTTGAACCCCATGTAGCCCTCCATGATGTCCTGTCCTGTCTCCCCCAAGGGAACCAGACCCCTCCCTCCCTCCCTCCGGCGAGGTCCTCTGCCTGGCTGATCCGGCCAGCCCTTCCTCAGTTTCAGCTCAAGCGGTCCTTTGGTTCTCACCTTCGGGGCGCAGGGCCAAGCCCCCAGGTAGCCCACGCTCCCCCTCTACCCACACGGCCACACACCTGGTCCCAGGTAGTTAAAAGCTTTATGGCAGCTTTTGTGCAGCCTTTCCCCTGGACCTCCCGGCAGAGCCCAGCCACGGCTCCCTACTCCTGGAGGGCTCTGCCCAGGGGCTTAACGTGGGGGAAGGCACCACCCACCTGCTGTCATTCTCAAATGCCCCCCCTCCCATTTCTGGACCCCGGCAGCCATGAGTGGAAGCAGCCTTGGTGCTGTTTGGTCTGCTGGAGGGGGGGGAGGAGGTGAGGGGAGTCCCGGTTTCCCAGGAGGAGTGTCCTGCGGTGAGGAGAAGCCGCTCCTGCCAGGGCTGGGTGTGCAAGCGGCAACCCTCTTGGGCTGGAACTCAAGCACGGGTGCCTGGCCTGGGTTTCTCCCCTTCTCCCCCCCCCTTACCTGTCTCTGCAACCAGGTGCATGGAATCAAACCCTGGCTCGTAGTTCCTGGAGTGGAAGTGGAGGGTGAGGGTGAAGGGCTGCCCCCTCCGCACGACCAGCTGCCCGCTGCTCGTCTCAGCCGTGTGGTGCCCATTGGTGTTCTCCGGGCCGTGCCAATCCACAAAGGCCAGCTGCAGCTCTGTGGGGGAAGAGTGGGGGGTTGAGGGGCCGTGGGGCAGAGCTGGGCTCCCTTTCCCACCGCTGCCCCTCCGTCCGTGTTGAGCCTCCTTACCTCCAGCCATGCTGCTCCTGCTCCTGCTGCCGGGCTCTTCTGGCGAATGCCTGCAGGCGGCATCTGGCAGGAGCCAAGGAGGCTCCAGGCGTGGCACTCAGGCATGGCCGATTCACCTTCCTGCTCCGTCACCAACTTGCTGGCACAGCAGCTCCCACCCAAGAACCGCCTGGGCGTGGGCACAGTTCACACTTGCTGAAAAGGCACGTCAACACCCTCTGGGTGAGAGAGAGGAAGCTCAGGCACCCAGGGAAGGTGGGGGGGGGGCCACAACGGAGTGCTCTGTGCCCATCCTCCCTCCCTGCGGGCGGAGCAGCCTGGCAAGGAGCCTCTCTGCAAGTCCGTGGCTCCCTGTGGCCTTTGGGCCGTGGCCCCTGCAGCGGGCATGCAGTCCCTGGGCCTCGGGCGTCTGGAGATGCTCGGGGGCCCCCTTCGTGCTGGGGACACCTTGGCTTTCTTGGCCTTCCCCACCAGACAGCCTGAGGCACTGGATCCACAACCATCTGCCAGGCCCCGTCCCTCCCTCCCCCCCCCCACTGCTCCCCTGGGGGCAGCTTTACCCCACTTCCTCTGCTGCTCAAGGAAGGCCAGGCCCCGAGTGGCCCCCGCGGGAGCCGGTCCTTCTGGCCCCGAGGGGCCCTGCCATCTTGAGGAAGGAACAGATCAAAACGAAGGGTCAAAATATCACCATTTGAAAATAAACGGAGCCTCATTTCCTGGCCCCAATTGGAGTTGTTTCCGATGCCCCCAACCCCTCCCCACCACCAGCCCCTCAGACTAGCCTGGGGGTGCTTTGGAAGGGCCCCTCCATCCATCCTGCCTCCTCTGGCTCTCGACTCTGCCCCATCTGCCTGCCTTCCTGTCAGGCGTGCCTCATTCAGCATCCAAGAAAGGGGGGAAAAAAACCAACCCCATTGGAAGAGAGATGGAGGAACCTTTAGTGCACGGGAAACGAAAACGGCTAGAGTGAAGCAAGATCTGAAGCCAAAAAGGACGAACGTGTACAGATCAAACGTTTACCCAGGACCCCCCCCCCCAGTTGCCCTGACCCAGAGCCCAACCTGCAGCTGCCAGAGGTGCATTCCGTGGGGTGCGTCTTCAAGTGGCCTCATTCGGCTGGTATGCAGAGACGGTTGACCTTGACCAAGCCCAGACAGGGGCCATCAGCAGGCTCAGAAGATGGTGAGAACAAAGCTCCCTTCCTGGTGAGTCCTCCAGCACATAGCAATCCCCCCTCCCAAATTCCACGAGCCCCCCCCCCTCCCTGTTACTATGGCAGCTGATAGCAAGCAAGCAAAGTAGAGGGTGACAACTCTCATCACTCCCCTGGACCAGACCCCTCCAGAAAGCCTTCAGCCTCCCTGGTGGGGGAGACACACACACACACACATATCCACCCAGCTGCTTTCTGCAGGAATGTTTACACCTGGCCCACATCCCCCCCCCCCAACATGCCTTTCCCAAGCCTCAGGTGTTCTTGCCTGGTCCAGGGGAGGGCTGAAGCCCCCAGCCTCTTCTGAACTGTCTGTTGGAGCCAGTCCAGCCCCTCCTTTCTCACAGATGCCACCACACACTGACCTTTTTTTATTTTTTATTTTAATTATTATTAAACATTTATATCCCGCCCTTCTCCGCAGAGGACCCAGGGCGGCGCACAGGAAATTTAAAAAGATATACAAAATTGAAAATAAATAAATAATTTAAAATATATATTAAATAATCCCAATCCTATGCTAAAACCAATTATTAAAAACCCAATTTAAAACTTTTCTAAAAGTCCCCATGGGAGGTTAGGCTAGGCCGACTTGATGAAAAAAGTATGTCTTTAGACATTGGCGGAAGAGGCGGAGGTCGGTGATGGTGCGTAATTCATGGGGTAGGTCGTTCCAAAGGGCAGGGCCCGCCACAGAGAAGGCTCTTCCCCTGGGTGTCTCCAGTCGGCATTGTCTGGCCGACGGCACCCTGAGAAGGCCCTCTCTGTGGGAGCGTATCGGCCGAAGGGATGTATGGGGCAGGAGACGGTCTCGCATATAACTAGGCCCCAAGCCATGGAGCGCTTTAAAGATGGTCGTCAGAACCTTGAAGCGCACCCGAAAGGCCACAGGAAGCCAGTGCAGCTCGCACAGGATCGGTGTTATGTGGGAGCATCTAGCGGCTCCCGTAATTATCCGCGCGGCTGCGTTTTGGACTAGCTGTAGCTTTCAAGTGCACCTCAAGGGAAGCCCCATGTAGAGAGCATTACAGTAGTCGAGACGGGACGTCATGAGAGCTTGAGTGACTGTGCGAAGGGCAGCCGGTCCAGTAAGGGGCGCAATTGGCGCATCAGGCGTACCTGATGAAACGCCCCCCTGGCCACGGCCGCCACATGGTCCTCCAAGGACAGCCGGAAATCCAGGAGGACACCCAAATTGCGCGCCCTCTCCACGGGGGCCAGTGTTTCGCCCCCAATGGCCAGAGTTGGAGTAATGTGGCTGAACCGGGGTGCCGGAAACCACAGCCACTCAGTCTTGGCAGGGTTGAGCTTGAGTTTGTTACCACCCATCCAGATCCGTATGGCTTCCAAACACCGGGACAGCACTTCGGCGGCATCATTGGGGTGGTCTGGGGTGGATATGTACAGCTGAGTGTCGTCAGCGTACAGATGGTACTCCACCCCAAAACCACGGATGATCTCACCCAGCGGCTTCATATATGTGTTAAACAGGAGGGGCGAGAGGACCGACCCCTGAGGAACCCCACATAAGAGGGGTCTCGAGGTCGACCTCTGCCCTCCCGTCAACACATATTGCGACCGACCAGAGAGGTAGGACGAGAACCACCGCAAAACGGTGCCTCCCAGCCCCAACCCCCCCCCCAGTCGGTGCAATAGGATACCATGGTCAATGGTATCAAAAGCCGCCGAGAGGTCTAACAGGACTAGGATAGAGGAATAACCTCTATCCCGCGTCCTCCAGAGATCATCAACCAACGCGACCAATGCCGTCTCGGTACTGTGACCGGGTCAGAAGCCGGACTGGCGCGGGTCTAGATAATCAACTTCCTCCAGGTGTCGCGGAAACTGTTGGGCTACCACACTCTCAACAACCTTCATCAGAAAGTGAAGGTTGGAGACCGGACGATAGTTCTCCAATAAAGCTGGGTCCAGGGACGGCTTCTTGAGGAGGGGCCTCACTACCACCTCTTTCAAGACGGCAGGTAAGGACCCCTCACTCAAAGATGCGTTGAGAATGCCCTGGAGCCAGCCTCGTGTCGTCTCCCAGGATGCCAGTACAAGCCAGGAGGGACACGGGTCCAATAAACATGTGGTCGCCCTAAGTTTCCTTGACAGCCTGTACATATCCTCGGTGGTAACAAAGTCAAACTCCTCCCAAGATGGAACCTCAAGACTAGTCTCGGACAGTCCCACAGGACCACTGTCGATGGAGGGTAGCTCATTCCGAATCCGAGTGATTTTCTCCTGCAGATAAATCCCAAATTTTATCCTGCAGATATTCTCCAAATTCCTCGGCTCGGCCCTGCAAGGAGGACTCCCGTGGCCTCTGTTGAAGGAGAGAGCGGGTCACCCCAAACAGGGCCGCCGGGCGGTTCTCTGCGGATGCGATGAGGGTGGCACAATACTTGTGTTTGGCCACCCTCATTGCCACTAAGTAAGTCCTCAAATGGGCTCTTACCAGTGTTCGATCAGATTCAGATCGAGAGGATCTCCACCTACTCTCTAGGCGTCTCTTGCGGCGTTTCATCTCCCTCAGCTCCTCAGAAAACCAAGGAGCCTGGGTGGGATGACGTCGCGTGAGAGGCCGCAAAGGCGCGACGCGGTCTAAGGCCCCCGCGGCCGCACTATACCATGCGGCCACTAGGTCCTCAGCCGCGGCACGAGTCAAGGATATAGGTATTGGCCCAAGCTCCTTCTGGAACTTTTCATGAAGTACCACCAAAAAGAAAACTACACCCACCACTGACACAGGCAGGGCAAGCTACTGAATATAAACAGGGAGCAAACCCCTACATGTGGGTGCTTCCCCTTCATTTCTTTCCATCCCACTGCCTGGTGGTGGTCCCTGTTGTGAGAAACAGAATCTACCAGGCAAATTGAGGGCCAAAGCTCTTTATGGGGTGCAATGGCGGCAACCCCATAAGGCACAGCTTTGCCTACTTCCGCTGGTGAGGCAGTAAGAGGTATTTTCCATAAGTTATAGGCCCTCCAAACCGGTAGGGATCGCTCCTTTTTCCCCAGACCCACGGTGGAGGAGACCAGGAGCATCTGCCCCACTCTGGGGCTACAGCTTGCCCCAGGAACTGGTGCCAAAGGAAGAAATTTGCAGGTTTGTGGGCAGGGGAGCCCCCCTCATTAGCACACGTGATTGGGGAATGATCTCGGCTAGGCTGCAGAAGGGGAGTCCCAACATCCCCCTTCCAGATCTTCTCTCCTGGTGAGGTCTGTGCTGGAGGCTCACACCTGTGTCCTCCAAAGGGGAAGTAACGGGACAGGTGTGCTCGGGTTGATGGGGGTCAGGGTCAGGCCACTGTGTGTCATTGGGGGACCACTGGCACTGCAGACAAGGACAAAGCAGGGATTGCTGGACCCCTTCCTGGCTGAAGAAAAGGGCGCACCCTTGCATGGGGTTCTGTGCTGCTGGCTGCAGTCCTGCGTATAGCTCCCCCTCTGTTCCCTGGGAAGCACAGGGCAGAGGGGGAGACGGAGAGCAGGCACGGGAGCAGCAAAGCAGCGGCTGCTGGCATCACCTGGGACTTCTGCAGGGAGGCAGCCCAGCTCCTCCCTCGGGCCTTCTCCTGCCAGCCCAGACGGGCCGAGGTGGATGGCAGCAGCAGCAGCAGCCTTGGCACTTGGGCTGGCTGGTGAGTCACCCTCCACTCCGCTCCCCCTGGCTGGCTGGGCCTTCCCTTCTCCTCTTCAGCATTTTTGGGAGGGAGGGGGGGCTGGGCGAGGCCTCACAGGACTGCCTGGTATGAAGAGGGGCCGGCGCCTATCTGAGGAAGGGGCCCCGGTGTCCTCCCTGGCCTGGATGAAAAGGCACCTGCCAGCACTATGCCTGAGTGGCCCTGGCTGTGTGGTGGGAGCAGCCGGTGCTGTGGCTGCTGGCCCTGCTGGGCAGGCTGGGCTTGCTGTGGAAGGGCTCCTGGCTGGCAGGGAGGAGAGAGGAGGCTCCCGGGAAAGTGCAAAAAGTGGGGCTGAGGGGGATCTGTCCCCGTCTTCCTGTTTATCAGGAGCCAAGAAGCCAGTGGGAAGTCACAGAATCCTAGAGGTCTCCTAGTACACACGCACACACCCCGAGCATCAGTGCCCCCTGATGCAGGGCACATGTCAGGCATCTTAACTCCACCTCAGACCAATGGCTGGCCAGTCTTTCTTTGGGGCCTCCAAGGACCCCCGCCCCCACCTGGACTCCTGAGCTTCCGCCTCACAGCAGAACAGGCGCTTCTCCTTAGTTGGGAGGTGGGAGCCCCTGCTGGGTCTGTCCTCAGCCACCAGAGAGAGTGACCGCAGACCCTCTGCGGGGGGCGGGGGGGGGGGCAGAGCTGCCATGTCTCCCCATAATCTTTGCCTAGGATTGAGGGGCTTAAGCCCTGCCCGTCTCGGTGGTTTCTCCGCTGTGCCCAGCAATGTCCAGCTCCTCCGCATCCCTTCTGCTTCGTAGTGACCAGGGCTGGACACACAAGTTCAGGCGGGCTCTGAGCGGGGCAGCAGAAACAGGGGCTGGCCCTTCCTCTGGCCTGGACCTGCAGAGTTGCCTAAAGCCACACCCGAGAAGGGAGCCAAGGCCAGGAAGGCCAGAAAACCTCAGGCCTGGAGTCCCAAAATAGGCACCAGGGGAAAAGGAAACTCCCTTTTAATTGCACACCGCCCAGGGTCGCTCCTGAGTGAGATGGGCGGCCTCAGCAGGTGATGCACAAACAAAGCACCGCCAGGAAAGCCCCAAGACGTGGCTCTGCCTGGACAAAGGGGTGCAGCCATCCATCCAGGGTGCTGATGGGCAGAGGCTCCTTCCCTGCCCTTCTGCGCCTGCCCTCTTGAGAAGGGAAATGGGGGCCGCTGTTGGCAGTGCCCCATGGTCACGGAATTACACGGGGGGAGGGGGGGAGCAAGGTTGTGCAGAAAGCTGGGCTGGGGCAAAAGCAAAATGGCCCCACCTGTCCCGAATAACCTCAGGTAACCAAGAGCAGCCCTGCTTCCCTCCTCTTCCTTGTGGTTCCGGCTTTGCGCTTCTAGCTGCAGGGGGAGGACAAGGGTAGGGGGCTGCAGCCTGGGAGGGGGCAAGGGCACGGAGGCGTCAACCTGGCACCCAAGGGGCTGCCAAATTTGCAGAACAGGAAGGGGAGGATGATCTGGGTAGCCATATTTCAGGGCAATTTTATTTTAAAGTAATGTGGAACTGCCACAGAACCCTGATCCAGTCCCTCTGGAGGAGGAGGAGGAGGAGGAGGAGGAGGAGGAGGAAGGCACAGCAGGTTCTGGCCCGGTGTGGGCCAAACAAAAGGGACGGGGCTGAGTGCCGCCTGAGACTGGGCTCATGGAGCCCTTCTTGGAGCCCTACAATAATACAATACAATAGCAGAGTTGGAAGGGACCTCGGAGGTCATCTAGTCCAACCCCCTGCCTAGGCAGGAAACCCTATACCGTTTCAGACAAATGGCTATACAACATCTTCTTAAAGACTTGCAGTGTTGGAGCATTCACAACTTCTGGAGGCAACTTCTGTTCCACTGACTCATTGTTCTGACTGTCAGGAAATTCCTCCTCAGTTCTAAGTTGCTTCTCTCCTTGATTAGTTTCCACCCATTGCTTCTTGTTCTGCCCCCAGGTGCCTTGGAGGATAGTTTGACTCCCTCTCCCCCTCAGGGGATCAAGGGGCGTCCACCATCCGAGAGCCCGGCGCCCCATTCCCATGGACCTGGAAGACCCCGGGAGGCGGTTGCACGCCGTCTGCAGCTGCGATCCTGGGGGGGGGGGAGGACGGGACGGGACGGGACGGGACGCAGCGGGCGGCCAGGTGGGCAGGAGCTGAGGGAGGCCGGAGTGTGTCGCCGTCCGGCGTGGAAAGGCCAGGGACGGGCCAAGGCGTGGAAACCTGGGCGGGCCTAGTCATGGGACCCCAGGGGAGCAGCCCGAACTGCCTGCAGCGGCAGTCCCGGGGCTGTGGCGGCTGGAGGGGCCGGTCCTGCGGCGGGTGATAATTAAGAAACTGCTGGAGAGGCAGGAAACAGAGCGCCGGCTCAGCGGCCTCCACAAGGAGCCCATCGACGCCTAATCAGGGCCGGCCGGAAAGGCTTCCTGGGACTTCGTGGTCGCTCTCCCCTTTGAGGGCTTCCCGGCGCCCTCTTGTCTCCGGGGCTGAGCTTGTCCCCCTGCGAGCTCCGGCTCGGCTCTCGGCTTCCGCACGCCGCCCTTCCTTTCATCGGCCCGGCTTCTCCGGCTCTTTACCCGCACCCCGAGGCAGCGGCTGGTGGGCTTCTCGGGGGCCCGAGACTTCTGCCAGCGCCGCCTAGCCCAGGGGTCTGCAAAGTCGGCTCTTTTAAGACCGGTGGACTTCAACTCCCAGAATTCCCCAGCCAGCTATGCTGGCTGGGGAACTCTGGGAGTTGAAGTCCACCGGTCTTAAAAGAGCCGACTTTGCAGACCCCTGGCCTAGCCTTCCCTTTGGGGCGGCTCCCACGGGCGCGCGCGTAAGCGAGACGGGGGAATTCCGGGGGATTCCCAGGAAGCGCCCCTGATTCACCGGGAGAGGCAGCCTGGGCGCTGAGAGCAACCGGCGCTGCCCAGGAAGCTTCACTCACTCGGGGGACCTCGGGGTTTCTACAGGCTGGCCGGAGGCTGAGTGCGCCTAAGACAACCACCGGGGCCCCCGACTGCCCTTCGGCTGGGAGTTTATTTTGGTTTTGAAAAAGTTTTATTGGGTTTTAACAATTTTTTAAGGGTAGGGTAAGGGTTTACAAAAACATTTTGAGAGCCTTTGCGTCAGAGTCCTTGGCCCATCCCGGGCTACATAATAAAACAGTAATACAGAAATATGTCAAAAGCAAATACTACAAGATAAAGACAAGTGAATACAAATCACATTTCCAATTCTGAGATGGCAGACATGTACAAACATCCTGGTATATAGAAAATAAAAAAAAGAAAGTTAATAAAAAAAAAGAAAAACAAGCAGAAAATCACTTTTTGGATCGAAGTCTTTTGGCAATTGTATCTTCTTTCCCTCCCGCCTGGCCCCCAGTCGGCGGGGCCGTGGCCCCCTCCGCCCCCCCTGGATCTTCCCCCAGGACTGAGGAATGTTTTTTGAGAAAGGCTTCAGCCTCAGCAACTGTTTTAATCTTCACTCTTCCTCCTTCCCAGAACACCAGCATCCCTTCGGGCATCGCCCACCTGAACCAGACCCCGTGGTCAAACAATTTTTTAGATAAGAAGGAAAATTTCCTTCTCATTTCTCTGATTTTTTTGGGAACCTGCTTCAAGATAACGACAGCCTTTTGTTGGTAAATCAACGGACCCTCTCTCTGCGCCCTCAAAATCCCCTCTCTGGTTGACCTTCTAACAAATTTAATGTGTATCTCTCTGGGTATTTCATTTATCCTGGCATATGCTGAATTTATTCTGTAGACTAGGTCAATGTCCCCCCTGATCTCATCCTTAGGTTTATGCAAATAGTCTGCTAACATTGTACTCATGAGATCAGGAAGATATTCACCAGGTTCTTCAGAAACATTCTGAAATCTTAAAAAATATGACATCCTTTCATAATCCATCTTAGTCATATGCCCAGTTAATTCCCCCACTTCATTGTTAACATTTTTAAGCTCCCCCTTTGCCTCAGTCAGCCCCCCTTCCAGATCTTCAGTCTTCTGTGTATTCTCCTGCAGTTGCTTCCGAGTTTCCAGAAGTTCCTTCTTGAAGTTATTGTTATCTTCTCTCTGGGATTTAATTTCCTGGACCAAGGTCTGTATAACCAATTCCAGAGAAGATAATCTTTGTTCAGGCCTGTCAACTCTGATTTTTGTGCCATGGTTAGCTATTAAAATCAATGTCACTAAAATGGCGTTTTTTGGGTGGGGCAGCTGAGACAAGTCAGGAGATGAAAGTTTCAAATCAGGGCTGTAAAAAGTTCAGTAGCCAGAGAAGAAATACTTTTCTATATCAGTGGTTGTAATAAAAAAAAAGGCAATCCAGACAGGGAATCAATTAATCCAAAAAAAAGGGAAATTCTTCATTAAACGCAGGGGAGAACGGCAGGGGAGTTTATTGAAGACTTTTCGCATCATCGCTCTGGGCGGCTCACAACGAAAAATAAAAGCACGTTTATGTGCAATAAGAAATACTGAAATCAAAATACTGGAGCCAAAAATATTTAAAAACCACCACTACCCTGCCCACATAATTAAGGTTATCTCATCCTATCCTCGCATTGGAAGGGGGGGGGGGGGGCAAGGCTCAGGCGCTTTTTGGAAAAGAGGGGGGGTGGGCTGCCGAAATTCAGGGGGGAAGGGTGCTCCATAGGGCAGGGGCTGCCAGGGAAAAGGTAGGTTCCTGGGTCCCATTGGAGGGCAACATTTAAGGGGAGGAACCAGAAGCTTGCTTACCCTCCCCCCCCCCCCTGATCTGGTAGGGTTCAGCTAGGTGGATGTCCTTAGGAAGAAACAGTGCTGCAAATCACCAGGCCCCATGCCATATACAGAAAAGCCAGGCTTTGTTATAAGACAGGAAGCTGTATAAATGTTTTCAATGAATGAATGAATGAATGAATGAATGAATGAATGAATGAATGAATGAATGAATAGAACCAGCCACTAGAATAGCACTGAGAAAGAAACTTGCAGGGCATGCTACACAGGTATAATATGCATATGACATTGGTGAATCGAAGGGCATCAGGCATTGCGTGTCCTGCCTCAATGGTAATTTCTGCTTCAATGGTAATTTCTGGGTGGCCTTCAAGGGCAATCCCATGGAGAATGTGTTGCAGTAACCAAGACACGAGTGGCCCCGAGCCAAGTCTTCCTGGTCCAGGACAGGATGAAGTTGGCCCACAGGAGGAACCTGTGCAAAGAGCCTCTGGGCCATGACTGCCACCTGCTCTTTGAGGACTCTGTGAGCCAAACAGGACCCCAACTAACGCACCGGGAGACACCCCCCCCTCCACCCGGAGACAAAGAAGACATGTCATCTGCGTGGGATGGGGGGAGGGACACCCAGAGCCTTGCTGCCTTTGCAGGATTGAACTGAAGCTGCTTTGGTGCTGAACTCGGACTGAAAAGAGAACCCGCTCCTCCAGGACCCTTGATAGCTGAAGGGGGAGATTGGACAAAAGTTTCCCAGCACTGTTGGGTCCCAAGATGGGCTTCAGAGAAGGAGGTGCCTACTGCAAGACAGGTGGGAGCGCCTTCTCCCACCTGGGCCTTGACTGCTGTTTGGGCGCACTCATGGGAGGCCTTGACCAAGCAGGGGGCCATAGGTCCAGAGCTCAGGTGACCAGTCTCACAGCCAGATTGTCCCCTCCCTCAGGGTCAACCCCCTCCCAGACAATGGGACACAAGACTCATGTCAGTCACGACCAAGGGTTCTGGCCAGCTGAGTGACTTTGTCTGAGGAGAGAGCCCTCCCCAGCCCCTGGAGATGCTTCCGAGCAACCCCAGACCCACAGCCAGCCAGAGCCCCAAGAGAACCACAGAGTAGCCTGGGGCCTCAGGCTGGAACGGAGGGCTGCATCCTGGAGCCAGAGGAGATCGGGGGCTCAGGAAGGGTTGAGAGCAGGTTCCCTGGTACTGTATGGGTGGCACGAAGGTTCACTGGGCACAGGAGGCCCTGGAGCCCTTGGCTGGAGCATGCAAAGCGCTTCTCTGCTCGTTGCCAGGCGGCACAAAGCCTTGGTAGCAGCTTCTTTATTTCAGGAATGCAAAGGTTTGCTCACAAAGCCCCCTGCATGCAGCTGCTGAGAGGAACTACAGGAAAGGGGGGCAGTGGTGGGGGGTGTGGACACTCCGTCCGCCTCGTCCCACCAAAGACCCAAGGAAGGGAGGGAGCCGCTGGTGCTGGTGCTGGTGCTGGCGCTGTTCTTGGCGCATTGCTATGGGCAGATTGGCCCCCTAAGGGTGCAGAGAGATGGGCCCCTGGCCTGGCTGCTGGCCCCAAGCCCCGGCTGTGGCTTCCTTCCTGAGGCCGGCCTACTTCGAGAAATGGGGAAGAAGCTGGGGCAGAGCAAGAGGTAGTTTTCCCCTGGGAGGGTGAAGACAGGGTTAAACTGTTTGTTCGTTCTTAGCCTGCCTTTGTGTTTTTATAAACAACTCAAGGCGGCAAACATGTCGTCTTCCTTCCTCCCCCTGTTTCCCCCACAACAACCACCCTGTGAGGTGGGTTGGGCTGAGAGAGAGCAACCATGGAGGGGGAGGGGTCACGGTAGCCCAGGGTGGGTTTCTAATTTTCTTACTGCCGGTTCACTGGTGCTTGCGTGCGCCCTCGATTGTGGGATGCTTCTCTGCATGTGCAGAAGCATCCGGGCGGGGTGGGGGGTGGGGGGGAGCCTCCTGCCAACGCTCCTGCCAGGCCGAAGCGGGGGCAATGCACCTCGGCTGCAGCAGCCCACCCTCTTTGCTCCAGACTAAGGAGCCCAGAGGTTGCAGCTCTTCCTTCCAGGCCTCGGCCCCTGCTTGTCCTACGGGAGGACCCTGGGCCCGCCTTGTCCTCGGCCGTGGCTGTGCAGCCAAAGCTACCCTCCCTTGTTCTGAATCGGAAGTGGGGGGATGTACTGTGTGTTGCCGCCTTGAGTTACAGAGAAGGAAGAGGAGGATTCAAGGGTGCCCGGCTCTGGGCCGCTCCATGGGCCAGGCGGTCTCTCCACGCCTTCTGATCTCGCTCTGCCCCTGTGAGTTGTTCTGTGCTCTGGCTGCAGTTAGCTTGGATGGTGTCCGGCCACTTTGGGTGGCCTGCTTTCCCTTGAAGTTATAAAGGTGGGATAGAAATCTAACACACAAATGAATCAAATCAATGCCTGGGCTGCTTTGGTGGCGTGCCCAGAGCCCATTTTCCAGAGCATCCCACGAATGAGCCCAGCTGTGCGCAGGGCGGCTGTCGGCCTCTTGCGGCTTCCTGCCAGTTAAACAGATGCAGCTGCTTAAAGCTTCAGAATAAGAGAGCAGCGAGGGAGGCGGCTTCCCTTCCGGCTGATTCAGAACTCCTGGCCTGAATAAGGTTGTGAATAAGGTTGTCCCAAAACGTGACGAACTTGTTAGGCCTGGAGGAGACAGCGCTGGAACTCGCCCAACCTCTGTGCTTGTCCTCCTTCCTCTTGGCTGCCTCGGGGCCCCCGATCGGACTGGGAGGGTCTCTCCCCAGCCACACCGCCAAAGCTGCCATCCAGCGGACGGAAGAGAGGGCCTTGGTGAGCTTGGGGCATCTGGGGACGGAACGGAAAGGAGCTCTTCAGCTACAGGCACACGAGGGGCCTGTGGAGAAGGGCCAGCCCAGGAAGAGACACGGGAGGGGGGGGAGAGGTCTCGTTTGGCCCCGCAGGGAGGCTGGCAGCCAGGCAGCAATTTGGCCGATTGCTAATTAAGGGCGCAGCGGAGAGGTTGGGCATCCAGTCTGGCCGCCTGCCTGCCAGTGCGAGCACAGCTGCCCAGCCTGTGCCATGCAAGACTTCACAGGGAGGCTGGCCGAGAAAGGAGCCTGGCTCCTCCGTCAGAGGGCAGAGACTGACCCGCGTCTGGGACTTGGGGCTGCCGTTCGCAGGTGAATGAAAGCTGCTGCTTAAGTGAGAGCCGTGCTTCTGGTGGCAGGCACACGGGCGGTGGGGCTGGCGTGACGCTGCTGCCCAAGCCCTTTTTAGTTGGGATTGTGCAGCAGCCGCCCTCAGTGGCTGCCTGGGGCTGCGGAGGGCAACCAGCTCCAGGCGGTGCTGGGTAGGCTCAGCCTGGGGGGGCTGCTGGGGATTCACAGGGGTTTGAGAGAACCTCTAGCTAAGATTCTGTGCACTTTGGAGAACCCGCAAATCCCACACCTGGCTGGCCCCACCCACCCTTCCCCTCCCAGGAGTCCCCACGCAGGGGGGCAGGGAGCGCACAGAGGCTCCGGGGAGGGCAAAAATGCCCTCTCTGTGGTGGAACCCACGCCCACCCAGCAACTGAACCCCTTGCTAAAAGTTTCTGAAGCCCACCCAAACTCCATAGTTCCTCCTCCAGATGCTCCTGGCTGGCTGGCACACCCGGTCCTGCCAGATGCCTCTCTTTGCCTGGGAGCTGAGCTGATGCTTTAGAGGCAGTCGGGAGGCCCACTTCGCCTCCCACCTTTCCTATGCGGAGCGGGAGGAAATCGGGGCCTCCTGTTGCAGCCCCCCCCCTCCCCGGCCATCTGCAGCCCCTCCTCGCCCATGTCCGATGTCCTTGTAGAGTTACAGAGGTCTCAGTCAGTGAGCCTCAGGCAGGACAATAATCACCAGCCGTGAGACTCTATAGAGAGGGATTCAAACTTGATCTAAGGACTTTCCGGCCAGGGAGGGCTGTGAAGCAGTGGGGCAGGCTGCCCCCTACAGGGACGGCTGGTCTGTCGTGGTGGGTGGGAGGTTTCTAGCCACGGTTGGGCAGCTGAGGTGATCGTAGGATCCCTGCCCTGAGCAGCGGCTTGGACTGGAGACCCACAGAGTTCTTGTCCTGCGGATGAGCGGGAAGCCATCCCTGAATGTCTGCATTCTTGCCTGGGAACATTGGGGCATATTTGTGGCAGATGCAAGATCGTGGCAGACAGGAAGAAAAGGGTTGGAGCAGTGAGTGGCCGCCCTGTGGCTGAGAAGGGAGGGTGAAGATTCAGTAGATGCTGCAATAGGAAGGTGCCAAACGCTTGGCACCCAGAGGAAAAATAAAGCAGGCCGCGAACTCTCAGAGGAAGAGAAGGGCAGAGTGTGGGGTGGAAAATGGGGTGGGGGCGGAGGGTCTTTGAGTGGCAGGCAGCCCGCAGCCCTGCTGGTTGCTAATTCACTGCTAGGAGGGTCAAAGCAACTGTGCGCTGATCACACCAGGATCCAGGATCAGGGGTGTGACACACTGACTTCCAAAGCTGACCGGGTCCACTGGCACCATCTCCTAGGAGACCCGGGGGATTGCTTGGGTGGGTGGGTGGGTGGGCACCGTGAGATCAGGCTGCTGACCAGATGTGCCGGGGGTCTGATCCAGCAGGATTCGGACCTTGTTCTCATCCGACTGCTGATTCTTCCTGGGAGAAGTGAGGCTGTGGAGACGGCTGCGGTGGTTCAGTATCGCATGAACGGTGAAGGCACCTCGGGAGCCTGGGGATTCTTCCCAGGGTTCCGATCCATTCCTCCGTTACATGGAAAAGGACCAGAAAGGCAGAATAGATTTCGAACGACCGGATGGCGATGCGCAATTTGGTCTCTGTCACCCTGGTACACGTTATCCACCTCATGAATTGCTGACCCAACTGGCTTGAACCGATGAGGATGACCCAAGACGATTGGGCGGAAGAAGACAACCAGGCCAAGAGGGCATCCTGGGCGGCTTACTGGAAGCTTCTTCTCACTAGGATGCTCTCCAAACTCAACAGCCTGTTGTTGTTTCTCCTTTTGTGATGGGGACATTTTCAAGCAAGCTCAGCAGTAGCAGCCGCCCACCGTTTCTACTTCTCACGTCTGATGGTGGAACCAATAAAGGGGAATATTTGTAGCTCAGGGTTGGAATGAGGGCTCCCGGGTGCTCTCTGAGCTGGCGATGTGGTCTAGTTTGGGTCGTGAATCTTCTGCGAGAAAGCAACCAAAGTCAGAGAGCACCGAGGAGCCCCCAGTCTTGGCCCACTTAACTGTTTTCCATTAAGGATTTGTTGAAAAACTCAGCCGGACAAGGAGCCCAGAAGGGGGACTGTGGCAGTTCAGGGAAGGGGGCTCTCAGGGGTGGGGCCCCTGAGCCAAGACTTCGGCCGACCCTGTGTAGTGTGTCCTTCCACGGGCTCCCAGCTCTTGAACCTCACCTGACCCCGGCAGGGCCTGGGGGCAAATCTTCCTGGCCAGAGAGCCCAGGACAGTCCAGAAGGAGGAGCAGCCTTTGCACCGGCCTTGGGGATGCCTCGAGGGGGGTCACCGCTCTAAAGCTCAGCGGCACCCCGTCCCCAAGCCCACCAGGGACACACTGGCGGTGACCTGCTGACCCATCCTGCTTCAGAAGGCGGGCGGATCCGAGAGGCTCCTGTGCAACGGCAGGTGGGCTCTGGCCTGGACAGGCAGCGGCTCAGGCTGAAGGCTCCCCTGCCAATGAGCCGCCCCCCCCTCCCCTCCCCCCCCAGGCACAGAAGGGGACCCAGAGAGGGAAGGGGGCCCAGGCGTGGGCCCAGGAGTACCACTTGGGCTGCACAGCCAGCATTAACCGAGAGGCCCCCCGTCTGGGCGGCCACAGCAAAGGGCCCCGGAGTGAAGCCACACGTTCCCTGCAGAGCAGCCGAGCAAGCTGGCCGAAGCGGAAGGAAAAACGTCGCTCACAGTGGGGGAAGGAGAGGCAGGACAGAACCCAGCCTGGGGTCTCAGCCCTGGAAGGGAGGGCAGCCCCACCCCCACCCCACCCTGCTCTTCCTGCCTGCCTGCCTTCTCTACGCTCTGGAATAAACGCACAGCAGCAGTCCTTCTGCTTGGGCAAAGCTTTAATGGCAGCCTGGGCGCAGGAGAGATACTTCTCCCTCCCTCCCCCTCCCCCCCTCTCCCGGTTAAGCCGTGCCGGCGGGGGCCACTTCCATAAGCACAAAGCTCTTGACGTGGTGGAATTTGCTGCAGGAGAAGTCCACGTGCAGCTGCATGGCTCCTGTGCGGCGAGGAGTGAACTCAAAGTAGATCTTCGACCGCTCCCCAGCTGCCAGATCTGCCACGCTGGAGCAAGAGAGGGAGGGAGGGAGGAGGGAAGTGAGGGATAGCGAGAGCTTCTCGCCACCTGCTGCAGGTGAAGAGCGCAGGGCCCCGTTAGCTGAGAGCCAGCGAGAGTGGCGCTGGGCTCAGCCCCACAGTCAGCAGCCATGCTCCACCCTTTGGGGCAACTGCCAGGCAAGGCTCTGCTGCAGCCCACCCCTCTCCCCCGCCCAGACCCACATACTTGATCTTGATGGCCTGGCCCATCAGGGTCACCAGCAGCACGCAGTCCTTGACGGGCTCAGGGAGGGGGTTGGCATAGGAGATTTCCAGCGTGGCTGGAGTGTTGGCAAACACCGCTGGAGGAACCTTTTGGGGGAAAGCAGCAGGTCAGCCTGGCGCCTCTTCCCAGGGCCACAGGAGCACCCTCCCCTTGCCCTCTCTGACGACAGGCGGGGTCTTCATTCCTTCATTGGAGGTGAGGCTTTCTGCACCTGGAGCCCTTTGATCATGACCACAATGTGGGCCCAAAGAAGGAAGCCCCCTCCCCCCTCGATCCACAGTGGGAGGAAATGGGTTTGAAGAGCGGGAGTCAGAAACTGGGGGCAGCCAAACCATCCCTTTTCTCATCTGTAAAATATGCCGAAATGCCTCTAAACGATCCATAATCTGAGACCCTGTAAGAGAATGGGCAGCTTTTGCCAGTTTGGCCAAGCTGAGGATGGAAACGGAAGCGGTGTGGCTCTGGGAAGCCAGAGGAATTGCCAAGCAGCCAAACCCCTGGCCAGTCGGCTGCTTCACCCAGGGCCGTGAGGCAGGCCGGGCAGCCCCAGCCTCTTTCCTTGGCCTCCCCCCCGCCCCCCCAGGAGGGAGACAGGCCTGCTCTTCTGCACGGACAGGGCTCAGTCCAAATCAAGCGGGCGAGCAGTGCAGCTCCACCAGCTACTCACCATGGGGCCGAGTCTGCTGCGCTCAAGGGACTCCTTGGGCTCCCAGGAAGAGAGCCGGCGCAGCAGTTCTGGCATTTCACCTGGAAACCGCCAGAAGGAGCGTAACTCTGGGGTGGAAACGTGGCCCTGAAGGGTCTTTGGAAGCAAAGGCCGGGGGGGGGGGGCGCAGGAGATGGACCGATGGGCACAGTTGGGCTCAGGGCTTAAAGTTGTGGCTGTAGACAGCCTCCCAACATGGGTTGTGTGTTTCCAAGAGGTGCTTACCACTGTGGAGAGGTTGTGTGGGTGTGGGTACAAGAGTGTGTGTGTGTGTGTGCTTACCGCAATGGAGAGGTTTGGGCTCTCCAGAGTGATGGCCTTTTCCACCAGCAGCTTCACGCCCTCGGACACATCGCACAGAGCTGTCACCAGCAGCTTCTTGTCGTCAGTCAGGGAGTTGCCGTAGTGGCCGTAGCTGATCCGCAGGGGAAGGTACTTCTCTGGAAGCCAGGAGAGCCTAGTCACAGGTCTGGCCAGGAACAAGCTCTCTCCCTCTTCTTCTTCTTCTTCTTCTTCTTCTTCATCTCTGCATCAGACCCCCGCCCCACGGCTCCCCTGCAGGCCGGGCCACCTGAGGCTGCTGCCTGCCCTGCTGCCCTCTTCAGCCCCAGGTGTATGTGAGAGAGAGAGAGAGAGAGAGAGAGAGAGCGCAGACCCCATGCCCCGGGTACCTTCCTTGCCGCCCAGGTGGAGGGTGGTGGTCTCCTTCAGGATCTCCTTGACCGCCCTGCGGGTGTAGAGGACGCTGGAGACGCTCAGGTTGACGGTGACCGTCTTGGGGGAGGCGGACAGGTTGGAGAGCGAGAGGATCAGGTTGACGTCCTTGCCGAGCACCGGCGGCTGAGTCAGCTTGAATTTCCCGAAGAGCTCCGGGTGGGCCATCAGCTCCGAGGCTGCCGCTTCCGAGGGGCTGGAGCCCGAGAGCTCCATGCAGGCTTTCCGATAGACGCTTCTTTCCTCCGTGGAGCCTGGGGGGGGGGGGGAAAGGGGGAGAAGGGGAGACTCGCTCAGCAGCTCCCTCCAAATGCCGCAAGTGGGCTCCGCCTGGGGGCCTTTCGGAGCCGCGGCGCTTCCCTCACCAGTTTGCTCAGCTCGTTTGGTGGAGCCAAGAAGCCCCAAACGGGCGAAGCCTTCCAGCTGCCTCGGGGGAAGGGCTGGCGGCTCAGGCCCCGAGGCTGGCCACTGAAGCAGAGCAAAACCCGCCGGCTCTTCTCCCACTTGCCGGGGGTGCGGAAGTAGACTGACCGCTTGCAGGACCAGCGAGGCCCCCACCCAAAACGCTGCCACCCCCCAATAAAACACGAGCCAGTGCCTGCCACGATTCCATAGAAGTAAGGAAACTATATTGCCAGAATGGCAATCCCCCCTCCCCCCCCCCAGTGATTTATCTTGTGGCCTGAGCAGGAGAGCGCCAAGGGCCCCACCTTCCCTCTGGATCCCCGAGAAGCAGGCGGGATCCCTCCGGGAGCTGGACAGAACCTCCTCTTCCTACAAGGTGGGGGAGCAGGGGGTTTGCCTGGCGGGGGACCCAACGGACCCCCATCCTCCTCCTCTGTTTCACTGGAAGTCTTCCAAGAGAGCATGCTGGATCCCCACCCCCACCACCAAGCAGGAGATGGGCCAGATGGCCACCGTGCTCCTTTTAAGCCCCAACTCTAAGACCACCTTCAGGAAACTTGTAGCTGTTGGTGACGTCCACCCGCTGGTTGCTGCCCACGGCTTTGGTGCTGAGGGCTCTGCCGATGGAGGAGGTGTCACAGTAGGCCTTCACCCGCTTCCCGTTGCTCTGCACGACCCAGCGGTTGATGTCGGCGTTCACCTCGGTGAAGACGAAGGCCGTGTCGTAGTTCAGCCTCACATCTCCTTGCTTGACTGCCAAGACCGAGGCTGGCCCGCACTGGTACATCCCTGCAGCGGGAGGAGGAGGAGGAGGAGGAGGAGGAAGAGTGGTGCTGGGGGAGGGGGGACGGGAGTTGAGCTGGGGCTGCAGCCAGTGGTGGGGAGGGCCATCCACCTGGACTTACCTTGGCTCCTCTCCTGCGGGGTGGCATCGATCACTTGCCAGCCACAGTAGGGGTTGCCCAGGTCCCTCCGGACAAACCAGCTTTCATTCCAGACATGGTAATCCCTGAGGGTGGAAGGGCAGAAGAGAAGCCAGGCTGGAGCACCCGATAGCCCTGGCAGTCTCCGG
This sequence comes from Rhabdophis nuchalis, assembly GCA_039707465.1. Taxonomy (NCBI): domain Eukaryota; kingdom Metazoa; phylum Chordata; class Lepidosauria; order Squamata; family Natricidae; genus Rhabdophis; species Rhabdophis nuchalis. Next base: position 203,345 of record CM077644.1, on the reverse strand, counting down.
CCCGGAGTAAGGATTTTGTCCGTGAGCCCCCCCTCCCACCCCCAACCCCCCCTCCCCTCCCCGTCCCAATGAGGGAGCTGCCTCTGGGGTGCCCTTCCCTCTCTGAAGAGAGCTGGAGGTGGGTGAGACAGGCCTGCTTGCTGGGAAGCAGCTTCAGGGGGTGGTCAGTGTAGCTCCCCCCTCCCCCGGTCTCTGGTCTCAAGGCCCACTCGAGAGAGAGCAAACCCCCCCCCCCCAAAGAACCAGTAGGTGTGAGAAGGCCAATGGGGTTGGCCACGCTTGGATGGTCCAGGGAGTTCAAGGAGGGGGATAGCAGTCACCTCCACTCCACTCCCTGCTGGCCAGGCGCTGCCCCCCCCTGCCCACCCCCACCATGGTTTGAGGACTGGAAACGTCCCCCAGCCACAAACTGAACCCCACTCTGCAAATCTCCCAGCACTTGGGCTGAAAGAAACGCTGCAGAAGAGTCACCAAGGTGTTTCCTGATTCGATTCACTTTAATTTCATTTCCTCCCTCCCTCCCTCCCCTGCTGCCCTAAAGAGGAGGGGGCCCACCCTGTTCTCCAAGGCACCTGAGGGCAGGAGAAGAAGCAACAGGTGGAAACTAATGAAGGGGAGAAGCAACCTGGAACTAAGGAGGACGTTTCCAACAGGACAGTCTCTCCGTGGGGAGGCCTCCCTCCAGAGGTTGTGGTGCTCCAACACTTTGGGTGTTCAAGAAGAGACGGGGGCTCTGGGGTTCTGGGCTGGGGAGCCCTTAGGGAAGACGGACGAGCCTCCCCCTCCCCCACTGTTCCCCTGAACTCTCCCACCAGAGGGAGACGGGAGACCAAAGCCGACCTCCCGGCATTCGGATGCAAGGCCAAGCCAAGTGCTTCACGCCCACGTCTCCAGTGCGGAGCCTCCGAGACCCGGGGCCGCCAGTGGGCTGATCACACCCGGCCCAGAGCCAAATGAAAGCCTCTCCCTACCACACGGAGTCTTGTCCCATCTTGAGGCTCTTTCCGGCAGGATCATAGTATTTATCGATACTCAGGTTTGAGTTCGAATCGTGGGCAGAATTGAAGTTTGTGACCAGACGCGTCGGGATCCCCAAGCATCTCAAGACTGCAAAGGAGAGGAAGGCAGGGGAGTGTGCCAGGGAAGCCGAGCTGTCCCCACCCAGCAGATGCCACCCTCCCGGCTGGCCTGTGGCCACTCCCTTTGCCAGGGCTTACGTACTGGTGCCCGCCACGCCAGCAAAGACCCAGCATTGCCCGTACTGGACAGGGCTGTAGTTGCCCTGGGCCCACTTCCTCAGGATGGCCACGCTGCCGTCCCACCGGGAAGGGTTCTCGTGGTGGGCGAAATCCTCGCTCCACTTGCCCTCCAGCACCCCGTTGTCGCCGTCGTTGCCGTTGACCTAATGGGCGGCAGAAGTCGTCAAGAAGAGATGGAGGCGGGCAGGCTGAGCCCCCCCCCCGGTGCCCCCAGAGCCTCCTTTGCTCGTACCATGGAGCTGATGACGCGGCCCACATACCGGGGGTCACTCCGCCGCGAGGCGTCACCTGCCGCGTCCTGGCGGTGGTAGAGGCTGAGGTTGAGCAGGTGAAGGCAGATGTTGAGGATGTTCTCCTGAAACTAGAACCCAGAGAAAATTCGCCATTCAGCCCCCCTCCCCCCCCAAGGGCACAGCCCCAAGAGAGCCGCAACAGGATATGGGGCAACCCTGTGTGCCGCCCCCTGCCCCAGAGGGCTTCGGGGAGGTTTCCTCTTCAGCCTTGGATGCCCCGAGGGCCCCAACTGCAGGGCAGCCCCTCCGAGGGCCACAGGGGAGCCTGAGGTCCTGGCGAGAGGCCTTCCCTGGGCCTCTGCGGCATCGCCACGCGGGCTGCCCCTGCTGCAATCTGACCATGAGCGTCCAGCGATGCCCCCCCAGCCTTCACCTGCGGCAAAGGAGTAGAGGGCACGCATCGCAGGGGCCCCATAGGCACTGGTGGTCCCCGAGGGCTACCTCAGTCGCTGACCTGGCCATAGTACCATCCTCGAGCTTCAATGTAGTTGGCATTGCCCACAAAGATAATGCCGTTTTCATTCAGCACGTATTCTTGCCTCTCTGCCTCGTTGGCCATAAAGACCAGATCCCCTGCAAGGGAGAAACGGGGTGGAAAGGCCCCACCTCAGCCAACCTCTGCCGTGCTTCCCCTCCCTGAGTGCCAAGCCCTCCTCGTTCTTTTCAGCCCAGGCGGGGGCCAGGCCCTCTGACCCTCCTTTCCACTCTCCTGCCTCCGCTGCCACTGCAGGGCTGTTGCTGCTGCAGGCAGCTCAAGGCAGAAGGAGGCCGGGCATGGCTGGGCAGCCGCCTAGGAAGGTGGGCAGGCAGAGGTGGCAGGCGAACGTCCTCCTCCTCCTCCTCCTCACCTGAGCACCACGGGTTGAAGAGGAGAACAAACTTCCCCAGGAACCTGGTCGCCACCTGGTTGCCACAGGTCACTTGCAGGCTCAGCTTATAGCGACCGATGGCCGCCCTGCAGGAGCTGCACATGGAGAAGTTGATGCAGTTGCCGTCGCCCGACGTCTGCACCGCACACCAGGTCCCTCCGACCAGGGCATTGGAGAGGGCAAAGCCACACCGGGTATGTTGGGCCTCAGAAGGGCCTGGACCTGCCGGGGGCGAGAGAGACAACACGGTGGGGAAAGGCGCAGGTCAAGCACGCCCCCTCCCACAATCAACAGTTGGACACCATCAAGGTCCAGTTGGTGCCCAGTGAAGAGCCCCAGCCTGTTCTCAGTGGGCAGTGAAGCCTCCCTCCCGCCTGCCAAGGAGGCCTCCCCATCCTTTCCACATCGGGCCGCTGGGGTGCGGGGCTTTCTCCGCTGGGTTCCCAGGGGCAATGGACGGGGACTGCCGAATCCAGGGGGCTCCTTCGGTGGGAGACGTCCATGGCGAGCAAGGGGTGGGATCCGACGGTCCCTGCCCACCTGAGGGATCTGCAAGCGGACCTGGGAATCCCCCTGAGGGGGAGACCACTGGAGGCCCGCAGGGCAGCCCAGAGCTGGTAAGATTCCCGACCCAGAACTTTGCCCCCTCTCCATGGTGCTACCGGTGGCATCGAGCTCTCCGAGGAGGGGCTTATTTTATTTATTTTATTTTATTATATTTATACCCCGCCCTTCTCCAAGCGGACCCAGGGCGGCGCACAGGAATATTAAAATACATACAAAAAACATATAAAATTTTTAAAAACTTATTCCAATAAAATCCTGCGCTAAAAACCGAATTAAAAATTTCCAAATTTAAAACTATCTAAAAGTCAGTAATGGAGGTTACGCTAGGCCGGCTAGATGGAACAGATTTGTCTTAAGACACTTGCGGAAGAGGCGGAGGTCGGAGATGGTGTGAAGTTCAGGGGGTAGGTCGTTCCAAAGGGAAGGGCCCGCCACAGAGAAGGCTCTCCCCCTGGGTGTCGCCAGTCGGCATTGTCCAGCCGACGGCACCCTGAGAAGGCCCTCTCTATGGGAGCGTATCGGTCTGAGGGATTTATGGGGCAGGAGGCGGTCTCGCATGTAACTAGGCCCCGAGCCATGGAGCGCTTTCAAGATGGTCGTCAGAACCTTGAAGCGCACCCGAAAGACCACTGGGGAGGGCCAGGGGCCCTTACCTGTTTCTGCCACGAAGGCCAGGCTCTCCCCTGCATTCGGAGCCCTGTTGAAGTACAGCTTGAAGTCGAACTTCTGCCCGCGGCGGACACAGAGCTCCGTGGTAGCAAAGCAGCTGGAGTGATGCGCCGCAGAATTGCTGGGCACCTGCCAATTGATTTGCGTCGGGACCAACTCTGGGCAGCGAGAAGAAGAGACCCCCAGGAAATCAATAGAGTGGCTGCATCCATGCCTCACCTGGTGATTTTGTGGGGGGGTGTACTGAGCCTCCCCTCTGGGCCCCCCTCCCTTCCGAGGGGTGGGGGATAAAACCCCCGGAGGAAGGGGGCAAGCCAAGCCAAGTATAATCGTTCTTTTAAAAAAAACCACGTGCAACGTTCTCCCATTTCGTATGGCGTGTCGTCATATAGCGTAACTGTTCCTTTTTTGTATATTATTATGTATGAAAAGGCTTCAGGAGTTGATAGCCAGAGTGGAATTTTTAAATAATATTGTCTTTTAGCCTTCTCCCAGTTTAATAGCAAGGCCCCCCGTAGGCCATGTCTTCCACAGCACCCCTTCAGTTTTAGTCCCCTCGTGCCGTGCCCTTCGAGAGCCCATCATCAAACTGCCTGACAGAATCGTTCCCAACTGGGCAGGCCCCGTCCTCCTCTTGCGAATTGAGTCACGGAAGCACTTGTGAAGCTATGGACACGGCTGTTAAGTGAGCTCGGCTTCCCCCATGGACTTTGCTTGGCAGAAGGTCACAAAAGGGGATCACGTGACCCAGTGTCATAAGTACGAGTCAGGTGCCAAGCGCTCTGAATTTTGATCGTGTGACCTGCAAGGGTTGTAAATGTGCAAAATGGTCAGGTCACTTTTTTCCAGTCCCGTTGTAACTTCAAATGGTCACTAAATGAACTTTTATAAGTCGAGGACTGCCTGTATTTTGCTCATTAATCAACTGCTAGTTCATCCCAAAGACACGTGTGCAGAACTTACAAGAATAAGAATAACAATAACAATAACAACAACAACAACAACAACAACAACAACAACAATAATAATAATAATAATAAATGTTGTCCTGCTCAAGCCGGGGGTTGGGCTAGAAGACCGCCGAGGTCCCCCACTTATGGTGTGTCCTAAATACACAACCTTTGACAAATCACGACATCCTTTCTTTTCGTTCTCCTGTGGATTTCTTTGCTTTGCCACCATGGTCCTTCTGCCTTATGCTGGTTTTGTTTCGTATTTTTTGCTTGTTAAAATATTTTTACAATTTTTAAAAATTGCTACCGGGAGTCCAGTGACGTATAGAAATTGAATATAATTGCGATAAATTATAGAGAACATTGGAGAAGCTGTAACGGAAACCAATTAGCAGATGAGGCAAGGTATCATCAATTCCAGCGATCTCGTGCCCGTGCAGGCTGGTGCCAGAAAGGGTGCCTCTCCCAAGTGCAACCCTCGGTTTTCTGGGCGGGTCTCGTGGCGTTAAGGAGACCCTGTTGAGGGGCAGGAGGCTGAGATGGTGGGCAGCGTTTGCCCACCAGAGCGTCAGCTTCCCAGAAGGCCCACCCACCCCTCCCCCTCCTGCCTGGGGACGTTCCAGAGAAAGGCAGAGTTGGCATGGAAAATGGGGGCAGGGGGGCAGGCACGTTCAAGGCCCTTGGGGGCGAGGGTGGAGGGCATGGGCATCTGGCAGGGGGAAGGCAGCAACTGGCAAGAAGACCCCACCAGAAAGTGGCCCAGAAGCCCGCTGTGTGTTTGTGTATGTCCACAAGACCCTTGCCTGCTGTCCCTGCTCACACACACACACACACACACACACACACACACACACACACACCCCTGCTGCTCAGGCAAGGAAAGCCAAAAGCAGGGAAGGCAAGACTTGACCTCCCACTGAGGCGACTCTCCCCGGAGGGAGCAGGAGGCTGATTGCTGCCGCAGCCTGGATGAAGGGCAGCTCTCCCCGGAGGGAGCAGCAGCAGCAGCAGCCTCTGCCCCACTGAGTGTCTGGGGTCTCCTCTGCCCCAAAGGGGCCCCTGGAGAGGCCGGGGATGGGGAAGGGGGACAGGCACTGGAGGAGAGACCGTCCCAGCCCTGCAGTGCCTGGAAGGGGCCAAACCACCCGTGGCACAAGAGTCCCCTGGACAGGCGGGGTCCCTTCTCGGGGAAAGAGGCCGAGCCAGCCTGGCTTCAGCCTGTGTCCCCCGGGGGGTTAGAAGGATGCGTTGCCTGAAAGGGAACTCCCCGCTTGAGCAGGGGATTGAACTGGGAGACCCCACCAAGGTCCGTGCCTTCCTGCTCCTAATTCCGTTCCGTTCTCTTTTGTTCTGCTGTCCTCCTGGGGTCTCCTTGATTGTCCAGACTTGATGCCAGCTTCAGTCTCGGGTATGGCTGGAGAAACTCCTTTGGGATCTGGGAAGGGATGCCCCCTGCCCCTTCGCCAGCCGTCAAAGGTGCCAGGAAGACTCCCGCGAAGGGCGGCCACCAGCCACACTCACCTGCCATGGTTCTCCTCTTCTCTTCAGCACTTCAGCCGGAGACGCTGGCGCATTCCTTGGGCGATCCACCGGCCCGAGTGAGATGCCAGGCAGCTCCTGCTGATGCCTATAAAACGATCCAAGGGTAATTAGCCGGTTCCTGTAATAGGCGCAACACCAATTTCCCTCTCCAGTGGGCGGTGCAGCCGGGGGAGGCGAGGTCGTCCTTTTTACTCAGAGGAAGCGCATTCTCGGCTGTGGGAATGCCAAACTGGATTTCCTCTGCGGAATTCCAAGGCCAAGAGTCACCCTTCCCCCCACAAGACAAGGAAGTAGGTGGGTAGGAAGAGGCTGCAAGAGGAAGTGCGGAGCGGCACCTGCTCAGATGCGCCCATTCACACGGGGCAGGCTGCATTTACGCCCAATTATCCCTCTGCTCTGGGGCAGGTGCCTCCTCTCGTTCCCACACCCTCCCGTCCTCCTCTGCCCTGGGAGCCCAGGAGGCTGCCCCTCTTCCCCTTCCCAGGAGGGCCTCGGGGGTCCGAGTCCTACTGTGATTAGCCCTGCTCCAAGCCAGGACAGGAGAAGAGGCCAAAAGTCACCCAACGGGCCTCAGGACACCCCGCCCCCCTCCGCAAGGGAGAAGGGCGGTCTAAAAATTTAATAAATCCTAAATCCTAATCCCCCCCCCCCTCGGCTTACGAATACCCTTCTACAGCTCCCACACTGCCTGTCATTCTCTCTGCCCCCTCCAATTCCCCTTGTCTTCTCATGGAAGTGGCCTTGGGAGGAATGGGAAGAGCTGGTTGAGCCGAAAGCCCTGGGGAGGGGAGAGGGCTGGGCTTGAGGGATGGACTGGAGGGTCCAAGGGCCCCTTCCAGGCTGCGGGGCCTGAGCACGGGTTACTTTCTCCTGGCATCTTGAGGGAACTTCTCCCTGCCCACAATGTCCTACAGGTCATCGTTTTGATTTGGCCCTTTCCTGTTTGACTTCTACCAGAGAGAAGTTCTGTTCCAAATCACAGAGGTGAGTGTCTCTCCTCTCCTCTCCTTCCCTTCCCTTCAATTCCATTCCTTCTCTCTCTCTTTTTTTTTCTTTCTGCTTCCTTCTTTCTTTCCTTCCTCCCTCCCGCCCCCCCCCCCCTTCTCTCGCCCCCCCCCCTCTACTTCACTGAGTTCTCCTGTGTCCATTCAGTCTAGACCTGCTTCCAGCATCACCTGATTTCTCCCACTGGCTTCTCACATCTCCAAACCACCAAGCCACCCCATCTGAGGTGAGGAAGAGACAGGAGGGGGGCTGGCCCCATATGCCTGCCGGCAAGCCCTCTGCCCCCCAACGGCCTCTTGGACACTCACCGCTTTCTGCAGTGGACACAGCTGTGCTCTTGCAGGTGGGATCCTCCAGGAAGCACCTGCCCCTTCCTCCTCCTCCGCCGCCTCCTGGTGCTTAGGCAGTTTTGGGTGTTGTTTCGATGCCAGTTCACTCCACCCCCACATTATCTGCACCATTGTGGGGTGCTCAACCCCAGTAATTCCTTCCCACTTTAGGGCTCCTTTGAGCCATAAGCTGCGCCTCTGTCCTGGGACTTTCCCCCCTGCCCCCCCCCCCAACACCCCCCCCCGCACACACCCCTTTGTTGCCTGTAGACCTGCTTGCCTCAGCTGGCCATGCCCTCCTCTCCCGAGGGTGTTTCTCCTCGGTATCTGCCTGGCTTGACTTTCCAGTTTGGGAATTCAGCCGCTGAGCTGCGGCTTCGTCCTTGTTTATTTCCTGCCAACTTCACAGGAAAACACTTTGGCTTCACCCAAACATCAGGCTGGTTCCTGGAAGTCTGCCACGGTTGGGCAACCCAAACCTCCTTCCACACCCCACTTAATGGGCCCGATGTGGATCTGGGCCCTTCTGGGGAGGAAGCTGGCGGCTGCCCTGCCTTGCTTTCTGAGTCACTGTGGGGAGGCTGGGCGATTCCTCTCCTGGAAATGCCATCCACAATCGTCACCCCCTACGTCCCCCCCACCCTCCTGCCCTCTACTCCCCTGTGCCCCATCCTCTCCTGCCCCCAGAGCCCGGCCATCTTCCTCCCCTCCCCCCACCTGTCCCCGCCTCACTCCCTTCTCTCGGCTTCCAGGCGAGCAGGAGAGCTGCCGTGACCGTCTTCCCCATACTGCAATGCTGACAGCTATGGCCTCTTGCAGGCTCCTTCCATTGGAAGCCTGGTTGGGACATCCAGAGCAGCCCAGGGCTCCAGCTGCCTCTGGGGACCACGAGGCAGAGCTGCCAGCGGCCTGGAACCCCAGAATTCAGAGTTTCCCTTCGGTACGTCACCCAGCCCCTGAAAATGGACTGTGGGTTTAGCAGGAAGAAGACAGCAAGGCTGTGGGGAGACCGGACCCAGCCACTTGGCGGGCTGTCAGGTGGAAGACAAAGCAGGCGCCTTCCGAGATGGTCTAGGAGATACGAAACAAGGGAGTAAATGTCAGCTGGACATTAGGAAAACTTTCCTCCTCCCGCACATATGAAGACCAGCCGGCTGGTGCATTGGAACCCAGAAGAGCAACGGGCGATGTGTCACGTGCCCAGAGAGATGGCTCTGCATGCCACTTCCATCACGTGTGCCATGGGTTTGCCCTCACGGCCCTAGACCGCTCAAGACAAGTGGCCGCCCAGTCTCTTCTTAAAAACCTCCCCTGATGAAGGACCTACAGCTTCTGGAGGGAAGCCATTCCACCCATTAATTGTCCACACTGTCAGGAAATTGCTCCTTATTCCTAGGTTGCTTCTCTCCTTAATTAGTTTCTATCCTCTTACTCTTTGTCCTGCCTTCTTTGCCCCCCCCCCCCTTTCTCGGTGACAGTCCCTCAAATATTGGAAGGCTGCTATGAATGGCTGGGAGTCAGAAGGGGGCCCTGGATGTCTGGGGGTCAGTAGGCGGTGGATGGCTGAGGAAAGGTTGGTTGAGGTCAGCGGGGCCTGGGGCTTTGTGCCTAGCTCCATGGCAGGGCCTGGTCCGAAGGCAGGCGGTGGTCAGCCAGGCATCCTGAGCCACGACGGAGGGACAGCCAGCAGCCATAGATGTCTCGATCCTTAGGCATCCCTCATGATAGCCGTGGATACCCTTGTTCTCCATGAACTCCTCTCATCCTTCCTTGAAGGTGTCGAGGCTGACAGCTGTCACCACTTCTTCTGGCAGGGAGTTCCATAGACCAGGGATCCTCTGGGTGGAAAAGTCCTTCCTCTTATTTGTTTGAGGTCTAGCTTCCAAAAGTTTCATGGAGGGCCCCCTAGTTCTAGTGTTGTGCGATAGGGAAAACCGTTTTTCCTTTTCTACTTTGTCCACACCGTGCATGATTTGGTAGACTTCCATCAGGTCACCTCTCAGGCGCCGTCGTTCAAGAGTGAAGAGGCCCAGCCGTTGCAGCCTCAGATGGTAAGGAAGGGGTTCCAGCCCCCTAATCATTCTGGTTGCCCTCCTCTGCACCTTTTCCATTTCCATAATATCCTTCCGAAGGTATGGTGACCAGAACTGTACACAACACTCCAGATGGGGCCTCACCATAGATTTATAAAGAGGCAAAATGACACTTGCTGACTTATTTTCTATACCCTTCCTAATGATCCCTAGCAATGAGTTTGCTTTTTTCACTGCTGCGGCACACTGGGTTGACACCTTCATTGAGCTGTCCACCAGGACACCAAGGTCCCTCTCCTGGTTAGTTGCAAGGAGTTCAGACCCCATCAGTTTATAGATGTAGTTGGGTTTTTTTGCCCCAACGTGCATCACTCTGCGCTTACTAATGTTGAAGCTCATTTGCCACTGGTTTGCCCACTCCCCCAGTGTCAAGAGATCCCTCTGGAGCTCTTCACACTCTCTCAGTTTTTACTACCTTGTATAATTTAGTGTCGTCGGCGAATTTGGCTACCTTGCTGTTTACTCCTACTTCTAGATCATTTATGAAAAGGTTGAAGAGCAGGGGTCCCAGTACTGAACCTTGGGGGACCCCACTCTTTACCTCCCTCCACCTGGAGAAATGTCCATTTAAAAGCCCCTTTGCAATGTCGAGCAGAGGAATTTGGAGAGTTTCTGCAGGACAAAATCGCTCAGATTCGGAACGAGTTGCCCTCCACTGAAAGTGATCCAGTCGATTTGTCCGGTGCTGGTCTTGAGATAACACCATGGGAGGAGTTTGATTTTGTTACTACCGAGGATATGGACAGGTTGCGGAGGAACCTTAGAGCCACCACATGTTTTTTGGACCCGTGTCCCTCTTGGCTTGTACTGGCATCCTGGGAGGTGACACGAGGCTGGCTCCAGGGCATTGTGAATTCATCTCTGAGTGAGGGGTACTTGCCTACCGTCTTGAAAGAGGCGGTGGTGAGGCCCCTCCTCAAGAAGCCATCCCTGGACCCGGCTCTATTAGAGAACTATCGTCCTGTCTCCAACCTTCACTTTTTAGTGAAGGTTGTTGAGAGTGTGGTGGCCCAACAGTTCCCTTGACACCTGGAGGAAGTTGATTATCTAGACCCGCGACAGTCTGGCTTCCGACCCGGACACAGCACTGAGACGGCATTGGTCGCGTTGGTTGATGATCTCTGGAGGGCGCGGGATAGAGGGTGTTCCTCTATCCTAGTCCTGTTAGACCTCTCAGTGGCTTTTGTTACCATCGACCATGGTATCTTATTGCACCGATTGGGGGGGTGGGGCTGAGAGGCATCGTTTTACGGTGGTTCTCGTCCTACCTCTCTGGTCGGTTGCAATGGGTGTTGGCAGGAGGGCAGAGGTCGTCCCCGAGGCCACTCACATGTGGGGTTCCTCAGGGGTCAGTCCTCTCTCCCCTTCTGTTCAACACCTATATGAAGCCGCTGGGTGAGATCATCCGTGGCTTTGGGGTGGAATACCATCTGTACGCTGACGACACTCAGTTGTACATATCCACCCCAAACCACCCCAACGATGCCGTCGAGGTGCTGTCCCGGTGTTTAGAGGCCGTACGGATCTGGATGGGTAGTAACAAACTCAAGCTCAACCCGTCCAAGACTGAGTGGCTGTGGTTTCCGGCTCCCCGGTTCAGCCAGATAAGTCCAACACTGGCCATTGGGGGCGAACAACTAGCCCCCGTGGAGAGGGCGCGCAACTTGGGCGTCCTCCTGGATTCCCGGCTGTCCATGGAGGACCATGTGGCGGCCATGGCCAGGAGGGCATTCTATCAGGTTTGCCTGATACGCCAGTTGCGCCCATTACTGGACCGGGGGGACCTTCGCACAGTCACTCAAGCGCCTTCCAGAGATCATCAACCAACGCGACCAATGCCGTCTCGGTGCTGTGACCGGGTCGGAAGCCGGACTGGCGCGGGTCTAGATAATCAACTTCCTCCAGGTGTCGCGGAAACTGTTGGGCTACCACACTCTCAACAACCTTCACTAAAAAGTGAAGGTTGGAGACCGGACGATAGTTCTCTAGTAAAGCTGGGTCCAGGGACGGCTTCTTGAGGAGGGGCCTCACTACCGCCTCTTTCAAGACGGCAGGTAAGGACCCCTCACTCAAAGATGCGTTGACAATGCCCTGGAGCCAGCCTCGTATCGTCTCCCAAGATGTCAGTACAAGCCAGGAGGGACACGGATCCAATAAACATGTGGTCGCCCTAAGCTTCCTTGACAGCCTGTCCATATCCTCGGTGGTAACAAAGTCAAACTCCTCCCAAGAAGGAACCTCAAGACTAGTCTCGGACAGTCCCACAGGACCACTGTCGATGGAGGGTAGCTCATTCCGAATCCGAGTGATTTTCTCCTGCAGATAAATCCCAAATTCCTCTGCTCGCCCTTGCAGAGGGGCTTCCCGCGGCCTCTGATGGAGGAGGGAGCGGGTCACCCCAAACAGGGCGGCAGGGCGGTTACATTCTTCTCTGTAGGGATCTCTTCACTTTTCCAATTTTGTGCAAATACAATCCTAGCTGCTGTTATAATAAGAATAATCAAATATACATTTTCTTTACTATAATTTTCTGGTAAAATCCCCAGCAAAAATATTTCAGGTTTTAAGTCACTATGTTGTTGTATCATCTTTTCCAGCCACGTCTGTATTTAAGTTCAATATTCTTTGCTTCTGCTCAGGTCCACCACCTGTGACAGTACTTTATTTATTTATTTATTTTATTTTATTAAATTTATACCCCACCCTTCTCCTTGTTAGGACCCAGGGCGGCGCACAGGCATTATTAAAACCACAAAATACAAAATCGATTAAAATATATTAAATTATTAGACCCGTGCTAAAAACCCATTTTAAAACCATACCAAATTAATTTTAATTTTAAAAGTCAGAAGTAGGGGCTATCCTAGGCCGGCTTGTTGGAATAGATACGTCTTAAGACGTTGGCGGAAGAGGCGGAGGTCCGAGGTCGGGGGGTAGGTCATTCCAGAGGGCCGGGCCCGCCACAGAGAAGGCCCTTCCCCTGGGTGTTGCCAGCTGGCATTGCCCCGCTGACGGCACCCGGAGAAGACCCTCTCTGTGGGAGCGGATCGGACGAAGGGATGTATGGGGCAGGAGACGGTCTCGTATATAGCTAGGCCCCGAGCCATGGAGCGATTTAAAGATGGTCGTCAGCACCTTGAAGCGCACTCGAAAGGCCACAGGCAGCCAGTGCAGCTCGCGCAGGAGAGGTGTTACGTGGGTTTGCCTTGAGGCACCCATAATCACCCGCGCGGCCGCATTCTGTACTAACTGTAGCTTTCTGGTCCTATTAGACCTCTCGGCGGCTTTCGATACCATCGACCATGGTATCCTATTGCATCGGCTGGGGGGGTTGGGGGTGGGAGGCACCGTTTTACGGTGGTTCTCCTCCTACCTCTCTGGCCGATCGCAATTTGTGTTGGCAGGGGGGCAGAGGTCGACCGCGAGACCCCTCACATGTGGGGTGCCTCAGGGGTCGGTCCTCTCGCCCCTCCTGTTTAACACATATATGAAGCCGCTGGGTGAGATCATCCGTGGTTTGGGGGTAGAGTACCATCTATACGCTGATGATACTCAGTTGTATATATCTACCCCAAACCACCCCAACGATGCCGTAGCGGTGATGTGCCAGTGCCTGGAAGCCGTACGGATCTGGATGGGAAGTAACGGACTCAGGCTCAACCCGACCAAGACTGAGTGGCTGTGGTTTCCGGCTGCCCGATTCAACCAGCTGACTCCATCGCTGGCCATAGGGGGCGAACATCTTGCCCCTGTGGATGGGGCGCGCAATTTGGGTGTCCTCCTGGATGCCCGGCTGTCCATGGAAGATCAAGTGACAGCCGTGGCCAGGAGGGCGTTTTACCAGGTTCGCTTGGTTCGCCAATTGCGCCCCCTATTGGATCGGGACGCCCTTCGCACAGTCACTCATGCGCTCGTGACATCCCGACTGGACTATTGTAACTCTCTCTACATGGGGCTTCCCTTGAGGTGCACCCGGAGACTTCAGCTGGTTCAGAATGCAGCCGCGCGAGCAATTATGGGGACCACAAGGTCTACCCACGTAACACCGCTCTTGCGCGAGCTGCACTGGCTGCCTGTCGTCTTCCGGGTGCGCTTCAAGGTGTTAATCATCATCTTTAAAGCGCTCCATGGCTCGGGACCTAGCTATCTGCGGGATCTGCGGGATCGGATCCTGCCTCATACATCCTCACGGCCGATTCGCTCCCACGGAGAGGGACTTCTCCGGGTGCCGTCCACTAGACTTTGTCAGCGGGCGACGCCCAGGGGAAGGGCTCTCTCTGTGGCGGGCCCGGCCCTCTGGAACGACCTTCCCCCCGATATTAGAACGACCACGGACCTCCGCTCCTTTCGTCTTAAATTAAAAACTCACTTTTTCTGTCTGGCCGGCCTGGGATAGTCTCCCTGTCTTGGGGTTTTATTGGGTAGCTTTTAGCTTTTAGTTTTATGGGAATTTTAGCATGGGTTAAGTTTAATTTGGTTTTAGAACTGTTTGTATATTTTTTACTGTTTTTATTCTGCCTGTGCACCGCCCCGAGTCCCCATGGGGAGAGGGAGCGGTTTATAAGTATTAAAATTATTATTATTATTATTATTATTATTATTATTATTATTATTATTATTATTATTATTATTATTATTATTATTATTATTATTATTTCGAGTGCACCTCAAGGGGAGCCCCATGTAGAGAGCGTTACAGTAATCCAGCGCTTGAGTGACTGTGCGAAGGGCTCCCCGGTCCAGTAAGGGGCGCAACTGGCGTATCAGGCGTACCTGATAGAACGCCCCCCTGGCCACGGCCATCACATGGTCCTCCATGGACAGCCGCGAATCCAGGAGGATGCCCAAGTTGCGCGCCCTCTCCACGGGGGCCAGTTGTTCGCCCCCAATGGCCAGTGTTGGACTTATCTGGCTGAACCGGGGTGCCGGAAACCACAGCCACTCGGTCTTGGACGGGTTGAGTTTGAGTTTGTTACTACCCATCCCGATCCGTACGGCCTCCAGACACCGGGACAGCACCTCGACGGCATCGTTGGGGTGGTTTGGGGTGGATATGTACAACTGAGTGTCATCAGCGTACAGATGGTATTCCACCCCAAAACCACGGATGATCTCGCCCAGCGGCTTCATGTAGGTGTTAAACAGGAGTGGCGAGAGGACCGACCTCTGAGGGACCCCACATGTGAGTGGCCTCGGGGACGACCTCTGCCCTCCTGCCAACACCCATTGCGACCGACCAGAGAGGTAAGACGAGAACCACCGTAGGACGGTGCCTCTCAGCCCCAACCCCCCCAATCGGTGCAATAAGATACCATGGTCGATGGTATCAAAAGCCGCTGAGAGGTCTAATAGGACAAGGATAGAGGAACAACCTCTATCCCGCGCCCTCCAGAGATCATCTACCAACGCGACCAATGCCGTTTCGGTGCTGTGACCGGGCCGGAAGCCGGACTGGCGCGGGTCTAGATAATCAACTTCCTCCAGATGTCGGGGAAACTGTTGAGCCACCACACTCTCAACAACCTTCACTAAAAAGTGAAGGTTGGAGACAGGACGATAGTTCTCTAATAAAGCTGGATCCAGGGATGGTTTCTTTTTTTTTTTTTATTTATTTATTGCAAAAGTTTTATTCAGACAAGTTTTCCCCCCTTTTACCCCCCCGACATATAATATAAAATCACATACAAAAAGTATACCCCTCACCTCCCCCCATCTTAAAATAAAGTTCTCATTCAAATATTGAGTATTATACCCCCGACCAACATGATATAAATTTAGTATAAAATACATCAATCTCTCCCTGACACCCTTTCTAAGTTAATTCAGCATCATAACATGACCATATCCCATTATACCCATCTCTGTATTGCTTATCCACTTATATTTCCCCACCCTCCACCCTAACCCACCCCCACCTCCCAGTCAATCCCACCCCCCCTGAGTTCCGCTGTACACCACTTTAAACATTCCAAACATCCCAGATATTGTTTAATCTATTCACCTATCAATCCAAACATTCCTACCTAAAAGCTACATGATATTTCCCAGTCTGATATTTATTCTGTATATAATTAATCCATTTTGCCCATTCCTGTGTGTAGCTCTCCTGCTTCTGGTCTTTTAGGAAAGCTGAAAGTTTTGCCATTTCCGCAAACCCCGCCACTTTTTGAATCCATTGAGCAATTGTCGGTACAAAATCTTTCTTCCAATGTTGAGCAATCAACAACCTAGCTGCTGTAACCATATACAAAAACAATTTTGTGTCCCCTTTACGAAAATCCTTAGTTATGCCCAATAAAAACATTTGCGGGGTAAATTCTAATCTTTTCTTAAATACGTTTTGCATAACCCACCATATTTTTATCCAAAAAGCTTTGACCTTATTGCAAGTCCACCATACATGGAAGAAAGTAGCATCTAAACACCCGCATCTCCAGCATTTAGGTTGAAAATTAGGATACATACATGACAATTTCTTAGGGTCCCAGGGATGGTTTCTTGAGGAGGGGCCTCACCACCGCCTCTTTCAAAACGGTGGGCAAGTACCCCTCACTCAGAGATGAATTCACAATGCCCTGGAGCCAGCCTCGCGTCACCTCCCAGGATGCCAGTACAAGCCAGGAGGGACACGGGTCCAATAAACATGTGGTGGCTCTAAGGTTCCTCCGCAACCTGTCCATATCCTCGGTAGTAACAAAGTCAAACTCCTCCCAAGGTGTAATCTCAAGACCAACGCTGGACGCCTCGACTGGACCACAAGTGGTGGGCAACTCGTTCCGAATCTGAGTGATTTTGTCCTGCAGGAATACTCCAAATTCCTCTGCTCGACCCTGCAGAGGGGCTTCCCGCGGCCTCAGATGAAGGAGGGAGCGGGTCACCCCAAACAGGGCGTCAGGGCGGTTTTCCGCGGACGCGATAAGAGTAGCACAATACTCACGTTTGGCCACTCTTAGCGCCACTAAGTAAGTCCTAATATGGTCTCTCACTAGTGTTCGGTCAGATTCGGATCGAGAAGATCTCCACCTACTCTCTAGGCGTCTCTTGCGGCATTTCATCTCCCGAAGCTCCTCGGTAAACCAAGGAGCCTGGGTGACTCGGCGCCGCATGAGAGGCCGCAAGGGCGCAACTCGGTCCAAGGCCCCCGTGGCCGCACTATACCATGCGGCCACTAGATCCTCAGTCGAGCCATGGGGCAGGGACACAGGTATTGGCCCAAGCTCCCTCTGGAACCTTTCCGGGTCCATCAGGCGCCTGGGGCGGAACCAACTCAGTGTCTCTGGTTCCGCCTCCCCGCGGTGGGGTGTGACGGTTGGAAAGTCTATCCGAAGGAGAGAGTGATCTGTCCATGACAAGGGTAAGATGACTAAATCCCCTGTTCCGAGATCACTAATCCAGTGTCCAGAGACAAAAATCAGATCCAGCGTGTGTCCTCCCTCGTGAGTGGGGCCCTGAACTACTTGGGTCAGGTCCATGGCCGTCATGGAAGCCATGAACTCCCGAGCCACCTCGGATGTTTCGCCCGCCGACGGCAGGTTAAAGTCCCCCATGACTATAAGTCTGGGGGTCTCCACCGCCATCGCGGCGATCACCTCGAGTAGCTCGGGCAGGGCTGCTGTTACATAGCGGGGAGCCAGGTATACAACTAGCAAGCCCAACTGCCTCCCTAGGCCCCATTTCACGAAGAGGGACTCACAACCGGTCGTCTGAGGCACAGTGGTCTCCTTCGGCTCCAGACTTTCCTTAACAATAACTGCCACCCCCCCACCCCTGCCGAGGGCCCTGGGCTGATGAAATGCACGGTAGCCTGGTGGGCACATTTCCACAAGGGGTAAACCCCCCTCGGGGCCCAACCAGGTCTCCGTAATTCCCACCACGTCCGGGTCCCCCTCTGACACGAGGTCATTTATGAGGGGGGATTTATTCACCACGGACCTGGCGTTGCAGAACATCAGCCTGGGACCCCGGCTCTGTAGTCCCTGACCGCCTAGCCCACGAGCGGAGTACAGGGGGTTGGGGCAAGCGACCGCTCGTAACCAGCGACCACGAGCCTCCAACCCATGATGGACATCCTGTCTCCCGCCGCCCCTGCCCCTCCCCAAGACCAATCGAATGGGGCGGCCCTCAACAGAGATGACCCCCGATCCCCCCTCCCTAGTGGACCCCTCCTTTATCCTACTTCCGCCGGACGGTCCTATATCTTGGCCCCTCTCTGACTGAATAAACCCTCCCCCCTCCCCAGAACCCCTTAAAAGCCTAATTAAAAATTTGTTTAAAAACCCCCTAAGTCCGCGCTTCGCCCACCTCTCTGGATTAATCCATCCCTCATAGAGGTGGGCCCTTGATAAACCCGGGGGCCAAACCTGCGAGAGGGGAACCTCCCACAGGGAGAGGAGATCCGTCCTTGAGTACAGCTGGGTGGTGAATATTTACGAGCCCCGTGTCTGGTGACATTTCCAACATTTAGCTGATTTGTCTTCAAACATCCTCACCAGTCTTGCGGGTGGCCAATGCCATCTTTAAAACATCTTATACAGATTCTCTTTATATGCAGTTGCCATTGTTAATGTATAATTTCTATCCCATAGTTGCTGCCATTTAGCTAGTTCTATTGTATAACCAAAAGTTTTAGCCTAAGCTATCAGTGTTTCTTTCACTTGTTTTTCTTCTAATTTAATACTCAGTAGGTAGCTATACAGTTTTTTTTAATCATCCTCTCTTCTGTTCCTGTTCATATCTTATCTAATTCTGTCAATTCCTTTATAGTAGTTTAGCTTATTTTGCATACCTAGATTGTATTTGTAGTTGTATATACCAATCCATATTGATTCCTTGTTTTTCTAGATCTTGCTTAGTTTTAAGTTCCCCTTTTTCAGTCATGATATCTTTATATCTCACAATATTTCACCTCCTAATAATATTTGGATGTATTAACGCTGCCATCGTTGAAAGCCAGACTGATTTCTTTGAGGAATGTTATTCTCTAACCATCTCCCAAATAAACAGTAAAGCATTTCTTATATAATGTCTTTGAAAGTACCTGTGTATCTTATTTTTCCCATACCATAGAAAGGCATGCCAACCCAATGGCAAGTCATGTCCCACCAATGTCAATAATATTGTATTTCTGAATACAATCCATACTTTCATGCACATTAACACTGCTGCCTGGTAATATAGTTCCTAATTTGGTATTCAAGCCTCCTCTCATTCTTGCATCCTGTAAGAGTTTTTAATTAATTCTTGCTTTTTTTTTCCTTGCCAGATACTGTATTTTTCAAAGTATAAGATGCACCTTTTTCCCTCAAAAAAAAAAGGCTGAAAATCTGGGTGTGTCTTATACATTGAATACAGCATTTTTTGCCTCCCAAAACTCTGCACCACAATGGCTGTACTTTAGGAGGCTTTCAGAGAGCTCCTGGGGGCGGGGGAGGACAGAAATGAACAAAAAACGGGCCATTTGCCCCCCCCCCAACCCCCAGGAGCACTCCATGCCCTTTAAAAAAAACAGGCCCGCTTTCGTGAAAAACAGGCTGTTTTGGGGAGGTTTGCACTGCCAAAACTTTTTTTTTTAATTTGCCTCTTCAAAACCTTGGTGTGTCTTATACTCCAAAAATATGGTATATTTTAAAATGAGTTTATTCAGGTCTTCAAAGTATTTTTTCCCCAGCCTTATCGGAATTGTTTTAAATAGGTATAATAGCCTTGGTAGTATATTCATCTTGACTGTAGCTTTTCTTCCTATTAACAATAGTTTTTCCATTTTTCCAAATCTGCCTTAATTTGTTGTATCAACTTGTAATAATTATCTTCCTTTGTTGTTAGCCATCTTGCTGTTAATAGAATCCATAGATATTTTGCTTTCTTTGTAATCTGAATGTCTAGCCTGTTAATTAATTCACTTTTTGCTTTTCCGTAACATATGCAGATGACTTAGTCTTTTTTTCAGAAGAATCAAACGAAACAGGGCTTAAATGGTTAAAAAGAATAGAAACCTATGGTGAAGTGACAGGTCTGAAAATAAATAAGGAAAAGGCTAAGATCTTAGGTGGCCAAAGCATTTGAGCCTCAGCTCCAGGGTTTCTCCAGCACCACAATTGGGAAGCACCCATTCTTGGCGCTCAGCCTTCCTTGTGGCCCACACGGGGCCCCTGGGAAAACCGGAGCTTCGACTGGAGGGAACGTTGTGTGCAAGGTGATGGCTCCGCCGTGTCATGCGCCGTCCTAGGTTTGCCACGGCTTTCCTCCCAAGGAGAAACATCTGTTCATAACTGCTGACACCGTCTGCAGTGATCTTGGGGACCAAGAACATAACACTTGTCACTGCTTCCATTTCTTCTCCTTCTAACTTCCAGGAAGTGATGGGATCTCCGCTTCCTTAATGCTGAGCTTCAAGCCAACCTTTGCACGCCCCTCATCAAGAGGCTGCTTAGCTCGTCTTCAGCAGACTGGTATCCTAAAGAAAAGAGGGTTGGGGGGGGCACTTCCCTAACAATTGTCCTGGAAGGCTGACCACCGTGTCCTTTGGTGGCGCTGGCAGCCCAGTTTCAGTCGAGTTGGAGAAAGACACCTGGGGCCTCTGCAGGACAGGCTGCTCTTGGGGCGTCCGCTGCTCCCCGCCAGAGCCTCCACCCCGTCTGTCCCTGCCTCTTGAAAGGGGCTCTTGCTGCATCTCATTCTGGAGAGCCTCCGCAGCCCCACATTCCTGTTGACCTTGCACACCAATTAGGGGATGAAGGAGCCAGTGGGATTAAGGCCGTGGGAGGAGTGCAGCCAAGAGCTGAGAGAAGCAGGCAAAATGCGTCTCCCTTCTTCCTCTAATCCGCCACCTTTCTGCAGGAACCAGCTGGGAAACCTGTTTGAAGGGCTGAGGTCATCATTTCCCTTCAAGGAAGCTGAGGATTGCAGGCAACCTCCCACTCCGCCACTTCCCAGGAAAGGCCACTCGCAATTGGCCAAATTACCATTACATTTCCCAAGATCAAGATATAACTCCCTTCGGAGTAGCCTCACAGCCGGCATCTAGGTGGAGAGGTTGTCCCAGTCATCCACCTCCAAAAGCCGCCATAACAAGGGCAGCGTTGCGAAAGGCCAGCCGTGCGACTCCTTGGCTGCGCCACACCTGAGTGAGAGAGCCCGTCCCCAAGGGAAGCTCCCAGCCGTCCCCACTGGGCTCCCTCGGGGGGGGGGGGAGGGAGCGGGAGTCCTGCCAGCTGATCCTCCTGCCTTCAACCAGTGGGGGGCCCGGAGGAGGAGGGTCTCTGAGCTCATCCTGGGCCGGCTGCCCTCCCCGAGCGGAGCTTCCGTCTCCGGCCCCCTTTCGGCCTCCTCTGTCCTTCTCGCCCACCAGCAACAAGGGGCTGCTCCTTCTAAAGCTTTGCCTCCTGTCGCCCCAGATTCTCCCGCTGGCCGGCTGCTGGTTCTGTTCTCAGGTGGCCTCCCTCCTTTCACCCACTCAGGGCTCCCTGGGCTGGTCTCCCTGGGCAGGTCTTGCCTGCACCAAACAGAGGGAGCCTAGAGGTACCCTTCCTCAAACATTTTCCCCCTTCTTGTACCCAGTAACTGAAATCAGTTTAAATCCAACCCCCCAGCGTGCTCACGTTTGCAAACCGCTAGCAAAGGTAAGTAGATTTCACCACAGAATAAGGGGACTGAGAAGCAGTTTGTGGGGAGCTCCAAAGTCTGAAGGGAAACCTGAGTCTCTCCTGTCATCCCAGAGGAATGAAGTGGCCTCCGGAAGGCCAGCAGCAGCCGCACTGGTCCCTTCCTGGTCAACGGTCCACCTCCAGCTGCTCCTTGTCCTCCAGATGTGGGAGACGGTATGGTGTGACCTTCCCCTCTGTCCACAGGTCTCCCTCCGGCCGAGGTCTGATGCCAGGAAAGAGTGCCTGGGTCCCAGATGACGGAGAGTCTACAGACTTTGCTGCCTGGGGAAGTGACCTACGCGTGGTGGGCCTGGCTTTGCCTGGGGGAGGCCAAGGACTGGACACTCTCCGCACAGGACGCTCCATCCCACAGCTTGTCCTCTGGAGGCTTGAAGGCTCTGAGAAAAGGGTTCAGTTTTGCCTTTGGGGAGGGCTGTACCGGGAGGGATAAAAGGAGTGGGTTAGGCTACCTTTTGCGGGTGGCCTCCGTGTTTTTGCTAGAGTGCCCGTCTTCACTTTTTAGGCAGCGGGTGGTGCACATGTAGGCGGCTTTTCATTTCCAAATGGAACAGAATCCTGGAGTTGGAAGGGACCTCGAAGGTCTTGTAGTCCAACCTCCTACTCAAGGAAGAAGGCCTCGTACCATCCTGGGCCCAATGGTTGTCCACTCTGCTCTTGAACACCTCTGGCGATGGAAAAGCCACAACCCCAGGAGGCAACTTCTCCTCCATCGATAAATTGTTCTTGCTGTCAGCTCAGCCCCCTCTGCAGGACAGCTCCCCTATTCCCCCCACCCCCACCCCCACCCCCCATTTCTCTCTTAGGGGGGACAGGCCTTGTCCTGGCAGCCGTTCATCTATTCAGCCCCCAGACCCTTTGTTGTCTCTGATGCTCTCCTCTGCACACTCGTCTCGGCATTTTCTTTCATATCCGGGTGGCCAGAACTTGGCGTAGCATTTCAAGCGTGGTCTTACAATTGCAGTATGAAGCGCTGCTAGTACTTTGGGTGGTTTTGATGCTACCCCTCCCTTAATGCAACCTGGGATTGCATTGGCCTTTTGGGTAGCTGCAGCACACGGCTGGCTCACCTTTAAGTGGGGTTCCACTAGGACACCTAGATGCCTCTTGAACTTGCTGGAGGTTAAGCCACATAAATAAAAAGTTGTTTTCTAAGAAATGTCTTCTTCCCCAGCTCTCAACTTCCACGTGGGCAGGGGGAAGAGGGGCACGGATTAAGGGGATGGGTACTTAACAAGGGCTTGGCTCATTTGTCTCCAGTTTTAGGGAGTGGGCATTTATCTATATATGTAAAAGCGAAAACCACTCACGCCGCATCACGAAATCTCTAGAACCGTAACGCCTACAAACATGAAATGTGGCACGTATGTTCCTCTTGGCTTACAGATGCTCGCTTAGAAAGGATTTTTCGAAATGACCATCAGATCATTAGTATTTTTTGTATTATTATTAACACGCTCTGATGCTAAGGAGTTAGGGGTTCTACCCCCCCTCCCCACCTGAAAAGAACTCTGTTCCAACTGCCCCTTGGACGTGGGCATGGCCAGTGGGTGACTCTTCCGGCCTGCTGGGTGGGAGTTTGGAGAGGAGCCTGAGGGAGAGAAGGGGATAGGGGAGGCTACGGTGGAGCAAGACTGAGGGAGAGAAGGGGCGAGGAGAGGCCGATCATCACTACTCCTTAATTTTCAAGCCGTGTCAATTTATCAAGCCCGATCACATAGTTTTGTAGGGTATTCAGCTAGTTTTCCAATAAAACTCTGCCATCTCCTCCTAGCGCTACTGGGACAATAGAAGCCAACCAGCTTGCTTCAGGATTATTTAGATGCATAAGGCTGCCAAATCCCATGTCAAATATGAGCAAGACGCACACTTGAGGAGCCTTAGGGGAGAGAGCAGGGATGCCACGGCCATCAACCCGCCATTGAAGATTTCCCACCTAAGGGGTCCAAGGTGGGAACTTTCTGGCAAGAGAAGGAAGGAGGGCTCTGTGGCCCCTCAGTGAGTTTTCACCTGCAATGAGGAGGAGTCGAGGCGTTTCAGACACAGGGAGAAAACGTTTATTTGGCGTATGCTATCCAGACAAAGCGGCGCTTTGTGGCACCGGAAGGCTCTCCCTCGGCATCGCGGCTCCCTCCTCCCCCTTCGCAGGTCAGTTGGGGGACACCGTGATGGTCTCAAAGGCCTTGACGTCCTGGAATTTGCTGCAGGAGAAGTTGACGAGCAGCTGCTTCGTCCCGCTCTTGCTGGGACTGACCTCAAAGTGCATCTGCGAACTCTGCTTGGCCTTTAAGGGGGGCACCCTGCAGAGAAGCATCCAAGGGAAGAGGTCGGTTTTGCAGCTGAGAAGCATCCGAGGGCTTGGAGCACCGGGCTCCCCACCCTCCACCTCCGCCTCTCCTTCCTTGGGAAATGGTTACCCTCCGCCCGGTGCCCAGGCCCAGCCTCAACCCTGCAGCCCAAGCGGTGGACTCTCGGCTGGGAAGCTCCTAGAAGGAACCGTTCCAAGGGACCTTGGAGACCAACCAGTCCACCTCCCTGCCCGGCTTGGCAGCATCCCCATCCTCCGGCCTCTGTTCAGGCACCTCCAGCAAAGAAACCCCCTCCCCCCCCCCCCGCCCGTCACCTGCTCCACGCGAGGAGGAAAGGGGGCGGAGCCCTCCGTGGGACTCTTCAGAGGGAGCCTTATGGGCTCATCGGGCGGAAGTGGATGGAAAGCTTTGCTGACCCCCGGAGGCTCCACGTCCACAGCACACAGCTTCCCCCCCCCCCCCAGCCTTTGTGGCCCGGTCAGTTTGACCTCACACCCCCCCCTCAGGAAAGCCCCCCCCTCCGGTTCCCCAATCATGGTTCGGGGGTGGGGGGGTTCAATTGGAAACTCCTCCTCCCCTGGATCCCGCTCACGACCCCCGCATGCCCCCCTCGCCCTCCCGGCACTTACTCCAGCTTGAGCTTCCCTGCCAGCAGGTCGCTGCCCTCCACCTGCAGGAGGCACTCCTTCAGCTCCTCGTCCAGAGGGTTGGTGAAGTTGGCCTCCACTTTCGTCGCCTGCCCCACCTTGGCCTGGCCCAGCACCTGTGCCAGAGCAGAGACCCCGGTGAGTCCGGCCTCCCTGAAGCTCACCTCCCACCCCTGGCCCTGGCCCGCTTTGCCCATTGCCCGGCCAGAGGGGGCTGCTGGCAAAGGCCCTCCCTCCCCCACTGAGCCAGCCCACCTTCAGGGCGATGGAGGGGTTGTCCAGAGTGATGTCTCTTTCCACCACGGTGTCCTGCCCCCCTTCCAGCTGGCACAGGGCGGTGGCACGGAGCATGTTGTCTGTGGTGAGGTGCTGCTGGTACTCGGTGTAGGAAATCTTGATAGGAACGCTTTTCTCTGGAAGGAAAAGTCCGGCCGTGTCGGTCTCTGAGCCGGACCTTCCTGGACGGCTGTGTGTGTGTGTGCGTGCACGTGTGGGTGTGTGTGCGTGCGTGAGTGCATGTGTGCTATGCCGCCTCTGCTTATTCAAGCTTCCACAAGGCGACTGCTGAGGTGGGGAGGGTGAAGGCTGCGTGAAGGCCCCCCCCCCATCCCCACAGGGGGTTTAGTCATTCAGGATGGGGCACAGGCCGAGGCACAAAGAGGGGAAGAGCGCCATGCTGGTCCCGGCTGGGACGCTGCCTCCCTTCTGGCTGTGGGCTGGATGCCACCTGCTGCCACCTGGGCACAAGTGCCAGCCCTCGAAGGCCCTGCCAGAGGATCGGATGCCTCTGGCCACCTTACTCACCAACGTGGCTTTGTGCACACGCCCCTCTCTTCTCCCAGCCCACGACGCGGGTGGGTGGAGGAAGGGGGCCAGGCGTGGGCTCTGCCCTCTTGCAGCTGGGGGTCAAGCCTGCTGCTCTCCCTGGGATGGGCGAGGCTTACCTTCTTTGGGGCCGAGGTCCATCGTGAGGGTGTCCTTCCAGACCTCGCCGATGGGCTTCCCGGTGTAGATAATGGACCAGGCGGTCATGTTGGCCGTCAGCTTCCTCTGCTCCGAAGCCAGGTTGGTCACCTGGAAGACCAAGCTGACCTCCTTGCCGACCTCGGGGGGGCTCTCCAGCTTGAACTTGCCCGAGATGGGCTTCTCTGCTTCGGGCAGCTTGGCAGACGTGGCCGAGAGGATGTCGAGGTTCAGCTTGCCACGGGCCTTCCTGAAGACCTCCCTCTCCTTGGCCGAGCCTGAGAGGGAACCACAGCGGAGTCTGGGTTGTGCCCAGAGGCCTCGGTTTCTGGGGGTCTGAGCCACCCAGCCGCCCGCCTGGGTCAGGGGAGGGAAGGGGGCTGAGGGCCTCTTGTAGCCGGGTGAGACAAGGCGCCTCTGGCTTCCCTCCTGCCCTGGCAGCTCCACCGGCTTCTCGGGAGCAGAAGCCAGGGTGACTGGGAGGCTTTCGCTCTGCGGCTGCTTCTGCCGCCACCGGCTCAGTTTCGGCTTTGCCTTCGGCCCTCTGTCGGCTTCAGTGGCAAAATCCACAAGGCAAAGATTTGGTGACTCACCAAGAACGTTAATCACCCTTTTAATTGCTCACTCTTTATTAATTACTCTGCGTAAGCCACCCGGAGTCGCCTCCCCAGTGAGGGGTACGGCATATAAATTGAATCAATAAACGAAGAGGTTGCAATGGGTGTGACGTCTCTGCCCGGCATTAACCCTGCAGCCTTGGATCCCCCCGATTCAGCCCCCAATTTAGGCGCCCGCTTCATCGGCCTCACCTTCTGGGTATTTATAATTGCCGGTGACGTCCTGGCGGGAGTAGCTGCCCACAGCTTTTGTGCTGGTGTTCTGGCCGATGGATTTGGTCTCTGAGTAGATCATCTTCTTCTCTCCGGTGGTGGGATCGTAGAGCCAGGTGACGCGGTCAGCGTTGACCTCTCCAAAGACGAACGGGCAGTCGTACACCAGGTCCACGTCTCCCTCCTTGATGGCCGTCAGGGCAGCTGGGCCGCACTGGAAGATGCCTGGGGAAGGGGACGACTGGGGTTAAGGGGAGGGAGGGAGGGACGCCCACGGGGGGATCTGGGTGCAGAGCGCCTGGGGAGCTCCGGTGCCCTCAGGAGTCGGGCAGCAGAAAAGCCCTCGGCAACTCCAAGGGGTGGCGCTGCCAGCTCCTCGCTCAGTCGGCTTGGTCAGCGAGTAGCCTCTCCTTACAGGAATACGGCCAATACGGCCTCTGGGAATGAAGGGTTCCCTGCGGCCGCATCCTGCTCCTCTCTGGCCTTGCAGGAAGCCTCAGGTTTCCTTCGCTTCGGCTGCTTTGGGTTCAAGGATCTTAAAAGCCGCCAGGGGGAGCCATAAGCACCTAAACAGAACCCACGGATAGCCCCACGTACGCCTGCCCTGCGCGTAGCCAGGACGGTACCTCCTGTCCACCAGGGGGCAGGATCGCCACCCAAGGGAGGTTTACAGGGTCAGAAAGTACAAAAGGATTACAGAAAAGGGGGCTTAGGGGACCCCCCCTCCGCAAAACAACTAAGGAGAACCTAGTGCCATGGCGTGATGGCTGGTTATTTGGGGAGGCTAGAGAACCAGGGTATGTGGCCCATCGCCCATTCCCCCTTGGCTGGACATGCTGCCCCAAGCTCTCTTTCTAGGACATTTCAAAAAAATTTGGGGGGGGGGGGAGAAGTGGGTGCTGCTCCCACCTGGGCCTCCCCTCTGTTAACCTGCTGCTGTCTCCCCCTGGCTGCCACCTTGAGCGAGGGGTTGGACTAGAAGACCTCCCAGGCCCCTTCCTGCCCTCGGGTTCTTTGCTGGTGACCCCCCCCCCCTGCCAGGGAGAGCCAGGGGGGCCATCCTCCCCCCTCGTACCTGAGCTCCTCTCCTGGGGGGTGGCATCCAGGATTTGCCAGCCGTTGTAGGCGGCCCCAAGGTCAGAGCGGGCAAACCATCCCTCGTTCCACACATGGAAGTTCCTGCCAGCCAGCGGGAGGGAGAGAGGAGAGGGATGAGTGCGGGCGGGCCCCCTCCCCCCCCCCATTTCCCCAGAGGGGCTGGATGGGCTCCCTGGGAGGGTCGCTCTGGGCTGCCACCCCCCACAGAGACCGCCAGCCCCTCCCTGGAGCTTTCTTGGCCAGGTGCCCAGCGGGTGAAGAAAACAGGGCAGAAGGAAGCCTGTAGGGGGGTCAGGGCCTGGGGGGGGGGGGGAGTGAGGAAAAGTGGGGGGGGGGCGACATGTCCAGGTTGTTTCCACACGGGGTCAAGACCCTTGGGCAAAGGATGACCTTCCTCTCCCTCTCCGTATACTGCCCCCTAGTGGCCATTATTCTTTCTGAAGTGGGTGCTTTGCCTCTTTCCCACCCTTGAGGGGAGGACGAGCAGGGCAGGGGTGCTCTGTGCTGGCATGGGGCTGGGAGGGGGCCTCAGCCTGCCTCTGACCAGGGAGGAAACCTCAGGGGGATCGAATGAGGCTTGCAGGGAGGGGGGCGAGGGAGGCCCTGGGTGGCTCTGCTGTGTTTGTCCCCAGTGGCGGCTGCAGCGAGCGGGGCCTTCGTACCACACGGAGCCCTGCCGTGGGGCCTCATGACCTGGGCTCACCGCCACTGCTTTCTTCTGGGAAAGGGCTTTCCTCCCTGTGCCCACCCCACTCCTGGGAAGCCCACCGGCTAACCCTTGCAGAGAGAGGCAGGAGCCCCTTTTCCAGCGCTGCCCCCAGGGGGAAATGAAGCCGCGGGAGAAGGGGGCTCGGGGGCTGGCCGTCTCCCTTGCCGGGTGTGGCCACCTGGGGCCTAGGATCGAGGGGGGGGGGGAGTTTACCAGACGCTGTCGGAGGCGATGTTCAGAGGGTTCCCCTCAGCATCGTAGTAGACGTCCACCGTCAGGCTCATGTCGGTGTCGTGGGCAGAGTTGAAGTTGGAGATGGCTCGGGTGGGGATTCCCAGGCATCGGAGGACTGCGGGCAGAAGGGGACAAGATGGAGACTGTCTCCATGGCAGGCACGCCTTCTCGGGCAGCCTCCGCAGAGACCGAGCTGGGTGCCATGGGGCAGAGGCTGGGCGTAGGACGGGCTCCTTGCTACGGCCTTGCTCTCAGCTTCCACCGGTCAGGGCTCCGGGGGGGCGGGGGGGGGTCTGAGGATGGACTGGAGGGAGGGGAAGGGTTCCCACTGTTCACCCATCGCTCCCCACCCCGCCTGGGCATCAGAAGAAGTGAAAAGGGCAGCCTTCCCCCAGTCCCTCCACAGCTCCTCTTCATGCCCCCTCTGGGCGTGGCTTCCTGCCCATCTCCTCTGCCCTTCCTCCGCCAGGCCAGGCCAGGAGAGGCCCTGCCCACCTTCTCTCCAGGGGACGGCTTAGAAGGGGACTTGAAGGTTTTCCACAGCAAGGCCCACCAGCCGCACATCCCACGATGGGTGGGTGGGAACCAGAGAGGTGGAAGCAGCAGCTCTTTCTTCCCCCATCCCAGCTCCCCCCTTGGACATCTAGTGGGGGAAGGCTCCATTGCCCCCACCACCACCACCGCCACCACCGCCACCCTGGGGCAGGCCAAAGGGGTCTGTAGGACCGTGGGGTGGACTCGGCCCTTCCAGACCAGCCTGGGAGCAGCACGTGGGGCCTACCTGCCGCCTCAGATCCAGCGCCTGCCAGGAGAGACTCCCCGAGTCTCCCCACTTCTCGGGAGGCCTACCTGTGGTCAGCACCCCTGCAAAGACCCAGCACTGTCCGTAGCGGACGGGCCTGAAGCCAGAGCTCTTCCATTTGCGCAAGATGTCCACGCTGCCCGTCCAGCTGCTGGGGCTCTCCCCCCCTTGGTAATTCCCACTCCAGTTTCCTTGCAGGATGCCGTTGTCGTCGTTGCTGTTCACCTGGGGGGTGGGGGGAACCAAGAGAAGCCGCTGTGAGGAAGCCGCTCTGCCCCACCAGCTGCGTGGGTGGCCCATCTGTCTCCTGGCACGGCTCCGGGCGGCCTTTCATGGCACAGGGCCAGGTTTTGGGGAGCACTGCTTCTGCCCAGCCACGTCCGATCGCCCGCGAGGTCCGGCAGAAGACGGAGGCCCCGGGTTCTGTCTGCCCGGGGCCGTCCTCTGGCCGGGCTCTGGATATTTGTTCCATTTCATGATGACATTTACACGCTGCCATCTTGCTATCCAAAGCAAGGTGTCATCCTCCCAGAGATGAGATTTTCCCTAATCTTGCTGGTCCTCTGTCAGGTGTCCAAGGCCTGGTCACTGGGCCTGGGGGTCAGGAGAGGGTCGACCCTTTCCATTGGCCGGTTTGATGGTTGCAGAGGGATCTGTTTTTCCCAAGCTGCTATTTTATGTGCAAGGCCTTTTGTGTGTGTGTGTGTGGGGGGGGGGGGGGGGGCTGTCTTTCTGCTTTTCCTATATTTCTCAAACCTTCACTGCTACCCAAAGTCAGTCACTTCCTAGGGGCAGCCGCTCCGATTGAATGAAGAGGGAAGCTCTTTTCTGAGTTCTACAACCACAGCCGGACTCCCGCAGTGGAAGCCTGACAGGTGATCCACCAGAACGACCTGAAACTCAAAGGGCCACCTGGATGTTTCAACCTCCCTTGGCTGGCATCGGGGGGCTGGAGTGCTCAAAGGAGACCCCTCCCCGCCCGAGGGAGTGTGAGACACACCGGAAGGCTGACTTCCTCTTCTCTGGATTCCCCTTGGGGGATGCCCTGGGGCACATTCAGAATTTGGCCGTTGGGTCCCAATGTGGCCAGCCAAATGCACACCACGGAAGCCCCACAGCAAGCAGGGCCTCAGTATGTGGCTCCGGGGCTCTAGCTAAGCAGTGGTGTGGCTCAGTGGTAGGTTTTTACCAGATTTACTATCGATTCGCTCGTGCAAGCGAACGACACTTCTGCACATGTGCAAAAGCGCCCAGCTGTCACAACTGGTTCAGCCAAACTGGGCCGAACCAGGAGCAACCCAGCTCTGGGGTGGCTGGGTTTGCAAAGCCTGTTTTCAGGGTGGTAAATAGAGGGGGGAAGAGCTGTAGTTCAATACCAAGCAAGGTTCTCTGGATCTGAAAATGGGATCTGAGCTGAAAGGGATCTTGGCATCCAGCTGGATCATCCCCAATTCAGCATGTGAAGATGCCAGCCGGTGGCCTTGAACGGTACCACCAGAGGCTCTGTGGGTCAAATGTTCCCCTCGCTTTGGGGGAAAGGGTGTCTTACGTTGGCACAACATGCCCATGGTAATTCTGCTAAAATCTCAGCTGGAGAAATTGGGAGATGTGGGGGGAAGAGGATGGAAAGGGGAGGGGGGGGGCTCTGCGAAGCATTCAGTTTGCCCCTCACCTCCCAAAGGAGGCATCGTTTTTGCCCCGTCCCTTGGGCTATGGGGGAGGGGGGAGCTAAAGGGGCTTTCTTACGATCTCGGCTGGATGCGGGCACACTCATACCATGGCGCTGAGCACCCTCCCAATGTATTTGGGGTCATTCCGGCGACGCAGATCGGCCGTGGGATCCTTGCGGTGGCTTAAGCTCCGGTCCAGAGCGAAGAGGCAAATGTCCAGGATCTCGGCTTGGAACTGTTGGCAAAGGAGGCTATCAGGCGGGCAATTCCCCCTCCCCTACACACGCACGTACACGCACGCACACTTAGTGGCACAGTGGCTGTGGCAGCTTGGATGCCACCGGCTGATTCCTGAAGTGGGGAAGATCACCTGGAACCACCTTCAGGTGCCACCAGGAAGGAGTTCCAGTCTTCTGGCTTTGATGGACAGGATTCTCATTTCAGCTCGGACTTTCTTTTTTTGGGGTGGGGGTGGGGGGGATCTTCTCAGAAATTCCTCTGCCAGCTCCCTGAATGGAGATTTTGGGATGGTGTGGGGAGGGCCCTTCTAGGTGGCGGGGGTGGGTGGGGGATGCCCTTTCTTCCTAGTTGGAAGGGGTGGGGGTGGGGTGGGGGTGGATTCAGGAGGAGGCCTGTTTTCCCACAGTGCTTCCCTCCAGCCCAAGACTGGGGGGTGGGGTGGGGGGGCACCGGGAGAGGCTGTGGAAAGGGCAGCCAGGGCAGGGGAAATAAATGAGCGGCTCCATTCAGGAAAGGGTTCCAGGAAGGACACATCCTTTCTCTTTACCTGGCCATAGTTCCACCCGAACTGAGAGATGCGGTTCGCACTCCCCGCGAAGAGAACCCCAAACTCCGAGAGGACGTATTCCTCACGATGCGCGTTGTCTGGCATGAACACCTCATCGTCTGAAAACCAAGCGTCAGGCAGACACCGTGACTGGGGGTGGGAGGTTTCTCCCCCAGGGAGCCAGCGGGCGCTGTGGACTCTCCGGACAGCACCCCCAACACCCGTGGCCAAATCCTGCCCCAAAGCCTTGAGAAGCGCCCCACTGACTGAGTGGCAAGGCCTGGGCATTCGGGGGGGGGGGGGGAGACTGAGGGGGCAGCCCCCCTTCCTTCTCTTTTGAAGTGGGAAGGGGCAAAAGGGTGCAGGGGAACTTTCCATTTTTGCTGTGCCCGTTAGAAGAGAGGCCGCCCCTTCCTTTGAGCTTTGGCCCCTCTGCCCCTTGCCAGGCTGCTTGGGTACCTGGTATCCAAGGGTTGCACAGTATCACGAAAGTGCCCAGGATGGTGACGCTGGAGCCGCTCTTGACGCCCATCCGGTAGCGCCCGATGGCGGCGTTCGCTGGGCTGGTGATGGAGAAGGCCCACGAGCCGGAGGTCTGCACCGCGCTCCAGGAACCTCTGCTGGGGGCGCTGGAGACCCCAAAGTCCACGCGGGTCTTGGCCTGCAGGGCAGCGGTGGAGCCTGGGGGGTGAAGCGGACACCGCTCAGGAGAGGCGGCGGGGTGGGCTCCCCCTTGTGGCGGCAGCTACTTCTGCAGCCGGCAATCGGCCGGGGAACGCGGATCCCTCCGACGGCGGCGACGGCAGCGGGGCCGCAGAGGGGCCGGGCGCCCCGCAGAGCCTGAGAGGGACTCGTCCGGGAGCCCCCGTCGCCATGGTGGGGGGGGGGAGCACCGAGGGCGAAGCCCGTCTCTAGGCAGCCGGGAAAAGAGGAGGCTCCCTACCTCTGTCCACGGTGAAGGTGAGGCCGGTGGTGGCTGGAGGCGACTGCAGCGTCACTAAGAAGCGCTGGCCCCGCCGCACCAGCAGCTCGGTGCCAGAATAGGAGTTGGTGCGGTGCTCGCGGGCATTCTCGCTCTTCCTCCAGTCGACGTTGCTTGATGCTGTCAAGAAGGAGAGAGAGATGGCTGGGCTGCCGCTTCCCCCTTCCCCCTTCCCCGAGGGCCACCGATAGGACCGGTGTGTGCGTGTGTGTGCGTGTGTTTGTGAAGTGGGGGTCGAGCTAGCCACTGCTTTGGTCCCCCCAGGAAGCTGCAGCATCCCAGCCAGAGGGATTAAGGTCAGCCCCTCCCCCACCCCGAAGAATCAGGGCCTCCCCTGATTGGGGGCTTCTGAACCCCCAGGACCCTGGCTGCCCCAGCCTTCCATGGGTGGTAGGAGCCCCCCTCAGACCTCGCTATGGGCTATCTGATCTGGGTTGCCTTTAGAGGTTTGCTGATGCTCAGGATGGCTGTGGAGAAATCCTGGAGGGGGAGAGGCAGGCAATGGCCCAAAATCAAACCTGGAGGGGACGGGGTGGTGGTGGTGGTGGTGGTGGTGCTCAGCATTGAAGGAACCCGGAAGGGCCACGCAGGAGCCACGCAGGGCTTTTTTTGGAAGAGAAACACCTTCCCAGGCAGGGGGAGGTGGAGGAGGGGGGGAGGAGGGGGAGGAGGAGGAGACCCACAGGCAAACACCAGCAGCCTCTGGATCGGGGACAGGACTTGCCTGTCAGTTCCCTCGGAACAGGCTGCTCCTGATGCTGGGGGCCAAACGACGGAGTCCCCACAGCCTCCAGCACCCTCAGTCACAACTCCCCAGCCCTCGGGAAGGTTCGGAGAATCCCCCAGGCCCTCATTAAGAGTCCCCTGGACCTGCCCACTAAAAGCCGGAAATAAATCTGAGGGGGGATGGGGTGGCGGGGCCACAGACCCCCAAGGCCCCCCAAGCCCTGCTGAGGCAGGAGCCTTTTCCCCACAGCCTTTTCCAGACTCCTCTTGACTTAGACTGGCCCAGGAAGGCGCCCCAAAGGAA
This sequence comes from Rhabdophis nuchalis, assembly GCA_039707465.1. Taxonomy (NCBI): domain Eukaryota; kingdom Metazoa; phylum Chordata; class Lepidosauria; order Squamata; family Natricidae; genus Rhabdophis; species Rhabdophis nuchalis. The sequence continues at coordinate 170,045 of CM077644.1, read as the reverse complement.
GGAGACTCAGTCTTGAGAGCTGAGCCCAACCCATCCTGCAAGCACTGGCATGCTGGAGGGTGCTGTGCCCTGCTGCCACTGCTTCCCTCCCAATCGTGGGCCTTTTGCAGGTGTCCCCTCAGCCCCAGCCTGGTGAGCATGCACCCCTGCACACCACGCACACTTCGGGGCAAAATACCCTGCATAAAGAGCCGGCCCGGGTCAAAGTCCTGCAGGAAGTGGTGGCTTGGGGCTCCTTCCCTTCAGCTCCTTGAGCTCCGCTGCCTTTGAGCGCCTAGGCTGGCTGGCAGCCCTTGCGGAACGGAGCTCAGGGAACACAGGCAGGCGCTGAAACCGCTCGCTCTGCCACGCTCTGCCGCCTGCCACCCGAGCTCCTTTCCTTCCATGGTGGGCTGTGCTGGCCCAAAGGATTCCCACCTGCTCCTCTCCCTTCTGTGCCGGCAGAGCAGGGGCCATAGAAAAGGCCCTCGGGGGGCCCCGGGTGGGAAAGGGCAGGGGGCCGGAGGTGTGCTGGACAAGCCTAGCGTGGGGTCTGCTGGGTGAGGGGCCCTCCAGTCCTCGGAGCTCCCCCAGAAAGAGGCCTTGCGCCCTAAGAGCCCCGGTGGTCCCCGGGCTCAGCCTGCCTGCGACTCACCAGCCATGGTCTCTGGTGCTCTCGGGACGTCTCTGGACAACGTTCTGGGATCAGGTAAAGCTCCAGGGATTTGGGAACAACCTTATATAGGGCGAACCGGCAGCTCCTCCCCCTCCTCCCCCTCCTCCTGCCCAGGGGGTGAGGCTCCTGGGTCACCTCAGTGGTGCTGCAATGTCTCCGGCTGTCTTGCCCTGATGCAAGAGGAGGGCAGGGGAGACACGGGCGGCTCTTCTTCTCACCGATGAGTGAGAGGCTGAGAAAGGGTGCAAGTAGGGAGTCGCTTGCCAAGGAGGAACGGGGAGGGTGACTCAGTCAGCTGCACCGATTGCCCTGGCCTGCCTTGGCAGAGGAGGCTCCGGGCAGCCTGACTGGCCTTCCAGGCAGAAGGGGCCACGCAGGCGCCCAGAGAGTGCGTCGCCAGCCTGGTCTCCCCCTGGCAGCCGCTCTGTAGGGCAGATGAGGTAGCGCACAAGGGCTCCCTTCTGAATCTGGGGCCGAGACGTCCAAGCATCTGGGAAAGGCCCCCTGCCCAGTTCCTGGCACCGTGATCCTCCTGGCCCCAGGGCTGTGGCAGCAGGTCTTCTCAAGTGGTCCCTCTGCAACCTCCCCCCCCCCCCCGGGATCACAAGCAAGATGGGGGAGGAGCAGCTCCCCAACAGCCTCTTGGCGTGGACTAGCCAGTGGGCGGCTGCCTTAGGCCAAGCTGGGAGAGGACTCCATCCTCGGATTTGGCTCTCTCTCAAAATCCCCCCCCCCCCACCGCCATTATAACATCGGTTTATCACTTGGCTTTCTCTGAGGGGTGAAGGAATCCATGTAACATTTTATCCGTTATGGACTCCTTTGTTACACGTCTGTGTGTTTGTGAGTGTCTGCGTGTCGACTCCTTGTGGCTGCCTGGACCAGTCCCTGCAGTCTTCTTGGCAAGGTCCTCCCAAAGTGGTTGGCCATGCCCTCCTGCCCAGGGCTGAGAGGGAGCGGCTGGCCCACGGTCGCCTGGCTGGCTTAGTACCTAAGCGGGACCAGAATGGATGGCCTGCCAGTTTCCAGGCCAGCGCCTTGACGGCGACACCACACGGATGCCCAGTCCTGCCCACCCCCCCCACCCCCCCGAAGAGTCTTTTGGCAGAGCAGAAGCGGAAGTGGGCATAAGCGAGAGAGGTTCAGCGCAGCTCCCCTCCTGCCAGGGACGATTCCGTGCGCTCCGGTGTGGCTTTTCGATGGCCGGCCAGACAGACGGAATCCCAGACAGTGGAATTCAGGGAGGTGGGAGGGAAATCCCCTAAGGGAGAACTTCAGCTTCTCTTGTGGCTCTCCATTTCCCTCCCCCGGAAGTCGAGCTCTTTTCTAAACCTGCACAGGTGCCGTTCCCCACCACCACCAGCCACTCAGGCGACCCTCTGTCTCTTTCCACCCGCAGAGGCCCCTGCTCAGGCCTGGGGAAAGGGCCGCTGCTGGCCAACAGCCGATAGAGCCGTATTTCCAAGAGTGGGAGACGGCATCATCCCCACCCCCACGCCCATACACACACGTCGCCCGATCTGCCCAGCCCTCCTCTGCTCTTCTAAAATCTCCCAGAAACACGTTCAGCCCGGCGTGCCATTGGCCGTGAAGGGGGACCAAGGCAGCCTTCAGCCCCGGGGTCAGGAAGCCCCTCCCGCCCTCCCGGCAGAGTGGGTGCTGGGGAGGGGACTTCTTTTCCTGCCCCCTCCCCTCTGGCTCTCCTCTCCTTAGGGCCTTCTCTGCGTCTCCATGGGATGTGTCTCAGGTCTTCCTTGCTGCTACAAGGCACAGGAAAGAGCCCGGAGCTGTTGGTGGCTTTTAGGTAGCCTACATATGTGAGGAATTCACGCAGGCAATTACAACACCGCGCAGAGAGAGTCGGAATCTGGGGCCCCGTGGGGCAGAGAGTGAGGCGGTGAGATCGTTTGGATCACGATTTCCAGAAGCTCTTGCCAGCGGCATAACTTGTTGGGCTGGTAGGCCTCAGACAATGGCTTCTCTGGACAGCTGCCCAAGTGGCATCTCGCCCCTCACCCTGCAAGACTTCCTTAATTCCATCTCCCTCTTTTTCTATATGCTCTTCTCTCTCTCTCTCTCTCTCTCACACACAGAGAGAGAGAGAGAGCGAGAGAGAGCGAGAGAGAGAGAGAGAGAGAGAGAGAGAGAGAGAGAGAGAGAGAGAGAGAGAGAGAGAGTGAGAGAGAGAGAGAGAGAGAGCGCATACCGGGGCCCCACTGGCTACTGGGAGGGAGGTCTTTCTGGCATCTCTCCCTTCCCCAGTCGTCCCCCCCCCCCGGTTTGCCCAGCCATGGGATATGGGGGCTCAGCAGAAGGTCCCACCTTGGCCCGGGGGCTCTCTTGCCCCGGGAGGAAACCACCATCAGGCCCTGCGTGTCCAGCAGCTGCCGCCTGGGAAAGGGGATCACCCCCTCGCCCCCTGCCGTGTGGCTGAGGGGAGGGCAAGGGCTCTCCTTGGGCTGCCAGGCTCGCACTCCATGCCTTTGCTAGCCTCGGAGGGAGCTGCATTTCTGGGCCACCCATCCGGCCTTTGCTTCCCACCTTGCAGAGCGCCCCCCCCCAACCTGCCTGCGCCCTGGGCCCAAAGGAGGAGCCTGGGGTGGGGAGGGAGGAGGAACAACGGATGGACGAACGGTCTCTTAGCTGTTGCTTTCCATGCCAGGTCGCCTCCTGGATGCAGCCGCACTGCTTCCCCCCAGCCACGGAAGAGCAGCTTGGGGGCCTGGCAGTGGGACGGAGGGCCCCAGTCTGGCTGCCCTTTGGGTGCCTTGCGACCGTGACACAAGAATTGGGAAAGCCGGGGAAGCGCTGGAGCAATCCGAGCCACAAAGTGAGCAAGAGCCAGGCAGGAAGGGCTGGGGCAACGCGGGGTATTTGCCAACCTGCCAGCCACACGCACACACGCCCCACAGGAGAGCCTCCTTGGCCCAGGATTCCCCCCCTCCCAGTGATTTAGGAGCCTCTGCCTTAACCACCGCTTTGATGCAATCTCCAACCACAAGAGAGTTTCAGTTGCAAAACAGCCGACGGTGCCTGTGCCTGGCTAAAAGACCCCCATCCCCCCGCAGGGCGAGTCTCCCCAGAGCTGCCCACCGTGCACCTTCCTAGGTTTCCAAAGAAGCACCCCCCCTCCCCATGGTCTCTGGGGCACGTGGCCCTAAGAGAGAGAGAGAAGAGCGAAGGCATCTCAGCAGGAAGCAGCCCTGCAGGGAAGGTCGTGCGTGTGTGTGTGTGTGTGTGTGACTGGGAAGGGAGGGATGCTTCCGTGCCTGCCTTGCCTGGGGATTTCCAGGGCTCTCATCCTGGTGGGAGAGCCAGTTCTATCTAGTGGTTCTGGCAACAGGCTAGGAGCCGGGAGAGATGGTGAGTTCAAGTTCTGCCTTGGGCATGAAAGCCAGCTGGGTGACCTTGGGGCAGCCCCCGGGGGGAAGGACGCCTCAAGGAACCCTGGCCAAGGGAACGGCAGGGACTTGCCCAAGCACTCGCCATGGTTTTTGTGGACACAGCGTGGGAGGAAGGCTCCTTCTGCGATGGGCAGGCAATTTCCCCATGCCAAAAGGCCACGATCCACCTTATGAATCACATGCCGAATGGCAGGACCAGCCAAAATAATCACGGGAGGGGAAGAAGCAAGGTGAGGAGATCAAATAACGGCCTGGCACAGGGCTCTGGGCTGGCTCCCTCCCACATGGTCAATACCTGGCATGCCAAGGGCCAAGTTTGCCCAGGCTCAGGACGGCCTGGCCTAGCAGCCCCAGAGAAACGTAGGGGAGGATGCTGAGCGCGCACCCCTCCCCTCCCTCTCAGAAGCTCTGCGGAAGGCCCTCACTGACCGGAGGCTCATCCCAAGCGAGAGCAGAAGAGAAGCCTTACAGCCCTTCTCCAGAAGGCCTCCGTGCAACGCTGGACCAAATTCTCTGCTATAAAAAACACCAGCAGAAATATAATGTTGGAAACAACAGACTCCATGAATGATGGGTGTCAGGCCTGCGGCCACATTCCTTTTGGATCTTTGGCCTGCCACACTTTCTATTATTATACTCTGCTGTTTCTATGGTGGGGAATTAGGAGGGGGATAGTATGGAGTTAAATGCTATGTAGCCGTAACAACATTCCTTTCTAGAATGCCAAGGTCATCCTTTGTCTCTGCACCTGACCGCAACTGGATGGGTGGAACTGATAGCGTGGCAGTGGGAGAGTGGACCACGTGATGGACTTATGGATATGGGGGAGCAAGACCTTGAACTTTCAACTGGGTGGGGAAAACCAGGAAGCTTTCAAATTCGGGTTTTCCCCAGATGAACCAACATGGCTCTCTTAATAAATTGGGACTTTGAGCAATACTTTGCCTTGGATTCTGATTTAAGTTTGGATGCTATTTGGAAGTCTGACAATGGGGAGCTAAATGAGGAGCCTCTGCCTCTCCCCTCAGGTCCTCTGCCGGGGCTACTGTGCTCCGCAGGTGAAGATTGGGCCCTGCCCAGGTAAATGGGATGCCCGGCTGAAAAATGCAGGGTGGATCATGAAGCCACCTGGCTGAGTCCGATTTACACAACAGACTTACCACAACAAGGAGCCTTTCTCAGGGTGTGCAAAGGAAATATCGGTGCACTCTGACATGCCACTTTTATCAACCGAAAGTCCCCAAAGTGCTTATTTCAAGAGGCAACGGGACTTTCTTGGATTTTCTTTGAAGACGTTTTGTTTCTTATCCTAGAAGCTTTGTCAGCTCTGACTGGATGGAGAGGAAGGATTCCACCCAGTCAGAGCGGAAGAAGCTTTTTGGATCAGAAGCGAAACATCTTCAAAGGAAAAACAAGAAAGTCCCGTTGCCTCTTGAAAAAGGCACCTTTGGGAGAAGCAGGACCCGGGATGATGGAGAATCTCCTTAGATATCAATTGGAAGGCTTAAATTCAGGAAACCCCCCCCCCCCCAATATCTGCACAGCAGTTTCATCAGATGAAATTTGATATAAAATTCCAGTGGGAAAAAAACTGGATCATCAAACAACCAAATTCTTGGGGAAAATATGACTGACTTGAAACAAAAATTAGTGGGTTTTGATACCATCCAGCAATGATGGAAAACTTAGGATTCCCACCTTTCAGAGCATCTGCTGAGACGCTCTAAATAGATGGGGCAGAGGATCCCCCCCTCCCCCCCAGGAGAGTGTCCCACCCACCCCCAGCAGACCCCGGATGACGTAGTGGCTGGCGGCTCCCTGAGAGTTTTTGCTGGAGGAAAAGCAGACGTTCCCCAGGTAACAAATGCAGGTCACTTGACTGGATAGGTGGCCCAGATATTAAGATAACTTATTTTATTCTCATGAATTAACCTATTCTAAAATGTAACATAATTTAACACAGAACTTATTTTTTTTTAAAGTTTTTTTATTTTTACACATACAAACAAGACATATAAACTTATAACATCCTCATCAATTACATATAGCATGTCATTTTTTTACAAGATTTTTGTGCTTCCGTATTTCAATTACATATAGTCGCCAAATATCCCTCAAATATAAATACATCTTATGCCTCATTTATCAAATATAGATAAATACATCTTCTATCCTTATGCCTTATATATTCAATTACAATTAAACATAGAACTTCTTGAATATCTTATACCTGACGAAATTGACCACAGATCTCCATCGTCTGTGTATCCTATCACGCTGTGTTCTTCCTATATATCCTCACTGCTGCTAGCCATATATTTCCTGCCATATGCTAAATAAATGAATAAACCATGACTTGGAGGTGCATGCACATAGGTATATACACACACATGCACACTTGCACATGGACAGACCTTCCTGGCCACTTGAAGACTCAGGAGCACCTGCACTTTTTCCACTCCCCCCTGGACAGGTGTGGAGTGTGTGCTTCGGATTCAGCAAGGAAGGGGGTGGGGGTGGGGCTCTGGTGGGGAGTCCCTGCTTTCCGCTCCAGGGAAGCTCTTCGCCAGCACACCTTGAGCGTTCTGTGCTGGGAGATGCCGGTGACAGGTAGACCCCCTTCTCCGGAAGCAGTGAGAAGCTGGCTGCCTTCCATCCCATCGAGCTCCAAGATTTGCTCGCATTCCAGGTTGTGGCGGATCAGGCTGGGGCCACCTCCCTCCTGCGCTGGCAGCCTGGTCCCCGGAGCTCTCGTCTTGCTTTAGAGCGGCTTCCTTTGTGGCAGCAGTGGGGAGGGGGAGTCCAGGGCGTCTCCTTCAGGGGTGGCCTTGGAGCTTCGCTACTGCTGGCTCTGCTGCCGTCCAGGGCCGGGCTATCTGTCCCCCCCAGTCTTTCCCCCTGGGGCTCCTCTACGGGGCTTTCCAGAACCGCTGCCGAGTGCTGGGAGCCGAGCTTGGGCTCCCAGCACTCGGTCTGCTCATGTCACAGGGCTCCGTAGGACATCCCATGCAGGCAGCGCAAGCGGCTGGATGGAGCGGAGCGGACCCTGCAGGGGGAAGAGAGCAAAGTCACAATCGCGGGTCACTGACCTGTCCAGGGGAACCCAGGGGCTGCCTCTCCCAGCCTCTTTCCTGTCTGAAATGACAGAGCCAACAAACCAACCCTGAGCGCCAACCAGCTGTGTATTAATCCCAGGCTAAACCTCTATGGGTTGAAGCTTGCCCATATCCCCCTGACCGAAGGGCCACAGCACGGAGGGGGTGGTCGGCCTCTGAGGCCCCACGGACCACGAGGGCTTCCCAGCCCCAGAGGACATCCCCGAGAGTGCTGCCCACCACGTTCCAGAGAGGGAAGGCCCCAGCTGTTCACCTAGCCCTGCAGGTGCCCCGTAGCAAGGCTCCCTGTCCCCAAAGGCCCTTCTCTGCCCAAGAGGGAGCGGAAGCCTTTGAAGGGCTCCATCGAGTCCAACCTCCTGCCACCTGCATCGTCCCAATGTTGCTGAGAGACCCCCACCTGGGCGGAGAGCTCCGCTGCGGACCTGCTCCGACTGGGGTTTGGGGTTTCTCGAGACCCTCGGCTGAAACCTGCCTTCCTCACAGATCCCATGTCTTCGCTACCAGAGAGCGACCGAGAAAGCGGGCAGCAGGGCAGCCCAGAGGTTTCCTGGAAATCTACTTGGCAGAGCTTGTCGCCCAATGGATGCCTTGACAATCAGTGCCACAGTAGCCTCCGTGCCCTTTGAAAGAGAAGCAGCTGCTTTTTGAAGAAGAAATATCTTCTGTTACCCTGGAGGCCCCTCCTATCTTGGTCATCCGTGAGGAGGGTGAGGAAGAGGCGCTGTGAGCTGGGCTCCTCCTACTCCATCAAGCTCCCCCCCCCCCCCCCGAGAGGTGGCACAGGGTTGGGTCCAAGCAGTGGCCAATGCCTCTGGAGGGGAGGGGACGGTGGCATTTGTCTCGAAGGTGGCAACGGTGCACCACTTTCTCAGGAGACCATCAGGACTGAATAACTTTATCCAGTCTCCAGCCTTCCTCTTCTAGGGAAGACTGATTCGAGAGGGGGGGGGAGGAACCAGCTTCAATTCTAGCAAGACAAGAGGGGCTCTGGGTTTTTGCACCCCCACCCCCCCGAGCCAAGATAGTTGGGATCTTTGACTCTGAATAGTGAACCTTAGAACCATCCGGAGGTCTTCGAGAGTTGTGGCTTCTTCTGGAAAAGCAGGCGGCACCTGTGCCCACAAATTCCCCTTGCGCCCATGCCTGGACCAGGAGGCCTTAGGGTCACTCAGTCTCCTCCTGTTTGGACTTCTGCCATGGGACTTCCTGGAAGCTGCAGGGGGCACCGGTGCCATTCCCTGAGTTGTACGACGACCGTGTGAGCTGCCCTGAGGGTTCCGAGTGGCTTCCAATCACTCCGTGAGGCAGGCGGCCACCAGAGTTCTGTAAAGAAGCACACGCTCTGTCTGTAGGGTGGGCAACAGTTAAGCCTAGCAGTCATAGGATTTTGTTTTCCCAGCTCGCTTTAGCTCCTCCTGTGTTCGATGCTGCATTGCCAAGCACCTTCCCTTAGAACTGGCAGGCATCACCCCTCTGGCCCCTCTGTGGCTTCTGTGCCTCCGTGGCCGTTTCTGCAAGGAACGTTCCCTCGGGGGTGCCTGGCCACCCCTTGCAAAAGGTTTGTTTTCGGGCCGCTCTGTTGAAATTGCCCCACGGACACACAAGCGCTGCTTTCGCTCAGAAACCAATGTTGTTAACGCACGCTTCCCTCTCCTGGTTCGCACCCAGGGACCCAGCAGAAGCTTTCGCCCAGGGACCTTGTTTCTAGGCAAACTCCCGTGTCCCAGCCACACGCGTTCTGTTTGTTCCGACCGGAACACGCATCGCATCATCTGGGCCCCTCCAATTTTCAGGAATAAGCCTGAGAGAAAGGGGGAGAAAACGGCGCCAGAAAGCCCGAAGGCAATAGGAGAACCTGGCCTGTCACCTGCAACTCCCCCCTCCAATCCCTGCAAGGACACCCTTCAGAAGTGGCGAAGTCAGGAGCCCATCTCAGCCCACGTCCCTGATGCGGGAAGAGACCCAAACCCAAGAGCTGACCTGCCTTTGCCCCCTTCGCTCTGGCCACCTGACAACCGCACGCTTCCTCATTCCCAATGGGCAGGTTGCCATCAGCTGTCATCCCCATCACTCTTGGCTTGGGTGCAAAAGCAGAGAACCAGCAAGTGTGCAATCCCTCAAGAGACTCGGCCGTACCCAAAAGGTGTTCAGGAACATTCGCTGTTCTGCCACCGCTGTGGACTTGAAAGTTAGAAGGCCAGCCGCTGTGCCAATGTTTGATTAATGATTCTCATCTGGGATAATTTCTTCTACTTCTCCCTTCACCTTTCGTTTCTTCGCCCTTTTACAGCTCGACGCCGATAGCTGGAAAATCCTAGAGAATTTAGTAAAAGAATAGGTTTGCCAGCCTTACGAAGGCACAAGGGGTTTACTGGCAGCCAACCTGGAATGCGGTGTGACCGAGAGGACGTGCAACAAATTGCTTTCTTTGACACAAGGAGATGATTGGTGGACCAAGGGGATGGGGTGGAAGTAGGTTCTTTATTCTTCAGTAATAGTAGCCCTCGCTTAATGACCACATCTGGGGCCAGCAACTCTGTTGCTAAGCTGCGTAGCTGCTAAACGAAGCACCAAATGAGTGTGGCTTGTGATTTTCCTTGTGATTTTCCATGACCTCTGCTTGCCGGAACAGTTGTGAAACTACCTATGGTGACCACGTGACCCTGCCTTGGTTGCAAATGCAGCCATTGCTCACAAAGCTTTTTTTCACACTGCCGTAACTTTGAATGGTCACTAAACAAGGTAGTTGGTAAATGAGGACTACCTGGAAGGCACTTGATAAAATAGATACACCCCCTCCCCCTTCTTGATAAACTGGAGGCGTGTGCAATGGATGGCCTCATTTCTGGATGGATTTGCTATGGCGGAAGAAGGGTCGCCACCCCCTAAGCCTGGAAGGGTCTGTCCCCCGCTCCCTCTGCCTGGGGGGAGCCCCGCGGTGGGGTTCCCCAGAGTCCTGGCCTGAGCTCACTACCCTTCAGCATCTTCATACAGGACTTGGATGAGGGAGCAGGAGGCACGCTTACAAAATCTGACGGGAGGAACTGCTAGCACCTCAGAGGTTGGGCTCTTCAAGGTTCAAAAGAACCCACCCAATTCTGTTCGTTGTTGGGAATGCACTTCGTGGGGGGGAAAGCAAGCGCACTGAGCGCACGACAGCAACGCCTGGCTTAGCGGCAGCGCCTGTGAGGAGGATCCGGATAGGCCATAAGTCAAGCATGAGCCAGCAATAAGCTGCCACTGCCAAAAGACCAGCGTCGCCTTGGGTTGCATCAAGAGACGTTAGGATGCCAAGATCGAAGGGCGTGATTGTTTTGCCCTCCGCTGCTGAAATACGGCGTCCAGGCCTAGTCTCCCCAATCCACAAAGGGGGCTGAGAACCAGAGAGCGCACAGAGAACGGGGGAGGGGCTCGAGGTTCTGATCCCACGAAGGACGGGAACGTCATGATCCCAATCAATTCAGGACTCCGAGACTGTAGCTTTCCTCAAAGAGCTCGTTTATTGGGTGCATAAACGTTTATTGTGACCACACACACACACACACACACACACACACACGGCTGCTAGTGGCCAGGGCCTTCCTTGGAGTTACTAAGATTGGTTAAAAAAGGCCACCCCCTCCTTGCCTCTCCTCCCTGTGGCCCACTCCCCGCCCTCCGCTTTCTCCTCCATGCGTGGCTTCCCCTCGCCTGTTGCAAGACCTCCGGTGAGGGAAGCGGTCAGCCAGTGAGGACATGCTCCTCCTCAGCCGCCCCTCCCTGCCTTGCTTCTCTTCCCTCTCCCAGGGCCACGGAGCGGCCGGCTGTAGCCCTGCCAAGCGGCTGCCAGAGGCTCCTGCGCTGCTGCTGCCGCTTGTGGCTTCCTGAGGGGTTGTGCAAGGAGGCCAGGTCCTTTCCCCTCCTCCAGCCGCTCAGAAGACTTCTGGGAAGACGGGGCCTCTCCCTCGGCCTTTCCGAAGAACCCAAGGAAAGAAAAGAAAAGGAAGGAAGAAAGAAAGGGAAGGGAAAGGAAAGCGGGGAGGGGAAGCCCCAGGGCACGTGCAGCCTTCCTTGACCATCAGCCTGAGAGTCCCCGCAGAAACACGTGGCTCAAGGGCTGCTCCAGGATGTGCTCAAGGCTTCGAGGCAAAGCTGTGTGTGCGCGTGTGGCTGGGGATGATGGGAGTGGTTGTCCCACGCATGGAGGAAGACACTGCGGGGAACAATGACCTAGGCAGTCAGCCTACTCTCCACTTGGGGGAATGCTGCCCAGGCCTCAGGCCGCTTGCCTGCCTTCTCTCCTGGCAGGCAGGTCACACGGTCCTCCAGCGTGTCCAGGACTGGCACCTGGGGGCCACGGGCAATGGGAGAGGCTGCAGCATCACAGGCCAGGAGGGCAGCAGGTTGCAGGGACCTCCCCCCCTCCCCTCGTCAGGCTGCCCTTTCAGACCTTGTCCCTGACCACCAGCCGGCACAGGCGGCCGGCCGTGGAGGCTGAGCTGGGGAGGGCGGAGGGGGGGGCTGGGGAGGCCAGGGGAAAGGCCCTGGACTCTTGGGCCTGGGGGAAGATGATGGGCGGAGGGGCCCTCAATGCCTTCCTCTGAAACTCCAAGCTTTGGTCAGGCTGCAACTCTGTACATGCTCAAGGGCCATGCAGGAAATCTGGCAGAGAGTTCTTTTTGTGAATGGGGTGGTGGTGTCAGGCCCCCCTTTTCAACCTTTCCTTTCCCAAGAAGAAGGCCGTATTGTGGGATGACCTCGGGTGGGCTGCTGCCCAAATGGGGCCCACGAGGGAGGCCACAGCTGGAGCTAAGGAAGGCTCCCTCGCCCACTCGGAGGAAGGTGCCTGGGGGATGAGGGGCTGGGCTTGTCTTCCCCCCATGGAAAGTTCCGGCTTCAGGGGCTCTTCCGATTCCAGGGCTCGCCAGGCGTGGAAGGGCAGCCAAGCCCACAGCAGGAGTGCTGCAGAACCAGGGTGGCTCTGTCTCGTGCCCAAGAGAAGAGCCCGTGGGGAAGGGAGGCAGGCGGGACCAGAAGCAGCCCACCCTCTCCAGATGGGCGTGGGGAGAGGCTGCCTCCCACCTGCAGGACGGGTTGCCCCACAAAGGGGCTGTGGGGGCTCGCTGGGATTCTGAGATTCTTTCCTTGATTAAATGCCATCAGTTAAAGTCCACCTATAACATAGGTGGATCTTGAATGGTTTTTTTGTGGGGCGGTGCGCATCTCTTTGCATTTAACCTAAGTCCTCCAGCTGCCCCCTCAGCCAACTGGGGAGCCCCTCACGGAGCTCTTGCACGCTGGCCAAGCTCTGCAGGGGGGCGCCTGGCCCCTCCATCCCCTTCGGGGCTCCTCTCTGCAGGTGACAGGCTCTTTATCCTTCGTGTGCCTTTGTGGAGGGAGCTGAAGGTGCATCCCAGCCGGGTCCCACCTCTCCCTGTCCTATCACTAGGCTGCTGGGATGCGTTCTGGTCCAAGGGATGGAAGCCCCCGGGGCTCTTAGAAGGCTCTCCTGGATCTGGAAAGAGGGCAGAGAGATCAGAAGGGGCCACCCCAACAACAGCCTGAAAGTCAGGCGTGCCTCCAGGGATCTGAGCCTGCCAGCCACCTCCTCCCTTCTCCGTCGAGAGGCGAGGGATCCTTCTGGGCTGGCCATGCTGAGCCAGCCACCTCCTGTGGGAGGCATTACCCGCATCCCCGCTCAGGCTCAGGCCTCAGATGGAGACGGGTGGGCCGTGTGTGTGCCAGGGGCTGCCTCAGCCGAGCCGACTCTGAGTAGGGCTGCGTTGCGGTGGGGGGGAGGCAAAGGCATCCGGGGCCCTCCAGGGCTGCTGCTGGCTGGAATGCTGCCCAGCGATTGTGGCCGGTGGCCTCAGGCCGCTCACCTGGCTTCTGTCCTGGCAGGCACGTCACACTCGCCTAGCGTGTCCAGGACCGCCACGGGCCTTAGGCAGACGGCCTCCCCAGATCTTTGCAGAGCCGACGCCCCACTGCCTGCGCTGGCAAAATTGCCTGTAGGTCTTGGGTCAAGACAACCGGGACCCAAATGAACGCACGCCTTGCAAGAGGCAGGAGGGTCCCTTCCAGCTAGTGGCAACCATGTCGAAAACGCCCCAGGCAAGACGTTTGCAAGGAGGCCTCAGAGCCACACAAATCATCATTAGGGAGAAGAACACGAAGGAAATGCTGTTTCACCTGAATTTCTTGAAGGCAAAGTCTTGTGTTACAGCAGCCAAAAGGTTTTGCCAGCACCAGGGATTTCGTCTCTTTCCCAAGGGCTTCTCAAAAGTGACCAGACCGGTGTGGTTGCAGCTCTGCTCTGCCTGGCCCTACACAGCCGCCTAACATCGGGGGGGGGGGGGGGGGATTGCCTCCGCCTGGCGCCCCCCCCCCCTTCAGCAAGCTCCCCTCCTTCCAGAGCTCTCTGATGCCTGAGACTGAGGATGTTGCTTAGTCAAATCCCTCCTTGGGTTTGTTCAAGTCCTTTGCTCGCCCACTGGCATTTTGGCAGCCTTCCCTGAAGTGCCAACTCTGCCAAACATTTAGCTGCTTATAAACCAATCCCAGTTGTGCCAGGGAAAGAGCCGGCAAGGCTCTGTGAAGAGAAGGGGAGGCTGTTGGGGAGAGATCCCAGGTCCTCCGCGCACTCCCTGCACCCTATCGACTCACCCTTCTACCCATCCAAGAAGACCGGGCGTGGACAGAACGCTAATGGGTTAGGCACCCCACTTTAAAAGGCTATGGATTTCCGAAAGATGGGCATGCTGCCACCATAGAAAGCCAGGGGCAGAGGCCTTGTGGACAGAGAGGCAGGGAGCTGACTTGGGAGTAACCGACAGCAAACCTCGGACTCTCTAAAGATGTGGAAAACCTCCTCTCCCTGTCCGTTGAGCATCCAGGGCAGGGAGTGTGAATGACTCTCAAGAGGGACTTCTTGGTGCTTCAGCAGTCCAAAGCAAGGACTCAGTCCAGAGATAGGTGGGCCTGGGGGTGGCAGCGGGAGGCTGGTCCTCCCGCCCTCCCACAAAGCCTCCTTCAGCCTCAGCTGTGGGCAAGTGCTCCTCCTCCTCCTCCTCCTCCGCTGCGTAAGGCTTCCCAGGGTGAGGAGCCAACCCCTCTCCTCTGCCGGGGCAGTGAGCTTACTCCCACAGGAGGGTGGGTGGGTGAGTGCAGACAGCCCGATCAGGTAATCCAGCCGGGGGTTTTCTTGGCCAGGCTCTCCTCCCTCCAGCCTCTCCTCCAGCCCCCACCCGTGTCCATCTTCAGAGCAGCCCTTACGCTTAGTAAGCGCTGAGTCTGCAGGCGCTAATCCTCCGGCTCTTACTCACACAAGAAGCGCTGCTCTTTCTCCTTCAAACCAGTGGCTCATGCAGAGCAATGAAACCTCACCCGTCAATCAAAACACATCACTCCCCCTAGGGGAGAAAGAGTCAAAGATGACCACAACCTGTGTGGGGTCCAGTGTGTTGGGCAAACCCAGCCCTCAGCCTGGAACCTGGAGTTCCCACAACCCAAGCTGAGGACTGAAGATTTTTTTGTATTTGCAGCTCAAGACAGATTTAAAGCTGATAAGTACGACTTCAATCATGAAAGAACCTTACAAAAAAGATCTCGAGTCTCTGGAAAGAGTGCAGAGAAGAGCAACAAAGATGCTTAGGGGACTGGAGGCTGAAACATACCAAGAAGGGTTGCTGGACCCGGGCATGTCTAGTCTAGTCAAGAGGAGGACCAGGGGAGACACGATAGCCACCTTCCAGTATTTGAGGGGTTGCCACAAAGAAGTGGGTGGGTGGGGGGGTGTTCCACCTATTCTCCAAAGCCCGTGAAGGCAGGACAGGAAGCAACGGGTGGAAACTCATCAAGGAGAGAAGCGACCTAGAAATAAGGAGACATTTCCCGACATTGAGAACGCTTAATCAAGGGAACAGAATCTTAAGATGCTATGGCCTAGAGGTACAGCTCTTGCCTCCCAAGCAGGAGGTTGAGAGTTCGATCCTAGGCAGGTAAATCTGGTAAAGAAGTTGCCTCCAGAGACTGAGGGAGAGTCTCCCGCTAATAGAGGAATAAAAAGAATTAAAAGGCAAGGGGAAAATAAAATGGGAAATTACCCGGCGGAAAGAAGAGTCTCCTTTGCCCCCCCCCTCCCCACCTGCACCCGCCTTCCCCTCGCGCCCCCTTCCTTTCCCTCCTCCTCCTCCCCCCCCCCCCGCCCTTTGGCAGAAGGGAAACGCCGCGGGGGAAGAGCCCCGCCCCGACCGCGCATGCGCAGGTCGGGAGGGCTCCGCGTGCCCGGCAGGTGTCGGCCTGGCCCTCCCGCGGCGCAGTCACGTGACGGGGCCGTCGGGTTGGCGCTCGCCTCAGGCCGCTTCCCGCCATGTCTCCGCCGTCGATGGTGCTCAGGCGCCGGCCCGCCCGCTCTCGCTCCCCGGCCGCCTCCTCCTCCTCCTCCGCTGGGAGCGCACCGGCGGAGTCGGGCGGGCCGGGGCGAGGCAGCGACGTCGAGGCGGAGGGGGCTGTCGGACGGCGCGCCAAGCGGCCGGTCCGGCGCCGCGTCTCCCCGGTAGGCACGGGGGTGGCAGGGCGAGGGAGGCGGCGACGACGACGACGACCTGGGGTGACTGACGGCGGCTCTGCCTCCTCCCGCCCGGCGCAGGTGCCGAAGCGGGCGAGGCCGCGAGCAGCGGGCGAGGCCGGATCCGCCGGCGGCTTGGGCCTCTTCGAGGCGCTGAAGGCGGGCAAGAGCGCCCTGGAGGTGAGACGTGGCCGCGCCCTCCCTCCCCTCTCCCCTCTCCCCTCTCCGGGGGCGGCGGCGGCGGCGGCGGCGGCCCAAGCGCCCGCCCCGCCCCCGCCTCGAGCCTTGGCCTCCCGTCGCCCCTTCCCCTCTCCCCCCCCCCGCAGCCCGTGGTGGACGAGTGGCTGGAGGGCTACCAGGAGGACCGGGCCGTGGGCTTCGTGGAACTGGTGAACTTCGTGGTGCGCTCCTGCGGCTGCAGAGGTAAACGGTAGCCGGGGCTGGGATGGGGGGGGGGGCTGCCTGGGGGGGATGGGAGGAGGATGAATCGGCCTCCCCCTCCTTCCCCCCCCCCCTCCAAACAGGCGCCGTGACTCTGGAGATGCTCAGCCGCCTGCAGAACTCGGAGATCATCAAAGGCCTGACCGAAACCTTTGAGGAGGTGAGAGAGAGCCCCGGGACTCCGGTATGCAGGGAACGGGTGGCACGCACACACACACACACACACACACACACACACACACACACACACACACACACACAGAGTTGACTCTGATGGATCCTCCTCCCCTCCCCTCCAATGCCAGGATTCAGCTGAGTACCCATTGCTGCTGAACACTCCCACGTGGCGACGTTTCCGTGCAGGATTCTGTGAGTTCATAGCGGTGCTTGTGCGCCGTGCCCAGCATAACGTCGTTTATGATGAATACTTGATGGACGGCCTCATTGCCTTCCTGACTGGCCTGTCTGATTCTCAAGTGCGCGCGTTCCGTCATACCAGCACCCTGGCAGGTAGGACAGTGTTTGGGGCAAACGGGAGGCCACTGTGGCTTTCCTGGTGCTTGCGAGTTCCTGTGCTGTGGTGGCCCTTTCTTTCATTCCAGCTATGAAGCTGATGACAGCCTTGGTGCACGTGGCATTGAGTGTAAGCTTGCAGAAAGACAATGCTCAGCGACAATATGAGACTGAGCGGGCCAAGGGACTTGGCTGCTGGGCCCCGGAGAAGCTGGAAGGGCTGTTGGAGAAACATAAGGAGGTGAGTATCTGACCAGGAGCCTGATAAAAAGGCAACTTTTTAGTTTTACCTTGTTCGGTCACAGAATCATAAAGTTAAGGGTTGCCTCAAAGACCATCCAGTCTAACCCCTTTTTCAGTACAGCATCCACTATAGCACTTCTGATAGATATATAACAATGCCCATGTTTGATGATTTTTGCCAAAGGAAGAACGCTGTCCAGCTTTTTTACATTTTGTATAATCCAATAGTTGTACCTAATGTTTAATTTGGAATTTGCAATGTTTAATTCACTGGTTTTAGTCCCATCCTCTCAGGAAAAAGTGTGTGTGCTTCTTTTGAATTTCAACTTTTCAGGTATTTGAAGAGTGCTCTTATATTTTCTTTTATGTGAGGTAAAATGCCCAGTTCCTTTAACAATTTATTAAAGAGCTTGTTTGGCTGCATCTTGTTGCTTAGCCTCAAAAGACCTCTGGGGTCATAATCCCTAATTTTTGTGCAAGATCCATGAAATAATTTCAGATAGATGACCATCCAGCCTCTCATTCTTGCTTGTGGCAGCCTGTTCCATTGACTTGACAGCTCTTAAGCCCTAAGGAACTACCTTCTGATATCTAACTTAATTTTTTTCTTCATAGTGTTAACTCATTGGTCCTGGTCCTGCCTTCCAGGGCAATAAAGAACATGTCAGTTCTGCCATCTCTCTGAAACTTTTCAGGTGTTGGAAGACTGCTAACAGATGGTTCTCTTCAATAAGCTATGTATACCCTCAAAAGACTTGGCTCCTGGTTCATTCACAATCTTGGTAGCTCTACTTTTTAAAATATTGGTGCCCGGAACTGGACACAGGCCTGCAAACAGGGTGTGACCATTTGGGGCAAGATAGAGTAGAACAGTTCTTCCCATTGTCTCAGCTTTGTGTATCTATTAATGTGTCCCAAGGTATAGATTTACTTGTTTAGAAGTTACACTGCCATCTCATGTTTGATATGCAGTAGACGCCCATGTCCTACCGCCAAGCCAGGTCCCCCCCTCCATTAAATAACTACAGTATTTAGTGCTGTCGTTCAAGTCTGGAGCTTTTTTTCAATCTTCCATCTAAATTATTAGCCATATTTCCCAACTTTGTGTTAGCTACAGACTTCATTAATTAGCTTCCTCCAACAGGTTACTAATAATTAGTATTCGATACCACAGAGCCAAGGAGAGAGGTTCTCCAAAGATGATCTCCTTCATGCACCAAGGGGGCATTAAGAAGATCAGAGTTCACAAAAAGACCAAAACGCCTCACCAGCGATCAACACCCAGATGAGCAGAGATTAACACCAAGGCTAACACCAAAATGAAAAAGCAAACAATGCTCCAAGCCAGCGAACAGTAAACTATGACCACTCCCAGCCCCACTTACAGAGCAAGCCACCGGGATATAAATTGAGAGTAAACCCCACTGTACTAACACTGATGATATTATGTAGTTCGGTAATGAAACATCTGCAAAGAGAACACCAGGCTTGGAGAGCACCAAGGACCTCTCTTCAACCCTGAGCTACAAGTATTCTCCATCAGTACCACATATCGACGTCAGATGCTCCAGATAGGAGGGATGTTGGCATGTAGGCACTCTTTCCTGCAGGAGCAACTATTCTTCCTGCATGAATGCCTACAACAGCATGCCCTACCCACCAGTAACTTCCAATAAGCTTCACAGCTGCATAAGGTTGCATGCATAGCCTTATGGAGGCTTATAGAGTGCTGCTGGGGGCTGTGGGGGCAAAAAATGGCCCCTTTTAGGCTCATTTCCATCCTCCCCAGTCCGCAGGACCTCTCTGGAAGCCTCTATAAGGCTATGCACGGCCATTTTGGTGAAGGGTGGGATTTCAGAAGGCAAAAGAAATGCTGTATTTGATGTATAAGACGCACCCAGATTTTCAGCCTCTTTTTAGAGGAAAAAAGGTGCATCTTATACTCTGAAAAGTACAGTAATTAATATACTGAAATCAGCCCCTGTCCCGGCGACAGCACCTCACGTGAGCCATTTAATGGGCTCCATCCCACTCTGGGTTCCCCGGGCCCCCTGGCAGAACCAGGTCTTCAGTACCTTCCGGAAGAGTGCTCGAGTAGGGGCCATTCTAATCTCTGGGGATGATGTTCAAGAGAGAGGGGGCCACCATGGAGAAGGACCTTCTTCTGGGTCCCACCAAGTGTATCTCCCTAGAGGATGGGACCTGCAACATTCCCTGCCTCTCTGCTCTGATGGGCCAGGTAGATGTGGCCGGCAAGAGATGGTCCCTCAGATAACCTGGTCCCAAGCCATGAACGGCTTTAAAGGTGACAAACGACAGATTGAATTGCACCCAGAAACAAATCGGCCGCCCAGGAGAGGTGATACATCTGCACACCGGGCTCTGCACAAAACAATGATGATTCCTTTCTCATAATTAAAAGAGGCACTAGAGAACATACATAAACCCATCAACATCTTTAAAGGAATAAAATTCACAGCAGAAGAAAACAACAACATGCTCCTTTTCCTGGATATCCTCATCATCAAAGACGGCGATGCCAAACGAGGAACACAAGTTTATTGCAAAACCACCCACACCAACTGAGGGTTCCATTACCAGAGCAACAAACCACCCACCCACCAGAGAAGCTGTGTCAGAACACTACAGATAATCCTCAAATTATGACTGCAATTGAGCCCAAAATTTCCATTGCTAAGCAACACAGTTGTTAAGTGAATCACTGCAGTGGTTAAGTTAGCAACATGGTTGTTAAGTGAATCTGGCTTCCCTATTGCCTTCGCTTATTAGAAGGCCGCAAAAGAATCACATGACCCCACGGCACTGCAACCGTCAAAAATACTTGCCAGTTGCAAAGCGTCCAAATTTTGATCATGTGAGCACGGGGCTGCTGCAATCATAGTAAGTGTGAAAACATATGGTCCTAAGTCACTTTTTTCAATGCTGTTGTAACTTTGAATGGCCACTAAACAAATGGTTATAAGTCAGGGACTATCTCCATTTGGATGAGCAGAGAAACACTAGCAATTGTGAACATCAGAAAAAAACATCTACAGAACATCTTACAAAATGGATATCCATGCCCCTTGATCAAAAAGTGCCTGACCACTCAACCCAGTATAGCACAATCGATACAAGCCGTGAAAAGGACCTGCATTAAGGGGACATTAAGAAGATAGGAGTTCATCTTATCAAGACCATCAAAAAAGACCAAAAGCTCCTCTCCAGCAATCAACATCCAGACGAATAGCAACTAACTCCCAAGATTAACAATAGATCAAGAAGTAAACGGTATCCTGCTAATTTTTTTTTTATTGAAAAAGTTTTATACAAACAAGTTTTCCCCCCTTTGCCCCCCCTAACATTTAATATGAATCACATACGAGTACTGTGCCCCCTCCCCTCCCCCCATCTTAAAATAAGTTTCTCATACAAATATTATACCCCCTCTCCTCCCAACAATCCTAATATAAATTTCTCTTAAAGTAACAATATCCCATTAACCCCATCTTCTAGATTAATTAAACATATATAAATCATAATATAAATTTCTCTTAAAGTAACAATATCCCATTAACCCCATCTTCTAGATTAATTAAACATATATAAATCATAATATAAATTTCTTTTAAAGTAACAATATCCCATTAACCCCATCTTCTAGATTAATTAAACATATAAATCATAATATAAATTTCTTTTAAAGTAACAATATCCCATTAATCCCGCCTCGAGTCCCCTCGGGGAGAGAGAGCGGGTTAGAAATAAAATTATTATTATTATTATCTTCTAAATTAATTATACATATATATTTCCCCACCCTCCACCCTAACCCTCCCCCACCTCCCATTCAAACCCACCCCCCTGACTTCCGCTATACCACCACTCTAATAGTTCCAAACATCCCATATATTATTTACTCTGTTCACCTGTCAATCCAAACGTTCTTACCTAAAGGCTACATAATATTTCCTAGTCTGGTATTTATTCTGTATATAATCAATCCATTTTGCCCATTCCTGTGTATAATTCTCCTTCTGATCTTTTAAGAAAGCTGAGATTTTTGCCATTTCCGCAAACCCCGCCACTTTCTGAATCCATTGATCAATCGTCGGTAAAAAA
Source organism: Rhabdophis nuchalis (assembly GCA_039707465.1). Lineage (NCBI taxonomy): Eukaryota > Metazoa > Chordata > Lepidosauria > Squamata > Natricidae > Rhabdophis > Rhabdophis nuchalis. Next base: position 149,003 of record CM077644.1, on the reverse strand, counting down.
TCTTTTTTCCAATGCTGAGCAATCAACAACCTAGCTGCTGTAACCATATACAAAAACAATTTCATTTCCCCCTAATATTAAACAGCCCAACCAAGGAACCACTGACGGAGCAAGCCACCAGAATATAAAAGAAGGGCAAATCTCACTTCTTACTAGCGCTGGTGATGTGCTAGTGAAACTGCAAGAAAAGAAGCTTGGCACCAAGGACCTCCCATTTCAACCCTGAGCTACAAATATTCTCCACCAGAGTTCATCTTGCACAATTTGAGAGAATCCATGATGACTGCTCTTAATTGTGGCATGGCTCTCCAAGCATTTCATCACCTGTTTTGAGGGCTTTGCTAAATATACACATCATGATGACAGGATCTATAGCTTCCTGGGCGCTCCTCCCTATTTTGGTTTATAAAAGGTTGGACCAATTCATGGAAATCACGAGATTCAGTCCTAGTCTTGGTAGCAGCGGGACTGGCTCTGGAGCCCTGCTGCTGGGAGATCAGTGGCCTTTCTTGTGCGGTTGGTTCGCCACTTTGAGAACAAGACTGCCAGAGTAGGAGGTCCAGGGTTCCAATCCTGAAGGGTATAGCTTATATTCTTAAAGGGATGGTTTTGTTCTGCTCTGATCTGGGACCCTCTGGTCCTTTGGGAATTCTCGATAATTAGTGAGAATAATTTCCTGATTGCCACTGCTGGTTCCTTCTGTGCATTGGGAGGCAATCCATCTTATCCTGAAGCATGAATTGAGTGGAATTAACTAAGCCATTCCTATCCTTTTCTGGTCTATCCTAGGAGGAGTCAGGTAGCACATTTTCAAGTTACATGCAGGTCATTAAGTGAGGATCTCACATGACCGTGAATTCTGACTTATTGCCAGCTTCCTCATTGACTTTGCTTTGAGGAAGTTGGCAGGGAGTCTTGGAAGTCAGGACCATGTGATTGTGGCTCATAGCAACTTTGTAATTGTGAACTGGATCACAGCCATGCGACTGCAGGGGCACTGGGATAGCCAGAACTCCAAGGACCCATCACAACTTCTTATTTTTCAGTGCCGTCACAAGTTTGAACCGTATCTGAAGTGCTGTAACCTGAGCACTGCCTGTCATCGCTAGAGGCTGCCTTGTATTATTTGATTACATTCCCCTCCTTCCATTTTCTGCATGCAATGTTTTTGTTTTTTGATGTTTTAATCAACTCTTTAGTATTGGCTTTAAATTATGGGACGAATTATTTAATATTTTAGTATGTATTCTTACTTCTGGTTTTCTGTTTTTACCGTGGTTGTTCACCGCCCTGAGGCCTGAGAGGGAGAAGGGCGGTATATAAATTAAATCAAATAAATTCATTCTCCGGAAGCTGGATTTTTAAAAGTATCCTTGAGCTGCCACAAACAGCCCAGCAAAAACAGTTCTCTGATCAAAGGTCCTGGGCACTTGCTGGGCAAGCGTCAGCGGATGGAGGAGGAGGAGGAGGAGGAGGAGGAGATGTTTACTGGAGATGCGGAGAGCATAAAATGCACCAATGGGGGTGGGGGATACTCCTTACTATGACTATCAGAAAAGAGAGGGGTTTCGGAGGAGAAGCAGTTACTGAAATTGATTAGGGTTGCAGGAGCAGCTCCTGCTATGCAGTGGCCGCTTGGGATCAGGACTCAGTGCTGGCAACCCCTTGGTGGCCTGGTGCCTGTGGCCAGCCCTGACCTAGGCAGAGGGGTCTGCCCTCCAGATGCGCAGGGGGTAGTGATCTTGCGCGGTGAAGGCGCTTGGATGTGTTTCTCCTAGTTCTTCCTCAAATTACGGATTCTACTGTTGGAACCCCCATCCAACTGCCTATAGCCGCATCGCCTGTTAGGCAGGGTTGGTGATAGGGTCCTAGGGCAATTACCGTATTTTTCAGAGTATAGGACACACCAAGATTTTGAAGAGGTGAATTTAAAAAAAATTTCCATTCTGCAGACCTCCCAAACCCTCTGCACGCCTAATTTTTTGTGGAAAAATGGGGCATGCAGAGAGTTTGGGAGGCCTGCAAAGTTCTCCTGGAGGCTGGGGGGGGACACAAAAATGAGCAAAACCAGTCCATTTTTTCAAAAATTGGCCTGTTTTTTGCCCCCCCCAAAGGGCATGCATAGCCTGTTTTTCACTTGTTTTTGCCCTCCCTAGCCCCTAGAAGCAGGCATCCCACATCCTCTGCATGTCCATTTTTGTGAAGGGGGCGGGGTTTACTGAGGCCAAAAATTCTGTATTCAGTGTATAAGACACACCCAGATTCTCACCCTCTTTTTGAGGGGAAAAGGGTGCTTCTTATACTCCGAAGTAGTACTAGGGGGATTTCATTTTCCGTGCCTTTGGGATGCCGTCAGTTACTGAGATGTCAGATTGTGGTGGTAGAGAAATAACTGTAAATAAGCCTATGAATTATCAGATTCTAGATGGATAACCAAAGACCAATCTGGATGCTATTGGAACAGATTACTGAGCAGTGGGTTTGCAAGCAATACAAAAGAATATATATTACTTGATAGAAACTTGTGTAAGTTCATGAACAAGTGCAAAAGATTTCCTCTTTTATTGGAGAGAGAGAGAGAGAGAGAATGACCATTTTATTTGAAGTGAATGAGTTCATCACTGTGTCAGGAGTTTAGTAAAGCATTCTATAAAAATGTTCCCTCAGATCCAAACAGAAGATTTGGCTTGGGAAAGAAAGTTATAATCTCTTTAGTGACAATTATGCAGCTGGGAGCATAAGCCTTCAATTTTTATTATATAATAAATATTTTTAAAGGGAAGATTAAAAAATACAATAATATAAAATGGAGAGAAAAAGAATAGAATTCAATTCTTTATTGGCCAAAGTATGATTGGACACCCAAGGAGTTCGTCTTTGGTGCATATGTTCTCAGTGTACATAAAAAGACAAGATACATTTGTCAAGAATCATAACGTACTGTACAACACTCAATGATAGTCACAGGGTACAAATAAGCAACCAGGAAACAATATCAATATAAGTCGTAAGGATTCAAACAACAAAGTTACAGTCCTGCAGTCATAAGTGGGAGGAGATGGGTGATAGGAACGATGAGAATAGTAATAGTAATGCAGCCTTAGTTAATGGTTTGACAGTGGTGAGGGAATTATTTGTTTAGCAGACTGATGGTGTTCAGGGAAAAGCTGTCCTTGTGTCTAGTTGTCTTGGCGTGCAGTGCTCTACAGTGTTGTTTTGAAAGTAGGAGTTGAAACAATGTCCAGGATGCGAGGGGTCTGTAAATATTTTCATGGCCCTCTTTGTGCAGTGGTCCTCAATGGAAGGACCACTGCAGTGGTCCTCAATGGAAGGCAGGTGGGTAGCAATTGTTTTTTCTGCAGTTCTAATTATCCTCTGTGCCTGTGTTGCTGGGTTGCAGAACCAAACCAGACAGTTCTTGAAGTGCAGATGACAGACTCAATAATTCCTCTGTGGAACTGAATCCGCGGCTCCTTGGGCAGATTGAGCTTCCTGAGTTGGCGCAGAAAGAACATTCTTTGTTGTGGTTTTTTGATGACATTTTTGATGATAGGTGTCCATTTTAGGTCTTGAGATATTATAGAACCTAGAGATTTGAAGGTCTCTACTGTTGATACCGTGTTACCTAGTATTGTAAGAGGTGGTAATATGGGAGGGTTTCTCCTAAAGTCTACCACCATTTCTACGGGTATGAGTGTGTTCAGTTCCAAATTGTTCCAGTCACACCACAAGGCTAGGTGTTCAACCTCCCGTCTGTAGGCGGTTTCATCGTTGTCTCCTATGAGACCAATCACTGTTGTACCATCTGCAAACTTCAGTAGTTTAACAGGAGGATCGTTTGAGGTGCAGTCATTGGTATATAGAGAGAAGAGTAGTGGAGAGCACACAGCCCTGGGGGTGCTCCTGTGCTAATTGTGCAGGTATCTGATGTAATTCTGTTTAGGTTCACCTGCTGCTTCCTGTCTGTTAGGAATCTTGTGATCCACTTACAAGTGTGTTGAGGTACCGTGAAGAGAAATTGAAGAGAAAGCTAAAAGTGCAAGAAAAGAAAAAAGTAAAATTAAACAAAAAGAAACAAAGAAGTAGCTTCTAATATTCTTTACAGTAGCTTTTAAGTACAATTCTAAATTTACTTCTTTCCGTAAAGTTACTTGATTCCCTTTCGCTAAACCATTTTGTCTAATCATCAAAAATATAAATCATGAATTCACTTTTTTCTGTTTCATGCAAAAAGCTCATAAAGGGTGACCAGACAACAGTAAATACAGATACCGCCTTTTCTCAATCAAAAAAAAGTCAATTTATCTATTTCAGTAAATCCCATAATTTTCACCAACCATTGTGGGTTATGCCATATCTTTCCATACATTAATCTCATTGCAGTTACGTACAGAAACAGTTCCATGATTTCTTCCCAAATGTTTGTCCAATATCTTTCTCTTTTTTTCTATATAAATGAAAATGCAAGAAGAGTTTGTTCAAAACCGCTAATCTCAGAAAGTACTGCAACGATCGCTTCCAAATTTTCACACAACGTTCCTTACAAATACAGCACCAATGATATGTATAGATCAGGGATGGCAAACCTTTTTTGGCTCCCGTGCCAAAAGCAAGGGGAGAGCAGGGGGGGGTCGTGCATGGGCGTGCCACACCCATAATGCTATGCGCCCCCCCCCCCCCAATTTTTGCTGTGGTTTTATCGCCTTCCCTAGGCTCCAGAGGCTTTCTAGGAGCCTGGGGAGGGGGAAAACAACCCCACCCTGCTCCCCTGGAGGCCCTCTGGAGCCTTCAGGGAAGTCTCTGGAAGGTGAAAAATGGACATACAGGGAAACCGGAAGTCCATTCTTGAACTTCCGGTTTGCCTGTAGGGCCATTTTTTGTGCTCCAGAGGCTTCAAGAAATCCTCCAGAGGGCGAAAAATGGCCTCAAAAGAAGACTGAAGTCAGCTGGCCAGCGTGCACATGCACACTGGAGCTGACAGGGCAACAGCTTGCGTGCCCTAACAAATGGCTCTGTGTGCCACCTGTGGCACGCGTGCCATAGGTTTGCCATCCCTGGTATAGATTGTGTAGATGTCACACCTGTGCCAGGTACACGCCATGCAAATGTAAAAGTGTGGCTCTTCTGCATGTTTCCCTCACTCGCCCCCTCCCTTTTGCGGCTTCTCCCACCTGGCCGCTTCTTCTGCATCATGTGCATGTGGAGCGGTCTTCGCTGCCACCCCTTGCCCGCACTTCTACGTCATCGGCGCAACGGTCGCCTCCTAAGGTTGCCATGAAAAGAGTGGTGGGTGTAACTTCTCGTGCACACCAAGAAAAGAGGCAGCTGTAAAAACATTGTTCTGAAAAGGGCGGGGGGGGGGGAGAGACAGGTGGAGCGTAGCCTCCTGCCGCGTCACATGATGCCGCCAGACTTTTAACGTTTACATTTGAAACACAGCCCACGGTGCTGCCCCTCCCCCGCACTCCTCCGGCGTCACCTCAGCAGCCACCCCCTCCTCAGCAGCCTCCGCCTCCGCCTCCCCGCCATCCCCATCCTCCCGGCGGCCATTTCCCCTTCCCTTGCGCCTTCGGGGCCACGCTGCCCGCCGCTGCCACCATCACAACGAGCCATGAAAAGAGGGCTCAGAAGGAGCCACTGCCACAGCCTCCGCTCTGCCTAGAGCACCCGCAATGACGAGACTGCTGCCGCCGCCCTCCTCCTCCTCCCCAAGGCCGCTGGCGGCAGCGTCACAGAACACTTGTCCCGCGGAGGGGCAGCTGCCGCCGCCCTGGCCATGGAGGAGCTGGTGGTGGAGGTGCGTGGCTCCAACGGGGCCAAGGTGATGCCGGGTGGGTGGGGGGGTGGTCGGGTGGCCTGGCTAGGCCCCAGAGGATGCTGTGAAGGGAGGGAGGTCATCCCTTCACCTGAGCCCGTCCGTCCATCCTGCCCCCGAAGAGCGCCCTCACCTCAGCAGAGCCGATTGCCCCGAAGTCGAACGTTGCACCTTTTCTAGCCGGCCCTTCCTTTCTTTTGGGCGGGGGGTGGGGTGATGGAGGGGAGGGAGGACCTGATGGTCGCTGGGAGGGAGGGGGGCCTGGAGGGGGTTGACTGGGGGTGTCTGGGGAGGGGAGGGGGAGGTAGGTAGGTAGAGGGATAGATAGGGAGAAATACAATAGGTACAGGTTGGGGGTTATACAGTGGCTGGGTGTACGTATTTGTGTGTGCAGGTGTAGATCTATACACAAGATTGGTTGGCCATTTAACCAGACTGGGCCACAGCTACACATGGCCGAGTACAGCTAGTCTCCAAATAAAAACCTCTAGTCTCAATTGTATAGAAATCTTCAACATCTTATAAATCAGTGTCTGTATTTGCAACCCAAATTTTCTAGTTTTTTTTATACATCCAGCAAACATGACAAAATGTCCCTTCTTCACATTTCCAACCTAAATTTGAAATGCCTTTATACATTCTGGATAATTTATCTGGTGACAAATATCAATACATTATTTTATGAAAAATATTTTTAAGATTATAGTGTAAATTTCAATTGAGCGCTGTGCTGGCCTTGTGGGGAAGAATGTATAAAGAGTTTGGAATGTTGAGAGTTCAATCCTTGGTAGTGGCAGGTGTTCCTCTCTCCTAGGGCTCAGAGAAAAAGAATACCTGCCAACTCAACGTAGGCTTCAGGAAGGGCATCTGACCATTAAATGCTCAGTTCCATCCAGTCGCCCCGACTTTACCCTGAATTAAAGGATCATAGGGTCATAAAGGGAGGTTTTAGTGCAAGTTTCAATTCTTTTAGTCACATGGTTCCCATAGTTTCATTTGTATATTAAGCAAAATGGTCAGCTCATTTTATCCTACATTTTTTCACTTGTTCCTTTTCTCTTTCAAATCCCAATATGTTTATATGTTTTAGCAATTGTATGTTCAGCATTGATACCCAATTTTCTTTCGAACTCAGTCTTACAGTGTTCAAAACCATACATTATTTTATCTAAATCTTTCTAATAATTATAACAAGGCAACCATTGATGGCTATTATCTCTCTGCCAGCAATTCATCTGTTTTTAGTTCCAGGAGAAGCAAGAAGAGCTGGAGACCTTGATGAACGCTCTCTTCAAGGGAGTCTTTGTTCACCGATATCGGTGAGTGACATTAGGGCACGTGTGAAAGGAGCAGGCTCAGGATTGGACTCTGATTGCTGTCTGGTTCTTTGCTTTTCAAGGGACCTCATACCTGAAATCCGTGCTATTTGCATTGGAGAGATGGGTCACTGGATACAGCATTACACCACCTCCTTCCTAACTGATGGTTACCTCAAGTACATTGGCTGGACTCTGCATGACAAGGTGGGTCGCCAGGGCACTTGCAGAAAATTTATTTGAAGGGCATTCAGGAAAGTTTATGCAAGATATTTAAGGCACCCTTGTTACTTCATGTTTCCAGGATCATAAGCCCATCTGCTTATTTGAACAGAGCTATGCAAAACATTTGAACAAGATGCTTTGTAACATACAAGAGCATGTCCATAGCAGTTGTTTTTGAAGTCCTAGAGCAGCCACAACGTCTTTCAACACATGCACTTCTTCAAAATATGTTCCCAGCTATCTCTGCTTTGCAAAAGACATAGCTGCTTTAATGATTTGAAAGGGTGTTTTACACGCGCTCTTTGCATATTGTGAAGGATCTTTTTCAGATGGCCTGCACAGCTACACGGTAGCCATCCTCTTTAAGATTGCTGGTGCTAATTCAGTACAGTGGGATGCTTTGTAGTGGCATTGATGCCCACTCCTCTTTACACTGACAAGAAGAAATTCTTGGGATTGGCAGCAGTAGTTAATTCTTCCTTGCCTATTTTCCCAGCCACCTGTTCAGCCCTTCAACCTGAGCAGCTATGCCTTTTGCATATGAAGAGATGTTGCCAGCTATCCTAGTTGTATTAATAGCTGATGCAGGAAGGATGAGTTAGCACTGTTGAGGTCTTTTATGTGGTCTTTAATGACCATTATTATTATTATTATTATTATTATTATTATTATTATTATTATTATTATTATTATTATTATTATTATTAATTTGATTTATATACCGCCCTTCTCCCTCTTGGGACTCAGGGCGGTGAACAGCCACAATAAAAAGAAAAAATACAAGAGTTAAAATAGCAGATTAATAAATATTAAATAGTTTGGCCTCTTAAATTATAACACCCAATACTAAAACCCAATTAAAAGACTATGACAGGCCGGCTGCACAAAATAGATGTGTCTTCAGGGCCCGATGGAAGACACGTAGGTCTGTGATCGTGCGTAATTCAGGGGGGAGGTCATTCCAGAGGGCAGGAGCTGCCACAGAGAAGGCTCTCCTCCTGGGGGTCGCCAGCCGACATTGTCTGGCCGACGGCACCCTGAGGAGGCCCTCGCTGTGGGAGCGGACTGGTCGGTGGGAGGTATTTAGCAGCAGGAGGCGGTCTTGCAGGTAACCAGGTCCCTTGCCATGGAGCGCTTTAAAGATGGTCACTAGAATCTTGAAGCGCACCCGGAAGGCCACAGGCAGCCAGTGCAGCTCACGCAGGAGAGGTGTCACATGGGAGCGTCTAGATGCTCCCAAAATCCCCCGCGCGGCCGCATTCTGAACTAACCGGAGCCTCCAGATGCACCTCAAGGGAAGCCCCATGTGGAGAGCGTTACAGTAGTCCAGGCGGGAGGTGACGAGAGCTTGAGTGACCGTGCGTAAGGCGTCATGATCCAGAAAGGGACACAATTGGTGTATCAGGCCAACCTGATAAATGGCCCCCCTGGCCATGGCCGTCATGTGCTCTTCTAAAGACAGCCGAGAGTCCAGGAGGACACCCAAATTGCGAGCCCTCTCTGTGGGGGCCAGTGACTTGCCAGGGATGGCATCAACTGGCTATGCCGTGACCATGCGCGAGCTGCACTGGCTACCTGTCGTCTTTCGAGTGCGCTTCAAGATGCTAGTTCTCATCTTTAAAGCGCTCCATGGCTCGGGACCTAGCTATCTGCGGGATCGGATTCTGCCCCATACATCCTCCCGGCCGATTCGCTCCCACAGAGAGGGACTTCTCCGGGTGCCGTCCACTAGACTTTGTCAGCGGGCGACGCCCAGGGAAAGGGCCTTCTCTGTGGCGGGCCCAGCCCTCTGGAACGACCTTCCCCCCGACATTAGAACAACTACGGACTTCCGCTCCTTCCGTCAGAAATTAAAAACTCACTTTTTCTGCTTGGCCGGCCTAGGTTAGTCTCTACCTCAGGGGTTAGGAAATGTTAATCTTAAAATGGGAATTTTAGTGCAGGGATAGTTAGATTTAATTTGTTTTTATTGTATTTATCTATGTATATATTTTATGTTGTTTTAATTTTTCCCTGTGCACCGCTCCGAGTCCCCTCGGGGAGAGGACGCGGTTATAGAAATAAATATTCTATTCTATTCTATTCTATAAGTGGGAGATCTGAGATTGTGGTCACTGAGCCAAGTGATCACATGACATCCCACTTTAACAACCACTTTGCTCAGCGGCAGAGATTCTGGACCAGATCATGGTCGTAAGGAAAGCACTATCTGTACAGCATGATTTGGTTCTCTTTCTCATTCTAAAGCTGTTCACGGCCACCAGGCTTGGTCCTGGTGGCCTTAAAGCTGTCTTCCTCATCTTTGAGTCAGCAAGGTATCCCATTCCCCTCATCTAAAAGTGAAAGGGTCAGGGTCTTAGAAGTATATCTTTCCCGTTGCTGTCTCATTCTGAAGGAACAGTGTATCCTAATAGAGTAAGGGTGATCTTTTTCCTATTCGTAATTAGAAGGAAACACCATTATATTTACCAGGATTATGGATCTTAATGATATTGGGTGTGTTTAGGAAAAGGCCAGGTATCCATTTGTCTGAGAGGCTTTAATTTGAATCTCTGTACTAAGCAGAGGATCACGTTTAATGGCCCATAGAGGTTGTTCCAGTTCTGTGGGCCTTTTTTTTAACGTTTTTTAATTTTTTATACAAAAACAAGCAAAACATATAAATCCTCATCAATTATGTCTAGCATGTCGTTTGGTTACAAGATTTTTGTGTTTCAATATTTCAATTACATATGCAGAGACTAAATATCGATCCAATATAAATAAATACATCACTATCCTTATGCATCATATATTCAGTTACAGTTAATATTCCTTCATTTTAGACAGGAGTTATTCCCTTACATCCTTAATTGTCCATTTAATAACAATATAACTTTATGTAATCACCTATCTCATTCTATTAGTTTTACAATACAAATACGCAGGTTTCCATCAGTTTATAATTATACATCATTACTTTCTATTATACATACTATCACAAATCATCCATCAGATACGCATGTTTTCATTATTATATATTCAGCCACCAACATCAATCCTTCATTTTTAAGCAAAGTGTTCAAAATATTCAATACATATATTTACCAATCTTTCCTCACATCATCATTGCTATTTAACATCAAAATGTTTTTATAACATCACTTATCTCCTACAATTGCTATTACAGTGCTAAAATATTTTCTCCAACACTTTTCAATTCCATGTCCTCTTCTTATCTAGCCAGTGGTAAAACAAGTCCCATACTTTGTAAAATTGTTTATCTTCTTGCTCTCTAATTTCAAAAGGCAATTTGCTCATTTCAGCACCTTCCATTATTTTACGAATAACTTCCTCCTGTGTTGGTATATTTATTGTATATTGATTCATGTATCGGGCTTGTTACACAACAAAACCCTTCAGCTAACACACCCATTCTATGTATTGATCGTGAAGAGAAGAATGAAGTTGAAACAGACGAGGACTTTTCCTAACATTGAAATCCCTTCAAGATTGAATTCAGGGATCCAAATTTCATGGCCCCTGGTGGAGAGCTGCCTTATCACCTTCTACCCATTATTCTCCTTTTTTCCTGGTCTGGCAGTAACAGGGCTGTTACTCCATGTAGTGCATTCTCTGGTACTAAAGAACAACATTCCCATTTAGGTTGTTATGTTGTCTCAGTCTTTGCTTCTTAAGGGTCAAATGTCTCTCGATTGGACAGTTTCCAATTTCTGACCACTTTTGTTGCCCTTTCCCATTTTCTGGACCTGATGCTGGCTGGGTTACTTGTCAGAGCTGACAAATGCAAATTCAGTACAAAGGGAAAGACTTGGTGTTATTCATCACTCTGCAGTTTTTAGACATTATTTGACTTTGGGCCGTGATAAATGAAATAGCCTGACAGTGGGCTTTGTCTTGCAGCAGGGGGAGGTCCGACTCGGCTGCCTACTTGTACTGCAGGGCTTGTATTGCAGCCCAGAGACTGCCTCGCAGATGGAGCTTTTCACCAGTCGCTTTAAGGTAATTCAGCTGTAATATGTCATTTGACGAACAGGCCCAGCTTGAAAAGGTGGCAGGAGTTTTATTAATGGGATAGGTCCCTCTGTCCTCAGTTTCTCTTTGTACACTCTGGAAATGTCTACTTTTCTCCTTGAGAAAACATCAAAAATATAAATTAAGTAACTAACAAACAAAAGCTTTCAGAAATAAACCAGACAACCTGTAACCTCGTGGGTCACGCTTTCGGAGATATTTCCTTACCTGAACAGGAAATCAGAATGGCCACAGGTGGGAGTGAGGAGCTACTTTTGATCTTCCTTCCAGCTTCCCCATTGAGTTTCCTTATGGGAAGCTGGCACAGAACTGGCACAAATCTTCCTTTCTTTCCTTCCCCCTCCCTCCTTTCTTCTTTGCCGCCTTCCTTCTCTCTCTCCATCATTCTGTCATTATTTACCCTCCCATCCTTATCCTTCTCTTCCTCCTCATCCTCCCTTTCTTTCGCTCCCGCAAATTGCTGCCAACATCCCTATTTACATTGAAGCTTGCAGGGAGGGTCAGTGGGGAAGCCAGCAGAAAGTCACAAGGTCAGCAGGAAGGTAAGTGGCTGCAGCTGCGTGGGAGGGGAAGTGAAGTGGTTCAAGCCAGGAAAGATATCTGTGGGTTCACAAGGGGTGGCATATGGGGGAAGAATGCCTGGGGAGGTGCGAGAGATGCTATGCAGGACAGGTCGGGGGAACAGCTGGGGGGTGGAGAAGAATGCACAGGGGATACGGAGGGGCTATGTGAATCCGGTCCCCGGAATGGGGTGCTTAGTTGTGTGTAAGGGGTGCCAGGCAGGTTGGGGGATGGTGTGGGTTGGGAAATGTGTGTCTGTACGCACTCCAAAGGTGCTGAATGGGTTGGGAAAGGTGCACAGTTTGGGGACGGTGTGGGGTAGTGTGCAAGAGATGGATTGGGGAAGGCGTGCAGGGGGAGAAGGCGTGGGGGAGCAGCACAGGTGAGAGTGTGGGGGAGAGGGGATTGGCATGGGTCAGGAATGGTATGGTTTTTTTCTCCAACCCCCCTCCCCCCCTTCTAGCATACAGGTAAGTAACCGTTGCTGGGTGGGAGAGAGCAAGAAAATTTTAATTGGGTTGGAGCCAGCCTAATCTTGAATAAAACAGTTCTGTGATAGGGATATTCCATTATCTACCACCCAGGAATAAAGAGTGGATCAGGCTGTACAAACTGTAAAATAAACATATACAATCACAGATGCAATTTAAGTATAGCACTTGGGCCAGTAAGGCATTTGCCAATGTTGACTGCAACCTACTTCCGGGTAAGTTACAAAAATGTGGGCTAGACAGCATCAACTACCAGATGGATCTGTTAACAACATGTGAGAGATGAATAAAGTCATACAGAAAACAATTACTTAAATGTATGGCTGCTAAAGGCGGTTCATAAGGTGAATCACCTCATGAATCATAAGGTATACTTAGTTTTTCACACATGGCTTCTCCATTTTGGCTTTCTTTTTTGTAAAAGCTCACATGGTATAATACGCCATGTGTTGTTCATCCGAGATTATATTATATTTAAGAACCAGGTGGTTTTTGCTTTGTCCTGGATACGTAGAACCATAGAACTCAAAGCCTGCTGTCAGGATTCCAAATAGTATCCTCAATAAAATAAGAATTCGAGGCAAGAGATTTCTCAAAATAATACCTTGCGCTTCAAGGTATTAGTAACCACCTTCAAAGCGCTCCATGGCAAGGGACCTGGTTATCTGCAAGACCGCCTCCTGCTACCAAATACCTCCCACCAACCAGTCCGCTCCCTCAGAGGGGGCCTCCTCGGTGCCATCAGCCAGGCAATGCCAGCTGGCAACCCCTAGGGGGAGAGCCTTCTCTGTGGCAGCTCCTGCCCTCTGGAATGACCTGCCCCCTGACCTACGGACAATCACTACAGACAATCAGGGACCTGCGCCAGTTCCGTCGGGGCTTGAAGACCCATTTGTTTCATGTGGCTGGCCTGGCGTAGTTTTTAAATTGTTTTAGTTAGGGTTTTTAACAGGATTTTAGTCAGGCTAGCTATTTAATAGACTTTTAACTGTATTTTATGTTTTATATCATTGCCTTTTATTAGTGCCTGTACACCGCCCTGAGTCCCAGAAGGTAGAAGGGCGGTATAAAAATTTAATAAATAATAAATAATAAATAATAAAACAATTTATTAGAAGAGCCATGTTGGCACATCTGGGAAAACCTAAACCTGAAAGCTTGCAGGTTTTCCCCTCCCAGGTGAAAGTTCAAGGCCCTGCCCCAACACCCACAGGTCCATCCCATGGTCCAATCAGTCATTGCCATGAAGGAAGATTTCTCCCATCCATATCCGTCCAGGGGCAGGGGCTAGGCGACCTTGACTTTCTGAGAAAGAATGTTCATACCATTCCTCCTCCCAGTTTCCCATAGCAGACATTGTTTGAAATATGGCGGACTTGAGGCCCTATACCACAATGACTTCCAAGCCTGACAAGTGCAACATGCTCTCCATGGGGCTACCTTGAAGACCACCCAGAAGCTGCAGCTGCTCCAGAATAGCATTCATCCTAGTTATTGTACAGTGCTACCTGAGCTGAACTGGTTTAAAGTCCTGCAGGAGGGTACAGGACCAATCCACCCTGGGGACATCCGCCCACCCCCCATTAGATCACGAGGCCCTTCTCTGAAATGTTAATAAACTGATGGGACCTTGGAGATGTTCCTCTCAAATGACCCCCCCGCCACACCATTCCTTTGCCTCTTTGAGGGATCCCCTACCTTTTAGCCTTCTGGAAGGGTGTGAAGGCTCAGCTGTTCCCCCCAAGCACTGGGCCGGGGGAGGGGTGAGCTGGGGGACTGGACTGGCACCTAAGGTATTCTTCATTTTGGCTTTTATTGATCACCAGCTATACCCGGCCACGCATTGCTGTGGCCAGTCTGGTTAAATGGCCAACCAATCTGTGTAGATCTACACCTGCACACATACACACAACCACCGTATAACCCCCAACCTACCTACCTACCTACCATATTTCTCCCTCTCTATCCCTTTACCTACCTACCTACCTACTGTATTTCTTCCTTTCTCCCTCTATCTACTTACTCACCTACCTACTGTATTTCTCACTGTATCTATCCCTCTACCTACCTACCTACCTACTGTATTTCTTCCTTTCTCCCTCTACCTACGTACTGTATTTCTACCTCTCTATCTATCCCTCTACCTAGCCACCTTCTGTATTTCTCCCTCTCTATTCACCTACCTACCTACCTACCTACCTACCTACCTACTGTATTTCTCCCTCTCTGTCTATCCCCCTGCCTACCTACCTACCTACTGTATTTCTCCCTCTATCCCCCTACCTACCTAACTACCTACTGTATTTCTTCCATTCTCCCTCTCTATCACCTACCTACCTACTTACCTACATTTCTCCCTATCTATCTATCCACCTACCTACTGTATTTCTCCCGCTTTATCTATTCCCCTATTTACCTACCTACTGTAATACAATAATACAATAGCAGAGTTGGAAGGGACCTTGGAGGTCATCTAGTCCAACCTAGGACTAGATGACCCAAGCCTAGACAGGAAACCCCATACCATGTCAGACAAATGGCTATCCAGCATCATCTTAAAAGACTTCCAGTGTTGGGGCATTCACAACTTCTGGAGGCAAATTGTTCCACTGATTAATTGTTCTAACTGTCAGGAAATTCCTCCTCAGTTCTAAGTTGCTTCTCTCCTTGATTAGTTTCGACCCATTGTTCTAACCTCAGGTGCCTTGGTGAAAAGCTTGACCCCCTCTTCTTTGTGGCAACCCCTGACATTGGAAGGCTGCTATCATGTCTCCCCTAGTCCCTCTTTTATTAAACTGTATTTCTCCCTCTATGGGCCATCTGGGAGTTTGCTATCCTCTATGTTTTGGCACTTTTAGGCTTCCAAACGTTGCTGAGGAAATGACAGTTGAAAAGCAGCCTGATGGGAGGAGCTATAGGGAGGTGAAAACATGATCAGTGGGTACATTTTACATTTGTGTACCTTGCACATGACACACGTGTGCTAGGCACAAAATGAGTACGTATTCTATTATCGAGTCCCTTTGGGGAGAGTGGTGCGGTTTATAAATTTAATAAATGAAATTTAATAAATGAAATTTAATAAATGAAATTTAATAAATGAAATTTAATAAATGAAATATCGGAAGTCCTCGGGAACATTGTGTCAAAATTTGAGGTAAATCGGTGCAGTAGTTTTTGAGATTAGCTGCTTCGTACAAACTACTTTACATTTTTATTTATATAGATTGGGTCCTTTTTTAGGAGAAGGGCGGGGTATAAATTGGATTAATAATAAATAATAATAAATAAACTCCTGGAATCACTGTAGGAGGTAGGTAGCCACACAACGTTTTGTAAAGAAAAATATGTCTGTGTATAGGGTAATCTGTCCTTCATGTGCTTATTTTATTACAACTAAACACTCCATATAAAGACCTTTACTTGTAGGTGCATTTTTATAAATAATACAGATATGCTCAATCAGCTGCATCATCATTTCAATTTTTTTTGAGGCCGTCATAACGGAGCCATTGTTAAACTAACAAGCTGAGGACTGCCTGTATCTTGGAGACGCCTGTAACAATGGCATAGAGCAGGATGCCATGGGTTTGTCCCCCATGGTGTAGAGCATAGCATGCACAACAGGTATTGGTAATAGAGGATACTGTGTTGAGTAGAATGGAATACAGGTAATCCTCGACTTATTAGAGTCATTTAGTGACTGTTCAAAGTTACAACAGCACTGAAAAAAGTGGCTTATGGCTGTTTTTCACAATTACAACCGTTGCAACATCCCCACCAACGATCAAAATTCAGGTGCTTGGCAACGGGGTCATATTGATGATGGTCTCAGTGTCCTGGGGTCATGTGATCCCCTTTTGTGACTTCCTGAGAAGCAAAGTCAATGGCGAAGACAGATTCACTTAACCAGGTTACTTAACTTATCAACTGCAGTGATTCACTTAACAACTGTGGCAAGAAAGATAGTACAACGGGGCAAAGCTCAACGAATGTCTCACATCACAACAGAAATGCTGGGCTCAATTGTGTTCCTAAGTCAAGGACTACCTGCGCAGTATAAACATTGTAGGAATAGTAACTGAATAGTACTATTATGGTAGTAACTGTGGGGATCACAAGGGAGGGGAATGTAAGAAGCTCCCACCACTTTCATGGGTTGGTTCTTACAGAGCACAACTTCTCTCCCGGTTCTTCCAGGGTTCCGTCCTCTTAACGTCTCTCTGGGGTCGGTCTTATTTGGGTGCAGTTTTAGGCGAGAAGCCTCATCTTGGCCAGAGATTGGGATTGTTGGGGTGATGGGTCACACCTGCTGAACGTTTGTGGCCTTTACCTGGAAGTTTCCTAAGCTTCCCCTTTTTCTTTTCATTGCACAAGTGTAATTTTTGTAACTTTAATTTTTGTAACTTGCATATTGTGATCACCAAACCATCACACCCTTACTGCATGCTAGGGCAATATAGAGTTAGTGGGGTTGCCTTTGAAGACAACTGGCACAGAGCATTGTGGCTAAATTGTGGGGAAATCCATTCTTGCAATATAATTATGTTGAAGTTGGTATAGTGGCTGCAGAGGTCTTCCAGAAATGGTCAGGACAGCCCTGTTTTTGAGATGTCAAAATGAAGTACACTTTATACCCTCATCCTTTATACCCTTTAAGTACACTTTAACTTCGCATCTTAGCTGTGTCCCAAAAGGGACAATTTTGTTTGTGTGGCAAATGGCTGCTTAACTAAAGAGCCAACGTTATTGGAGATAAAAGATGCAACACAGTCTTTTATGTTCAAGCACAACTACAGTGGTTGCTGGGCTCTTCACCAGAAGAATACAGAAGAGTCCCAAAGCCCACAAGATGGTTGCAGGTCATGTCCCTTCTGAAATGATGCATAAGAATTGCAGTTGAAATGTAGCATTTGAGAAAGAGCAAGATCCCACCTTACTACCAGCGGACTTGGCATATGTAATTTCTGCATTTCTAAGGAGGCTCCAAGCCTGTCTTTCCACCCATATTAGCCTCTTTCAACAAAAGCATCCTTCATTGCACTGCTCTCCCTTCACATTGAGGAAAGGATAGCCACCCGTTTTTTGTAATCTAGCGCCTTCCTCTCATCCGGAAGTTTCGGGTTGCCGGCTCTTTCCGGATTCTGGGTCCCTGATAGCAATGACATATGTACAAGTGAAATGTCCTGGCAGAGGAGGGGAATCTTGACTGGAGGCAGGTTCCTAGAGTCGTGAATTTACATAGTGGAGGTTCAGTGCACCTGTGGTGACTTTCATAAATTACAAAATGTTGATGGCAAAAATATGGAATGATCATATAAATGAATAAACCAGCAAACTGAAACAGAGAGATAGAGCATTTTCAAGAGATAGTTAAGCAGTCCTAAAAAGTGGGTGGCATTCTAGTTGGTATTCTCCTCCCCCCACTCCTCCAGTACCTGTTGTTTTTCTGCAGGAACGGATTGTGTCCATGGTCCTGGACAAAGAGCCCCAAGTGGCAACGGAAGCTGTGAGGCTGCTTACTCTCATCCTTCAGTAAGTGATGCCAAGAGTAATCTGAAGACACATTCGAATTGCTCCTCAAATTCAATATTCTCTGCACGGACTGGTAGAGGGTCTCTGTGTTTTGAGTCTGTCCTTTCTACCCTGACTTGGAAGTGTTGGGGATTGGCATATTTTATGTGCACTTAAGATTGGTCCCTGTGCAGGAATATGGACGGCGCACTCACTGATGCTGACTGTGAAAGGGTTTTCCCACTGGTTTATGCTTCCAGTCGTCCTGTAGCTGCTGCTGCAGGTGAATTTTTATACAGAAAGTGAGTATGGTTCTGTCCCCACCACCCACCCAATGCATGTCAGCCTCCTGAGCAAGCACTCTTGTGCATAGGAATGCAATTTTCTGTTTCTTCCTAAAGATTTCTGACTTGGGCTCTGTTTCCTTTATGAATGGCGGCTTGGCTTGTAGGTTCTTGGCACCCAAGGTGGACACCAGGGCAAAATCAGGGGACCGCCAAGAGGACACTCGTATCTTCCTTCAATTGCTTTTGGTGTTCTTTATTGAAAGTGAGGTGAGTGAAACGTTTGAGCCACAAGGAGAAGGTGAAGAATCCCAGCGGCCCTTCTTAGCCAGGCTGGTTTTAGTGCAGTGCTTTGTTCTCCACCCACAGTTCCATGACCATGCCACCTACTTGGTCGATAGCCTGTGGGACTGTGCATCTGCCCTGCTGAAGGACTGGCCGGTGCTGACAGGCCTCCTGCTGGAGGAATGCTCCATAGAAGGTGAGCAGAGGTGGGTCAGCTGTTGGCTGCTAAATGAATGGGAGAAATGTGCCCTCTGACTTCTTTAAAGCCTCGCTCCCTGAGGATATCTGCCCGTGGACATAGCCGGCTGTGAAGTGCACAAGTGGCTGTTCTGTGACCGTGGGATGCCGTGGCGATTATAAGCAACCAAATTTTGGTCACGTTATTGTGGGGATACTGCGACAGGTGTGAGTGTGAGGACTGGCTGTAAAGTGCTGTTGTAACTTTGAACAGTCGCTAAACAGGACAGTCATTAAGCAAGGATTACCTGTAATACCTCTCAAGATATTATTGGCCTTCCTGGCAACAACATCACACTGTGGATTCATGTTGAATGTGATTGACCGGGATACCCTGATGTCTCCCCATATATTTGCCAAGAGCTTTCCTCAAAGTAATCGCGTGACTACTTAAAGCAGGCCTCTCATTCCTTCTGTGCTCTCCAGTTGAATGTGCTCTGGGCTGGGGCTGGGGGCTCAAGGGATTTTTCTTAGAAGGATGACGAGCTAGAGGTCCCTTCCCTTTCCCTTCTGAGAGAAGACCCACCCAAGGAAGTTAAGACAGTGTTTCTTCTTGCACCATTATGGGTTGACTGCTCTCTTTGGGCTGCATCTCCACACGGCTTTCTGTTCATTTCTCACTTCCCAAAGAAACCCTAATTCAACGGAAGAGACTTCCTATAGCTCAGGATTGAACCGTGGAGTCCTTGGTGCTTTCAGAACTTGGTTGTTTGCTTGCAGGGGTTTCATCACAACCAACTAACATCGGTGCTGGTGAGTGTGGGTTTTGCTCCAGTTAAAGCCCTCCAAAATACTGTAACTAAACCAATGGTCCCAGTAGTCCTGCAACTTATAGTGTAAGGACTGTAACAGCCACTATATAGGATAGACAGGCAGAAAAAAGGCAAAGCATATCCATGAGCAAAAGCCAGCAGTTGGAAGACATTATTAAACTTTCTTAATCCTAGCATGCATATGGACAGCCTCAGCCACATGATCACCCAGTGGGGAAAGCATCCTGGACCAAACCAAATCCAAAAGTGCCAGGGAATTCCTGGAAAATTGGCATTTAGGCAAATGAGTCATCAATAGATAACATAGAGCTAAACCAGATTTATACACCGGAGACGAAAGAAAACCTAAGGAGCAAAAGGCCAGAATACATTCTTTGCAGCAGCCAGCATCCCAT
Source organism: Rhabdophis nuchalis (assembly GCA_039707465.1). Classification (NCBI taxonomy): domain Eukaryota; kingdom Metazoa; phylum Chordata; class Lepidosauria; order Squamata; family Natricidae; genus Rhabdophis; species Rhabdophis nuchalis. Next base: position 129,072 of record CM077644.1, on the reverse strand, counting down.
AAGCAAGGATTAACACCAGACAAACAAGCTGAAAACAGTAATCAAGGAATCCCCAAGGAGAAAGCTACATCCTTGCTAACACTGGCAGGGCAAACTTCTGCCTGATAGTAGTACCTCTTTGGGTGATGAAACGCCTGGAAGCAAACCACTAGACCCAGAGAGTACCAAGGACTCTGATGATTCTTACTTCTTATGCAAGCTCTCGTTCATTCTCAGCTTTAGCTTTTCTGGCATGATTGCTATCGTTACTGGAAGTACTTTATGTTCTTTAGCTATGTTCCTCTTCATGCTGGGAAGAAATTGTGCATACTGCGTTTTTGCTCTTTGGGTCATTGAGAAACATATGATTGTAAGTGTTTGAAATTTCTATGTTTGTAATTTTACCAATATACAATATAAAGTAGAGGTGAGAAATTGATTTAAGGAATTAGATCTGATAGAGTGCCTGAAGAACTATGGACAGAGATTCACAACATTGTACAAGTGGTAGCAACTAAAACCATCCCAAAGAAAAAGACATGCAAGAAAGCAAAATGGCTGTCCGAGGAAGCTTTGCAAATAGCAAAGAAGGGAAGCGAAAGGCAAGGGAGAAAGATACACCCAATTGAATTCAGAATTCCAGAGAATAGCTAGAAGAGATAAGAATGCCTTCTTAAATGAACAGTGCAAAGAAATAGAAGAAAACAATAGAATAGGGAGGACCAGAGATCTCTTCAAGAAAATTGGAGATATGAAGGGAATGTTTCATGCAAAGGTGGGCATGATAAAGGACCAAAATGGCAGGGACCTAACAGAAGCAGAAGAGATTAAAAAGAGGTGGCAAAATTACACAGAAAAACGATACAAGAATGAGCGTAACATCCCTGATAAATAAGATGGGGTGGTCATTGTCCTAGAGCCAAACATCCTAGAATGTGAAGTCAAATGGGCCTTAGAACATCTGAGCAACAATAAAGCCAGTGGAGGTGACAGTATTCCAGCTGAGCTATTCAAAATCTTAAAAGACGATGCAGTAAAAGTGCTACACTCAATTTGCCAGCAAATTTGGAAAATTTGGATTTGATTTTTGCAACAAACTCTGACAAACCTCAGGTGTGCAGATGATACCACTCTACTGGCAGAAAGTGAAGAGGAACTAAAGAGCCTCTTGATGCGGGTGAAGGAAGAGAGTGCAAAAGTGGGCTTGAAACTCAACATTAAGGAAACTTAGATCATGGCATCTGGCCCTCTCAATTCCTGGCAAATAGATGAGGAAGAAATGGAGGTAGTGACAGATTTTATTTTCCTGGGCTCCAAGATCACTGCAGATGTGGACTGCAACCAAGAAATTAAAAGACGCTTGCTACTGGGGAGGAAAGCTATGTCAAATCTAGACAGCATACTAAAAAGCAGAGACATTACCCTGCCAACAAAAGTGCGTATGGTCAAGGCTATGGTTTTTCCAGTTGCAATGAATGGCTGTGAAAGTTGGACCATAAGAAAGGCTGAATGCCAAAGAATGGAGGCCTTTGAACTATGGTGCTGGAGAAGACAGTTTCCACGTCACTTGGAGGAAATTGATTATCTGGACCCGCGCCAGTCCGGCTTCCGGCCCGGCCACAGCACGGAGATGGCATTGGTCGCGTTGGTGGATGATCTCTGGAGGGCCAGAGATGGGGGTTGTTCCTCCATCCTGGTCCTATTAGACCTCTCGGCGGCTTTTGATACCATCGACCATGGTATCCTATTGCATCGGCTGGAGGGGTTGGGGGTGAGGGGCACCGTTTTGCGGTGGTTCTCCTCCTACCTCTCCGGTCGAGTGCAATTTGTATTGGCAGGGGGGCAGAGGTCGACCTCGAGGCCTCTCACTTGTGGGGTGCCGCAGGGGTCGGTCCTCTCGCCTCTCCTGTTTAATGCATATATGAAGTCGCTGGGCGAGATCATATGTGGGTTTGGGGTAGATTACCATCTGTACGCAGATGACACCCAGCTGTACATCTCTACCCCAAACCACCCCAACGATGCCGTTGAAGTGATGTCCTGGTGTCTGGAAGCCGTGCGGATCTGGATGGGAAGTAACAGACTCAAGCTCAACCCGTCCAAGACTGAGTGGCTGTGGCTACCGGCGCCCCGGTTCAACCAGCTGATTCCATCACTGGCCATTGGGGGCGAACATCTGGCCCCCGTGGATCGGGCACGCAACTTGGGCGTCCTCCTAGACGCCCGGCTGTCAATGGATGACCATGTGACAGCCGTGGCAAGGGGGGCGTTTCACCAGGTTCGCCTGGTGCGCCAGTTGCGTCCCCTATTGGACCGGGATGCCCTTCGCACAGTCACTCATGCGCTTGTGACATCCCGTCTAGACTACTGTAACGCTCTCTACATGGGGCTCCCCTTGAGGTGCACCCGAAGACTACAGCTAGTCCAGAATGCGGCCGCGCGGGCAATTTTGGGAGTCACTAAATACTCCCACGTAACACCTCTCCTGTGCGGGCTACACTGACTGCCTGTGGCCTTTCGGGTGCGTTTCAAGGTATTGGTTATTATCTTCAAAGCGCTCCATGGCACAGGACCTAGTTATTTGCGGGATCGTATCCTGCCCCATACATCCCCTTCGGCCGATTCGCTCTCACAGAGAGGGACTTCTCCGGGTGCCGTCCACTAGGCAATGCCAGCGGGCGACGCCCAGGGGAAGGGCCTTCTCTGTGATGGGCCCGACCCTCTGGAATGACCTTCCCCCTGACATTAGAACGACCACAGACCTCCGCTCCTTCCGCCAGAAACTCAAAACCCACCTGTTTCAACTAGCCGGCCTGGGCTAATTCCATGCTTCCTGCCTCAGTTTGTAATTTTAAATTATGTGATTAGGTTTTAAGGTCAAGTTTTTAATTTTTATAAATTTGTACAGGGGATTATTTAATTGGATTTTAGTTTATATGTAATGTTGATGTCACTTTTTAATTTTTTACCTGTACACTGCCCCGAGTCCCTTCGGGGAGAGGGGGCGGTCTAGAAATCTAATAAAATCAAAATCAAAATCCTGCGAGTCCTTTGGACTGCAAGGCGATCCAACCGGTCAGTCCTAGAGGAGATCCACCCTGATTGCTCTTTAGAAGGCCAGATCCTGAAGAGGAAACTCAAAGACTTTGGTCACCTGATGAGAATGAAGGACTCACTGGAGAAGAGCCTCATGCTGGGAAAGATTTAGGGCAAAAGAAGAAGGGGACGACAGAGAATGAGGTGGCTGGATGGACTCACCGAAGCACTGAGCTTATATGGACTCCAGAAGATGGTAGAGGACAAGAAGGCCTGGAGGAACGTGGTCCATGGGGTCGCGATGAGTCAGACACGACTTTGCAACTAATAACAACAACAACAATTTTAGCAAAAGCATATCATGAAAGTAAACCGGAAACTGAATTATGGAATGTTTGATATAAATGTGAGAACAGTAATAAATCATGCATGAGAATAAGCAGAGTGCTTGGCAAGTGGGTCATCCCTGAAAGCAAGGATAGGTAAGGTAAAGGTAAAGGTTCCCCTTGGACATATGTGCTAGTCGTTCCCGAATCCAGTGATCTCTGTTTCGAAGCTGAAGAGCCAGAGCTGTCTGAAGAAGTCTCTGGTCATGTGGCTGGCGTGACTAAACGACAAAGGTGCACGGAAGGCTGTTCCCTTCCCACCAAAGGTGTTTCCTATTTTTCTACTTGCATTTTTACATGCTTTTGAATTGCTAGCGTGGCAGAAGCTGAGACAAGTAATGGGAGCTCACTCAATTAATGTGGCACTAGGGATTCAAACCACTGAACTGCTGACCTTTCTGCTTGACAAGCTCTGTGCCTTAGCCACTGAGCCACCGCGTCCCTCATACGCAAGAGATATATACATAAGGGATATGTAATGAAATGAAATGAAATTGAAATGAAATGAAATTTATTATTTCTAGACCGCCCCCTCTCCCCATGGGGACTCGGGGCGGTGCACAGGTAGCATAAAAGCAATAAATAACAAACAACAATAAATATACCAACAAAATTTAAGAACCAATTAAATAAACCCTGTGCTAAAATCCCAATTAAACTAAAACCTATTCTATAAAATCCCAAGGCAAGGAGGCTATCCCAGGCCGGCCAGACGGAAAAAGTAAGTTTTTAATTTAAGACGGAAGGAGCGGAGGTCCGTAGTTGTCCTGATGTCGGGGGGAAGGTCGTTCCAGAGGGCCGGGCCCGCCACAGAGAGCGCCCTTCCCCTGGGTGTCGCCCGCTGACACAGTCTAGTGGACGGCACCCGGAGAAGCCCCTCTCTGGGAGCGAATGATCCCTTATTTGTTCAGCTTATTTAAGAGAAATATCTGAGAGAATTATCCAGGGCTTTTCAAGAAGGCTTGGCAATTTATATTTTAAAAATCTACTTATTACATCCAATTAGAAATAAGTTAAATTGGTGCTTCTTTAAGGATACTGTAGTATAATTCTGCAAATTTAGGGAGCGGTAGCTACACATTTAGGGTTATAGATTGTGATAGGTCCATAATATGGATTCCTTCTCTGTGTTAGACGTTCCATAGCTAAAGTGCTGTGTTGCTCAGCAGGTTTAGGTGATCTAAAGGAGAGCAGCCTCATCTTGATCTTGGTGGCGAGCATGCGGCAAGCCACAGAAGGGCACCCACCAATCGGCAGGTTCTCTGGAAAGAAGGTAACCTTGGTTCTTCCTCTCCTTTCACAAGGACCGTTTCCTGCCATTTCCTTCTCTTCTTTCTGCTTTGTCAGGTGTTTTCTGCTCGGGAACGCAAAGTGCAGTCCGAAGAGCGTTTAAGGCTCACGCAGCATTTCGCCCCTCTGCTGCCCCAGCTGTTAGCTAAGGTGAGTATGTTCATGTCTTACTAAACAGGAGGAGAAGCCAAAGCATTGTGTTCTTGTTGGCATGTGGCCCTGCCTGTTGGTTCTAGGTGGCTGTTACTTTTTTCCCTCTTGAAAATGTTTTGCTTCATTTTTTATTCAGTTCTGACTGAATGGTGGGGAATGGAAGGATTTGTATTCTTTGCAGTCGTCTGGTCGCTAGCACTCTTTGAAAGTCATGAAGGCCAGTTGGGGGTTTATCTGTCACCTGGATGGTCCTGGATGGTTGAGCCACTTGGCTTTCCTTGCAAAGAGCAGCATGTTCTATTACTACCCTCACCTTTCTGCTCTGTCCTGGCAGTTCTCTGCTGATGCTGAGAAAGTAGGACCTCTGCTGGAGGCATTGCGTTATTTTGACCTAACTCATTACAGCTCAGGCCGCCTGGAGAAGGTAGGAGACCCTGGCCTCTCTCTCCCTGTACCTTGTTTCTCCTACGGAGGCTCTTCCTCCTGCTTCCCCCCAAAGTCCCAAATACACCCCCAGACCCACCCCCACCGCTTGCCCATGGACACTGCTGGGGTGACTCTTTCTGTCTCCTCCTCCCAGTACTTAGACTTGTTGCTGAGCCAGCTAAAGGAAGTGGTGGAAAAACACACCAGCAGTGAAGTGCTGGAGCTGGCTTCCCAGACTCTCCAGCTGCTCTGCCGCACAGAATTTGCTTTCTACAGCCGTGTGGATTTTGCTCGTAGCTGCATTATGGACTATCTGGCGGATAAATTCCAACATGAGGCTACTGAACTCCTCCAGGTAGAAGAACTGCACCCCATGACAGGTGTTTAGGCACGAATGAATTTTCAAAATGGGAGCAGTTGGATGGAGTACATGAAGAGCTGCCTTGAAATGTGGGTCTGGAGAGGGGTGCCTAGTACAGGTAGAAGGATTCCGGTGCCTTCCAGAAGTTTTAAGCTCCCATTTATTATTCACAATTGACATGATCGTAGCAAAGGAGCAATAGATTGTGGTCTACTTTGTCAAATGCCTTACTAAATTTTTATTTATTTATTTATTTTTAATCACATTTATATCCCGCCCTTCTCCGCAAAGGACCCAGAGCGGCGCACAGGAATTTAAAAAACATACAAAACAATAAATACAGAATTTAAAAACATATTAAATTATAATGCTATGCTAAAATCCAAATTAAAATCCCCAATTTAAAACTATCTAAAATAGTCCCAACGGGAGGTTAGGCTAGGCCGGCTTGCTGAAAGAGATGTGTCTTTAGACACTGGCGGAAGAGGCGGAGGTCCGAGATGGTACGCAATTCAGGGAGTAGGTCGTTCCAAAGGGCAGGGCCCGCCACAGAGAAGGCTCTTCCCCTGGGTGTCACCAGTCGGCATTGTCCGGCCGACGGCACCCTGAGAAGGCCCTCTCTATGGGAGCGGATCGGCCAAAGGGATGTATGGGGCAGGAGGCGGTCTCGCATATAACTAGGCCCCAAGCCATGGAGCGCTTTAAAGATGGTCGTCAGAACCTTGAAGCGCACCCGAAAGGCCACAGGAAGCCAATGCAACTTGCGCAGGATCGGTGTTATATGGGAGCATCTAGAGGCTCCCGTAATCACCCGCGCAGCTGCATTCTGGACCAACTGTAGCTTTCGAGTGCCCCTCAAGGGAAGCCCCATGTAGAGAGCATTACAGTAGTCGAGTCGGGATGTCACGAGAGCTTGAGTGACTGTGCGAAGGGCAGCCCGGTCCAGTAAGGGGCGCAATTGGCGCATCAGGCGTACCTGATGGAACGCCCCCCTGGCCACGGCTGCCACATGGTCCTCCATAGACAGCTGGGAGTCCAGGAGGACACCCAAATTGCGCGCCCTCTCCACGGGGGCCGGTGTTTCGCCCCCAATGGCCAGAGTTGGAGTAATCTGGCTGAACCGGGGTGCCGGAAACCACAGCCACTCAGTCTTGGACGGGTTGAGTTTGAGTTTGTTACTACCCATCCAGATCCGTACGGCCTCCAAGCACCGGGACAGCACCTCGGCGGCATCGTTGGGGTGGTCTGGGGTGGATATGTACAACTGGGTGTCATCAGCGTACAGATGATATCCCACCCCAAAACCATGGATGATCTCGCCCAGCGGCTTCATATATGTGTTAAACAGGAGGGGCAAGAGGACCGACCCCTGAGGAACCCCGCATAAGAGGGGTCTCGAGGTCGACCTCTGCCCTCCTGTCAACACATATTGCGACCAACTAGAGAGGTAGGACGAGAACCACCGTAAAACGGTGCCTCCCAGCCCCAACCCCCCCAGTCGGCGCAATAGGATACCATGGTCGATGGTATCAAAAGCCGCTGAGAGGTCTAATAGGACTAGGATAGAGGAATATCCTCTATCCCGCGCCCTCCAGAGATCATCAACCAATGCGACCAATGCCGTCTCGGTGCTGTGACCGGGTCGGAAGCCGGACTGGCACGGGTCTAGATAATCAACTTCCTCCAGGTGTCGCGGAAACTGTTGGCCCACCACACTCTCTACAACCTTCACTAAAAAGTGAAGGTTGGAGACCGGACGATAGTTCTCCAATAATGCTGGGTCCAGGGAAGGCTTCTTGAGGAGGGGCCTCACTACCGCCTCTTTCAAGACGGCAGGCAAGGACCCCTCACTCAAAGATGCGTTGACAATGCCCTGGAGCCAGCCTCGTGTCGTCTCCCAGGATGCCAGTACAAGCCAGGAGGGACATGGGTCCAATAAACATGTGGTCGCCTTAAGTCTCCTTGACAGCCTGTCCATATCTTCGGTAGTAACAAAGTCAAACTCCTCCCAGAATGGTGCCTCAAGACCAGCCTCGGACAATCACCAGTCCATCCTTGCCTTGTCCCTCGCTCCCAAACCGGCCCAAATCAAGATGGGTTGGGCAGGGACTGCACCGGCCGGGTGGAGGCCGTGCGGTCAGCTGTCATTACCGCGCGGCCAGATCTTCAACCCACACCTGGCCCGGCCTCCTCCATCTTCGCCCTGGTCGCCCAGCCTAACCTCCTCTCCAGGCGCCCCAGGGCTGTAGCAAAGGCCGCTAGGGACTGCACAGGCCGGGTGGAGGCCAGATCTTCAGCCCATATCCAGCCCGGGCTCCTCAATCTTCGATCTTCGCCCTGGTCGCCTGGCCTACCTCCTCTCCAGGCGCCCCAGGGCTGCAGCAAGGACGCCAGGGCCGCTCTGACGCTCCGGAGCACTCGGAGCTCTCGGAGCTCACCGCCCAACGCTCGCCTCGCCCGCCGTGCTCTCCGCGCTCTCCGCAGGCCGAAACCACCCGCCGTGTCGGCGGGCGGACCAACTTGCTGGGCCAGCCCTCAAGGATGGACAAAGAGGGCTGGCCACGACCCCCCCAGGGCCAAAAGACCCCTCAGGCCCAGCCGCACTCAGCACGGAGCTGCCATTCCTCGCGCATGCGCAAACATTCCTCGCAAGTCCCAAGTATTTCATTGGTCCCACTGATTCAGTCGCTACACAGACTTGCACACTGGAATCTACCGTATTTTTTGGAGTATAAGATGCACCAAGGTTTTGAAGAGGCAAAAAAAAAGGGGTTTGCTCTTTGCAAACCTCTCAAAACCGGACAGTTTTTTGCAAAAACGCCCCCCTTTCCCTCCCCAAAAAGGCAATAGCCATTAGGATTAGGTGACCAGACGTCCCGCTTTGGCGGGACAGTCCCGATTTTTAGCAATTTGTCCCGCATCGTTTTTAAAAAGTCCTGATTTTTGCACGACAAACTAGGGCATTATGGAGGCTTATAGAGCGCTCCTGGGGCCTGGAGGGGCGAAAATTGAGGGGGAAATGGCCCGTTGTTTGCTCATTTCTGCCCTCCCCAGCCCCTAGGAGCTCTCTGAAAGTCTCTATAAGGCTATGCACAGCCATTTTGGTGAAGGGGGCGGGGGGTTCGGGAGGCAAAAAATACTATTTGGTGTATAAGACGCACCCAGATTTTCAGCCTCTTTTTTGAGGGGAAAAAGTACTTGTACTCCAAAAAATATGGTATTTAACAAAATGTAATTCATTGCCAAGAAAAACTTAGGTTTTACACTTAGGCAACAAAACCTCAAATACACAGGTGTAGAATACATTATATGAGACCTGGCTTAACAACAATAACTATGAGAGGGATCTTGGAGACCTAGTGAACAACCACTTAAGCAATGAGCCAGCAGTGTGCTGCAGATGCCAAAAAGGCCAATGCAATCCTAGGCTGCCTTAACAAAGGGACAGAATCAAGATCACATGAAGTGTTAGTACCACTATATACTGCTTTAGCAAGACCACACCTGGAATACTGTGTCCACTTGTGGTCACCACGATATAAAAAAGATGCAGAGTCTCTAGAAAGAGTACAGAGAAGAGGAACAAAGATGGTTAGGGGACCAAGGGCTAAAACATGATGAAAGATTGCAAGAACTGGATACATCTAACCTAATGAAGGAAAGGACTAGAGGTGACCTGGTAGCAGTTGGGATGACTGACTAGGATTATGCAGAGCATCGAGGGTATGTGGAAGGCTCTGTGGCAGGACAGGATGGTCGTGATGGAGCTGTGTTAAGAACATTTGGGAAATCCAAGACACACAGTCGGCTGTGCAGGCAGGAGGAGAAGCCCAGCTACAACCAGCCAGCGGAGGAGAGGAAGAGTTGCTGCCCCTTGTTAGCAACTCTGGGTTCAGAACCAGTGTTACAACTCTGGTCCCTTAACCAGTGTTTAGAAATAAATGCGGAATAGTGTAATTCACCGGACAGTAAAGAGATACGTTGCTGTAACCACAAACAAACTCTAAAACAGTGATAGTAAGAAAATAAATAAGTCTTTACTTTGTAGCAACTAAAATACTTCTTCCGACTAACTTCTCAAACAATAATAACAGTCCTTCACCCAACAGAGTTATCTTACAGTGATGCAAAACAAATACTCCTCCTCCTTCAATATTCAGCTTTAGCTCCTCAGATGGCAAACAGTAAGAACAGGAATGGAATCGAAAAGGGAATGGACTGAGTTCCTGAGCTTCCTTTATGGTAGAGCTGAGAAGCACAGCCAATCAGAATTCAAACACAGTTCTTAAAGCTACATAGCTCCTTAAGAACATAGGCTCGTATATATTGTCAACCCAATATAAGGCTGAATATCCTAACACCCCTGCTCAGTCAAAGGTCATGTATAGCTGAGCAGAGAGTGGCGCAATGGAGGTCGGTGAGGCTGGTCACGAGGAGGCAGCCTCTCCTCTCTTAATGAAGCACACCAATCAGCGCTTCTTTACTTCAGCGTTTGGAAGGTTGTTGAACACAATGCTACATAACCTGCTATCTGAATACTCTGGACCGTTGCCTTAAAGTCATTGAGTTGAACATAGCCATGTTGCCATCGTTGTATCTTGAACCCACTGATGCCTCCATTGTGCCTTGAACCTGCTGGTTTTGTGTGGTCGTTGTTGGGCCTTCAACCAATTGAAGTCAATTTGCCTTCTGTCGTGGCCCTGTTAACGCCTGAGTTCACAGAGGCGGATGAGCCGGAGCTGGACCGATGGAGGTCAAGGGTGCGGAGAGGAACAGGACAAGGCAGCCCCAGGTCCCTCAGGCCTGGGATGGCTTGCCAGGAGGGAAGAACAGAGGCAGGGTGATCAAGAGGGGCGGGGATGGACGAGGGGGCAGGCAGTGAAGAGGAGGAGTGATGGAGTTCAGGCAATGAACAAGGACTGCCCTCTCCTGATTCCCGAGCACAGACAGTGGCGAGGAGGTGAGAGCAGCTGGCTGTGTTGCCTCCGGCCCTTGCCCCTGGTCATCACACCTTCCTTGTGCCTTGAACTAATTGGAGACTGTGTTGCTTTCATTGCGCCTTGAACCCATTGATGCCATGTTGCCACTGTCTGGAACCAGCTGGAGTTGTGTTGTCTCTGTTGTGCCTTGAACCCGTGTTTGCCTTGGCTACACCTTGAACTCTGAGCACCGTAAGGACAGTTGTTCCACCAGTGCTGTTCCCATGCCTTAGGCACAAAAGAGAGTGTGGCCTGGCTTCTTCCGTTGCCTGTGAAGATCCCAGAAGAAAACCTAACAAGTTTACGAGCCTCGAGACAAAAGTTCAAAAGAAATCCAATCATTTATTAGGATCAACATCTGGTGTTACTTCGGTGCAGCTAAAACTGAAAATCATTTAATGGTGTCTGCACTTTACCCCCTGTGCCCCCTCCCTTCTGCCTGGTAATAAATCATGTTAGCCAATTAGCAGTGTAATTGAATATACCCATGCACATTACAGGCCAGCTTGGAATTCCCCTTTGACCACAGGAATGCCTGGAATCCTCATTTCTCTATATCAACTCGGTAAGAGTCATGGTGATGTTTTGCGAGTTGACATCGGCTCCCCTCACTTCCCAAAAGCAACCTATGGGAAACAAAACAATTTGAATACAGGTGTATAACTTAGGGATGTGTTCCTCCCCCAGGCTTGCTTGGGTTTTCTGCGTGGAATTTTGCTATAAGGCGATCAGCCTGGATATTTCTATGTTTCACCCACGATGCCTCTGATTTCCACTTGATTACGGATTGGAGTTGTCTCCTGTGCCATCTCAAATCAAGGATTTGTTAAACTTCATAATGGGTTTGCCCTCCTCTGCTTTAGGTTGCTGAGTTCCTCTTCTGCATATGGGTCCTCCTCCTCCCACTCCTCAAACCTGGCCTCTAGCAGTTGCAGGAAGTCATCTATGTCTTGCAGTTGGGACAGTCTCCTCTTGTGGAGGGCTGCTAGCCATTCCCTTGCCTCTCCCTCTAGACCCTCTGCAATGGTATTCAGCATGGCTCTGGGGGATGGGTAGAGGTGCCCATAGCGTTCTAGGTGGATATTAGCTGAATCAAGGAATAGGGTTAGCTGGTCTGAGTCTCCGTCGAACTTTCCCCTGAATTGGGGTGGGTTGCTCAGCACTACTCCCCCAACCTCCTGTTGGCCTCTGTATTCTTGTGATATGGCTGGCCGTCTTCCTCTCCTCTAGTTGCAGTCTCGGACGCCTTCTCCTTTTATTAGGTGGAGGGGGGGGCTGTGCTCCAGTCTGCATCTCCTCCCCTCAACAGGATCAGATATCTCTCCCTTCGCTTTTAGGCGGCATGATGGACCCTCATCAGCCAGGGTGGTCTGTTTAAAAGCCTCCCTCTGTTGGTTTATTGCACTTTCCAGGGATTCCATCTGGGGTTTTGGGAGCTTGGCTTGTGTCCAGTCCCACCTCCAGTCCACCCTTGCTAGCTGGCTTGATAATAATAATAATAATTTAATAATAATTTTAATTTTATATCCCGCTCTCTCTCCCCAAAGGGACTCGAGGCGGGGCACAGGCAATTAAAAATACAGTTAGAACCACAGACAGAATACAAAATTAAAAATGAATTAAATTAGTCCTGCGCTAAAAACCCATAAAGAGACCCTTCCCTGTGTCTGGAGGCTAGGGCAAGGGATTTTCCAGCAGTACTTATCTTCTCTTGCTTGTGCGTCTGAGAAAGGCATAGCTGCTTGGCATCTCCGTATATCTTCAGCTGCAATAAATCTCTTGTTGCCTGATTTTTCCCTCCAAGCAGCGGTGCTCGGAGAGCTGGGATTCAGGAAACCCGGAATGTTTTTTGTTTTGTTTAAAAGTTTGAGTTTTAGCTGTCTGAAGATCCCAGAAGAAAACCTAACAAATTTATGAGCCTCAAGACAAAGTTCAAAAGAAATCCAATCATTTATTAGGATCAACATCCTGGCGTTACTTCAGCGCAGCTAAAACTGAAAATTATTTAATGGTGTCTGCACTTTACCCCCTGTGCCCCCTCCCCTCTGCCTGGTAATAAATCACATTAGCCAATTAGCAGCGTAATTAAATATATCCATGTGCATTACAGGCCAGCTTGGAATTCCCCTTTGACCACAGGAATGCCTAGAATCCTCATTTCTCTATGTCAACTCGATAAGAGTCATGGTGATGTTTTGCGAGTTGACATTGCCTTTGCTACATCCAGGTTGTTAAGAACGGACTTTAAAAATACTTCTCACAGAGTTGGGACTGGGGAAGGACTACGGGGTTGCTTGTATGAAATAAACACACTCCACTTGTGCTGTGTGTGTGAGGACTGGGACAGGACAGGCAGTCTTCCAGTATTGAGGGAGGGGGAGAGGTCAGTCACAAAGAAGAAGGGGACAGTCTATCCTCCAAAGCACCTGAGTGCAGAACAAAAAATGATGGAATCTGATCAAAGACAGATCCAACCTAGAACTAAGCGCTCCATCAATGGAGGTTTTTAAGAAGAGATTGGACAGCCATTTGACCGGAATGGTATAAGGACACCTGACTTGCACATGGGTTTGGACTAGAAGACCTTGAGGTTCCCTTCCAACTTTATTATTCTGACTACACCTGTACGGGAATCTATGACACCAAGAATGAAAACCCTGTTCCAATTCAGTTCTCCTGCACTAGATGGATCACACAGACACACACACACACATCCAGTTAAATATCACCACTGAGCCAGGGACTGAACTCTGCATAGAGAAGCACAGAAGAAAGACAATCTTGCTCCAAGGAAGGAGGTGGGCTGAGAAGCAGACTTAGGAAAGGAAGGCCAATCAGCTTGATAATCAGCACCCAGGAAAATTGTAGAAAATATAATGAGCCAGTTGGTTTGTAGGCGTTTAGAAAGGGACGAGGTGATTTCTAGATCTGCCAGCATGGGTCATGTCGACAAATCTTACTGCTTTCTTTAAATTAATTTACTGTATTTTTGGAGTATAAGACACACCTTTTTCCCCTCTAAAAGAAGGTGAAAATCTGGGTGTGTCTTATACACCAAATGTAGCCCCACCCACCCACCAGCCCCCATCCTTTGGCCTCTGCCTCCCAGCAATTTACCTCTGCAGCAAAGGGCAATAGGCTATGGCAGGGGTCTGCAAAGTTGGCTCTTTTAAGACTGGTGGCTTAAAAGCATAGCTGGCTGGGGAACTCTGGGAATTGAAGTCCACCAGTCTTAAAAGAGCCAACTTTGCAGACCCCTGGGCTATGGCAATCCCTGCAGCCTGAAACAGCTGATCATTGGGAGTCCCTGCTTAAACTGAAATTGAAAGTGAAACTTGCTGTTTGCTGCAACAAGGCAAATTGCTAGGAGGCAGAGGCAGAATATTTTTTTGCTTCTCATCAGGCTAAACTGAAACAGGCTGTTTGCTGCAAGGAAGTAAGTCAGTAACTATACATGCCTATAGAATGTTCAAATTATTAGACTTATTTTTTAATGACTGCTTTATTGTGTACTTCTGTACAAGTATATAGTCTGAAATGGAACACCACAAACTGTATATCTTCTGTACTGTTTGATGTTTGGGACAAGGAGGCAAATTGCTGGGAGGCAGAGGCAGATTTTTTTTCTCTTGTTTTCTTCCCCAAAAGCTAGGTGCGTCTTATACTCTGAAAAATACAGTAAATGAAATTAGCTTCTTTGACAACGTAACTTGATTGGTGGACTAATAAGGGAACGAAGCCCCGTGCTCAGACTTCATTGAGGCACTTGATAAAGTAGACTAGAGTCTCCCTGATAAACCGGAACAGTGACTGATGGATAGCCTCATTCCCAGGTGGATTTGCACTTGACTGAATGACTGGGGACAACATTCAGACCTTAGTGGTCTACATACAAAGGGAGATACGTAGGAGGGCACTTCAGGGTTCCTTTCTTGGACCCCCCCAGTGGCCTTCATCAAAGACTGAGATGAGGGAACTGAAGAGAAGTTGTGGGCCACACACAAAGCCAGGGTGTGTGTGTGTGTGTCAGCGTTTGCAGAAGACGTGCTGGAGGTTCAAAGAGACCTGGAGGGGCTTCTAATCCTGGCCCTTAGGCAGCAACGGGCTCATCGGTGAGAAATGCAAAAATCAGGCACACAGACAGAAGATGGGGATCCTTGGCTCTACCCTAGTATTTGTGAGAAGAATCTGGGTATTGTGGTAGATCTCAGACTAAGCCAGCAAGGTGCCACTGCTGCCAAAAGAGCCAATGCAATTTTGGGCTGTGTAACTGAAAAGAGTACAAAGAGTGACAAGGATAGTAAAAGGCTTGGAGTCTAAATCCTACCAAGAGCAATTGAACTCGGCACGTTTAGCCTAAAGAAGGGAAAGCCGAGCAGAGACAGAATAGCAGTCTTCCAATCCATGAAGGGGGAAGTCACAAGATGGGCAGTGTGGATTTATTCCTTGTAATGCCTGAGGGCAAGATGAGGACCAGCAGGTAGCAGCCTCCAACAGGAGATCCAGACTTGAAATAAGGAGGATTTACCTGCCTAGGTGACTATCAAGCAGTAGGACAGGCTGCCTTCTGAAGTGATGGGTGCTGACAGTCACTAGGGGTTTTCAAGAATAGATTGAGCCATATTTTTGTCAGGGATAGTGAGGGTTGGGCCTCCATGTACCTTCCACATCTATGATTCTCTGTCGCTGGGTATTCCTCTTGGGTGGAGGAGAAGTGCTTTGCATCGTGTCTCTATTTCTTTTCAAGTCCTCGTTTTCTGAGAAGGAGGAGGTGTACAGCATGGCTACCACTTTGAGACGCATTGCCTTCTTCCACAGGTGAGTGGAAATGATTCAGTCTGGCCATTTCCATCCCATTTTGTCTAAGATCCCTTCTCTTGAAGTAGGTCCCTGCCTTTAGACACCTTCCTCCTCCGCACCAATCCTAAATAGAGGCGTCCCTGGGGAATGTCCAGGAACTGGCCCTTGCTCCTTGTGCCCTTTTCACCCGCAGTGCCCACGACCTGACTCCCTGGAAGTTCTTCGAGCCCTGCGTCCGTCTCCTACGCCACCTGCTGAACACAGGCGAGGCCTGCGAGCAGGTACTGGGCCAACTGACCTGGGCCAGAAACAGTTGGGGACCTCTCTTCTCAGGCCACATTCTTGCTTAGTTGCTCTTCCGTGTTTTTCTTGCGCCCATGGGGGGGGGGGTGTCCCATGCCTACCTGATGCCTCCCTCTTCTTCCAGGTGGTGATTCCTGCCATGACCTGCGCCCACTTCTCGCTGCTCTGGGAACTGTCCCGCTGCTCAGCTGAGGCCGTCCCTGACCAGGTGAGCGGGTTTGCGGGATCTTTTGCCACGGTCCTTCCTGCCAGGCCTTGATGATCGCTTTTTCATCCCCAGCAGCAGCTGCTCAGCCTCAAGGACAAAGTGGCTGCCTTTTGCTCCCTCTGCCAGAGCTGCCTTGTGGACATGGAGCCCTGTGTCCAGGAGCAGGTGAGGGACGTCTGAGACGGGGTGGGGTGGGGAATGAGAAGGGCTGCCTGCTTGGCCAGAAGCGCAGGGGCTTGCTGGGCTGGTCTTTTGCATTTCCCACCTGCCTCTACAGTGAATACAAATGAATACAAGGTTTATTTATTTATTTTTTATTTTATTAAATTTATACCCCGCCCTTCTCCAAACGGACCCAGGGCGGCGCACAGGAATATTAAAATACGTACAAAACACATAAAAAATTTAAAAAACTTATTTGATAAAAAACCCTGCGCTAAAACCAGATTAAAATTCCCAAAATTTAAAACTATCTAAAAGTCATTTTGGAGGTTACGCTAGGCCGGCTAGATGGAACAAATGTGTCTTTAAGGACTTGCGGAAGAGGCGGAGGTCGGAGATGGTGCGAAGTTCAGGGGGTAAGTCGTTCCAAAGGGCTGGGCCCGCCACAGAGAAGGCTCTTCCCCTAGGTGTCGCCAGTCGGCATTGTCCGGCCGACGGCACCCTGAGAAGGCCCTCTCTGTGGGAGCGTATCGGTCTTAGGGATGTATGGGGCAGGAGACGGTCTCGCATGTAACTAGATCCCGAGCCATGGAGCGCTTTCAAGATGGTCGTCAGAACCTTGAAGCGCACCCGAAAGACCACAGGAAGCCAGTGCAGCTCGCGCAGGATCGGTGTTATATGGGAGTGTCTAGGCGCTCCCGAAATCACCCGTGCGGCTGCATTCTGGACTAGCTGCAGCTTTCTTTTTTTTTTTTTTTTTTATTGAAAAAGTTTTATTGGTTTTACATTTTTTCTATAGGGTAGGGTAAGGGATACAAAGAAATTTTTGAGAGCATTCACGTCAGAGTCGTCGGCCCTTCCGAGACCTCAAAATACACAATAAAAAAATAACAAAAAAAAAAGCATTTTTCATAACACTACAAGGTAAAAGCAAGTACATATACCTAAATTCTCAATTCCATGCTGTCAGACATTTACAAAAAATCCAGAAAATATTATGCAAAATTGTTCAGGAAAATCAAGGCAAAGTTATTTTTTCGATCTAAGTCTCTTGGCTATTGTATCTTCTTTTTCTCCTCCCTGGCCCCCAGCGGGCGGGGCCGTGGCCCCCTCCGTCCCCCCTGGATCTTCCCCCAGGGCAGAGGAATGTTTTTTAAGAAAGGCTTCCGCCTCAGCAACTGTTTTAATCCTCACTCTTCCTCCTTCCCAGAACACCAGCATCCCTTCGGGTGTCACCCACTTGAACCAAATCTCATGATCAAATAAAATTTTAGACAAGAAGGAAAATTTCCTCCTTGCTTCTCGAATCTTTCTAGGAATCTGCTTCAAGATAGTGACCGTTTTTTGTTGGTAAATTAAAGGGTTCCCTCTCTGCGCCTTCAAGATTTCCTCTCTGGTTGACCTTCTAACAAATTTCACATGTATCTCTCTAGGCACTTCATTTATCCTGGCATATTCTGAGTTAATTCTATAGGCTAGGTCAATGTCCCCCCTGATCTCATCCTTAGGTTTTTGTAAATAGTCTGCTAAAATTGTGCTCATAAGATCAGGGAGGCATTCACCAGGTTGCTCAAAAACATTCTGAAATCTCAAAAAATATGTCATTCTTTCCATATCAATCCTAGACACATGCCCACTTGTTTCCTCAACCTCTTTAGTAACATTTTTAATCTCTCCCTTAACCCCCACCAGCCCCCCTTCCAATTCTTCAGTCTTCTGTGTGATTTCCAGCGTTTGCTTCCGTGTGTCCAATAGCTCCTTCTTGAAAATGATGTTTTCTGCCCGCTGGGCCTGAATTTCTTGAACCAAAGTTTGTATAACAGTTTCAAGAGAAGCCATCCGTTGTTCTAAACTTGTCAGTGCTGTTTCTTGAGCCATCTTAACTGTTAGAGTTAGTGCCACCAAAATGGCGTTTTCAGGGTGGGGCTGGTGAGACTAACCGGGAGCCAAAAGTTCAGATCAAGGTTGGAACGTTGTAAAATTCAGGAACCAAGAGAGAGACAATTTTCCAACTCAATAGTTATAATAACGAAGGTAATCCAGAAAGGAACCACAAATCCCCAAAAAAAAAATTCTTCATTAATATCCAGAGAGAGTCCCAATTGTAAAAAGACGCTGGAAATTTTCCATAATTAAAATAGTCAGGCAGGGACAAAGAAAAGCCACTTTCCACCGCCCATCTCAGAGCCCAGAGGAGAGAGTAGAAAAATAATTTTTTTTTTTTTAACCAGCCAGACCTAGAAACAATGTTGCAAGTAGCCGCATACCACTTTCCCTTGTTAGAGACAGTCCGGATTTAAGATTTCCGCTTTCTCTTCCAGAGAAGCCATTTTAAAGTGCCGCTTAAGTCCGAGGGTTTTTTTTGAAAACAAACACCCCCCTCCCAGTCCATTCAGCCTGGCTGGCAGCAAGGAAAAAAAGTCTTTTTAAAACTCACTCTCCCTCGCAGCTGAAGCCTCGGCAAGCCTTCCGATCTCTTCCGCTCAGCCCTCTTCATTAAAGTGAATGGCGCCGACAGCCGTTGGCGAAGGGAGAACCCCCCGCAGCATGTTCTAATTCACCTAAGCCGCGGCAAAAGGGTCGCCTCCCCCACCGCCGTGAGGGGGGGCGTCCCTGCCGAGCCGGCCCTACGGGAGACCCCCAAAAAAGGGGCGTCTCGCCCCCGTGGGGGGGCAGAAAAAGCAACAAAACGGCGAGCGAGCGCTAGGCTTGCTCGTCACCGCAGGAGCCGGAACCGGAAATCAGGACTAGCTGCAGCTTTCGAGTGCACCTCAAGGGAAGCCCCATGTTTATTTTTTTTTGTTTATTTAAATTTATATCCCGCCCTTCTCCACAGAGGACCCAGGGCGGCGCACAGGAAATTTAAAAGACATACAAAAATACAATAAATATAATTTAAAAAACTATTAAATAATCCTATCCTGCGCTAAAACCAAATTTTAAAAACCCAATTTAAAACTACCTAAAAGTCCCCATGGGAGGTTAGGCTAGGCCGGCTTTTTGAAACAAATATGTCTTAAGACATTGGCGGAAGAGGCGGAGGTCGGTGATGGTATTTAATTCAGGGAGTAGGTCATTCCAGAGGGCTGGACCCACCACAGAGAAGGCTCTTGCCCTGGGTGTCGCCAGTCGGCATTGTCCGGCCGACGGCACCCTGAGAAGACCCTCTCTGTGGGAGGGTATCGGTCTAAGGGATGTATGGGGCAGGAGGCGGTCTTGCATATAACTAGGCCCCGAGCCATGGAGCGCTTTAAAGATAGTTGTCAAAACCTTGAAGCGCACTCGAAAGGCCACAGGAAGCCAATGCAGCTCGCGCAGGTTCGGTGTTATGTGGGAGCATCTAGTGGCTCCCATAAACACCCGCGCGGCTGCGTTTTGGACTAGCTGTAGCTTTCGAGTGCACCTCAAGGGAAGCCCCACGTAGAGAGCATTACAGTAGTCGAGTCGGGACGTCACGAGAGCTTGAGTGACTGTGCGAAGGGCAGCCCGGTCCAGTAAGGGGTGCAATTGGCGCATCAGGCGTACCTGATGAAACGCCCCCCTGGCCACGGCCGCCACATGGTCCTCCATGGACAGCCGGGAATCCAGGAGGACACCCAAATTGCGCGCCCTCTCCACGGGGGCCAGTGTTTCGCCCCCAATGGCCAGAGTTGGAGTAATCTGGTTGAACCGGGGTGCCGGAAACCACAGCCACTCAGTCTTGGACGGGTTGAGCCTGAGTTTGTTACTACCCATCCAGATCCGTACGGCCTCCAAACACCGGGACATCACCTCGGCGGCATCGTTGGGGTGGTCTGGGGTGGATATGTACAACTGGGTGTCATCAGCGTACAGATGATATCCCACCCCAAAACCATGAATGATCTCGCCCAGCGGCTTCATATATGTGTTGAATAGTAGGGGCGAGAGGACCGATCCCTGAGGAACCCCACATACGAGGGGTCTCGAGGCCGACCTCTGCCCCCCTGCCAACACATATTGCGACCGACCAGAGAGGTAGAACGAGAACCACCGCAGAACGGTGCCTCCCAGCCCCAACCCCCCCAGTCGGCGCAATAGGATACCATGGTCGATGGTATCAAAAGCCGCTGAGAAGTCTAATAGGACTAGGATAGAGGAATATCCTCTATCCCGCGCCCTCCAGAGATCATCAACCAATGCGACCAATGCCGTCTCCGTGCTGTGACCGGGTCGGAAGCCGGACTGGCGCGGGTCCAGATAATCAACTTCCTCCAAGTGTCGCGGAAACTGTTGGCCCACCACACTCTCTACAACCTTCACTAAAAAGTGAAGGTTGGAGACCGGACGATAGTTCTCTAATAATGCTGGATCCAGGGACAGCTTCTTGAGGAGGGGCCTTACTACCGCCTCTTTCAAGACGGCAGGCAAGGACCCCTCGCTCAGAGATGCGTTGAGAATGCCCTGGAGCCAGCCTCGTGTCGTCTCCCAGGATGCCAGTACAAGCCAGGAGGGACACGGGTCCAATAAACATGTGGTAGCCTTAAGTCTCTTTGACAACTTGTCCATATCCTCGGTAGTAACAAAGTCAAACTCTTCCCAACATGGTGTCTCAAGAACTGCCTCGGACCGTCCGACTGGACCACTGTCGATGGAGGGTAACTCATTCCGAATCCGAGTGATTTTCTCCTGCAGATAAATCCCAAATTCCTCTGCTTGACCCTGTAGAGGGGCTTCCCGCGGCCTCTGTTGAAGGAGGGAGCGGGTCACCCCAAACAGGGCGGCAGGGCGGTTATCTGCCTATGCAATAAGGGTGGCACAATACTCGCGTTTGGCCACCCTTATCACCACTAAGTAGGTCCTAATATAGGTTCTAACTAGTGTTCGGTCGGCTTTGGAGCGAGAAGATCTCCATCTGCTCTCTAGGCGTCTCTTGTGGCGTTTCATCTCCCTAAGCTCCTCGGTGAACCAAGGAGCCTGGGTGGTTCGCCGCCGCCAGAGAGGCCGCAAGGGCGCGACTCGGTCCAAGGTCCCCGTGGCCGCACTTAACCATGCGGCCACTAGGTCCTCAGTCGAGTCGCGGGGCAAGTCCACAGGAATTGGCCCAAGCTCCCTCTGGAACCTTACCGGGTCCATCAGGAGCCTGGGGCGGAACCATATAGGAATATCAGGCTTCGCCTCCCCGCGGTGAGGTGCGGCGATCGGAAAGTCCAGCCGAAGGAGAGCGTGATCTGTCCATGACAGGGGTGTGATGGCTAAATCCCCTATTCCCAGATCACGACTCCACTGTCCCGAGACAAAGATAAGGTCCAGGGTGTGTCCACCCTCGTGGGTAGGGCCTAAAACTACCTGGGTAAGGTCCATGGCTGTCATGGAAGCCATGAATTCCCGAGCTGCACCAGAGGTTTCGCCTACCGACGGCAGGTTGAAATCCCCCATGACCAGAAGTCTGGGGGTCTCAACCGCCGCCTCGGCTATCACCTCTAGGAGCTCAGGCAGGGCTGTTGTTGCATAGCGAGGAGCCAGGTATACAACTAACACGCCCAACTGTTTCCCTAGGCCCCACCTCACGAGGGACTCACACCCGGTCGTCTGAGGGATCGTGGTCTCCTTCGGCTCGAGACCTTCCCTAACCATAATCGCCACTCCCCCACCCCTCCCTAGGGCCCTGGGCTGATGGAAGGCTCGGTAGCCTGGTGGACCCATTTCCACGAGGGGTAATCCTCCCTCGTGGCCCAACCAGGTTTCCGTGATACCCACCAGGTCCGGGTCCCCCTCTGGCACAAGGTCATGGATGAGGGGGGCTTTTTGTACCACGGACCTGGCGTTGCATAACATCAGCCTAGGGCCCCGGGTCTGTGGTTCTTGCCCACCTAGTCTGCGATGGGAGCATGGGGGGTTGGAGCGCGTGACCGTCCATAGCCAGCAGCCGCAGTCCTCCAACCGATAATGTCCACCCCGTCTCCCACCGCCCCTGCCCCTCCTCAAGACCGAACTGATGGAAGATACCTTAGTGGAAACGACCCCCCCCTTCCCCCTCCTCCGTTTCTCTACTTCCGCTGGCCGGCCCTGTAGTTTGTCGCCCCCCCGCCTGACTGTCCCTCCCCTCCCTGGAACCCCCTAAAAGCCGAATTAAAAAGTTAAAAAGGAACCCCCTGAGTTTGCGCTTCGCCCACCTCTCAGGAGCAATAAGTCCATCCTCGAGGTGGACCCGTGTTAAACTAGGGGGCCAGGCCTGCAAGAGGGGAGACTCCCGCAGGCAAAGGAGAACTGACCTTGAATAAGATAAAAACATAAAACGGCACTGGCACTAAAAGGGGGGATCCCCAAAGATGATACACTTCAAGTCTACAATTAAACACCGAGCATAAAAGCCTATAATACAATAGATGGTAAAAGATGGTAAAAGCGACAATTAAAGGGACAAGTACTTAAGAGGTGGCCTTAGACTCCCAAACCTTCGATTGTATTATGAAGCGGCGGCTCTGACGTGTGTGGCAGACTGGTTTGGGAAAACAAAAACTGAGCTATTGAATTTAGAAGGTCATGACCTTGTTCTGGGATGGCATGCATATCTGTTTTATGAAGATAAGGTGGATAAAGCGTTTAACAATCATGTTCTCCGAAGTGCCTTGATGAGAATATGGAAGAAGCACCGGCCCAATTGGGATTATAAAATACCGCTTTGGTTGGATCTTGCAGACATCATGTGGATTACAAATACTAAGTCACTCGGGGGGTGTTTATATAAAGATGTGCTTATTTTTGACGGGGTCGAATGGCAGTTGAAAACTTTGGAACAACTGTTGGATGTAGGAATTACTTTAAATTGGTTACATTACATACAGCTACAGAAGAGATGGAAAGAAGATCGTAAGGTTGGCTTTATGGATAAAGAAGTGGAGCTGATCAAGCAGATAAAAGAGACTGGCCCAAAGCATGTTAAAAGATTATATAATGTACTGTTAGAAAGGGATTCAGAAAGCGAGTTGGTCAAGGACTGCATGATTAAATGGGCACAGAACTTTGATGAACCCGTTATGTTGGATACGTGGGAAAAAATATGGGTTCAGAATATTAAATTTACACAGTCACAAAGTTTAAGGGAGAATTTTTATAAAATGTTTTATAGATGGTATTTGGACCCTAAGAAATTGTCATGTATGTATCCTAATTTTCAACCAAAATGTTGGAGATGCGGGTGTTTAGATGCTACCTTTTTTGATGTATGGTGGACTTGTAATAAGGTTAAAGCTTTTTGGATAAAAATATGGTGGGTTATGCAAAACGTATTTAAGAAAAGATTACTATTCACCCCGCAAATGTTTTTACTGGGCATAACTAAGGATTTTCTTCAAGGGGGAAAAAAATTGTTTTTGTATATGGTTACAGCAGCGAGGTTGTTGATTGCTCAACATTGGAAAAAAGATTTCTTACCGACAATTGATCAATGGATTCAAAAAGTGGCGGGGTTTGCCGAAATGGCAAAAATCTCAGCTTTTTTAAAAGATCAGAAACAGGAGAATTATACACAGGAATGGGCAAGATGGATTAATTATATACAGAATAAATATCAGACAGGGAAATACCATGTAGCCTTTAGGTAAGAATGTCTGGATTGATAGGTGAATAGATTAAATAATATTTGGGATGTTTGGAATTTTTAAAGTGGTATAGCGGAAGTCAGGGGGGTGGGATTGATTGGGAGGTAGGGGTGGGTTAGGGTGGAGGGTGGGGAAATATATGTGGATAAGTAATATAGAGATGGGAATAATGGGACATGCTTATGTTATGATGTGTACATGTTGAATTAACTTAGAAGAGGGTGTTAGGGAGAGATTGATGTATTATACACTAAATTTATATCATGTCTGTCGGGTGGTGAGGGGGTATAATATTTAATATCTGAATGAGAACTTTGTTTTAAGATGGGGGAGGTGAGGGGTATAATTTTTGTATGTGATTTTATATTATATGTCGGGGGGGTAAAAGGGGGGAAAACTTGTCTGAAAAAGGGACAAGTACAAAATATAAAAGCGATGAGTAGTTCGGGTGGATTGAAGCGTTCTATCCGGAGGGGGGGGGGTAGTAGCAGGTGGATCAAGTTCTGTGAATATCAGCCTATCCAATCAGAAAAGATGTGGTCTAATAAGTCTCCGCAAAGTCACTGTCTCTGTCCATAGGCTGTATCACAAATTTTTCTCTCCCCTCTCCCGTTGGATCGGAGTGCGAGCCACATGGCTAGCTGTAATGCCATGTGGGGCTTTTTCCAGCCTTAGCTCTCAGTTCGGCTAGGACGACCGTTCCTCCATAACGTCCACCTCTCCATTCGGCCCTCCACAGACCTCTTCCCGCACCTCCAGTCCGAAGCCCCGTTTGATCTTCTTCCGACCCTTCCCCACCCAGCTCCTCCACCATTCCAGTTCCAGCACTGGGTCGGGTTGGGTCGGATAGGGGCCACATGGGCCGGGCAGGGGGCCGCGCGGGCAGCTGACATCCCCGCGCGGCCTGATGGTCGCTTCTCACCCGGCTCAACCTCCTCCGTCTTCGCCCTGGGTGCCTGGCCTACCTCCTCTCCTCGGCCACATCCGGACTGCGCAAGGGCCGCGCCAGGGCCACCAGGGCTGCTCCGAACTCCCACGCTGCCTGATGTTCGGCCAGATGTTCGGCCTGGTGTTCCATGGCCTCGCCTCGGTCCTCCCGCCTTTCACGGCCTCGGCTCGGCCCTCCTGTCTTTGCCCCAGCTGCCCGGCCTACCTCCTCTCCAGCCGGTGCCGGGACGTGGCAGGGCCACAGGGCCGCTCCGGGCGTCTTGTCGCTGCTCCCTCGCTCGCCCGTCGCCCCCGCCGCAAACAAACAAAGCGCTCCTCTCGTCTTCGCCCAGGCCGCCTGGCCGCCCGGCCTACCTCCTCTCCAGCCGGGACCGGGCCGCGCCAGGGCTGCTCCGGGCATCTTCGCTGCTCCCTCGCTCGCCCGTCGCCCCCGCCGCGAACAAAGCGCTCCGGACGTGCAGGCGAGTGGCCGACTTGCAGGGCCAGCCCTCCTAGATGTCCATGGAGGGCTGGAAACGTCCACCCTGGGGCCATAAGACCCCTATGGCCTGCTGCGTTCAAGGAAAGAACGCCATTCTTCGCGCATGCGCAAACTCCAGGTGGATGAAAGGGGCTTGTGAGCTGCAGTCTATCTCTTTTTTTTGGTTTTATTTTTATTTATTCTTGTAGAAAACATAATTTTAAACATATTTGCCATCACAGCGCGAAAGAAACATATAAGTAACCGGAATCGGTGTTCCGGTTGCTAAGATGGAGGAGCTGTGAGCCGCGAGCTGCGAGCTGAAGGGAGCTGAAAAGAGAGCGTGCCTGTTGAAATAAACCTGCCGGGGCTGCCAAGTCTGGCTGTCAGCCCCGTGAACACTTGGGGGAACCTGTGAGGAGAGCCGTGAGCATTTGACTGTGAGGTCTCCTCTGTGGGAGCTGGCTGCTGGCGCGCTGGTTGCCAGCGTGCAGGGCTCGGCGGGGCCTGGCGGGGGGGTGCGGCCTGTTATCTTGGTTTGCGGGGTTATGGCCGTCGCCAGCCCATTCCTGCCGCTACGGCCCTGCCGCTGCTCCGTCCCTGCTCCGTCCCTGCGGTTTTTTACCTGGCCCCGTCCCTGCCGCTCCTGTTCTTTTGGCCGTCCCTGCCCCTGACCGCCTCTGCTGTTCTGCTGCTCTGCTGCTCTGCCGTCCCTGCTGCGTTCTGCTGTTCTGCCGTTTCGTCTCCCGTTGCTCCTGCCATTTTTCGCTTCTTCGTCTTGCTGTTTCGTCTCCCTGTCGTCTCGTTTCTGCTGCTCTTGCCGTCCTCATCGCCCTACTTCTTCATCTTGTCGCCCTGTTCCTCATCACCCCGTTCCTGTTCCTGCAGTTTTCACTGCCTCGTCGCTGCGTTCTTTATCCTGCGACGTCGTGCCGTTTGTTGCCTGCTGTTCTGTTCCTGCCGCTCTTGCCCTCTCGTCGCCTGCCTCTTCGCTTTCGTCGCCCTGTTCCTGTCTCTGCGGATTCTGCTGTCTTGTCGCTCAGCCTATCGGTTTTTTGTTTGTCGTTCCTGCCGCTTTGCCTTCTGCCTACATATTATAGGAACAAAGCGTTGCCCGGGTCTTTTCTTTTACATCCTCTCAATTAAATCGTCCTTTTTACATCAGAGCTTCTGTTTTCACTTTCTGCCCAATTATTCTCTTCCGTTATTTTCCTTCTTCTTTATGGTTATTTTTTTCTTAATGCATCAACAATATCTTCAGTTGCCCCTTCAAAGTTACACCAAATTTTCCTTTCTTATTTTCTCCCTTGGTCTATTTTGCTATAAACAGCATAAAATCCTCTCCTTCAATTTAAGCACTTAAGAGAGCATTTCTTTCGGATTTTTTTTCTCTCCCTTAACAATATCCTATCATTTCTTTATTTCTTAATTAGTTATGTACAGTAACAATAACAATCTTACTACTATTCTCTTTGATCTATTAATGTAAGCCTTTTCCCCTTTCTCTTTTAACCGTTTT